>CDLV01000007.1:0-1290019 GCA_001244265.2 Microbotryum lychnidis-dioicae p1A1 Lamole
AAACCCTGAAATGGGACGATCCCGGGATCGTGCCCCCGATTTGAAATCGGTGGAGCGATTTGAAATGCATCTGAAATCAGCGGAACGGTTTGAAATGCATTTGAATCGGCGGACCGATTTGAAACGCATTTGAGATCGCGCGCACCGATTTGAAACGCATTTGAAATCGGCCGAGCGATCCAAATGCATCTCGAATCGATCCAAATGAGGTTCAAATCCGCGGGATCGATCCATGCCAACGGTCAATAGGGGCACATAACTGTGTGAAAGGGCCGATTGCGAAGGTAGAGTGGACCATTATGTTACTATTATCAAACTAGGTTCGGCGGCGCGCTCCGCGCGCCACCTCACATTGAAAATCAGCAGTTCTGTTACAGTATTTCAGGCCATCGAGTCAAATATCCTTCTAAACACAATGTTGTCAGTGACGTTGTGGGAAGCATTCTGCTGAGTACTAGTAGTAGTTGGCAGAAGAACCTTAACACCATGTACGTTTGATGCTCGGGACAGTGCAACATACAACTGTCCGTGTGAGAAGACAGGGTTTTCCAGACACACCCCAACGTGACCCAAAGACTGTCCTTGTGATTTGTTGATTGTCATCGCCATGGCCAGCGCGGATGGGGAACTGTGTTCGGTAGAGGGTGAGCGGAAGATCCGTGAAGATGCATTCTTGAGCGTGATCCGCGGCAGCGGAATGGTTTGTCCGGCATGATCGCCAGTCAAGACGATTGCTTCCAGTACACGGGATTGCAACCGTGTCAACAACAGCCGGGTGCCATTACATAGTCCCGCGCCAGGGTCCATATTGCGCAGCAGCATGGCCGTGCAGCCGACCTTCAATCGAACAGCATGGAGTGGCATCCCGGGAATGTTGAGGGTGTTGGAATACTCGTCGGATACAGTGATCCGTCCTCCTCGTCTACGGAGTCAGCGCTGTAAAATGTCTGAGCGTCGCCGGGAAGAAGTTCGATGATCATGTTGTTGAGTTCGTCGACATCCGCATTCTTTGGCGCCAAAATTGCGCGATCCCGGAAATAAGCAACTTTGTTTTCGGTTGACATCAGGGTGAGATCATCCGCAGAGAGAGAGATATCGTGGTTGATCAAGCCGGTCTTGTGTCTCGAGTCGACTGGGAGGCACAGGTGGTCAGGAAGAGTGATGGTATCTCCACCATCAATGTTGGCGGAACCGTCACCAACTCCAAAAAGCCAATCTGCAAACTCCCGTGACTTGGCCAGTTCCGTTTCTGTCATGCGGTGTACAGCAGCGAGAAGACGCATGTTCGTCTGAGTAGAAAGGCCCCTAGGTCGCAATTCAGTTCGCATTGTCAAACTTTTCATAAATGAATCGAATGAATGGACTTACTGACAGATGGAGTATTTGAACTTCTCCCCAGAAATCAGCATTCATGATGCAGGCATCCAAGATCTGAGTAGGTGAAGCCTTGGGTACAACAGGGAGGCATTGTCTGGGGTCACCTGCAGTTCAAATAGGCAAGTTCATCAGCCAAGTCCAATATGCCATGGTAGTCATTGATATGTACCTGCCAGGAGAACTGTAATCCACCAAATCTTGCCGAAGATGTACGGACATCTTGCAGCATCTTGTTCACAGCTCAAAGTGAAGACGGTGCTGCATCGGCGCTTCATCCCATATAATGAGCTCGCACGCTCGAAAAAGTTCCGCCAGCTGTCCTTGCTTGTGAATGTTGCAGGTCGAGTCATCGAATATGTCGATGGGAATCTTGAAGCGCGCGAATGTGCCGTTCTGCCTTTCGGAAGTAATAGCGCAGCAATGCCAGATGAAGCAACAGCCAGAGCGTATTTGTTCTCGGAACGAATCCGTGAAAGAATTGTAGTCTCCAGGAACGTTTTGCCAGTTCACCTGGTGCGTTGATGAAGAACGTCTTGCCTTGGGCATTGAATACTGAATCGCAAATTGTGTCGAATGCGTGCCTTTGCTCAACCGTGAACGCCTCCAGATTTTTCATCCATTCCCGGTTCATTCGCTCAATTGATTCGCGGTGTTGACCGCTCTTCCATCATTAGTCGCGATAGCTCGAGCTCGTTTTCGAACGTTGCTGTCGCAAAGGCAGTCCGTGATCACAGAGACTGGTCCCTAAGCGTTGGAGGATCTGCTCCAGTTGGAGTAGTGCCCAGCTAGAAATGTGTTCTGGAGTGATGAAAGACTGTCCACGTCGCATCCGCAGATGGTACTCGGCATCGTCCGACAGACTGTTGTGGTGTGTCTCCCATAATTCCGCTGCATTCGAGACACCGCCATCAGCGGTCAACAACATCGCAAATAGATGGCGAAGCTGGTGACCGGAATGAAAGACGGCCGCTTTCGTGAGGCACCGGTTTGCCTCGGTGTTGTCTCGTAGTAATCCTCGTTCGATACATGCTTCCCGGAAAGTCTTAAATTCCGTGCCGTTGAAAGTTCTCAATTGAGCGAAGGATGTCGGCGACGGGACGTTGAGTAGAAGCAACCGCAAGTAATATCGTTCCCGCGGCTTCCGGACCGCAGAAGTACATACGGCCAATGGCGGTGTGTTCGTTTTCCGCTCTTGCCAAGCTCGTTTCTTTAAATCCCAACGAAAGGACCTGGACACGTCGAGATAAAGTACGTTTTGTGCCTTGGGTACCGGTGGAACTGTGGCGCAAAGCTTCACGAATGCCGTAAGAGTCGTCTCTGGTGGAGCTGCCGTAGTTGGCGGTCCGTCTTCAGGATCAAATCGGACTTGTTGCTTGTTAGGCAGGTGCAGTGCGAGACGTGCGACGGCTGGTTTGTGACCGTGCATTTGGTATTGAAACAGTCGGTGCATTGCTTCTGGAGCACAGACATATCGCGCGCATCGAGGAAGTCTTTCACTTCATTACGCGGCGCGCCTGCTTCCACGGTAAATAAAGTCCCGGTCATGACCCTTGTAAACGTATTTGTAAAGATACTTGACCGCCGCAACACCGTTCGCAATTTCCACATTGATATGGCAATTGTATTTCGAAGCCAGCCACGGGTTAGTCGGTACAACGTTCGCATCGGTATAGATCTCCTCCCGTTCAGTTCCCGGAAACTTGATGAACTGGTGAAGATTGCGGCGGCGATAGTACGGATAACCCCGTCTTCACTGGTAGTGCGATCCTGAAATTGCTTCGGAAATCCCTTTGAGCATTTTCCATATTTGTCGTGACAGGTGTGTTGTCCGGGGAGGTCGCATCGACGATGGAGCATGGAATTCGTGATCGTCTCAAACAATGTCGGAAACTTTTCTCGATCCGGAATTTCCGCTGTGACGATTCGGTCGAAGTCTTCATTCGTCTTTGGTTTTTCATCTGGATGCAAGATCAGAAGGATGTGGCGTGTGGGAGGCCCTTTTTTTTGAAACTCGATTACGTGGACGTGGGCAACCACCTAAATGATCGACAATATTTGGGGTACATCAGCACACAGAATACCCTGAAACGAATGTGATAGAACTCATCTGCCATGGTCTCCATAGATGTCATGAAGGCAAGCTGTGAGCTTGCCCTGGAAAACTCGTGCGACAATTTCGGGACGATTTGAAGCGGTTTGGCCTGGCAACAACGCGTTTACGATCTCTGGCAGGCGGGATTGCAGGTCATCGTGATAAACAGATCCGGTGCGCCGAAAGCACGGACGATCGCCATGGCGTCTTGGTATAGCTGCACCATGCGAGGTGAGCTGGGGTACGAAGACGGTAATATGACTCTTTTCCCAATTTCGACGGATCGATGCCCTCCGCAAGGCTGGCTTGAAGGGACGAATATTCTCGCGCTCTTAGGTTTTCTGTTCGTCGTGATCCATCGCAGCCGATCCTGCTCTGTCAGAGCCCACGCATCGGCGACGAACTTTTGGAAAAGTCGACCACCAAGGAATAGTGTAGGAAGGACACGGTTTCGGGCCGAATGTGGAAGTAATAGGCGTTGAATTGAAGCGGTGTGACGTGTTTCGATCCACCTCTCGCCCGGTCTGCGGATTATCGGCGGTCGTCGAGCCAGACCCATGCGTACGCTGCAAGACGCCATCGCGTCCCGAGTTCTCCGATCAGCGAGGATGTGCTTGCGTTTTCGCTGAAAGGAATGTTGTCCTGATACCAGTCTTCTCGAACGGCAATAGTAGCGGATATGTCAGCGACATTACCGCTGGATGTTTGTCTGGAAGGATTTGAAGCCCACTGGTCGTGTCCCCATATGGTGGCGAACGTAATCGCACCACGATTTCCCGAGAAGACGAACGATGCTCCGTCTCGTCACCCGGTAGGATTACGGCGACCTCGTCTTGCGTTGGCAAATTGTACCTCCTGGGGTCTCGATTTCGTGGTGCAAGAAGACGTAATTGATATGCGTGCGCATCCTCACGATTGATGAACTCTCGCGCCATGAGAAACTGCTGCGCTCTCCTGTTTTCTTGTAGCATCATCTCGTCCAACCGGGAAGAATCTGGCGGTATGCGATGACCAATTGCTGTTCGTCGTCCGATGAGGGTCCGTTGAACCTAATTCGAGCGTCGATCCGTTCGGAAGGAGCGACGAAGAGAATTTGTGCGAATACAGGGTTGCTACCCCGTGCTGGAGCTAGCGTACCCATTCTATGATAGACATTCCCGCTGAGGTAGAAAGAAGGCGGTCCACCAGCGCCGATGATTGCGTAATCTTGGCTTGTTCAAATGACGCCATTGCAAGGTTCTCGTTAAAGGCCAGGATTCGCTCACGGAATAGCTTCTCCACTGTACACACGGTGCAAGGCGTTTTCGTCAGATGTACTGCACCAAAAAATAAGGGCATGATGTCTAACATACCTTGCCCATCGCCAGTGAGAAGCTCAAGCAAAGTGTTGGGAGGTTTTCTGATCTTTGGTAGCTCCACCTTGCCGTCGTCGCAACATGACCTGAATTCTGAATTTTGCCGTCCTCCCAAGCGTTCGAAGTCCCAATGGAAGGCGCTACACTTCGGACACAGAAGATCCATTGGACCTAAGTCGTGTCGAGGGTAGGGTCCTTCCGGCAGTGGCCGCAGTGCCATCGGTGATTGTGTGGCGGGTGGATGTAGCCGTGCGCGAACCGAACGCGCTCCTGGAGGTTCCGGACTGTGAGGTTGTCGCTGCGGGACAGAATGGACGTCGGGCGTTGGCTCGGGTGGAGGCGAGTGTTCAATTATTTTGCTCAGTTCTCCTGGAGGTGGACTGATTCGTCGATTCGGCAAAGACAGGGTCGGGCGGAACACTGTGCGGGACCGGAACGGAACGCTCTCGCTGAAGGCTTTCCCGTTGACGACGTCTTTGCTGACCTTGAGACCTTCGAGAGATCGCAGCGTTCATAGGCGGTGGATCCATTGGATGCAGTTGATCCTCCGGCAGGGGACGCAGTGCCATGGGTGACTGTGTGGCGAATGGATGTTGCCGTGCGCAACCGAACGCGCTCCGGAGGTTCAGGACGATGCCTCTCCGTTACCCGTTACTTTTTCCTGCCGGGGAAGATGGCTTCCACCCCGACATTCCTCTTTGCGGGGTCCACCAAGCCGGGCCGCCAATCGCCAGAAACGCGAGAGCAGATCGACAATGGTGTCCAGTTGCGCGAGGTACTTACTGGTCTCGGTCTGGATGACGAAGACGAAGAGGAAGACGAAGACCGCGACGATGAGGATGAAGACGGCGAGGAAGGGGACGAAGAGAATGGTGATGATGAACGTAAGCGTCTTCCGCTCTTTCTCATATGTTCCTTTCTGTTGAGATGTAAGCACAGACTCACATAGAATGCTCGAACATTTAGGACGATCATCAAGGAGACGAGGAATATCTTGCATACTACTTGCACGAACGCGGCGACTACTTCTTAATCCCACATGCCACCCAGCGTCTCCTCCTCGAGTTTGTCATTGACGGATACTCCCAAGTCGATACCGATCGAATTAACTATATCCGCTTTCATCAAGAGAACCTGCGCCTCACCACGGTGCAGGGCATCACCGACGCCGTTGCCCACGGTTTGACCCCGGATCAGATTGGAGGGTTCGGTGATATTGGGGTCGACGTTCAAGAATAGCCCGTGGGAGGTCACGCAGCGTTACCAAGATGCGATAGCGTGGGTCGTCAAATACGGGAAGTTTTCGCTGTTCATCACGGTGACGTGCAACCCGAATGGCCGGAAATCAAGGCTGCACTGGGGCCGAATGACAAAGCATACAACAGTCCGGATCTCATTGCACGAGTGCTCAAAGCCAAGTCCGGCAACAAGCAACGGCCAGGCTGTTTCGGTGATGAATGGATTTTGTTGCTTTGCTGTACTTCGTACTGTGTTTTCTTAACCTCTGCGCTGAAATCAAGTAGACTGTTCGATTATCCTGCTATTTTTTTTGAATTCCATCCTCCCGTTAATATAACGGGTTCCCACTGGTGATCTTCTTACTTGAATAAGCCACAAAACCCGCTTCTTTAACGAGCACTGTAAAGAGTCGATCGCACATCTCCGCCTGTGTCCGAATGTCGAGCGAAACTGAGTTCCGAACTCAACCCGGTCTTAAAAGCCTAGGATCCACAAAATATCTTATCGACCGCATGGGCTTGGTGATCTACGCTGGATGAAACTGGGCTGTAGATCAAACCCAGCGTTGGGGCGACGTGAACCTCTGGACCTCCGTTGATCTGAGGAGCACAAGGAGGCCGCACTCGGCTTCTCTGGACTGTGATCATTTGGTGCGGCTGAGAAGTCTCAAAGAACAAGCACAACCCGGTTGGACTGTATTGCAAGTTGGAATTCTAGATTGCACAACCCTTGAAATGCTCGAGACTCGCGATCCGGCGTCGCCTCTAACTCCTTTTCCCGTTCGCGGTGATCCCCAATGCGTCTACTCATCTACCTGCGCTGGGCCGATTGACGCATTCATTCCTGCTTTCCTTCCCAGAGAATCTGCTACTTGAGAACAAAGCCGCGCAGCGTCTCCCAGAGCTGAGCGAGCGCCTGAAACTGACCCCCGCTCTCATATCTCGGAGATCGAGATACGCGCGGCTAAGATGCGCTACACCCTACAGTCGCGGGGGGAACGCCAGATCAGGTCTCGGGGACGTCTCACACGGAACACGTAGGTATCAACTCGTGAACGCACACTGATTATCAGAACCGTGAGGGCACCGGAGTAGAACGAGAGGAAGGGGAGCTTCCATTGCTCGGCGGTCCGCTGCAAACGCGACACGAGCGACGGCATCGACCCCATTGATCGTTGTGCTTGGGGTTTCACAAGACGCATTCGTTGTGCAAACCCACGCCGTCCCAGGCGTACGTAGCGCATCAGCAAATGAGGAGCTCAAGAGCAGCACTAGAGTTCTATCGGCATGGGCGTGTAGCAGCTACCCGCGTGATGAGAGTCGATGGGGGACACTGGTAGACGTCAAGATGACCTGGGTGCAATGTAAAATACAACTTTAGAACACTGTGGCAACCACAAGGCTGGGTTGGAGCCGGCTCTGGCAGTCTGCAGAGCGGATGAACGACTTCGGCCGCCTCCGGCGCCGGGACGACGCGTATCGTTTGGCCGTTCTGAACTGACCGACGGCACACAGACGGCGAGACGCAGCCTCAGCGTAAAGAGGGTACTTCGCTAGAAAATGATGCCGCCACTCACAATTCCAACGATTAGATGTCTGGTGTTGCTTTTCGCTGATCAGCAGACTCGCGAAGAATGGCGTCGAGGGGGTTCAAGCAGTGCCTGTGCAGTGGAAGGGCCTAAGCCCAGCCTAAGGCGCGTAGGTAAAATCCGCCAAAATCCCCGATTTTGGACCTTATTTGTCCCCCATTTGTTTGGATTTTTGAGCCAAAAAGGTCCCCAAAATGTCCAGTCCATCTACGCGCGCCCAAGAATAGCTCTAGAATTGCTTCAAATGCTCTAAAACATCTTAAAAAATCGGGAAACCGCCGTCCGGACGTTTTTCGCCCGGACCGAATCGCCGGAGCCCGCGCGCGCGTCATCCATTTCAGTTCTGCTTCGCCGAGGGCTCCTCACCTGCACTTACTGCCTACCTCTTTGACTATGATTTAACGTGGCCATGGTATACATGTAACGTACAACGAGAGGTAAGATCGATTGCAGTCACTCTGCGAAGCAGTAAGCTAGCTACCATGAGATGTACGAACCAAGTCCAATCGACAGTTGTTCTTCTCCTATGTTGCTGGTGTCACAACTGACGGGTATCATGCCTTGTTCAATACAAAGCAGACAAGAGAGCCAATTTTCAAAGGCGTAGCTAACGTGATGTTTCCGTCGATCGACCCGAACGGTGGGATCTTGGCAAATGCCGTGTATTGCCTTGCTCGCAATTGCATCCGTACCTGGGCAAGAATGAACATTATTGATGAGCACTCTCTGGGCCATATGTGCAAAGCACACGCGAGCCTTGGGCCCGACTTGCCTGAAGCCCCTACACATCATTTGCATCTACGACTCC
Source organism: Microbotryum lychnidis-dioicae p1A1 Lamole (assembly GCA_001244265.2). Lineage (NCBI taxonomy): Eukaryota > Fungi > Basidiomycota > Microbotryomycetes > Microbotryales > Microbotryaceae > Microbotryum > Microbotryum lychnidis-dioicae. The sequence continues at coordinate 8,460 of CDLV01000007.1, forward strand.
GGCTCAATTCTTATATCTTGCCCAGTTTGGTCCACCGCCCACCGATCTCGTCGTGACATCGTCAATCCCCAACCGTCGTAGCTATCGAGACGCTCGAGTTTGTAGCCTTTGTCGTTGCTGCCCGGGACTGGTGCAATCGACAGGTGGGCGCCTGTCCTCTTCTGTCTTAGCACAACAGCGTCACAACGCTGACTTATTTAACTTCGTATTCAGGTGTACCACATACTCACTGTACTCGGAATGTCAGTCGCAATCTCGAAAGCGACGGCGAGTGCTATGTGCAGCGCGCTGCTGGGTGCGGCTTCGGGTGCGGTGATGGTGCCCCGAGAAACTTGGCCCCGTTGGTAGCACTGTCGGCGAACTTTGAGGGGCTTCGAGCCTCTATTCAGGACCCCAAGGGTCGCCTAGTGTCTCTGTGAGCCACCAAAGGGGGTTTTAGTGGGTATGGTTGATCCTGGTTCAGGTCAATGAGTCCTACACTACTGGCTTCTGCCAGTGTGCGTAAAAGCATTCCCTCCGACTTTTCCGAAGGTTTCTAGGTATTAATATAATTATACTGTTACGGAAATCTACAGACTCGATCGATCGTCCGACGATTCAACAAATTTCTAGTACTATACATGGCCTTTGACTTGCAAAAATCACCACTCGCGGATGATCGCTAGAGGTTATTTGATGCAATGATGTATCAACAAGATTTACTTCATAACGCCACTTGTCTCTCGTCACAGACCACGCGTATCCGCAACCGCGACCGACAAGTGGACGGACAAGGGGTTGCGGTACAGACACGAGATCTGCGGTACGGACATGAAAATTTCAATCATTATAGGTACTAAAACATATACTATCGTGTTTAACTTGCAGATAGTGAGTCTACTCGATAGTATCAGTATTATCTGATCCATTTGTATCTAAACTAAGTGGACAGACATGTCCGTACATTTGTTCTGGCCCGAAAGCAGTGGACCGCGCTCCCCAACGTCATCAAGGCCACAACGACTAGTGTAATTGAGTACACTCAAAACATAATGCATAATAGCACAAATCAAGCATGTACAAACCAGTTGGGATCGTGACAGAGTTACAGCCCACTTATCTACGTCTACAAGTCCTCAAGTCTGCCGTGCCTCAGCTCCAGCGATACACCGAAGCCACCCTATAAATCTCATCATCTCATCATAATAGAGAAACCCTGATTGGTTTTCCGGGTTGAGGTTGATCGATCGGAGCGATCGCCGAGGTTGAACGGCAGTGTGCGCTGGATGTGAGGAACAATATGTTCGAGCGCTCGAGCAAAGGCTTGCACGGAGGAGATACAGGGCAAATGTCAGCGTGCATGTCCTTCTCCCAACAACCTTGGGTCCTTGATCCCCCTCCACCTCGGGCTGCTCACCTCACTGGCAGATCTCTTCGCGACTTCACTACCGAGCAAGGAAGGGGCGCAAGTTCACACTTGCGGGTCGGACACGTTGCGAATACGGAGGTCACCGCCCCAAAACCACAACAACCCCAAGCATCACGGCGACATGGGTCGACTACAACTTTGCACCATCCTTGTCTTCGTGCGCCCGAAGTGTAGCCCGCACCGATGGACTGAAGCAAGCTTCCCCCCAATCGACGATGAACAGTCGACCGTCCGCGTGTCGGAGAACGTTGCTGGGGCGCTTATCCCTATGGTGGGGTCCTTCTTGTTCGAAAAGTCGAAAGGCAGCTCTGAGGAAGCAGATCAGTAAATTCAGCCATCGATCGCACGATCAGGAAAACAGAGTGAACACAAGGAAGGGAATACACCCACTGAGCCGCGACGTCGACCTCTAAAGGCTGTGAAGCATAATCCTTCTGATGACCTGGTTCACCGACATCTTCCACCACGAGCACGAAACCTCCACCGTCCCAGCCACTCCGATAGAGGCCGAAGAACTTGGGGATGTATGCTTGAGCTTCGGGGATAGCTGGGGCACAGCCTGAGTGTAGATGAAGTACTCGCGAGCGACCGACGATGCGAACGTAGCGGGGACTAATTTGGCGACGACAGGAACGTGTTCGCTCCGGTTGGCGAGGCGCGACGACCTGCGGACAACTCCAGGTCTCGATCGACGCGTCCACTTGGCTTTCCAAACCATGCTAGTAAGACCATGTCCAAGCGGCGTAATGAGATCGAGACGGTCGAGTTTCACAGCATCCGCGAGCGGCATGTCAAACCAAGGTAAAACCGGTGGTGTCTCTTGAGGTTCACGAAGGTTGGCCTCACTGAGGTCTGACCCAAAGAACTGGCACCGACAAAAAAAAGGAAGCAGCAACAAGTCAGGACACTTTGCTACGTCAGGTAAGAGTGGAAGTCGTACTCACGTTGTCGCACTCGAGTTCGACACCCATCGCGACCATGCACGAGTCCATGTTCGTCTCGACATCACATACAATCTGCCGAAGAGGCCAAACAATAAGTGCACAGCGCGAGAAAGCGGATGGTGGAAATACAGCACCCACTTGGCTACCGGGACGGTGTCGCAAACCGATCACGGTCTTGGCATTATGAACGAGAGGGACCACCGCATCGTCCACATTGGACATCGGTCGAAGGGGGGCCAGGGCAGTGGAAAAGACAAGTTGTTCCGCAGCGCCATGCCATGCCCGCAAATCGTCGTCCGAGGGAGCATCGATCCCATACTCAGGACGGCAGCTCATGAAGAGCGAGATGAGGATGAGGAATATTGGACGACTTCTGTGTGCATCCGGGCTCGAAGGGATCGCGGTCATCGAACACACATCGCTGACAACGAGATGGGTCCTTCCCTCGAACTCGACTGACCCGGAAGGCACGTGCAAAAACCGTCAGGTCAGGCATCGAATCGTAGCGATCCCACTAAAAGCAACCCCGGAGACTCACCAAGCTCGGTCACGGCAAAAAACGGAACTGCCCAGAGCAAGCCAAATCGCCCATTCACCGTGCTTCGGATATGAAGCGCCATCTGCCTAAACGAGTCGTCTAACGAGGTCAGTTTCGAGTTCCGAGTGCCTTGCCAAATGGGAGCCAAGCCATGAAGTTGCTCACCTTCACCGCCGCTGCCGAGCCACCATCCAGATTCAAGATCCGACCCATGCCACCTTTGACAAGTCGAATGTCGAACATGCTGGACGAAGTCGTGGGCGCACCCAAAGAGCTCTGATCAAAGAACGAATCAAGCGTCTCCTTCGATGTCACTTGGACTGCGAGTGTCGTCAACGGCTCAAGCTGCGTGTTACTCTGATGCAAATACTCGTCCCTCATGATGTAGACGCGATCGCCTGTCTGCCCGAGCGTCGTACGCGGCTTGCGCGACTCGACCCAAGGGGCCTTGCCACAGGGCATTTCCACGATGTGGCGGATGACGGGCCCGCGGTACTGCTGAAGAGTGATACAAGGTATGGGTTCCTCCTCCAGTGGGCAAAGATCGAGCTTTGCGATATAGGTTTGCAACCAATCCCGCGTATATTCGGGGAGCGGGGTGCTGAGTGGGGTCGATGTTCGTTCGAGACCTCGGTACAGTCCACGCGTAAGTCGATCGAGCAAGGTCGGATCTCGAACTGCAATCCCGAGATGCGGCAGGTCTTCTCCAGGCATACGACAAAAGGTCATCGCGCTCGTCGTGGGCTCCTCCCCTGGGTCGTCGCGGCGCTGTTGGATGGTGTAGTAGGGCAGCACGAGCTCAAGAAGGTCTTGGAGCGTGACCGGAGTGCTCGTCGTTGTTTGCGTCGCGACCGGTTGTGCAAAAGACGGCATCTTGACGGTCCAATCCTTCACGGGCGTGCGGAGGACGTTCGAGAGTCGAGACGAGCCCGAAGCGACGATCGATCCGCGCTCTCTGACGAGCGGAGATGCCAACTCGTTTTGAGTGACCTGAGGCAAGACAGTTGGACAGAGCGCGGCCGAATCGCAGGCAGAAGGCGAGAGCAGTGCGAGAAGCGCGAGGAGGTTGCAGTCGGCTGACGTGCTGAGCTGCTGAGAGCGGCAGTCAGCGCGTCAGCGGCCGGCGACTAGGGCTTATCTGCTTATTCTCGGCTACCAGTGGATCAGGCTGCGATCGAGGCGTCAACCATCATAATTGTCTGCAATTTTTTTTTCACTAGTCAGTCAGCTCGACATTGGAGACCACCTAGGTAAGTTGAATGGTACTTTAATGTAAGCACTCCAACCCCAAACGCCAAATAGTACCCAAATGCCAGTGACGGTCCGACAGCTTTGCCCCACACTGCGTTCGCTGCTCGACTCGGAATGCAGCTGACTCACACAAAGCTGCAGTGAGACTTGCAGCCTCTACAATCGCAGTGAGTTCATGGAACACTATATCCTCGCCCGTCCGATCCAGTTCATCGGTCTTGCAACTCGTTGTATAGCGGCGTGCTCTACCGTGCCTACTAGTCCTAGTAGTGCTCGTGCGACCTGAAAATCCCTTCTACCGCGGACCCCCCCACATGTCACATGCCCGCCCCCACATTGGCACCGATCAGCTTCACAGCCTTGAGCTCGGCCGCTCGAACTCGGAGCTCGCATGTACTTAGGTGACCGAGGTGACTTTTGTCGACCCGCAACTGGATTTTGAACTCTTGCCTTCCATGCTGAGCAGATTGATCAATTTTAAAGGAGTGAAGGTGGTACGATTAAGGAATGCGGCGGCCACCTTTTCTTTCGCTGTAATCAAAACCATCGGGCCAACGGCTTATTCGCCGGAAATCGCGCTGAAGATGGCTCAGATAGAGCTACATTCCAGAAATGAATATATTGAAGCGTCGTTCGTACTTACAATTTATCGGAACGCCTCATCGTGTATTTGAGCAGCACAGCACTGTCCTTTCCAGCCACCCTCAACTGAAGGCGGCATCGGCTTGGACAATAGCCGGCCGCGGCGGATTGAAGCGCGCTTCGCCCCAATCGACGATGAAGAGTCGACCATCGGCGCGCTGTAGGACATTGTCCGCTCGCTCATCCCAATGAAACAACCCTTCCTTTTCGAGCAACTCAAACGCCGCCCTAGATGTGTATTGGAGCGACCATCAATCTTGACAGGCTGCAGAAGTACGGTGTCACACACAAGTGTAGGATGGGACTCACTTGGCCTCTCTCCCGACCGATGAAGAAGAGGAGATCAATTCCTGGTCCGTAATCCGCTCTCCACCGTCTTCCATCACGAGCACGAACCCCCCTCCATCCCACCCGCTCCTGAAGAGGCCTTGAAACTTGGGAAAGTACGCTTGTGCAGCAGGGGAAAGCCGATGTACGATTTGCGTGTAGATGAAATACTCGCGAGCGACCGACGTTGCGAACTCGGCTGGAACGACTTTGGCGACGATCGAGACGGGATCGTCGTCTTTAGCGACCCATGACGAGACGACTTCGTCCTTTGGCCGCGATCGTCGAGACCACTTTGCCTTCCATACCCTGGCTGACCGACCGTGCCCAAGCGGAGTGATAAGATCGAGACGATCGAGCTTTGCCGCATCCGCGAGTGACATGTCGAACCAGGGTAGGACATCCGGGACCTTGTCGGCGGCCTCACACAAACCGGATCCGAAGAACTGACCCCGACCCAACATCGAAAAAGTCAGAAGACAAGAACACAACAGAAAAGACGAGAAGGCAGAGAAGAAGAAGCGGCGCACTCACGCTGTCGCACTCGAGTACCACGCCCATCGCGACCATGCGGGAATCCGTGTTGGTTTCGGCATCACAAATAATCTGTCCCATTCTTCAGAGGTCCGAATGGGGACGCGCCTCGAGAAAGCGTCTGATGTAACCTCAACACCCACTTGACTACTGTGGTACTCCGGATCGTGCCCAACAACGACAAACTCGACTACCGTGTCCGGCGTACGACCCAATTGACTGCCGAGCTCCGCCGCGCTGAACGGGTGTTCGGTGGTTCGGCGTGCACCCTCCACGGCTCCACCTGCGACCAGTGTGACCTTCTCGATCAAGCTTTGGATGGCCAGATCTCCTTGTGCACGACCGACGACTCACCGACGACAACTGTGACTCGATTGACCCGGCGCCGGATTAGGCAATCCTACCCGCGCGCGCGACGACCTCCGATCCTGTCCCTGAGCGCTAGTCGACTCCTGGCTCTAGCTACCCTAGTACATTCGCGAACGGAATTAGGTTAATCGCGCGAATAGCAGGGCACTTTGGTTCCGAACATCGCAACTCTGGTCCCACATCGGAGGCGACTCTGGTTCCACATCGGAGGCGACTTTGGGATCACATCGGAGCGGACTTTGGGATGACATCGATGCGGACTTTGGGATCACATCCGAGGTCATTGTTGTACCACGTTCATGGGGACTTTGGTACCACATAGTATAGACGCCTGTATCTCTTGCAATGTGTGATGTATCACTCTGGGAACAGTAGTTTGATGCATGTATAGGTCTATAGTACTTCTGGCCGCAACTTCCCCAGTAACCTCCAGCCCCTCAGCTTCTGTTCTGGTCTTACAAGAACAACTACATCAATCCCGCACCTCGTCCCGCCATCCTCGCTATCGCCTGCTGCCTACGGCTCAGCAACCTCAACCCTGACAGGAGATCAAGATTGCAGAAGGAAGACCAGAGCGATTTCTACACAGAAGCCCTATTTATAGCCGCAGGAAAGCCCAGGGAAAGCGACAGAAACTCATGGAAGCAATTTGAAGCCAAAGGAAGTGATCGAGGCGCAAGATCATAGAGATAACTGGAAGCTCCTAGAAAGTTTCCAGCGCTGAGTAAGCTGCGCGGTGGCGCTGCGCTCAGACCTCGGACTGCTGATTCGTGACACAAGGGGACCACACCGGTGACATTTTCGGTAGGACGTCTCAGAATTTGGGTGTGTAGCTCTTCATTCTCTCATCACCTGATTGTGTCCTATTCTCTGAAGTGCGACTTGACTTCTGATAAATCGCACTTTTCACAATGCATGCATGACCAGAAATTTCTCGCATGACCCTCAGCTGCGCACCCAACACAGCATCGGACAGTGCAGTAGAAGGCTGTGGGCAAATTGATGGGCAGTGCAATACAGAGGGCAACTGGTAAATCTCAGGTTCTATCTGCCATGTGGAGACCCGAGTATTCAAGACGATTTCGATCGCAATGTTGACCATCGGTGGATTTTCCCCGCGCCGGCGGGTACCCTGACTCAAAAACCGAGCCACTTTCAGTGCCACTACAGTACGATCTGGTGATGACCCCCATTCTTACAAAGAAGATTTCAAGCAAACAGAACCAAGGAGACCGATTGAGATACCACCAGAAGTGTCATCTGCAAAGGCTTCCTTGGTCGACAGTGGAAACAGTCGGAGGCCAGCAATAGCTCGCAGGCCACTCGTGCACTCTGATGCGAGGAGGAATAGCAGAGTACTACGAAGAACAACATCGTGATCCTGACTCAATGATGTTCGTCCAGGTGTATACACCCCACTTTTCTGTCCATGGCTAACTCTGAGCTTCTGTCTTTACGATGTAACAGTAGTACATGTACCGGTGAGAGCACGCAACAGATCGGGTCACACGGCAGAGAGCACATGAAAGGCGCAGGTGTGATTGGCATCAAAGTCACCTGTTTTTCAGCACCGGGGCAGATATTATTGGTGTATTGTCAAAATCATTCCTCAACATCAAACTAGAATGAGTTAAATCATACACAAACATCTTGCCAGGGGTATTGAGTACGTCGTCATGTATCTGAAATGTCGAGAGTCCAATGTCGACGCAAACGTACAACTGTCTTAGTGGCTGCTGCGTGGCTTAAAGTGGCCAAGACAACACCATTGACAAGCACCGAAAAACAGATCGAGTATGGGACCAGTTTAGCCTTAGATCGAGTACACATTAGAGTGTGGGGGTAAATGGAGTCTGATAATTAGCAATGTGATCTCTGCTGAGATCTCAGGAAGTATCAACAAAGACCAGGCACGGACTTCGGGCATCTGACTGGCCTGACTGCGCACGCTATAAACACCAAACGCACTGGCAGAAATTTGAAAGCGCACTCACTAAGCGCAACCAAAAAGAATGCCCGCTTATCTTATCGCCAGCAGCAGAGGACATTCCTCCTGGATCTCTAGCTGACCTGTCAGACCTCCCGCTGCCGGCACTACTGCTGGGCAGTAACTTTTTCAAGCGGGCTAGAGCGCATTTAAGCGGTAGCCAAGCCCTGCCAGCGTTGGTTGCCTCTCGGTCGTATGGTTGCTACTTTGCATTCCCTGCACTTCCGGGGGAGGGCAATATTGTATGACATGAAGAGACACTATTCAATGAAAAGGCAAAAGCACGCGAGCGCTCGCATCATCTGTTTGGATTGAGGCTTTTGGAACAAGAGCCTTCGATTCTAGCCATTAAAAATTTCACCAAGTTTCGTCATCACTGCCATCATCTTCCGCATTAAAGTCCCACTCCTCAAGCCCAAATGCACCGTTGTCTGTGGCTTCGATAGAGTAATGACTCAAATCGTCGCTCGAATGATCACTCATGTCAAGTCAACTCCTTCGTTCGTGTTCAAGTTGTCGTCCGTCTCATCAATTGTGTCACCAGGGCTGCGGGCAAACGAAGTCAAATCCGGCAGGCCATCCGCTGTCGTTTGCTGAAAAAGTTCAGGTTCGTCGGTACACCAAAGCCGAAGGGCCACGCACCCTTCCATCGGTTGTTTGCCCGTGTCTTGGGTGCACTGCCACAGGTAGTAATCAAGGCTCGGGATCGATAGCTCCCGGGCCGATGGAGGAGGGCTCCGAGTCGGTCGACGGTCCGGACGCGGCCTCGTTGGGTTGCCGTGAATACTGTGGTACTCGGGATCCGGTCGCATCCGCTATTTCAATTTCTCAAGGCTAATAGAAGTCGTAGCGTCAGTAAGTTCTGGACTTGGGCCTCTCGACGACGAGTCATTTCTGGCGGTCACGAGAGGAGGGAGGCTAAAGCCGGCTTACGGGACTCGGAGGGAGAGGAAGAGGATGTAATTTTGAACGGGCCTTCACTTTTGCGCCGCAAAGACTCGGAAAATGACGAGCGTTGGTAGGATCAGTAAGGCAGGATTTGGAAGGAAGAACGCGCCCGATGTGCGGATGAAGCGGTGAAGAGGAATGAACAGAAAGCAGCGGTTTGAACTGCCGGGACGTTTGAGGGGAGTTTTCTTCTTGTTTTCAGGAAGACTTCCAGGATCAAATACACATTTTTACTCGTCACTCACTTTTTGCGTGTTTCAAGTCTCGTTTGGCATCGTCTCCAGTCTCCGACGGACCTCAGCGTTTCGTTTTCGAACTCGGTCTCGCTTCGATTCTAACCCCCACTGCAGTCTCTCGTGTCTCGCCTTGGTGTCTTGAAAGTTCTTCGTCATACCTTAGCCTTTTCTTATCATAACATCTTTGATCGATAACATCTTTGATCGATAACATCTTTGATCGCTATACCATAATGCAAGCAGCGTAGCCGGAGGATTTTACAAACGCCTCGCTCTTCGGGGACAAGACTGGCTCCTTTCTCGTTCTCGCACGGGCCATGACCTCATCTTGTTCTTTTTCTTTTTCTTCTTCGCACCCTCCTCTGATCCCGTGGTCGCCCCGCTCTTGATGATTGTGTCAGCCGCCTTCTTCTTCCTCCGCCTCGTGAATTTCTTACGCTTGGTCTTGGTGTCTTTTTCCTTGTCTTCCCCTACTAGGGACGCTGGATTTGCTTGTGGTAGTGGCGGTGTGTGTCGCAGGGAGCCCATGCTTGAAGCGATGCCGATGAGTGCAAGGCGGTGGGGGAGGGTTGAAGCTTGAAGGTGGGGGTGCCAGCTGAGGCAAAGGGCCGATTAGCGTAGGCGAGTTAGCAAGTGCACTACTTAGCCGCTATTATTCTGCCTCCAGGCGCGGGCCATTGGGGGGGGGGGAATGGTATACCATGGCTGTACCAACGTTTTTCTGGGCCAAATTTCAAAAAAGCTGCCTTAACGCGTTGCACGCGACCTAGTTTTTTTGGCAGGCTTAATTTGACCCGCATAGGTGTCGGCTTTTGCTACAAAGGATTTGACGCGCCGATTCAGGCTCGCGCGCACGGACCCTCTCTCCCCCGTGGATGCTAGTGGCCAACAGATCTCACAAAGTCGCAGAAGCAACAATTCTGGATTTGGCTCAACAGTCAATGGGCAACAGCGATCGAAAAGGACGTTCACTGGAAGCTGATCTTCGGGGCGACGCCGACATGCGTCCTGCAACATCACCATGGTCACGCTGCATCTGATGGGTGTCCACAGTGCGGAGAACGAGACACCTTCATGCACTTCTACTTTGAATGTGACCATTCACGTGAGTTCTGGCGCCTGACCTTGCAGCTGCTGAGGGTTGCCCATCGCTCTCCAACAGCCAGAATTACGAAAGATCGCTCCGACGACGGTCACGACGCGACCCGGTATTAACATCGCGTCCGCTTTGACAGCCGGCCGCTTGGACCCTGCGAAGGTCCCGACGGCTTGTCGGCTCGGCTCCCTCCGTCTGCATTGCCCCTCTCCTCGCCAGCATGCGCAAGTTCCTTCCGAATCGGGGCCAAGGACGCTGCAAGGACCCCTTTGAAGCTTTGCAGCTAGCAATATCGCGCTTGTGCCTGTGGGTCCAGGACTCACCAAGTGTTGCCGTCGAAGCCAGCTGGGGGCTCAACGGTCTGTATGCTCGAGTTGTAGGTGTCAAGGCAGCTGACGACCCGGTGACCATTCAAGAAGAAGATTCGAGCTTGGCCGCGGCTGTTGCGATTGGTGAAGAGTCTGAAGACTTCGGAACTGGCTTGCGTAGGAAAGAGCTCCTGAATCACGGCACGATGTTGGAGACGAGTCCGAGGGATTTGGTGCTCTCAACACTGCAGGGAGGCATTGCTGGTGACGGATTTGTGTAAATATAGCCCACTGTGGTGCATACAGACGACGTGATGAGCAAGTTTTCTCAATTGCAGTAAGGGGGTTCGAAATGCAACAAGCAAGGTGCTTGCCAGCTTGAAGTACGCGGCGTCGCGTTTGTCATTGACCTCAACATTGCTCAGCCAATCAACGTTATCCGAGATGGTTGACTTCAGCTGCTCGACAGAGTCCAGATGTTGCCAGAATGCTTCGGAACTGATTGGCATGTGTTCCACTATCGACGTGCAAGGGGATCGAACCTCGATGGATCGATAGCCGGTGGCGTACAATTCTCGAGGATCGTGAGTCTTGTTGAATAATGAGCGGGTGGAGCTATTGGGGCGAATCTGATGCGGATGGAATGTTGGCTCGAACTCGGATACGGCGAGCGTTGCGGTCAGGTCAGGCCGGGTAAATTTGAACGCGAGAAGCTCGCCGACAGTGAGCTCGGCAACAGGAGTCAGGAGACATCATGATAGCGGCGAATTGCTCATCTGGAATCTCGAGCACGTCGTCTAAGAGCAGTTGAATTCGTGTATCTGGAGGGGCTGCTGTAGATGACATGCTGTCCTCTTAACCCTCAGCAAGGACACGCAGGGAAGTGCGCAGAACGATGCTCGCGACGTGGCACAAGGTGAGGGTGGTCAGAGGCTGTCAGGCGCGTCTATTGGCATTTGTTTCACTTCCAGCGCCCTTGATTTGGTGAGCGTCTGTGAGCTCTGTGAGCGTTCGACTCCTGAGAAAAACCCGCCCTCCGTAACAAACGGAGGGTTTTCTAAACAGGAGTTATGAACAAGTAGGGTGGGAGGGAGGAGCTCAAAAAAAAGGTCGATCGGCTTTGCTCAAAGAGCGCAGGTCCGATTAGTAACTAAACACTGCAACCGACTTTGGGGGATAGGGCATACCTTTGCTCGAAAAGCGCAGGGCGATGGCAGGGGAGGAAGGCGACGCGGTAGGTAGACGCGGCCAAAAGAGGTCTGTATACAAGGTAGCCCCATGAGTCAACTTGCCCAACAAGGACAAGGAATTTGGCAACATGCCCAACAAGGACAGTCGTGATCCGGAATGCGAACCTTAGCTAGAAACAGCGAGCCGCGATAGTGCGAGTCTCGAAAAGTTCGCCCTTGCTCTAAGCAGTGGGTGCGATACGACCTTGCAAAGCAGCGGGTACGGCGGCTGCTTACAACGTAGTGGCAGGCTAGCTCACTCAAAGTGGGTAACATCCCTCGTAAGCCCTCTGCCCTTGTTGGACAGTTGGACTGATGATTAGAGACTGGCAGGGGGGGTGCCGGAACCACAACACGAAATGCTGAGGCGTGCGGCACGACGAGGGAGAGGAAGGGCCCGCGCGCGCCAGCGGGTGAGCAAGGCGGGAGGCCCAAGGGGGCCGAGAAGAGTGCGTGCTGGCACAGGGTCCAAAGAATGCGTGTTCGAAGAGTGGAGCGCGAGCGGGCCCCGTTAGGCCGAGACCAGCGCGCTTGAGCTGTCCGTGTCAAAATCTTGCAGCAAAGGCCGAAAAGACTAGAAGCATTTTTTTGCATTACAATCGGCTCGCGCGTCCAATTTCGTTCCGTTCAGAAACTCATTCAGACTAATGGACGGCCAGTTGGCCCGCGGCGCGCGCCTACTGATATACTGATCCCAGATCGCCGGTTCACGTGCATTACATCACAAACCGTCTCTTCCGTGTACCCATGCCCTCCTACATCATGTTCCAACACCGTCCACGGACAGCACCATCACAATTTTCATATCGATCATGTCAGCGGTTAGCGCCACGCGGTGCGCCACGCGGTCGGAGTCGAATCGGTCGAATTGAAATGTATCGACTGGCGTATCGGGTCGCGTTCAAACAAGGTGTCAGAGAGATAGGATCGTCGACGTTATAAGTATCGTCGAGTTGAAGCTCGAGTTGACCGGACAAGTTGGAGTGGCGATTTGGGCAAGGTGGGCACATCGAGGAGGACACATGTCAGTTGGGGCTCGCTCGTCCATCGAGTATGGCCGAAGCAAGTTGCCTGGGAGATGGACGGGTCCAGCTGATCATCGATCGTCCGAGTGCCGAACGGTCCGAGTCGAGACGACGCTGCTCGATGAAGTGGCTCGAGTGCCGAGCCAGCCGAAAACGGCGCAGAACAGTCAAGCTGATCGCAAGGAAATGACGGACTTCGGGTCGGGAGAAGCCGTATTGGTGTGAGCGATGATTGGGCAGATCGGTGGGAAGCTGACGATGGGTGACCTGCAAGTTGGATCTTGCGCACCAGGGATGTCGGGCAATGCTGTGGAACACAGATGACATCTCGAATGAAGTAAGGCCAGGATTGACGGGACTTGAGCGCATAGAGACCCAGGTTGAAGATGACAGCCTACCGAACTGGGGACCTGGCTGATTGAGCTGATGATGTGGATGCGAAGATCACGGGGAGTGCCGAGCTGAGTGCGCCGACACAGATCAAGGCGAGGTGAGGTGAAGCGTGTCGATAGGAGAACTTGGCAGATGGGTCGAGAATGAGTCGATAGTGGGGTTGGCATTCATGGTGAATAGGTCGGATGGTGACAGTGAGTCCAAGGCAACCGAGCACGAGTGCGGAGGAAGGTTGGCGGTCGAGGCGGTCGAGGCGGCCATTGCGAGGGTCGAGCGGATGGTCACTTTGCGCGTCGTGGTGATGGGAGGGGTACGGATAGGGAGAGATCGAGCTGTAGAGGTTTGTCGGTTCGGTCGGTCGACCGATGGATCGGACCAAAGGTCGATGGTGCGGATGGGCGTCGATTGAATGTTCGCCGAGTCGAGCAACAGTTTCCGACAGACTCCGAGTTTTCCGCGTCGATGAGAGTCGTCGATGAGACCCGTCGGTTTGATCAAGAGAGATGCGAGCGGTCGCTCGACGACGCGAGTGAACGATGTGGGGGAGGCGGAGGTGATCCTCGGAGTGAAGCGACAAAGATCGAGTGAGGTGTGCATCGATGCCAGACCACAGGAAAGTTGCGCATCTTTTTGGCGGTGCTGATGTGGGTTGCGCACTGTGATCGCAGAGTAGGGTCGAACAAGTCACAGAGCGGTTCGGTGCGAAGCTCGGATGCCAGCGAGTCGGCCAACGCGCGATCTGAACTAGAGTGATAAGTAGCAAAGACAGACATGAGGTGAGCGAAGAAGGTGAGAGCTTGGTACGATCTGAATGAAGAGCTCACCACATTCATCGGTCGAGCAGCGAGAGGGCGACCGGGGTGAACGAGGCGATGCGCTGACCGGGCACGTGTACGACCGAGAACGCTCGAGCGAAGCATCGACGTGTGCTTGGACGCTGCTGAAAGTGACCACGCCCTCTCAGGGTGCAGTTTCAGTTGTACGGTGTTGATGATGGCAATGTTGGACATGTCATTAACCGTGTTGTGCGACGTCGCACCGTGCGCGCATCAGAGTCGGGTCGAGGTGACACGTCGAGCTGCAGTTGGGAGAGATCGAGTTGCATCTCGCAGATTGCATGGCGCATGTGAACGATGTGAAAGCATGTGACGTGGACATCCGAGGTAGTCATCGCAGTCAGAGACGTAACCGGTCGAGGCGTCTGAAGGCGAACGCGAGCACAAGTAGAGGTCCGGGCGCGGGTCAGGATCCGAGTTCGGTTCCGGGCCAAGTAAATGTCACCGTCATCGTCATTGTTCGTGATGGCTAGGCCGTCTATGTTTTCCCCCACGACGACATCAAGGCTGGGAACGTGGGCCTGGAACATGGACCTGAAACGTGGGCCAACTTCACAGACCCTCACCACGTCGCTTTCGAGCCATTCTTGGGTGCTGAACATGTTGTTTGTGTACTCAAGTATATGGTTCTCTTGGTGATGACCAAATGTGCGTGGTGAGCTTGTGAGATGCGATTGAAGACACGATTCCTCGTGGTTTTGACGGGGTATCCCGTCAAAACTTTGGCTGGTGAGCTTGGACCCATTACCGAAACACATTGTCAATTAGTGGAATGTAAGGTCTAAGCCAGTGAAAGAGCTAATGTAATGTAACTACCCGCTCGCGCTCCAAAAACCATGCGCCGTGGTCTCGCGCGTCTTTCCCACACTCACGCCAGTGGTCGCGCGACCGCGGCGTTGTTGGCGGCAGCCTCACTCATTGTCCGTCCCGCAGACCGCCGTGTCCGCACCCGCGACCGACAAGTGGACGGACATGGGGTTGCGGTACGCACATGACAATTTCGAAGCTCAAGAGTACTAAAATACCCATGCTATCATGTTCTCCTTGCAGATTCAAAGTGGGTCTACTCATACAATTGTTCAACTTGTGTACCTAAAAGCAAGTAGACGGACATGTCCGTACATTTGTTCTGCGCCGAGGACAAGAAGCAGTGGACCGCGCGGGCGCTCCAAAGTCGTCAAGGCCACAACGACTAGTGTAATTGAGTATACTGAAAAAACAACGCAGAATAGCACAAATCAAGCGTATACAAGCCAGCTGTGATCGTGACAGAGTTGCGATAAACTTATCAACGTCTACAAGTCCTCAAGTCTGCCGTGTCTCAGCTCTAGCGCCACGCCGAAGCCCGAAATGGGTTTCCCGGTTCAGCGCTCTGGGCTCAGGCTTACTCGGTGCACAAAGTTTCACGCTGCACTGCCATCTCGCAATGCCCGAGGAATTCCCCGTGCACCTCGATTTGACGGTTTTCGCCTTGTTGGGGCCTTCAGAGTCGAAAAAGTGGATTTCAGCAGTGCACGAGGAATTTCCCGTGCACCTCGATTTGACGGTTTTCGACCTGTTCCGCCCTTCACAGTCGAAAAAGTGGATTTCAGCAGTGCACGGGGAATTTCCCGTGCACCTCGATTTGACGGTTTTGCCAAATAAGTGGATTTCATCAGTGCACGAGCAATTGACCGTGCACTATCAACTTCATTTTCACTGGAAATTTGGGGTTCTATTCCAAAACGTATCCCGGAATTGGGCTCTACCCCACCTATGATACCTATATACTCAGGAGTCTGTGCCATGTGGTATTTGGCAATTGCCCATATATACAGTGGATTTCAGCAGTGCACGAGCAATCGACCGTGCACCTCGATTTGACGGTTTTTGGCTTGTGCCGCCCTTCAGAGTCGAAAAAGTGGATTTTAGCAGTGCACGAGCAATTGACCGTGCACTGTCAATTTTCATTTTCACTGGGAATTTGGGGTTCTATTCCAAAACGTATCCCAGAATTGGCCTGTGCCCCACCTATGATACGTATATACTACATCCTTGGACTTGGGTGCATAACTTGTTACATTAGATTGAAAGATCTAGTGTAACTTACTTTGCACCCTGGCACTTGGACCCCAGCAGGGAGGAGCAGATGATTTGACTTTGATAAGATTCACCAGAAAACTTAAAACCTTATTCATGCCGTGAATAAGTGGAACTACGTTAAACAGATACATCGAGATCATAAAGGCTTGTACTCTCTTGTTCTACTCGGAGAATCATTGAGAATCTTCCGTGAGAGGGTACTTGAACTTATGATTAAAATTATCTGGAGTCCATTCTGGCTCTGTAGTAGCATAACAGATAGCTCCTTCTCCTGGTGGCAGAAGGAACTGTAACATCTTAGATACACTGAGAACCTTAGCACGGTTTCATATCAGTTGTACTAGACGCTCAAAGAATTCTTTTTCAAATTTTGAGAATTCTTCGACTCTAGATTGATTATAACTCGTGTACTATGTACATCCAAGTCTTTTGACTTGGACAGCGTTATACACCAGAATTTTCTTCAATTTTCGGTGGCTTTTGGTCTTCAGATGTATGGGATTACATCGACTCCACTTGCATCAACACGACCTGATGTTACTGAGTCAAAAATATTTTAATATTCAAAACTCATTTGTTTTTCCAAGTGAAGGTATTACAACTTCCACTACTAGACCTAGTAATGTCTATTAGTCTGCTGGAGGTCAGAGCATCCCTGGAACAGGGGTGCTTACTCAGCTGTCCAGCTCTTGAGCTCGCACGGACCACCTGACCTCCACTATTAGTCATGGCTGGCCTCTGAGAGATTCCTTCTAAGTCCGAAATTCGGATTAGAATCTATTCTCTCATTAGCCTTCTGACTAATAGAATCTGGCAGCTAATGGCGAGTTCTTTCTGGTGAAAAGCCTTAGAAGCGCAAGCGCCTGATGAGTTTGTCCTTTGACAACGAAACAACTGCATTGTAGTGCAGCGCTCTACTCACCGAGTCCAACTCTTCATTCGTCAAGACGACTACCTACTTCAAGTTTCTAACCCACAGAGCCCGTAGGGACCGGGCATCTACACGTATGCGAACGTGAGGTGGAAGTGACGGCACGACACAAGAGTGGAGAAAGGTTGGTGATACAGACACGCCAACTGTTATAGTTGGTGCACGCTGCCACCCGCGGCACAGCGCTGAGCGGAACCACCGAAGTTACGACTACCACTGCAGGCGCAACCACTACAGGTTTGAGGAAAGAAAAAATCGGCTTCCAATCCTCGCCCCCCAGAGTTGCCTCCTCCATGGCTTGAATGCGGCCATGCGCCTCGATGAAATCGTCCACCGGGCGCTCCATCGCCCGGGCCCACGACGACTGGTGCTCGGCCGCGAGCTCAGCCCACTTCATGGTGACGTTGAAGGCAGCCGAGACCTGAGCCAGAGCCATGATCGACTGGTCGAAGGGTCCAAAAACCTTTGTCTTCGAGACCTTGAATCTCGACTCCCACAAGAAAGAACCGTCGAGTCGTGTTTCCTCATGATGGACCAATTCGAGTCACGGGTCCGCATCGCAACGGACTCGAAGTACCGGTCAAACATCTCCGAAGGCGACTGTGCGCCTCCGACGATGATCGAGGCCGTCATCGGGTCGACCGCTTCCTTTATGAGGAGCACATAAGAATAGCGCGCGTCCTGCCATTGCGTGCGCGGCAGGCAGCCGTCGAAGACCAGACCCGCCTCCATCCGCGCCTTGAAACTCACACCATAATCCAGACTCACTGGACTTGTTGGTGTCGTGACAGACACAACATGGGGGGATCTTTGCGATCCTTCGCCCACTTGATCGTTTCGGCAGAGATGCTGA
Organism: Microbotryum lychnidis-dioicae p1A1 Lamole; assembly: GCA_001244265.2. Classification (NCBI taxonomy): domain Eukaryota; kingdom Fungi; phylum Basidiomycota; class Microbotryomycetes; order Microbotryales; family Microbotryaceae; genus Microbotryum; species Microbotryum lychnidis-dioicae. The sequence continues at coordinate 26,397 of CDLV01000007.1, forward strand.
ACAAGGCGCCATCGTAAGACTTAAGTGGTAACCGCCGTCGTGTCTAGGGCGCCCAAAAGTTGCATCGGGGGCAATAAAGCGGGGCCACGTGCACGCCCGCGGCGCCACCGATAGTTGCCGCCGGCGACTCTGTAGACGAGAGTGCGGCGTGGTCGTTGGTTGAGGTCAAAGCAGTCGTCACTGCCGGTAACAATAGGGTCGAAAACTTCGCGAGTGTAGAGGCAATGAGCACTGCCGTTCGAGCGAAACGAATAAGGTGCAGAAGCGAACAGGCATTTCTCTCGCCTACTCCACTCTAAGCGCATGCGCGCCACCCCCAGGGGGGCGGCCCACCCATCGCTCGACAGGCGCGCCTTGACGCGGCTTGGCCTCTTGCCTGAGTCGTCGCTTCATCGCTGCACACAACATAGTCACCACCGACATCCGTGATCAGCGTGTAGCCCTCCTAATTCTGCTCACGTAGACCAATCCAGTTTGTCAGAGTACGCTCATGTGAGTCACGTTCACCCGCCGTCGCGGCAAGTTCCAATTGCCATGTCTCGAACTTCGAACATTGACGAGCTCGTTGCGCCGTGTACAGCATTCAACAGTTCGCTTCGCCTTCCCCTCGTACTCATAATGTCCCACGCTCAACCCGGCGAAAGCCGCAGCAGTGCTGAACACTGCACTGAACAGCGAACGCCCCCCGACTCTCCCAGTACGAGTCAGCACACCGACAGCTCGCCTTCGACAAGCCCGTCGTTCAAGTTTGACTCGCCCCCGCGCGCATCCACCGCCGGGTCGGCTACTTGGTCCCCGCCCCCCTCGGAACGGGACCACAAGTCTCAGTCGCATGGATCCGACCAAGAAGCAACATCAGAGCCCAAAGCAGCGTCGGCCACGTCGTCCCCGGCCCAAAGCGACTCCAATCCACCCCCCGTTCGTCGTTTCAGTCGCGTGACTAGGCTCAGAGGTCTGGGCTCTTCACCTGGCGAGAGCAATGACGGAGACCGCGAGATCGAATGGGCGGGATTGGAGCACTTTTTCCTCGCGCCGTTGACCGACGACATTGACACAACCGTGGTCCCAGAGATCGTGTGGGAAGACGGAAAGCCAACGTTGGTGAGTGCGCGCAGGGCACATGATGACCATCGGTCTCTGGTGAACGTGCCCGAACTGAGTTTGACCACCGAGTGAACAGAAGAGTCGAGGTCGCTTGCTGAGCTTCCAAGAAGACAACAAAAGCGTCGACGTTTATGATCCTTCGATTATCCCGGACGTTGTCCTCCTAACTCGCGAAGCATTCGAGGCCGACCCAAGTCTGGTAGCTACCTGGACATCGGACGACGAGGACGCCTACGATGATACGCGGTCGTGGTCACAAGTTGCTGCCGTTGCCGAAATTAGCAGGACGTCGAATATCGATCCATCCGACTCCGACTCGGATATCGTGTCCGGCCCTGAGCGCCTACGAGAATCCCTATTCGAGCTCGTCTCGCAATCGCTCCGATCTCACGCGTTCGGGTTCGGCCTCTGTGACAACCTTCTCGAGATCATCCTCCATACTCCAAGTGGTCGTTTTTGCAGCCCCACAATCTACTGTACCGAAGCGAATGGTGACCTTGCAACCTTTCTGGCGAGACTGCTCAGCCTGAGCGATCGCGAGCTCGGCATCATCTCCTCATTGCGTGACCGTGTCGGTTCGACCTCGTTCTCGTTCCCGTCGTGCGAGCTTCCATCTCGGGTTCCGCTGTTTGAGAAGCGTCTCTCGGGCTCCCCTCGTCTCGAAGACATCAGAATCCTCGAAACGCTCTCCAAGTCCGACTCCATCTTTGGACGTCACACCTCGGCGTTCCGCGTTTCGACAGGCGGCAAAGGTTCGACTGCGCACGTCGAGTATGCGATGACGGTCTCGTTCGTCGAAGAAGCTCGCTGCGATGAACACGATCGCATCCGTCTCGCCATCGCCAACGCGTCACCCGAGGATCGACAAGGGCTCACCAACACCGTCGACGTGTATCGCGAGCGTGACTTTGTCGTCGTCCCCCACTTCCTCCCCGCGGATCTCTCCTTCAGAGCGCGGGGTCTCAAGCCGCGCGCGATGGAGGTGACGTTCCACGAGCACTGCTTCGAACCCATCTGCGTCGTCGACTCGACCGAAGCGTTGACGCGCGTTATTTTGGGCGCTGTTCGAGGTATGGGCGCTCAGTCTTCCTCTGTGATACGTTTTCCTTGCGTCATTGGCTGATCACGCTGGCACCCAATCCACTGCAGGCCTAGACAGCCTTTACCGCCTTCGTATCCTTCATCGGGATGTATCCGCCGCGAACGTCATGGTCGCATCTGAGGGCAACGGGGTGTTGATTGATTACGACACTGCGGTGTTCATGGACGGGTCAGAGGGGGAAGCCGAACGCAAGAAAAAGGTTGTGAGTGTCTTTCCCTGATTGGTCAAGGGTGCCTCTGGCAAGCCCGCCGCACTCTATCATTGCTGATCATTGCCGACGGGACGGACAACACCAGGGGACGCTTGCATATCGCGCGCGGGAGCTGGTGGAGGAGTACGAAGGCCAACCTACATTTCTTCACCAGCCATGGCATGATATCGAGTCACTCGTCTACGTGACCATGTTTGCCGTATTCATACAGCCTAATGGGCCCGAGGACTCGAGCGAGCTTTCGGACGAGATCACAAGCATTTGGCAGCTGTGGAATTCGAAATGGGGCGCCGTCGACTCGAAGACGATGCTCTTCCTAGCACCTTGGGGACCGCAAGAGTTGTTCGAGCCCTTCAAGGAGTTTTGGAAGGAGGATCTGGCTACGCTCGTCCAAACGGTCGCCAAGTACTGCGGTCTGGGTGTGCAGCGCACTTCGTGGGCTGCGCAGGTCGACGAAACCGCCGTCCTTGATTCTCGTTGGGCAAGCGGCGAATTTTCGCACCGCCAGCTAGCCTCGGACTTGAATGCGTTGCTCGTGAGCATGGGGCAAAGGAACGCGTCGGTGTGAACCGCCTAGAGTCCCCAGGGGTAGAGCAGGACGGGTGCTGTTTCCGTAGTGTGAGCGTTTGAATGAAATTGCAGTGCGTGTTGTCAGAGATACCCGTGGGTCGGACCATTCGCATCGCCCTTCATCTCCTGCGGGAGCCCCTGTGCTGCGGGAGGGGAGGAAGGGAGCCCCGGGAAGCTTCAATTGAGACGAGAGACGACCCGCACGAGAATGCCCGTTCCTCCGGCCACCTGTAAACTTTCAACCACACTGTTCTCGAACAGAAGGAGTCTTTCGGTGGCGGGTCGAGCTCTCGAGTCCTTTGGGACAGAGCTGACCGACGCATCTGGTCTGGTGGAGGAGTCTTTTTTCCGCACGGCTACTGTGGAGTGGGAGACGACTGTTGCCCTTCGCTCAGAGTTGTCTTGCCAGAGCTTCTACGCGACATTTTCTACATCGTGACCCGCACATGCTGGGCAAGTTCCGACTCAGGAGAGGGCTTCTGTGGGCAGAAGGTACGGGTGCCGCGCAGTAGAGGCGCTGCTCGGGGTTCTGCAGCGGACCAAGCCTAGTGGTGACCTTGTTCCCTCCGTTCCGCCTCGCCCCATGTGCTTTCGGGAAGTGGAATCAGCTTTCCATGATCAGTGACCGCCATCGAGCGTCAAGACGTTGTGTCAATGGCTCATCACGACTGAAGTGCACCTCTGAAAGCCATGCTTCATCCAGATCTGACCTTTGGACAACGTCCGTGGGGCTCAGTGAACGACCAGAGATAGAATTGCTAACAAAGTTTGCCCTGTGCCTTGGACCAAATCATATACAGCAGAGCCTTCAGAACGTTCAAAAGGTAGAAAGAAACACCCTAAAGGCGAGCCCTGAGACGTTTCAGCTCGGCAGACAGTCGGTCGAGGCTGCAGTTGCCACCAGGTCCCCATTGGCGCCGCATCCCAAGGTCTTGCTCACGCAGGCGCACGGATGAAATACGGCCAGGGGGTCCTCGCAGGCAGCAATACCTGCTCATAATCTCGAAAAGCCTTGGAAGATCGGCCCAGAAAGGTGGATACATGAGCTCGAAGGTGGCGTTGGCAAAGTTGGCGTAGTGCAAGCTTTTCGAGCGGATCGCGATCTGCGATGTTCCGTGGTTGAATTTCGTCCACAGCAAGCAAGCTTTCGGCGACATACGCATTGAGGCACCAGGTCCTCCCGGACGCTGACAAACTGTGAATTGGTTCACATTCGCCAACCCCTCAATGAGCTGCCACATGGAATGTGGCGCTATCGCCCAGCGACCTCCCTCGTCCGGATGCCCTGCCTTCGCCAGGAAGGCTAGGACTCCCTGCGTAGATAGTCGCGCAGTCGTCAGTCACCTCACACCGGCCCTGCTAGACAGTCGAATACGTACTGCACTTTCTGCAAGTTCCGACGACGCAGACGCACTGCCCAGATCCACCATCCCGTCGAGGTCCACGAAGACACCTTTCCCGGCTCGATCGAGCATGATGTTGCCGTCAGAAAGGTGTCGGGGAAGGAGATTGTGCTTGGACAAAAATCGTAGTCCTAGGTTGACCCGTATCGGACTCCGCGGTCAGGACAGGACTTTGCAGACAGCGCACTCCTTCAGCTCGAACGATCCGCTACTCACCTTCGACTATCCCAATGTTGAAATCGACCATCGCAGAGGTCGATTCGATTTCCAAAACCGTGCGGTACAGGTCTTCAAAGACATCACACTGCAGGGTGCGGGGGACAAAGTTCGTGTGCCCACTGCGCCCGATCGGAGGGGGTACCGTCCAGAAGTTGTCGATGTCGATGAAGGCAATCTTGCGAACGGCAATGGAGCTGACGTCGTCGGGGCGCGTTGAGCGGGTAACTCGAACAAGGCCGTCGAGCCGCTGGGCGCGCTGTATTTCTTCCCGATCGGGGAACGCGATTCGCATCGTGTGCTGAGGCAGCGGGGTCGGTTGAAGATCACTGACGAACGTTGGTGGGGTCGCTCGGGACAGATCGCTGGTCGTTTCGTCAAGTTCGATGCGGTAGACTGAAGGGCGTGCCCCAAACATCGCTGGATGGACGAGTTGTCGGCACAAGAGCTTGATGCTCGGCGGTCGGGAGATCGGCGGGACCGGAGGGAACCCCTGGGGCGGGAGGCGGCCCATGTTGAGCTCGCAGGGGAACAGTGCGGCGTACGCGATCGCTCCAAGGGTGTCAAGATCGTGTCGGAGAAAGCGCACGATCAGACGCTTGAGCGACGCTAGCCCAGACTCGCTCGCACAGTCGATGGGCTCCGAACGGACCATGCCTGAGGGTGTGTGGATGTAAACCCGCAGCTTGCTGCCGCAAAGCGTGAAGGCAAAGACCCATTTCCGGATCGGCTTGGTGGACGTCGCTCGGTAGAACCTACGGTAGGCCTGGTCTCGCGCCTCTGCCTTCTTCTCGGGATTGGACTTGACTTCGCCAAAGACGAGAACGTCGTCGACATTACGCTCATCGATCAAGGTGGAGCCGGTCGTTAGAGCAAGCGCATCCCAGACCTTGTCGACTCTCTCCCATGACCGGACCTTGCCTGGCGTTGACGCGCCTGGGAAGAGCAGAACCACGTCGGCGCAGTGATCTTTCGAGCGCACTTGCTCGGCCGAGGTGGGCACGATTGCGTTCGAGCTCCCACAGACGACCAAGCACCGATCGATCTCCGCCTGGGGTGTCAAGAGGTCACTTGTGAGCACTCATTCTTTGGGTTTCCACCAATGAAGGAGTCTACGACATACCTCCTCCTTGATTTGCTCGGTGATTCGTTTCACAAAGGTGCCCATTCCCTTCTCCGTGCCCCAGTGCGCTCCTTCGACTTCCGTCGGCCAACGGATGGCCTCCACCTGGGGGTCAATAACCGAGTCGGCCTCCTCGAGGTATGCTTGGAGCGCCTTCGAGCTCTCCACCCTTCCTTGTACCTCTGTCTTGATCCTCTGGTCCGTCGCAGTTGCCAAATTTGTGGCCGTGTTGAGTGCTGCCATTTTGACAAGTTTTACTGGCACGACCGGCGGCAGGCGCGGCGGAGCAGGCTTGGTCCTTCGCTGCGGTGCCACTGGGAGGAGTTGAACGGACGAGTTGGCGGGCCTTATTCAGATTTGAAGCCGGCCAAACTGACTCAGCAAACAAGTTGCACAACTTACTACGGGATCGATCAAGGCTTGAGTGATTTTACTCGAGGACGACGACGTTCGCAGATACTCAATTCCTAGAGAGCAAGGTATTTCAGGGGCTAACGTTCGACGTCAGCTGTCTGGGTGCGAAGCTCCGCGCTTCAGCGGCGCAGGCCTCGAGCGCCGCGAATCGCAATCAGACGACGACTCACCAGCGGGATGGAGAATGATAGTTGCGGTGGGCAGGCGGAATACACCCTCAGAGAGTAGAACAAGCCAGAAGTCTGTAGTGCGTCGAAGCAGGGACGTTCTCGTCGTGATGTGGCAGAGGTGGAATGAACGGGAGGAGAGCAAAAGGCGAGTTTCAACCAACCCCACTTCACGCGCGCCGGGACGCGTAGCGGCGCGATCCGGCGGACCGAAATTGTAGGCAGTGCACGATCGAACAGCACCGCGAGGCTGTAGCATCGTAGCCTCGATGGACCGAGAAAAGATATCAGCCATTCAATCCACTCACAAAGGCCAATACGCTGCTCACTTCCGTGTCATTGGAACAGACGGCGGAATGACACAGACTGGTCGACTACCGCCGCCGCCAGATCATCGGGGAGCGGGGTCGATCCGGGCGGCGCTGCGTGCGAGCGTCCATTGCCGTCCAAGTCGACCGCACTGCACACGCCGCAAGCCGAGAGTGATGGGCAGCAGCAGCTCAAGGTTACTAACTTGGCAGTTGTTGCATGGTATTGAACACTTGTCTCTCTGGTATCAGCCAGCCTGGCCCTGGCAGCCTCGTGCACGTCGCCTCTAGCTCGAGTCCGAGTCCGTGAGACGGCAGTGCTGCTGCTGCCCCTGCTGCTGCCCCTGCTGCTGCTCACCCGCGTTGATGCGTTGTGACCGACGGCCTATAGGTGAGACCGATGTACGCTCTTCACAAAGATCTGAGCAAGTCTAAATGTTATTTGCAGTATACCTTCCAACGCTACTCTGTTTACACAATAATGTAGCACCCAGGTTCTGGTCCCACGACTGCACTCGACTCGCCGACTACTCAACGACTCGGAGTCGGCCTTACGAAGTTCATCTCGTTGCTGTGGTGCCCCACACATAACGTCAGCATCAGTCCACGGCACGTGATCGACCGAAAGCCTTTGACCTCTGTCACCCTTTGCTCACCAGAAGCAAGGTGGCTGTCATCAGGCTCAATTCCGAAAGAGGATACACTTCGGAGGCTTTACTGGGGAAACACATGCTGGAGCTGACACAAGGTTGCTCGCACGCACACGACGAGATCGTACAAGGCTTCATCAGAGCATGGTATTACGCGATCCCGAGACTTCATATCTGCTCAGATTCAATTCGTCACATCAACCAATCCCTCCTTCGCCCGGTTTCTGTCGATCTACATCCGCCGAAGCATCATCGTCCCTCCCTTGTATTCCAAAACACCGCCTCGTGTCGAAGCGGGCGGTATCGCCGCTGCCCTAGTCGCGCCTGTGTTCTCACGGGGGAGCAGATATCCCACAAATGAGTTAATTCCAAGGTGTCTCCGAAGCACCGGCAGCTCCTTGTTGATTCGGTGATGCTCCCGTTGCGGCTGCGCCTAGTTCTCCGCCTTGCCCTCCTCGGATTGCGCCCAGTCTTGCGGTCGCACCACCTCGCGCCCGCGATGTCGCCCTCAGAGCGAGCGTCGGTGTCGCAGGTGCGGCTGCTGAGGCAGGTGCAGGTGCAGGCGATGAAGGGGCAGAACCAAACGCGGCGGGAGTGGCGGTCGTATCAGGCAAAGGAACCCCCCGTTCGCCTGGAGAAGTTCGTGCGCGACCTTTGAGCCAGACGTCGGACGCCTTGAGCTTGGTCTCGACCGCCTTCTTGAACGCCGTCATCAGTGTGCCCTTTCTGATGCACTCTTCCTGGCATGTTGTTGCGCGTCTCCTGCAGCTGTGTCGCAACATGTGCATCGTTCCCGGTCGCCTGTCTGGCAAGCGCTTCCGTCACCGCGGCTTGGACTGCTTGTTGTTGCGAAGCGAGTCGACCTGCTTCGAGCTCCTTGAGCTTGCCCACAAAGAGCGCATCGACATCGACCTTCGGTGCGAAAGCAGGTGCCGACGAAGTGGTAGCAGTGGCGGTAGCAGTCGCGATGGCGGCTTCAGTGGCGGCTTTCGCATCAGGTTGAGCTTGCGCACGTTCGGCTGAAAGACGCGTCGTGGTCTGCTGCTCTCAGATCTTTGCTTCCTCGTCGATTCCAGTCTTGAGCTGCTCAAACTCGGCCTGTATTGCCGTCTCGGATGCCTTGAGCTGGGTCTTGACCTTGGCAAGCTGCTCCCCGAATCGCTTTTTCGCCCTGCATTGTCGACGGCGGTCAAAAGCGTTCCAGCAGCGGCGGCGGTAAATGTTGCAAGCGCTCGGGCGGCGACGAGTTCGCCGTGCAGAGTTTCGAAAGTCTTGCTCAGCTCAACCGTAGTCGTCTCAATAGCGGTCGCAATCGCCGACTATCACTCCGCAGCAAGTCGAGCCTCCCTTGACCTCAGCGACCTGGGTTCGATCAACCTCATCGACGGCGGCAGCATCGCTAGGTCGAGGGCCAGCACCCGCGACGCACTCTTCGACGGCCTTGATAATCGTCTCCTGGTTGTCGGCTTCGAAAGTCTCCTCGACTTTGACGAGTTCGTCGGTGCGTGCCTGCAGGGCGGCAAACTGCGCCTCGACCTGGGGCGCCTGTTGTCATTCAAGATCGGCTCCTCCCTTTCTTTGCAGTCCTGTTGATGCAAGTCCAATACCTGATCAGCAGATGCCGTGGGAATTGACCAAAAAAACACGCGGACGTTCAATAGGAAACTCACAGCGACCTGATCCTCCAACATGTTCTTCTCCGCATCGAGCGCAGTCAATCATTCGTCGGCTGACGTGCTGACGTCATTCTGGTGAGCTTCATGCATTGCGACCACCCGAACCTGGAAGGCCTTCGAGCGTTCCGACGTCCCGTTCGAGCTCTCGCGATGAACCTCGCCTTCGCCTCCGCGTCGGGCTGCATCGTCGCCTTATCCTGCTCGAGCTCCTGCAGCGGCCGCACAAGCGCCTCGACGTCGGCCTTGAGTTGTTAGACTTCGATCTTGAGCGTCAGCAGCGCTTCGGGGTCGATTCGCTTCATGAGCTCGGCGGAGTGCGTCGTCGAAGCCGATACGACCGGACTGGACCAGACTGGCGCTCCTCGGCGCACGCGTGGCGCAACCGCGTCGCTTTCGGTTTGCTTGCCGAGGTCGAGGTCGAGTCGGAAACCGACGATCTCCGTCTCGCGGGGCAAGAACGTGATGCCGCCGAATAGCTCGCCTGACGGGGATGCGGTCGTCGAGACGGCACCATCAGTCGCGGCGTCGACCGCTTCGGTGGCGGCAGGGTCGGCATTGGGAGCGCCTATCGACGGCGACTCTTGCGGCAAAGCGGCCTGCACAGTCATTCATTTCAGATACTGACGAGAAAGAGCGCTTCAACTCGCGAGGCCTTTGATCAAGTTTCAGCGTATAAGCCCCAGAGCGGGCAACGAGCACGCCGATGAGGCGGCCAAAGAGGCGACCAAAGCGACTGATGACGAGTGGATGAAGCGAGGCCTGGAGATTGAGCGACCCGACGCGATCCCAGTTATGGGGACGGCACTGCGTCAACAAGGCAAAGCGCGTGTCAGCCAGGTGTAGGCGACGACTCTGCAACAAGGGCAAGACGGGCCCACTTTCCCAAGCTCGACGACTCACCCGGGAGCTCGCCGCTTCAAGCTGCACCACAGGCAGCACCCCCGACGAACAGCCTCCTTCTTCGCTCAACTGCGTGCATGAAGATCGTCACCTGCGCACGACCTGTTTCGCCGCCGACCGACTCCATTCAACCAGCTGTTTTGCGAGCGGCGCGTCCAGCGCGGCGGAGACTCTGGAGCACGGTATCGAGCACTACCAGGGTCAGCATCGCGTTCTACCAAGAGGACAATGAGGAAGGACTTGCCTCCGGACGACGTTCGACTCTACGTCTCGAGCGTGGCGGCATCCCAACTCATGATCGCAGGCTTCTTCTCCTCGACAGGCGCATGCTCACGGTACGAGCTTCTATTGGTCCGGGAGACGAGCTCCGACAGAGCACCGAAATGAGAACGAGCCAGAAGATGCACGCAACCTCTTCTGGTTACTGCAATGTTGGCAATCACCCGTGAGCCACGGCACGACGCTCTCGGGCCGACGCATTCGGAGGGTCGCGTCGACGGGTAGGGGAGGCCCCAGAAGGAGCCATCCGGATTGTTGAGAAAAGTAGAAAAAAGTTTGATCGAATCAAACAAGAGCTGTAGGATCGACGCCAGAGGCCGGTTGGCCGAAGCAAGAGAGAGCAACCGCCCTCCAGTGACCTCGACCAAGAGCGAGCGGAGGAGAGCCGGAGCCGCGAAAGCTGGGGGGTCCTAGCGTGCCCATTTGAGCTTGGTCCCAGTGGGCAGCGAGCGAAGTAAAGCACAGTGCGTTATTGTACGACTGGGCATTGTCGCGGAATGCTTTAGCTTCTGTGTAGGTGCATCGCACAGTTCAGCATGTGGGCCCACTGCAGACAGATGTTGTTGGACGGAGCAACTGACCGCTATCCGAGCCTTGAAGAAGCTGCCGATACTCGAGATTGGGCTGGGGAGGGTTAGGCAGCTGCACCTTGCCCTGCGAGCAGCACCTGCTGAAGTGTCCGGTCGACTTGGACCTTTCGCACTCCCAGTGTTGAGCCTTGCAGTGGGTGCACACGGCCGTCTGGGGGCCGAGGTCGTCGCGGATTGAAGCGCGAGGCTTGAGTGGTTTAAGGGCGATTCTCGCTCTGCGGGGTCTCCGCTGGCCTTGACCCGCAGCAGGAGGAGGTGCACGTGGAGGTGGGTGTTGTGGGAAATTAGTGGGGTCTGCGGTCCAGAGGGACTTATGGTCTTAGCAGTGGCGCGGGCGCGCGGGTGTTGTGCGGGGGACCAGCAGAGGCGGCTGGTTGTTTACATGAGATTGCGTCTTTTTGGCCTAGCTGTTTTTCTCTCTTCTCCACCACGCACTCGATATCACATCTCGCCTAGTCGCTCTGTTACAGTCGATTGACCTTTAGCGACCCACTATCTCACAATAGGTCATCTATCGACGTCACGTAACTAGAGACGCTCCTACAATAACAGGTTATGAGTCCAACAGAGACCATTGCTCAGGAGTCTGGGGAGATCAAGATAGCCAAGCTCGGCAAGGATAATTACGAGCTGTGGTCGATTCGAGTCGAGGCGTACCTCGAGAGCAAGGGCTATGCGAGCGTCCTCGAGCATGGGCATGTGCGGCCCTCCGACGTCAGCCTGGCTGAGTGGAGGACCATGCACGGTCTGGATGCCTCGGTCACCGACACCCAAGTGGTCGTGAACTTGCAGAAGAAGGACAGAAGCGCCCGTGCCCTGATCATTCAATGTATCGACGATGCGAATCTCAAGATGGTCAAGAGCAAGACGCTCTCCGCCAAGGATATCTGGGATAAGCTTCGCCAGCATCATGAAGGGAATGCCAAGCCTTTCAAGATTCGAACGTTGTTGATGGAACTCTCGAATGCGAAGTACGACGAAGACGAGAATATGGGCGAGTTCTTGAAGAGCATGATCGACAAGGCGGATCAACTTGACGATCTCGGTCAGAAGTTTGGGGACGAGGCGATGATCGCGTACATCCTCCAAGCATTACCCCCGTCGTACGAGATGCTGAAGCAAGCAATTCGCCTCGGTGAAAATCGATCGGTCGACCATGTCATCAATCGCCTTACAGACGAGTACACGGAACGGAAGTTGTCGGGCAAGTTCGACAAACTCTTGAAGAACGCGGGAGCGTTAGCCGTTCAAAGCACGCAAGCAAGTCGTGACCCGAACTGTGTCTGTAGGGGATGCAAGGGGAAGGGTCATTTCGCGATGGACCCTGAATGTCCCAAGTACGACGCCAAGAAGAACCACGGTCGTGCGCGCAACCGCAACAAAAAAAAAGAAGCAGGACTCGAAGGAATCTGCGGATTCGAACGAGTTGGCTAAATTTGCGTTGACGGTCAAGTCTCTCGATGAGAGCCATTCGCTTCAAGACAATGTCGCGAATAGGGTGTCGCAGCTCAACCAGGGTGAGATCTGGATACTGGACACAGGTGCTAGCCAGCACTATGTTGGAGACGCCAGTCTGCTCTCCAATCGTCAAAGTGGAAACCTGAAGGTTCAGACAGCGAGCGGACAGGTAGTACACTGCGATATGTATGGGATGGTACGTTTCAAGTTGAAGAGTGGGGCATCGCTCTCACTTGCGAACGTGTATCATCTCCCGGGTGCGCCCGTGAACCTCATCTCGACTCGAGCTCTATTCAAATCGGGAGCCAAGTGCGGATGGGAAGATGGCAAGGATGTCATGACGATCACCTATCAAGGAGTCATCTTGGCGAAGACGCTCAGTGGTACCGGTTATGCGCTCGACTTTACGCGCATTGTCGAGGATCAAGCTCATGTCGCAACCCGTGCGACAGTGGGAGCGCCTTTGATGGAGTGGCATCGTCGCTACGGGCATGTGCCCGTGAGCTCAATCATGGAGCTCGTCAAGTCAGGCGCTGTCAAGGGATTAGTTCTCACCGATGAGAAGGTCCACGACTGCGAGCCCTGCATCAGTTCCAAGTCTCGCGCATCGAAGTTCTCAGAGTTGGCTACTCAGGTCACCGACGTTCTTCAATGCGTATTCATGGACATCGGATTCGTCGCAGAAGATCAAGTTGATTTCCAAGGTCGAAAGGCATATCTGGCTATTGTAGACCAGTACTCGACTGCGAAGTGGACGTTCCCGTTGAAGACGAAGTCAGCTGAAGAAGTCACTCGAGTATGGATCGCATTTTGACAAGGAGTTGAAAAAATGACTGGTCGGAAAATCAAGCACGTGCGTACGGACAATGGTACCGAATTCACAAACAAGCTCATTGGCGCGGATTTCCAAAGTCAAGGTATCCTTCATGAGACCTCTGCACCATACACCCCGCAACAGAATGGAACAGTAGAACGCTTCAATGGCTCGTTGATGGCGATCGTTCGTGCGGTCCTTGCAGCCTCCAAGCTGTCATGGAAGTATTGGTCGTATGCGTTGGCGTACGCCACATTTGTTGCCAACCGAATTCTACACGCCAAGTTGGAGGGTAAAACCGCCTATGAAGTATTCTATGGCAAGAAACCCAAGGTCTCGCACTGTCCATTTGGATCAACCGTGTATGCGCAAGTTCCGAAGTCAAAGCGATCCAAACTTGAATCGACTTCGGTTAAGGGGATATTCATCGGATACGATAGCGAGTATAACTATCGTGTGCTCGTTGATCCCGACTCGGACCACAAAGTCATTGTGACGCGCGACATTTCGGTCTTGGAACACAAATCAGAGCAGGTTGGTGTACCGGAGGTCACAACTCTGCCTGTGGGGCCAGATGAAGAGAAGGGTCCTGTCGATAACGACGAGATAGTCGTTGACGAACTTCAGGATCAGGTAGACGGTGAGCAGATGCCACCTGCCCGTCAGAACCGTCCTCGATGGGAGTATGGAGATCCCGCCGTTAAGGGAAGGAACCCTGGAAGATATGAGGAGATCGACGCTAACAACGAGATTCTACACCGTACTCGTAGTCAACGTCGGGACGCGGAGCAACAAGTCATGTATGGCTCTGCGATGTCGGTCTCTCTTCCTCCAGTACCCAGCAACTACGAGGAAGCAATGGCCAGCCCCGAAGCAGACAAATGGATCGCAGCTATCAAAGCTGAGCTCGATGCAATGGCTCGCCATCAAGTCCTAATTGATTCGGATCTTCCAAGTGGCGCTCGAGCTCTTGGGTCGAAGTGGGTCTTTACCAGAAAGGAGAATGCTCAAGGGGAGGTGACTCGTTACAAGGCCAGACTGGTTGCGCAAGGGTTTGCCCAACGTCCTGGCATTGACTACAACGAAACGTTCGCCCCTGTTGCACGCCCATCGACCATCCTCAGCCTTGTTGGCACTGCCGCCGCCCAGGGACTGTTTCTCGAGCAGTTTGACTTCGACTCTGCGTTTCTGAATGGAACGATGACGGAGATGGTCTACACGAAGTATCCCAAGGGTTGGGATCGCCCTCAAACCGGACAAGCCCTCCGTCTTGTCAAGTCGATGTACGGCACAAAGCAAGCTCCTCGAGAATGGAACGCAGCTGTGAACTCCCTGATGGTCGAACGTGGCTACAAGAGATCTGATGCTGACTCCTGCCTTTACGTCAAGCGAGTAGATGAGAAGTTTATCTACATCACGCTGTACGTGGACGACGGCATGGTTGCTTCGAACGACCAAGAATTCCTGGATTCGGAGATCGAAGCGTTTAACAAAGTCTACAAGCTCAAGCACCTCGGTCCAGTGAAGCTCTTCTTGGGTCTCGAATTCGAGCGTACATCAGATTACATCTTCGTGCATCAGTCCAAGTACATCAGGGATCTCGTTGCCATGTACGGAGGAGGTTCAGTATCCAAGCACCCGGTGAAAGTCCCCATGGAGCCAAGGTCGGACGTCGAACATTCTACGGATCCTTTTGACGACGTGGCTCTGTACCAGTCAGCAGTGGGAGCGCTGCAGTATGCTGCGCATCGAGCTCGACCCGATATCGTCACTTCGGTTCGTGCGGCAGCGTCCAAGGCTTCGGCTCCTACCCAGGCCGACTGGATTGCGGTGAAGCGTATCATCCGCTACTTGCAAGGCACTGTTGACTGGGGACTGAAGTTCAACCACGGAGGATCTACGGTATTCGAGCTTTACTCCAATGCCTCGTGGGGAGACGACATGTCGACTGGGAAGTCGATTGGAGCGTTCGTCTCGATTTTGGCAGGTGCTGCGATCTCTTGGCAAAGCAAACAGCAGTCGATGGTTGCAACTTCGACTACAGAGGCTGAGATTTTGGCGGCTTCCGCGGCAGCAAAGGAGGCCATGTGGCTTCGGCGATTGGCGGCGGATCTCGAGCTAGAACAACCTAAGGCTACACTGATCTGGGAGGACAACCAAGCGGTGATCGCGATCGCTCTCAACCCGGCTCATCACGGAAGGACGAAGCACTACAGTGTGCATCACTTTTACATCCGAGAACGAGTTACGGCTGGCGATATTCGAATCAAGTATTGCAAGACAGGAGCAATGATTGCGGATATTCTTACAAAGCCGCTCGCTCGCAACTTGTTCGAACTTCATCGTGAGGGTATGGGAATGGTGTCCCTTGGAGCCTTGACCAGTGGGAGTGTTGTGGGAAATTAGTGGGGTCTGCGGTCCAGAGGGACTTATGGTCTTAGCAGTGGCGCGGGCGCGCGGGTGTTGTGCGGGGGACCAGCAGAGGCGGCTGGTTGTTTACATGAGATTGCGTCTTTTTGGCCTAGCTGTTTTTCTCTCTTCTCCACCACGCACTCGATATCACATCTCGCCTAGTCGCTCTGTTACAGTCGATTGACCTTTAGCGACCCACTATCTCACAATAGGTTAGTTGAAATACATCACCACGCACTCGATATCACATCTCGCCTAGTCGCTCTGTTACAGTCGATTGACCTTTAGCGACCCACTATCTCACAATAGGTCATCTATCGACGTCACGTAACTAGAGACGCTCCTACAATAACAGTCTGCGCTTCGCCGAATGTCTTTCCGCTCATCAGCTTAACGCAGGACCGCAGGACGATACTTCTTCCTGGGCTTAGCGAAGTCTGATCAAGCTCGGGTCGCGGCTTGGGAGCAGAAATATGCGGCTGATCTTGACGGGGTGCCGCTTGAGACTCCGGCTTGCTCAGCCGGATTATTTGTCGATCCGATCGTGCATATATTCCCGGTTGATTCGTCTGTCATGGTCAGGGAGGGTGAGCCTTCGTCTTTCATCGCGTTGAGTGAGTTATGGGGGCATAGGATTTCGCTTTTTGGTTCCCCTCGAACCAAGCTGATCATTCCACGCGCTTCTCGGCTCTTAGCGCCAAAGCTTTCCAAGAGGAGGTCGACACGCCCATCTCGGTCCCGTCGCCAACGTCAGTTCAAGTCCGGCGTCAAGGAGACCGCATCAGACGCGTACCAGACCACCGTCCTTCCATCCGACCGATCACGCGACGAGGTTCAAATCGGGTGAGGGGACTTGCCTCCTCGATCCAAAATTGCATGTGAAACGATCGTGCTGAACATTGAACGTTGCGTGAATCTGTACAGCTATGGCGCCTACTTTATCAGCGTCCTTGACAGGTTCTCCAAGCCACCGGGCGACGTTGTCAGGGTCAGACTTTATCTCAGTTATTTTTATTAAGACTGGAGCCCTAGCCGACTAGGCCACCAAAAAGGCACAGTAATCAAGATGAAACTTGATCACGAACTGAGCCCTTTAGCTGTCATGGGCTCCCAACCATGACAGACGTCGAAGCGATGATCACCGATCCAAGACAGGCTTCGGTACTTTGATTCCAGCGCAGAATGGAAATGATCGCTCGAGTGCTTCCTTCTTTTCTCCTTATTCGCTCTCCTATCATCGGCTTTGGTATAGGTAGGTGGACAAATATTCTGCAATCCAGTCCTATTATTACATTTCGCCGAGCATCTCGTTCTGGTGAAGATTGATCAGGTTTGGCGACCAGCCGGCTGGAACAAGTGGTACCCGCTGACATCTTCAAGGTGCAGTGGCAGCGGAGAAAGTTTGACGTCTGAGGATTCCAAGTTCGTTGGATGGAGGAGTTCCAATCTCCAGCGCTGATGTCATCAACCCTCGTCAAAACACGAGAAAGGGATCGGAGTGGCGTGTGCTCCGCAGCACTGGGCTTTTTCATTCGGGCAGCGAACGGCAACCAAGCCAGTGCGTCAACATGAGCACCTGTCATCATTAGGTCTGAAGCTAAGTAAGTCATTTCGAGCCCGTCGCAACCAACTACTACAGAGTAATATCTAGCCAAGCATAGATAAAACCCTAGTAGGCAAACTAGGGCTTCATAGCCTTTCTCAGCTTCTTGTTCAACACCGAAGGATGTCGTCCAGCGCCAACGCCAGCAGGTTGGCGAGCTCGGCAATTGTGGGCGGGTTCTTTTTGTCGAGAATCGACCTGTACTTGTGTGGATGATCCAACTCCGGCACCGCGATGGTAAGGATGCCAACATCCCTACGTTTGCCGCCGTTTGGCAAGCCCGGGAGCCTGCGCTTGCTGGCAGGGATGCTGTGACAGTCGACCGCGAGCGCGATGTGTCGGAGTGTGGTAGACGGAAGATTGGCGACCATGTAGATTGAGACCGCTACTTCACGAATGGCCTTGTTTGTCTCCTCGGCATGCTCCAGCAGTCGCCGCACTGCCCATAGCTGGTAGACGGGTCGCGAAGAAGGGGTCGCTGTCGACGAGTCATTGGTCGTGGTCAGAATCTTGTCGGAGCCGCCAAGTTGGGGAAGGAGGACGGGCGGGGTGTCCAACTTGAAAGCTGCGTAGGCGCCCGATCCGGAATGCGCGAGTACGCTCGGCGGGATGCAGTCCAAAGAGGACACCTTGACAAACTCGGGCGCCTTTTCGTCGCGACCCTGCAACGCCTGTTGGGTGGACGGTCCGAGCGACTCGACGCGCAACGCCGTCTCGTTGAAACCCGAGACTGGTGTGAATTCACACCGGAACACGGGGGAAAACCCAGACGAGTCGTAATCGACGTTGAGGAAGATGCGGAAAAGAGCAGCCATCTTGGTGAGGTTTACGTCATGCCAGCAGTCCTTCAGCTCGACGATCCTGACCACCTCGTTGTCGACCTTGACGGCGTACGCCGTGTCGAGGTGTATGGCGAATCCGAGAGCGAACTCCGCCGATGGGTGCTGGCGCAGTATAGATTGGACGTTGTTTAAAAGCTGGAGCAACTTGTGATTGGGCGGTTGACCGCGCCTTTGAGTTTCTTCCAGACTGCAGAGCCTGGCGGTAAGGGTATACTCGAGGTTAGCGACGAGGTCGGCGAAGGAGAGGTGGCCGGTCTTGTCCTTGTGGGTCACTGATCCGTCGGGTTTTCGCACTCCGATGTTGATCGACGTGGTGAGCAGTGGGAGAGCGAAGGTGTCGTCAACGTACTTGAACCGCCCGTTTTCGGACCCGCCTGGTCAGAACCCCGCAGATACTATGTCATGAATGACGAATGCGAACACCCCTGTCCGGGAACTGTTGGGAACGACGAATGCGGACACCTCTGTCCGTTTTGTTTTTGTTTTTGTAGAAAATGTTCATCATATTGCCCCCGATTCCTGTTCCCCTTGATTGGCCTGCGGAAAAACTAGATGGAAGTCAATGATGATAACAAACCGGCAAAATGCGAGAAACGGGCCAAGTCCACCAATCCGATACTTCGGATTCAAGTACCCCAGCCAAGCGGTTGCTCCCCCCAGGAGACGAATGAGAGAGAGAAGGAGAGAGAGAGAAAAGAAAGCAACTAGCGGTACTAACGACAAGAGGCCCATCCTGCCGCCACTTCCCAACTCGGTCGAGACAAAGACAGGAGAGCGACTGCGCAGCTACCCTGACCCGCAAAGTCCCAAGTCTATGCTCGGTCACAGCAAGACGGGGTGGAAGCCCCTCAAAACCTCCACCTCAGCAGTCCCTGGCCCCTCAAAGCCGAGTTTCTGCCTGTGTCTGCTGATCCATCCCTTGACTCAGAACCCCGAAGCCAAAGAGCGCGAGCCACCGTCGAGTCAATCCCAAATCGCGAGCCGGTCCATGAGCAACAACAGAAGACCTGTAATAGATGAAGAATGAAGGCAAGATATATAGTATACAGTTTTTGTAAGAGGATGTGTGATGTGGGGTGGGGCGGGAGGAAATCAAACCCAGCCTTTACTGCCCACGCCCCCCCTCCTGGGCCCTCAACTTCATCCTTTCCTCCAGTACCACCCTCCTCCGCTCCAAGCTTTCCATCCTCGTACCGTGCTGCTGCTCTCCCACTTCTAATCATCTCCAAGACCATCCCCGTGAGGACCTTGATCGTCCTGCCTGCGCCTTCCTGTTCGCTGAGTTTGGACTTGAGCTTGGGGACACAGCAAAAAAACACGGAAAATGGGTTAATGCCGCGAGCAAATGGTGCAATTACCAATTACGCGCGCGAGCTTGACCCATCTACCCAGGTAGTAAGGTGCAAAGTTCACTTACAAATGGTGCATTCTTCGCGCAAGTTTGGTGCGTTTGCCCCGGAAGAAAGGTGCGTTTACCAATTAAGGATGGTGCATCTACCATGTAGCGGGGCAATCCGCTGTATCTCGTGTAGGATGCCATGTATCACCTTGAAATTTGACGAGCCCTTTTACATGATCACCAAGTACGTCCACCTTCAGTAAGGAGCACTCTCATCAGGATCCCATGTAGTTGGAAATCGTGCGTGCACCCGGGCCGGCTCTCGTCCACGCCGCGGCCGAGTCGTCCGGACCCCGGACCGAGTAGCCGCCCCCCCCCCCCCCCACCCTAGGCTGCAATACAATGACTAAGACGATCAATCATCTCGGAGCTGCGGGATGTGTCCATATGGAGTGGGACACCTTGTATAGCATTCCTCGCCGTATTTCCTGCCTCAGCTTGAACTTGGACAAGGAAGATCATTGACTGCCTTTCCAAACCATCCGTGAACATGTCCTAACAAAGCTAGTAGAGCATCACCAAGTGTTCTCGCAAATTTCACTAGCCGCATTATATGTATGTATATACATCCTTCCGTTCTACTGATGATGGCACGGCTTAGGATCGACGATCTCATTCCTCTTCTTGCAACTGCTCAAAATAAACCATGACCAATGTGAGTGTTCTGATGACAAGGAAGGGTCCGATGCAGTTTGGGAGAGCCCATACCTTGAGCAATTGACTCCAACATCAGATTTGTATTGCGAGCCAGGCATTGAGTGCAAGGCTTCAGCGAAGCCGCGCAGCTTTGAGAAAAGATTCTTCCCTCTTGCGCTTCGATCGGCGAGGGCTTGGGGCGCTTTTGGATATAGCGGCAATTGGTCGAACGGCCAATGTACATGTTTGATATCTTGACAAGCAAGCAAGGACCTAGTGCCTCAGACACCAGACACCGGCAGAGGCGGAGTAGGGCCGAACCTTACGACCCTCGGGAGTCTCATTGGCGGCGCATCTGGCATCGAACCAATCGTTGCAATTGACGGTGCCGGGTTGGACCGCGGGCTTCGTGAAATCAACGGAGAAGTACATTGAACGTCGGGATTGGGCTCAGAGATGTACATTGTGCCGATCGAAGAGTCAATCAGAACGGGGGTAGGCGCGCAAAATTCCATAGCAAAAAAAAAACCCTGAAATGGGACGATCCCGGGATCGTGCCCCCGATTTGAAATCGGTGGAGCGATTTGAAATGCATCTGAAATCAGCGGAACGGTTTGAAATGCATTTGAATCGGCGGACCGATTTGAAACGCATTTGAGATCGCGCGCACCGATTTGAAACGCATTTGAAATCGGCGCAGCGATCCCAAATGCATCTCGAATCGATCCCAAATGAGGTTCAAATCCTCGCGGGATCGATCCATGCCCAACGGTCAATAGGGGCACATAACTCGTGTGAAAGGGCCGATTGCGCAAGGTAGAGTGGACCATTATGTTACTATTACTCAAACTAGGTTCGGCGGCGCGCTCCGCGCGCCACCTCACATTGAAAATCAGCAGTTCTGTTACAGTATTTCAGGCCATCGAGTCAAATATCCTTCTAAACACAATGTTGTCAGTGACGTTGTGGGAAGCATTCTGCTGAGTACTAGTAGTAGTTGGCAGAAGAACCTTAACACCATGTACGTTTGATGCTCGGGACAGTGCAACATACAACTGTCCGTGTGAGAAGACAGGGTTTTCCAGACACACCCCAACGTGACCCAAAGACTGTCCTTGTGATTTGTTGATTGTCATCGCCATGGCCAGCCGGATGGGGAACTGTGTTCGGTAGAGGGTGAGCGGAAGATCCGCTGAAGATGCATTCTTGAGCGTGATCCGCGGCAGCGGAATGGTTTGTCCGGCATGATCGCCAGTCAAGACGATTGCTTCCAGTACACGGGATTGCAACCGTGTCAACAACAGCCGGGTGCCATTACATAGTCCCGCGCCAGGGTCCATATTGCGCAGCAGCATGGCCGTGCAGCCGACCTTCAATCGAACAGCATGGAGTGGCATCCCGGGAATGTTGAGGGTGTTGGAATACTCCGTCGGATACAGTGATCCGTCCTCCTCGTCTACGGAGTCAGCGCTGTAAAATGTCTGAGCGTCGCCGGGAAGAAGTTCGATGATCATGTTGTTGAGTTCGTCGACATCCGCATTCTTTGGCGCCAAAATTGCGCGATCCCGGAAATAAGCAACTTTGTTTTCGGTTGACATCAGGGTGAGATCATCCGCAGAGAGAGGATATACGTGGTTGATCAAGCCGGTCTTGTGTCTCGAGTCGACTGGGAGGCACAGGTGGTCAGGAAGAGTGATGGTATCTCCACCATCAATGTTGGCGGAACCGTCACCAACTCCAAAAAGCCAATCTGCAAACTCCCGTGACTTGGCCAGTTCCGTTTCTGTCATGCGGTGTACAGCAGCGAGAAGACGCATGTTCGTCTGAGTAGAAAGGCCCCTAGGTCGCAATTCAGTCTCGCATTGTCAAACTTTTCATAAATGAATCGAATGAATGGACTTACTGACAGATGGAGTATTTGAACTTCTCCCCAGAAATCAGCATTCATGATGCAGGCATCCAAGATCTGAGTAGGTGAAGCCTTGGGTACAACAGGGAGGCATTGTCTGGGGTCACCTGCAGTTCAAATAGGCAAGTTCATCAGCCAAGTCCAATATGCCATGGTAGTCATTGATATGTACCTGCCAGGAGAACTGTAATCCCACCAAATCTTGCCGAAGATGTACGGACATCTTGCAGCATCTTGTTCACCAGCTCAAAGTGAAGACGGTGCTGCATCGGCGCTTCATCCCATATAATGAGCTCGCACGCTCGAAAAAGTTCCGCCAGCTGTCCTTGCTTGTGAATGTTGCAGGTCGAGTCATCGAATATGTCGATGGGAATCTTGAAGCGCGAATGTGCCGTTCTGCCTTTCGGAAGTAATAGCGCAGCAATGCCAGATGAAGCAACAGCCAGAGCGTATTTGTTCTCGGAACGAATCCGTGAAAGAATTGTAGTCTCCAGGAACGTTTTGCCAGTTCCACCTGGTGCGTTGATGAAGAACGTCTTGCCTTGGGCATTGAATACTGAATCGCAAATTGTGTCGAATGCGTGCCTTTGCTCAACCGTGAACGCCTCCAGATTTTTCATCCATTCCCGGTTCATTCGCTCAATTGATTCCGGTGTTGACCGCTCTTCCATCATTAGTCGCGATAGCTCGAGCTCGTTTTCGAACGTTGCTGTCGGCAAAGGCAGTCCGTGATCACAGAGACTGGTCCCTAAGCGTTGGAGGATCTGCTCCAGTTGGAGTAGTGCCCAGCTAGAAATGTGTTCTGGAGTGATGAAAGACTGTCCACGTCGCATCCGCAGATGGTACTCGGCATCGTCCGACAGACTGTTGTGGTGTGTCTCCCATAATTCCGCTGCATTCGAGACACCGCCATCAGCGGTCAACAACATCGCAAATAGATGGCGAAGCTGGTGACCGGAATGAAAGACGGCCGCTTTCGTGAGGCACCGGTTTGCCTCGGTGTTGTCTCGTAGTAATCCTCGTTCGATACATGCTTCCCGGAAAGTCTTAAATTCCGTGCCGTTGAAAGTTCTCAATTGAGCGAAGGATGTCGGCGACGGGACGTTGAGTAGAAGCAACCGCAAGTAATATCGTTCCCCGGCTTCCGGACCGCAGAAGTACATACGGCCAATGGCGGGTGTGTTCGTTTTCCGCTCTTGCCAAGCTCGTTTCTTTAAATCCCAACGAAAGGACCTGGACACGTCGAGATAAAGTACGTTTTGTGCCTTGGGTACCGGTGGAACTGTGGCGCAAAGCTTCACGAATGCCGTAAGAGTCGTCTCTGGTGGAGCTGCCGTAGTTGGCGGTCCGTCTTCAGGATCAAATCGGACTTGTTGCTTGTTAGGCAGGTGCAGTGCGAGACGTGCGACGGCTGGTTTGTGACCGTGCATTTGGTATTGAAACAGTCGGTGCATTGCTTCTGGAGCACAGACATATCGCGCATCGAGGAAGTCTTTCACTTCATTACGCGGCGCGCCTGCTTCCACGGTAAATAAAGTCCGGTCATGACCCTTGTAAACGTATTTGTAAAGATACTTGACCGCCGCAACACCGTTCGCAATTTCCACATTGATATGGCAATTGTATTTCGAAGCCAGCCACGGGTTAGTCGGTACAACGTTCGCATCGGTATAGATCTCCTCCCGTTCAGTTCCCGGAAACTTGATGAACTGGTGAAGATTGCGGCGGCGATAGTACGGATAACCCCCGTCTTCACTGGTAGTGCGATCCTGAAATTGCTTCGGAAATCCCTTTGAGCATTTTCCATATTTGTCGTGACAGGTGTGTTGTCCGGGGAGGTCGCATCGACGATGGAGCATGGAATTCGTGATCGTCTCAAACAATGTCGGAAACTTTTCTCGATCCGGAATTTCCGCTGTGACGATTCGGTCGAAGTCTTCATTCGTCTTTGGTTTTTCATCTGGATGCAAGATCAGAAGGATGTGGGCGTGTGGGAGGCCCTTTTTTTTGAAACTCGATTACGTGGACGTGGGCAACCACCTAAATGATCGACAATATTTGGGGTACATCAGCACACAGAATACCCTGAAACGAATGTGATAGAACTCACCCTGCCGAAGACGCCGGGTCTGCCATGGTCTCCATAGATGTCATGAAGGCAAGCTGTGAGCTTGCCCTGGAAAACTCGTGCGACAATTTCGGGACGATTTGAAGCGGTTTGGCCTGGCAACAACGCGTTTACGATCTCTGGCCAGGCGGGATTGCAGGTCATCGTGATAAACAGATCCGGTGCGCCGAAAGCACGGACGATCGCCATGGCGTCTTGGTATAGCTGCACCATGTTCCGAGGTGAGCTGGGGTACGAAGACGGTAATATGACTCTTTTCCCAATTTCCGACGGATCGATGCCCTCCGCAAGGCTGGCTTGAAGGGACGAATATTCCTCGGCTCTTAAGGTTTTCTGGTTCGTCGTGATCCATCGCAGCCGATCCTGCTCTGTCAGAGCCCACGCATCGGCGACGAACTTTTGGAAAAGTCGACCACCAAGGAATAGTGTAGGGAAGGACACGGTTTCGGGCCGAATGTGGAAGTAATAGGCGTTGAATTGAAGCGGTGTGACGTGTTTCGATCCACCTCTCCCGGTCTGCGGATTATCGGCGGTCGTCGAGCCAGACCCATGCGTACGCTGCAAGACGCCATCCGCGTCCCGAGTTCTCCGATCAGCCGAGGATGTGCTTGCGTTTTCGCTGAAAGGAATGTTGTCCTGATACCAGTCTTCTCCGAACGGCAATAGTAGCGGATATGTCAGCGACATTACCGCTGGATGTTTGTCTGGAAGGATTTGAAGCCCACTGGTCGTGTCCCCATATGGTGGCGAACGTAATCGCACCACGATTTCCCGAGAAGACGAACGATGCTCCGTCTCGTCACCCGGTAGGATTACGGCGACCTCGTCTTGCGTTGGCAAATTGTACCTCCTGGGGTCTCGATTTCGTGGTGCAAGAAGACGTAATTGATATGCGTGCGCATCCTCACGATTGATGAACTCTCGCGCCATGAGAAACTGCTGCGCTCTCCTGTTTTCTTGTAGCATCATCTCGTCCAACCGGGGAAGAATCTGGCGGTATGCGATGACCAATTGCTGTTCGTCGTCCGATGAGGGTCCGTTGAACCTAATTCGAGCGTCGATCCGTTCGGAAGGAGCGACGAAGAGAATTTGTGCGAATACAGGGTTGCTACCCCGTGCTGGAGCTAGCGTACCCATTCTATGATAGACATTCCCGCTGAGGTAGAAAGAAGGCGGTCCACCAGCGCCGATGATTGCGTAATCTTGGCTTGTTCCAAATGACGCCATTGCAAGGTTCTCGTTAAAGGCCAGGATTCGCTCACGGAATAGCTTCTCCACTGTACACACGGTGCAAGGCGTTTTCGTCAGATGTACTGCACCAAAAAATAAGGGCATGATGTCTAACATACCTTGCCCATCGCCAGTGAGAAGCTCAAGCAAAGTGTTGGGAGGTTTTCTGATCTTTGGTAGCTCCACCTTGCCGTCGTCGCAACATGACCTGAATTCTGAATTTTGCCGTCCTCCCAAGCGTTCGAAGTCCCAATGGAAGGCGCTACACTTCGGACACAGAAGATCCATTGGACCTAAGT
The DNA here is from genome assembly GCA_001244265.2 of Microbotryum lychnidis-dioicae p1A1 Lamole. Taxonomy (NCBI): domain Eukaryota; kingdom Fungi; phylum Basidiomycota; class Microbotryomycetes; order Microbotryales; family Microbotryaceae; genus Microbotryum; species Microbotryum lychnidis-dioicae. Next base: position 51,840 of record CDLV01000007.1, read on the forward strand.
CGTGTCGAGGGTAGGGTCCTTCCGGCAGTGGCCGCAGTGCCATCGGTGATTGTGTGGCGGGTGGATGTAGCCGTGCGCGAACCGAACGCGCTCCTGGAGGTTCCGGACTGTGAGGTTGTCGCTGCGGGACAGAATGGACGTCGGGCGTTGGCTCGGGTGGAGGCGAGTGTTCAATTATTTTGCTCAGTTCTCCTGGAGGTGGACTGATTCGTCGATTCGGCAAAGACAGGGTCGGGCGGAACACTGTGCGGGACCGGAACGGAACGCTCTCGCTGAAGGCTTTCCCGTTGACGACGTCTTTGCTGACCTTGAGACCTTCGAGAGATCGCAGCGTTCATAGGCGGTGGATCCATTGGATGCAGTTGATCCTCCGGCAGGGGACGCAGTGCCATGGGTGACTGTGTGGCGAATGGATGTTGCCGTGCGCGAACCGAACGCGCTCCCGGAGGTTCAGGACGATGCCTCTCCGTTACCCGTTACTTTTTCCTGCCGGGGAAGATGGCTTCCACCCCGACATTCCTCTTTGCGGGGTCCACCAAGCCGGGCCGCCAATCGCCAGAAACCGAGAGCAGATCGACAATGGTGTCCAGTTGCGCGAGGTACTTACTGGTCTCGGTCTGGATGACGAAGACGAAGAGGAAGACGAAGACCGCGACGATGAGGATGAAGACGGCGAGGAAGGGGACGAAGAGAATGGTGATGATGAACGTAAGCGTCTTCCGCTCTTTCTCATATGTTCCTTTCTGTTGAGATGTAAGCACAGACTCACATAGAATGCTCGAACATTTAGGACGATCATCAAGGAGACGAGGAATATCTTGCATACTACTTGCACGAACGCGGCGACTACTTCTTAATCCCACATGCCACCCAGCGTCTCCTCCTCGAGTTTGTCATTGACGGATACTCCCAAGTCGATACCGATCGAATTAACTATATCCGCTTTCATCAAGAGAACCTGCGCCTCACCACGGTGCAGGGCATCACCGACGCCGTTGCCCACGGTTTGACCCCGGATCAGATTGGAGGGTTCGGTGATATTGGGGTCGACGTTCAAGAATAGCCCGTGGGAGGTCACGCAGCGTTACCAAGATGCGATAGCGTGGGTCGTCAAATACGGGAAGTTTTCGCTGTTCATCACGGTGACGTGCAACCCCGAATGGCCGGAAATCAAGGCTGCACTGGGGCCGAATGACAAAGCATACAACAGTCCGGATCTCATTGCACGAGTGCTCAAAGCCAAGTCCGGCAACAAGCAACGGCCAGGCTGTTTCGGTGATGAATGGATTTTGTTGCTTTGCTGTACTTCGTACTGTGTTTTCTTAACCTCTGCGCTGAAATCAAGTAGACTGTTCGATTATCCTGCTATTTTTTTTTGAATTCCATCCTCCCGTTAATATAACGGGTTCCCACTGGTGATCTTCTTACTTGAATAAGCCACAAAACCCGCTTCTTTAACGAGCACTGTAAAGAGTCGATCGCACATCTCCGCCTGTGTCCGAATGTCGAGCGAAACTGAGTTCCGAACTCAACCCGGTCTTAAAAGCCTAGGATCCACAAAATATCTTATCGACCGCATGGGCTTGGTGATCTACGCTGGATGAAACTGGGCTGTAGATCAAACCCAGCGTTGGGGCGACGTGAACCTCTGGACCTCCGTTGATCTGAGGAGCACAAGGAGGCCGCACTCGGCTTCTCTGGACTGTGATCATTTGGTGCGGCTGAGAAGTCTCAAAGAACAAGCACAACCCCGGTTGGACTGTATTGCAAGTTGGAATTCTAGATTGCACAACCCTTGAAATGCTCGAGACTCGCGATCCGGCGTCGCCTCTAACTCCTTTTCCCGTTCGCGGTGATCCCCAATGCGTCTACTCATCTACCTGCGCTGGGCCGATTGACGCATTCATTCCTGCTTTCCTTCCCAGAGAATCTGCTACTTGAGAACAAAGCCGCGCAGCGTCTCCCAGAGCTGAGCGAGCGCCTGAAACTGACCCCCGCTCTCATATCTCGGAGATCGAGATACGCGCGGCTAAGATGCGCTACACCCTACAGTCGCGGGGGGAACGCCAGATCAGGTCTCGGGGACGTCTCACACGGAACACGTAGGTATCAACTCGTGAACGCACACTGATTATCAGAACCGTGAGGGCACCGGAGTAGAACGAGAGGAAGGGGAGCTTCCATTGCTCGGCGGTCCGCTGCAAACGCGACACGAGCGACGGCATCGACCCCATTGATCGTTGTGCTTGGGGTTTCACAAGACGCATTCGTTGTGCAAACCCACGCCGTCCCAGGCGTACGTAGCGCATCAGCAAATGAGGAGCTCAAGAGCAGCACTAGAGTTCTATCGGCATGGGCGTGTAGCAGCTACCCGCGTGATGAGAGTCGATGGGGGACACTGGTAGACGTCAAGATGACCTGGGTGCAATGTAAAATACAACTTTAGAACACTGTGGCAACCACAAGGCTGGGTTGGAGCCGGCTCTGGCAGTCTGCAGAGCGGATGAACGACTTCGGCCGCCTCCGGCGCCGGGACGACGCGTATCGTTTGGCCGTTCTGAACTGACCGACGGCACACAGACGGCGAGACGCAGCCTCAGCGTAAAGAGGGTACTTCGCTAGAAAATGATGCCGCCACTCACAATTCCAACGATTAGATGTCTGGTGTTGCTTTTCGCTGATCAGCAGACTCGCGAAGAATGGCGTCGAGGGGGTTCAAGCAGTGCCTGTGCAGTGGAAGGGCCTAAGCCCAGCCTAAGGCGCGTAGGTAAAATCCGCCAAAATCCCCGATTTTGGACCTTATTTGTCCCCCATTTGTTTGGATTTTTGAGCCAAAAAGGTCCCCAAAATGTCCAGTCCATCTACGCGCGCCCAAGAATAGCTCTAGAATTGCTTCAAATGCTCTAAAACATCTTAAAAAATCGGGAAACCGCCGTCCGGACGTTTTTCGCCCGGACCGAATCGCCGGAGCCCGCGCGCGCGTCATCCATTTCAGTTCTGCTTCGCCGAGGGCTCCTCACCTGCACTTACTGCCTACCTCTTTGACTATGATTTAACGTGGCCATGGTATACATGTAACGTACAACGAGAGGTAAGATCGATTGCAGTCACTCTGCGAAGCAGTAAGCTAGCTACCATGAGATGTACGAACCAAGTCCAATCGACAGTTGTTCTTCTCCTATGTTGCTGGTGTCACAACTGACGGGTATCATGCCTTGTTCAATACAAAGCAGACAAGAGAGCCAATTTTCAAAGGCGTAGCTAACGTGATGTTTCCGTCGATCGACCCGAACGGTGGGATCTTGGCAAATGCCGTGTATTGCCTTGCTCGCAATTGCATCCGTACCTGGGCAAGAATGAACATTATTGATGAGCACTCTCTGGGCCATATGTGCAAAGCACACGCGAGCCTTGGGCCCGACTTGCCTGAAGCCCCTACACATCATTTGCATCTACGACTCCGGCTCAATTCTTATATCTTGCCCAGTTTGGTCCACCGCCCACCGATCTCGTCGTGACATCGTCAATCCCCAACCGTCGTAGCTATCGAGACGCTCGAGTTTGTAGCCTTTGTCGTTGCTGCCCGGGACTGGTGCAATCGACAGGTGGGCGCCTGTCCTCTTCTGTCTTAGCACAACAGCGTCACAACGCTGACTTATTTAACTTCGTATTCAGGTGTACCACATACTCACTGTACTCGGAATGTCAGTCGCAATCTCGAAAGCGACGGCGAGTGCTATGTGCAGCGCGCTGCTGGGTGCGGCTTCGGGTGCGGTGATGGTGCCCCGAGAAACTTGGCCCCGTTGGTAGCACTGTCGGCGAACTTTGAGGGGCTTCGAGCCTCTATTCAGGACCCCAAGGGTCGCCTAGTGTCTCTGTGAGCCACCAAAGGGGGTTTTAGTGGGTATGGTTGATCCTGGTTCAGGTCAATGAGTCCTACACTACTGGCTTCTGCCAGTGTGCGTAAAAGCATTCCCTCCGACTTTTCCGAAGGTTTCTAGGTATTAATATAATTATACTGTTACGGAAATCTACAGACTCGATCGATCGTCCGACGATTCAACAAATTTCTAGTACTATACATGGCCTTTGACTTGCAAAAATCACCACTCGCGGATGATCGCTAGAGGTTATTTGATGCAATGATGTATCAACAAGATTTACTTCATAACGCCACTTGTCTCTCGTCACAGACCACGCGTATCCGCAACCGCGACCGACAAGTGGACGGACAAGGGGTTGCGGTACAGACACGAGATCTGCGGTACGGACATGAAAATTTCAATCATTATAGGTACTAAAACATATACTATCGTGTTTAACTTGCAGATAGTGAGTCTACTCGATAGTATCAGTATTATCTGATCCATTTGTATCTAAACTAAGTGGACAGACATGTCCGTACATTTGTTCTGGCCCGAAAGCAGTGGACCGCGCTCCCCAACGTCATCAAGGCCACAACGACTAGTGTAATTGAGTACACTCAAAACATAATGCATAATAGCACAAATCAAGCATGTACAAACCAGTTGGGATCGTGACAGAGTTACAGCCCACTTATCTACGTCTACAAGTCCTCAAGTCTGCCGTGCCTCAGCTCCAGCGATACACCGAAGCCACCCTATAAATCTCATCATCTCATCATAATAGAGAAACCCTGATTGGTTTTCCGGGTTGAGGTTGATCGATCGGAGCGATCGCCGAGGTTGAACGGCAGTGTGCGCTGGATGTGAGGAACAATATGTTCGAGCGCTCGAGCAAAGGCTTGCACGGAGGAGATACAGGGCAAATGTCAGCGTGCATGTCCTTCTCCCAACAACCTTGGGTCCTTGATCCCCCTCCACCTCGGGCTGCTCACCTCACTGGCAGATCTCTTCGCGACTTCACTACCGAGCAAGGAAGGGGCGCAAGTTCACACTTGCGGGTCGGACACGTTGCGAATACGGAGGTCACCGCCCCAAAACCACAACAACCCCAAGCATCACGGCGACATGGGTCGACTACAACTTTGCACCATCCTTGTCTTCGTGCGCCCGAAGTGTAGCCCGCACCGATGGACTGAAGCAAGCTTCCCCCCAATCGACGATGAACAGTCGACCGTCCGCGTGTCGGAGAACGTTGCTGGGGCGCTTATCCCTATGGTGGGGTCCTTCTTGTTCGAAAAGTCGAAAGGCAGCTCTGAGGAAGCAGATCAGTAAATTCAGCCATCGATCGCACGATCAGGAAAACAGAGTGAACACAAGGAAGGGAATACACCCACTGAGCCGCGACGTCGACCTCTAAAGGCTGTGAAGCATAATCCTTCTGATGACCTGGTTCACCGACATCTTCCACCACGAGCACGAAACCTCCACCGTCCCAGCCACTCCGATAGAGGCCGAAGAACTTGGGGATGTATGCTTGAGCTTCGGGGGATAGCTGGGGCACAGCCTGAGTGTAGATGAAGTACTCGCGAGCGACCGACGATGCGAACGTAGCGGGGACTAATTTGGCGACGACAGGAACGTGTTCGCTCCGGTTGGCGAGGCGCGACGACCTGCGGACAACTCCAGGTCTCGATCGACGCGTCCACTTGGCTTTCCAAACCATGCTAGTAAGACCATGTCCAAGCGGCGTAATGAGATCGAGACGGTCGAGTTTCACAGCATCCGCGAGCGGCATGTCAAACCAAGGTAAAACCGGTGGTGTCTCTTGAGGTTCACGAAGGTTGGCCTCACTGAGGTCTGACCCAAAGAACTGGCACCGACAAAAAAAAGGAAGCAGCAACAAGTCAGGACACTTTGCTACGTCAGGTAAGAGTGGAAGTCGTACTCACGTTGTCGCACTCGAGTTCGACACCCATCGCGACCATGCACGAGTCCATGTTCGTCTCGACATCACATACAATCTGCCGAAGAGGCCAAACAATAAGTGCACAGCGCGAGAAAGCGGATGGTGGAAATACAGCACCCACTTGGCTACCGGGACGGTGTCGCAAACCGATCACGGTCTTGGCATTATGAACGAGAGGGACCACCGCATCGTCCACATTGGACATCGGTCGAAGGGGGGCCAGGGCAGTGGAAAAGACAAGTTGTTCCGCAGCGCCATGCCATGCCCGCAAATCGTCGTCCGAGGGAGCATCGATCCCATACTCAGGACGGCAGCTCATGAAGAGCGAGATGAGGATGAGGAATATTGGACGACTTCTGTGTGCATCCGGGCTCGAAGGGATCGCGGTCATCGAACACACATCGCTGACAACGAGATGGGTCCTTCCCTCGAACTCGACTGACCCGGAAGGCACGTGCAAAAACCGTCAGGTCAGGCATCGAATCGTAGCGATCCCACTAAAAGCAACCCCGGAGACTCACCAAGCTCGGTCACGGCAAAAAACGGAACTGCCCAGAGCAAGCCAAATCGCCCATTCACCGTGCTTCGGATATGAAGCGCCATCTGCCTAAACGAGTCGTCTAACGAGGTCAGTTTCGAGTTCCGAGTGCCTTGCCAAATGGGAGCCAAGCCATGAAGTTGCTCACCTTCACCGCCGCTGCCGAGCCACCATCCAGATTCAAGATCCGACCCATGCCACCTTTGACAAGTCGAATGTCGAACATGCTGGACGAAGTCGTGGGCGCACCCAAAGAGCTCTGATCAAAGAACGAATCAAGCGTCTCCTTCGATGTCACTTGGACTGCGAGTGTCGTCAACGGCTCAAGCTGCGTGTTACTCTGATGCAAATACTCGTCCCTCATGATGTAGACGCGATCGCCTGTCTGCCCGAGCGTCGTACGCGGCTTGCGCGACTCGACCCAAGGGGCCTTGCCACAGGGCATTTCCACGATGTGGCGGATGACGGGCCCGCGGTACTGCTGAAGAGTGATACAAGGTATGGGTTCCTCCTCCAGTGGGCAAAGATCGAGCTTTGCGATATAGGTTTGCAACCAATCCCGCGTATATTCGGGGAGCGGGGTGCTGAGTGGGGTCGATGTTCGTTCGAGACCTCGGTACAGTCCACGCGTAAGTCGATCGAGCAAGGTCGGATCTCGAACTGCAATCCCGAGATGCGGCAGGTCTTCTCCAGGCATACGACAAAAGGTCATCGCGCTCGTCGTGGGCTCCTCCCCTGGGTCGTCGCGGCGCTGTTGGATGGTGTAGTAGGGCAGCACGAGCTCAAGAAGGTCTTGGAGCGTGACCGGAGTGCTCGTCGTTGTTTGCGTCGCGACCGGTTGTGCAAAAGACGGCATCTTGACGGTCCAATCCTTCACGGGCGTGCGGAGGACGTTCGAGAGTCGAGACGAGCCCGAAGCGACGATCGATCCGCGCTCTCTGACGAGCGGAGATGCCAACTCGTTTTGAGTGACCTGAGGCAAGACAGTTGGACAGAGCGCGGCCGAATCGCAGGCAGAAGGCGAGAGCAGTGCGAGAAGCGCGAGGAGGTTGCAGTCGGCTGACGTGCTGAGCTGCTGAGAGCGGCAGTCAGCGCGTCAGCGGCCGGCGACTAGGGCTTATCTGCTTATTCTCGGCTACCAGTGGATCAGGCTGCGATCGAGGCGTCAACCATCATAATTGTCTGCAATTTTTTTTTTCACTAGTCAGTCAGCTCGACATTGGAGACCACCTAGGTAAGTTGAATGGTACTTTAATGTAAGCACTCCAACCCCAAACGCCAAATAGTACCCAAATGCCAGTGACGGTCCGACAGCTTTGCCCCACACTGCGTTCGCTGCTCGACTCGGAATGCAGCTGACTCACACAAAGCTGCAGTGAGACTTGCAGCCTCTACAATCGCAGTGAGTTCATGGAACACTATATCCTCGCCCGTCCGATCCAGTTCATCGGTCTTGCAACTCGTTGTATAGCGGCGTGCTCTACCGTGCCTACTAGTCCTAGTAGTGCTCGTGCGACCTGAAAATCCCTTCTACCGCGGACCCCCCCACATGTCACATGCCCGCCCCCACATTGGCACCGATCAGCTTCACAGCCTTGAGCTCGGCCGCTCGAACTCGGAGCTCGCATGTACTTAGGTGACCGAGGTGACTTTTGTCGACCCGCAACTGGATTTTGAACTCTTGCCTTCCATGCTGAGCAGATTGATCAATTTTAAAGGAGTGAAGGTGGTACGATTAAGGAATGCGGCGGCCACCTTTTCTTTCGCTGTAATCAAAACCATCGGGCCAACGGCTTATTCGCCGGAAATCGCGCTGAAGATGGCTCAGATAGAGCTACATTCCAGAAATGAATATATTGAAGCGTCGTTCGTACTTACAATTTATCGGAACGCCTCATCGTGTATTTGAGCAGCACAGCACTGTCCTTTCCAGCCACCCTCAACTGAAGGCGGCATCGGCTTGGACAATAGCCGGCCGCGGCGGATTGAAGCGCGCTTCGCCCCAATCGACGATGAAGAGTCGACCATCGGCGCGCTGTAGGACATTGTCCGCTCGCTCATCCCAATGAAACAACCCTTCCTTTTCGAGCAACTCAAACGCCGCCCTAGATGTGTATTGGAGCGACCATCAATCTTGACAGGCTGCAGAAGTACGGTGTCACACACAAGTGTAGGATGGGACTCACTTGGCCTCTCTCCCGACCGATGAAGAAGAGGAGATCAATTCCTGGTCCGTAATCCGCTCTCCACCGTCTTCCATCACGAGCACGAACCCCCCTCCATCCCACCCGCTCCTGAAGAGGCCTTGAAACTTGGGAAAGTACGCTTGTGCAGCAGGGGAAAGCCGATGTACGATTTGCGTGTAGATGAAATACTCGCGAGCGACCGACGTTGCGAACTCGGCTGGAACGACTTTGGCGACGATCGAGACGGGATCGTCGTCTTTAGCGACCCATGACGAGACGACTTCGTCCTTTGGCCGCGATCGTCGAGACCACTTTGCCTTCCATACCCTGGCTGACCGACCGTGCCCAAGCGGAGTGATAAGATCGAGACGATCGAGCTTTGCCGCATCCGCGAGTGACATGTCGAACCAGGGTAGGACATCCGGGACCTTGTCGGCGGCCTCACACAAACCGGATCCGAAGAACTGACCCCGACCCAACATCGAAAAAGTCAGAAGACAAGAACACAACAGAAAAGACGAGAAGGCAGAGAAGAAGAAGCGGCGCACTCACGCTGTCGCACTCGAGTACCACGCCCATCGCGACCATGCGGGAATCCGTGTTGGTTTCGGCATCACAAATAATCTGTCCCATTCTTCAGAGGTCCGAATGGGGACGCGCCTCGAGAAAGCGTCTGATGTAACCTCAACACCCACTTGACTACTGTGGTACTCCGGATCGTGCCCAACAACGACAAACTCGACTACCGTGTCCGGCGTACGACCCAATTGACTGCCGAGCTCCGCCGCGCTGAACGGGTGTTCGGTGGTTCGGCGTGCACCCTCCACGGCTCCACCTGCGACCAGTGTGACCTTCTCGATCAAGCTTTGGATGGCCAGATCTCCTTGTGCACGACCGACGACTCACCGACGACAACTGTGACTCGATTGACCCGGCGCCGGATTAGGCAATCCTACCCGCGCGCGCGACGACCTCCGATCCTGTCCCTGAGCGCTAGTCGACTCCTGGCTCTAGCTACCCTAGTACATTCGCGAACGGAATTAGGTTAATCGCGCGAATAGCAGGGCACTTTGGTTCCGAACATCGCAACTCTGGTCCCACATCGGAGGCGACTCTGGTTCCACATCGGAGGCGACTTTGGGATCACATCGGAGCGGACTTTGGGATGACATCGATGCGGACTTTGGGATCACATCCGAGGTCATTGTTGTACCACGTTCATGGGGACTTTGGTACCACATAGTATAGACGCCTGTATCTCTTGCAATGTGTGATGTATCACTCTGGGAACAGTAGTTTGATGCATGTATAGGTCTATAGTACTTCTGGCCGCAACTTCCCCAGTAACCTCCAGCCCCTCAGCTTCTGTTCTGGTCTTACAAGAACAACTACATCAATCCCGCACCTCGTCCCGCCATCCTCGCTATCGCCTGCTGCCTACGGCTCAGCAACCTCAACCCTGACAGGAGATCAAGATTGCAGAAGGAAGACCAGAGCGATTTCTACACAGAAGCCCTATTTATAGCCGCAGGAAAGCCCAGGGAAAGCGACAGAAACTCATGGAAGCAATTTGAAGCCAAAGGAAGTGATCGAGGCGCAAGATCATAGAGATAACTGGAAGCTCCTAGAAAGTTTCCAGCGCTGAGTAAGCTGCGCGGTGGCGCTGCGCTCAGACCTCGGACTGCTGATTCGTGACACAAGGGGACCACACCGGTGACATTTTCGGTAGGACGTCTCAGAATTTGGGTGTGTAGCTCTTCATTCTCTCATCACCTGATTGTGTCCTATTCTCTGAAGTGCGACTTGACTTCTGATAAATCGCACTTTTCACAATGCATGCATGACCAGAAATTTCTCGCATGACCCTCAGCTGCGCACCCAACACAGCATCGGACAGTGCAGTAGAAGGCTGTGGGCAAATTGATGGGCAGTGCAATACAGAGGGCAACTGGTAAATCTCAGGTTCTATCTGCCATGTGGAGACCCGAGTATTCAAGACGATTTCGATCGCAATGTTGACCATCGGTGGATTTTCCCCGCGCCGGCGGGTACCCTGACTCAAAAACCGAGCCACTTTCAGTGCCACTACAGTACGATCTGGTGATGACCCCCATTCTTACAAAGAAGATTTCAAGCAAACAGAACCAAGGAGACCGATTGAGATACCACCAGAAGTGTCATCTGCAAAGGCTTCCTTGGTCGACAGTGGAAACAGTCGGAGGCCAGCAATAGCTCGCAGGCCACTCGTGCACTCTGATGCGAGGAGGAATAGCAGAGTACTACGAAGAACAACATCGTGATCCTGACTCAATGATGTTCGTCCAGGTGTATACACCCCACTTTTCTGTCCATGGCTAACTCTGAGCTTCTGTCTTTACGATGTAACAGTAGTACATGTACCGGTGAGAGCACGCAACAGATCGGGTCACACGGCAGAGAGCACATGAAAGGCGCAGGTGTGATTGGCATCAAAGTCACCTGTTTTTCAGCACCGGGGCAGATATTATTGGTGTATTGTCAAAATCATTCCTCAACATCAAACTAGAATGAGTTAAATCATACACAAACATCTTGCCAGGGGTATTGAGTACGTCGTCATGTATCTGAAATGTCGAGAGTCCAATGTCGACGCAAACGTACAACTGTCTTAGTGGCTGCTGCGTGGCTTAAAGTGGCCAAGACAACACCATTGACAAGCACCGAAAAACAGATCGAGTATGGGACCAGTTTAGCCTTAGATCGAGTACACATTAGAGTGTGGGGGTAAATGGAGTCTGATAATTAGCAATGTGATCTCTGCTGAGATCTCAGGAAGTATCAACAAAGACCAGGCACGGACTTCGGGCATCTGACTGGCCTGACTGCGCACGCTATAAACACCAAACGCACTGGCAGAAATTTGAAAGCGCACTCACTAAGCGCAACCAAAAAGAATGCCCGCTTATCTTATCGCCAGCAGCAGAGGACATTCCTCCTGGATCTCTAGCTGACCTGTCAGACCTCCCGCTGCCGGCACTACTGCTGGGCAGTAACTTTTTCAAGCGGGCTAGAGCGCATTTAAGCGGTAGCCAAGCCCTGCCAGCGTTGGTTGCCTCTCGGTCGTATGGTTGCTACTTTGCATTCCCTGCACTTCCGGGGGAGGGCAATATTGTATGACATGAAGAGACACTATTCAATGAAAAGGCAAAAGCACGCGAGCGCTCGCATCATCTGTTTGGATTGAGGCTTTTGGAACAAGAGCCTTCGATTCTAGCCATTAAAAATTTCACCAAGTTTCGTCATCACTGCCATCATCTTCCGCATTAAAGTCCCACTCCTCAAGCCCAAATGCACCGTTGTCTGTGGCTTCGATAGAGTAATGACTCAAATCGTCGCTCGAATGATCACTCATGTCAAGTCAACTCCTTCGTTCGTGTTCAAGTTGTCGTCCGTCTCATCAATTGTGTCACCAGGGCTGCGGGCAAACGAAGTCAAATCCGGCAGGCCATCCGCTGTCGTTTGCTGAAAAAGTTCAGGTTCGTCGGTACACCAAAGCCGAAGGGCCACGCACCCTTCCATCGGTTGTTTGCCCGTGTCTTGGGTGCACTGCCACAGGTAGTAATCAAGGCTCGGGATCGATAGCTCCCGGGCCGATGGAGGAGGGCTCCGAGTCGGTCGACGGTCCGGACGCGGCCTCGTTGGGTTGCCGTGAATACTGTGGTACTCGGGATCCGGTCGCATCCGCTATTTCAATTTCTCAAGGCTAATAGAAGTCGTAGCGTCAGTAAGTTCTGGACTTGGGCCTCTCGACGACGAGTCATTTCTGGCGGTCACGAGAGGAGGGAGGCTAAAGCCGGCTTACGGGACTCGGAGGGAGAGGAAGAGGATGTAATTTTGAACGGGCCTTCACTTTTGCGCCGCAAAGACTCGGAAAATGACGAGCGTTGGTAGGATCAGTAAGGCAGGATTTGGAAGGAAGAACGCGCCCGATGTGCGGATGAAGCGGTGAAGAGGAATGAACAGAAAGCAGCGGTTTGAACTGCCGGGACGTTTGAGGGGAGTTTTCTTCTTGTTTTCAGGAAGACTTCCAGGATCAAATACACATTTTTACTCGTCACTCACTTTTTGCGTGTTTCAAGTCTCGTTTGGCATCGTCTCCAGTCTCCGACGGACCTCAGCGTTTCGTTTTCGAACTCGGTCTCGCTTCGATTCTAACCCCCACTGCAGTCTCTCGTGTCTCGCCTTGGTGTCTTGAAAGTTCTTCGTCATACCTTAGCCTTTTCTTATCATAACATCTTTGATCGATAACATCTTTGATCGATAACATCTTTGATCGCTATACCATAATGCAAGCAGCGTAGCCGGAGGATTTTACAAACGCCTCGCTCTTCGGGGACAAGACTGGCTCCTTTCTCGTTCTCGCACGGGCCATGACCTCATCTTGTTCTTTTTCTTTTTCTTCTTCGCACCCTCCTCTGATCCCGTGGTCGCCCCGCTCTTGATGATTGTGTCAGCCGCCTTCTTCTTCCTCCGCCTCGTGAATTTCTTACGCTTGGTCTTGGTGTCTTTTTCCTTGTCTTCCCCTACTAGGGACGCTGGATTTGCTTGTGGTAGTGGCGGTGTGTGTCGCAGGGAGCCCATGCTTGAAGCGATGCCGATGAGTGCAAGGCGGTGGGGGAGGGTTGAAGCTTGAAGGTGGGGGTGCCAGCTGAGGCAAAGGGCCGATTAGCGTAGGCGAGTTAGCAAGTGCACTACTTAGCCGCTATTATTCTGCCTCCAGGCGCGGGCCATTGGGGGGGGGGAATGGTATACCATGGCTGTACCAACGTTTTTCTGGGCCAAATTTCAAAAAAGCTGCCTTAACGCGTTGCACGCGACCTAGTTTTTTTGGCAGGCTTAATTTGACCCGCATAGGTGTCGGCTTTTGCTACAAAGGATTTGACGCGCCGATTCAGGCTCGCGCGCACGGACCCTCTCTCCCCCGTGGATGCTAGTGGCCAACAGATCTCACAAAGTCGCAGAAGCAACAATTCTGGATTTGGCTCAACAGTCAATGGGCAACAGCGATCGAAAAGGACGTTCACTGGAAGCTGATCTTCGGGGCGACGCCGACATGCGTCCTGCAACATCACCATGGTCACGCTGCATCTGATGGGTGTCCACAGTGCGGAGAACGAGACACCTTCATGCACTTCTACTTTGAATGTGACCATTCACGTGAGTTCTGGCGCCTGACCTTGCAGCTGCTGAGGGTTGCCCATCGCTCTCCAACAGCCAGAATTACGAAAGATCGCTCCGACGACGGTCACGACGCGACCCGGTATTAACATCGCGTCCGCTTTGACAGCCGGCCGCTTGGACCCTGCGAAGGTCCCGACGGCTTGTCGGCTCGGCTCCCTCCGTCTGCATTGCCCCTCTCCTCGCCAGCATGCGCAAGTTCCTTCCGAATCGGGGCCAAGGACGCTGCAAGGACCCCTTTGAAGCTTTGCAGCTAGCAATATCGCGCTTGTGCCTGTGGGTCCAGGACTCACCAAGTGTTGCCGTCGAAGCCAGCTGGGGGCTCAACGGTCTGTATGCTCGAGTTGTAGGTGTCAAGGCAGCTGACGACCCGGTGACCATTCAAGAAGAAGATTCGAGCTTGGCCGCGGCTGTTGCGATTGGTGAAGAGTCTGAAGACTTCGGAACTGGCTTGCGTAGGAAAGAGCTCCTGAATCACGGCACGATGTTGGAGACGAGTCCGAGGGATTTGGTGCTCTCAACACTGCAGGGAGGCATTGCTGGTGACGGATTTGTGTAAATATAGCCCACTGTGGTGCATACAGACGACGTGATGAGCAAGTTTTCTCAATTGCAGTAAGGGGGTTCGAAATGCAACAAGCAAGGTGCTTGCCAGCTTGAAGTACGCGGCGTCGCGTTTGTCATTGACCTCAACATTGCTCAGCCAATCAACGTTATCCGAGATGGTTGACTTCAGCTGCTCGACAGAGTCCAGATGTTGCCAGAATGCTTCGGAACTGATTGGCATGTGTTCCACTATCGACGTGCAAGGGGATCGAACCTCGATGGATCGATAGCCGGTGGCGTACAATTCTCGAGGATCGTGAGTCTTGTTGAATAATGAGCGGGTGGAGCTATTGGGGCGAATCTGATGCGGATGGAATGTTGGCTCGAACTCGGATACGGCGAGCGTTGCGGTCAGGTCAGGCCGGGTAAATTTGAACGCGAGAAGCTCGCCGACAGTGAGCTCGGCAACAGGAGTCAGGAGACATCATGATAGCGGCGAATTGCTCATCTGGAATCTCGAGCACGTCGTCTAAGAGCAGTTGAATTCGTGTATCTGGAGGGGCTGCTGTAGATGACATGCTGTCCTCTTAACCCTCAGCAAGGACACGCAGGGAAGTGCGCAGAACGATGCTCGCGACGTGGCACAAGGTGAGGGTGGTCAGAGGCTGTCAGGCGCGTCTATTGGCATTTGTTTCACTTCCAGCGCCCTTGATTTGGTGAGCGTCTGTGAGCTCTGTGAGCGTTCGACTCCTGAGAAAAACCCGCCCTCCGTAACAAACGGAGGGTTTTCTAAACAGGAGTTATGAACAAGTAGGGTGGGAGGGAGGAGCTCAAAAAAAAGGTCGATCGGCTTTGCTCAAAGAGCGCAGGTCTGATTAGTAACTAAACACTGCAACTGACTTTGGGGCATAGGGCATACCTTTGCTCGAAAAGCGCAGGGCGATGGCAGGGGAGGAAGGCGACGCGGTAGGTAGACGCGGCCAAACGAGGTCTGTATACAAGGTAGCCCCATGAGTCAACTTGCCCAACAAGGACAAGGAATTTGGCAACATGCCCAACAAGGACAGTCGTGATCCGGAATGCGAACCTTAGCTAGAAACAGCGAGCCGCGATAGTGCGAGTCTCGAAAAGTTCGCCCTTGCTCTAAGCAGTGGGTGCGATACGACCTTGCAAAGCAGCGGGTACGGCGGCTGCTTACAACGTAGTGGCAGGCTAGCTCACTCAAAGTGGGTAACATCCCTCGTAAGCCCTCTGCCCTTGTTGGACAGTTGGACTGATGATTAGAGACTGGCAGGGGGGTGCCGGAACCACAACACGAAATGCTGAGGCGTGCGGCACGACGAGGGAGAGGAAGGGCCCGCGCGCGCCAGCGGGTGAGCAAGGCGGGAGGCCCAAGGGGCCGAGAAGAGTGCGTGCTGGCACAGGGTCCAAAGAATGCGTGTTCGAAGAGTGGAGCGCGAGCGGGCCCCGTTAGGCCGAGACCAGCGCGCTTGAGCTGTCCGTGTCAAAATCTTGCAGCAAGGCCGAAAAGACTAGAAGCATTTTTTTGCATTACAATCGGCTCGCGCGTCCAATTTCGTTCCGTTCAGAAACTCATTCAGACTAATGGACGGCCAGTTGGCCCGCGGCGCGCGCCTACTGATATACTGATCCCAGATCGCCGCCGCTGATACGTGCTCGGCCATCGGCCGAGCAGGGGACGACCAGGGGGTGCGAGGTCGGGGTACATCGATTTGTACCACATCCAAGACGCACATCCAAGATCTGGAGTGCCAAATTTTCCGATTTGTACCACTTTTGAGTCGCAGTTTGGGGTTCGGAGGGTCCGTTTGTACATTTTCGGGAACGCACATTGGGCTGAGCTTTCCCGGGTCCGCTTTAGCTGTGCTTCCCTCACGCGCGGGCTCACGGGCGGTACCCGCAACGCACGTTCCCTTTCGGCCTTTCGGGCCTTCACTGCGTTGTCGACGTTTCCTTACCAGCTTCTGCAGCTGCGTTCACCACCTGTAAGGACAGGTGAGTTCCTCACTCCCAAGACTACCTCCCAGCTGACGATCGCGATCCAGCGCACTCATACTTGTTCTCGACCTCAGAGGAAGGCTTCCCGTCAGTCTTCCCTGTGGGTCCACCTGATTCTGCCGAATACCTCGATGACTTGCGATCTGCGCTTCCTTCGGAGTATCACCACCTTCTCCAGGCTGTCTCCAAAGCGCAGGCCGACACTCCCGCCTCATCGACGGCAAGCACCTCCTTTAGGCCCTCTCTACCCTCTGTCCGAAAAGGAGCTTCAGGCACTGATGAACAGCATCTTCCGCGACCTCCTCGACGTCACGGCGCTCGTTTACCTCGACGACATCCTCATCTTCTCGGATTCGCCTTCCGACCATGTCGTTCATGTACAAGAAGTCCTTCGTCGCCTCATCGACAATCGGCTCTACTGCAACCCGAAGAAGTGTGAGTTCCACCAGAGCTCGACTGAGTACCTCGGCTTCCTCATTTCGCCCGACGGGGTCTCGATGTCTCCTTCGAAGGTGGACTCCATCACTTCCTGGCCAGCTCCTACCACGCTCAAGGAGTTGCAACAGTTCCTCGGCTTCCCCAACTTCTACCGGCGTTTCATTCAAGGCTACTCTCGCATCATCTCGCCTCTCACTCGTCTTCTCAAGAAGGGTGCCGTCTTCGACTTTGACTCCTTGGCCCTCGCCGCCTTCAATCGCCTCAAGTCGCTCTTCGCTTCCGACATCGTCCTTTGTCACTACGATTCTTTGCTTCCTGGCGTCATCGAGTCCGATGCGTCTGAATATGCCATCAGCGTGATCCTCTCCCAGTCAGTCGATTCTCAGATTCGTTCTGTTGCGTTCTTCTCTTGCAATGGACCCCTGCCGAGCAGAACTACGATATTCACAACAAGGAACAGCTCGCCATCGTGGCTTGTGTCAAAATTTGGCAATGTTACCTCGAAGGAGTTCACCACCCAATCACGATCCTCACCGACCACAACGCGCTTCAATACTTCCAGACGACCAAAGTGCTAACTCGTCGCCAAGCTCGCTGGTCCGAAACGGTCAACCACCTCAACTACATCATCAAGTACCGACCCGGCGCTCAAAACAACAAGGCCGACGCGCTCTCTCGGCGTCCCGACTTTGCCGCGGGGGAACAGCTTGTGAACAACCCGGTGTAGTGCTTTCACGTCCATCCTCTATCTCCACCACCTTTTCACCCTCCTCAGAGATCGCTGCTACACCGGATTGTTCACAAGCTTTTCCCCCGCGGCAAAGTCGGGACGCCGAGAGAGCGCGTCGGCCTTGTTGTTTTGAGCGCCGGGTCGGTACTTGATGATGTAGTTGAGGTGGTTGACCGTTTCGGACCAGCGAGCTTGGCGACGAGTTAGCACTTTGGTCGTCTGGAAGTATTGAAGCGCGTTGTGGTCGGTGAGGATCGTGATTGGGTGGTGAACTCCTTCGAGGTAACATTGCCAAATTTTGACACAAGCCACGATGGCGAGCTGTTCCTTGTTGTGAATATCGTAGTTCTGCTCGGCAGGGGTCCTCTTGCGCGAAAAGAAAGCGATCGGGCGAAGCTGAGAGTCGACGGTCTGTGAGAGGATAGACGCATCGGACTCGATGACGCAAGGCAGCGCAGGACCGTAGTACCGAAGAATGACATCCGAGGCGAAGAGCGACTTGAGGTGGTCTAACGCAGCAGCAGCTGAAGAAGTTTTTCAACGGCGGCCACACGTACCCATCTCTCATCTGATTCTTGTTGAACATCGAGACAAAGTTCTCCATCATTTCGGTTTCAATAGCAAGTGAGCTTTTCACCAAACGCTCTCCGCCTTCGACCTCTTCCATCCAAAGCTCGTACCACCCCGGCCCCCGAGTCAGGCTGGCCCGTCGTCTCGTTCGACTCGCGGAACGAGATGACAAGTGCGAACGGGAGGGTGCAGAGGTGGCGAACCAGGTCTTGTATGACGGTACGTAAAAAGATAGTAAAGCGACTTTGAGTAGTGTCTTCTTCCTCAATAATCTCGCGGTCCATGAAGCGCTGAAGGCCAGCTTTAGCGAGTGGTGGAATCGGTGAATTATCGTGAATGTCGTGCGCCACAAAGCCCGTTTCGAGTGCGGCCAGTACTCGTGAAATCATATCGTGTACGACCGATGAAGCCCGCACGTCCGGATCGGGATCGGGATAAAGCGGCCGATCTTGTCTTTCTAGTCTTTCCATTCGATCCATACGAGGCTACTAGTCCTTGGTACAGGGGGTCGACCACTCGTCGGCGGCAACGGGACGGGCGGCGTAGTACTAGGAGCGACGGGGGAACCGATCGCCCACTGCAAAAGGTGTGTGCAGTGGTCCGAATAGTAGTAGTCGACGGGCACCTGACCCAGCAAACGCAAGACCGTGCGTTAAAAGGTGTTGTGATCGGTCGGGGGAAGAGGAAAGGAAAAAGGAGAGCGTTCCGAGTCACCGACGCTCTGCTTGGCAACCGCACATTGTCGGGCTGACTTGAAAAGGGGGTTCAGAGCGCGCCGTGCGATCGAGCGGTCGGGCCGTTCGCCGCCACTCGCCGCCACTCGCCGCCCCTTGGGGTTGCGTTCCACATCGTACCGGCTCAGCCCCACCATCGGTGTCGAGTTTACCTCCGTCACGGTAGGGCTTCGAGGTGAAAAAGACCACGTCGGACCAACCCTCATTGATCATTTATTGCTCAGATTAGGAAATCAGCTGAGATCGACTCACGCACGAGTCGCTTCGTTCTCTCGTTCAAAAGGTCTGCAGGTGCTTAGGCTTATTCGCGAATCGAAAGCTATAGAATGTAAAAGCTCAGTCTCGTCGATCTCATTGCAATCGAGCCTAAAAACCCCGAGAATTGCACACAAAAAACAATCGTCACGACCCTTGTGACCCTCGCTCATGCCGACTGAGCTTTCCTGAAGAATTCCGTCACGTCCGTCGCCGAAAAGTCCAACCCGACCTTGTCGTCCTACAAAAAGAGGAAAAGCCAAATCAGAATCAACACCCTCCCCGACGAGAACACCCAAATCCTCACCCCAAGACGTACCGAATAACATCTCTCCAACAATGCCCTCCAGCCCCCGGACATTCTCAACATTTCGTCTTCGCACGCCTTCCAAACCGTCTTGAGCACCTCGGAATGTTGCGCCGCCTGATGCGTAACTTCCCCACCGAAATGTTTATCGACGCGCTTGTACAATCCATCGACCGCTTTCCTGACGTCCTTGGCGCGTAGGTCACTCAGCGCTCGCCGGACGGCGGCTTTGGTGTAGGCCGAGTGGAGGGATACTTCGTTCGGCGGGGTCGTACGTAGCAGTTGTTCGAGGCCGGTGAAAAAGTCCTGTGGGGGGGCCAATTTGGGCAAGTGACGAAGTCAATTCGACTGATCGCAGCGATCACCTATAGGCTGCACAATTATGAACGCACCAAAGCGCGAGCCAGAGGTCGTCGAAGTATGAGGCGGATGTAGGCATCCAGATTCTGCGTGTACTTCTCCTTCGCTTGCCCGACGAACGGTTCGAGCGCAAGGACGCGCTGCTGCTCCGAGAAGACGGCGATGATGTGGTGCATATTTTCTATTCGATGCGGTCAACAAGTAATCGTCAGTCACTTCGCCCGAGCTCGACGCTCGTGCCGAAATGCAGGCTCACCAATAAGAATGACATGATAATTCAATTGATCCTTGCCCTCCCCACCCTGACCCTCCCCATCCATCTTGGCCATCTGCTGCAAACAATCCATCATCGTACTCGTGACGCTCTCATAATGACCATCCACCACGTCCCTAATCGGCAAATCATCACAGCCTTCGAGTTGGGCCTCGAGGCGTGCAACGAAGATAGGGAACACGCGCACGAAGGGTACGACGCCTTTGCGCTTTTTGAGCGTGAGCTTGGTTTGTTCGATGCCTTTGATTTGTTCCTTCTGCTCGTCAATCGCAGGATCAACGTGAGGTCAGCGGTGCGCTCGATCCGATCGTAAAGGATGGAAAACCGAACGTACGATCTGCCGCTCGAGCGACGAGATGGATTTCGAATGCTGGCGTTGAAACAGCCTTAACAAGAACTCAATCCTCTCCGCTTCGCATTGCAAGATGAACCGATCGAGCGCCGCAACGATCCCAACAATTTGCCTGTCCCCCCCACACACAACGTCATTCAATTAGCGCACAGATCTTCTTCCTCCTTGCTCAGTCGAAAGAAACTCACATCGGATCCATCCTCAACACCCCCTCAATCCATTCCTTCAACTCATTCTCCAAGAACTTGAACACCAACTCCATCGACCCCTTGATATCCTTCATCTTGCCAAAATTGGCATTCAAATGCCGCGTAGCCCCTCTTCGGAAAAAAGTCTCGAGCATCATGTAGTCAGCAAAAGTGATGGAAGCGTCGAGGGAGTTGACGTGTAAAAAGTCGGCAAGGAAGCCTTGTTCGCGTTGAACGTGGGGTACGATTTGTTCTAGCGCTCGACCAAACGCCTGCAGACAGAATCGCAGCACAATGTTCAGCAAAATGGGTTCTCCCCCATCAACGTACGAATCCCATCCACGTTATCGCTAGCACTCACCTCACTAGCACTCATCTTCGCCTCCTTACTACCCGCACTATCCTCCCTCTCCCTCTTCCTCCCCCCATCCGCCGGATTTCGATTAACCAGCGTCCCAGGCCTCCTTATCGAATGCTGCCTCAACGTCGGCGATTCTTTACCCGCAAAGTGCATCGCTTCCAATTCGTCCTCGGGTGTCTTGCGGATCTGCGCCTTGAACGAAGCGAGAAGTTCTTGAATTTCCGAACGGTAAAGATCAGACATGACAGAGTGATAAGTCTGCGACAAAACGAAACAAAATCTTCAGTGCCTCGTAAGACCCGACAAAGAATGCCCGCGGCCCCGCAGGTCCCCGAAAGAAACATACCGAACAAATCTCCTCGTACCGTTCAAACTCAATCTCCTTTACGAAAAGCATGATGCCGCAATACCTACCCAAGAACTCTTCCAATTGTTCATGGCCCGGTAACCTCCCTTCCTTCTTCACCTTGGGGTCCTTGGGATGCAGTACCCCATCCACTTGGAACTTGAACATGATGGTGAGAAAGTCCAAAACCCTCTTTGAAAACCTAGTCGCCGTCGCACGATATTCCGCCACCCTTTCAGACGCAACTAGCATCTCCGTATCCCTCGTCGATAAGAGCGCTTTATACAACGATACTGCCGCTCTCTCCAACCTCTCGATTCCGGAAGTAGATTCGAGTGATTCTTGAGCCAGGGCGGCCAGGTCTTCTTCGGAGATGTGGATCGTCGACATGAGCTTGTCGATCTCGAATAAGAGTTGTCGTTGGTTCGAAGTCTGGACTTGCAAGCCTCGATTCTGGGACTCGATGTGCGCAATATCGTCCGTCATCAACTGCGAGAAAGAAAAAAATACACACACTGGAGGTGAGTCCAAACATTCACGCGTCACGCGCGCACCCTGAATCCTCCTACACTCGATTCGGTTCGAGTGACTTGACTTACATTCAACTGAGTCTTGTACGTTCCCATGGTCAACTCCATAACCTCCAACTCTGCCAAAGTCTGATCCAAACATTTGACGACGTCCTCTACACGATCGTCCGATTCCATGATCGCATGAATCGACGCCGCTTCCAAAGCCTTCAATTCCCCAATAAGTCGTTTCTCAATCTCGTCCGCCCTCGCAACACCATGTCTTCTCACGGAGGAAGACGCAAAAGAAGTTCCGTCACCAGAGGATATACCAATCCCCGCTCCCCTCCATTCGAAACCCTCCAACATCTCCTCAACATTCATCAAAACAGTCTCATCATCAACCATCTCATCCGCCGTCTTGAGTTTCTTAACCCCAACCCCGACCGTACCCGGCATCTTGACCGCACTCGTACCTCCAATCCCAATCCCAACCCCATCGAATTGTAAACCCGTCGACGACGAACCCGGCAAACCGGGTGGTGTACCCGGCAAACTCTTCGGTTCCAACTCCCCTCCTGACATCCCTCCGGGTGGTTGATTCGCTCTAACAGCCGAAATCTTCAACCCTTGCGCCGCAGCGACGACTGACTTTTTCCTCTCTCCCAACCTAAACCTAATCTCCAACTTTTGCGAATTCGATTTCGCCGCTGCTGCTGCTACGGTCGCCGCCGCCGCCGCTGCCGACGACGACGAAGATGACGACGCGGACGCGGACGCGGACGGGTTAACGACGGACAAGGAGTTGGTTGAAGATGCCATGGGTGGTGCTTGACCAGTTGGTCTTCTAAAATTTGACGAGTTGGTAGCTATCGGTATTGTCGTAGGTCCATTCGAAAAAGAAGCGGAAGGGGAAGGGGAACTAAGGAGGGTTGGTCTCGCTGAAGTGGAAGGTGATGAAGGTCTTCTCGCATTTGGAGCGAGTGCAACTCCTCCGAAGGAATTTTGGAAAGTGGGTGTCGAAGTGGAGGATTGAATCGGTGGTTGTAGATTACCTATGGGTGGTGGTGGAGGGGCTTCGATTCGATAATTGGATTGAATTGAGAGATCTCTTGAGCGTGGACCTTGGTTAGGTGCGGGACCGGGAACGAGGGGAGACGAGGTGTTGGAAGGTGGCATCATCATCGCTGCTTGAACGGGGGACATAGGAAGGGGGGAGACGTGGGCGTGGTTAGGTTGGACGGGGGGTCGCCTGCCGCCTGCGTTAGGGACGCTCGAAGCTGATGAACCGGGTCGATGAAAGTCGTGGCCTGGACTGGGGCCGGAAGGGGTTCGAGTGCGTGGGCTCATCGCTGACGGTGGTGGAGCGCCTCCGAGATGAGGCGAGGCGGAAAAGGTGGACGGTTGCGAATTGTCGACAGCGAATCCGAGCAAGACCAGATCGGGTTGACCTCGACCTGAAAACGGCGCATGTGGAGGTGTCGGTGAGCTCGTGGGGGTCAATCAACGAGACAAGGCGGGCAGCTTACCGTTCATGAACCTCCTCCAGCATCGTACGATGGTGACGAGAAAGGCGGCCTGTTGGGACGAGGGCATGTTGGTCTTGTATCGGTAGGCTTTACCGGTGATAGTGAGGACGAATTCGAGCGGCTGCCGAGGGGGGGACAGGGGGGTTTCTGTGTGGTCAGTTGAGGCCCGAAGCGCCATGTGGGGGGCACTGACCTGCGGATTTGGGTATCCCTCGACCATACGCTGAGGCACAAAGCTGCACGATCAGCATTTACAGTTTGAACTGAATCTTATGATTCGATTTGGCTCACTTTTGCGACCTCGACCTGAGTGAGCTGCTCGAGCGGCCAGGTCTTGCCGATCGAAAAGGTGCCATTCGAGTTTTGTTTCGCCTTGTGCAACTTGAGTCGGCCATCCCTCGCGGCTGATCAAGCGGCGAAGGGAAAGACGAGCGGATCAGCGCGGTGTGGGTTGCTCTGGATTGCCGAGGTTCTCTGTGGTGGTAGGAGACGGACCGGAGAGGATGAGGAAGCGCGCTTTGACCTGGGGTGATTGACCCGGCTGAGCGTTGACGGGTGGGACGACCTCCCACGTCGGACAATACGCGACGTAACTATCATTCGCTGCGGAAAGTGTCCGGAAAAGGTATCCTCAGTCTCGCTGAACGGCCAGGTCTGATAGCGTCTTCTCCAGCGTCTCTTGAGCGTCTTTCCGGCGTCTCTCGGGCAACTCACGTGGCGCGCTCGATCCGGGCGGAGGCGTGAACAGTGAGCCAATGATCGCTCGTGAATGGTCCTGCGTGGCCATGCTTGCCCTTGATCTTGATTGAGGTGCGCAGTCGCAGTCGGGGCCGGGTTGTGCGGGTTAGGGGAGTGGGATCGAGGGGGAAGCTGTTATCGAGCTTATTATAGAGCGAGTTGAACCGGTGGTGAGCGCGTCACAGCTCCCGCACGACGCGCGCTCATGTTAGGCATTTCGAGTCAATTGAGCATTAGTCCAGTACAAATGACCGGGCCTCGCTCGCTCGAATTACTCAATTCCAATCTGCCAAGTCCGCCGGTAACCCCCTAATTATAACCCCCCCACCATCCACACCGTATTCCACACCGTATTCCACACCGTATTCCACACCGTATTCCACACCGTATTCCACACCGTATCGCACCATGTCCTCCACCGCGTCCAACCCCACCACCTCCACATACGCCAAAACACCTTTACATCTCCTCGAAGCGCTCAAGCAACTCTCCACATGCGAAGTAAGTGGCCATCCGTTCCTCTGCTCCGACTCGTCCCCCCCACCTTGACCCCTCCTTCCTGACTCTCTTCCTGCAACCCGCACCACCTCACAGATCTCGGATGCGCTCATCAAGCTAAAAACCCCCTCCGGAGGTTACGTACCCGATCTAGAACCTTTCGGGGCGTTCCCCACCTCCGAAAAGGACAGACTCGTCGGTGAAGTTTTTACCGTCCAGGTCCGTTTCGCGGGGGTAAAAGTCACCCAGATCGACCTAACTCCAAACTGATCCATAGCTCTGGGTCTGGCTCACAAAATCGACAGTAGATGGTCGATGCGAACGACTCACTGGCGCCCAAGCTAGACGGAGGACACTTTGTAGGTACTCTCGCTTCCCGAGTCGGCGCCGTTCAAAAGAGCAGCAACTCATCCCGTCTCTTAATCACAGGTCGACCAAGCCCTTCCAGGCTGTATCGTCTTTATTTCCTCTCCTCATCGTAAGCACTCGGCAGATAATTCTACCACCGCCTTCGGACTTCCCTTCTGACTCGCGCGTGGTGACGAGTAGATATCAAATCCGCTTCCCTCGGTGGCCTCCTCGCCGCCGGTCTGCACGTCAAAGCTGTACAAGCTGTCGTCATCGATGGCAGATGTAGGGATCTACAAGAGATCCGAACCCTGGGGATGCCTGTGAGACTTTAGCCACTACCGCAACTCGGATCGACCCCCCCACCCCCACTTTCACTAACCGCCCCTCTCCTCGCCATGTAAATAGGTCTGGGCCAGCTCTCACTCGACTCTAGGTCAATCACCCTTCACCCGACCCTCGACCATCCAACAACCACTCACCATCACCCACCCCAACTGGCCCACTCTCACCATCTCCCCTCACGACGTCTTGATCGCCGATATCGACGGCGTCGTCGTCGTACCCTCTGACAAAGTAGAACAAGTGATCGAATTGGCGATCAAAGGAAAGCAAGTAGATCAAAAGTGTATGAACGATATCCTCGAAGGGAAAGGGGTAGCCGAAACTTTCGCGAAGCATCGAGGTCAGACGGGAAAGCATTAACGTGGACGCCGGAGCTTCGTATAAGCGTGTAGCGGTGTCAATGAAATTTTGTTTGCGACTGCAATTGCACTTGTTTCCCCCCTAACCCTTAGAACTGATACAAAATCGAACCGTGCCTCAATAACTTTTCCCTCTCCCTCTCCTCTTCCTCACTGGGCACATTGACCGCACCGACTCCGCTGCTCAAGCCTTCCTTCCTAACCCTCTCCCTCTCCTGCCTTTCAAAATCCTTCCTCCCCCTCTCCATCTTGAACTCTTCCATTTCCCTCTCCCCCTCCCTCGAACCTCTCCACTCCCTCCGCCTCCCACCATCACCCCTCCTCTGCGCCTCTACAAAAAGACCTCTTAACCTAATCTGAACTTTCTGCCACCTTTCCTCCGTCAAAGGAACCAATTCGAACGCATTCATTCTCGACGACGACGACGAAGGCGGCCCCAAACTTCTTCCCCCTCCCCCTCCCCCTCCTCCTCCTCCTGCTACTCGTTCATTCCTCGTACTCAACCCTAAAGCCAACGTCATAGGTAACCCCATCAATTGTAGTGCTTTATCCTTCTCACTCAAACCGCCCATCCCCATCGAACCTAAACCCCCTCCAGCACCCAACCCCATCGAACCTAAACCTAACCCTGCACGCGTATTCTCAATCGGGGAAAAAGAAGAGGGAGAGAAAGAAGAAGCTGGCGAGTGAGTCGTCGAGTTTGGTATGAGCGACGATGATGGTGTTGATTGAAGTGTTGTCGCGATTAGGTTGGGGGAAGGGAGTAGGTATAAAAAGACTTGGATGAGCGATTGCGCGATTTCTAGAAATGGATTCGAGGGCGTTTAGTTTTGACTTTGGACTTTGATCCGACCATAGTCGAGTAAAACGAACCAGTATGATCCTCAACCTGACCCATCGCCCAACCTTCTCCCAAAACAACCACTTCTTCCCCCTTCTCCACCTCCCACAAAGCCTTAGCCAACCAAACCAAACCCTCCGCACAAACCAAAGCAGGCCAACTCAATCCCACCATCGTCCTACCCAAATCAACCCCTAACACAAATACCAATTTCGCGAATCGTTTGTCCGTTCCAAGGGAGAGACATAATCTCACGATAGCGGTGAATAAATCGGTTTGGGGTAGGTTTTCGGTAATGGTTGGATCGAGTGAACGATGGAGGTTAAAGTTGAAGGAAAGGGATTGGAGTAAGAGGCGTTCGATCGCTATCAATCGTGGACGATGAGCTTCGAGTGCCTGTGATTGGAGGTCGAAACAACCAAAAAGGAGATCGTTTTTTAAGCGAGAGGTTAGGTGTCGTTATGACCCCAGACGCGCCAACTCACTTGGGGGTCCCCTTCGCCTAGACCATTCCCACCTTGAACGATCTGGTTGACTTGCGATCCGGCGATTTGAATCTCGCGTAACTTTTTGAGGGTGTCGTGTAACTTGGAAGCGACGAGTAGAGCGGCCAAGCTGACGTCCTGATGAAGGAAGAGGTATAAGTGAACTTGTACGCCTAGTAGTACTAGTAGTAGTAGTAGTAGTAGTAGGAAGGTGACGTACCTGATAGGCGAAATCCTTGAGCGGATGATGAAGATGAAATCTATGCCAACACAATTGAGCAGTCGCGATCGTCCTCCTCGGACTTTTAAAAAAATCGAGCCCGAACGACGATCAGCTTTGGTGCGATTCAAAGAAAAACGGCGGAGGCAGGTTGCAGAAGACTGACAAGCCCAACCTCATTCCGACCCTCTCTATGAAGCCCATCGCCACCTGTCTCATCTGCTGTATCCTGACCAAGCTCATCTCCTTCCTTTCCCAACTGCCTTCTCCTACGGGTACGCGCAAGTAGGCTTGCAACTGAATCAGTTGGAGCACTTCGGAGGGGGCATAGTACGGTCGAAAACGATGGGTTTGGCAGAGGGGGGCCACGGCGGTCGAAGTGGGTACGGGTACGGTTACGGTTACGGGTACAGATGCAGGTGCAGGTGGGCCGGGGTGGGAAAGGGTGGCTGCCATCGCTGCACGAGTGTGAGGGTCGGGAAAGCAAAGAGGCAGTGAGTGAGTGAGGCTGACCAGGCCGGGCGAGTCGGGCCGGGCCCATGCTTCGTCTTGCAATCATCACGAATACTAACCGCGAACTGGTCGAGTCTAATCCCGCAATTCGACACGTGGCGCGCTCTCACTCGCTCTCGCCATCGCGCTCTCTCCCCCCGGTCGCTGCTCACTCTCGCTACCTCTAATAGCCACCTCAATACGCCCCAACGCACCCTCATCCCCAAGCGCCAGGATGGGCTCCCCCCGATCGCCACGCACCCCGTCCTCCCCCCTCGCAGCAGGAAGCGACGGCCCGTACTCGTTCACCTCGTCGACCTCGACCCCGCTCGCAGGAAGCTGCAGTTCCCTACCGACTCTCCACGAATCAACGACGCTCCCTCCTCGAGAACCGATGGACGTCGTCACTTATTACGCCGATCTGTTGGCGAGCGATGATGTGAGAGCACACTGACACTACACTGGAGGGGGATCATCCCCGACACGCGCTCATGATCTCGCGAAAAAACTGACAGACTCGCTTTCCCTGCCCTCCTCCCACAGTCCCTAAGCATGCCCATAGCAGCTATCGAAACCCTAGCCCAACTGATCTCCCAATCCGACACTTCCACCACCACGACCGAGCTCTTCTCCCTCTTGGACCAAGCCTCGACCCGTCTAGCTCAAGCAAGTTTCAATCCCATCTCCTTGACCTGCGGAACCTCCTTATTCGTAAGTCCGCGCAACCCGTTCACTCGAATTCAATCCCTCCTATTTCATCTCAACTCTAAAACCACCTCCATTTCTAATCCCAGCTACGTTTCCTAACCCTCCAACGACCGTCCCCCGATACGTCCTTCCAAGAATTCAAAGCCGAACTCGTCGCCCGCGCACGTGAATTTGTTCACGAATCAGGTCGGTGTCGTCAATTGATTTCTAGCGGTATGAATGAGTTCGTTAGAGATGGCGCGGTGAGGGTTTTTTTTTTTTTTTTTTTTTTTTGATGCAAGGGAATGAAGATGGGGTCTAGCTACATGGGAGTACTGATCATATCGTGGGGTGGGCTTTTGTCATGCGGGGTATGGTCGCGCAGAATATTCTGATTCACAGCTACAGTGTAAGCTTTGATCGTGCATCAGCTGTACGCCTGTACCAATATTTAAGCCTCTAATATTACTCTTTACAGCGAGTCGTCGTCCAAGCCCTACTCCACGCCGCGCAACAACAAAAAAACTGCTTCCAAGTTTACGTCACCGAGTCAAGGCCCGTAAGTCCCGCCGCCCCTCTCTCTTCCAACATTCCCATTCCTCAAAACCACTGAAACAAAAACACCCCTCCCTTACTCATCTTTCCCAAAAACAAAAAAGTTCGGCCTCGGATTAAAAACGCAAGCGATCCTCTCGAGAGCCGGAATTCCCTGTATCGTCGTACTCGATTCGAGCGTGGCGTACATCATGCCCAAGTGCGATTTGGTCATCGTAGGCGCCGAGGCGGTGTAAGTGCCCCCCACCTTTTTTTTGGTAGTGGTGTGAGAAGAGCGTAACAAAGTTAGAGAACTGATTGTTTCTTTATTCTGGTGGACTTGTGGTGCGCAGTTGCGAGAGTGGTGGATTGGTCAATTTCGTACGTCAGAGTAGCAGGAGCAGGAGGAGGGGGGGGGGGGGGAACGGCTCGATGACTCCTATCCCCATTTCCATCAACAAGAAGATACCTCCGCACTGACCTCATACGAAAAAATACTTCCTCTCCTTACAGATCGGGGGCTACCAAGTTGCCGTCGTCGCTAAAGCCATGGGAAAGCCCTTATACGGTAAGTAGTCACCTCACAACCCAAAAACTCATCTCAGATCCCACGATTCTACCTATCCATCATCGAACACTTCGTCACGAACGATACTCGGTCCCCCTTCATATAATACACCTTCTCTCCTTCTAATACCCCGCAAAGTCTCGATGCGTTCTCGAACGCTGTCATCGGAGTAAGACAGGCTCCTTCCGAACGTCCCACGCGCGCGCGCGGGTCACCGTCCCGAATGGGAAGGCGAGGACCGGTGCGCACGTGTGTGTCAGGCTGCCTTCTTCGTCGGTACGGGGGTTTGTGAAAAGGGGCGCGATGATAAGGGGGGCTGATGCATCGGGCGCCGTGTTGGTGATGGGAGCCGTGTGACTGACTGTTGAAACTTCTTATCAATGATTATCCCCTTGCGCACCCGACTTTCGACCCTTCTTCGCTGTTCGAAACCCGATCCCGATTTCGAACCCCACAGCCCTCGCCGAATCCTTCAAATTCACTCGCCTATTGTAAGCCCATTTTGTTCATTTTATCACGGTCTCCTTTCCAACTCGTCTAACCTTACCCCATCTGACCCCCCCGCCCCCTCCCTCTCCCCTCTCCCACAGCCCCTTGTCGCAATACGACCTCCCAACAAGTTTACCGAACCCACCGCTCACGTTCCCCGACCTTACGAACACCTCCTCATCCATACCGGACGCACGTGAATCCACCACCACCACAACGACAGCCTCGGACTCCACACTCGACCCCTCCTCCCCCTCCCCCTTCTCCGAAGCAACAAGTTCCTCGACGCCACCCCCTCCCACTCCTTCACGACCCATGATCAACAGCGCGATACCCCAAGCTCTAGAAATGACTGACCAAATGATAAGGAACAACCCTACATTAGATTATACGACTCCAGATTTAGTACGTTCCCTCCTTTTTTCAACCTTTTAAAAATCCAAAGCAAACTCGTGCGGTATTTTTTGACCTCAACTCATACCTTTCTTTAGATCACTTTAATCATCTCGGATTTAGGATGCTTGACACCTTCTGTAAGTTTTGATTCATTCGTTTCCTATAAGGTTCCAAATCGTGTGAGATCGATCATTAACGAATACTCTCTCTTTTCGATGTTGTAAATTAAAAATAAAAATGAATGCAGGGCGTTTCGGATGCGTTATTGTCGATCTTTGGAGGGACGTAAATAGGGTTTCACATCTATAGCTGAACGCCAGTGTTTAGGGGGGTAGAGGGTTGAACCTTCCCTGCAACTTATGATCGTACTTATGATCGTACTTGCAATTGCGTCGAGTTCGTTCCCCCACCCCTTCCCCCCCCCCCCCCGAGTCTGCCACTTAAACCCCCTTTTAGTCGACCATGAAAAATCTTGTCAAAGCTTCTCTCGCACAGAGGTACCAAATCGACCCCCCCCCCCCCCACCCCAAAGCCTCGTTTCCGATCCCTCCACCACGAAACAACTAATCAAAAAGTCATCTCATACGTATTCTGGCTCGAATTAGTACGCTCGTCAACTCGTTAAACGCGGAATCCCCCCCCCCTCACCAACGCACACGAAAAGTCAACGAAGCCCCCCCAAATGTTTTCGAGTGAGTATTAGTAAGTGTCTGCTGAACATGCGGACGTGCGGACGTGCGGACGCATAGCAAAACCCCCCTGAAATGGGACGAATGGGACGATCCCGGGATGATACAGGTTATTTATTTTTTTTGCTATGCGGCGGACGGCGGACGGCGGACGGTGACCGCACATGGTGGCAAGCGGGTGCCTTACGGGGAATGCGTCGTTTATTTGGTCGATTGGTCCTTCCCTAAACGTTGAAACGCCGGGCCCACCGAACCTCAAAAAGCAAAAAGGGGGTAGAAGAAGAAGAAGAAGAAGAAAGCAGCCACCCCAGCTCACCAGCTCACTGCACGCGCTCACTAAACGGCTTAATGCCAATAATGCCACCCCGAAGCTAATAATGCTCTTGTCATAAGGCGAGAGACTCGGGATTTAAAAACTCCCTTGGCGGTTCAAGTTGGATCCTCCTCTTCCCCCAAGGTACACTTCACTGCACTTCCTGACCGTGACATTTTTTTTTTTTTTTTGAACAAGCCAGGACTTTTATGATCGATTGCTAAAAATGCTAAGGAATCCGGAGAAGACGAAAAGCTGACTTGGGGGAAAAGGGGGGAGACGGGATCTACGACAAAAAGACATGGGAAAATAGTAGAACTCGGTTCGATTGAAAACAAATCGGGGCAGGCGTGTCGAAAACGCGGGCGGCCACAACGGTGAGCTTGAACGGATTGATCGACGGTACAAATCGACGGCCAGCGTTCGAGGGGACAGCCAAGTCGGACGTCTGTTCACTCATATGCCTTTCGGGCTAGGCTAGCATCCTTTGGCGGCTAACCCAATTGCAAGTGGAGGGAGCTTAATCAGCGACGATACAATGGTGTGCATGCCCCGCATGACAGTTTACGTGGTGTGTAAGCCGTGTGGCTGTGCTATCAACCGGACTCACTGAGGGGATTGCCTATGCCGTCGTATCGCAAGCCATCCCTATAGTACCCAAAGCACTCCTTGCAGCGATTTTGCCTGTCTTTGGCGATGTCGTGCCCCCATAATTTGTGGTTCACTGCGAGACGCCGGATTAGACAGTGCGTAAGCTACTTGAAGACCACTAACATCACATGTCGATTTCAGGGAAGCGACCGACCGTTATTGAGGCAGCCGTCGTAATATGAGTACCATTGGTCATTTGCACAAAGGCACTGAGCGTCGTACTGGTCCTGCTTATAGGTCCAATCACTAAGCCCCTGACTAAGTTCTGTACAGTTTGGCTGCTCGGCGGCCAAAGCCAAGGCGGTCAGTGGAGTCAGTCCAAATGACAAGTGTGCTCGGAAGGACCGCCAGGAGAACGCCAGCACGCACGAGGCCCTTGATGAGAGAAGGGGCCTTCTGGTCGGCATAAGTTTTACAATCTGCGTCGAAGCTTGCTCGCGCTGAGAGGAACTGGATCGCGAGCCCGACTGCGATGAGTGCAAGCAGGTGGAAGGGGACCATGTTTCGTGCGTTGGCTTGGAGGTTCAAGTGGGACTTTGATGGGTGGAGATTAAGTTATGAGAGCACACAGGAAAAGGAAGGAAACAGAAGAGCGTGGAGCGCGGTGGCACGGATTCAGGCTGACCAAAATTGATTTTGAGCACGCCAGCTGGACAACAGGGGAAGAGGGCTAATTCGATCTGGACGTCGCCCGGGCCGGGTTTTGCCACGTTCAAGGGGGCTGGCGACTCTGTTTTAGAGCAGGCACCTAGGGTCGTTGTGATCGCACCGATCGACCGTTCGGAGCTTCCAGTATTAAATATCCGTCGATCCTAGGCAGTGTCGCTGGGTCGGGCGGGTGATGCACAGACCTAGTAAATCAGACGATAAACAGCTCTGCCTTGAGACAGTGCCTTGAGACAGTTCCGGCGGCATATGTGGCAGGTGACACAGAGGAATTCCACTGATTTTTATAAAGATCTCAAGCATCTGATCAGATGCCGAGGTTGGCGTCCGTTGGACCGCTGGGTTCGAGCGGGGAATTTTCCTCGCACCTACAGCCCTGGCGGCGTCGACCCCTTTAGCCGCGACCATTTCCGAGACACCGAGACGCTCGAGTCTCGTCCGAGTCTCACCTGAGCGTATCTGACCTAGGTCTTCAAAATGCTTGCTCCACCTACCGTCTTGGACGATTAGACCGATTTTGCAATGGATTGAGAAGAAAACCTCCTGAAACTATTCCCACCCAGCGTAGTTTCACTAGCGCCTGGGCCTCGGGCGGACGGACCCTTTTTCTCATACTAGGTTCGGCGGCGGGCGGAACACCTCACCACCGAAACCGTTGACCCGGTGCAATGTGACGTACTTTGCTGCAACAGCTGCGGGACTGTTCAGTAACGGAAACCGAGTGGTTGAAGCTGGGAGAGGAGCGCGGGAGGACGATCAAATGTACAGAGCCTTCATATCATCACTGAACTACTTTTTGTTCTCTGGGAGCCCGATGATGGGCTCAGACCCGTCATCGAGACTCGCGTCGAGTGTGGACCTTTTCACGGGTGTCGCAAGCTTGACTTGCGAGCTGCCACGGGACGGTGAGCCGCAATTCACGGAACCAGAGGCCTATTTTCTGCGTGATTCGTTTGTTACAAACTATCGGTATTCTTGATGTTATTCATCTGTAGCGATGGCAGTGAAGACCCACATTTAGTGTCCCATGAACCCGGACTCTCAGTGGTACAAAGTCAATCCTTCCGCCTGTACTTTCCCGTGGCCTTTGACGTCTTGACGTCCACGCACTGCTGTAAGGCGCCGCTCCGCTTACGCCTCACAACGACCTCGAGCGAACCCTGCGGCCTCACGCTTGCCCTCGCGCGCGGCGCCGGGACCCTCGTTGTGCAAGTAGGGCGTCCGCATCGAAATGGAAGAAGGCCGCTGCGAGTTCAGCAAGGACGGCAAGACGTTCGCGATCGCTCAACTAGTCGGATCAAAATACATCTTCCAGGCTCGTCTATCTACTCCCAACTCCACCGAGGCACAATCGCTGACGGTCTCCGTACGTTCCAACTCCGCAGATCGCGAAATTTGGCATCAACAATTCGGTCATCTGAATATGCCTTATCTGCTGGAGATGGAACGAAAGGAGACTGTTATGGGGTTGAGCATCAAGGGAGAAGATTTTGACGTAGCAAAATGACATGGTTGCATGCAAGGAAGAGGTGTTCACGCCAATATCTCGAAAGGTCCGGCTTCCCGCGCCGATAAACCACTCCACGCCATTCACGCCGATCTCTGTGGTCCGGTGCGCCTCGAGAGTTTCGCCGGCGAGGTCATGGTTTTGGGCCTGGTCGACGACTACTCGCGCTTCCGATGGAGTTTTCCGATCGGAAAGAAGTCCAGCGTCACTGCTCTCGTCGTTGAGTTCATTCAGCGAGTCGAGCGAAGTCGCGACTGCAACGTGGCAATATTCCACTCCGACAATGGCGGAGAGTTCGTCAACAACTCGCTGAATGCATTCTTTCGGGAGCGGGGCATCGAGCACAGGACCACAGTTCCTTACGCCCACTATCAGAACGGCGTCATTGAACGAGGATGGCGCACTATGTTCGAGACGGTGCGGATCTGGCTCCTGGTCTCAGGGTTACCTTTGTCCTTCTGGACCTTCGCAGCGAACGCATTTACCTATGTGAGCAATCGTCGATCTACCGCCGCGTTACCCGGTTCGACACCCTTCAAAATGTACCACCTTCGCAAGCCTAATGTCTCGCGTATTCGCGTATGGGGTTGCGTGGCGTACGTCCGGATCGCGCCAGAACGTCGTGCCTCGAAGATTGAACCGCCAAGAGTCAAGGCTCGTTTCATTGGCTACGCGGAGCAGGGATGGATGTTCTGGCGACCCGACACCAACACTGTGTTCGTATCGGATGACGCGAACTTCGACGAGAGCTCATTCGAACTTCACCGGGGGGATTCGGACGAGGCTGATCTTCGCGAGGATTCGCCAACTAGTCGAACAAGATTTTGCTCTCGACGGGGCCGGTCGAGCTCAGGCTCCTGGCACCGACGATCGAGCGACGGCTCCTATTTCTGCCCGTAGAGCGTTGGCTCCGGGTGGCGACAGTCGAGATAACACCCCTCCTCCGGTCGGTCGAGCAAAGGCTCCTGATCGTGAGTACACTCCCGCTGCGCCTGGTCGCGAGCGCGTTCCAGGCGACGGCGGTAGAGTTCAACACAGCAATGGTCAAGAGCTTGGTCCCATTGTTCCCACCCGTCGAGCACCGGCTCCTGTTGTTCCCAACGGTCGAGCGCCAGCTCCTGTTGCTGGCGACGGTGAAACACCGCCTCCCGTCGCCTCCCGTCGCCCGTCTCCTTTTCTTGACGACGATGCTGACAACCACCCACCTGATCCGAATCAGATTCCTGATGGCTACGAACCGGTGGTACCTACGACGGAGCGGACCTCCGAGTTAGCCGAACGCTGGGGTGCTCTTGCAGGGTCCCGCCGTCGAGGGTGGGCAGAGCAGCAAGCAATGTTCCTCGACATGGGGACCATCTTGGGAGACGTGATTCCCCTGAACGAGCTTCCAGAATGGGAACAAGTCCTCAACGTCGTCGTCAACCTCGAAGAGTGCAACGGTTGGACCAACCTTTCGTCGATCGTTCAAGGATCCACCGAGGGCATCAGCGGAATCGAGGAACTTGAAGCGTACCAGGTCTGGACCGGAAGTCCCGACGAGCCGACATACAAGCAGGCGATGGCCGGCGAGGATCGCGAGGATTGGTCCATTTCCCTCATGACCGAGTACTCGATTCTGAACGGCATGAACACATGGGACAAAGAGGCCACCGATCCGCCGCCAGAGGTTCGAGCAATCCCAACGAAGGTCGTCCTCACCCGCAAGCGGAATGACAAAGGTGACATCATCAAGTACAAGGCAAGGATCGTCGCACGGGGAGATCTCCAGAACCATCACGGGGAAACATTCCCACCGACAGCTCGAATCGCCTCCATCCGGATGATCAACGTCATAGCTCACGTCAAAGGGTATCGGCGGCTTCAGTTCGACGTCAACAGCGCATACCTTCACGGCCACATCACCGAACCACTATGGATCAAGCTGCCGGACGGTTCCACCCATCGACTGCGCAAATCCCTGTATGGTCTCAAGCAGTCGGGTCGTGAGTGGAACAAGGCCTTGCATGCTGCGCTCGTCGATCGCGGCTTCAAGCGAATGGAGGAGGATTTTGGGGTCTACCGAAGGGTTCGCAACATCGGGGGCGTCGATCGCACGACTCCTTGGCCATCTACGTTGACGACGGTCTTCTCGCCGGGGACAACGATCTCGAAGGGTTCCTCAGCGAGTTCGACCAACAATTCAAACTCAAGCGAGGCGAGGTCGAGTTATTCCTGGGGATGAAGATTGCCACCGACGACGCATCGGGGATCATGACCATTGACCACTTCCACCAGATCGAGACCATCCTGAACAATCACGGGTTTGCGAACGCTTCCGCGGTGGCAACCCCAACCTCCGACAGCGATCAGCACTCAGATGGAGGTACTGCTCATCTCAAGCTCAACTATCGCCAGGTTGTTGGTGAGCTCCTCTGGGTCTCAGGATGCACAAGGCCCCCGATATCAGTGCAAGGTCTACTAACACCTTCAACAATCTCGTGCCTTTCAACTGCCTTGACATGACTGCGCATACGTCCCCCACCCTCAAAATGGTGTGTGCGTACAGCTCAGCATGCCCGTCAATGTTTACAGGTAGCGGCGTAGCGTAATACTTTGCTACTTTTCGGCAATTGAAGCTTCCTTCGCGAGCGTTGTTGTAGAACATGTGGTATTTGTTCGGATCCGTGTCGTTGTCCCAGGCAGGCTACGCTGGGTGCCCCCACCCCCCCCCCCTTTCGGGAAAAGGGTCACCTCCTGTCACTGACGTCCAACGTCGGTTTTTCATATCAATCTCCGTCTTACCTAAGACTGCACAGCCATGTCAAGTGATAACTCACGCATAGAGTGTCACCAGCTGATGAGGTAAAAAAACAACTCGAGGGTTGACATTCAAAGAAGACGTATTGAAGGGAATTGCCGCTGGGTGGTTTTCCATTAGCTCCTCAACAATCCCACACCAAGAGAACAGCTCGTGAAGTTACTTACTCGAATCCGTAGCTATGCTGCATGCGGTAGCCATTTCCTGAGAGAATTTGTCCCGCCTGTACGCTCTCTACCCTCTCCTGGATCGCCCTAGTCGCCGGCACCAAACTGACGCAGGAATCGTACTAGCTATCTCCCGCGGAGTTTCCTGGAAGCTCGTTCAATTGTATTGACGCCCGCGCTACGCCTGGCAAAGTTATGCTACGCCGTACCTCTGTCATAGTTGTCCCACATTTTTTATCATCCCCGATCGCTACGCCTCGCAAAGCAATCCCTCTTCTTGAGCTTCCCGCCCGCTTTCCCTTCCCTATTTACACTCTCACGTCTATAGTTTACTTTGATAATTTACTTTGACCAGTGAAATCCCGTTGAACTAACGGGCATATGATTTCAAATAGCAGGAGAATTGAACGGTATAATGACGAAAGACAACAGAGAAACTATTTTCTCATCGCGGCCAAGACTTTCGCCTTGAATGAGTGTCACAAAATTTGATGAGTGTAGGAGGGAAAAAGAAAAAGTTAGAGGGAGTGGCGCGGGTTTGTTCACAGGGTGTGACTTGTTATTCAGCACCTGATGCCGCTGCTCGGCTGCCGGACTGACACTGACACCGCTGGCGCGCCGCATCACGTGACTGACATCGACAGACGCCAGCCCTTGCCCCGCCTGTCAGGCGGAGCTCTGCTGTAGAAGCAATGTCCTACAAATCCACGCTAAATAGAATATGGGTTTAAGCACTGTTATACGTCAATAAAAAAGGAAGAAGAAAAATCCTAGGAGCGTTGTAGCTTCGTTGGAACGGCGCGAAAAATACAAAAGTCACCACAGAGCTTGTACATGACTTCTGATCGGAACATGAGCACCATAGGTAGGTGCGGCAGACAAACCAGTATGCTGGTACATCTACCAAAGGCGGCCCGGAACTCAGAAACAGCGATTTTAGGTACATTCCTTACCTCACATTTTTTTTATAGAGGTAGTATATACCTCTCTGTAGTAACCGAGTTGTTACTTACGAGGGAGCGCTGTAGCTTCGTTGGAACGGCGCGGAAAATACAAAAGTCACCACAGGGCTTGTACATGACTTCTGATCGGAACCCCGACACCACAGGCAGGTGCGGCAGACACAACAGTATGCTGGTACATCCACCACAGGCGGCCCTCCGGGCCGCAACCTAGTTAGAAACGGCGATTTTAGGTA
The DNA here is from genome assembly GCA_001244265.2 of Microbotryum lychnidis-dioicae p1A1 Lamole. Lineage (NCBI taxonomy): Eukaryota > Fungi > Basidiomycota > Microbotryomycetes > Microbotryales > Microbotryaceae > Microbotryum > Microbotryum lychnidis-dioicae. The sequence continues at coordinate 90,119 of CDLV01000007.1, forward strand.
CATCCCTTAACTCACCTTTTTATATATATAGAGGTAGTAAAATACCTCTCTGTAGTGACCGAGTTGTTACTTACGACACAGTCCCTTTCGGCCGAGCTCCGCTGCAACATGGGATCACCTCCCTCGCTAAAACTCACTGTGCAAGCGGCTTTAAGAGAAACCCAACTTTCGGAAATGAATTTCGTGCCAGAAGTAGAATGAGTGAGATCGACGCCAGCCTCACGAAGTGAGCAAAGAGAAACTTTTGAGAGGGGTCGTTTTTGGAGGGGTCGATCCGCTACGTAGCGTAGCGGAGTAGTGGCGAACTCGGACGTACTACCCGAAGAGCTCAAGGTAGTAGGTACAGCCCCTTTTGGATTTGTTCTGGTCTCCACTTCTACTTAGCTCGCAGGTGAAGGGTGTGCACCGCCATTGGCGGCACCTCGGACCACTATGCCCGGCCGAAGTGGGTTGGTTCGCCGATGCTTATTTTAGTTTGTCTTTGGCTGTAAGGAATCTATGAGAGCGTTGACAGGAAATGGAACAATATTTCTGAAGCGCGGAGGTGTCCAATTGAACTTGCACATACAGCATAAAACTGCAGAGGTGAACAGCCCCCATCTCGATGGGACGATGCGCCGGTCGTTCCCTCAGAAGCGCGACTCCTGTGTCGGCTACATGCGGGTCTTGCCAAGACATGCGTCAGTACAGGGCTTCGTTGGTCCCTTTTGTACCTCGCAGGAACTTCTCGGCCAGCCAACGCATCATAGTCCCATACCCTGGGTCTAATTCTGCAGCCACTCGGTCTGCGCAGCTTCTTAGAAATTCTCAGATTGACGGAGCCTTGATGCGAGCCCCTCGGAACCGCAGGATCTTCACAGTAAAAGTGGTTTAATACAAAAAAGAACTAACCATAAATAGGTGCACTTAGCGTAGCCAAGTGGCACCCGTTTTCTCTCTTGTCGCTCCCTAGACAACGGTGCCCGCAGAGTTGACGCTTGCCTCGATGAGATGTTCGGTCCGCGCACAGACAGCGCCAACTCTCTCTCTCTCCGACCGACCGACCGACCGAAGCAGTCCCAGTCGTAGGCTCTTGTTCTCGCCATCGTTCGGTGCATTTCCCAAAACGAGCTTGAAACGATAGCTTGGATCGATGTCTCAGGTGTATGAGAACCAACTCGCAAAACCTAAAGTGTACTTTCGGTTCTCCGATCCTTGAAAACTGTAAGTTCGGTCACGGGACCCTGCACTTCATCCTCAACTCGAAGTTCGACGAGTGCGCCGGCTCGTTTGGGTCGGTTCCGAAGCCAACTTTATCGCCGACGGCCCTGGTCCCGTACGGGCTCTGCAAGACGTCATGTTGTCCAACCCCTTCATCCAGTCATCACCGTCGTCACAAAAAAAAAATCATAAATCATGAAGAGTGAAGTTTAATTTTTCTGCCTCGTGCAAAGTAAAATTAGAGACAAGTCTTTAAGTTCGGTGCAAGAGCAGAACGAAGAGAAGAAAACGTGTAGTCGACGCCGAATGCGCTCTAGCCCGCCGCGTTCCAGGCTTGCGCTTGGACCTTTCCCTCTTTTGGACGGGCAGCCGTTCTTCCCTCCACCTGCAACTTCTGAAGCCAAACCAAAGCTGACTCTAGTACAAAGTCCGAAATGAGCTAGTGAAAGGGGGTTAGAAGAGGTAAAAGTAACGGAGGAGATTGATGATAAGACTTGTGGCGATAACAACCTTTTTGCTTGGGGCGTGACTCGCTGCGGCGTCGAGCATGTCTCGGACATGATCGCGTTCACCTTCGGCTTTGCCACATCCAACGGGCACGTATTTTCGAATGTGATTGTCTTTATAAAATCATTAACTCAACAAAATGAAACCAGAGTGCGAGTAGAGCAACCGTAAAATGCTGCCTGCATCGTTCATGGAATTCAGCCGCCAGCTCCGAATTATGGGACGTCTCGGAACTTCGAGCCTCGACTGCTTGAACAGGGTTGATGGTTGATGGCGCGGTCCAGTCGATAGCACAGTTGGTCACTTGGGCACACGTCTGGCCAAATGACGAGATAATGGGTGATGAATCAGCAACTGCAGAGGTCATTCTGGCAGCTTTTTCACAGACGTCAGTGGCACTTTGGGCGCGTGCGACAGCAATCAGGCTCGGGTGATTGCTTGCCTGCGTCGCGCGAGAGGGGGGTTTGCGCCTAGACCACTCCAGCCAGCTGTAACCAGCACGAGCAAATGCAGCGATTCATCATTTGCTGTGCAATCTCGATAGGCTGCTTCGGCTTGTAACTACTTGGTACTGTAATCAGTTCTAAGCATTTGCTATCTGGGCGGCGGCTACATAAATTCGATCGCAAATCCTCTTTGCCGCAAAACCTGTTGGCAACCGAGCATGACGAGGCGCAGCAATCGCAAATCGCCGAAAGGGGCAAGTCTGCCTCGACCGAGATGGAGAGGTTTTCCGGACGCCCGCATGCGACAATTGAAACGCATTTGAAATCCGCGCGCGCAATTGTACTCCCATGTGATAAAAAATTGTAATTGCGCTAACCCTTTTATGCTTTAAAATGCGTACAAATCGCCCGAGTCATCCCGATTTTGAGGGGGATCCTTTTTTGGAGCGGTCAGCTGGCCCGAGCACAAATTGAGAACGTGCTCGCGAGACATGTGCACCTAGAGCCCTGGGAGCGGGCCTCGAGCAAAGTACTCATTACAGAATTGGAGCTTTCATTACGAAATCCCGGAGATTGTAATTGGTCATTTATTCAACGGGCGCGCACGGAGCCCGCGTCTCAGCTGTCTTCTCTCCTTCCGCTTTGAGCAAGTGTCGCAGTCCCGGCCCCGCCGGTGTTCTCCTTGATGGTTTTAAACCTCGACGGCCAGCGGACTGGAATTTCGACATTGATTGACTGGCGACGGGCAAACGCATCCGTAATCTCGAGCAGAGCGCAACCTTTGAATTCGAGATTGTCGATTCCCGCTTCAATTGGTCATCAAGATTCTCCGTCTTTCAGCAAGGTCAGTTGACCTCGATGAACCTGGCCGGCTGCGGTAAGTAATTTGAAGCGCGCTGATGGCCTCGACGTCGCAGGAGCTCTTCTCTCTTCTGTTTCTCGTCGGCTCCGATTGATTGGGTTCGAAAATCCTACGCTCACTAGGCTCGCGGCTCTAAACGATGAGTCATGAGCCCACGTATCCACGACTTCGCTCCGCCATCATCGTACCTTGGGAGCCTCACTATCGCTCGTGCTCGTGGGCCCAACCGATAATACTGCGCCGACCCGGTCCCCAGATTTTATAAGCACCGGAGCGAAGCTCGATTCAATTACTAGGCTCCGAGCGCGTACCTTCCAACTCGGGATATTTTTAATTATGCGCTGCGGCGCGTGGCCGGGGCGCCTGGCGTGGTCGTGTCGACTTTAAGGTTCGGCTCGGAAGGAGTCGGGGCACCAAATATCTGGGGCGATTTTGTGTGCCTGGAGGTACAGAGCTCATCCTGCTGGGCAGATGTGTACCTTAGCTGCAGTCGAGACCCTGCCGTGGCGTGCTCGTTCCAGGCGCACTCAGACTTGCGCTTTCCACCTCTCCCCTCTCTCCTCCTCCATCTTGCCCATCTCGCTACCGTCATCGCCCACCCCCGATCTGTTGTTTGTTCTTTGTTCGTTTCACTTTCGGCCGCGCTCGTCTCGACATTCGACCCTTGAGTCGCCTACACTCATTTGTGACCACTGCGAGCGACTTGCCAGAGCCCACCGCCTACGAGCTTCTTATTGCCTTCTTCTCGCGACCACGACGTGCATTAACATCTATACTTCCTCGACATGGAGCTCTCCTCGTCTTCAATGACTCGTCGCCACCCGGCATCGCTCTTGCCTCGATTCATGCACGACCCTGCATTGCTCGAGCTCGTTTGCACCTCGGTCACTTCCGAGATGATATGTAAGTCGGCCCTGTCCGCGGGATCCTCGGCAACTGTTGGCTTCGGCGCGGGTGCGCCGCGGTTCCGTCAGGCGCTGGGCGCGCCGATCTCCCAGGTGGCGTGAAACCAACATATATGAGGCCGCGACTGACTTCTTTCTTTCGTCGTGTGCTCATTTCGCTCTTTACAGCCTACATCGCCGACAAGGCTTGCGAGGTTATCGAATGCGCCCCTGTCCCTGTCTCGCGCGGCCTCCCCTCCCCTCCGACGACGCCGATCCGGTCAAAATTTCCCGCTTCGACTTCGTCCTCGACTACACCCGCAGGCGTTGAAATTCCTTCCCTCACCGAATTCATCACGAACCTTGTACAAGAGTCGAATGTACATGTCCCGACGCTGTTGTGCACGCTCGTGTACCTCGATCGATTACGCTCGCGCCTGCCCAAGGTTGCGCACGGCATGGAATCGACTCGGCATCGCGTCTTCCTGGCCACGCTCATCGTCGCAGCCAAGTACCTCAATGGTAAGTCCGATGTGGATAGTCTTCCCCATCATCCGTTAGCTTGCTCTGTCGGGGGGTGCGCACTCCCCCCTGGCTCCGGGCTGTCTCGCCGCCCATTCGGCCCGGTCACCGATGTCTTAGATGGACTGGAACACTGACGCGCTTTGCAAAAACCTTGCTATCATCCCCTCTTCTGATACATAGACTCCTCGCCGAAGAACAAGCACTGGCAGAGGTGAGCTTTTCTTGTCTTTCTGCATTAAGAAGATTCTTCCATGGTATATCTTGCTGACCATACCAGTCCAACGTCTTGGCCCTGCTGCAGATACGCCGCGATCTTCCCGATCGCCGAGGTCAACCTGATGGAACGGCAGCTATTATTCCTGCTCGAATTCGACCTTCGCACCGATGACCAAGAGGTTAGTTTGATCACACCATTGTGTCTCAGGTTATGTTTGTGCGCCCCTCCGGATCGTGCGATCGGCCCGAAGGCTGCCCCACACGCTGTTCTCATTGATGAAACCTGGGGCAGTCGCTACCTCGGCCGATCGCTGGCGATGGCGGCGCGCGCGTGCGCAGGGCAGCCTCTGGATCGCCGCGGCAAGCCTCTGGATCGGCACCTGACACTGACCACGATGTCTCGCTTTGTGGTTTCACCTAAACAGCTCTGCGATCACTTCGCCCCCTTCTTGAGCCATTCCGGTCCCGTTGCATCGACGTCGTCAACCCAAGTCGGTACCGAACCCTCGACTTTTGGGGACCTTTGCGCCTCGACCTCGACCCCTGTGAGCGCCAAGGCCAGCGGACGCAATGCCGCGCCTCACTCGCCGACGGCCTCGCCGATCACCAACATGCAATCTCCAACTCTTCGTCGGCTGTCTCGTAACCCGATGCAAAATCAACAGTCCCAGTACTACCACTTTCGAGGCTCCAATTTGTCGTCCAAGGTATCACCTTCCGACTCGGAGTCGTCGGCGTCGACATGTTCGCCCAAGACGCCTATCGACGAGCTGCCATGTTTTGCTCTGAACACCATTTCAATGGAACCAATACGGCGGTCGTCGTTCGCCAAGATGTTTGAAGCTGGCAAGGAAGTGCTTGGGTTCACACAATCCGCGACGGCTTCAACAACATACATGAAGCCAACATATTCCTCATTCATCCCGTCAATGCGATACACCAACACCGAAGGGATCGAGATGATGCAGTATTGATCATGCCACCTCCTCTATTCTCTCGAGGGGTCATGTTCGAACTTCTTGCCACGCCATTGCATTATCTTTTTTCCATATCATCTCCAGTTCCTACCTTCACTGCACGAACCTTCCTTTCTACTGTATCACTGCACCCCCTTGTGCCTTTTTAGAGATCGTGGCAGTGTGCCCAGTATCCATGTAGCTACTTATACATCCTAGCTCTATATCCTTAGTATGTAGCAATAACAGTTTGAAGTGGTACAGCAACAGCTCTCGAGAAAAGTTCTTGAGAGAAAACTCTTGCAACTTACCTTGTCTCGCGTCCTCACCTGCCCTCACAGGCTGGGTCATCCGCTTACCCTTCCGCACCAAGTCACCTGACCTGAACCCCATCCCCCAACGATGCCATCGACGACGGCCCTCCCGCAAAAGAAGTACCGATCCTCTGGTGGCGAGACCGTTCGTCGGGCCAAGAAGCAGCGCTTTAACCCCGTTCCACGACCTTTGTCGAATGCGACTCATCACAACGGTGTAGGAGGAAGTAAAGGGAAGGGAAGGGTGACGCCGGTCGCTGCGAAGCCGTCGCCTGTGAATGCGCGGACGACGCAGTCGGACGAGGAGGAAGAAAATGCGTTGGCTGGCGAGGAAGACGACGAAGTAGACGTTTCGAAAGCACCAGTGGCTCCTCTGAAGAAGCGCAAGATGACGGGAGGGACGGGCAAAAAGGGCAAGAAGTTTGTCGAGTCGCAGGTGAGCGCAGAACACACGTTTTCAGCGACCAGACGATCGCCTCGGAATTAGGATCTGACTTGTAGTTCCATATCCGTCAAAGAGTGATCTTCTCTCGCTGGTACATTCCATAACGGGGGCTCATGAGATCAAGAAGAAGAGCAAGGTGCAGAAAGTGGTCAGTCCCCGCCGCTCCGCTGAGCGAGCTCGGACAAAATACGAGCCAGCCTCTGATGCAAAGTTTCACCGAAAACAGAAACAGCCAAAGGCCCCATCTGTCGAAGCTCAAAAAGCTCAAGAACGAGCAAACAAGAAGCAAGCGCAATTGGTACGTTTATGACCTCATTGGTCTGTCGGGCCATTTCGGCGACTGACTTCTCCTTGCTTGATTTTGTCTCCACAGGAAGCCGCAAAAGCCATCGTTGCCGCTCGTACCAAAGCCAAGAAGGATCGGGCCAAAGCAGCAGAAGACATGGCCAACTCGGACCCCCAGGATGGAAGGAAACGGGTGTCGTTTGCTTAGATCCTCCCGTAGATCAAGGAAGGTTTGGCTTTTTTTCCACCAGTAGCACGTCGTCGCAAACAATGTTGTAATCTTTGATACTTCACCCGTTAGATGATATCACTGTTTATGGCTCTAATGCGTGCGTGTGTTTGAGAGGATCCAAAATGTCCCGGTTTTGTACATGTCTATAACCCTTTCGTCAGGTCCGGTGCCTCACTCCCTGGCGTCGCCGCTTCGTCATGCAACTCCTCTTTGATCAACTTGAACCCAACCGTCTGCTCCATCCCTTTGACCAAGACCATCTCATCCCCCACTTGGGGCCTTTTGGCGACCGCCCCCGGATGTGCACCGACGATCTCCGCGGCCCTTCTCGGCAATCCATCATCCGCCCTCTCGATCTCCCTCAAGAACTCCAAGACAGGCTTCGAGATCCACCTTCTGGGTCGGAGGAAGCCTTCGAACCAGCCGAGATGACCACCGTGTTTCGTGCGCGCAAAGATGAGATTGGGGTTCGATTGCGCGAGTTGGTCCGGAACGGTGGCGCTCGCCACGATCGGATCGTCGATGGCGGAGAACGTGAGAGTGGGTACAGCGATCCCAGAAGCGTTTTGGTTCGCCGATGCCCATCGGTAATAGTGAACCCCCGATCGCTGCGTTGCAAAAGGGTCAGCGACTCGCTCACCTTAGCAACGCTCCTAAACCTTCAGAGCATACTCACGAATCCGAATACAGGGCCGGTGAAGAGTGAATCAAACTCGTACCTGTACGATGAACACATGCTGTTCTTAGTGGCGTGCGCTTAGACGGCCGCCTACCTCGAGGAGCTGAGATACCAATGACCTACAGCGTCTGATAGGGGTTGCCATAGATCGCGTCCCAGTCGACCTCTTCAAGAGGCTCGAACAGAGCCTGATGCGGTTTGAGGATCCTCCTCAAGTTCGCAGCCATCGCCCTCGAATAGATCAACCTTAACCATGAACTCGACAGCACGACGTGGCCATCGACAAAATCCCACGGAGCGCCGAGGACAAGACCGGCTTTCAACGCGGTCCGCTCGCCTTCGAGACCGAGGTACTTGGCCAGCTGGTTCGCACCCAGCGAGAAACCAATTCCATACAGTGGGGCTTGGGGTGCGAGACGTCCCAGGAAAGCAAGAGCGCACCGCAAGTCGTCGGTCGTGCCTCCGCTGTAAAGTTTTGCGCTCGTGACGGGTGTTCCAGCGCAACCTCGAGAGTTGACGACTAAACCCCGCCATCCTAGTCCGCCTTGATCTTTAGGTTTGGTGACTCGCGTCAAGACGTCCCGGACGTAGGATTCGTGCGAGCCTCCGGTGAGACCATGGCAGACGACAAGGATTGGCTGGTCCTCGATGATGGGCGAGTCGGCCCTGATGGGCGGTGTGATGTCGAGGCACAAGGTTCCTCCATCGGGCACACGAATTGTATGCCTCGAGTAGATGAGATGATCGCTGTGGATTCCGATTCGAACCGAAGACATCGCGACGGAAGCGGGCAAGCGGAGGAGCCGAGGAAGAATGCCGAAGGAGAAGGAAGGTTAATGATCAGCGTTCGGCAAAGTGAAACACTTGCACATGCGGCAGTGTGGTACTGACTAGTCAAACTTGGCGATCGTGCACCAGATTGTTGCCAAATGACCACTGCGAAGATGCGCATCAGCCCTAACGATCAGCTTGCTGCGACGCGCCAGCAGCACGAAATACGGCGACGTCAATTTACGATCAGCGGCGGGCTGCGAGCTCACCTGCTGAGCCAAGCCGTAGGCGTGTACCAGCCTCCGTCGCCGCTGAGACTCTTGCACCGTTTGATTACCTCGTCCAGACCGGTTTTGATCTTGTCTCCCGTCTTTGGATCGATCTTGACGAGCACCCGCGGTGACGGATGATGGACGATCTCGACCCGGCCCGACAGGCCGACGAGCGCCAAGACGCGGAGGTACAGCAGCCTCAACCGTGAGAACATCTTGGCAGAGGCCCCAGTAGCTGCGAATCCACACCACCAGGCTCTTGAAAACGCAACGTGGGTATCGTGCGGTCCACGCGTGGCGGTAGAACAGTGTAAAGAAGCGGCGTGAGGCCCGGGCGCTTGCGAACGAATGCACGCCGCACCCATACGCGCACGCTGACGTCGCCGAAACCCGACCCGAAACAGCGCGTCATAGTAACCCCCCCCCCCCTGAAATGGGACGATCCCGGGATCGAGCCCCGATTTCAAATCCCGCATCGCATTTGAAATGCATTTGAATGCACGATTCCGAATGTGTTTGAAATCGCTGCAGTGTCGGATCGTGCGCCGCCCGTCGCCGAATCGGTGGACTCAGCGATGCTTCAGCTCAGTGGAGAAGGGAGTTTAGCGGATGCCCAAACTCGATCTAATAATACCGGTAAAAAAAAGGTCAAGCGTAGAATAAACAGCAAGGTAAAACAGGCAAATAGCTAACTTGTTTCTCATTTCTAACCCAGTCTCTGCCCTTTACCTTTTGTTCCGAAGAGGGATCTTGCTCAGTTCAGGCCTCTTTCGTACGACGTGGCGCTGTAGAGTGTATAGCTGGACACCCACAAACACCAAATACTCGAAGAAAGGCCAACTCTTACCAGAAGCATAATCGCATCACTTGTCTCTCGAACTGCCAGCTGCCGACTCGCGACCGAGGATGCCACGGCCGTCAGCAGAAACCAAAGGGCCGCATCTGCCGCCCCTATCGCGATCGCTGCTAGCCGCACCGAGTCGCGCGTTGCGTAGCGCGTTTCACCTCGACTTCGAGCGCTAGTTTCGGAATCGAAGCTTTCAAGTTCGGTTAGGGTCGATCTTGAAGAAATGTTTTAGCTCCCATGTCTTTCCTGCGTAGGCGCTTACCAATGTATAGTCGGGCGGTGGAGCTGCCTGCTCAGCTGCTTTGAACGGTGGCGGTTGATCGCGAGGAATTGAGACATACGGTTACCGGAGCACACGTTATCACAGCACATCTCAATTCATCTCAACGAGCTTGGACTCGGAGTTTTGGGGGACCCACATGGCGTGATCGACGACCTCAGCACCCGGTCGCTAGTCCAGTATCGTAGCGCGATTCGAAGCTGTGAATCGACTAACGGAGGGGCCCCCGTCGACCTGTCCATTTTGGATTCCGAACTCTGACGGCCGAAAATACGATCCCCGGGAAAGCTTGCGACTCGGGGGTCCTTCCTCTACCTCTCTCTCTCTCTCTCATCTCCAACCCTAGACTGAAAGAGCCGTTCGGTCCCACATTAACTCTCTTTCCGGCTTCACATCTAGCAACTCTTACGTGCGGCCCACTTGCTGTCGACGTCTCCTTTCCTTCCATCTGAACCCCCATCCTTCACCCGGTGTACCTCCGCCCCGCCGTTTCCTCGCAAAAATGCGAGTCCCCTCGGCCTTGTTCGCCCTCCTCCCCCTGTTGGGCCAACTTACGCAAGCCCACCACGATGCGGCCCCTCGCCACCACCAGCCGCGCTCGTTCAAGCTCGAAGTCAGGACTCCGCAGCGCAGTGACCTGCTCCGCCTTGATGGAACTATGAACGTGGAGTGAGTACTGCATCGAGCTATGCCTCAGTCATCTGAAATCCAAGCTTCTCCCATCCTCGTGCTTCGAACCCCTCAACTCGGCGAATGAGACCCACGGCCCGGGGGCGCCTTAAAATTGGTCTCCTGGCGTGCGCAGCACTAGTTCGAGGCTCGAGCGCTCGGTTCCGGTCACGCCGCACCCTCTGCTTTCCAGTTCCCCTCCAAGTCGATCTAGTCTAGACTATAAACATGCAACTTACTGACGCCCCACAATACCACCTCTTCAATTTCGTGTCCATCTCCGTAGACTCGTCAAGCGCGCCGTCAAGCAACATCATCAACGTCGCCAAGCTCAAGCCGTGGCCGCCACTAGAGACCAAACTGCTCACTTGAATGTCTTGAAGCGAGCTCAAGAGACGGAGGACATGTTCCATGCAAAAAAAGCGAGGGTCATGGGAAGGGCCTTAAAGACGGGAGCAGCGCCTGTGAAACCTCACGCAGACGGCTCCTGGAGCGGAACGGTTGGGCTTGGTCCCGGCGGGTCCCAAAAAATCCTCAATCTCATGCTCGACACGGATGGCCCCAGGTAAGTTCCCTGATTATGCTTGTCAGATTAGGCTATAACCGCTGAAAACTGACATGCGTTTCTGCATTAACTCACGCGCCAAAGACTGGATATTTTCGCCAAAGGGTCACCCACGAAGTGCAATACTACCTACGATCCGACCAAATCGCCTCACGCTATCAAAGGGGCCTCTTTCACATCCAGAGATGGTGAGGACACCCCTAAACTCTGACGACATAGCTCCCTGGCGTTCGCTAATACTAATCTTGGCCCTCCTGACAGGCATAGCGAGGGGCGACTACTATCAAGACTCTGTGACTTTTGGTGGCTTGGAGGTTGCAAACCAATTCTTCAGAGTTTTCACCAACACATCCAATGGAATGAGCCTGGAAGATCACCTGCTCTTGCTGGATGAGGCTTGTGGCTTCTTGGGTCTGGGCTTTAACACGATCCAGCCGACCTTGGTGCAAACCCTCATCAGCTCCCACGCGATTGCCCGGCCCTTCTTTGCCGTTGCTCTCAACAATAAAGGCGGCTCGGTCGATATCGGTACGGTCGATACAAGAGCTTACAAGGGCCACGTAGCGTGGGCTCCCCTCGCGTATGGCGCGAAATCGACGTCGTGGACGATCAAGACCCCAGCCTTTACGAAAGATAAGCAGCCTGTCGCGAACAGCAGCAACCTGACCGTTTCTTTCCAAACCTATTTCAGGTAAGTCGCCGTCGTTGCGGTGATTTGTGCTTGAGCTGACAAGGCGAACGCGTAATTCGCGCAGCTTCACGATGATCCCACCCTGGTTCGGGCACCAACTTTTCGACGACATCGGCGGCTCCGTCGATAAAGAAAACTTCAACTTTTACCGGGTTAGGTGCGACGAGATTAAAAAAAGAACATTCGGCTTCATTATCGGCGGTCAGACCATGGAAGTGCCCCTGTCGTCGATCAACATCGGACGTAAGCTTCGGTCCACGTCCCAGGCTATCTTTCGGTCCGAACTTGCTTGCCCAAATCCGGCCAGCTGACCCGTTATGAACATGCTACGTTCTTTATTAGCCTACGATAACGACACGAGCAAGTGTTCTTTAGCAATCATACCAGCACCGGACACATTGGATGAAATCACATTTGGAACTCTGGCACTGGAGGTTGGTACAAGCGCTTTGATCTAGTCTCCGACCCGCGATGCCAAAAGCACGTCACTGACCTCTCGTGCGACATCTCGTCGTCGTGGCGACCTTCGTTTTAGAGCTTTTACGTTGTGTATGCATTCGCGCGCCAAAACATGGGCCCGGCTGTCGGCGTCGCCGAGGCCAAAACTGTCCCCCATCCGCCTTACTAGTTCGACGCCTTACATGCCGCCTCAATAAGAGGCCCTTACCTCCGTTCTGTGACTGCTTCTTTCTGCCGCTCCAATGCGCTCTCCTTCCCCGCATCCTTTTCACATCGGTCGTCATTCTCACACCACCAGATTACGGGGCCCTCTTTTGCTGCAATTTGCTTTTCTGTGGAAGCACCGCGTGCAACCGTGCTCCAGAAACAATAGACAGGATCAAGTGGTAGTAACCCACCTCTAGAACCTCGGGTCAGTGACCTAACAGCAGCCAAGAGAGGTTCCAGGCTCGCGCGAGCTATCTGAACTAAACACGATTTGCATCGCCTTCCATGGGACCTCGGGCAACGGCTGCGATACCCGTTTATTTGGAACATCACACGCATCGCTCAGCTGAGCCGTGGTTTTATACCCTATCCCGGGCCATCAATTGGCTGCACTCCGACTTCATCGGGAGTTGCACTGCTTCTCAAAGGCTCTTCCCGCGAGATAATCCATATTCCAACAATGTGCATTACAGCCATTCCTTCCTCCCACACCGTTAGGAATAAGCGCTATACGTCAACAGAGGTTGAGGATTACCAGTGGGAACCCGTTAAATGAACGGGAGGATGAAATTCAAGAACCGAACAGTATACATGATTCTAGCATTTTAGCAGAGGCAGAACAACACAATATGAAGTACAGCAACGAAACGATTCTTCATTCATTGGAAAAATAGCCTGCACGTTGCTTGTTGCCAAAACCGTCGTCACAGAGTCGGTTCAGCTTGGCTTCAAACACTCGTACAATGAGATCCGGATGGTTGCATGCTTTGTCGTTCGGCCACAGTGCAGCCTTAATTTCCGTCCATTCGGGAGCGCACGTTACCGTGATGAAAAGCAAAGGCTTTCCATGTTTGACAACGCAGGCCATCGCATCCTGGTAACGCTGCATGATCCCGCGCGGTCTCTTCTTGAACCTCACGCCTAAAATCACCGAACGTCCAATCTGATCCGGGGTCAAGCCGTTGGCAACAGAGTCGTTGATGCCTTGTGCCGTAGTGAAGCGCAGGGTTTTTCTTGATGTAACCGGATGTAGTTGAGACGAACGGTCTCGACTTGGGAGTATCCGTCGATCACGAACTCGAAGAAGAGACGCTGGGCGCAATGCGGATTGAGAAATAGTCGTCGTGATCGTGCGAGTAGTACGCACAGGAATGTGAATGCGACGGGTCAATTCACCTCGACCGCGTTTCCATGACCTTCTTCATAGATATTCAAACATTCTATGTCAGTCTGTGCTTGCATTTCAACAAAATGGAACACGTGAGAGAGAGCCGAAGACGCTTATCTTCACCTTGTCCATCACCATTCTCTTCGTTTCCTTTCTCGCGGTCTTCATCCTCATCGTCCCGGTCTTCTTCCTCCTTCGTCTTTGTCATCCAGACCGAGACCGGCAATTAGCTCGCGCAATCGGACACCATTTCCGCTCTGCTCTCGGTTTCTGGCGATGGGAGGCCCAGCTTGGTTGAACTCGCAAAGAAGAATGTTGGGGTGGAAGCCATCTGCCCCCGCGGGGAAGAGTAGTGGGTACCGGAGAGGCATCGCGAACGGATGGAGCGAGCTGACGATTTGGTATACTTGGGCCGACCATCGGGACATCGATCACCGTGCACCTGGAGAATAAGGTATTGCGGTCCACGATCTCCCGTGTTGGTGTCGGAATCGCAGATAAGCCTCGCCATTTCCGTGCTTGACGGAGGATGGTTGTGGGTGCGTCGGCGTCGGCCTAGTGGTATACAGAGTTGCAGGATCCACTCTTTGGCCATATCCCAACCTGCGCGAGCTTTTGTCAATGCAAACAGCCTCACAAAGCAATTGTCGGTACGCAATTTGGACTCGAGCTTGGTCAAGTAGATCTTTGTATGCAACTGTCTGCGCCGTCAGGTCCCAGTCGAGTGTCGGTGGCCTCGGCCAGGTCGATGAGCCATGTCTGAGCAAAGACTGGGCGTTGATTCACGGCAGCGATCAGGGAACCGAGTCGGTGACCGAGGCGACCGAACAGGCGAAACACGGGGGTTCCTCAAGTGCCCAGTCGTGTCTGGTCGAAGTGAGCGGCGAGCGAAGTGAAAGACCGCGCGGTTTCGTGAAATGCTTTAGCTTCTGTGTAGGTGGGTCGCACAGTTCAGCATGTGGGTCTACTGGAGACGGAAGTTGTTGGACGGAGCAACTGACCGCTATCGGAGCCTTCAAGTAGCTGTCATACTCGGTATTGGGCTGGGGAGGGAGAGGCAGCTGCACCTTGCCCTGCGAGCAGCACGTGCTAAAGTGTCCGATCGACTTTGACCTTTCGCCCTCCCAGTGTCGAGCCATGGGTGCACACGGCCGTCTGGGGGCCGAGGTCGTCGCGGATGGAAATGTTGGGCTTGAGGGGTTTGAGCGCGATTCGAGGCCTGTGCACTTGCTCTGCGCAGGCAGAGGTGGTGGTGCGGCGTGGGGGTCGCGCGTGAGGCGGGCGAGGGCAAGCCAGGCGAGTCGAGGCGAGCACTTTCGCCGATTTGCACACTCCAACTCAGGAAACAGTCGCGTTCAGCGTCGGGTCGGTCATCGCGCTGACTCAGTCTCTGACCACGCTGTCCGTTCTGCACAGCTGCACGGCGGGCTCGTATATGTGTCGCAATACCAAGATCGGTTGGGCTGTTGTCATGGCGCGCGGGGGGGCTGATTCTGTTGATCGGAGCGGGACGAAGAGGATGGTCGAGCAGCGGGGTGGGCGCTTGAGCAGGCGTATGCTGATGCCGCCGAAACCGGATCCCGAAACCGGATCGGGCCGAAAAGACTACCGGCGCGTGCCCACACTTGGTGAGAGCCTTGCGACTCGATCGTCGATTCCTGTCTCGGCGTTTGCACACGAGGGTTTCTCTTTCAAGCGCTGAAAGCAGGCAGGTTGTGAGGTTTTTTTGTCCTTCCACTCGCTAACACCGACAACTACAGGAAGAGTTTCCTGGGGTAAGAGGTCTATTAAAGGGTCACGATCATTGATCTCCGACAAGCTTCGCCGTTGCAGCTCGCAACCGATCGGGAGGCCTGGATGAAATTCCAGCGTTGCTCCTCCAAAGTCTATGAGCGCCCTCGAGTGCCCCCCGCTGCCTGGGCAGTCGGCGAGAGGCCGTTGAATTTTCTGCTCGTCGGCCTCGTCGCCATCAAACCTTGGCTTGTTTCCTGGGTCTGGAACCAAAGATGTCCCTCTCTCAAAACCTTAGCTTTTCAGCGCTTACGTTCGTAGACTCCGGTCGAGATTGTCCAGAAGTGAGGTCAACAGGTCCCACGAAGGAGGGCGATCCTGGCCAGCCTGGGACCAGTTGCACTTCCAATTCGGTCATTCGGCGACTCTTGAGTCCGCCGTGAGGGCTCGTTGCAGCATGTATAACCCTTTACCTCTTTTAGCTCCCTGTATGACTAGTTTTCATTCACTCTACACCTCCCCTGAAGTAATCAGATAAACATCGGGGTTTCACTTATAGTTCCTGTAGGAGGGCATTGCGACGGACTCAAAGGCTGCACTCGCCATGATAAGATCGACGAGGAAGGTCGTCGGCATCCCGACGATCCCGTCACGTGCGTTCGTACCGATGCCCTTTGACCAAAACCCCAAGCATCACTTTACTCCCGGTAGAGGTGACATATACACTCTTAATGATAGGCGCCTTGATGACGTGGATGGTGATAAGGTCAGTGTCTCCTACATGGCTTCAATATCCAACCCGACTGCCTCGTCAAGGGCCCCGCCGAGAGGAGCGATTTCGCCGATTGCGAAGGAGACTTCATGAGGCTGAGTTTTCAAGGACTCCCGGCTGCTGTGATGAAGCATTGAAGCTAAGACTTAAGGTGCCGTCCCAATGATTTGTTCCGAGCTGTTTTCGACTGTACCGAAACCTTCGTTTCCTGCGCATTGCAAGTGAGCGGCGGTTCGAACGGATAGTGCGGTGGTGCACGTGATCAGCGATCTAAAGTATCCTCGCCTTGATATTTTCTTGTTCTCTGATCAAGTCGTCACCCGTCGTGTGCTGAACTTTTCTACGTCCAGGAATATATTAGGTCCCGGAAGCTTCCGAGTTGATGACCAGATCGAGAGGGCGCAGTGGTCATCGCACGTAAGTTGCGGCCCGCGCTGAACAATTGTGGGGGTGGCATG
Source organism: Microbotryum lychnidis-dioicae p1A1 Lamole (assembly GCA_001244265.2). Lineage (NCBI taxonomy): Eukaryota > Fungi > Basidiomycota > Microbotryomycetes > Microbotryales > Microbotryaceae > Microbotryum > Microbotryum lychnidis-dioicae. Next base: position 106,560 of record CDLV01000007.1, read on the forward strand.
TGGGGGATTTGCGACGCGTCACGCAAGCGGACGCCGCGCAGAGCGGAGTCTGACCCCTCGGTCTCACCGTTATACTCGTGACCTCTCGACGCGTACCCAAAACCACTTGGCGTAAACCAGACAAGCCCCCCTTTTTTGGCGCTAAAGGTGTGAAGACCAAATCAGCGAGCGACTCCAGGCGAGCCTCCAAGATACGCCCACACTCCAATGTCGGCTTTCGCAAGCACTGCAGCCGGGAGTCTCGGAGCTCCCTCCGGGGAGTCCGACTCGCGGCTTGGGCAATCTTCCCAAAGAGCTGATAAAGGAAGTCAGCCCGGTGTTGAAGCAGAAAGAAAAAGAAAGGACGAGTACCATCGAATTATGAACACCTGCTGCACTAGGTCTACCCTTCCTGCAGCATGCGTTGCATGCCTCGCTCACCCCGGCCGCTGGTATTGATGGCTCCGAAAGCATGGATTCGAGACGCTCAAGCTCAAGTTCGGCACACCCGCTGGCGACAGTCTAGTCCGGCGACCTGCCCTGCCACAGGCGGCGGCTCGTCGCGGCGTCGCTCAAGTCCATTGCCGAGCTGCCAGATCAAGCCCATCCAAGGCCCAAACCCGAATCTATGGCTTGGAACATCGATGCGCCCTCGACCTACAGAGACCTGCTGCACTGCGTCTACCCCTTCCTCGGCTTGCGTTCGGTGCCTTGCTGCAACTCCGCCAATGGCACCGACAGCACGAACAAGCTCACTTTCGGCACTCAGCGTGGGCCAGGCGAGCACTTCCTGGGCCATCCCCTGACCAGCATTTGCCATGACTCGTCTATCGCCGACCGAGTTCTTGCAGCGCTCAGCAAAGGACTAGCAGGCGCTGACAAGCTCGAGTCGACGCTACCCTTCTTGACCCGCGGCCTCCTCGAGAATGATCTTCAACCCAAGCCCTGGATCCATGAAAAAACCGGTGCACTCATCGCCTGGTCTAGCATGTTGCATGCCATTCCTACTGAAGTACTCGAAGAATGCCATGATCAGCCTGTCTGCTTTGCAATCCGCTCCTCGTGGGGCCCACGCGCGAGACTTTCGGATTCAACGTCTTATGCCAAGAACGCATCGGTCTTCAAGCGGGATCGCGCGGATGACCGCGAGAAGGGTGGCCGGAATGGGATCCCGAATTCGTATGAGGAGATCAAAACCGTAGCATTCCATATACGCATGGCTGACGAGCTCGAGGCTTGCTACTTTGGAGAGGACGGACTCGAATCCTCGGATCCGCTCGACCTTCGACTGATGACGGTCACTGGCGAGCCGCGCGAACTCCAGGGTGGTTGTGCACTTGCGGCAATGGTAGGAAATCATTCGCAGAACCAATCAGGATGCTCGCGATAGGTATTGCATTGCTGACCCTCATTTCCTGCCCACCATCTCCAGCTTGCTCTTCATATCCAGCTCACGAAACACGCTCGATTCGGCATCGTCTTTGGGCCGCCGTACTTTGTTCTGGTCGAGTTGGGTGCGTCGCCCTGTGACGCCCTTAGGATGGGACCCTGGCGTGCCTAATGGTGTTCTTCCGGCTGATTCGACGTTCTTCGTCTTCCTCAGTTGTCGTGGACGGAAGTTCGCACCTGCTCGTCGGCGACTTGCATTCGATCGTACTCGATCCCGAGGAACCACGTGCTACGGTGAAGCCGTTCCTCGCGATTCTTCTCGCGCTGTTCATGGATCACTGTGACGACTACCACATCGAGGGACCAGTTCCGCACATACTCGATCAGATCGCGGTCTTTTCTCGATCGCTCGATCGTACCTCTCTGGCCCACGATAAAGGGCCCAGGTCGGAACAGCCATCGGATCTCCCTGCCTCTTCTCAGTCGTTCTGTCGATTTGGCGAGTCGATCGTCACGGCCAATCACTTTCCCGGCCGAGCTGTGAGTGCATCGCTGGTTTCATACCCTCGCGGCAGGTCAGCTGCCCTAGGCTGGGTCTCTGGCGCTGACCGACTGCGCTTGGATACCTGGACGCCGGTCTAGATCATCTGCGATGCAAACGCGCTCCCAAACTCTCGCATGCTAGCCAGTCCGATCGAGTTGGAAGCTGAGATGGCGCCTTCTTCGGACACGCCGGCCTCGTCTTCACCGTCAGCTCTCCCATCGGCCAGAAAGAAGATTTGCCTCGACTCGGATGCGAGCCACCGGTCCAAGCTAGCGACGACTCTACCCAGGGCAATACAGCTCGTATTCAATCGCTCGTCGATGGCACGGGCCGAGTACTGCCCTGGTCCTCTACTCGACCTCGACTCGACTCCCAGCCTACGACTCGATCTGGTGCGTCGAGTTGGCCATGGGGCGACGAGCGTCGTTTGGGAGGCCGAGTGGGTGACGCGTGTCGCAGCCAGTTGGCAACCGGAGATCTCGTGCGCCGAGGAGGGGCCTTCGCCTAGCCCACGCACTGGGACGCCACTCGCGACGACACCAGCGACAACTCCAATATCAACACCAGTGACAACGCCAGCATCTATGTGGGATCCATCGAACACTCCTTACACGTCGCCCGCCTCGAGCACGAATTCAGCTGTTGACGGTTCGAGCCCTCCACGGCGGGAGTCGGACAGGGAAAGCTCATTGCCAAGGTGGTGCCGTCCGATTTTGTTGGCTCGGTCGCAAAGGAATACTTTGTGTACACCTCGATCGTTCCTTTGCTGTCTCCTAAAGCGCGAGGGTACTTCCCGGCTTTCTATGGCCTCTACCGCAGTGGGAGCGATGGACACGCCTACGTCTTGGTGATGGAGGATACTGGCTCGGCGATCACGGAGGAACAGCTGGAGTCAGACATCGAGCTCAAAGCCCAGGTCGAGTGAGTCGGATCAGTCTCCGCGCGATTCGCTTGGGATGTAACTGATGTCTGCCCACTCGTGCACTTGAGCGTACAGTGCCGCGTTGACGCTCATTGCCGACGAGGGTCTCGTTCACGGGGATCAAGGCGCACGGAATGTGTTGCTTCGACCCGACGGTCGGATCTGTCTCATCGACTGGGGTGAGGCGCAATTGAGATGAACACATCGTCTGGACGCTTGTACTTTTGTGATCTTGTAGCTGCTTCAAAACAACGTCCGCAATAAGATTTGACTGGGGTCTCTTCGTGACCAGCTCACTTTTCCGGGCGCGAAGGTCCTGTGACGTTGAGCCGGTTGTGGACTTGTAGCAAGTCTGGGTTCGTCTATGTCGAAAGCATACACGTGATGTTATTCGAATCGTCAAAGCGATGCATAACAAGACACATGCGGCCAATGTCGTTTGATATGTGTCTGTGCCTGTGGTATCTGCGCGGATGCGCGTGCGTTTAGTCATTAGTCACTTTGGTATTGTAGTTTGATCTGTTTAAGTTAGGGAGCGCGCGGGGCTTTCTTCCAGCGCGGCTGTTTACTCTTGATAGCTTTCTCATCACTCGCTCTACATTGTGGTCCTGACTTCTCGGCGTCGTGCACCCTCACCTATCGGAAGGTTAGTTACTGGAATACTTATCATCACTCGCTCTACATTGTGGTCCTGACTTCTCGGCGTCGTGCACCCTCACCTATCGGAAGGCTTTACTTCCGCGCTCGCATCTTTTCTGCGTTAGGTTATGAGTCCAACGGGTAGCGTAGGAGGCCCGGGTCAGCAAAGCGATTCACATCGCACCACCAACATCGGAATGGACACCGAAACACACTCTACCGAAACGAGTGAACGTGGATTACATGTCCCAATTCTTCGGGCAGCCAACTATATGGATTGGCGTCGACGTCTGATTGGTCGTCTTGGGTCCAAGGATTTGCATCTTTGCGCCTCGAGGCGGATGAGCCCGGCTGCGGAGGCTGTTCTCCAAGCCGCAATCGACGATCGATCGCGTGGCTTCCACTCGCCCCTCGAGCGGCTCGACTTCGCAGCTATGGACGCGAAGATCGCCAAGGAGCTAAAGAAGGAGGTTCGAACTCAAGCTGAAATCATTCAGTTTCTCGATGAGGCCAATCTTCGCTTGGTCAGGGGTTGTTACACGTCTTACGACATACTCGACTCGCTGAACACGTTCTACCTCGGAACGATGAGCGCTCAGATTTCCGCCTTGACGACTGAGCTCTATTCGCGCAAGTTCTCGTCTGGCGATCGTGGGCAGTTACTGCACCACTTGATCACCATTCATGGAATTTTGCAAGATCTTGAGGCGTGTGGCTCTGGGATGCCACCAGCTCAGCAATCGACGCTGATGCTCGATTCCGTCTTCGACTCGCAACACGAGTCGTTCACAAGCTCACTGCGTCGACCTCTGGCTCTACCTTCGGAGATTGTTTCCGAGGCACGGTCTTACCAGTTCAAAGTCTCGCTGGCAAGTCGAATCAATGGACTATCTGCCACGACTTCCGGACGCGCCATTGCTCAGTCGCCTGTTCCTGCGCTCGTTGCGCAAGGCGAATCGCAAAAGGGACCGCGTCGCAAAAGAGGTCACAAGAAAGGCAATCGCGACGGTCAAGGAAATCGCCGTCCTCCCGATTCTACCTGTCATGCGTGTGGAGCGAAGGGACACTGGTCTAGCGATGCAGTGTGCCCGGAAAACCGTTCAAAGTCATCTGCAGCCCCCGCGTTGGTTGCAATGAACTCCCATTCCCTTTACCTTGCTGGTTCTTCCTCGAGAGCTCCCGATACCGACTCCGTTTGGATCGCGGATACCGGAGCTGGTCACCACTTTGTTGGCGATCGCTCGCTGCTCTCGGATTTTAAGGAATCCCCGATTCAAGTCCAGATGGCCGACAACTCGCTTGGTCAAGCCATTGGATACGGGCGAATGTCTGTTAAGACTTCGCAAGGTCACCTTCTCAAATTCAAGGAGATGTACTACCTCCCTGGATCGAGGTATGGTCTAATCTCAATGTCGTCGCTCCGCGCTGGAGGCGCGAAATTGGTTTATGGCCATGGGGGAGATACTCAACAGGTTTGGCTTGACGGCTCTCTCGTCGCCGAAACTGTCAAGACGAAGGCCAAACAACCAAGTTACGTCTTCGATTTTGAGATTGTCTCTCCACCCTCGCCTGTGCTCGTCGCATCTACCCGTGCTTCCGTTGGAGCTTCGCTCATGGAATGGCATCGGAACTTCGGACACATGGCACCCTCTTCAATTCTTCAACTCGTCAAATCCAAGGCTATCGTTGGAATTCGTTTACTCGACAAGAAGATTGAAGACTGTGAGCCGTGCATTATCGCGAAGGCGCGCGCGGGCTCTCACAATCATGTCAGTCGAAAAACCCGAACTTGTTCTTCAACGGGTTTCGATTGATCTGGGATTCGTCAACGATGACGATACCAATGGACGATCCATCTACATGGTTATCGTCGACCAACTTTCAACCTATAAGTGGGCTTTTCCACTTGGTTCGAAGTCGGCATCTGAAGTCCTCGAGGTCTGGCGCGGCTTTCAAGCGCAGGTCGAGAGGCAGTCCGGTCAGAAGATCAAGTTTGTTCGTTCTGACAATGGAGGCGAGTTCGTCAACCAACTCCTTGGCGGCGAATTCAAGGCACTTGGCATCACCATGAACTGGCTGCACGCTACACGCCGCAGCAGAATGGTCAAGTGGAGCGCGCGAACGGCTCTCTCTTCGCGCTCGTCCGTGCCATGCTCAAGGACTCCGGACTTCCCAAGAAGTATTGGTTCTACGCATTGGAAGCGGCTGTTTTCGTTTCCAACCGCGGTCCTCACCCACATCTCAAGGGCAAGACTGCGTTCGAGGTCTTCTTTGGCAAGCAACCCGACGTTTCGCATCTTCGCGCGTTCGGATCTACTGCCTACGTTCTCGTCCCCAAGGCGATTCGTAAGAAGCTCGATGACCATACTGTCAAGGGTACTTTCCTCGGCTATTCGGGGGAGTACAACTACAAGGTTCGCGTCGAACACGGTCGGTCTTTCAAGATCGTCGCCTCTTCCGATGTCACCTTCTCCGACAAGGCTCCTTCGATTGCGGACTCGGCTGTCGAGCCTCGCATCTACGAAGTTGAACCTCTACAGGAACACGAGTTAGTACACCAACTACCGTTTCCTGGCTTGGAGCAGATTCCGGCTTTACGGCCTGCTCCCCTACCCGAGGCAGGTTTGGCTTTTCAGCCTGCGCTCTTTCCCGAGGCAGAAGTTCCGGCTTTACGGCCTGCGCTCGTACCCGAGCTTGGTCCGGCTTTTCGGCCAGCTCCCGCTCCTCTTCCTCGTTTCCAACATATGGACGATGACGACGTTGCTCCTCCTCCTTTCCCGGCTGTCGGTCCATTGGCCGAAGACGCTGAAGTTGAAGAGGACCCGATCGATCATCGACGCGAGGAAGCTGTTGAGGCTATCGGCAGTGACGACGACGACAGCCCTGCGGAACACGATCAACCATTACCTCCTGAGGATGGTTACGAGTATCGACCTTACCGTGTCGGCCGCAACCCTGGTGCGCTCGAGAACGTCGATGCAGGTAACATTTTACCGACTCGCCTGCGTGCTCAGCATCACACAGGCGCCCTTCGTGTCGTGTCTACTCGCTCGGTCTACCGTCATCCACCAGAGCTCATTGCTATGGTTTCGTCTCGTCACCCCCGCTTCCCAAGAATTTTGTGGAGGCGATGGCCTCTCCTGAGGCCAAACACTGGATGGCCGCTTCTGAAAAGGAGTTGGGCTCATTCAAATTGCACAAGGTCTTCAAGCTTACGAGGCTACCCACCGGGGCTCGCGCCCTGGGCTATCGTTGGGTGTTCACTCGCAAAGAAGACGCTGAAGGCAATATCATCAGCTACAAGGCTCGGCTCGTTATCCAAGGCTTCGCTCAACGACTTGGGATCAACTACAACGAGACGTTTGCTCCTGTCTCGTCGATCACGACGATTTTGTTTCTCATTGCCATCTCTGCCGCTCTCGACTCGTCCTCGAACAGTTTGACTATGATTCTGCGTTTCTCAACGGGATCATGGAGGAGGATGTCTACATGAAGATTCCTGAAGGATGGACTGGTGGCTCTCAGCCCGGTCACGCTCTCAAGCTCCTTAAATCTATGTACGGCACCAAGCAGGCTCCTCGGCAATGGAACGCGGCTCTCCACAAGCTGATGACGGATCGCGGCTATACGCGCTCCAATGTCGATGCTTGTCTGTACTTCAAGTATCATGGCAAGTCGTTCGCAATCATCACTTTGTACGTTGATGATGGGCTTGCTGCATCGAACAACCAGGCTTTTCTGGACTCCGAGATTTCGGCTTTCGATGCGGTCTACAAGCTCAAGCGACTTGGCCCGGTCAAGACGTTCCTCGGTCTCGAGTTTATTCGTACCAAGGATTTCATCTTTGTCCACCAGTCTAAGTACATTAGAGGCTTACTCGAGCACTACACGTTCGAAAGCAAGTCGAAGAAGCCGGTCGCGACTCCAATGGAGGATCGCGTCGTTTCGTCTTCTACTGCTCCGTTCGCCAACATTCTCGTTTATCAATCGGCTGTGGGAGCGCTTCAATATGCTGCGCAACGTGTTCGTCCCGATATCGCGACTGCTGTTCGTGCGGTGGCGAAGTGCGTGGCTGCTCCAACCGAAGGAGACTGGATCTGCGTCAAGCGAATCTTTCGCTATCTTTCTGACACCGTCGACTATGGGCTACTCTACCGCGTAGGCGGTTCTACCAAATTCGAGGTGTACAGTGACGCGTCGTTTGGTTGCGATCACGACAACGGAAGATCTGTGGGAGCGTATGTCGTCATTATGGCTGGCGCTGCCATTTCCTGGAAGTCGAAGCAACAAACGATGGTCGCTTCTTCTACAGCAGAGTCTGAGACTCTGGCTGCTTCAACCGCAGCAGAGAAAGCTATCAAGAGTAAACAGCCGCGCTGGAAGAAAGCCCGCGCGCTCCCTAACTTAAACAGATCAAACTACAATACCAAAGTGACTAATGACTAAACGCACGCGCATCCGCACAGATACCACAGGCACAGACACATATCAAACGACACTCCCCATGCCAAGGTAGCCAGCGAGACCATCCCGAGTCCCTCGCGATGCGTAGCGAACTTGAGTTTGGGCAGGGGTTTCGTGAAAATGTCGGCCGTGTTCAGATTGGTCGGACAGTAGCGGAGATCGGTCTTCGCAACCTGGCGTCCGAACTTCGCATCAATCAAGGTCAATCTACTGTTCTGCACGAGGACAACCAACCTTGCATCGATTTGGCGAAGAATCCCGGAGCTCGAGGTCGTACACGCCATTGGAATGTGCATCATTTCTATCTACGCGAACGAATCGAGGTTGGCGATATCGATCTCCGCTACTGTCCGACCAATCTGAACACGGCCGACATTTTCACGAAACCCCTGCCCAAACTCAAGTTCGCTACGCATCGCGAGGGACTCGGGATGGTCTCGCTGGCTACCTTGGCATGGGGAGTGTCGTTTGATATGTGTCTGTGCCTGTGGTATCTGCGCGGATGCGCGTGCGTTTAGTCATTAGTCACTTTGGTATTGTAGTTTGATCTGTTTAAGTTAGGGAGCGCGCGGGCTTTCTTCCAGCGCGGCTGTTTACTCTTGATAGCTTTCTCATCACTCGCTCTACATTGTGGTCCTGACTTCTCGGCGTCGTGCACCCTCACCTATCGGAAGGTTAGTTACTGGAATACTTATCATCACTCGCTCTACATTGTGGTCCTGACTTCTCGGCGTCGTGCACCCTCACCTATCGGAAGGCTTTACTTCCGCGCTCGCATCTTTTCTGCGTTAGCCAAGAGCCTTTACTTCGCAGCATCGTCGTTGGTCCGCTCGGCGCTTGAGCATTAAAGCCGAGGTCTACCTCCACTTGTCTGGGGCCGCGACCGATACATTCTACTGATCTTCCACAGGAGGGGATTACCGTGCCCCATGAAGTCGAGCCATAAGCATACCACCAGCGAAAAGAAAGCGTGGGAGCGGCGAACAATACGCCATTCGACTCCTTTTTTCGGTATTTGGAGCCTTGGCACTGGCGCCCCTGTCGAAAGTGTTTCGTGACCGCAGGGGGGAAGCTGACGCGCGCGGGCGAGGAACATCGCGCTGCGGTAATGCGCAATCGACGATCACCTCGCACTGGCAGTGCGCCTCGCCCTTGCTTCGCTTCATTTCGTCTGGTATCTGCTACACAGTAAGTACGTCCGAAAAACACAGCTCTTCTCACCGTCGTTCTTTCGCCTGATTACTCCGAGTCGGCATGTCCTTGCTCATTTCCACTCAGACGAGATGGACATCGAGACCGCATTGAGCTTCGTTCCCATGACCTACCGCGGCCTGTTGGGCTTCGTGCCCCCCGCGCTCGTAACCATCCTCAAGACTACGTCGAAGGTGACAAAAGACTACGTTCAACAGACCAACGTCAGGGAGGAAGAGGTCCCATTGGCACCGTTCGAGTCTGCCCGTCATGACGGCTCAAATACGGCGAGGGCTCTTGGCGCCCTGCACCGAGGCCTGACCCAGGCCGGCAGGCTTGAATCCCCAGTGCCTCACCTCGTCCGCGCGAATTTAGCTGCAGCAATCAAAGTTCCATGTTTCATCCACCAAGAGAAAAGCATGGTTGGCCTTTGGACCTGGTTCGTCGTAACCATCGCTCGACCGCTCGTCCAGGACCTTTTTGGCGATAACTCGGACCCCGTCGGCACGGATATCTTCCCTTGCGAGGTCAAAGTCGGCCAAGTCGGGATGGCTATGCCTGCCTGTATCGCGATCGGAGATCGAAGAGCGCCAAAAATCCCGCCAATGGTTACGACATAGACGCCTTCGAGATCTGTACCTCTTGTCCGGTCGAGCCAAAAACATTTGTACAACCGCCAAGCACAGCTGGCGTTTTTGGCTCGACCGGACAAGAGGTACAGATCTCGAAGGCGTCTGTGTCGTAACCATTGGCGGGCTTTTTGGCGCTCTTCGATCTCCGATCGCGATACATGCAGGCATAGCCATCCCCGACTTGGCCGACTTTGACCTCGCAAGGGAAGATGTCCGTGCCGTGTCGCGGCCGCTGTGCTTCGCCACCACGCGGAGAGTCTTCAACAGCCAGAACTCGACGTCCGCCATCTTGGCGAGCCCGGTACCGAGCTCAAACTCGTAAGCGGTGCATCCACTTTTGCCAAAGTAAGTGAAATGCTGTCTCGGACATCACAAGCCTTCCTCGTGTATTTCCCCTGGGCTGAGGATGGATGGCCACACTTACCATCTTGGCGAGCATATGAGGTTTGCTCCCGGACCCGATGAACTGGCTCGCCGACGCAAAGGCATGATTTTAGGTGGCCCTTACTTCGTGCTGACGCAGCTACGTAAGTGCAGTTTTAAGCCCTGCAGCCTGAGAGTCTGACGTCCGGGTCAAGCGCTTCACAGTGGTCGACAACGGCAAATCGCATGTCTCTTGCACGGGGGTTTACACATATGTCTCTTGACTCTGCTCATCCCAACCCCCCTTCCTGCCCACCCTTTTCCTCACTACACATAGTTTAGTATGAAGTGAGGCCGGCCAGAACTGTGCCCGGCCTCTACCTCGGCGAGCCAGTTCTTGAGGTCCAGGAGCGAACTCACTCTTTCGGCTGAATACTCGGCGGATCCTCACTCGTTTTGTCTAATCAGACGAGAAGGACTCCGAAAGAGAAGGAGGTACCGTCTTTCCCATTCAAGTCGGGACACCACGACGGCTCGAACACGAAGAGGGCGCTTGCAGCTTTGCAGCAAGGCTTGACCGCGGCGGGCAAGCTCTCTTCAAGGTTACCCGACCTCGTGCGCTGAAATCTGGCGAATAAGCTCAGATCTCCATACCTGATTACCAAGGAAGAAATCATGGTCGAGCTTTTGAGTTGGTTCATCGGCACGATCGCCCAACCGCTGGTCCAAGACCTCATCTACCGCAATCAGACCGCATCGACGAAGAACGAACCGGCTGATGGGTGGGCAGGGGGTCATGACCCTGCGGTTGAGTGATCGTGCCAACGAACAACCCAAGAGCTCGCCCGTGCTCTTTTCCTTGGCAACCATATACGGAAATCTGAGCTTATCAGCGAGAGTCCAGCGCACGAGGTCGGGTAACCTCGAGGAGAGCTTGCCGGCCCTGGTCGAGCCCTCGCCGCACGTCGATGCAAGGGCCCTCTCCGTGTTTGAGTCGTTGTGGTGTGCCGAATTGAACGGGGTAGGCGGCACCACCTCCGTGTCCTTTGGATCGATTTGCTGTGTGTAGTGGGCTCTGCAGCAGAGAGGTGGTCTTTGCGATCGTGATAAGCGCGGGGCAGAGGAAGCCCAATAGCTCGTAGTAGGTGCAGTGGTGGGGAAGAGGGTCCACTCACTTTCAAAGTCCATCTCGACTGAGCGGGGACGTACCAGGTTGTGAATATAGGAGGAGATGAAGCGAAGCAAAACGAGGCGCACCGCGGGTGCGAAGTGGTCGTTGGTCGCGCATGACCACAGCGCGATGTTTTTCTCCCGCGCGCGTCAGCTTCCCGCGCTTGCGGTGACGAACCGCTTTCGACAGGGGCGACAGCGCCCAGGCTCGAATCACCGAGAAAAGGAGTCGGTATTCTTCGCCCCTCCCCCCCTTTGTCTTCTCGTGTCTTCTTTAACCTCATGTCTCGACCTCGTGGGCCACACCGTTGCGATGATCTTCTTCGGTGCACTGACCATTAGTAGAATGTACCGGTTGCGGCCCTTGATAACTGGAGGTGGGCCTAAATCCCGAGGCTCCAACGCCGAGCGGACCACCGGGGATCGACGATGCCGCGGAGTGAGCGTTCTTGGCCGCAAGCGTTTTTTTGTATGCATCGCTTTGACAGTATAGCATTCGATGTTCGGCATTTTTGCATAGGCGTATTTGCATATCTTTGCATAAACGTATTCCAAAATTAGGTACAAGGCCACAACCGGTTCGATGTCACAGGAGCTTCGCGCCCGACGCAAGTAACGTTGAAACGCAAGTAACGTTGAACTCGTCACGGCCCCTTAGTCAAATTTTATCGCTAAGATTGTTTTGAAGCAGCTACAACATCACGAAATTACAAGCGTCCGGGTGATGTGTTCATCTCAATAGCGCCTCACCCAGTCGAAGAGACAGATTCGACCGTCAGGCCGAAGCAGCACATTCCTTGCGCCTTCGTCCCCGTGAACGAGACCTTCGTCGGCAATGAGCTTCAACGCGGCACTGTAAGCGCAAGAAGGTATGAGTTGCATCTCAAGAGTATCGGTCGTCACTCGGAGACAGTTTTGGACTCACTCGACCTTGGCCTTCAACTCGCTGTTCAATTGTAACTGCTCGGGCGAAATCGTCGAACCGGCATCTTCCATCACCAAAACATAGGCGTGGCCCTCTGTCCCACTTTGGTACAGGCCATAGAAAGCGGGAAAGTACTGACGCACTTTAAGGGATAGTAAAGGAACGATCGAGGTGTAGACATAGTATTCTTTCGCAATCGAGGGGGCAAAGTCCTCTGAGACGATTTTGGCGACGAGCTTACCTTGCCCAACTCCGACACATGAAGACCTTCTCGTCACATGCGGTCTTCCACTTGCGACCCCCTTTCGCACCCACTGGACCTGCCATACTGTGCTGCTTGCTCCTCGACCGATCCGACGAACGAGATCAAGTCGCGAGCCTGAGGGAGGAGCGAACTTCACCTTGAACTCTCGCTTGTGCAGCACGAAGGTTGATGCCCTTTTGAACAGCTGCTGTAGCTCTGGAGATAAAGCCTCACTGACGAGGTTTGACCGACGGCTCGCCTCCGCGTCAAGACGAATCTTCTTCTTGGCTCGTAGTGTCTCGGAAAGGGATGAGGAAGCGGTCTCGTATTCAAGTCGGAGCTCGATTGGCGAGGCCGCCATTCGAGAGTCGGGTATTATCTTCGCATCACAAATTATCTGAAGTCGAAGCCGATGCAAGCGCAAGTGGGATAAGTACCCCGATCCAACCGAGCGCAGTCAAGCTCATTGCGTACTGACCGTTTGGCCAGGAGCCAGATGGAGGGTAGCAGTCACTCCGTTGCACGTGAAAAGCTTTGAGGGTCCATCTGGCTCGCTCCGGGCGTTTTTCGATTCGGCGTTCTTTACTGAATCGTCATCACCTGGGAGGCTCGCATGGCAAGCTCCAGGCGAAAGGCGGAAGGGGTCGTCGCTGCTGTTCGAGCTCACGATTGGGGATGATCGAGCGCTGAGGCGTTGTCGGCTTCGGGCGCCGAATCAAGCGATCGGGAATACCTCACGACGTTATTGAGTACATGTTGAGGGGGGAGGCGATGCGATAGTCAACGTGATGGTTCATCAGAAGGGCGAGGAAGATCGCGTTGAAGGGTTTAACTGTTGCGCGTGGTTCGTCGGGATCGAAAACGATGGAGTGCAAATCACCGACGAGCAAGTGCGACTGTCGGTCAACGACGACTGAAGATGAGGATTGTAGTGGAGTTTGGTCAGCGGTCCAAGGTTGTAAAACTCCTCCCATTCCCAGAGACAGACCTGAGGCTACACACCTGACTCCACGAGCACAAAGTACGGCGGAGCAAAGATGACGCCGAAGCGAGCTCGTTTTGCAAGGCGGATGTGCAGAGCGAGCTGCGAGAGTCAATCGTGCAGTTCAGCGGTTGGAGGAGCTCAAAAGACGTGATTGAAAACGTGCACACCTTTGCAGCGATTGTACGACCACCACGAAGATCATGCAATCGGCCCGTCGAGGCCACGAGTCGGATGTCGAGCAGCTCGGAACCGAGACCTGCGGACGTACGATCGCCGTTCGAGCTGGACGGTGAGTCGAAATAGCACGCCTCGAGGTCGTGGGCCATGCGTCCATGGAATGCAACCGTGGTTAGAATTTCATTCGTTTTGATCTCATTCTGTAGCTCCGCGTCGTAGCATCTGACGATAGAAAGGCTTTGGAGGCTCTGCAGCTCCGAGTCGGGGCCTAGATCTGTCGTCGTCAGAGACGACTCGGACCATCTGACTTGCAAGTCATCTTGCTCCAGGTCTTCAATCGTGTACTTTGCAATTGATTGCTTGATACATTTGAGGGCATATGAAGCCGTCTTTGGGCTGTCGAACTTGGAAAAGTTAAAGACGCGTTGGGCCTCGAGGTCCATTTGTGTGGTTTTGGGAAGCGGAGTGTGAAGCATTCCGGACTTGATGAGACCCTGCAGCTGGCAAAGGCCAGCCAGGGCCCTATCGACGATCGACGAGTCGCGGTAGACGCTAGTCAAAGATTCTTCGGAAAGCACGTACTCGCCCGGACTACGACGCTGGCCAAATTCTGCCACTCCTTGACCGGTCTCGGAGGTGAAGGGGACGGCAGCACGCCAGGACTATCTAACCGACTATCACAATGGGTAAGCGTTGTCGAGCAGATCAGCATATGTGATGGGCGGACTGCTGGTCAGGACCATGAGCCGCCGAGCCGAGAAGCTTGGAACAAGAGCGCTGTAAGGCCGGAAACCGGACCGCGGTGAGACGTCGTAGGGAAGCCTTGATCTGCCTTGATCGCGAGCGCGCACGTCACGTGGTGCCTCCGAGACCTTGTCATCGGCCGTCATCGGCTATCATCGATGTCATCGGCGGCGGAGGGCGGCGGTAAGAGACTCAAGTCACGTGAGGTTGCTCTCGATCGTACATCTGCTTTACTTACTACTCTTTGCGACAACGCAACGCGTGGCTGAGCAGAGACTCGATTCAAATCTTTGCAAAAAAACATCGAGTTCGCCGAGACATGCCCGAGCACTGCATTTAATTGAGGAACTTCCCGGCCGGCGGGCGCGCTCATGATCACTCGGGGAGACTCTCTGCTGCTGAACTCTGCTCACTGCGCTCGCGTTGGCGACGGCCTGCCTCTCTCTCTCTCCCTCAGCCCGCTCCATTCTAATAGACGCTGAACTCGTGGCTGCCGCGACGATGCTCGAGGTCAGCTACTCGAATTCTTCCGCTCTCTCAACGAAGCATTACAAGCTCGTCAACGATTTAGAGCATGCTCAATCCGACGAGGTCAGTCATCTTTCTTCCTCCTCTTCCAAAACTGTAGGTAGGATAGCGACCGCTCAGCTGACCCTTTCGGCACGTGACCTTGGTTCTTTTTGAACGCTCGTGCGCAGGAGACTCTGAGGATTCTGTTGAGATGTCTCGGGGAGATTAAAGCGAGTTGGAAGAAAAGATTGAACCTCAAACCTGTACGTTTACCCCTCCCTTTCTTCCGTCGTCGTCGTCGTCGTCGTCGTCGTCATCCGATCACACGCAGTGTGGGGACTTTTCTAACTCAAAACCCACGTTGTCACCCCCAACAGTCGATCATGTCACACGACCTCATTCTCGTTCTCTATTGCTATGAGACGATTCAAGGCTTGGAACGAACGCAATTGACTCTGGAGGAGAAGGGGTGTTTGAATTGGGAAATGTGGTTGATTGGGGCTGTGCAATTGGCTGGGAGGGGTTTGGGAACGACGGAGGAGGAGAGAGGGGTCGGTCAGTTCAAACATGGCGCTAAGGAAAGAAAAAAGCTAACCCTGGGCCGACGCTGATCAGTTCATTCTTGGTGGGAAGATGTAGGTTATCGCGTTTGTGATGGATTGTTCCCTCCAGTACGCTCGGAGGGAAATGATGGGACCCCACATGATGATGATCAAGAAGCTCAACATCCTCTCAAGCTCTTACTCGTCAATACCATCAGAGCGGTAAGCTCAATTCGCACCACGTGCACTCTTTGCAAGAAGTTACTTTTTAAAATCTGACGCAATTCATCTCTCACCCCCCACACGTGCAGGACCTCTTCACACCGCTTTCCTACCCCCGAGCCGAAGCGCGTTGGGTCTTGGGTCTTCGAGCGGCTGCTTCGGACCGTATTGCGGGACCCGAATTGGTACCTGCGATCGCGGGGAGGGTCGTTGAATTATTAGGAGGTGTAGAAGGTATCAAGTAAGTTGACATCAGACCCATCCTTTAAGAAAGACATTTGATTCACTGAGCCAAGCGCTTTTCGTTACCTCGCTCAGTTCTTCGATTCGTCGATTGGCCCTCGAAGCAATACAGAACTTGCTCGAGGTGGGACCGAATGCACGACTACTCGAAAAAACGAGGAAGATCATTCACACTTCGTTGATGGAGTTCTCACCTGCGAAGGGGAATATAAGGGAAGAGGCTTCGGAGAAAACGAAAGGTAAACGACGAGCCTTCCTTGAGACGGATCATGAACTGGAAAGCGTGGGGTCAAAGAAGACGTTCGGATCGATGAGGGGAAAAGAACTCGATCCGAAACTCGTGTTGGCATTCGTAAGAGCGACGAGCAGAAGGACTAAAGGCGGTCTGTACCCCATCTTCGGAGGGGAGCAAGAAGGAGGGGCGATTATGGAGGTTTGTTTGGGAATAGTAGGCAAGGTGGTAGATCCCTTGTCAGAGAGAGAGGGAGCTGGTTGGGATGACAAGGCTTTCGAATGTGGGGGATTGAAGTGCGTTTGGTTGGCTCTAGGGGTTTTGGAGAGGGTTGTGGAGGAACTTAGGGAGGGGGTCGTCTCGGAGGAGATGATGGGGAGGATCGCGTGGGAGGTCGTGAAAGTTGCCAAATGGACCGAAGGGGGTAGGAAAGGTGTTAGGGACGGTGAGTGAGAGTCGGTCCATTGCAAGACATTCACTTGTGGAAGCCAATGCTGAATTCCAAACACGTGCACTCCCTAAAGCACTCCTCCTGACACTCAGTGAACTTTTATCTCTCCTTCCCCCATCCAACCTCCCCAGTCCATCAGACCTCGACTCCCTCCTAACGCCCATCGCACGCTCACTCCAAGCCGCTTCCACGAACTCTCGTCTATTCGCCCTGCGAGTCCTCTCCCTCCTCCCAACAATTCTGTGGTCAACTCTGTCGGACGAATCAAAAAGCTGGGGTCCACAAGCTTGGTCCGCCATTATGCGTGGATTGGACGACGCTGATGCGCAGGTGAGGAAGGCGACTGTGAGGGTGCTGAGAAAGGTTGAGGGGGATTTGGTAGGAATGTATTGGGGTCGGGTCGCGAAGGGGGTTAAAGGCGCTGCTGCGGGAGGGGATGGAAAGGGGGTTGGGCTGGGTGTGGAGAGGTTGATGGAGGTGATTGAAGTGACTAAGAAGGGTGGGGAGGAATGGGCACGGGCAATTATGGAACTTATTCGACTGGTTTCGGGGTTGGGAGGAGTGAATGGGCCGATGGGGAGATCGTCCTCCCTACGATCGAGAGGTTTACGTATACTTCGGACAAGAAGGTTAGACATGAGTTCGTCAAGGCTTTATTGGACGAGCAAGAGGTTTGGTCTGGCCAGATCACGCTGGCTTTGATTATCGCCGCCGTTGTTCATGCACTTGCTTCACCATCCTCATCAGAGGAAGGGGACGGGGATCGAGCGATTGTGGACGCGTCAAAGAAGATGCTCGCTTTCCTGGACCAAGTCCTCCCCTCGCTCAAGAACTTCAAGAACCTTTCCTCGTCGCCCTTTTGCGCCTCTCTGGGTCCATCGTCGACCTTCAAGTCATGAAGGAACTTCACTCGTTGGTTCAAGGGTGCGGAGAGCGAAGAGCGACGTTCGCGACGAGGCCTTTGTTCGAGACGCTTAAGATGGGTTTGCAAGAGGGATCGGTAGAAAGGGGGGTGGTGAAGGGGATGAGTGGGAGTAAGAGGTATGAGGGATTGACGTTGCCTGCTTGGGAAGGGGTCTTTAGGGGGTTGGTGGGGAAAGCTCGGAGGGATGAAATGAGGGGCGAGGAACGATTTTCGACCTCCTCGCCTATACAGACAAACGCGACCCAGGGTCGCAGTACACCCCTCAAATATGACCCTTACACCACCTCCAGTGTAGACTCGCGCCCCTCGACCCAGACCCTAAACCTTTCCGAATCCTCAACAACCACCTCCCTCGCCGAGCAAATCGGCATTTCTCCTCGCGCCTTGGCCAGGGAACGCCAGGACCTTCTCCGTGATCGTATTGAACGAGGTGGGAAGGGAGGAATGGGGGAAAGTTTGATGTTTGAGGTGGAACGGCAGGTGCAGGAAGACGAAGGAAGAGAAGTGGGATCGAGGGACGAGGGGCATCCGTTTGGGACGGGCTGAGAAGAGTTGGTATTAGATGATGGAATCAGTCCGACGTTTCCTCATGCGGGAGAAAGATTGATGCCTGCTGGTAGGCTTCTTTTCGGCTCTCAGACAAGAGTGTAACGCTTTCGGGTCGTGGAGAACGGTCGCTGGTTTTCTTGAGGCGAAAAAGGCGTGAATTTATGCACAACATTAATTCGAAAGGAGCAATAAGGGTAGAACATATGACAGAATCGGCTTGCAAGCGCTATTGTCTTGGAAAAGGCTTGTAATTTGACAAACTGGTCCAACGAGGAGGTGGTGGTTGGGCAAGGACTTGTTGCTTCGTAGCCTCAACCCGGCGGTCCTCGTCATTGTCTCTCCCCTCCTCTCCGCTACCTCCGCTCTCCCCACCAGCCCTCTTCCCCCCCCCCCCCATCCTAACCATGTCATCTCAATTCTCCACCCAATTCTCCACCGCCAACTCCTGCAGCACCTCCTCAACCTCCCTCGCCACGCTCCTTCACCGAGCGGACCAACTCTCCACCTCGTTCAACTCGCACCACCGTCATTCGCTCAACAACGTCGAGGCGATCCAATCCGCGCACGTGCAGTTACAGAATTTGTTAAGTATGCCGACTGGGGGTATGGTGACGAGGAATAGACCGGGTGGTGGGTTGAGGGAACGTGGGATAGTCAAGGTACGCTCGGATACATGAAGAAGCTCCTGCTGAGCGGTTTGCTACAAGTTGGGGTGTCGGTTCCGAGTGGATTGTTGTACCACAGAGCTAAAAAGACGCTGATCATGGACCTTCTCACCCCTCACCCAGGTTCAAGAAACGGTAGAAGAAGCGCTTTCCTACCTGCGCGAAGACCTCTCCAAAATGGAGACCGACGTCGAACGCCTCTCAGCGCTCCTCTTCGAAGCCGACGTTTGGCTCGCGGATCCTACAACAGCGTTGAAACATGGGTTGAATCCCAAAGAGGCGTTGAATCATGTGGGAGGACTGTTTGGGAGTTATCAGGCGGAATTGAGTGAGTGGAAGCTGCGAGCGAAAGGGGAGGCGTAAAGGATAACAGAAAGTTGCCGAGCTAACGATTTTCGCCTATCACGTGCTCCCTATTCGTTCTGTGTGATCCTTGGCACAGTTCGATTACGGTAATTCCACCAGTTCAGAATTCTTTTCATCCTTCACAACCACTGATTCATCCTTTACCCGATCGATCATCTCCCCTCCTCGCCTAACCTCTCTACCCGAGCTCAGAGAACTCCTCGCCGATTTCACCTGCGAAGAAATTACCGTTGACGACTTTGCTTCCGAATGGAAAGTCATGAAAGAAGTGGACGCGGGAGCCGAAGCGGAATTGTCGGATTTGGTGGATGTGTTGGGCAAGTGGGCGGGCGCTTCGGGTGGTGGGGGTGGCGGGGATTTGTTTGAGAGTTCTGCCAAGGGGACGGGGACGGGGATCGGAGGGGAGGATGAGGAGATGAGTTAGGATCTGTTCTAGGTGGGGTTTGTTTGGGAGTGTGTTGTATTGTTTATTTGCATGGTGTTGCACTGATATCGACCTTTACTGTCTGAGATTTACCCGTGGAAAAGTCTCGTCGCCGAAATAACCCTTTTCCCGAGCCCGAAAGAGATAGGTCTCTACCTCAAGCCGAACAATACATTGTGAATTGCATAACGACACCTCACCGTCGAGCAAACCCACTTGTACTCTCCATTCAAACTTTTGGCCCCCAATCAACGCATCTCTCAAACGCTTCGACGAAGCCTAGCAAACCTATCCGATCCTCCTCTCCGAACCCTTCAACGGCCTCACAATCCAAATCCAACACGCCTATTACCTCCCCCTTCGCATCCCGAACGGGTAAAACAATCTCGGACTTTGTCACCCCGTCACAAGCGATATGCCCTGGTCTTTCATGGACGTTAGGAACGAGTTGAACGGTTTGGGAAAGGAAGGCGCAGGCGCAGACACCTGGGGTGCGACTCGTTAAGGGAACGAAGGAGCAGGCTGGTCGACCGTGGAAGGGACCTAGGAAGAGTTTGGTCGGAGGTGAGCCGGTGGTACGGTGGTGTGGGATTAGGTGAGTCGGAAGAAAGTAAAAACCTGTGAGGTTTGGGGCAGCGATCCGGGGTTAGTTATGATGGCGTCAAGTGCTGATTTGGAGGATAGCTGAGAGTGAACTCGAGTTGTGAACGTACCACACCAATTGACCCTCTTTCCCGGCTCGGTCCCCCACTTTTGAGGGTAATTCTCAAACAGTCCAAAGAGCAAGGACGAAGCGTTCGCACAACACGTCACGAGCGCGCTCTCCCCTGATCCTGGGGAAGAGGTCGCTAGGAGGGCTTGAAGGGTCGTGGTGGCGTGTTGGTAGAATTCGGAGAGGGTCAGGTTCGCTGTAGGAGAGTTCGCGAAGCGGATGGGTCGGGTAGGGAGTTCCGGCGATGAGGTGATCCAACGGGGGTTTCGCAACGCGCGGTGTCAGCTAAGCGGTCCCGTGCCAGTGAGAGAATGATCTGGGTGGCACTCACGTGGTAGGGCAAGCGAGTCAGCATGCGTCATGATGTCTAAACTTGGTCGAGCATCCGGGGATCACAGGTCGCAGCGGTGATTGAACATGGCGTTCCGTGCTCGAGCGCACTCGAAGATTTGCTTCGGCGATTCCGTGCGCACGGTCCTTGGATTCAGATGTGGGGGGCCCGGGCGAACCGGCCTCTTGTGGTGAAAATCCTCTCCGTCCCGCTTGATCTGAATCTGAGCAACGGATCGGGATTTGGCAGGACCTTCAACACTTGAATTGTTCTGGGGACTGTTGTTAGGAAAATGTGGGCAGAGCGTAGCGAATTTTTTGACAGCGAAATTGCTCGACTTTCTGACACGCCGTACGTGTCCCAAGACTCACTCCAAGTGGCCGCAGCACAGCTCGCTTCACGGGAGCCTCACCGCACCTACCGTAAATCTAGAAGCTGAAACTGACTCTTTCATCCGAGTCTCAAGTACAAGCGTTCTGATGGTGGAACATGCACGTCGTCATCAAAGTCCATTCGCGAATGACCCGTGATCCGCGGGGCTCGATTAATGAAATGGCCCTAGTCTCTCGCGATTCGAGACTCGTGGGTAGGCGTGGGGCCCAGCCACGCGCGATCCGCCCAGCCTTCCGAACTCCGAAGCTAGCCAATTGGCCTCGCGCCCCTCCTTTCGGCCTTAGCTCTGATCTAATCCAACCAATTCAAAGAAAAGCCGACTCAGGTTGGCCCGTAGACTGCCGTAACACCGCTGGTGCGCATCCAATCAGCTGCTACCCCGCTTTGGTCATCGCCCCAATCACGCCGTGTCCGGGACAAAAAAGACAAATACGACAAAGCGCGCGAGACAAAAAAAAGAAAATAGGGAGTTCTAAGATATAGTCCAGGCCACTGGTCAATTCTCGTTCTGCCCGTCGTCTCGTCGACTTGACTTGGTTGCTTCCCTGCTGGCCACATCGGCCTCAAGTCCCCTCTTTCTCTCGCCACGACGACGACATACGACGACATACTGCAGAGATAACACTCTGTAAATTTTGACCGGGACCATCACGACTTCGGTGTAGCTCTATCATCGAGAATTGAGCTGAGCAACGGCAGCTGATCGCAGCGCGCCTTCTCCCGCTCTCCCGCTCTTTCTTGAGGCGCGACGCTTGTTCTTTCCGCCCCGCTCTCATACGATCAGGGCCGACGAGCGTATACGCGCGTTCTCGTGACCGCCGCTGGCCGAGCGATGGACTGGCAACAGCAATATCCATTGCCGTCGCAGTCGCAAGCTCCGCCGCCGTCGCATCATCCACAACAGCCACAGCAGAGTCGGCAGCAGCAACCACCACAAGCACAGCAGTCGAACCAACTGATGTACAGCTACAACCCCGATTTGGACGAGCCTCAACGACCACATCAGCAGCAGCCGCAGCAGCCGTACCGGCCTAGTCTACAACCCCGATCACATTCGACTAGTTACTTGCAGTCGGGCTCCGGCGAGGCGCTATCGCACTCGCACTCGCACTCGCACTCGCACTCGCTGTCGCATGCGCATTCGCCGACCGTGCACGCTAGCACCAGTAGCACCAGTTGCAACACGACCACTTCCTCATCCTACACCCCATCCACATCAACGAGCTATTATATCCGGGGATCGAGGTCGTGTGAATTTGATGCCCCACCCGCAGCGGCTGGAGATCGGCCGGGGACGTGCGACAACGTTTGGATCCATTCCGAGGTGAGTCGCAGGTCTCAGTTGGATTGAATGCGGGGTAATAGCGCAGGAGGCGTGCGTATGGCGGTCGCGTGGCGAGGGGCCGAGGGGCGATGGCCCAGACTCGGTTTCGTCGTCGGCCGTGCGGGCCATGCGCCGCGCGCACGGACAAAAGAGGCGTTCGAGTCCCCTTTGGGTCAATTAAAGAGACGTCGGCGCGTCTGTGCTGAATCTCCCTTTCTTCCTCTTCGCTCGTACACAGCATCGAGACTTGTCGACGAGGTACACCAAGGCACTCGAGGATTTGGCCACCTCTAGGAGCGATGTGATTCGTCTGACTACAGAGCTTGCCTCGGTACATGGTCCGTTCAATTTTCCACTTCATCTTTTTGACTTTGCAAGCGCGAGCGTCCGTGCGCGCGTGTGGTTTAATCCCGTCGTCATGTGGGGCCCGCCGCAGACAAGATCAACCTCCGAGATGCTAACTCCCAACTCCCTTTACCTTCTTCTTCGGGCCAAACTCCCGCGCCACTCCTACTTGATCTTTCTTACCCACCTGTCCTTCATTCTTCGTCATGAGCAGCTCGGATATCTTCACTCGCTTCGCCATCTCCTTCGGCGCCACCTTCGCCGGTCCTGCAACATGTACACGTGTTCCCACCACCCCGACCCCCGCCCGCGCCTTCCCCTGCCGCCCCCTCTCCGGCCTCGGTCACAACTTCTATCTCGTCCGTTGATCCGTTCGCCGCGATGAAAGCTTCGTTCGCAGGACGACCAAGTCCGGTTTCAACCACCAGCATCAGCAACACCCCTCCGTCTAGGCGTGATTCGGAGCTTCCGTCGCCGATCGAATTCTCGTCCTCGCATTTCCCCATCCCCCTTTCGGCTTCCCGAGGCGCTAGCGGTGGATCGGGTCGAGCGAGATATTACAACGCGCCGACATTACCCTCGCAACCTCCGAACCCAAACGTCATGAATCAATACCTCGCCGAGTTGGGTAGCTGGTCGCGTCCTCGGTACGATTACACTCAACTGATGCACGTCCACAACTATAGCAACGACGCGGCCGTCAAATCGAACTTACGCACCGAAATGGTCGACCTCGAAGGCATTTGCCCCACTCCTGCACAATGGAAGCTTTGGACCATGGCTCGATTGACGATCGTGAAGGAACTTTTGGATCCGGGTAAGAGTTGGAAGAATCAACGTGATCAGGACAAGAGGTTGGCCGTGCAGATCGTCGAGAAAAGGTTCCCTGCTTTGGCGTTGTGCGAACCGGATCGATGTTGGAAGGCCGCGATCTTCTTACAGAGACGTTTGGACGAGGCGATCAAGACGGGGCATGAGACGGAGAGAAGGAAGGGAGCGAATAGTGTGAATAATACGTTGGGGATAACGAATGGATCTGCGCCGACGTTTCAGGGAATGCAAACGATGGGACAGTGGGATGGGAAGAATGAGGCGGGTAGGACGCATGAGGAGGGGGGTTGGTCAATGATGATGAATATTTGAAGAGACGTTATGGCGCGTTCCCTCGACTCGACTTCCTCGGTAGTCGGCCGCGTGAATGTGCAGCCGGTGTATCATTCTCAAGCATCTAATCTTAGGAATCGTCGGAGGTGCGTCAGCAATATTGAACCCCACACACACTTTCTCGTCGTAACATTTTCAAAGCAGCGTAGTAACTAGTACCAGTACCATGGAAAGTATCTATTTATTTATTCCCCACCCAAAGTGCCTAATGTATTGAGAGGTTGCAGTCGAGAGCCATTTCGCACGTGAAGGTGACCGAGATCGGATCGGCAAGGATCTACGTACGCCAGCGCCAACTGAACGGTGGCCAGCAACTAGCGATGTGCATCCAATGACGGCGATGTTTGTGGTGTCATTGCACTACATCCACGGAATTGCGAACGCCTGCGACGGTCTATAAGCGACAGCTAGCTACTAGTCGAAGTGCAAGAATGGACTTTCGTTCCACCCAGACCAATCGTGGTCGTCCACCGGCCGTCCTCTGAACGACGCTTGTCCCGCCGGAGCTCGCCGCGCTCTGTGTGTGCTTTCCGATCGCAATTTCAAGAAGCGCTAAAGAGCGATCCGTCCGCTCACCATCACAAATTCGACCCCATTGGGTGGGCTATCTTAAGTTCATTTTCATCGAGTTTTTAGGGTTTGACGATGTTGATCATTGTCCTCTGACCAACGCTTTTCCCGCCGTTCGTGATCTGAACCGCTAAAGAGCGATCCGTCCACTAATCGTCACAAAGTCGACTCGTGGGGTGGGCTATTTTACGTTCATTTTCATCGAGCCTTTAGGGTTTGACGATGTTGATCATTGTCCCCTGACCGACGCTTCTCCCGCCCGAGCTCGCGCGCTCAGGTTGTGCTAAGTTCCGTTCGCGAGCTGAAGCGCTAAAGAGCGATCGGTCCGCTAATCGTCACAAAGTCGACTCGTGGGGTGGGCTATTTTACGTTCGTTGTAATCGGGTATTCAGAGTTTGAGGATGTTGATCACTATCCCCTGACCGACGCTTTTCCCGCCGGAGCTCGCCGCGCTCTGTGTGTGCTTTCCGTTCGCGGTCTAGAGTGAAGCGCTAAAGAGCGATCCGTCCGCTCATCGTCACAAAGGCGTCCCAAGGGGTGGGCTATTTTACGTTCGTTTTCATCGGTTATTCAGAGTTCTAAGATTCTGATTCCCTGCGGAAGATGATCTGTGTAGATCAAACCACCCCTGAGCTCTTCCCCTGAACGGAAGTGTGTTCACGGGCTCGCCGGATCGCCTCGATTGTCTTAAAGATGTTGGTGGGGACGGGATTCTGGATCTCAGTATTAAACGACTTTGATGAAGATCCAAATCTCTTCCTTCCTTTCACATCACTCTACCCATCCAACCCACACCTCTCCAAGATCCACATTCCCCTCTCTCCACCGAACTTCGACCCCTGCTCTTTTCCACCCCACCGCCTCAAGGATGTTGGCACCCTTGCTCCTTCCCCTCGTACTCCTCCCCGCTCTAGTCCGGAGCGAGATGATGACCCCCGTACCCCTGTTCGATAGTTCCCACGCTACCGAGGGTCAACCTTTTTCTCTCGTCTTAACGCTCTGCTCTTTCTTGGGCCACCAGACGAACACGGGATGGTGTTGTGGGAAATTAGTGGGGTCTGCGGTCCAGAGGGACTTATGGTCTTAGCAGTGGCGCGGGCGCGCGGGTGTTGTGCGGGGGACCGGCAGAGGCGGCTGGTTGTTTACATGAGATTGCGTCTTTTTGGCCTAGCTGTTTTTCTCTCTTCTCCACCACGCACTCGATATCACATCTCGCCTAGTCGCTCTGTTACAGTCGATTGACCTTTAGCGACCCATTATCTCACAATAGGTCATCTATCGACGTCACGTAACTAGAGACGCTCCTACAATAACAGGTTATGAGCCCAACGAGCTACTATCGACGTCACGTAACTAGAGACGCTCCTACAATAACAGGTTATGAGCCCACACAATAGGTTAGTTGAAATACATTACCACGCACTCGATATCACATCTCGCCTAGTCGCTCTGTTACAGTCGATTGACCTTTAGCGACCCATTATCTCACAATAGGTCATCTATCGACGTCACGTAACTAGAGACGCTCCTACAATAACAGGTTATGAGCCCAACGAGCTACCAGCTGCTCATAACCTGTTATTGTAGGAGCGTCTCTAGTTACGTGACGTCGATAGATGACCTATTGTGAGATAATGGGTCGCTAAAGGTCAATCGACTGTAACAGAGCGACTAGGCGAGATGTGATATCGAGTGCGTGGTGGAGAAGAGAGAAAAACAGCTAGGCCAAAAAGACGCAATCTCATGTAAACAACCAGCCGCCTCTGATGGTCCCCCGCACAACACCCGCGCGCCCGCGCCACTGCTAAGACCATAAGTCCCTCTGGACCGCAGACCCCACTAATTTAGAGACGCTCCTACAATAACAGGTTATGAGTCCATCAGAGACCATTGCTCAGGAGTCTGGGGAGATCAAGATAGCCAAGCTCGGCAAGGATAATTACGAGCTGTGGTCGATTCGAGTCGAGGCGTACCTCGAGAGCAAGGGCTATGCGAGCGTCCTCGAGCATGGGCATGTGCGGCCCTCCGACGTCAGCCTGGCTGAGTGGAGGACCATGCACGGTCTGGATGCCTCGGTCACCGACACCCAAGTGGTCGTGAACTTGCAGAAGAAGGACAGAAGCTCCCGTGCCCTGATCATTCAATGTATCGACGATGCGAATCTCAAGATGGTCAAGAGCAAGACGCTCTCCGCCAAGGATATCTGGGATAAGCTTCGCCAGCATCATGAAGGGAATGCCAAGCCTTTCAATATTCGAACGTTGTTGATGGAACTCTCGAATGCGAAGTACGACGAAGACGAGAATATGGGCGAGTTCTTGAAGAGCATGATCGACAAGGCGGATCAACTCGACGATCTCGGTCAGAAGTTTGGGGACGAGGCGATGATCGCGTACATCCTCCAAGCATTACCCCCGTCGTACGAGATGCTGAAGCAAGCAATTCGCCTCGGTGAAAATCGATCGGTCGACCATGTCATCAATCGCCTTACAGACGAGTACACGGAACGGAAGTTGTCGGGCAAGTTCGACAAACTCTTGAAGAACGCGGGAGCGTTAGCCGTTCAAAGCACGCAAGCAAGTCGTGACCCGAACTGTGTCTGTAGGGGATGCAAGGGGAAGGGTCATTTCGCGATGGACCCTGAATGTCCCAAGTACGACGCCAAGAAGAACCACGGTCGTGCGCGCAACCGCAACAAAAAAAAGAAGCAGGACTCGAAGGAATCTGCGGATTCGAACGAGTTGGCTAAATTTGCGTTGACGGTCAAGTCTCTCGATGAGAGCCATTCGCTTCAAGACAATGTCGCGAATAGGGTGTCGCAGCTTAACCAGGGTGAGATCTGGACACTGGACACAGGTGCTAGCCAGCACTATGTTGGAGACGCCAGTTTGCTCTCCAATCGTCAAAGTGGAAACCTGAAGGTTCAGACAGCGAGCGGACAGGTAGTACACTGCGACACGTATGGGATGGTACGTTTCAAGTTGAAGAGTGGGGCATCGCTCTCACTTGCGAACGTGTATCATCTCCCGGGTGCGCCCGTGAACCTCATCTCGACTCGAGCTCTATTCAAATCGGGAGCCAAGTGCGGATGGGAAGATGGCAAGGATGTCATGACGATCACCTATCAAGGAGTCATCTTGGCGAAGACGCTCAGCGGTACCAGTTATGCGCTCAACTTTAGGCGCATCGTCGAGGATCAAGCTCATGTCGCAACCCGTGCGACAGTGGGAGCGCCTTTGATGGAGTGGCATCGTCGCTACGGGCATGTGCCCGTGAGCTCAATCATGGAGCTCGTCAAGTCAGGCGCTGTCGAGGGATTAGTTCTCACCGATGAGAAGGTCCACGACTGCGAGCCCTGCATCAGTTCCAAGTCTCGCGCATCGAAGTTCTCAGAGTTGGCTACTCAGGTCACCGACGTTCTTCAACGCGTATTCATGGACATCGGATTCGTCGCAGAAGATCAAGTTGATTTCCAAGGTCGAAAAACATATCTGGCTATTGTAGACCAGTACTCGACTGCGAAGTGGACGTTCCCGTTGAAGACGAAGTCGGCTGAAGAAGTCACTCGAGTATGGATCGCATTTCGACAAGGAGTTGAAAAAATGACTGGTCGGAAAATCAAGCGCGTGCGTACGGACAATGGTACCGAATTCACAAACAAGCTCATTGGCGCGGATTTCCAAAGTCAAGGTATCCTTCATGAGACCTCTGCACCATACACCCCGCAACAGAATGGAACAGTAGAACGCTTCAATGGCTCGTTGATGGCGATCGTTCGTGCGGTCCTTGCAGCCTCCAAGCTGTCATGGAAGTATTGGTCGTATGCGTTGGCGTACGCCACATTTGTTGCCAACCGAATTCTACACGCCAAGTTGGAGGGTAAAACCGCCTATGAAGTATTCTATGGCAAGAAACCCAAGGTCTCGCACTTTCGTCCATTTGGATCAACCGTGTATGCGCAAGTTCCGAAGTCAAAGCGATCCAAACTTGAATCGACTTCGGTCAAGGGGATATTCATCGGATACGATAGCGAGTATAACTATCGTGTGCTCGTTGATCCCGACTCGGACCACAAAGTCATTGTGACGCGCGACATTTCGGTCTTGGAACACAAATCAGAGGAGGTTGGTGTACCGGAGGTCACAACTCTGCCTGTGGGGCCAGATGAAGAGAAGGGTCCTGTCGATAACGACGAGATAGTCGTTGACGAACTTCAGGATCAGGTAGACGGTGAGCAGATGCCACCTGCCCGTCAGAACCGTCCTCGATGGGAGTATGGAGATCCCGCTGTTAAGGGAAGGAACCCTGGAAGATATGAGGAGATCGACGCTAACAACGAGATTCCACACCGTACTCGTAGTCAACGTCGGGACGCGGAGCAACAAGTCATGTATGGCTCTGCGATGTCGGGCTCTCTTCCTCCAGTACCCAGCAACTACGAGGAAGCAATGGCCAGCCCCGAAGCAGACAAATGGATCGCAGCTATCAAAGCTGAGCTCGATGCCATGGCTCGCCATCAAGTCCTAATTGATTCGGATCTTCCAAGTGGCGCTCGAGCTCTCGGGTCGAAGTGGGTCTTTACCAGAAAGGAGAATGCTCAAGGGGAGGTGACTCGTTACAAGGCCAGACTGGTTGCGCAAGGGTTTGCCCAACGTCCTGGCATTGACTACAACGAAACGTTCGCCCCTGTTGCACGCCCATCGACCATCCTCAGCCTTGTTGGCACTGCCGCCGCCCAGGGACTGTTTCTCGAGCAGTTTGACTTCGACTCTGCGTTTCTGAATGGAACGATGACGGAGATGGTCTATATGAAGTATCCCAAGGGTTGGGATCGCCCTCAAACCGGCCAAGCCCTCCGTCTTGTCAAGTCGATGTACGGCACAAAGCAAGCTCCTCGAGAATGGAACGCAGCTGTGAAGTCCCTGATGGTCGAGCGCGGCTACAAGAGATCTGATGCTGACTCCTGCCTTTACGTCAAGCGAGTAGATGAGAAGTTTATCTACATCACGCTGTACGTGGACGACGGCATGGTTGCTTCGAACGACCAAGAATTCCTGGATTCGGAGATCGAAGCGCTTAACAAAGTCTACAAGCTCAAGCGCCTCGGTCCAGTGAAGCTCTTCTTGGGTCTCGAATTCGAGCGTACATCAGATTACATCTTCGTGCATCAGTCCAAGTACATCAGGGATCTCGTTCCATGTATGGAGGAGGTTCAGTATCCAAGCACCCGGTGAAAGTCCCCATGGAGCCAAGGTCGGATGTCGAACATTCTACGGATCCTTTCGACGACGTGGCTCTGTACCAGTCAGCAGTGGGAGCGCTGCAGTATGCTGCGCATCGAGCTCGACCCGATATCGTCACTTCGGTTCGTGCGGCAGCGTCCAAGGCTTTGGCTCCTACCCAGGCCGACTGGATCGCGGTGAAGCGTATCATCCGCTACTTGCAAGGCACTGTTGACTGGGGACTGAAGTTCAACCACGGAGGATCTACGGTATTCGAGCTTTACTCCGATGCCTCGTGGGGAGACGACATGTCGACTGGGAAGTCGATTGGAGCGTTCGTCTCGATTTTGGCAGGTGCTGCGATCTCTTGGCAAAGCAAACAGCAGTCGATGGTTGCAACTTCGACTACGGAGGCTGAGATTTTGGCGACTTCCGCGGCAGCAAAGGAGGCCATGTGGCTTCGGCGATTGGCGGCGGATCTCGAGCTAGAACAACCTAAGGCTACACTGATCTGGGAGGACAACCAAGCGGTGATCGCGATCGCTCTCAACCCGGCTCATCACGGAAGGACGAAGCACTACAATGTGCATCACTTTTACATCCGAGAACGAGTTACGGCTGGCGATATTCGAATCAAGTATTGCAAGACAGGAGCGATGACTGCGGATATTCTTACAAAGCCGCTCGCTCGCAACTTGTTCGAACTTCATCGTGAGGGTATGGGAATGGTGTCCCTTGGAGCCTTGACCAGTGGGAGTGTTGTGGGAAATTAGTGGGGTCTGCGGTCCAGAGGGACTTATGGTCTTAGCAGTGGCGCGGGCGCGCGGGTGTTGTGCGGGGGACCATCAGAGGCGGCTGGTTGTTTACATGAGATTGCGTCTTTTTGGCCTAGCTGTTTTTTCTCTCTTCTCCACCACGCACTCGATATCACATCTCGCCTAGTCGCTCTGTTACAGTCGATTGACCTTTAGCGACCCATTATCTCACAATAGGTTAGTTGAAATACATTACCACGCACTCGATATCACATCTCGCCTAGTCGCTCTGTTACAGTCGATTGACCTTTAGCGACCCATTATCTCACAATAGGTCATCTATCGACGTCACGTAACTAGAGACGCTCCTACAATAACAGATGGCGACGTTCGCAACGATGGAGTTGGATAGTCACGACAATGAAAAGGTATGACAAGAGCTTATCTGCGCTCTGAAGGGGGGTGACAACGCGCCGAACATATGCACTTCTACCACACTGCAAATAGATTGTCAACATGCAGCGCATCTCCAATTCCTTGAACAACGTCACATGCGGTCCCAAGAGCACGACGCTCACTTTCACGAGTTCCGACGATTTCACGGCCGCCGTTAAAGCCTGGTCATGGGTCAATGACCACGACAAGCACTTCATACACGTCCTTGCCAATTGGAAAGGATGCCTCACCCCGAAGGCAATCTTCAACCTTACCACTTCGACAACATGAAGAGCGACGCGACGAGTAAGACGATTACCCTCCAGGGAGGTCCTCAGGAGTGGAGTTTTGCTGCGCATTCGTTCGTGCTAGAGTTTGGTGGAGGCGCAACTGGTGTTCCCGACACAGCTTCGGATACGGATACGATTGAAGGCTCCACCTCGAATTCAAGTTCGAACGCGACTCTTTCCAAACGATCGCAGACAATCGATGGGGAAGCATCGTCTCTCAGCGGTAGTACCACCGATTTGACCACCCCAATAAACCCAATGGCGTCAGCTTCAAGGACTCCAAATGGAAGGGACTTAAAAAGCACTTCTCTCACCTGAAAGGGGACTTCGTGGGGCATAAGCCTTACGACGTCAGCATTCATTCCGACATCAGCGGAAAAATCAAAGCCCCTAGCATCAAGAAGGCGGGGGTCGCGTTCTCGGCCGAAGCGACCTGCACCGACTGCCACATCTTTGGTCGGATGGACTTTGACTTGCGCGCCGAGATGAAGAACTGGAAGCCGACAGAGTTGGCCATCTATGCCACCGCACGAGGCGTACGAGCTGAAATTGGGTGGGGTATTGCCGCCACGGTCAGTGTTGGTTTCACATGCTGCTCGCATCATTGCCGTTCGACAACTGACCGTTTTCGGTTGTTTGCGTGCACCATACCCAACCTGCAGGCCAACTTGCCTCAAACGCTCGAGATCGTGAAACCGGCTAAGCTCGGTATACCCGGGGTCAGCCTCGGCATCCCCAATATCATGCACATGGGCCTGTATGCCGAAGCCGGCTACGGGCTCCGTCTCGAAAACGTGCACGGTGAGGTCGGCGTCAAGAGCACATTGAAGGGTCACGTCAACGAGGCTGCGCAAGGCCACATGGATTTGCTGAAACTGACGGGGAGCAACACCAACTTCGGGGTCACGATGAGTCCCGGGAAGCCATCTATTACTGGTACGGGCAAAGGAACGGTCATTGGCCATGCGATGGCTGGAATTGGGATCGGCGCTTCCTTGCTCTCTGTGGGTGAGTGCGAGGAGCCTTTTTTGATCAAGTCGTCCTTCCCAACCGACCAATCTTATCACCACGCGCTGAGATTATCCTAAATCTTGTTTTTCAAACCCCGTATCTAGAGTACGACGCGGTGCTGCACATGAATATTCCGAGTGTCAGTTTCAAGTTCGACATCGCTCTGGATGGCAAGGGCTGCGGCACAAAATTGATGAACCAAGTCGCGGTGACCATCCAACCGTTTATCGACATCTTCATCGACTTCCACCTCGGGGGAAAAGGAAAACCGGACAACATCGATAATCCTATCGGCGTCACTGACCCCAAGTTGCGCAAGCCTCCTTCAGTCAAACTTCACGGGCGGTCGACTAAGCATCGTTCGCACATGCTCAACACCGATGCGGCAGAGTACGATGCGATGAGGGCCAAGAAGGTCAAGTCGCTAGCTAGGTCGGCGATCATGTCCGGGTCGGCATGGAGGAAGAACAAGTCGAGCTCGACCGCGACTGCATCCCGCACGCTCTTCCCCATGGGGCCTTCAGGGTCGGAGTTCGAGAACTTAGACGAGTCGTCCGCTTCGCGCACCGACACGTCCTCGTTCTCGCCCTCGCTGTTGTTGTAGGAGCGTCTCTAGTTACGTGGCGTCGATAGATGACCTATTGTGAGATAGTGGGTCGCTAAAGGTCAATCGACTGTAACAGAGCGACTAGGCGAGATGTGATATCGAGTGCGTGGTGGAGAAGAGAGAAAAAACAGCTAGGCCAAAAAGACGCAATCTCATGTAAACAACCAGCCGCCTCTGCCGGTCCCCCCCCCGCACAACACCCGCGCGCCCGCGCCACTGCTAAGACCATAAGTCCCTCTGGACCGCAGACCCCACTAATTTCCCACAACACTCGCTTCGCCAGGCCGGCGAAAAGCGCTGGTTCGGTAGCTCGGTGAAGAAAGCAGCGAAAAAAGCAGGCAACAAAGCTTGGGACTGGACGATCTACTACCACAAGTACCCCATCGGCCACCTCATGTGCTTCCCGATTGGTCATGGTCTTAGTTCGGAGAAGCAGGACGCTTTGCAGGCGTCGCTGATGAATAAGGGGCGAGTTAGGGTCGTGCGGCGCGGAAAGGGGAGCTCGTTGGTTGCCCCTGTCGAGGTTGAGCGCCTCTCACTTGGCCCGGCCACTGATGGGGTCTTGGCTCTGGGCCCTACCAATGGTACTTTTACTCCCGCTGTACAAGGCGGCGGTCTCGGAGTAGGAGTAGTGGCGCTGGAGTGTTGTATCTTGATCTGGCTTTGCCTTCATCTCCATTCAATTCTGCTTTGACTTTCACCCATTCGACTGGCCGGCCCGCATTTATTAGTCGATGCAATTTTATGCAGTACTCTTTAGTTTTGTCTTTGTCATGGCGGTGTTATCAGTGTGTTCAATCTTTATGCACGATGAGTCCGAGCTTGACTTGAGGTGTTTCATTCTCGGAGAGCTCGACAGGACCCGGGAAAGCTCAGCCCAATGTGCGCCTCGAAGGACAGCAATTTTAGGCCGATTTGTACATCGGAATAAGTTGTCTGAGGGGTCGATTTGTACCTATTTTGAGTCGTACATTGGAAAAGTTCGAAGAACATATGTTAAGCAATTGCCCAATAATCGATCTCCAATAGCCAGAAATAAGAGAAATGGCTCCAACGACCCGGTACTATCGTCGCGTCGAATTTGACGGCCTGCCGCGCGGGCCGGCCCGACCACGCGTTGGCTATTTGTGTGGTTCTGTGAATGTGAAGGCTACATAGATCCAGTGGCTTTGACTTGACATAAGGCTGACCCCCAATTTTCAAGAAAAAATGGTTTTGTATAATCGAATATGGAAATCTAGTCATGCTTGTTACAGAAAAATAATCGGGACTCTCTGTCTTCTCCTCTCTCTTCTCGGTTGTGCCTATTACTACCTCTATATTTAAAAAAAAAAGTCGATCCGCGACCATGTACCTAAAATCGCTATTTTTGGCTGTGTTGGCCGCCTATAGTGAATGTACCAGTACAGTATTGCGTCTGCCGCACCTGCCTGTGATATTGGCGTCCCGACCAGAAGTCATGTACGGCCCTTTTCGCATTTTCTGCACCATAAAAGTCGAGCTACAGCCCGAGGAAAAATTTCGTTGATTTTTGGCGGGGTGCCCAACTATGGAGCAGTTTGTGTGGGATTTAATGTATAGCAAGCGCGTGGGTTTGCATGACACTTCTTCTACAGAGCTCGGGCGTGGTCCCGCTGTCTGTGCGGGCGCGGCTTACGCTGCCCGATGCGCCGTCGATCACGTGACGTATTATTTACAACGCGACACCGGTTTTAGGGGCTGAACAACGACATGATCTTCCAGGGGCTGTAAATAGTCCCGCGATACTCTCTTTAACTCTTTCCTTTCCCTCCCACTCACCGAATTTTCGTGACAACCGCGCCGAGTCTGGCGCGAGGATAGCGTACCGCCGTGCCATAGGAGACCATGGGCCTGCTCGAGCTTACTCGAGCGCCTGCTGCTGGGCCCGCTGCTCGACTCTCCTCTTTGTCCCGCTCCGATCAACAGAATCAGCTCCCCGCGCACAATGACAACAATTTAACCGATCTTGGTATTGCGACCCGTATAAGCGTCCGCCGTACAGCTTTGTAGAACGAACAGCTTGGTCAGCGTGAGGGCCCGATGGCCGATCTGACGCTGAGCTCGCCCCACCGCCACCTCTTCCTGCGCAGAGCAAGTGCACAGGCCTCGAACCGCGCTCAAACCACTCAAGCCCCACGTTCCCATCCGCGACTATCTCGGCCCCAGATGGCCGAGTGTGCCCACTGCAAGGCTCGACAGTGGGAGTGCAAAGGACGAACCGGACACTTGAGCACGTGCTGCTCGCAGGGCAAGGTGCAGCTACCTCCTCTCTCCGGCCCAATCCCGAGTATCGACAGCTGCTTGAAGGGTCGGATACCGGTCAGTCTCTCCAGTCCGTCGTAGGCCCACATGCTGAACGGTTCGACCCACCTACACAGAAGCTAAAGCATTCCGCGAGAATGCCCGGTCGTACAACAAGTTGAACGCGCTGTCTTCACTTCGCTCGCTGCCCACTTTGACCAGACTCGACTAGGCACTCAAGGACCCCGCATGTTTCGGATTTTTTGACGCCTTTACCATCGACTGGGCCCACTCTCGGCGCCCTAATTCCTGCCATCAATCAGCGCCCAACCTTTGCCAAAACATGGCTCATCTGCCCGGCCGAGGCCACCGACACTCAACTTGGACCCGACGGCGCAGACAGTCGCATACAAAGATCTACTTTGACCAAGCTCAATTCTACGTTGCGTACCGGCAATCGCTTGGTGAGGGAACTTGCATCGGCCAAAGCTCGCGCAGGTTAGGCCAAAGAGTGGATCCTGCGGCTCTGCCTCCCGCCAGGCCGGGACCGACGCACCCACAACCCTCCTACATCGAGCACGGAAATGGCGATGCTTATCTGCGATTCCGACACCAACACGGGAGATCGTGGACCGCAAGACTTTATTCTCCAGGTGCACGGTGATCGATGCCCCGATGTTCGGCCCAAGTACCAAATCGTTAGCTCGCTCCATCCGTCTGCGATGCCTCTCCGTTACCCACTACTCTTCCCCGCAGAGGAAAATAGCTTCCGCCTCAACATTCCTCTGTGCAGTTCCAAACAAGCTGGGTCATCCTTCGCCGACAAAGAGGATGAAGACGAGGAGGAAGGGGACGAAGGGAATGGTGATGGTGAATGTAAGCCCTTTCGGCTCTTTCTCGGATGTTCCATTCTGTTAAGGCGCACGCACACACTGAACTGACATTGAACGTTTGAACACTTAGAACGACGCTCAAATAAAGGGGATCGAGGTGGCGAGTCTCGCGTTCACAATTATCTGCGTACTACTTGCATAAACGCGACGAGTACTTCTCAATCCCGCATTGCACCCAACGTGCCTTCCTGGCGTTCGTGTTGACGGATACTCTCGCTTGGCCCCGGATCAAGTTGGATGTTCAGTGATTTTGGGCTCAACATTCAAGAATAGACCGCGCGAGAACACGCAGCGTTACCAAGATGCGATGGCGTGCGTCGTAAAATATGGAAAGCCTTCGCTTTTCATCACGGTGACGTGCAACCCCAAATGGCCTGAAATCAAAGCTGCACTGGGGCCGAACGACCAAGCAAGCAACCGACCGGAACTCATTGCACGAGCGTTTGAATCCAAGTTGAACCGACTCTGCGACGACAACGTTTTTGGCAACAAGCAACGGGCAGGCTGTTTGTGAATGGAGAACTGTTTCTTTGCTGTACTTCGTAGTGTGTTTATTTAACCTCTGTTGGAATCATGTAGACTGTTCAATTCTCCTGCTATTTGAATTTCACCCTCCCGTTAATTTAACGGGTTCCCACTGGTTCTTCAAAACTATATAGGGTTGGGGTTCACACTTTTAGGGTCTCATTTTTGTGGTTCTGTGAATGTAGGGCTGCATAGATCCAGTGGCTCCGACTTTGCACAAGCCTGAACCCCTGTTCAAGAAGGATCAAAAGCCGGAGGCGACCTGGCACAAGGTGAGGAAGGTCACGGGCTATCAGGGGCGTCTAATAGCATTTCGCCCACTTCCGGCGCCTTTCTGCGAGCAGTCACTTACTCGAGGCGCCTCGCGCTCGCTCTCGCCTCCACTCTTCCCCCCACACACTCTCGCTCATCGCCCACCCCTTCGCGATGGCGACGACGACTCCCTCATCGGTCCCGACAGCGGTCAAAGTGCTCGTCACAGGTCCGCCGACCAAGCTCAGCAGCTACTTTAGCAAGCTCGCGACGCTGCAAGCCAAGCACTCTTTCGACCTCGTGCTCGCTCTCGACCTCTTCTCCGGCCTCCCAGACGATGATCTCGAACTGGCGCAGTTGATGGCCGGCGTGATTGAGGTGCCCAAGGATGTGCAGCTGTATGCGATTAGTGGTGGGAGAGGAGCAGTGCCGAATAAGGTTAGGGAAGCCGTCAAGGGAGGCGGTCAGGTGACGGAGAGGTTGAGCTTTCTGGGTCAGTCGGCAGAGGTGGTCGGGCACGGTTGCGGGATTAGGTTCACTGATCGTGGTTGGAGCCGGCCAACAGGCAAGACGGGTGTGTTGACGCTGGCTTCGGGGCTGAGGCTCGCGACGTTCGCTGGATCGTACGAGCCGGAACTGTTCAAGGCGACCGAGCAGGACCCGGATGCAGACGTGCGTTGAGAAGGGTAACAAAGAATGGATAAGAGATCGTATCAATTACTGATATGACAACATTCATAGCTCGTCGATCCCTTGTCCGCGGCTCACTTCACCTCGACCGACCTCGAATCGTTTCGCTCGTTGCTCACCCCGGCACAACGACCCAACTCGTCCCTGCCTCCCAAACCGACCGCGCCCCCCGACATCCTCCTCACCACTTCCCTCCCCGCTTCCCTCCCTCTCCTCTCGGCCTTGGCTTTACCCGCGACGGCGAAGGGTCAACCTTTTTCGTCAGAGTTGGACGAGGTGGTGAGGATGTCCCGGCCGAGGTATCACTTTATTGGTGGGACCGGCATCTTTTGGGAACGAGAACCTTTTCAGTGGAATGATGGGAGTAGGCAGGTATGCAGGAGTATCTGCTTGGGAGAGATGGGTGCCAAGGGGAAGGAGAGGGTCAGCCAGCTTAGGGTTGGATTCTTTCATTTTGCATCCTGAACCGACGAGAACTGACACCGTTAGCCGTGACCTGTGCAGGCCTTTTACGCATTCTCGATCGTCCCAGGAGGACCACCACCGAACCCTCTTCCCACGAGTATGACCCCCTCACCGTATTCGATCGACTCGTCCAACTCGAAACGAGGCACCAAACGACCGGCCGGATCGCTCGATCAGAACAACGGCACCAACGAGTACGGCGTGCCGAATTACATTTTTGGTGCTGGAGGCAAGAATGGGAACAATAAGAGGGGGAGGAATGGTGCCGACGGTGGGGAACGAAGACCGCCACCGTGAGTAGTGGGAAGCACTAAGCAAGGGGGGTTTTACGGCTGTAGCGATTTGGGAGCTCATCTACGAGCCACGTATACATCTCGCTACTCACAGGGAACATTACACGTGCAACATTTGCGAACAAAAGGGTCATTGGATTCAGGACTGCCCTGAAAAGGTCGAACGGGACGCCCAACGGGCTGCCGCGAGGGCCGGTGCGGGAGGAGGCTCGAAGAAACCGATTCAGCGTGAGTGCCGTTGTTTGCTTCAGCTCGCTTTTGCGGCGATTTTTAAAAAATCTGATGGGGTTTCAAACTCACAGCGGACGAGTGCTGGTTCTGTCTGTCCAACCCGAAAGTGACGAAGCACCTTATCGCTTCGATCGGGAGCGAGACGTACTTGACCCTTCCCAAGGGGCCACTGTGTCCGACGGGACCGAATGGCGAACCGAATGAGAAGAGTCCTGTTCCTGGCGGGGGACATGTGTTGATCATACCAGTCCGTACGACTAATCTTGACTTCCGATTTAGCAATGAGCTCACCTCTTCACTCTGGTCTACCCTTCAGATCGCGCATTACCCGACTTTACTCTCGGTCCCCGCCGATCAAGCAGTTCCCATCGTCGCCGAGATCGAACGTTACAAGTCGGCGCTCAAGACATGTTATGCCGCGTTTGGAGCGAGCCCCGTCGCTTTCGAGGTCGGACGCTTAAGTGGCAAGGGTGGGCACGCGCATATTCAGGCGAGTAGGAGTCGATCAAGGTCTTATGGGCTTTGACTCGCGGCTGAGGACCTCTCACCTCTTCTCCCTTGGCTTTAGATTTGCCCGATCCCGAATGCGCTCGTCGACAAAGTCGAACAAGTCTTTATTGACCAAGGCCAAAAACAAAACGTCACTTTCAAAGAAGCCTCTTCCTCATCGCTCTCCTCCGAAGGTCTGAGAAAACTCGGCATTTCCGACAACTATTTCCGCGTCGATTTACCGAACGGTAAAACGCTCGTTCATTCGATCGAACAAGGCGCTAGGTTCGGTTTACAGTTTGGGAGGGAGGCTTTGGCGGTTTTGATGGAGTTACCCGAAAGGGCGGATTGGAAGGCTTGTTCCAAGAATGAACAAATGGAGAAGAAGGAATGTGTCGCTTTTAAAAAAGCTTTCAAGAACTTTGATCCGATGGAATGAGATTTGGGTTATAAAGACCTAATGTTCTACATGCACAAAGGCTCGGTGGCTGTTGATGAAGCTACAGTCGACCGTCGGAACGGAGGAGGACGTTCTCTAAAACAGTGTGTCGTCTTGAGGGTGAATAGCCCTCCTTTAAACAGCAATTTCGAGGCGATACTATTCGATAGAGAAGAAAGTTCATCAGCTGACAGCAGCCAGAGTACGTTTCTTTGCTGCATTAAAGACGGTACGTTTACGTTTACTCTTTGCATCCCTCGTTCTTGTGCTGATATATCACAGGCAGACTTCGCGATCGGTAGCAAGAAGAAGGCGAGATTGTCTTTCCTTGTCTAGCCATCATGTCATCAATGAAGAATTCCGCAACTCCCAACCCTGGACTCCGCGCACGGCGGCGCCCGTTTCCAATTTAGGCTTTGGCCGCCCCGGGAATAACCGGGGTCTCGGATTTCAAGTGAGCGGTTCAAGTCTACGCAGGGAAGTGGTTCATCGTTGCGACCTTTCTTGTTCAAACTGCGAGATGAGTAAGAGTGGGGCTGGGAATAGCCTGCCGACGAGTTTGATAGTCCCGAGCGAGGATCACGTCGAGGCTTGAAGTTCAAGGACTCAGGGGCCCGGAGTGCACGCCACCGCTCGCCGCCTAACTCGGAACTCGAGGCAAGGCACGGTTGGGCGCGAGGTCAAAATGGTCGCGATTGCCCACTTGGCGCTTGCGAGTAGGCGCGTTCGAGCGGGCGCGCACGCGACGCGTCCAAGCCAAGGCCAGCCAGCGATGACTTGTGGCTGAGGACAGCGCTCCTTCTCCCTTCCCACACACCATCACTCTCACCCCTTCACCACACCCCCATCCCGAAATCATGTCTGACCTCACTGTTGGTGTCATCAGGTGAGTCACATCGATATTCGGTGGTGATCCTGATCGGGCCGTAAGCAGCGCGCTGACACAAGCGAAACTCGACGCGACTCCTTCGATCATGACCTTGTCATCTCCGCGTCCCCGACCGGAAATAGAGAACTGTACGAGGGACCTGAAGGTGCCAACACTATGCCCTACGCGCCCGTCGTGCAGGTGCTCTCGATCAAGAAGATCGTCAGCCCCAATGGACCGGATCGTCATCGGTGAGCGCGACTTGGGCCAACGCAGTCACTCGAGGGGTGGACGGGCGACTTGCCAGCCGTGGAGATGTCCGATACTCACTCGTCCAAAAACTATTCACAGCCTCATCTTGTCGGACGGTCAATGTTTTGCGCAATCCATGCTGGCGACGCAGCTGAACCATCTCGTCGACGGCGACGAGAACGCGCCTATCCGCAAGCATTCGGTCCTTCGTCTCGTCCAAGTAGCCTGCAACGCCGTGCAAGGTCGTCGTATCATCATTTGCCTCGACGTCGAAGCCGTTGCGCACCCGTCGACCAAGATCGGGACCCCAGAGGACGTGACCAAGTTTATCGAACACAACCCCGTCGCAGGTGGCGCGCCGGCCCAAGCCGCTGCTGTTGCCTCAACGACGACGAACGCGAGTGTCGGTGCTGGGAGGGGTGGATCGAATGCTAGTAGCACAACTGCGGCCAAGAACGTACCTGCTGCCAAACCCGCTGCCGGGGCGCGTCGAAACGGGTCCGAATCCGTCATCTACCCCATCGAGGGTCTCAGCCCGTACCAAAACAAGTGAGTCCCAGAGTACTTCGGGGTCTCATTTACATATAGTCGTTCTCTAAACGTCCTTTCTGATAGGTGGACGATCAAGGCTCGAGTCACGGTCAAATCGGATGTTCGCCATTGGAGCAATCAGCGAGGCGACGGAAAGCTTTTCAGCGTCAACTTGCTCGACGAGACGGTCAGTGCAACGCAGCTGGATTAGATCTGGTGAACACCAGTCTGATGATTCCATTACATTTGGTGCTCATTGCAGGGAGAGATCAAGGCCACTGGGTTCAACGAAGCCGTGGATAATTTGTACGACGTTTTCGAAGTCGGCAAGGTTTACTACGTCTCCAAAGCGCGAGTCAACATTGCCAAAAAGCAGTTCTCGAACCTGTCGAACGAGTACGAGATCGCGTTCGAACGTGATACGATCGTCGAGTTGTGCGAGGACCAGGATGCGGCTCCTCAGGTCAAGTACAATTTTGTCGAACTCGCTAGCCTGGGCGAGTGCCCCAAGGATTCCACCGTTGACGTGCTCGGTATCGTCAAGGACAATGGCGACCTGTCCGAGATTACCGCCAAGGCAACGAATAAGCAGATCAAGAAGCGAGAACTGACCATTGTCGATCGATCGGGCTACTCGGTGCGCGTCACGCTTTGGGGCCGAGCGGCCGAGACATG
The DNA here is from genome assembly GCA_001244265.2 of Microbotryum lychnidis-dioicae p1A1 Lamole. NCBI lineage: Eukaryota > Fungi > Basidiomycota > Microbotryomycetes > Microbotryales > Microbotryaceae > Microbotryum > Microbotryum lychnidis-dioicae. The sequence continues at coordinate 148,081 of CDLV01000007.1, forward strand.
GAAGGATACCGACAACGGTGTATTTGCGTTCAAGGGTGCCAAAGTTGGAGACTTTGGTGGTCGAACATTGAGCATGGGTGGGCAGTCGACGATCGCCGAGGATCCCGATGTCGAGGCGGCGCACGCTCTGCGAGGCTGGTACGACACCGAGGGACATTTGAACGAGTTTACGTCTTACAACTCGTCGATGGCGACGTCGGGTGCGGTGACGTTCAAGAAGGACGAGTTCAAGACACTCGACGAGGTCATCAACTCGGGCATTGGGATGCAGTCGGAGAAGCCCGAGTACTTTGCGACGCGCGCGACCATCACCTTCATCAAGACCGATAACCTCTCATACCCGGCTTGCCCGACCGAGAAGTGCAACAAGAAGATGACGATGGAGGACGAGTCACAATGGAGGTGCGAGAAGTGCAACAGGACGTACGAGAAACCCGAGTACCGGTGAGTCTCGTGCGCTCCTCGTCCAACCGAGCAGTTGACTGATGAGAATTTGTGAACTTGCAGCTACATCGTCTCGATTGCGGTCAACGACTTCACGAACCAGATCTGGCTCTCTGGTTTCAACGAGATGGGCTTGCAGCTCTTTGGCCGAACGGCGAACGAGATGCAGCAACTCAGGGAGGAGAACGAGGACGAATTCTCGATCGTGATCAACAAAGCGCTCGGGACTATGTACAACTTCTCCGTCAAAGCCAAGGCCGACTCGTTCAATGATCAGGTCAAGGTCAGGTACCAGTTGCAAAAAGCGGCACCGGTCAACTGGGTAGAGGACGCCAAGGTCCTCGCCGAGCAGATCCAGGCCATGTCCGTGTAAATCATACTTCGCTTAGCTTCGTCTTTTCTTTGGGTTTGGCATTCAGGGGATCTTGTGCTAGACTCTTTTCGTTTCTCGTTGCTGGTACTCTCTCGGAACCTGTAAAAAATAACTCATACATTTCTTATTGAAGGATTCGAGCATTTTCTATCACCGATGAGATCAGACCATCTCGACCTCATTTATCGATGATCCCGAGGCAGAGCCAAGCGTCTCTTTCCGATCTTCCTGCGGCATCGTCGTCGCCGACATCTTCTCCGAACGCCTTTCGTCCAAAAAGTTGGCATTCGAAACCATGACGCTAGTCGATACGTCGATACTAACACCCATCAAAGATTTCTGAATATACGACGTCATAACACTCGTCGTTCTCGTCGTCGTCGTTGTCGTCGTCGTAGGTGGGAGAGGTAAGTAAAGGGGCGAAACGACGCAACCAGTTCGTCAGCGCATTCGAGCCCTCGAGTGATCGGAACAGTATGAGGATTGCGACGAGGAAGGAAAGGATGGAATTGATCCAAGCGCCGATCAGAGCTATGGCTTGCACCTCGCCTGAATTATGGACGAGGGAGATATGAATGGAGGCGGTACGGTAGGCTAAGACGGTGTTGGAGACGAGCATGACGGAGATCAAGGTGGAAACGAGGAGGCGGTTCGTGGTGGCCCATTCGACGAGGGAGGCTTGGGCGCTGTGGAGGGACAGGGTAGAAGCGCGTCAGCTTGCGAGTAGTAAAGAAGGGCAGGACAAATCAATTTGTGTCCACATGAGGTGATTCCTCAGATCAACATCGGCTGTCGCGGGAACCGTGGATGACGCTTGACTGTCGTCTTCCAGCTTTGTCGGTGAGAGAGGGGCCACAGGGAGGCCGACTCTCTGACGGAGGTCCCGCGCTTGTTTCCGCAGATGGGTGATTTCGATGACGGCGGCTGCGATGTAGAGCTGTATGGGGCGAAGTTCGATATCATCGTAAGCTACTGCGAATGAGGAGTGAAGTAGCAGCTAAGAAGAAGAAAGAAGTGAACGAACCACCGATGTTATGCACAACACGGATCCTACATAGCCGTTGGCGATTGTTTCCCAATGCGTGAGACTTCGATTACTAGCGATGAGTGGAATGAGGGACTGAAGACTTTCTTCGAGGTTGGAGAGGAGCAACGGTTGACCGGGTACCCAAGTCGACGAGAGCTTGCTGAGCGAAGTGGTGGTCACGTTTGCATTGATGAAAACGGTATCCATACGATGCTTGAGTATTGTGAGCAAAGCGAAGGAGGGAATGAGGGTGATTAGAGCAAACATTAAAGGGAGTGACTGGTATAAAATTAAAGTGACGAGAGAATCGTCGTGATGCGAGCCAAATTTCCGGATGTAGGAACTTCCAAATGTGGCCCACACTTCCATCACCTGACCGACAGAGAGGGTGAGGGGTAGAGCACATTGGAAAGCAATGTACCATGAAGGATATACGGATCCGGAAGCGATCTTGCGTGTTGTGATTAGCGCGAGGATGCTGACTGGCGAGAAGAGATTTCGATAAGGAGGAGAGAAGTGACCTCAGCCCCTTCTACTTGCACTCGTCCGGAAGAAACAATAACACACGTGAGTATTTGTAGGCTTACAGCAATGGTAGATTAAAGCCCAAAAGCTGTTGTGAACCGAAATATTGGGCATCGTGATTCTACAGTCGATTCGGCGAAATAGCCAAAAGCGCCCTTGCCGCAGGCGAAGCACGATGCCGAACAGAGTGAGCACGACCGAAACGGAAAACAGCCCAACGAGTGTCCATAGCTGCGTCATGAAAGCCGGGCCTTTTTTCGGGTAAATCGCTTCGCGAATGGCTCCAGTGGCGATTTGGTAAGGCTCCCTGCCCTCAAGAATCGCTTGGACGATGGGTGTGCCGTCTGCTCTGGCCGAGGCCCAAGCGCAATGTGCCAACGCCTCGGTCCGGTAAACCAGCCGCAGCCTGTTCCCCTCTTCTGCTCCTAAGGATACTCACATCTTTGCAGCCACTCTTGCGAGCCCTCTGGCCCCATCGTCTGGTTGAGCAGCTTTACAAACACCGGTATCGAATCCATTGCTGCGACGTGGAAAAGTCGCGGAGGCAAAGCACTGTAAAGGGGTTACTTCAAGGATAGGTGGCCGGCTGGGCGGCTCTGGGCAATCGGCACGAGCTAGCCGCTCGGACAGGGGGATCGCGTGAAGCGACTGCGAGGTGGGAGGTGTGATGTTTCTGCTGAGGTGGAAGGAGAGAGAAGAAGAACGAAAAGAGAGGAAAGCTCAAAGTTGGGGCATAGATTAAAAGTGGTAGATCAAGGAATATACATTACGGCATACGAGGGGCAAGGCCCGACCAAAGCCAACGAAGACCGCTGCGCCATGGCGACTTTCAATTCAGCGTGAGCCTGGGCCTCGTAGGGCATGTCAACACCACATCGCAAGTCGGGCAATGATCCCCACGGGTATCCTTTCGAAATTCCGGTTAGAACTCGCTGCAGGTTGTATTGCCACGACTGACTCTACAGAAACGGGATTTCCCGAAGCACATCACATGCAGGTCGTGTGTCACCACGTCGGCGTTTGTGGGCATTCACAACCCGCCAGCTCGGCGCATTGCGCCTCACCATCATCTCGGTCGCAATATCCTAGAGAGGCGAAAACACTCAGCTCAATTTCTTTGATTTTTCCAGACCATATCGACGTGATCTCAGCAGCCTCAGGTCCTGACCGCTTGGAGGAGGCACACGGACCTCCCGGTGCAAGGTTCGAGTGCCGCCGAGGTGACAGCACCGGAGGCCCCCGCGCCATTGGCCATGGCTCCGCTGCCAAAACCGGCTCAGGCACCTTGGTGTTGAGGTGAGTTGTAGCTTCAGCTTCGAGTACTAGGAGGATCTCATGCGGAGGTGGGGTCTAACTTCGAGTACTACGAGTAGCATCCGATTGGCTCACTTATTGCACGATAAAAATACGTAGTGTTATAAGTTATAACATGAATCAACTGAGCCGCCGCGTCGAAGAGAGTTACCGTGGCGTGCCAAGTGCGAAAGGTGAAGTAATCGTTCAGGCTTAAAGGCCGACTTGCTCGACATTCGTCTGGTGCCCGAAGATGGGGAGTAGATGGTACTCGATTGTGCTCACGCTTTCGCTGCCAGGGCACGTGCGATCAAACGGGGCTGGTTTCCACCCCGTTTTCTCTGTCGGTTCGGCGCTCACCCAGTGCCGTTTCAGGTGGCGCTCCAGATCCTCTTCGCCGAAAAAGCTCGCTTCGGGATAATTTGGGGCACACCTTGCTTTGTCGTCGTCGAAATGGGTAGGAAATGAAATTCTCCCGGCCTGAAGTCGAAGAATGAGTAGCCTTCCGATGCAAGCCAAGTTCTGTGCATTGAACATGGGTGGTGCTGCTTCCTCACTGCAGTCCTTCTCGAGAGGCGAACGCACTTGCTCGTCAGCGATCTGTGCTCGATGGGCGTCGGCCTAGCTTTGCTCATGAACCACCACAAGGACTACCGCATCGAGGCACCCTCAAAGGAGACTAAGGCCAGACTTTGCGAGCACCCTCAAGCACTCCCACCTTTGCTCCCAAATACAACTGGGCAACTATTCATCACCGTCCCTTCGAACCCGCGGCTCCGTCCCGAGCGGCTTCGTCAACGCACTAGACGCAACTGTAGTGTTTCGACTGTAATGTTTCGTAGCTGTCTAGACCGAGCGGTGACATGCTTCATCACTTGAACATGCTCTCCTACGCGACCTATTCCGCCATTCTGCGCGCAGATCACCTGCGACGCGCGATCCCTACCTGAATCTGGAATGATCGCATTCCGAATCGAGCTAGAGATCAAAGCAAAGGCTACTTGGCCCGTGAGGAAGCCATCGTAAAATCGCCTCTCCTCTTGCCACCGGCCAAGAAAATTCGGCTCGACGACGCCGACCGAATCGAACCGTGACCCCACTGCCCTCCGAGATGAAACATTTTTGTTTGGCCGTTCAACGCATTTTATCAAGTCGAGCATCCTCCGTTGCGAGTTCTCGAATCCTCCCCTATATCAACGATCAGTTCGAACCATTTATGCGCATCACCGAAAAGGAAAGCTGATCTTAGTCGATGTGACGCCCAGCTCCGATCCAAAGAACAGTTAGGCTACATCGTTTCCTCCTCCACCTGGTCGCTCTACTCCCTCACCGCCTTCCGCATCATAGTCCAATCCGAGCATGCACCCGAATACCTCGAATCACGAATCAAAGCTCTGTGGTCCTCGTTCGAAGACGTTTTGAGTGAAATGACGGAAGAGGCGTTCGGGAAGCAGAAGCAAAGCTTGATGGATAAGAAGAGGGAGAAGGTCAAGAACTCGTGTGGGGAGAGCCTAGCGCGAGGTATTGGGATGAAATTCAGGAAGGCACTCTGGATTTCGAAAGACGTGGGTCCACTTGGTGGAAAGGGTTTTGTCTTGCAGGATGAGGGATTGACCTCTCCTAGTCCGGTTCGAACGGCTTCGCAGGTGAACGACAGGCTCTACTCGTGTCGACGTTGACACGCGCGGATCTCGTCAACTTCTTCAATACCTACATACGCCCCGGAGCTCCGAAACTGTCCAAGCTGTCGATACTGATGAGGTCGCGGAGACTCCAATCCGATGCGCTGAAAGCGCTTGAGGAGGTCTTACCCGGCGGAAACGAGAAGGTCAAGGCGTTGCTCGAGTCGAAGCCGACATTGGGACAACTCGAAGCGGGGATTCAGGCGCTTTATCCCGAAGGTCAGGGAATTCCTCAGAGGATCAAAGAGGAATTGGAGAAGGTGGTTCGACTTCCTGAGTTGGAAGGAGAAGGGGTGAAGGAATTATTCGAGGAAGAGATCGATGAGTGGAAGAGGGGGTTGGAGAAGGCTGAGAGACTGGGGGCGAGGGAGGATCACCGTTTTGATTTGGAGGTGACGAGTAAGCTCTAGAGAAGTGCGCTCTTTCAAAAGCTGTGAATACGCAATAGAAGTATGATGTAGATATATACTGTTGCAAATTCCAGGTTGGCGCGTTTCAGTTTGATACGGAAACGAGTCTGGACGCCGGACGACCCGAAGGAGTCGGCGGATGAGTCGGCGGAGTGAGGAGGGCCTCAATTGTTAAGGAAAGGTCGTTGTGGTGAGTTTGGAGGAGGGTAGTGGCGGAATGATCAGGTTAAGGTCAGGTACCAGTTGCAAAACGCGGCACCGGTCAATTGGGTTGAGGACGCCAAGGTCCTCGCCGAGTAGATCCAAGCCCTGTCCGCGTAGACCATAATTCGCTTCGCTTCGTCTTTTCTTTGGGTTTGGCATTCAGGGGAGCTTGTGCTAGACTTCTATCGTTTCTCGTTGCTGGTGCTTTCTCGGAACTTGTAATTTATAAAGCGTTCAACTTCATACATATTGAAGGATCCAAGCATTTCCTAATACCGATTGAATCAGACCATCTCGACCTCATCCATCGATGATCCCGAGGCAGAGCCAAGCGTCGCTTTCCGATCTTCCGCCGGCATCAAGTTCTCCGATTGGCTTTCGTCCGACTTGGCATTCGAAACCATAACGCTAGTCGATACGGCGATACTAACACCCTTCACAGGTTTCTGAATATACGACGTCATGACATTCGTCGTTCTCGTCGTCGTCGTTGTCGTCGTCGTAGGTGGGATAGGTAAGTAAGGCGCGACACGACGCAACCATTTCGTTAGAGCATTCGAGCCCTCGAGTGATCGGAAAAGGATCAGGGTCGCGACGAGGAAGGAAACGACGGAATTGATCCAGGCGGCGATCAGAGCTATGGCTTGCACGTCGCCTGTGTTAAGGATGAGGGATACGGAAGTAAAAGCGATACGGAAGGATAAGAAGGTGTTGGAGAGGAGCATGACGGAGATCAAAGTGGACACGAAGAGGCGGTTCTTGGCGGCCCATTCGACGAGGGAGGCTTGGGCGCTGTGGAGGGACAGCAGGGTAGAAGCGCGTCAGCTTGCGAGTAGTCAAAGAGTAGGACCAATCGAATTGTATTCACATGAGGTGATCCCTCAGAGCAACATCGGCTGTCGGGCCGGAGACACGGGGTGGATCCGTGGGCGACGCTTGACTGTCGTCTTCCAGCTTTCTTGGTGAGAAGGGGACGACAGGGAGGCCGACTCTCTGACGGAGGTTCCGCGATTGATGCCGCAGATGGGTGATTTCGACGACGGCGGCTAAGATGTAGAGCTGTATGGGACAAGAGTATAGACCATCCTAAGCTACTGCGAATGAGGGGTGAAACAGCAGCCAAGAGGAAGAGGAAGTGAACGAACCACCGATGTGATGCCCAGCACGCATCCTATATAGCTGTTGGCGATTTTATACCACTGAGAGAGGCTTCGCATGCTAGCGACGAGTGGAATGAGGGACTGAAGACTTTGTTCGAGGTTGGAGACGAGCACCGGTTGACCGGGTACCCAAGTCGACGAGAAGTTGCCGAGCGAAGTGCTGATCGCATCTGCATTGATGTAGACGGCATTCAAATAACGCTCGAGCATTGCGAGCAAAGCGAAGGAGGGAACGAGCGCGATCAGAGCGAACATGAAAGGGAGTGACTGGTATAAAATTGTTGTGATGAGAGGATCGTCGTGATGCGAGCCAAATTTGCGGATGTAGGAACTTCCTAATGTGGCCCACACTTCCGTTACCTGACCGGCAAAGAGGGCGAGGGGTAGAGCACATTGGAAACTGATGTACCATGAAGGATATGAGGATCCGGAAACGATCTTGCTTGTTATGACTAGCTCGACGATGCTCACTGCCGAGAAGAGAATTTGATGAGGACAGAAGTAACTTAGCCCCGTCCACTTGCACTCGTTCGGAGAAAAAAACAGACAGCATGACAATATTTGTAGACTCACAGCAATGGTAGACGAAAGCCCAAAAGCTGTTATGGATCGAAATGTTGGGCATCGTGATTCTACAGTCGATTCGACGAAACAGCCAAAAGCGCCCTTGCCGCAGGCGAAGCACGATGCCGAGCAGAGTGAGCACGACCGAAACGGAAAACAGCCCAACGAGTGTCCATAGCTGCCTCATGAAGGCCGGGCCTTCTTTCGGGTAAATCGCGTTGCGAATGGCTTCAATAGCGATCCGGTAGGGCTCCCTGCCCTCAAGAATCGCTTGGACGATGGGTGTGCCGTCTGCTCTGGCCGAGGCCCAAGCGCAATGTGTCAACGCCTCGGTCCGGTAAACCAGCCGCAGCCCGTGCCCCTCTTCTGCTCCTAAGGATACTCACATCTTTGTATCCACTTTTGCGAGTCCTCTGGCCCCATCGTCTGGTTGAGCAGCTCGAAGATACCTTGTACCGAATCCATTGCTGTGACGTGGGAGAGTCGAGGAGGTAAAGTACTGGAAAAAGGGGGTTACTTCGAAGATAAAAGGTGGCCGGCTCTGCGGCTCTGGGCAATCGGCAAAAGCTAGCTGCTCAAAAAATAGGGGAAGCGGGGGGCAGGGGGCGGCTGGACGTTGGGAGGTATGATGTCTGATGAGTTTGAAGGAGAGAGAGAGGATGAAAGCACAAGTTGAGACATTGATTAAGAATGGTAGATTAAGCAAACGACTCTACGTCGTACCACGGGGGGGGGGGGGAGCGAAGCCCACGAAGGCCGCTGCGCGCTGCGCCTTGGCGACTTTTTACTTTCGCGTGGGCATGGGCCTCGTGGGGACATGTTAACACCGAGTCGGGCAATGATCTCCTAGGATATCTTCTCGATCAGCTCCGCTCAGCACTCGCTGTGTTTGGCAGTCGACTGACCTTACAGAAACGGCTTTTCCCGAAGCACATCACCAGCAGGTCGTCGGTCACCACGTCGGCGTTTGTTGGAATTCACAAACAGTCAGCTCGGGCTCATTGCGACTCACCATTTATTTGGTCGCAACATCCTAGCGAGGCGAAAACACCTAGCGCGATTTCATAGTTCTCTCAGACAATGTCGACGTGAGCTCAGCAGCCTCAGCCCCTAGCGCCCTATTGGAAGAGGCACGGACCTCCTTGCTAGCCGGGTCCGAGGCGAACCCGGCTCAGGCACCAACCAGGTGGCTCTCGTGCCTTGAGGTGACTTCTAGCGTCGAGTACTACGATTAGCATCCGATGGGCTCGCTCATTGCACAAGAAACGTATTCCAGTGTTGAAAAATGAACCAACTGACCCGCGGCGTTAAAGAGAAAGCCTGAAACGATGAACACCTCAGACTCACGATCTTGACCCGGGCCCATCACCGAACCTTCGTGAACCCTTGGCCAGAGGAAATCGCATCGCACACCCCTGACCTGGGCCCAGCGGCAATCTGAACGTTCCGCTACGACCCCGAGGGCATTTTGATAAGACCGTACTTTTAACGTTCATTTTCATAAGCTTTAGCTGCCGCTCAATCGCTGTCTTTTAATTCCATCAAATTTCCGGCTTTTTCCTGAGAGCAACGGAGTGCAAGCGCGTGGTTTTGGTTGACATTGCTTCTACAGCAGAGCTCCGCCTGACACGCGGGGCGAGGGCTGGCGTCTGTCACGTGATGCGGCGCGCGTGTCATTCCGGCAGTCGACTAGCGGCCTTAGGGGCTGAACAACAAGCCACACCCGTAAAGCAACCCGCGCCACTCTCTCTAACCTGTTCTTTTTTCCTCCCACTCTCATCGATTTTTGTTCACACTCACTCAAGGAGAAACCCTCGTCACTATGCCCCGGTCCCAAGGTCCCAAGGTCGCCAGGGCAGATCGGCAGGTCCATTAAGCCAGGCAAATGAACTCGTGCGCGCACGCGCGATAAGGCAGCTTTTCTGTTTTTTGGCCCGAGGGGAGCTTGGTAGAGGGATGGTGTACCATTGCTCCCCCCTCCTCGCCGACCCCGGCATGGTGCACCTCTCTGGGCGTCCCACGAGCCGTGAAGCGTAGCTTATTAGCTAATCGGTGTTAGAGTTATCCTTATGGACAATACCAATCTTCCTATACCAATGTTCCCAAGAGTCGAATTCGGAACCGAAATGCGATATAGCTGTTGTACCCAATACCGCCTGCTGACAAGATGGAGGAGACAACCAAGCATGCACAGGTAAGACAGCTGCTGTATTGACCTTCTGCCCCCTCCCCCTCCCTCCTAACTTTCTGCTTCTCTTCACTCACTACTTACTACCCCTTTTTTTTCTTCAATAGAATTCAACAACAGTACAATTATAACATTACCTAAAAACCATGGAAAAGTCGGAGAGAATGCAGTTGAGCACACTGACTAGGCCAGCTTCGGAGCTTCGGATCTCGAAGATGGGAGTTTCCTTTTGCCGAGTCATATTGGGCCCTACTGGGTCTTAAGGGTATTGATGGTATTGAGACAAAAGAGCTTACTGGTCACTTGCTGTTCATTAGATTCAAAAAAAACCCAGTGGGAACCCGTTAAATTAAAGGGAGGATGAAATTCAAAAAATAGCAGGATAATCGAACAATCTACATGATATCAGCGCAGAGGTTAAGACAATACGAAATACAGCAAAGAAACAAAATCCCTTCATCTTACATTCATTGCCGAAACAGCCTGCATGTCGCTTGTTGCCGGACTTGGCTTCAAACACTCGTGCAATGAGATCCGGGCGGTTGCATGCTTTATCGGCCCCAGTGCAGCCTTGATTTCCGGTGAGTCGGGGTCGTACGTCATCGTGATGAGCAGCGGAGGCTTTCCATGTTTGACAACGCACGCCATCGCATCCTGGTATTGCTGCGTGATGTCGCGATTTGGTTCGGGGTCAAGCCGTTGATGCCTTGGGTCGTGGTGAGGCGTAGGTTCTCTTGATGTAACCGGATGTGTTGAGTCAATCGGTCTTGACTTGGGAGTACATCCGCAATTCACGAACTCCAGGAAGGGACGTTGGGTGCAATGCGGGATTGAGAAGTGCTAGTCGCGTTTGGCAAGTAGTGCGCAAAGAATTGTCAACGCGAGACTCGCCACCTCGACCCCTTTACTTAAACCTTCGTCCTAGGTGTTCAAAAGTTCAATGTCAGTCTGTGCTTGCGCCTTCGGCAGAATGGAACATCAGAGAAAGAGCCGAAGACGCGTAAGTTCGCCATCACTATCCTCTTCGTCCCCTTCCTCGCCGTCTTCATCCTCATTGTCGCGGTCTTCGTCCTCCTGTTCGTCTTCGTCATCCAGACCGAGACCGGCAAGTACCTCGCGCAATTGGACACCATTGTCGATCTGCTCTCAGTTTCTGGTGATTGGCGGCCTGGCTTGGTAGAACCCCGCAAAGAGGAATGCTGGGGTGGAAGCCATCTTCCCTGCAGGAAAAAGTAGTGGGTAACGGAGAGGCATCGCGGACGGATGGAGCGAGCTAACGATTTGGTACTGGGGCCGACCATCGGGACATCGATCACCGTACACCTGGAGAATAAGGTCTTGCGGTCCACGATCTCCCGTGTTGGTGTCGGAATCGCAGATAAGCATCGCCATTTCCGTGCTCGACGTAGGAGGGTTGTGGGTGCGTCGGTCCCGGCCTGGCGCGAGGCAGAGGCGCAGGATCCACTCTTTGGCCGTATCCCAACCTGCGCGAGGTTTGGCCGATGCGAACTCCCTCACAAAGTGGTTCTTGGTACGCAACATGGACTCGAGCTTGGTCAGAGTAGATCGTTGCATGTGACTGTCTGCGCCGTCGGGTCCAAGTCGAGTGTCGGTGGCCTCGGCCGGGTCGATCAGCCATGTTTGAGCAAAGGCTGGGCGTTGATTCACGGCAGGGATCAGGGCGCCGAGTCGATGGTAGAGGCGACCAAACACGCGAAACACGGGGGGTCCTAGCGTGCCCACTTGAGTTTGGTCCCAGAGGGCAGCGAGCGAAGTGAACGACAACGCGTTGTTGTACGATCGGGCGTTCTCGCGGAACGCTTTAGCTTCTGTGTGCGTGGGAAGATTGCCGTGGAAATATCGTCGCACAGTTCAGCATGTGGGTCTACTGCAGACGAACGTTGTTGGACGGAGCAACTGACCGCTATCCGAGCCTTGAAGAAGCTGCCGATACTCGAGATTGGGCTGGGGAGGGGGAGGTAGCCGCACCTTGCCCTGCGAAAACGTGGGGCTTGAGGGGTTTGAGCGCGATTCGAGCCCGGCGCACTCGCCTTTGCGGGGGCGAGCCCAGCGTCGAGTTGGCCATCGCGCTGACCACGCTGTCCGTTCTGCACAGCTGCACGGCGGGCTCGTATACGTGTCGCAATACCAAGATCGGTTAAATTGTTGTCATGACGCGCCGGGGGGCTGATTCTGTTGATCGGTGCGGGACGAAGAGGAGGGTCGAGCCGCGGGGCGCCCAGCAGCGGGCGCTCGAGCAGGCCCATGGTACGCTGCCACCCTCGCGCCCAAGAACTTGGCGAGGTTGCGATGGCCCTCCCTGGCGACCTTGGGACCGGGCATAGTAGCGAGGGTTTGTTCTTGAGAGTGGGAGGGAGAAAGGAAAGGTTCGAGGGAGTGGCGCAGGATTATTTACGTGGTCTGATTCGTTGTTCAGCCCCTAATGCCGCTGGTCGACTGCCGGAATGACACTCCACCGCCGGCGCACCGCATCACGTGACAAACGCCAGCCCTCGCCTCGCGCGTCAGGCAGAGCTCTGCTGTAGAAGCAATATCATGCAAAGCCACGCGCTTGCGGTTCATTAAATACCATATGATTGGAAGCATTGTTTTATGTCAGCGAAAAAAAGAAGGAAAATACTGGGAGCGCTGTAGCTTCGTTGGAACGGCGCGGAAAATACAAAAGTCACCACAGGGCTTGTACATGACTTCTGATCGGAACCCCGACACCACAGGCAGGTGCGGCAGACACAACAGTATGCTGGTAGATCCACCAAAGGCGGCCCGGAGGGCCGCAACCTAGTTAAAAACAGCGATTTTAGGTACATTCCTTAACTCACTTTTTTTTTACTAGTTAGGGTAAAGTGGCTCACGGTTCGCTCCCGCACTTGGACCTTGGCCCAAGCACATCGACGCGCCGACGCACACTGGGTGACTAAATGCTCCTCGGATTTAGTCGGACCAGGTTGATGATTGGTCCTTCTTCTTGTTCATGTTCCTGTTCTTGTTCTTCTGCAATGATTGAGTAGGAGCGATCTTACACCTTGTCCAAACACGACCTCATCGCTGTCTCTCGCGCCTCGCATATTAACCAATGATCATTTTGTGATTGTTCCGCATCTCGATAGTTGACACAAAGCACACAAGGGGACCACACCGGTGACATTTCCGGTAGGACGTCTCAGAATTTGGGTGTGTAGCTCTTCATTCTCACATCACCTGATTGTGTCCTATTCTCTGAAGCGCGACGTGACTTCTGACAAATCGCACTTTTCACAATGCATGCATGACCAGGGACTTCTCGCTTGACCCTCGGCTGCGCACCCAACGCAGCATCGGACAGTGCAGTAGAAAGCTGTGGGCAAATTGATGGGCAGTGCAATACAGAGGGGGGCTGGTAAATCTCATGTTCTATCTGCCATGTGAAAACCCGAGTATTCAAGACGTTTTCGATCGCAATGTTGACCATCGGTGGATTTTCCCCGCGCCGGGTACCCTGACTCAAAAACCTAGTCACTTTCAGTGTCAAAAACCTAGTCACTTTCAGTGCCACTACAGTACGATCTGGTGAGGACCCTCATTTTTACAAAGAAGACTTCAAGCAAACAGAACCAAGGAGACCGATTGAGATACCACCAGAAGTGTCATCTGCAAAGGCTTCCTTGGTCGACAGTGGAAACAGTCGGAGGCCAGCAATAGCTCGCAGGCCACTCGTGCACTCTGATGCGAGGAGGAATAGCAGAGTACTACGAAGAACAACATCGTGATCCTGACTCAATGATGTTCGTCCAGGTGTATACACCCCACTTTTCTGTCCATGGCTAACTCTGAGCTTCTGTCTTTACGATGTAACAGTAGTACATGTACCGGTGAGAGCACGCAACAGATCGGGTCACACGGCAGAGAGCACATGAAAGGCGCAGGTGTGATTGGCATCAAAGTCACCTGTTTCTCAGCACCGGGGCAGATATTATTGGTGTATTGTCAAAATCATTCCTCAACATCAAACTAGAATGAGTTAAATCATACACAAACATCTTGTCAGGGGTATTGAGTACGTCGTCATGTATCTGAAATGTCGAGAGTCCAATGTCGACGCAAACGTACAACTGTCTTAGTGGCTGCGTGGCTTAAAGTGGCCAAGACAACACCATTGACAAGCACCGGAAAACAGATCGAGTATGGGACCAGTTTAGCCTTAGTTCGAGTACACATTAGAGTGTGGGGGTAAATGGAGTCTGATTATTAGTGTTGGAATCAACGATGATCCCGAAAATGATCAACAAAAGAAGAAGAACGGCTGGACCAGGAATCGAACCTGGGTCGCTTCCATTCATTAGAAAAGCTTTGACCAACTAAACTATCCGGCCACCTGATATCAGTGTAAGGCCTACTAACACCTTCAACACTTCCCCTTAGACCTTTGCACTGCTGCCAAGCTATTGCGCAGTCGCTCTCCTGTCTTTGTCTCGACCGAGTTGGGAAGTGACGGCGGGGTGGGCCTCCTGTCGTTAGTAAATCGTTTTATTACTCTTTCTCTTTCTCTCTCTCTCTTCTTCTCTCTCTCATTCGTCTCCTGGTGGGGAGCAACCGCTTGGCTGGGGCACTTGAATCCCAAGGATCGGATTGGTGGACACCGGCCCGTTTCTCGCATCTTGCGGGCGGTTTGTGTTATCATCGTCGACTTCTATCTAGTTTTTCCATAGGCCAAATAGGGGGAACAGGAATTGGGGGCAACATAATGAACAGTTTCTACAAAAAAAAAAAAAAAAAAAAAAAAAAAAAAAAAGGGTCGACTCTAAGTCCCAATTGGACTCTGTGTCAAGCTTCTGCGGCAGCTCCGGTAACTCTGTGCGGCGTCACTGGAAAGATTTGAAAGGTTCTATAATAGATCCTCACTCTTCCCCTTAGAACCTTGCTTTGGCATCTTGCTCTACAGCATGGTTCGGAGACAGCCGCCCCCTTTCTCTTGTTAACCGACAGACGCTACCATATGGAGTTCTTAAAGACGTTGAGGAAATCGACTCCCTGATCAGCGAAAGCACATCGAGAAGCGAATGGGGAGAAACTAAGCCGCTTCTGCGCGCGGAGCCTAACAACATCTAAGCAATACCCAATTAGACACTTTCTAATGAATACTGAGCCCAAGAATCCCTGGCCTCGCTCTCACTCGCGATCACCGCCTCAACCCAGTTGGCTCCCATTGTGCTCATAGACGAGATCGTCTTCTGTTGCACCAACCCATTCCAACAGGTCGACTTCCTGAGTTGGAAGGAGTGGGAGTGGAGGAATTGTCCGAGGAGATCGATGAGTGGAAGAACTGAAAAGGCCGAGAGGCTGAGGGCAAGGGAGGATCACCGTTCTGATTTGGAGGTGACGAGTAAGCTCTAGAGATGTGAGCTCTCTTATAGACTTCAAACAAGCCATAGAGGTGTAATTCAGGTATATAATTTTGCACATTCCAGGTGGCACATTCAATTCGACATGGAAACGAGCTTGGACGCCGGACGACCCGAAGGAGCCGAATGGTGACTCGGCGGAGTGAGGAGGGCTTCGATTATTAAGGAAAGGTCGTTTTGGTGATTTGGAGGAGGGTAGTAGCGGAATGATCAGGTCAAGGTCAGGTACCAGCTGTAAAAAGCGGCACCGGTCAATTGGGTTGAGGACGCCAAGGTCCTCGCCGAGCAGATCCAGGCCCTGTCCGCGTAGACCATAATTCGCTTCGCTTCGTCTTTTCTTTGGGTTTGGCATTCAGGGGAGCTTGTGCTAGACTCCTTTCGTTTCTCGTTGCTGGTGTTTTCGAAACTTGTAATAAATAACTAAATAACGTGTGCAACTTCATACATTGGATCCGAGCATTATCTAATACCGATTGAATCAGACCATCTCGACCTCATCCATCGATGATGCCGAGGCAGAGCCAAGCGTCGCTTTCGGATCACCGGTCCGAGTCTGCTGTAGTGTCGCCAGCATCTCCTCCGAACGCACTTCGTCCAACAAGTTGGCATTCGAAATCATGACGCTAGTCGATACATCGATACTAACACCCATCAAAGGTTTCTGAATATACGACGTCATGACATTCGTCGTTCTCGTCGTCGTCGTTGTCGTCGTCGTAGGTGGGATAGGTAAGTAAGGCGCGACACGACGCAACCATTTCGTTAGAGCATTCGAGCCCTCGAGTGATCGGAACAGGATGAGGGTCGCGACCAGGAAGGAAAGGACGGAATTGATCCAGGCGGCGATCAGAGCTATGGCTTGCACGTCGCCTGTATTACGGATGATGGAAACGGAAACGAAGGCGATACGGAAGGATAAGAAGGTGTTGGAGAGGAGCATGATGGAGATCGATGTGGAAACGAGAAAGCGGTTCTTGGCGGCCCATTCGACGAGGGAGGCTTGGGCGCTGTGGAGGGACAGCAGGGTAGAAGCGCGTCAGCTTGCGAGTAGTCAAAAAGTAGGACAAATCGAATTGCGCCCACAAGAGGTGACCCCTCAGATCAACATCGGCTGTCGCGCCGGAGTCACGGGGTGGAACCGTGGGTGACGCTTGACTGTCGTCTTCCAGCTTTCTCGGTGAGAACGAGACGACAGGGAGTCCGACTCTCTGACGGAGGTCCCGCGATTGATGCCGCAGATGGGTAATCTCGATGACGGCGGCTGAGATGTAGAGCTGTGTGGGACAAGAGTCAAAACCATCGTAAGCTACTGCGAATGGGGGTGAAAGAGCAGCTAAGAGGAAGAGGGAGTGCACGAACCACCGATGTGATGCCCAGCACGCATCCTATATAGCTGTTGGCGATTTTATACCACTGAGAGAGGCTTCGCATTCTAGCGACGAGTGGAATGAGGGACTGAAGACTTTGTTCGAGGTTGGAGACGAGCACCGGTTGACCGGGTACCCAAGTCGACGAGAGGTTGCCGAGCGAAGTGCTGATAGCGTCTGCATTGATGAAAACGACATCCAAATAACGCTCGAGCATTGCGAGCAAAGCGAAGGAGGGAACAAGGGTAACCAGAGCGAACATGGAAGGGAGTGACTGGTACAGTATGGATGTGATGAGAGAATCGTCGTGATGCGAGCCGAATTTCCGGATGTAGGAACTTCCAAATGTGGCCCACACTTCCGTCACCTGACCGGCAAAGAGGGCGAGGGGTAGAGCACATTGGAAACTGATGTACCATGAAGGATATGAGGATCCGGAAACGATCTTGCTTGTTATGACTAGCTCGACGATGCTCACTGCCGAGAAGAGAATTGATGAGGACAGAAGTAACTTAGCCCCGTCCGCTTGCACTCGTTCGGAAAAAAAAAAAAAAACCCAGATAACATGTCAATATTTGTAGACTCACAGCAATGGTAGACGAAAGCCCAAAAACTGTTGTGGACCGAAATATTGGGCATCGTGATTCTACAGTCGATTCGACGAAACAGCCAAAAGCGCCCTTGCCGCAGGCGGAGCACGATGCCAAGCAGTGTGAGCACAACCGAAACGGAGAACAGTCCAACGAGTGTCCATAGTTGTATCATAAAGGCCGGGCCTTCTTTCGGGTAAACTGCTTCGCGAATGGCTTCAATAGCGATCTGGTAAGGCTCCCTGCCCTCAAGAATCGCTTGGACGATGGGTGTGCCGTCTGCTCCGGCCGAGGTCCAAGCGCAATGTGTCAACGCCTCAGTCCGGTAAACCAGCCGCAGCCCGTGCCCCTCTTCTGCTCCTCTTCTGCTACTAAGGATACTCACATCTTTTCAGCCACTCTTGCGAGTCCTCTGGCCCCATCGTCTGGTTGAGCAGCTTTACAATCGCCGGTATCGAATCCATTGCTGCGACGGAAGAGTCGCGAAGGTAAAGTACTGGAAAAAGGGGGTTACTTCGAGGAGAGGTGGCCGGCTGGGCGGCTCTGGGCAATCGGCACGAGCTAGGCGCTCGGACAGGGGGACCGCGTGAAGCGGCCGGGAAGTGGGAGGTGTGATGTGTCTGCTGAGGTGGAAGGAGAGAGAAGAGGAACGAGAAGAGAAGATGGAAGCTCAAGTTTGGGGCATATATTAAAAGTGGTAGATCAAGTAAGATATTTTGCGGCATACGCAGGGCGAGGCCCGAGCAAAGCCCACGAAGATCGCCGCGCCTTACTTTTCAATTCAGCGTGAGCAGGGGCCTCGTGGGGGCATGTCAACACCACATCGGAAGTCGGGCAATGATCCCCATGGGTATCCTTTCGAAGTTCCGGTTAGAACTCGCTGCAGGTTGTATTGCCACGACTGACTCTACAGAAACGGGATTTCCCGAAGCACATCACATGCAGGTCGTGTGTCACCACGTCGGCGTTTGTGGGCATTCACAACCCGCCAGCTCGGGCGCATTGCGTCTCACCATCATCTCGGTCGCAACATCCTAGAGAGGCGAAAACACTCAGCTTAATTTCATTGATTTTTCTAGACCATGTCGACGTGATCTCAGCAGCCTCAGCTTCTGAGCGCCGAGTTGGAGGAGGCATACGGACCTCCCGGCTGGTGTGATCCGTTGGTGCAAGGTTCGAGTGGGGCCGAGGTGCCAGCACCGGAGCCCCCGGCGCCGCTGGCCATGGCTCCAGCGCCAAAACCGGCTCAGGCACCTTGGGTATTAGGAGGATTTCGTGTTTTGAGGTGAGTTGTAGCTTCGAGTACTACGAGTGTGAGTCTCGTCGACTCCCCTGACTACTCGCGCGAGTTGTAGCGGAATAGTGGTTCGAGTTGCAGCAAGACAAAGGACAACATTGGCGTATACAAAAGTCAACAAGAACCACGATCAAACGACTGAATCTCAGCAAATGAAATAAAGAACCTCAAAAACCCGGTGAATAGGGACGGTGGGTGGGATCACAACTCGGAGCTTTGCGACCAAAGCTTCTAGATGTCGGTCGGCTGCAACTGGTGATGGGGAAGTTCATCGATGGGCTCAGCACACCTTTGTGACCAGACAAGTCACTGTATAAGGACGGATCGGCGCAGATGGCGCGAGCCTAGGAGGCAAACTTGGGTCTGCTGCAGTGTGAGCTGTGCATTTAGCGTGCTGCCCAACAAGGGCTACAGAGCTATATGCCCGTACAACTAAGTTGTAGGAATAGAAATGCAGTGTACATGTCACAACAAGCGCAGCGGTATCCAGCCACTCACTCTGAGTTACTCATGAGGCGAGCCAGCCTGAGGTCGATGGTTTAAGACGAGCTGCTCGCAGCTGTAAACGTCCAGCAAGACGGAACCCTCGGTCAGCGACTTGGTCAGCTGGGAGATAGTCTTGGGAGTGCGTAACGCAGCGGTCCCTACAGGTGGTGAACGCAGCCGCAGAAGAGGAAATATCGACGATGCAGTGATGAGGCCGATGAGCCCGCGTATGTGGGAAGCACAGCTATAGCAGGCTTTTTTGTGATATAAAGTCTGATTAGACTTCACATATTCGATTATCTACGCAAAATCAATGCTTCTTGAAAAGGGGGGCTATAGCGTCAACAGGGGAGAAAGGGTCCGTGCGCGCGAGCCTGAATCGGCGTCAAATCCTTGCAGCAAAAGCCGAAAATACCACTGCATGCGCTCCTCGTCCAACCACTGCAAGCAGTTGATTGATCAGGATTTGTAAACCTGCAGCTACATCGTCTCGTTTGCAGTCTACGACTTCACGAACCAGATCTGGCTCTCTGGCTTCAACGACTCGGACTCGGAGATGAGCCTGCCGCTCTTTGGCCGAACGGCGAACGAGATGCAGCAACTCAGAGAGGAGAACGAGGACGAATTTCCGATCGTGACCAACAAGGCACTCGGGACCATGTACAACTTCTCCGTCAAGGCCAAGGCCGACTCATTCAATGATCAGGTCAACTTCAGGTACCAGTTGCAAAAAGCGGCACCGATCAATTGGGTTGAGGACGCCAAGCCAAGGTCCTCGCCGAGTAGGTCCAGGCCATGTCCGTGTAGATCATAATTCGCTTCGCTTCGTCTTCGCTTTGGGTTTGGCATTCAGGGGATCTTGTGCTAGACTCCTTCCGTTTGGCGTTGCTGGTGCTTTCCCGGAACTTACAATATACAACGCGTGCAAATTCATACATTTTTCATTGAAGGAGCATATATTTCATATTGAAGGATCCAAGCTCTAATACGGATTCGATCAGACGACCTCGACCTCATCCATCGATGATCCCGAGGCGGAGCCAAGCGTCCCTTTCCGATTCTCCTGCGGCATCATCGCCGGCATCTTCTCCGAATGGCTTTCGTCCGACTTGGCATTCGAAACCATAACGCTAGTCGACACGTCGATACTAACACCCATCAAAGGTTTCTGAATATACGACATCATGACATTCGTCGTTCTCGTCGTCGTTGTTGTCGTCGTCGTAGGTGGGATAGGTAAGTAAGGCGCGAAACGACGCAACCAGTTCGTCAGAGCATTCGAGCCCTCGAGTGATCGGAAAAGGATGAGGGTCGCGACGAGGAAGGAAAGGACGGAATTGATCCAGGCGGCAATCAGAGCTAGAGCTTGTATGTCACCTGTGTTGCTAGTGAGAGAGATGTGAGTGATGGCGGTACGGAAGGATAAGAAGGTGTTGGAGAGGAGCATGACGGAGATCAAGGTGGAAACAAGGAGGCGGTTCTTGGCGGCCCATTCGACGAGGGAAGCTTGGGCGCTGTGGAGGGACCGGATAGAAGCGCGTCAGCTTGCGAGTAGTCAAAAGAGCAGGACAAATCGAATTGTGCCCACATGAGGTGATTCCTCAGATCATTATCGGCTGTCGCGGGAACCGTGGGTGACGCTTGACTGTCGTCTTCCAGCTTTCTCGGTGAGACAGGGGCGACAGGAACGCCGACTCTCTGACGGAGGTCCCGCGCTTGCTTCTGCAGATGGGTGATTTCGATGACGGCGGCTGAGATGTAGAGCTATGTGGGTCGATATCATCGTAAGCTACTACGAATGAGGAGCGGAGTAGCAGCTAAGAGGAAATGGATGTTAACGAACCACAGATGTGATGCACAGCACGCATCCTATATAGCTGGTGGCGATTTTATGCCACTGCGTGAGGCCTCGCATACTAGCGATGAGTGGAACGATAGACTGAAGACTTTGTTCGAGGTTGGAGAGGAGCAGGGCTTGACCGGGTACCCAAGTCAACGAGAGGTTGCCAAGCGAAGTGCTGGTCGCGTCTGCATTGATGAAAACGGCATCCAAATAACGCTCGAGCATTGCGAGCAAAGCGAAGGAGGGAACAAGGGTAACCAGAGCGAACATGGAAGGGAGTGACTGGTACAGTATGGATGTGATGAGAGAATCGTCGTGATGCGAGCCGAATTTCCGGATGTAGGAACTTCCAAATGTGGCCCATACTTCCGTTACCTGACCGGCAAAGAGGGCAAGGGGTAGAGCACATTGGAAACTGATGTACCATGAAGGATATGAGGATCCGGAAACAATCCTGCTTGTTATGACTAGCTCGACGATGCTCACTGCCGAGAAGAGAATTTGATGAGGAGAGAAGTGACTTAGCCCCGTCTACTTGCACTCGTTCGGAGAAAAAAACAGACAGCCTGTCAATATTTGTAGACTCACAGCAATGGTAAACGAAAGCCCAAAAGCTGTTGTGGACCGAAATGTTGGGCATCGTGATTCTACAGTCGATTCGACGAAACAGCCAAAAGCGCCCTTGCCGCAGGCGAAGCACGATGCCGAGCAGCGTGAGCACAACCGAAACGGAGAACAGTCCAACGAGTGTCCAGAGTTGCGTCACGAAGGCCGGGCCTTTTTTCGGGTAAATCGCGTCGCGAATGGCTTCGATGGCGATTTGGTAAGGCTCCCTGCCCTCAAAAAGCGCATCGAGGATAGGCGTGCCGTCTGCTCCGGCGAGGCCCAAGCGCAATGTGTCAACGCCTCCGTCCGGTAAACCAGCGGCAGCCCGTGCCCCTCTTCTGCTCCTCTTCTGCTCCTAAGGATACTCACATCTTCGCAGCCACTCTTGCGAGTCCTCTGGCCCCATCGTCTGGTTGAGCAGCTTTACAATCACCGGTATCGAATCCATTGCTGCGACGGAAGAGTCGCGAAGGTAAAGTACTGGAAAAAGGGGGTTACTTCGAGGAGAGGTGGCCGGCTGGGCGGCTCTGGGCAATCGGCACGAGCTAGGCGCTCGGACAGGGGGACCGCGTGAAGCGGCCGGGAAGTGGGAGGTGTGATGTGTCTGCTGAGGTGGAAGGAGAGAGAAGAGATCGAAGAGAAAGGATGAAAGCTTAAAGTTGGGGCATACATTAAAATTGGTAAGATCAAGGAAAATACCTTACGACACACGAGGGGCAGCCCGAGCAAAGCCCACGAAGATCGCCGCGCCTTGGCGACTTTTCATTTCAGCGTGAGCATGGGCCTCGTAGGGGCATGTCAACACCACATCGGAAGTGGGCCATGATTCCCACGGGTATCCTTTCGAAGTTCCGGTTAGAACTCGCTGCAGGTTGTATTGCCACGACTGACTCTACAGAAACGGGATTTCCCGAAGCACATCACATGCAGGTCGTGTGTCACCACGTCGGCGTTTGTGGGCATTCACAACCCGCCAGCTCGGGCGCATTGCGTCTCACCATCATCTCGGTCGCAACATCCTAGAGAGGCGAAAACACTCAGCTTAATTTCATTGATTTTTCTAGACCATGTCGACGTGATCTCAGCAGCCTCAGCTCCTGAGCGCCGAGTTGGAGGAGGCACACGGACCTCCCGGCTGGTGTGATCCGTTGGTGCAAGGTTCGAGTGGGGCCGAGGTGCCAGCACCGGAGCCCCCGGCGCCGCTGGCCATGGCTCCAGCGCCAAAACCGGCTCAGGCACCTTGGGTATTAGGAGGATTTCGGGTTTTGAGGTGAGTTCTAGCTTCGAGTACTACGAGTAGCATCCGATTGGATCGCTTATGGCACAATAAATATACGTAGTGTTAAGTTATTCAGATAGAAATATTAACGGATCAATTGATCCGCCGCGTTGAAGAGAGTTACCGTGGCGTGCCAAGTGCGAAAGGTGACGATCGTCCGGGCTTAGGTGCTGACTTGCTCGACATTCCTCTGGTCCGCGAAGACGGGCAGCAGAGGGTGCTCGATGGCGCTCACGCTTTCGCTGCCAAGGCACGTGCAATCAAATAGGCTGGTGCGCACCTCGTTTTCTCTGGCGGTTCGGCGCTCACCCTGAGCCGCTTTCAGGTGGGCTCCAGATCCTCTTCGCCAAAAAAGCTCGCTTCGAGATTATTTGGGGCACACCTTGCTTTTTCGTCGTCGAAATGGGTAAGCAATTGACGTCTCCCTGCCTGAAGTCGAAGAATCAGTAGCCTTCCGATGCAAGCCAAGTTTTGTGCATTGACCCGGGGTGGTGCGGCTTCCTCAGTCCTCCTCGAGGGGCGCTCGTCAGCGATCTGTGCTCGAGGGTCTCCAAACTGAACGAAGCCACCGTTCGCTCCACCCTGGTAAGTAGCGCCGTCCTGCGGCCTCCGATCGTCAACGACTCTGTCGCCCAACTCACTCGGGTGGCCTGAGTAATGTCCGCCGAGCTCGTGCTGCCAAGCTTATGACTTGGCTGGGGCCGAGCTTTGGGAGGCCGGGAACATATCTCGGTCTAGTTTCTTTTTCTTTTGTGTTGTCTCGAAACGCTTTGAGAGCCATGCTGAAAGGGGATAGTTTGAGATACATACATCAGCTCCAGCCCCGGCGCCAGGACTGGCGCAAGTCCGTAGTAACTCACCTTTGCTTGTTGCAGCCTTGCCCCAGATAGCTTTGCCAGCTGCTTCATTCTGTCGTCCGTGTTATCGGCGCTTCGTTTCCGAAAAAAGCCCCCTCCTTCGTTGGTATTCTCCGGCGGCGCCTCGGACTCCAAACTCCGTGTCCTGCGCTGTTTATCGCCGAACGCGACGGCTGACGTGGCGACCAGCCAGGCGGCGGTCCATGTTCTCGGCCCATACTCTTGCATCTTATGATCGTCGGTCGCGGACTCTCTCGTGCTGGCTTATCACATCTGCTATCGTATTCGATACCCTCCAGTGTATCTCCACGCGTCCGCTCTCCGCTGCAGTCAACACTCCTTCCACAGCACGGACCCCACTTCGGGCTCACCGCTGATCAAGACTATGGGCACAATCGCCACGGCCAGCGAGGCCAAATCACCTGTTTCGAACCGCACAAGCCAACCGTATGATCTCCACAGTCTATCATCGTCGTGGTCTATCCAAAGAGATGCCGCAACACCCACCTCTTCCGTTCCGGCCTTCGCTCGCTTCACCCCCGCAATCGAAGTCTCCCCTAACGACCCGGATACCTACCGACTCGTAACCCTCTCCAACGGACTCAAAGCGCTCCTCGTCTCGGATCCAACGACGGACAAAGGCGCGTGTGCATTGAGCGTCAACATCGGCCACTTGTCCGATCCGGACGACCTCCCCGGTCTAGCGCACTATTGCGAACATCTCCTCTTCCTCGGTACGGAGCAATTCCCCGACGAAGCCGAATACAAACGTTACCTTTCGACGAACAATGGTTCTTCGAATGCTTACACTTCTATGGAAGAGATGTTGTACCATTTCGATTGCTCAACCGACGCCCTTGAAGGTGCACTGAAGAGGCATGCCAAGTTTTTCCAGAACCCTCTCTTTGATGCGAGTTGTACGGAGAGGGAGGTCAATGCCGTCGATGCAGAGTTTAGGAGGAACTTGCAACTCGATAACAGAAGGTTGTTCCAACTTGGGAAAGCGACGAGTTCGAGTGAGGGGAAGGGGCCTGTATATTGGAAGTTTGGGACGGGGAGTAAAGAGACGTTGTGGGATGAGCCGAAGCAACGTGGGGTTGATACGAGGGAACGGCTTTTGGAGTGGTATTCCGAGCATTATTCGGCGAACCTGATGAGTTTGGCTGTGTGTGGGAACCGTGAGTCTGCTGTATATGTCGGTCAGAAGAGATCTGCGTCTGAGGCTTCGGTCGAACGGCAGAATCGCTCGACGACCTCGAGATGATGGTATCGCGCGAGTATTCCGGTATCCCGAACCTCAATGCCCAACACAAGATCTTTGACACCCCCGTTTTGAAAGAAGAGAAACTCAAGGTCGGTCGCTTGTCTGAGCGCCAGATGTCGACGAACGATGCCGATCAGATTCATTTGTGCACACAGACTCTGATCAGCTACCGGACCATCAAGGATACGCCGCAACTTCGGATCGAGTTTCCTTCACCCGATTCCAGAGCGCACTGGTCCAGCAAGGTACGAGGCGAGGTCTTTAAACTCAAGGTTGAAATATCAACTGATTGGAAGTGAACGATTCCGTTCGGTACAGCCTTCGAGTTTTCTCTCCCACTACGTTGGCCACGAAGGACCGGGATCAATTCTCGCCGAGTTGAAACGACGTGGATGGGCGACTTCGCTCTCTGCAGGAGGTGACAATGGTGCAGCCGGTTTCGACTTTTTCCGCATCAATGTCAACCTGACCGCAGTTGGATTAACGAACTACAAGGACGTCATCAGCTTGGTCTTTAAATACCTCGACATCTTGGCCTCAACGACTCCGCAACGATGGGCTTTCGACGAGATGATGAAACTAGGCCAAATCGGTTGGCGATGGAAAGAGAATGTTCAACCGACCGCGCTCGTCAAGAGCTTGGCTTCGAGGATGGCGACGACCCTCTACCCTCCGGAAAAGATCTTGAGTGGACCTTGGTACGCGACCAAGTTTGATGAGGAGTTGTTCGGGAGGTATGCGCGGACGTTGAGGATGGAGAGGTGTAGGATCTTCCTTGGGAGTCGGGAGGTGGTGGAGGGGAGGGAATGGAGTCAGAAAGAACGGTACTATGGGACTGAGTACAGAATTGATCGATTGGATGATCTTGGGTTCAAGGTGAGTATCAGTCAGATTGCTGAAGACGACGAGTAACACTCTGAAGACTGAGCTGTCCTGAGCGACTGCGCCTGCCCCGCACAGATAACAACGACCTCGGAGGGCAAGTTGGCACTTCCGAAACCAAATCCTTTCGTTCCGGAAAACCTCGAGCTGGTGACCAAGACGCCTGCAGCGGAGGTGCGTCGCTGACTTCCTCATGTGAATCCCTAAATCAACTCTCACTGACCTCCTCAATGGGTGATCCTGCAGCCTGTCAAGCGACCAACTCTGATTCGGCAAAATTCGAGGAGTCGTGTCTTTCACAAGAAGGACGACCGTTGGTGCATTCCACGCGCGAACGCTTATTTCTTGCTCAAGACGTGGGTTAGCCTCTACCGAATACCCTCGATCGAATGTTTTAATCTGCTGACTTTGCGTTTACGCTCCCCCCTACTATGCTCAGGCCGGTCGCCGACGAATCGCCGATCTCAGCGATGAAAACTCAATTGGTGACTCAACTGGTCGAAGAAACGCTCGCCGAATACTCGTACGACGCCTCCCTCGCCGGTCTCTCCTACGGCGTCGGATCAGCACCCCAAGGCCTCGAAATCTACGTCTGGGGATACTCGGACAAACTACCTTTGTTACTTCAAGTCGTTTTGAAGAAGTTGAAAGGGCTGGATTTGGGAGGAGAGGGAATGAAGGGACTTTTCTATTTGGTGATGGAGAGGTTGAGAAAGGCGTACAAGAACGCGAGGTTGGAGAATCCCTCTACTTTGGCGGATGCGAAGTTGAGATGGTTGACCAGGGAGACGTATTGGACGTTTGAGCAGAGGTTGGAGGCGCTGCAAGGTGCGTCTTTGCCGGGGGATAAGCTCTGCTGAGCGAGTGGGCTGACGGGAGGCCGACGGAATTCCCGCACAGCTATCACACCGGAGCAAATCCAGCCACACATCGAGGCCCTGTTAGCTCAAGTCCGAATTGAAGCTTTGATCCACGGAAACCTCACAGCCGACCAGGCCATCGCCCTGAGCAACACCGTCGAATCTACACTCTTACCCTCCCCATCCTCCGCCCCTCCATCCGAAGACGAACATCATCGAGCCCTCGTCTTTCCCAAGCCTTGCAACCTCATCCATCGCTCCAGGGTCGTGTCGTTGGAGAATGTCAATTCCGCAGCGTCGGTGTATTATCAAATTGGGCATGCAAGGGATGAGAAGACGTTGGTAACATTGGCGATGTTTGCGCAAATTGCGAAAGTGCCAATCTTTTCAACGGTCAGTTCAAACCACGTTATGCGCATCATCGGAAAGGAAAGCTGATCTTAGTCGATGTGGACGCTCCCAGCTCCGAACCAAAGAACAGTTGGGTTACATCGTTTCCTCCTCCACCTGGTCGCTCTACTCCCTCATCGGGTTCCGCATCATAGTTCAATCCGAGCGTTCACCCGAATACCTCGAATCACGAATCAAAGCTCTTTGGTCCTCCTTCGAAAACGTGTTGAAAGAAATGACGGAAGAGGCATTCGGGAAGCAGAAGCAAAGCTTGATGAATAAGAAGAGGGAGAAGGTCAAGAACTTGTGTGGGGAGAGTGCGAGGTATTGGGATGAGATTCAGGAAGGCACCCTGGATTTCGAAAGACGTGAGTCCGCTTCCGAATCTGACTTTTGGTGGAGAAGGTTTCCTCTTGCAGGATGAGGGATTGACCTCTCCTAGTCCGGTTCGAACGGCTTCGCAGGTGAACGACAGGCTCTACTCGTGTCGACGTTGACACGCGCGGATCTCGTCAACTTCTTCAATACCTACATACGCCCCGGTGCTCCGAAACTGTCCAAGCTGTCGATACTGATGAGGTCGCGGAGACTCCAATCCGATGCGCTGAAAGCGCTTGAGGAGGTCTTACCCGGCGGAAACGAGAAGGTCAAGGCGTTGCTCGAGTCGAAGCCGACGTTGGGACAACTCGAAGCGGGGATTCAGGCGCTTTATCCCGAAGGTCAGGGAATTCCTCAGAGGATCAAAGAGGAATTGGAGAAGGTGGGTCGACTTCCTGAGTTGGAAGGAGAAGGGGTGAAGGAATTATCCGAGGAAGAGATCGATGAGTGGAAGAGGGGGTTGGAGAAGGCTGAGAGACTGGGGGCGAGGGAGGATCACCGTTTTGATTTGGAGGTGACGAGTAAGCTCTAGAGAAGTGCGCTCTTTCAAAAGCTGTGAACACGCAATAGAAGTATGATGTAGATATATACTGTTGCAAATTCCAGGTTGGCGCGTTTCAGTTTGATACGGAAACGAGCTTGGACGCCGGACGACCCGAAGGAGTCGGCGGATGAGTCGGCGGAGTGAGGAGGGCCTCAATTGTTAAGGAAAGGTCGTTGTGGTGAGTTTGGAGGAGAGTGGTGGCGGATTTTGGAGTGAGATCAAATTCTTTGGTCTGCGAAATCGAAAGCATGGGGTTTAGGCTGGTGAGGATCCGGATCCGTGTCCGAGACTTGAGTGCCGAGAGAAACGTACCAAAACGGCGACGAGTTCTTCATCGACTTGCACCTCGACCTTCTCCTTAGCGCCGCCATCGACTTTCTTTTCCTCTGTTGTACCCTCTGGTGTTGTTGTCGCAGTCTCTGCCTTATATCCCCCTTCTCCACCCTCTCCATCAGCTGCAGTCTTATCAAAGCTCGCCGGCTCTGGATCAAGGATCACGTTGCGCACGCCGTCTTCGAAAGCGGCTTGGTCATACCTGCAGTAGCAGGACGTAAGGGTAGCATGAGCTTTCAGAATAAATTTTCCGCCTGTTTGCTACGATGCCCTTACCCTATCCTCTGTATCCCCCCACCGCTGGACAGCATGGACGACTGATTATCGACCCAATATTCTACCATGTAAAAAACACCCCATCAGCATCAGCAACCGCTCCGATAACACCCCTCCAATCCGCCCACTCACGTGTAACACTAGGTCTGCCACCCACTCCTGACCTGGTCCCTACAACAGGGTTGGGAATCGCCTGAGCAGCTTGGACATGTTGAGCTGCTGCTGCTGCTGCTGCGCTGGCGGCGCGTTCGGCGGCAAGTTTCTTCTGTTTGGCTGCGGTCTGTGGGGAGGTGTGTTAAAGAGTGGGTCGGCCGGTCGTGGGTCTTTGCGGGCAGGGTAGGAGCTAAGGGGAAGCGCAGGAAGGAAGAGTACTGACGGCGGCGGCTTTGGCTTTGGCTTTCAACATGTTGCGTCTAACTGATGCGCGAGGCACCAATGTGTGAACTTGTGCTGTTAAAGTCTTGACAAAGGTCCCCGTGTCGCAGCGCTGCAGAGGATGGGCGTGTAGGAGAAGCAAGAGAGCGAAACGACAACGGCTGACGCCCCTTTACGCGCCTGCTTACATGGTCCGAGCGGCTCGAGCTCTCCTTGTCGCGCTCGATTGGAGGATCAAGACTAAGGGACATCGGTCTTACTAGCTAACATCTCGAAGCAAACATCCCAAATTTTCCACGACCTGCTCTCGAAACGACTGCCAAGTATCCCAGCTCACGCGACCGAAACTCTTCTCACTAACAAATGCTTTCGTGGTTGCACTGCACCCTACTTCTTCGTCCCTTCGTCCCCACTGGCCTTCGCTTCCCCCGCCTCCCCCGCCTCCCCAATCGTCAACAACTTGGACAACCTCTCCAGCAACGCGCTATTCCTCGACGTCGCTGACGCTGTCGCCCTCGAGTTTAATCGAAACGTCGTCGGGTCCGTCGCCTTCCTCTCGTTCTCCAACGAGTTCCTCCGATCCTCAAACGCCCTGTGCTGCGCCCCAGACCGCGATTGCGAGCCCGTGAACGTGCGTGGTTGAGGAAGATCCGAAAGGCGTTGAGGTGTGTAGAGTGATCCTCCTGAAGGAGAAGCCGAAGGCGGAACCTGACCCGAGTATGCGGGCGAGCCGATCAACGGTCGATTCAAAACAGTTTCTTGAGGTATCTCGACGCTAAATTTGACCGAACCGCTCCCCAAAGCTTGTGGTTCGATATTCGAACTGGACGAATCGAATTCGACGTGACCGGGTCGGAGACGCGCGGGTAACATCTTGTTGGCGTAGACGTTCGAATTGACCAAGGCGCGCACTTTGAATTGCGCTCGACCGGGAACGTTGGACCGGTCGCCTTGTGCGTCGGGGTAGAAATTCGTGAGCGAGGCTCCGCTCGTGTAGCGCAGGTTGAGGGCGGAGAGTTGACCGAGCACGGTCGAGAGCGCGATATCGTTGCTGTTTCGCGAGGTTTGGTAACCGTCCGGACTCTTCGCAGGGCCGAGTAAACGACCTGGCACCGTCGGTGCGAGCTGGACTTCGAGTCGTGTAGGCTTCGAGTAGCGCAGACCCAACAACGGGTGAATGTTGGATTCGAGCGAAGCCTTGGATCGTTTCGCCACCTCGGGTTGCATTGCGATGAAGCGCTCGAGCAAGAGTTCGAGGTGCACTCGGTTCGATTGCGCGTGGGCATACAGATCCACCGGCGGTTCCGACTCGACAATGGCCTGCACCTCATCCGGTGTCATATTGTCATTGAGCTTGCCCGACGATCGCACGAGGTCGAGTTTGATAAAGTCCATGAACTGCTGGGTGCGACCGCCGAGCGAGTCGAGCAGCTTCTCGAACGCCCGATCCGAGAGGGCGAAGAAATTGGGCGCTTTGGGCGTATCTTTACGAGCTGCGAGTTGGTCGATCGGAGCGATCGCACCCTGTGTACCAAACGAGGCGGGAACGAAGCGACTCTGCAACGGCAAGGCCCCGATCGAGTTCGTACTCGAGTCCACCTCGCCGCTCCACGACGCGAACGAAGACGACGATGACGATGGGTTGTGGTATTCTACGACGGGGATCCCGGTCGCGTCAATCTTTCTGACGTAGGCTGTCTCCCTGACTGCTGGACGCCATTCGGTCCTCCGGTTCGAGTCGTCGAGGCGTTGCACGCTGACCCACGCATCGCGCTTGTTCGACGCTGAGCCGATCGCCGCACGAGGAAGAGGACGCTTGAACCCGAACTGGGCACGGGACTTTTGCGCCGAATGGGCGACGTAGACTTGCTCAATCGAAGGTTGGTACGACGCGAGCTTGGAACGTCGGAGCAGGGCCGAGTAGGACGACGACGCCGCGCTCGACGAGGCGGCCGCCATCGCTGCCGTTTACAAAGCTGGTCGGGTGCTTGAAGCGGTGGACCGTACAACTCTACGTTTGACCCAAGTGCTGGTGGTGGAGAGCTTGCGCCGAGAGCGGAGTGGGCGACAGGAGCAGAGCCCAAGTTGAGTCCTTGCCCGCCTTCAGCCGGGTTGCGACGGGCGCGCGCTTGCCTGCGCTTGCCCGCGCTTGCGAGATGCGCCGCCGAGCAAGCCAGCGCAAGCCTGGGCCAAAGACAGAGCTCAGAGACAGCCCCAAGCGACAAACCCAGCTGTGCCTCGAACAAAGTCCTACAACTTAAACCGGCAGATCGAGGCAGAGTCCACAAGGCAGGTCGAATGGAAAAGCAGCTTTTTTTTTCTAGTTTTTGTCTAGACAAGAGAAAAAGGCAATATGATCAAGGTAGCAGAGCGTCTAGTATGTATTCGTAACTAGTTTATTCTTGTAGATAATACTATAAATTAAAGAACTTAACCATAATAGAACTAAAAATCCTCAATATTTAAATTACTAGATCTATGATTAAGAAACCCATTATCACTATTAACTACAATATTAGCAGAATTGGAGTTAAAGAGCAAACCCAAACTGGGTGAACTTATACTTTGACTCCAATCCACATCACAGTTTTCTTCAGCGTGTAGCAAATCCGAGTCGCCACTTCAGCCTCTGTTGCAGATTCGCACTGCAGCGTTCGACATGATTGCTCTCAGCCCGGATTCAGGGGTCGAGGAAGCTCTCCACGCGCCCAGACATTCGTCACACTGGCTACCGGGCATTTGGGCAAGCTCAGGTAGATGATCATTGTTTCGTGGCCGTAATTTGATCCAGAAAAACGATTTCGTCATCGCTGCCTCTGCATCAGTGCGACTGGCGGCGTCGGTCATTGGAAAATTCATCCTGCACCTACACCTCTCACCAAAGCGGGGCCCAATCTTGGACTATGTTCACTCAGCGGCTGCACGGCGACGAATGGAGTGGCCAGGCAGTTATTCAGTGACACGCTCGTTTTTTGAAGAGAAGCATTCATGTTGTTTTAGTATAAGGTATATGAACCCTCAAGGTCAACGACTCCTCTCGCATTTACGTGTCATGTCGAGGTCACGTTTTCTTGGACCATCATTCGATCGACTCATTGCAACCTTGCAGAGACCTACGATCCAAAGTGACCTGCCTACATCAAGACGCCACCTTGAATATAGAATTACCTGTACGTCTGCGCCTTCGAAGAAGTGCGTATAATCCTTTTTAGTCGCGTCATGGTGAGCGTCGTTCCGCTTGCTAGCGCTGCGCCGGTATGCTCAGCGAACGGCTCTGTTGTTCAAACCACATTCTCAAAACACGGACGGCTCAGCTCGGCTAGGCTCGGCTCGGCTCGAATTTCGGGTTTCCTTCCTACTACTCACTCCTTTGCTTTTCCACAACAACGGACGTTTCTTCATTCATTCCTACAAGATCCAACTTTTCCACTCGCTTGCAGCAACCCACCTTCGTCGAAACCTCGTCGACCCCCACTCGCTCCCCTCCGCCTCCCCTCCAATTCCCTCGGACTAACACGACCCGATTCGCTCAACGCTGCTTGACCTTCGATCGCGCCGCGCCGCGTCCTTGCTCCGCGCGCCGCCCCTGGTCGTCGTCATTCGCTGAGGCCCCCTTTCTCGCGCGACTCTTTTTCTGAAACCTGTCCCCTTCGGCTTGTCGTGCACGCCCCCTTCGCTTGCCCCCGCCCCGCTCGGTCTCGCTTTCTCGCTCTGTTACTTCCGACCCGAGCCGACCACCAACACTGCAGCCGCAGCAGCACCTTCGTTTCGCCACGATGCAGCACGCCCAGATCCCCGAGGCGCACGTCATGAAGCGGTTGGTCAAACGTCAACGCGCCGACGCGACCACGACACGAGCCAGAGCCGCCGCAACCACCACTCGCCGCCGCCGAGGTACGACCGCCGCCGCAGACACCACTCGCAGCAGGGCCGCCGCTGCTGCCACCACTGAGGCCGCTACGACATCGGGTGAGTTGGTCTGTTGCTTGACTACTTGCTTGTAGAACCTGGATGAGATTGGGCTTTCCTTGACTGCGGAACATGGCTCTGCGTTCGATGAGGCGCCGACGGCCTTCGGTCGGGCCGGGGGGGGGTGCAACGGTTGCGGCTCCGCGCCTGAACTAAGCTCGGCGCTGGCAAGCCGCATCTGCTTCAGCGCGAATGTCACACACATTTCGCACACACCCCTGTCTCCCATTGACTCGATCATGAAACATGTGACTGTTAATCTTGATACTGACTCTGTACCCCTTGTCTTGCTTTCTTACCTTTCCTTGCAGCCCGAGGTGCGTTTCATTTGCTTGGGTTGACATTTCATTCCTTGATATCCTGCTCCCTTTCTCGAACCGCCTTCGCCGCGTGCCTCGACTCGACGCGGCGCGCGCGTGTTGACTGTTGCGCGTGACCGCCAAGCCGGCGGGGGCAACGCGTGCCGGGTCGGGGCCGACCGCTAGCGCATTCCGCAATCATGCAGAACTCTTAAAGCTGACACCGCATTTGCCTGCCTGTGCACTCCATCAATACCTTGCAGTTGCCACAACGGGTGTCAATGCTGCTTCATCGGTAAGCAGCGAAATATGACGACTGGCCCCATGCCCTCCAGCGACTGACCACACTATTTTGACTCGCTCTGGGCAAATTCGCAGCGCTCCGCCGCAGCTGTGGTCACGACCCGATCCGCCGCCGCACCTAACGCAACCAAGACAGCCGGTACCTCATTGGGGTCGACCTCGACCGCATCGAGTGGCGCTGCTGCAACCACGTCGCCCGTCGCGAGCACCGGCACCATGTCGCACGTCGGCCTCATTGTGGGCGTCGCCGTCGCCGGTATCGCCGCGCTCGCCGTCGTCTTTGGTCTCATCTTTTTCTACCGCCGCCGAAGGAACAACCGCAGCAACGCCGGCGCTTCGGTCTTCTCGAATGACAACAACCACGGTTTCAAGAAGCACGTCAATGATGACAACGAGCTCTTTGGCAACTCGGCCGAATCGGCAGAGAAGAACGGCTTTGCCGGTGGCTTCGGCGCACCCAAGAACACCTCGAAACTCCACGACGACGGTCGAGGATCGTGGGATGCCCCGTCCTACTCGTCGCACGGCAACAGCAATCCCTACAGTAACGGCTACAACGCGCATCTGCAGCAACACCAGCAACCGACGAATATGGGTCACCATGCGCCCTCGACAATGAACCTGCTTGACGACCACAAGCGAGTCGAACAACGCGAGATGCAGCAACACCTCGAGATGCAGCAAAAGCAACCGGAACACGCCTTTGCCGTCTCCCCCCAGGTCGCCGCCGCTGCTGCCGCTGCCAAGCCCTCCGCGAACCCCTTCGGTGGCGAGCAACAGGGTCAAGGCGCGGTTCACATCGTCAAGCGTACTTTCGAGCCCACGTTGAGCGACGAGCTCGTCCTTTTGGTGAGTGACATCTCTTCCTGAATCGACTTGGGTCTTAGGGTGTTCTTTATTCAAGCCTCAGACGACTGACTGGTGCATTCGCCCATCTCTTCTGCAGCCCGGTGACAGCGTTCAGCTCTTGGTCCGATACGACGATGGATGGGCACTGGGCATCAACTTGGACGCCAAGGGCCCGCCCGGCAAAGGTGTCTTCCCCTTCGACTGCCTCGGCGAGGTCACTTCCGCCGCCTCACAAAGTGGTCCCCAACAGCTCCACACCATCGCCGAAGGCTCCCCCGAGACATCGTTCGCCGACGATAGCAACCACAACAAGAATAAGAACAACAACAACCAACACGAATCGCAGACAAATCTTTCGTACGGTGCCGCTGCTCCCTCGAACGCCTCCTCGTCCAAGCTAGCTGCGTCTGCGCCCCAGTTGCCCAACCTCGCGCGCTCCGATTCCCCCATGACATTCCCTTCCTCGCAAGGCCCGTCGACAAATCAGGTCCCCTTGATCCAGATCTCGGATGCGCAAAACGGGACAATGTCGTCTTTCCTCGACACAACATCAACCGAGAGGCGCATGTCGACCAGCTCGTTGCCGACAAGCCTCCAACCCGGTGGGCAATCCCCCGAGGCCAACCGAGAGGACGGCAGCAACCGAAGCGGCGAAAAGGGGCGAAGAACGAGCTCCTTGGTTGCGAGCCGCGACGCCGATTTGTTCCTCGCGCTCGGCGAGGTCTTGGACCGAACGCATTGATCTCGTTCCAGACTCAATTTTGATGGCTTTTCCTCGATCGTGCTGTCGAGGATCGCCCGAATATAGAGAGAGAAGCCGCTGGTTCTCTCGTTTGTTGACGATTTGTTCGGATTTCGTTGTTCTCGACACTTCCTTGTTTCGCTTGGTGTTTTGCGTCCCCGTTGAGTTCGAGCTCTTTCTTGTTTCTGTTCTTTATGCTTGCTCGGCGAAACGACCTACCTCTGTATACCCTCTCTTACTTTCACTCTCTTTATGCCATTCGCTTACCTCATTGGTGTCCCTCTATCCTCCCTCTTGATTTCATTGAATTTCGGCGCTGTTCTCATCGGGTCCTTGGAGCACTATGTTTTGAGCACCCTATCTTTCTACGTTGTCGATTCTTATGTGAAATTACAGGATGTCGAACAGCGAACCTTGGGGTTTGTGTGCAATCTGGGTGGTCGTGTTCGAGATTGGTCAGTGAAGAGAGACGAAGTGAGGTGAGGAGGTAGGGTGGTGAGGTGGACGAGTCGTCTTGTTACTTTGGTGAGGTTAAAGGTGGGGTGAGAGTTAGGAGGTGAATGGGAGGGTAAACCCGAGGCCCTGGGGTGGTCCGGTATTATCGCCAGGCTTGCGCGGGGCTCTCGCGTCGTGAGCCACCGCTCGTGGCGGCCACACCTGCGGCCGGCCAGGAAACAGATCGACAGGAGGCGCGAGGGAGTATCGAGGCGTTCAAGGAGTCAATTTTTAGCTCTCCCCCCAACTTTCCCACCCTCTTTGCCCGCGGCTAGCAACATGTTCAGGTGAGCCCTTTTTGGTTTGAGAGGGATGAAGATGCGGTGTTTGATGAACCTATTTTCAGCTAAATAGTACCGATCGGGCACGCTCTGAATCCTCAGTGCTGCGCCGACTGGGTCGAAGTACGGGCTGATGCTCTCGGCCATACAGGACGGATGAGCAGTGAGCACTGATGAGTACCCGTGCCACTCGAAAGCCAAGGACGAGTGAGTCGGATCGGACGCAAACCGTTTTCACTGTTTTCAATGGCTGCCTGACCTGCGTTGACGGGTCTTCTCCTACTTGGGTGTGCAGCTTCGCTTTGTTGAAGCTTATAGCCGACGAGGGCGTCGTTCCTGGGATGAAGGCGCGCAGTTGAACGTTCTGCTTCGAGTCAGCCTTCGACATGACGGTCGGATCTACCTCATCGATTTCATCGATTGAGTTGAGGCGCAATTGAAATGACCAAGTCCGCCAGGATCTGTCCTTTTGTTCATGAAGGTGTAAAAAGTAGAACGATCACGCCTGAATGTCAATTATTATCGTGCTCGAATAAAGTCGTCCCAGCCGATTATTACTGACGTCTCTGGCCGCCGGCGCTTGACTTCGGAGTGGAAGCAGCTGAATGTCCATTGCAGCAATTTCTCGTACGCGTGCAGCAAAGAATAACTAGTGATACAAACCGACCCATTTTGTCCATAACACGGGGCACGGGTACTTATTGCGCACCCGTCTTGTATGGCTGAGAGCATCATCCCGTACTTCCGTCGGCTCGGCACTGAGGGCTCTGCGGGCGCCCAATCGGTGCTGTTTGACTGATCCTCGGTACACCGGACACTGCATCTCCATCCCCCACGAAACAACGGATTACTTGAACATGAGCCAAAAGAGGGTGGGAGCCGGAGGAAAGCTGGAAAATTAACTCCGTGTACTTTGCCTTACTTTTTCGGGCTTGTTCGGTCCGTGCTCCTAACTCGCCTCAATCTTTTTGGGTACTAATACCTCAGTTGCCCCCTGGACCAACCTCGTACGTCATAATCGGAGATCGCCCACACGTGAACACCGACGACCCCGTTTTCATTGCCCCAGTGTCTCTTATGGAAAAGCATAATGGCTTCGAGGTCGAAAGCGACCCCGTGTGAGGATCTGCAAGACGTTCGGGAGACGAGGGACAAGCAAAGGCCGCGGTTGCAATCTGAAAGGTTGTAAACAAGAAAGAACCCAAAAAAGGTGAACAAAACAAAAACCTCCGCTTCCACCCCTAAAAAAAGCCAAGGTACTGAAAAAGGTAAAGGTATGAAAAGAGGGAAGAGGGAGGGTGATGAAGTAAATCGTCGACCGGTCTGCACGCGATCTCCCCCCGATATGAGAATAGAGGTTGTGTAGGAGACGTCACGAGGAAAGAGAGAGCGTCAAAAAAGAGAGTACGAAGAATTATCACACCCACGTCATCCCCTATGCGCCGTTCGTCTGACTCTGCTGCGCCTTGCTCGCGGACGACTCCTTGAGCGCCAACAACTGCTTGGACCTGAACGCCTCGTAATGGATCTGCGCCGTCGTCTCAATCAAGTCCTGCAGATGCGTACGGGTCAAAAAGTTGCGCAGGTAGTTGAATTCGCAGTGTTGCTCGTTCTCGACGTTGATCACGCCCCAACGGTTCTTGCGCCCTCGTACGGGTTTGCCGTCGATGATAACGTTGCGTTCCGAACCGACGACGGCGAAGGGGATCATATTCTGTGCAGTTACTCTAACATCAATAATTGATCGACATCTCTCGAGTCATCATCACTTTTGTTGGCAACGCACCCGGATCGCCTCGTTGAGCTTCCTCTCCTCGTGGTCATCATCGTCGTTGTCGAAGGGGTAGGCACGGATGCTGTGGTGGGCCAACTCGGCGCGAATCTGGTCAGGTATGGAAGGAGTTTGGAGGTGAGGAATCATCTTTGGTTGAAGGATCAGTCGCCCTACCCGGTCCAAAAACTGACCCTCTGCTTGAACTGTTCCCTCTCCTCGAGCGTCAACGAGTCACTCTTGGCAATGACAGGGACGACGTTGACGACCTCGGACAACTTTTTCATCACGGTGACGTCGAGCGCCTTGAGCGTATGAGCCGTTGGTGCGATGAAATAGAGGCAACAGTGGATGCGGGTGTCGACGATGTACTTGTCACGCATTGCGGTCAGCTCCTTGCGCAGGTACGCCGAGTGTTGGTCCTTGATGTACTTGATGATCGGGTCCCAGCTGTGCGACCACGTTCAACGGAAAGGTGTCAGAATTCGCTAGTGACCTAGCGTCGTGCGCATACACGCACCATCCCTCGTTGTTGATCAAATCCCCGTAGCCAGGCGTATCGACAATGTTCAAACGCAGCTTGACATTGTTCTCCTGGACGACTGTACCAAGCACCAGTTCGCATAAAATCAGCCTCTTTGCCGCACCACTGCCGCACTCTCCACCACGCTCAGCTCACTATGGGACACGGCCTGGATCTCGGTCGTCTGTCGAACGGGTTCGTCCGGCTCGAAGCGTCCCTTGGTGTCGATCAGGTGGGACGCAAAGATGGTGTTGATCAGGGTCGACTTGCCGAGTCCGGTTTGGCCTGCAGATAGACAGGGAGGTAGGTGATGGGCAGGCGGGTCGAAGGTGAGGAGTGAGTCGGGGTAAACAGTGTTAGTGCCACATCGAGCATCCTGTATTATCCCCATCCTATCGAGTCCATGTGGCGTGCCGCACGTGGCCCCAGAGCACGGGTAAGGGAGGAGGTCCGAGCGCGGGCGAGCGACGGAGGTGCGATGCCCCTACTGCGACTCCTCTCAGCCTCTACAGCCTTCCCATAACGTCCCTATGTTTTGCTCATGTGCACGTCCATCTCAAAGGGGGGAGGACTGTCTGGTTGACGCACCAACGGCGATGACATTGAATTGGAAGCCGCGCTGTGAGACACACGTCACAGTCAGCTCCCCTGCGCCCCCTCCAGTTCAGTTCTAACGAGGTGGTCCCGACTGACCTTGAGCAACTTGTGTTCAATCTGGCGAGTGATCGAATCGAAGCCGACACTGAGGGTGAGTTCCGCAGCGCAAGGCACGGACAGGATTCGACCACGCGATGATGGGGGCGGCACGCGTGTCAGTCAAGCTACGCGGCAGGCAGGTCACACCAGACTACAGCGAGGGGCAGTTGTGCACTGACTAGGAGTTGAGTCGGGTAATGTCGGCCGAGACTTGTGGGGCAACATCAACGAGGGCCATTTTGGGGGATGGGAGATGGGGGATGGGATGATGGTGCGGTGGGAGAAAGGCAGGGAAGCGCGCTCATGATGGGCACCGGGTGAGCGCCGAAAAGAGGCTCGAGCGCAGCGCCGGTGCCAGGTACTGCCGAGACAGTGATCGGCGCTGTACATGTGACAAGTTAGACTCGGAGAAGCTACATAGTTCTAGTTCAAGACGGGTTCAACTGCACTGAGAGATAAGCCCAATTATCCGAGCTCGGCATGATTTACTGCATTCCCGGGCCGAACATCCATCCAACCTCCGACTTTACGGACGCCCAAACTCCAGCGCAGGTTGGCAGCGAAGCCTTGCCCACCCCTTAAGTTCCTCAAATCGACGAGGAGGACACGACCAATCCTCCCTTCGAAGGACCTGTTCTCTTGGCCAACTCAGGAGGTAGAGCCCATCACCCTCGATCTCCACTCTGCGATTGCTCCATGAGGTTCAACTCAATCTTGTGTGCGTCAAAATATTCGTCGGCGTCGACCGTGGCTCTCGCCATGATAACAGTCCAAAAGGAACTCGCTCGAATCTCTCCAACAACTCCCCATCCTTATACAAATCATCTCACGTCCATACGTCCCCACCACATTCCAAATTGTCGTACGCATCTGGTACTCTTTGTGCTATGCCCGCCAGCACAGTCGCGCTCGACTCACTCCCAAAGTTCCAGGCCTCCTCTGATCCGCTAGGACGATTTCCACCGGTAATGTCATTCTAGCTCATCCGAGCAACAAAAGTCGACAGCTCCTCTCGAAGATGGCATCTTGGCGGTACCGACGCCGACTACGATGGGCGACTTGCTCAAGTTCTTGTTCCCATCGAGCCCGTAGCACCCTTTCGACGCCGCGAATTCGGAGGCCGGGCGTTCAGCTCCGATTGCTCTCGGACGTTGCCCACGAGAGATTGACCCCTCCTCAACCTCTCACAGGCGCATCACAAGACTCGTCCTTGGTCCATCGGGTCCTCTACTCATCGTTCGAGGGCGGTATTCCAAGCTTCCCTCTGTCAGAGACCGCCGACGTATAGCCGACTAGAACATTTTTACACCGACGCCGAATGATCAGAGATGCAAAAGTCGGCTTGGACCTCACACCAGTTTGAGGTCTAAATTCAAGCGCTCTTGGGCATCTACTCAGGTAGTACAGCTCATCTTCTAACCTCCGGTGGCCATGGATCAAATTTAAAGTCGAATGCCTCGCTCCTTGTCTCGTCTCAATAACTTCAGAGAACCCGTTCCCCGCCATCTGACTCTGACCGGAGTCGAATCACAACCTGGCCGGAACGACTGAGACCGGCTAAGTTTGCGATCCTTTGTGGCAAGCGATCCTACTAAGCAACACGAAGCTTCGCGGAGTCCACGAGCACAGATACATCCTATATGTTCAAAGATGGTAGCTTCCAATGATGCGCGTTCGATCGCTATCGAATACTTTGTCTATGCCGAGATCGCCCCTATAGGCTTTCCCCACCATTGCGCAGTCGTCGTTCCCCCAGCTGCATGGGCTGTACCGCAGTGGCGCGCATGAACACGCGTGTTTCCTCGTCTAGAAGGACCCTCTGGGAAATCCGAGTCGCTCAAAGAGATCTCACTGGCAATATCGGGAGTTGCGCAAAAGGACTCGGTGCGTCTAGGCGGCGTGGCGGTGATGAACGCTGTTGGCCACCCATTTCCCGGCTGAGAAGAGTCAGTGTTTCCTGATCAGAACCAGTCAACTCTACAACGCATTCTGCGAGATATTAGAAGCCGAGGCTTTGGAGGCCGAGGCTTTGAAACACGCTGGGAACGACTGTAGAGAGTACTATCCGATGCTGTGCCGACGAGCGGCGCTTTATCGTCGACTGGAGCGCAGCGGGGCTCAAAACCCCTGAAATGTAAGCGCGAAGGCCCACGAGAAAACTAACGCTTTAGTGTCTTCCGATCGTACATGAT
Organism: Microbotryum lychnidis-dioicae p1A1 Lamole; assembly: GCA_001244265.2. Taxonomy (NCBI): domain Eukaryota; kingdom Fungi; phylum Basidiomycota; class Microbotryomycetes; order Microbotryales; family Microbotryaceae; genus Microbotryum; species Microbotryum lychnidis-dioicae. The sequence goes on from CDLV01000007.1 coordinate 189,097, forward strand.
GTGATGATCTGATCTTCTCATTCAGATGATAGAAGAAAGAAGAAGGTCGTTATTTCTGCCTCCTCCTTCCGCATGCACCAATCTTGTCATAGCCCCTCCGCTGATGACTTTCTAATAGGGAGCCACACCTCCGCTCGTACAGTCCAGGACAACCCTGCTATGTCCGACAATGATCATCAATACCATGCTATTCGAAGCATGTATTCGGAAACGTAAAGTAGTGCTGCGCTTACTCCAAAGGTACAGTGTGTTGCTGATAAGCAGGAGGCAAGTGCGCCGTCGTTTTGGGATCTCTGCGCTCGTGCAGCTGATGCTGACGTCATTCATTCCCCACCTGGAGCAGTCGCCTTGACTGTTCTCAATCGACGTGGACGCCATCGATTAGGCGATGGCAGAGTTGCCTCACCCCAATCGATCAAAGCAAGCGAGCCGTCCGGGCGGCGAAGGATGTTTGCTGCTCGCTCATCTCCATGGTAGAGCCCTGCGGAGGCGACCTGTGCGAACGCAGCGCTGAGCACGAGCAGGAAGAAGCCAAGATGTGCGCAGATCAGATGCAGAAACGGTCGATCGAATACGCATCACTGTCTCACTCACGAGGTCTCGCTTTTTCAGTTCTGCGTCAGCCTCCCATTCGATCGTTCTGAGTTGTTCGCCAGCGTGGTCGAACACAAATATGTAAGCAGTTCCCGCCGGCCCGCTCCTGTAAAGCCCGTGGAACTTGGGGAAGAAGGCCTGCGTGGCCGGAGGAAGCGAGGGCACGATATGGGTGTAGACAAAGTACTCGCGAGCAATCGAGGTGGCGTACTTGTCCAAGACAACCTTGGCCACGAGCTGAGCGCCTGGAGCGTCTGGAGCGTTCGTTGCTCCGCTTCGAGGACTGGTGACGTGAGCAGCAGCAGCGCCGATTGGGGTCCATCGAGCGGACCACACCGTACTGGTGCGGCCGTGCCCAATTCGCTGGACCAGGTCAAGTCGAAGTTCGAGCGACACAGGTGCGGTCCTGTTCCAGGGCACTGGTACGGCTTGACCTGGCCAATAATCGCCGGACAAATATAGCTTGATCTGCAAACAGTTCAACATCGTACTTAGAGAGCGTCCTCAAAAAACAGTCTCCCGTAAAAGTTGAAATGGCTTACGTCGCTGCAGTCGAGCTCAACCGGGGAAGCGAGCATGCGTGATTCGGCGAAGCCTTCCGCGTCGCAGATGATCTGTTACAAGCCTTGCTAGTATAGTCAGGACCCAGCGACTCAACGCGGCGCCCGGCCTTCCGGGCGAACTCACCGATCCCTTTGGGATGTGTCGCAGCGAGACCGAGGTGACACTCCCGTTTAAGAACGGCAGCGACGCGTTGCCCGGGTCCATCTCCGAGTGTTCGGAAGCTGGCCGGTCGACGGGATCGGCTTCGTTTTGGAGCGGCCCGCATCCGTCCAGAGTTCGAGAGTGAGGGTGGTCCCGCCCTCGAGCGTGATCGCGGAGCCTCTGCGTGACGGCTTCGGAAGGGCCGGGAATGGCGAAACTTGGGTGGCAAGAGAGTAGGAGCGCGACGAGTACGGCGAGGAAAGGTCGGCTAGTCGCAACCGGGTCATCTGGCTCGAGAACAAACGAGTCCAAGGCGCCGTACAAGAGGAACGTTTGCCCATCGATGACCACTGGCGACGGCAGAGCTCGTTCACGATCAGCTAAGCGCTCGTCAGAGACCTCTTGTGAATGAACTCTGGACGGTCCAAGGAGGCAAGGAAGCAGGACTGACCAAGCTCAGCAAGAACAAAGTAGGGGGTCGCGTAAAACAGGCCGAAGCGTCCGACACCAGCGGACAGGATATGTTGTGACATCCACCAGAACATGACGAACGTTGACGAGGGCGGTTAGTGAGTAAAACGTACACCAGTTGCTCCTGCTCTCGCGCCCAGTCTCGCCTACTTGTGCCACCATCGCCGAAACTCCTTCCAGGGCCTGATCTTGGCCCTCAGCATCGACAATGCGCATCTCGACGGGCTCCCAGTCGTCGGGACCAGTAGGCGATCTTGCTCCCTCACCAGTGTTCGCGATTCGCTTGCGCTCATGGAGTGGCTTCAGCGCTTTATTACCGGAATTAACACCTGGGTATTGTCCCGAGCGCGCCTGGGTAATACCCAGCTGACGGGTAATACCCAGGCGCGCGGTATTAACCCCACGTCGGGCATTAACTCTCTGACGGGTATTACCTATCTCCGCGGGTAATACCCAGCCGACGGGGAATACCCGGGCGCGCGGTAATACCCCCCAGCCGGGTATTACCCATCTCTCTCGGCAATACCCAGCTTACGGGTAATACCCAGTTGAGGGGTAATACCCGGCTGGGGGTTAATACCCAGCTGAACGGGGTTAATACCCAGCTGAAGGGGGGTAATACCCAGCTTAAGGAGTAATAACCAGGCGCGCGGTAATACCCCCCAGCCGGGTATTAACTTTGACATGGGTAACATCTGCCTGGATGGTTATTCCCCCGGCCTCCGGGTTTCTTCTGTACGTGCAGCGTAGTTACTACCGGGTCCGGGTTGTTACCACCGCAATACCACCACTCGGATGTCTAGAACTTCTCTGTAACACTCTTGCCTCTGGCAGTGGATGAAACAGACGAGTGAAGGAAGCCAGTGTATTATTCCAGGTTCAGAAAATTGGGCCGAGCTTCGTCATCCATCCGGTCAAAGATGTACTCCCGGGACTCCTCTCGACCAACCCTCCGATGTATGCGACCAGCTGAGCCCAGGATGCACCGCAGATCCACAATCTCGACCGCTCCTGAAGCACGTTTACCTTGAGTGAAGAACAAATTCTGATGCTTGTGCCCTCCTACAACAGACAAAGCCTTCCTCTTTTGCCGCTTTGGCGTCGGCTTGGCAATCGGGGCCCGTTCGACCGTGTCGACAGGTTGCAAGTGGCTCAAACCAAGCGACCGTACCTTCCCAAGCAGGAAGTTCTATGAAGCGAGAGGAATGTGTCAGGGTCGTAAGGCCGCCTGGCACAACCAAGTGCGAATGCGCGCACCTGCTCCCCATATTGGAACTCATAAATCGCCAAAAGTTGACCAAAATTGTAAGGCCCGTGCGCCTGGGCCTTATGAGAAGGGAGCGCGCGCCTGGACACTCTTAGTCTCCCCTCAGCGACTAACACGAGTGTCCAGGTGAGCCTATGGTGGATCAGAAGTCATAGTCATTACAGCGACTAACACAAGTGTCCAGTGTTAATTCCACATACTTTGGTCCTGTGATACTCTCGTCGTCGCTCTCTGGTGTACACTCCTACGGGGTGTATTACAAAAATGTCTGACACGATCGGCTCCTTCGCCTTCACGAGGGAACGCCTGAGGGTTGTCTCTTGCACGACGTCGACTACTGTCTATCAATAGTTCGTAATGAAAATGCTTCCTCAGCGTAACTGTAATCGTAACCTGGTACTATAACTTACTGAGATCCATGAAGCATCCCGTGTGTATGCAGAAACTCTTGCATGCTTTGACAGTCGCTCCGCTGCCGCAATCCGGTCCCGTCCAGAGTCCATGCGGTAGCCTTCAAAAGAATTGATCGACAAGCTCAAAATTGATGTCCTGATTGCGTCAACCTATGCGGCAGTGAGCCGCAGATTAGCAATTCGAAATGCCGGATGGATCTGAACCAAATGTGAATACGCACCTTTCGCTTGAAGACCACAGGGGCCAGCTGACCAAACAATTCGCGTGCAATGAATTGCGCAACTCGCATTACATCGTTGATACCCGGTCCCTGCTTCAGCTTGTCACTGCGCCGTCCGTAAAGACCCAAAGCTTCGGCCCCCGAGTCCCCATTTTCACTCGAAGCTTGTCGTGATGCGACCGCGGACGAACCGCGCATTTGATCTCCCGTTGCGTTCATGAACAACCCCCGTGACTGTTGCATCTGCTCGAGCTCCATCTGCTTGTCCTGCTGATGCTTCATCAGTGCCGGTACAGTGATGGGATAAGAGAAGCGAGGAAAGCGCGAACACGCCATTTGCAAAGCAGCATCTGCACACACATCTGCATGGGTTACAGAGAAGTGGTCAGAGATTTTACATCGCAATCAACTCTTATTCCTTGGGTAGAGCATTACTTACAACGATTCACTGCTTCATCTGGTAGACGATGAGCCTTGCTTGCGACACGCTTGACCGTTTGGTTGAGCCGCTCCATGGCAAAGCACCAAGTCATGGCAGGTGGCCCATGCCATTCGATGAAATCGGCTATGTGTAAGACCGCATGAACCGAGTGCGGCAGATTGATCAAGTGAGCTGATTTCCCTGAGTAATATAATCTGAAGCCGAGGTAAACAAGGCAGATTAGGGTCAGATGACTGAGGTCCTTCAGGGAAGAGTGGCACCGTGAGGGCTTACGATTCAAACTCGGTACACCAGGAGGCTATGTCACGTCGAAGAGCGCCATCCTTGGCTACATCCTCCTTGTTGATTGTCATAGCCATGCAATCTTTAACCCACCTCCGAAGCGCCAGGAAGTGGGCGAAATATTTGGCGGGCAGTCGATCATGAAGAACACAGGGGCCAACATAGAGAATCCAGTTCGACCAATCCTCTGCAGTCATTGCTCCAGTCTGTAGGTGGATGTTGGGCATCTTTCGAGAGAATAGGCTGGGTATTGTCTTTGCGCCGTTGGTAATTTCCTGGCCAATGACCTCCCATATTTTGTTTGGTATCACCCAGTCAGGTAAGTCGGTCCCAAGCGCTTCGTCTACTGCGGCCGCGGACGTCGTTGCTTCTGCACTAGCCGCCGATGTCACCTTTCCTTGCGCGGATCTGCCTCTCTGAGCTTGTGGCGCCTGAGTCTTGTAACCCTTTGATTTCTGAGCCGCCAAGTCACCATGCCACATATTGAAGAGCTTTCGAGCGACGTTTTCGAAGACAGCGTGCATGAAGTCTGAAGGTCCGTCTTGATGAAGCGAAAATCCAGGAAGGTGAGCCGCCGAGCTCAGCTTGCTGAGGCCGAATGTAGGATTTTTTTCGATGCCGCTTCGCGGATCGTTGCTTCCGAACGCATGGGAAGATCCAAAGCGGTCAGATCAGATCGGTTCGCATGCGATGAGTCGAGAGGCATCTTGAGGGGTAGTAGTTGTGATTGTGGGCAGCAGCGCATGGAACTCCTTGAATGAGGCAGACTCGGCAAGGCCATTTGGCGGTTGGACCCTTGAAACCAAGCATCTTTGAGAGAGCAGGTCCGTCGCCTCCAATCACGTGTATGAACCATCGCTGTCGCACCATGGTCTGTCAATGCGGCAATGTGCATCAGTCTCCACGGGGCGGAGGATATGCAGGACTTAGCTCGGCGACGCTATTACACACCTCTGTAACACCGTCAAAGACCATGTGTCCGTTTCTAGCCGATGCTCGAGCATCTTCGTATAGGGGATGAAGAAATGAATCAATGTCTTTGGGGCCCTTGGGGCCGGGTATGATGCCGACGGTCATGAGATGCTTCTTCTTGTAACGTATCTCTGGCGGTAGGTTGTAATTGATCATCATGATTGGCCAGCATTCGCTCTGAGTCTTGTTGAATAGTTGAATGCCATCGGTGAACAGCCCGAACCCGACGTCGACATCGTTCTCATAATACTTGACGTTGATTGTAGAGACGGTCGGTTGGGATGCACCTGCGATAGGTGGGTTCGTCCATGATATGTTCTGATCCAGCTTCTCGCGATAACGATCACCGTCAAATAAGTCCACGACCTCTTGAGGATCTCGATTGCGCTCAAAGTCGGATCGATAACGCATCAAGGAGGCGTACACTCGATCGCGCAGGTAGATGTTTAAGTACACGTCGGGCGGCAGGTACAGAAATGTATTTTGAGGATGGCCATTTTGATCCAGTTTTGGCGAATTGCATACTGGACAACGTGTCAATGCTTCTCTCGGCCCAGTGAAAGCAACACAGGTCTTGACGCAGCAGGGTATCCGAACAGGCTTCAAGCCTAAATCGACGAACTGTCAGCGAACACTGCGCTTTCAAGATCAAGAATGGAATGCAGCCCAACTACTTACCTGTCAATGCAAACACTCGAGCACGTACTTTCTGCAAACTAGGCCGACTCCCAAGTACCTCCCAGATTTTGCTCGCCTGGCGCGTCATGTTTTACATATGTCGAAAAGAAAAGTGTACAGTGTGTCCACGTCGTAGTACGGGAGAGCCTTGGCTGAAGGCAATGGAGCAGAGGTTCACATCAGGGACGCAGCACTCGCCTACTCACTAGCAACATTCAATACATGATATGAATCTCATCCAACCCGATCTCTTGGCGAACTTCCTCCTTTGCCACTGCGCGCTCCTGGGAGCTGGACAATCGGGATGTGGTGGGTGTGTTGTAGACACCATTGGCATCCAACCGTTGATCCGCTCCCCAAAGTTCCTCGACGACAAGTGGATCGTCGTCGTCGAATGGGAGCGAGCTCGAACTGTAATTGTCGAGGGGCTGCAGGGCGGGGGATGTCGTCTCCAAAGCGGAAGTCATTTCAAACAGTTGTGTCTGGCGAAGTACGTCTTGGTCCGACTCCAGTGCATGGCCTTCGAAACTGCCCATTGACCCCCCCGTCCAAGAAGCTCGCTCGAAATCGTAATCGCCTTCAGGGATCTGGGGAAGCTCGGGGCTGATGTTCATACTGAATTCTTCGCTCTCGTAGGGCAGCGATGGTGAGTTTGGTGCATCGGTGTGCGAAATATTACTCGAGACGCTGCCATAGGCTTGTGTGTCGTTTGAAAGCGCCGAGTCATTAAGCTGAGCGCCCATCGAAGAACCGACGAACGCCTTTCGCGACACGATTCGCTCTGCGGATTGGGTATATTTTTGTGGCGAGCGGGTTGCGAACCAACTGGGTGTAGGTCGTGGGGGCTGTAATAATTGAGACTGGGGACCAGGCGGTGCTAGAAGCATCGATGGCTGCCGCGGTACCTCGAGAATGGCAGCCTCTTCGGTAGCGCGGGGTCCATTAGGTTGTCGAGCGTGATGGCGGTAGAAGGTCGCTTTTGACACTGAAGCCCCTTTGCACCAGGAACAAGGGCATGGGCGAGAGGTTGTGTTGCCCGCCATGGCGGAGCGAACGAGCGGTGCACGTTTACCACCGTTGAGGGTCCGGAAGAAGACTTTGCAAAAATTGTGGCGCAGTCGTGCAGTTTGCGCGCGCGTCTTCGTTTCTCTCTTTCCCTCCTTCCGCCCACGTGTTCAGTCCTTCTCCCACCCACCATTCATCCACTGCCACACGGGAGCGCCGCAATGGCAGGATCTGCATCAGAGAAGGACAAAGAGAACCAAAGACGAAATGGGAAGGGCACTGGTGAGCTCAGCATGCAGTACTTTGTTCTGATTCAAGGATTTGCTTCGCCAGGTTCGGGCTCAGGTTCGGGCTCAGGTTTGGGCTCAGCTGGTTCGGGCTCAAGCGCTCAGGCCTCAGGAGGCCTCAAGCTTGGGCCGAGTCTCGTTCGGGCTAAGTCAGCCACATTTTCGCTGACGTGTGCCGCATCGGTCCACTGCAGCCAGAAAATACATTGATGCCGACGGCATGTACGCACGAAAAGACAAGGGCAATATGCGTTTGCGTGATTGTACTTGCAAGCGCGGGCAAATTGACAAAATCTATTACAATTGGGTTCGCGTAAGTGCCGGCAAGTCCAGCGAGCAGAGCCCCACTACCGACTAGCTCTGACATCCCTGTGCCACTCGTAACCTTCCTCGACCCAGTCGGTGGTGCGGGACGCACTAGTAGTGGTAGGGATCAGGGCACCTACCCCGGTCCAGCTGTATGGGCCGCTTGCGGAGATCAACCAGGAGTGGTCCCCCAACCACGACCTGCCCGAAAACTACGATCTCAAGGACGCCTTCAGACTCATCTCTGCCAAAACTAGCACAAACACAGTCTTGTGGGGGAATCTCTCCCCTTTGAAGCAACGAGAAATCGTCAAGTATGTAAGTAACACGAAGCCCCCCCCCCCCGGTCGTCACCTTGTTGTGCGCTCGCTTGCGTGCTGACCCATTACTCCTCCATTGGCACTTGGTCAGATTCGCGAACGGGCTGGTTTCCTTGCGGTCACATCCGGCGACTGGCTCTATGAAGAACTCGTCATCGATGTCTTGGCAAATATTCGGTCCGCCTGGAAATTAGCGTACGATCGCGAAATGTGCCGGCTTGCGGGAATCAAAGGTCAGCTCTCCAAAGCAGACATAGCGACACTCCGCAGCAGGCATGGTGAAGGTCCCAGTCGGAAAGTTAGCCCCTTCTTCTCAACCAGATCGGACTGGATGGTATGCACTGATGAGACCTTGGTGACTCCTTCAGAGTCAAGACGGGGTCTATTCAGCTTCAGATACAGGCACAAGCGAGCTCGAAGAGGAAGAAGTGCTGGCAACTAGGAACAGGACCCTAGTGCCCAAGAAGCGAGGAGCGCGCCAAGGAGCAGGATCGCCACAATTGTCGCAGGAGACTCAACAAACAAGCCCCCACGTGGGTTCAAGCGGCCAACGTTCGACTCCTGCAGCCAGCGGTGTCAGAGGCCCGGGCCCGCCAAGAAACAAGAAGAAGAAGACCGAACACAATCCTAACAGAAGCCAACAGACCAACCCAAAGAGAGACCTTGGCAACGGTCGAGCTGAAGAAGAAGAAGACGAGGATCAGGGACAGGATGAAGAAGAAGTCGAGGAATTGGAACGGTCTCCAAGGACTTGAGGAAGCGGAGCACGCGCGGCAGCTGCGGATGATTTGGATGCCAACGATCCAAACTATCCGGCTACGAGTCAAAGATGGTAACGGAGGTAGACACTTGCTAGATAAATACTACAACATCTGGCATGCAATATAAAATGACTGCATTAACATTAGTAATATGAACGCGAGTATTAGTAATTTATGATACAGACCCTAATGAGTAAGCTGATGCCAATTGAGCTCGCACTAGCATTTAATGATACAGAACCTAATGAGCAAGCTAATGTGAATTAAGCTCGATCACGCTCCCGAAAAGAGCCCCTATTGAGACTTTTGGGATGGTATTACCCATTAAAATTGGAAATACCCGAACCGAAGGGAATACCGTCTGCTTGGGTAATACCCATCTGAAGGGGTAATACCCGCTGCTTGGGTATTACCTCTGAAGGGGTAATACCCGCTGCTTGGGTATTACCCCTTCAGATGGGTATTACGCATTCTGATGGGTAATGCAGCCCAGGCAATACCCATTCAGATGGGTATTCCCCGCCAAAAACGTCGCTCAGTGACGGGCCACTCGCCCTCTCGATTGTACTTGCCGACGCCAACGGTCCAAGCTTCCTCTGCTGGTTGACCGATGCAATCCGTCAGGAGTGAAGACTCGAGCCCTTCTGAGTCACCGAGCAATTCATGCAGGATCGGCATAACCATAAATGCCAGAATTCTGTTCAAGCGAAACCAGTAACCTCGTCGCGACTATTGAGGGTCGAGTATGTGGTCGCGGAACTGGTGGGCAACGATCGTTGCATCGCTCGGTAGAGCGCTGTCCTGCGTAACACCCTCTCTGGCCAGGCCGCTTTCGAGCGTGGAAAGTGCTCGGTCAATGATGGTTGGGTCGCAGACTGCAAACGCCAAGGGATGCTCGGGGAGTGTCTCGCCAGGAGAGCGCCGCATGACGTAACTTGGCTGTGGTGGCAGTTCGGCCGGTAACGATGTCGAGCTCGCGGGGCACCATATCGTACAGTAGGGCGGGAACACGCTGTGCCGCAAATCACTGAAGGTTGAGAAGTTGCACGTGCGTGATTCGAGCATGATGAAACGTGACGAGTGCTGCAAGCGTGTTGAAGCACGTCCTCGACGGTGGGGCAAGGATGACAGGATGCGCACGGCGCATGCACGAAGAGTAAAACGCCCACGTGACGCGTGACGCTTGATGATCCGCCGCGATAGGTGCGCGCACAGGTTGCGAAAGGCCGTCGGTATGGGTCGGCCGTCACATGTCGCGGGCCTCGCGGGCTGTCGGATTGTGCCGGTCCGATCCGTCAGGGGATAGGCGCCGCGATCCGGCTGATTGCCCGAGGATTGAGCTGCCAAGCCTCCGCACCTGACCTCAGAGGCTCCTAACGACGATTACTCCGCTCCGTCTGCTGCGGTGCTGCCCTCATCAAAGTCTGTTTACCCAGCTGTGAATTGCAAGATCTAAAAGACCCAAATCCATTTTAGTCCCACCTTTGCCCAGACGATGCGCTCTCTGCGACAGCGTGACTCTGGGGCCGCACTGCATCGCCGTGGGTCACCGGTCATCAGTGCCGATTGAGGAAGATTAGGGGCGTGCGCCCCTAGCCCCGGTAAAATATTGCCGTAGCTCATCGAGCTTTGAGAATCAGGAAGAAGATTTTGGAGAACGTCTTCTTTCAAGACCAAGCTGGGCCTTTGTCTTCCTCGAGGGCGTCCTAATTTCCACATGCCAAGTCTGTTGCTCGTCCGCTCTGCTGCGATAGCTCCTCCAGGTTGCTTTCCTCCCCAACCCACGTCTCGCACAGAGGCTCGAGCTCTCGCTCCAGCTATGGTCCAGATCATTGGATTCCATAGCTTTGGCGACCTGCCCCACTATACCGGTGGCGCAAGGGACTACGTCGTTGTCCCCACCACGACTACCACCACCGCCCTTTTTAAGGAGCAGGCACCTGACCGGCCCGACCGGCCTGAGCAGCCTCTCGTCTGCGCGTGTCACGATGCAACCATCGTGACACGCGCAGACGAGAGGCTGCTCAGGCCGGTCGGGCCGGTCAGGTGCCTGCTCCTTAAAAAGGGCGGTGGTGGTAGTCGTGGTGGGGACAACGACGTAGTCCCTTGTGCCACGGTGTAGTGGGGCAGAAGGCGAACCGCTCCAGCCAGCGCCGAGCGGCCGAGCAGTCCGGGTTGGCAGAATTAGCAGTCAGTCAGTGCTGCTGCCGGACTGCCACGAGCAAGATCACGAGATACAGTCTCTTCACAATCATTGTGTCATCAGAACTACAATTTACACTTTTATCGCCCACAGTCCGAGGCGCACGTAAGCCTCGCCGGCCTGCTTGGAATTCGGACTCCTAGCCTCGGATCGAACGAACAATTGTCTTTCGAACCTGCATTGCGATAAGGCTACTAGGACATGATAGAAAGAACAACATGAATGATGACGTTGAATCACGCCAGATTTGAACAGTCGACCGATAGCCCTAACACCTCACATAGAGGAGTCAGTTCCTTCTCTTACCCCCTCAACTTCCAAGGAGCGACATTCCCTTCCTCCGAATGAGAGCCACTTGGTTCGCCAGCCCAACCGCCAACGACCCATCTCTGAAAACAGTCATTATAGGTCGTGCTCTAGAAAAGGGGAGGTTTCTTAACGTTTCCGACTTGAACCGGACCGAGGGCGCAGCGTGGTCCACATTCCGACGAAGCTGAGCCGCAGTCGAGCTTTGCGTCGCGGGCGTGTGACTGCCCCTTCGAAGAGAGGTGTTGCATGCGTTATATTCGCTCATCGAGACGGATACTGACTCGGATCGGGTGAGTAGATTGTCCAATTCGCTGTGGCCTTCTTGTGCGCCGATCTGTAAGCCGACGCTCCACACGGCCCAGCTCAAAGGACCCACTCCTAATGTCGAAGCCGAAGACTCGTCCTGCCGCTGGCGTCGTAAGCCAATGACGGATCGGTCGACGATATCCCACCCTCCTCGCTGATCGTTCGCACATCGACTTGCTTCGATTGCATGCAGACGACACGTCGCCGCGGTCGAGCTGTCGACGCTGAGGCCCGACGCCGCGTTGAAAAGGGGGACATCCGCTGGCGACGATGACGGGATCAACGAGTCGTCCGTCGCAGGTGAAATGACTTGAGCTCCTAAAAGGGAAGCGTCGGCCGTCGTATCACCCGTTGAAGCCGTAAGGTCTAAACCCACTCCTTCCGACGAGCTCGAGTCCATCGACGAACCGTTGCCCGACTTGGGTTTGGTGCCCTCGGCGTCCGCGAGGTCGACGGCGACAGACGTACTAGGTTCACGACCCTGCACCGAAGCCCTCCTCGACTCGGCTCGTCCAACTCCCATAGCAATAGCAGCTTCTCGGGCCTCGAGGCTCGCATGGCTAGGTTTTCGAAGTAACTTCCTGGGCGTGCGCACAGCCGAGACAGTTCCGCCGTACAACGATCCTTGCGACGAGCTCCGTGTGATAGCCGACGACAAGGTCGCTCGACTGGCGATGCCGAACACACCCGAACACGACGAACAACCCGAAGGTGGCGGCGAAAAAATGCGGTCGACAAAGACGGTTGAGGTCGTCGAGGCGATGCTGTAGAAGCCGTCAGAAATGGCGTGACCGCATTGCGCACACTTGTCACCATTCGCCTTGGCGCCAGGAGCGAGCCGGATCTGACGTACTGGTCCGTTGAGTTCGAGGGTGAGAAGAGCCACCGGCGACGTGGACGCAGCATCGGCACTCGGTGTCTCCAACTCCTCGGGTAGAAGATGCACGGCAAGAGATCCGCCGAGAAAGCCTAAGCAGACCACGTTTCTGACCATCTTCAGCGCCCCGAGGCCGACCTCGAATCGACCAAACGCGACGGCCGTAACAGTGTCGCTTTCTTGAGCGAGTCGAACGTTCCAGATGGTCTCCCACGGTGAGGTAGCATCGTTTGATACGGACGTCGAGCGCAAGAGCTGAAATTGACCGCTCGAGGGAAAAAATTGAGCCAAGACTGGCCACGCCGTCGCTGAGCTGGCTCGAGGTGGTGCGACGACGAGTTGTCGAATGCGGGGAAGACAACCCAGCGCACTGGGCAGATCTGATGTCTCGGGCACCGATTGCGGACCTAGAATGACGGTCGACAGACGTGTGACACAATCCCAAGCGATCACAGCTCCGCTCTGGTGAATCGAGATGAAAGCGTAGCGAATATCAGACCCCTGACTCGTGCGTGGGGGAGCACTCTGGCCCAGATCATTCGGCGAGGATGCGGGAGCGGCGAACAAGCCAGTCGCTGGACCAAATATCGCGTTCGAGTCCCCACCAGCCGAGGAAAAGTCGATCAACAGTCTCCTCTCAAGTTCCCAGACGAGGATTCGGCCCGTCATGGTCGCGGCGGCGCAGAACCTCGTGGTGGAGTCAAGAGCGAGGGCGACGAGTGACGGGGGTTCCGCAGCCAGAGGGATCTCGAGGAAGCTCGTGGTCGTCGTCGGCGATTGCTTCACCGACCGCCATAGGTAGACTCGTTCCTCTAGAGCAGACCAGGTGACGATCGCGTCCGCACTAGAAGCAACGAGCTCGATGTCGGATGCATCGAGCCCGGTGTGTAGGGTGGTCACGGAGACATTGGCTTCTGGTACTGCCTTTTTCAAAGAGCGGCCCGCCTTTTTCCGTTCTTGCCTCTGCTGTTTCGAGATCAAGCGCTGGATCTGGAGCAGTTCGGCGTCCTTGAGCAAGTAGAGCAGCAAGAGGTAGAGCACCATCAGCGTTACCGCGATCGGCGCAATGACGATGCCAGCGGTGATCCACCATGGGGTCGACACGATCGCCGCGCCAGCGATGGACGCGCTCTCGGGTGCGACCATCCCATCGTCGAAGAAGCGCACGATCGTAGCCGGCTCAACGTAGACGTGGATTGCCGAGCTTGCGTTGGCGGGGTTGATCAAACGCCAAAAGGCCGCCCCAGCTTCAGGCACCACTTCTCCGAGCCGCGACGTTTCGCCTCGTTGACCGAGTTGGAGCGAACGCGCAATCTCCCTCGAAAGAGATGGGGCCAAGAGGGGGCGATGGGAAGCCAATGCCGTCTCGGAACAGAATGCCGGGAGGAAGTGGTCGGGTCCATAGCTGGAGATAACCAGGATGGTGTATTAGTCTCGGCTCAATTCCTTACATCAGCAAACGACTCACAAGAGGTAGAGATTGAAGTCAATGAGAAAAAGCAACAAGAAGGTCGTCATCGCGGCAGGTCGATCCAAGACGCTCCTCTTTGCCCGTGCAAACGCCTTCGCAAACATACCGTGAGGCGCGTGTGCGGCATCTTTGGACGCGAAGGCATGCATCTCGTGGTCGCCCCCCTCGGAAGGGGTGGGCGAGTGTTGCCGAGCAGACGATAGTGTGCCACGTAGCAAGTCTGCGAGCTCGAGCCGCTGCAGATCGACGCTCAAGATGGTCGCAAAGAAAGTGAGCTCGAGGAAAAAGTCGACGATGAGGACGACGATGATGACGAGGATGATCTCTCTCATGACCTGTCAATCCGCAACGACGTGAGCAGAGCGTTCAGATGGCCCGGTAGCCACCTGTGACTGACCTGGATGTTGATAAAGTAGCGCATCAACGCACAGATACTCAACTCGCATGCCAGTACCATAGATGCAGCTGGACCCTCCTCAGCCAAGGCCGCGGCGATCCTCTCCGGCACCGACAGACGGATGTTGGTTTTGGCGACGGCGTGCGTCCACAACAGCATGTTGTCGACGCCGCAGACGAGGACGAGGAACGCGCACAAATTCCACGGAACAAGCGCAAACGACCAGCCGAACAACCAACACACGGAAAGCGACATGATCCCTGACGCCGTCAACTCGACCGTGCCAGTCAGGATCAGACCGCTCGGGGAGTTGACCTGGGGAAGCCGGCGGATGGCGCGGATGACGTAGATAAAGACGGCGAGGTAGGACAAGGCGTAAATTATATCCTCCAAAAGACGTGGATTTCCTGGGACGCTCAAACGAGGCAAATGCTATGGGTGACGTCGCCACCGTGTCAGTGTCGCGCTGAGGCCCAATCTACAAGCCACAGAGCTGAAGCTCACCTTGAGCGTCACCCGCTTGCCCGGTCCTTTACCTTCGACGACGGTACCAACTTGTTCTCTGTTCGCCTTCCACCCTTTACCACCTACAACATCGCCCACGACGCGCTTCCACGTTGCTCGAGCCCGGGACCTTGCTTTTTCCTCCGCGACCGATCCGACACCTTGCAAGGTCAGAGAGGGTTCGGTCGAGGAATGGTTCGATGCGTCTTCGAGATAAAAGGTGATGGCAAGGTGGTGCGCATGTTTTGCCAGGCCCTGTGCAGCGACCACTTGTCCCCTGTCAGCAAAGTCGAAACTCGCCCACCCTAAGAACTGCATTTACCTTGCGATTCCTTCCAATGCCAACGAGGGTGTTGGGGTTAGTGAGTGGAACCATTCTGGCTTGTTGATTAGGCTCGAGGTTCTTGAGCATTTCGGCATTTGGGCTTGGTCCCGATATGGTGTTATGCACGTCCGGATCGGCCAACAGTGCCTGTTCCGAGTCCCACCACTCGACGGGGCTGGCGACGGCGCAACGCCCTCGGTGGTCCCGAATGCAGCTCAGACCAGGTACCTGCCCGGCTAGCAGCCGTCGTTCCAACTCGTTTTTCAGCTGCATGGCCCTGTGCAGTGTCGCTTTGGTCAAGGCGCCGACCGCGGCGTCGGCACTGCTCGACCTCCGGAGCCCCACCCCCTGACCGCCCTGAGCGACGCCAGCCAAAGCTTGGCGATCGACGGAGGAGACGAGCAGCTGTTCCATGCGCACGATCTTGGCCTCGACGTTCCTCCATTGATAGTAGCGCGCAAAACGGTCCCAGCACACCTCGTCCTCGCTCGCGATGATGCCCTGGCGTCGTAGACCTTCCAATTCCCAAACGAATTCTCCGCGGCCTCGACGTGCGATCGGGGAGCTCGCAAGCGGGACCGGACCGGTCGGCGAAAAGCAGAGGAGTAGGGCCGGACACAGCAGCGAGCAGATGAGGAGGCCGGAGACGAGCAAGGCCGGTATCTGGTAGGACGAGATGAACCACCCGAACGAGGCGAACAAACGGCGGCAGAGGGACGAGGCCCACGAGGTGATGATGAGCAGCAGCGATAGCGCCGGCAAAGCTTCTTCGTCTTGGCTGCGGTGCGAGTGCAGATGCAGCCGGTCCGAGGCTGCTGTCGACTTGGTGGACCGAGGAAGGTTTGTAGATGAGATTGAGTTCGTCGTAGATGATGATGATGCCATCGCGCCGCTGTGACCGACGCCGACACTGCCAGCTGCTTTGGCATTGGGGCCGAGTCGAGCACGAGCTCTCAGCGAAGATGACGCCGACGCCAACGTCGCACCGTCCATCACAAGGTGTGCAGACGATGGCGAGGTGGCGATGGAGTGGAGTAGGAGGGCTGTCTCAACCCCTTTGTGTCGTGGCTGGGTTTGTCATCCCGAGCAGCAGGGCTCCGAGGCTCGAAGGCTGCGAGGCGTGCTCCCAAGACAAGTTCAGCCTTCCGCCAAGTGTCCGACGCCCGTAGCTTTCTCGAGTTGCTGCGCGCGCACGCCTCCGCGGTCTCAACTCCAGCGTGCGAAATGACTCGCCGAGAAAATGGATGCGGTGAGACTCGACCAAAGCAAAAAACTGACGAGTGGATGTTCTAGCTTTACGAAAACCCTCTTGAAATTGAAAAAGCTCACTCGCTCGAGATAGGAAAATGGATCAGCGCATAACTCCGCCGGGCCCTCGGCCGCACCGGCCGCCCTCGGCCGCCCCGGCTCGGGCTCCACATCCCGGGTCTGGCCGTGCGCTCGTGCTACACGCGCCGTCGCTTCACGCTGCCACTCCCACACCGCACACCACCCCACTGACATGGCCACGACATCCACAACAGGTAGGTCATTACATTTCCATCGATGCTTTGCTCAACTGACGGTGTACTCGTCTCTCTCAGAACCCGAGCACGTCCGCTGCATGCGACTCGCATTGGACGAGGCCAGCAAGTGCGAGCCGACATCCACCGCCTTCTGTGTTGGTGCGTGATCTAAGTTTCGTCGCTGTGCAGAGCAGCTGCTTATCTCGCTTCTGTGCTTCTCCAAATTCAGGATGCCTGATCACCGCGCCCTCGTCGGACGGCTCGTACTCAACGATCGCGACCGGCTACTCACGCGAACTCGAAGGCAACACCCACGCCGAACAGAACGCACTGACCAAACTGGCATCTACATCATCCTACTCTTCGGGTTTACCTCCCTCTACTCGACTCTACACGACGATGGAGCCCTGCTCCTTACGCCTCTCGGGCAACCTCCCCTGCGTCGACCGGATATTGCAGACCTCGATACAGCAAACCTACGTCGCCGTCCTCGAGCCCGACGACTTTGTGCAAGACGTACAGGGGGTTCAGAAGCTACTGAATACAGGGAGGCAGGTGATCGTCGTTGAGGATCCGGGCTTGAAGGAGGATTGTCTCCGAGTTGCCAGACGAGGCCACCTCTCCAAGGGACCGGTGGAACCGGGTGCAGCTGCAAAATGACGTCGTGTTTGATTTTCGCCGCCACCCATGTACTGGCCGTTCGTCCGTCTGCAGTTGTGCCGAATTTGCTGTCGAAGACATCCTTTAATGGTACTTAGACGCACCTCACGCCTCCTGGATTCAAAGTTCGACTGTATTATACCAACACGTACGAGCCCGCTGCGTATATGCGAGAGGAACAATGGTCCCATTGGGTTCGTCAAAATTTCTGAGAAGATCAACCAGTGCAAGACACATCTTCTCGAGGCCTCTCCGAGGTTTCAGAAGGATTCAGACGAGTCAAGAGTGATCAATTTGACATGGGAACGGGCGCGCAGATCGTCAATCATTTCTTCGAAGTGATCGACAACGATAGCCACAGCGCCCAGCGGATACGAGACAGCCCAGCGAAATTTGGCACGCACCGGTGCCGTTGACGTAAAGACAGGCACGGGGCTCGAACTTCAATATAGGCACCCGGTACCTGGTCTCCCCACTGCCCTGATTCCTTGGAAGGCACCTGCTTTCACTTCACCATTACGTCGTTTGGTAATCCAGCCAGCGAACTCAAGTAGGTACCTAAGGAGAACAACAACACCGACAAAATCACCAGCTCTTGACACGGGTAATAGGGTAAAGGGTAACCTCTATATAAAAAGGTCGACCCGCGACCCATGTACCTAAAATCGCTGTTTTAACTGTGTTGCGGCCCGGAGGCCGCCTGTCGTAAATGTACCAGCATGCCTTTGAGTCTGCCGCATCTGCCTGTGGTATTGGCGTCCCGGAAGTCATGTACGACCTTTTCGCCTTTTCTGGACATAAAACTCGAGCTAAAGAGCGCGTACGATTTCTGTCGAGTTTTTAAATGATGCGGAACTGTTGAGCGGTTTATTATTCAATGTATAGCAAGCGCGTGAGTTTGTATGCCACTTCTTCTACGGAGCTCAGGCGTGGTCCCGCTGTCGTTGACGTGCTGCTCGCTGAGCAAGGTGCAGCATGCAGCATGCAGCAGCTGCAGCCTCCCCCTCCCCAGCCCGGTCCCATCGACAGCTACTTGAAGGCTCGGATAGCGGTCAGTTGCCCGGTCCAACAACATTCGTCTGCAGTAGGCCCACATACTGGACTTCGCGCTAGTTTCTTCTATTTCTGCCCTTTCGGGCCCGGACACACATTTGTCATTAGCAATTCGCGGCGGGAGTGTAAGGGTTTGATGTTTGATTCCTCAAAGGTCGCGGAAATTGCTGCAATATACTGTTGACGTGTTCGGGTCGTTTCAGGAGCCTCCAAACCTAAAAGCAAACAGAGGGACCAGCGACTATCAAAAGGTACTATGACAAATTTATCCAAACAGGGAGAGGAGCCGGGAGAGCTTATCTCAGTCGTGGGCAAGGCCTGTGGGAGGGGTCCACCATGGAGCTCCAACGATTAGATTCCGTAAACTTTCAGCTCTAGTAAAGCTTCACCACTGCCGGACGCTCTCATTTGAAAGGCTAGAGAGGCGCATAATGGTGTTCACCCAAGCTTGTAGCTCTTTGCGTCTCGGTAGCGGTTAGACTGCTACACCGGCACATTTGCAGCGCTAGGCACCGGGCCGGGCCGCCGGTGCCGAAAATGCCCCCTCCAGTTTTGCCCTTCCTTTAAAAGCCACCAGATCTGACCATGCAAAAACATGTGTTCGAGTGCTGTTTCGGCCGGAGTTCAGCCCCTCTGTAGGCGTGGCCCAAAGGTAAGTGAGATTAGTCCCAACAGTTTCTGGGACCCCCTCGCCGTAGCTCTGGGGTTTTCTCTCGGTGGCTCGGTGGCTATTCTAGACCTTCTGCCCTCTTAGCTTGGCGGCCATCGGCATCGACGTTGTCCGCTGCTCGCGCGCAGCGAAAGCGAATCCGAGCGCCGAGAGCCCAGAAGTAGAAGGGAACGTTCCAAACGCCGACCGGCTGGCGCGATCTACACGACGACGACAAAAAAGCACCGGCCCACGTCGAGAATAGCGCATCGGATATCTTTCTGCGTGCCTGTTTCTACGGGGCAGAGTCACACGATGAGATGCCGATCCCGGGATCAACTGGCTGCTTATTCCTGCCAGTATCACGCGGCAGTCTAGACAGGTGGCTCCCGTTGCTCTCGTCGATGCAGGGCGCCAGTGTAGCGCTGGATGAGGCCATCAGGCGCAACCGCCACTACGATCACGCGCCAGCCATGCACGCGCGCCTCTAGCTTTCTGCACCTCGTACCGACGCACAAATCTAGTGCATTTCGGTCCGACGTTCACGCATTTCTCGGGATCAACACTGCGTATCCGATGCACACAGTACTACCAACCCCGTAGCTTACCCTATCCCCTCCCTCTCCCGTTATCCGGGGTCCCGATCGCCTTCCCTCCTGCCATCCGGACCCCGCGCTGCGCCGCCAAGGGTTCGACCCCGAAGTCACCTCGCTTCCGGCCGTCGCGCGTTTCAGGTGCGCTGGCGATCCCGTCCGCTCTTCATGACGCCCCCTATACCCATCGGTTCGACGCGTCGTCGTCGTTCCAAGTCATGTATCGCCTGTCGTGTAGCCAAGCTGCGCTGCGATGGCCTCGACGAGGAGCAATTGCACCAGCTCGAGAATGACCCGGCGTTAAGCAATCTCGTCTGCCACCGCTGCGATCGACTGGGCATACCGTGTACTTGGGCGCCGAGTCGACGACCCGGGCGTCCTCGGAGACTGAACGCGCCGGCGCCCATTGACGAAAGCTCAGAGCACCTCAGTGCCAGTGATGTCGCCGGCGGCCACGTTGGCGATTCCTTCCGCGTCATCGGGTCTACTTCCCACCTACCCGCCGCAAGTTCTACTGTGACCAGCACCAGTCACGGTGCTTGGGATTCCCCTTCGGTAGCGCTTCCGGCCTGGCAACCGTCGACTGCTCCCGCGCGTTTCGTCTCATTGCCGGCCCGGCTACAGACCTACACTTTCGCTCTGACCGACGAGGCGTCACCCTCCAGCTACCGACGGTCCTCCTCTGGTACTTCGACTCCTTCATCGGTCACCTCTGCATTGCCGTCGCCGGTGGGGCACTCGGGTCACTCGCTACAGTTCTTGGAGCACCTCGGGCAGCTCTACCTCAGCCAAGTGCACGGCTACATCCCCGCATTGCCGAACCTGCTCCCCGACCTCTCGCTCCGACTACAAGTCGCGTCGCCGCGCTTGGTCATCGCACTCGAGGCATATCTGATACAATTGGTTCGCTCATCACCAGCACCACCTCCACCTCCCAACACTCGCTACCCGAATTCGGATGATCAACTCGTTGCCATCTTCAACATTCATCGGGCGTACGCCAACGGGGATCTCGATGCTGCGCGCACCGTTCTACGCACCGCCGCCAGTTTCACGCTGTCTCGTGCTCGAACGGCCCATATGTCATCATTAGGTCGGCCTTTAGAGCTCGATCAAGAAGGGTGGATACTGTGGGAGCTCGAGTTACAGGTGGGGACGGCGTTGTGCGAAGATGAGAGGCTGCTTGGCATCGTGGGGCCCGACACCAAGGTGAGTCGCTCACTTTCAGTTCTGTCCTCTTCCGAACGCTGGCGGCGCGTGGTATGTTAATGCATGATTACTGACCCAATCGTCGTCGGATGCATCGCTCTCTCTATCCCTTACAGGACCATTCTGCGACATCACTGCATCGTCAAGTGCTCTTGCACCTCTGGCACTGCTCCTGGCCTGTCTCGGCGCGCACGTCGTTCCCCCTGCCGCCTCCGCCGCCGGGGTCCGCGGGCGGCCCCGCTCGACCATCGCCCGGTTCCACGCGAGCGATTGAGCTGTGTTCGCGCGCGTTCGAACTCTACAACCTCGCCCATGCCATTTTCGTCTCTGCTTCACCCCAAATGCTCGCTTCGGATCGTTTTTCGCATTGGGCCAGTTCACAAGCCGAAGCGGCGTTGAACGCGTCCATCATCGCGAGCACGTGCGTGATTCTCGTTCTGTCCGGGCCCCTCTCCCCCGAAGCATTGCACAGCATCCAACTCGGCAACTCGACCCACTCTCTCATCTTTACCGCGTCGAACCAAATCATCGCATGTTTGAGACGGCTCATCAATGACGCGAACGTCACCGTCCCTCCCGCACCGACCTCACCTTTGTACAATCATTCGCCTTTCCTGATCCCTCATCTCTGGATGGCCGCGAGAGGTCTCTCGATCGCCTCTCAGGACGCGAGGGTGTGCGATCGACGTTCTTTCGACGAGGGGATAAGCGTAGTCGAGACGGTGTTGAGTTGTTGGGCCGAACGTTGGCCCGAAGCGAGAAGGGTTCTCAAAGAGGTCGGCAACATCCAAAACGCCGCGATGCCGGTGTAAAAAGATCAAAAACACCAAGGAGACACAAGAAGAGATTGTCAATAGTCATATACCAATCGGTGCAGAAGGGGGAAATAAGTGCCGCCGTCCCCTTTCCTTTGGCTCGTTGCAAATTTTCAGTACACTCATTTCCCCACATGTTTTGAATAAACAAGGCGATGTGTATCCACTGTGGTGTAAAAATGACCTCTTTGCTTCTCGTCTCTCCTCGATCACTCTGCTCGCTAATGGGACAACAACGTTTTGAGGAGGACACTCGATTGCGAAGGTACGAAATGAATGAAGAACCACGAAGATGGCGAAAGGGATAAGCGAAATATCCCACAGCCGTCTACTGCAACAGATGATCCCTGTAATGCTTCTGGCTGTTGGCGCGGATCCCCCTCACGAACTCTTGCTTGGCCCTCTGGCGCAACTCGGCAAACTCGCGTGTCCCCTTGCCGGCCCACTTGGCCTCACCCTTGTTCCTCGCTTTGATGACATCACCATTGCCACCTGCTCCTGCACCCTTGGCAGGGATGAGCGCGGCGTCGGCTAATCGAGAAGCGAACTTGCCTCCTTGCCCACGCGCCGAACCGTCCTGGTCGTCGACAAGTCGTAACAAAGCTTGCGACGAAGGCGAGGGTTTGTACGCTTTGCTCGGTTGCGAATGAGGGGCCGGGTCGAACGGAGTCGTGCCGTTGAGGTAAGGCAGAGGGTTCTGCTTGTGGATGTAGCGATGCGCTCGATGGCCGATCCTCACGCCGGAGGGGAGGACCAACTCATAAGTCGAATCGCCATACGTGATCTCCGAGTCGGGGAGGTCGTCGGAATCGGAATCGGAATCGTCCGAACCGTCGTCGCTGGCGGACTCGTAAACGACTTCCATCTCGGCGTCCTTCTTCCCATTCGTCTGACCCTCTTCCTCGATATCTTCCCATCCTTCCGCCTTTTGTTTCTCCAACTTGGCCCTTCTCTTGGCTTCCTTCCTGTCGAGCTTCTTCTGGAAATCGGGGTACGAGGACCTAAAGTCGTAGAAATCGGCCAGTTCCAATTTCTCGTCCTCGGTCGAGTACCTCAACTTGCAATGCCCCTTGGACTGCATGTGAGCCCTCACAGCCTCCACACCTTTACTTGCTCTCTTGGCCAACTCTTCCAAAGACAAGCCCGTCGATTCGTCGAGGTTGATGTTGCCTCCATAACCTTTGCCACAGTTGATGCACACGTTCCAGGTACCGACTTCTTCACCGAGACGACGCAAGAGCCCTTCGAGGTCAACGAGATATTCCTGTTCGGGGATCACGAACGAATGTTGCTGACGCATGTGGGCAACGTTCTCGGTCGTAGAGGCCGAGGTGTGCGGGCAGAAGAGACAGGTCGTAGGGGCGATCGGAGGCGCGGTCTGGATGCGTCTGGCGACGAGGAGATCGAGTTTGGGATCGCCAGATGATTCAAAGGGGACTTGCTTTCCATCCGCAGTGGGTTCGACCACGGCAGTCGACGTGGATGGAACGGGAGCTTGATCCATAGCGATATCGGTCTGAGCTGGGGCCTGACTCGATTTGTCGACTGTGGGCGTGGAGAGCGACTTGGCGTCGACCTGACTGGCGAGACGAAAGACGCTCTCCTTGTGCTTTTTGGATCCGAGATGTACTTCTTGAGTAGCTAGGGTGGCGAAGGTTTTCCTGTAAGACCCGGAAGTCACATCAGTTTACGGTGGCATCGAATGCGCCGAGTCACACGCCCTTTCGGAGACTCACTTGCAAGCCTTGCAATTCAACCTCTGTTCCTCCTGCTCGTCCTCCGATCCAGCAGCTTCCGCAAGCTTCGTGCTGCCGATCTTGTCATCAAAAACCTGCTGCGTGACGGGGGGCAAGCCGGCGACACGTCGTTTCGAGTTGTAACGGTGCAAATCGGATTGGTAATGCTCGCGTTGCGAAGCCGCGTCGACGAAAGCGAGCGAGCACGATAGGCACGTGTACGGGTGGGTCGAGGACGTGTCTTGCATTGTGGGTCGAGTGAGTGGTCGAGTGAGTGGTTGATGTGAGATGGGGTGTGTGCGCGGGCGTGTGTGCCGATGCGAAGTGGAGGGTGGCAAAAGGGGTTGCGTTGCCACTGCGTGCACCGCGTACGCTGCGTGCGCTGGCGCTGCGAAGGTCCGGTTCCGTGAAGCTCCGTCAAGGCTCCGTGAGGCTCCGTGCGCGCGCCGGGCTAAGCTCAACTAAGCCTCCCTCTGGGAGGGCTTACGAGTTATCGGTGTGCTTGGCCCAGTTGCCCTCCGAAATTTCAGCGCCATTTTGGGGTGGTTCTCTGTAGCTCTGTGACTTGGCAAGTAGGGGCATCCATGTGAAGGATATTATTTTTCTTCATGCTCTAAAAATGACATACTCCAAGTGGCGAGACCTTTCATAAGCTGTGGGTGGAGCTACAGCGATCCGAATATCCGAAGTCTGCGATTTCGGTCGATCGGGCCTCAGATGGTCCGAGCGCATCCTCCTCAACCTCAACCTCGATGGCGACAATGCTGTCGACCAAGATTTCGCTCCCGACGGGGCCGGTCGAGCCCATGCTCCTGGCGCCGTTGACCAAGCGACGATTCCCGTTGCTGTCCGTCGAGCGTTGGCTCCGGGTGGCGACGGTCGAGACGCAACCCCTCCTCCGGTCGGTCGAGCAATGTCTCCTGATCGTGAGCACACTTCCGCTGCGCTTGGTCGCGAGCGCGCTTCGGGCAACGGCGGTAGAGTTCAACACAGCAATGGTCAAGAGCTTGCTCCTATTGTTCCCAACGGTCGAGCACCAGCTTCTGTTGCTGGCGACAGTAGAGCACCAGCTTCTGTTGCTGGCGACAGTAGAGCACCGCCTCGCGTCGCCTCCCGTCGCCCGTCTTCTTTTCTTGACGACGATGCTGACAACAAACAACCCACCTGATCCGAATCAGATTCCTGGTGGCTACGAGCCGGTGGTACCTACGACGGAGCGGACTTCCGAGTTGGCCGAACGCTGGGGTGCTCCTGCAGGGTCCCGCCGTCGAGAGCAGAGCAGCAAGCAATGTTCGTCGACGTGGGGACCATCTTGGGAGACGTGGTTCCCCTCAACGAGCTTCCCGAACGGGAACAAGTCCTCAACGTCGTCGTCAGACTCAAAGAATGCAACGGTTGGACCAACCTTTTCTCGATCGTTCAAGGATCCACCGAGGGCATCAGCGGAATCGAGGAACTTGAAGCGTACCAGGTCTGGACCGGAAGTCCCGACGAGCCGACATACAAGTAGGCGATGGCCGGCGAGGATCGCGAGGATTGGTCCATTTACCTCATGACCGAGTACTCGATTCTGAACGGCATGAACACATGGGACAAGGAGGCCACCGATCCGCCGCCAGGGGTTCGAGCAATCCCAACGAAAATCGTCCTCATCCGCAAGCGGAATGACAAAGGTGACATCATCAAGTACAAGGCAAGGATCGTCGCACGGGGGGATCTCCAGAACCATCACGGGAAAACATTCTCACTGACAGCTCGAATCGCCTCCATCCGGATGATCAACGTCATAGCTCACGTCAAAGGGTATCGGCGGCTTCAGTTCGACGTCAACAGCGCATACCTTCATGGCCACATCACCGAACCACTATGGATCAAGCTGCCGGACGGTTCCACCCATCGACTGCGCAAATCCCTGAATGGTCTCAAGCAGTCGGGTCGTGAGTGGAACAAGGTCTTGCATGCTGCACTCGTCGATCGCGGTTTCAAGCGAATGGAGGAGGATTTTGGGGTCTACCGAAGGGTTCGCAACATCGGGGGCGTCGATCGCACGACTCTCTTGGCCATCTACGTCGACGACGGTCTTTTCGCCGGTGACGACGATCTCGAAGGGTTCCTCCGCGAGTTGGACCAACAGTTCAAGCTCAAGCGAGGCGAGGTCGAGTTATTCCTGGGGATGAAGATTGCCACCGACGACGCATCGGGGATCATGACCATTGACCAGTGCCACCAGATTGAGACCATCCTGAACAATCACGGGTTTGCGAACGCTTCCGCGGTGGCAACCCCAACCTCCGACAGCGATCAGCACTCAAATGGAGGGACTGCTCATCTCAAGCTCAACTATCGCCAGGTCTTTTGTGAGCTACTGTGGGTCTCAGGATGCACAAGGCCCGATATCTCTTATGCGGACACCCAACTTTCAAGACACTGCGCCGATCCGAAACCGGAACACTTTAGGCGAATGCGGCGAGTGCTTCGCTATCTGCGCGGGACAATTAATCGTCAACTCGAGTACAATCAACACTTGGGAATCGATGTGACCTTGTACTGCGACTCGGATCATGCAGCGGAGAAGTCGGGGCGTCGATCAATTTCGGGTTACACAGTCATCATGGCTGGGTCGGCGATCACATGTGCGTCCAAGCGCCAAGTATCGATTGCCACCTCGTCCGTCCAAGCCGAGTATCAAGGTCTCTCGGCTGCTGCCCGGGGGACGCTGTGGATTCGCTCTCTGCTTTTCTCACTCGGGTTCCCTCCATCTTCACCCACCATCATTCATGGGGATTCAACGGGAGCAATTGCTTTGGCCGATCACCCGACCTCACACGCGACCACCAAGCACATTGTAACACACTACCACTTTACTCGAGAACTTGTCTCGAACGGCATCATCGAGCTCCGATGGATCGGGACCAAGGAGATAGTCGCGGACGGATTCACCAAGGGGCTCTCGCGCGTGCCACACGAGTCGTTCGTTCGGATGCTTGGAATGGTGGACGCTCCTCGCCAGGGGGCGTGTTGGAAGGGACTGCGCGAGCAGTAATGGGTAATGGCTAGAAGCGTCTTTGGGGGTTTTTGGGTAGTTTAAGCCATTTTGGCCAGGGAGGCGCGGACTGCGTCAGCGGCGGTGCGGAGTCCTCTTGATTGGTTCCTCACCAATCATTGACTCTGCTTTCGACCGTTAACTGAAGTTCGTGTTCTCGTCTTCCTGGACCAAAGGTGTGTAATTGACCAATCATTGACTCTGCTATCGACCGTTGACTGAAGTTCGTGTTCTCGTCTTCCTGGACCAAAGATCGCCTCGCCTCGAAATTTAACTTTGTTGATCCCTCGCCCTCTCCAAAAGTTTGACAAACATCCTCACATATCTCGACCTCGCCTCATCGCACGAAATACCCTCATCCTCCTTCCACGCATTATATTTCGCCAAAGCGGAGGAAAAGATGCTCCAGGTCGGGAGATGTCGACGTCACCGATCAGTCCTTGTTGTTGAAGGGCGTAGAAGGTGAGGACTTCTTCGTTGATGGGTTTGAGGAGCCCGTTGGGCCAACTTAGTTGGGAGGCGATGGATTGGACTTTCATGAATTGGCGGTAGGTTTCTGCGAAGGGGTAGGGTGTCTTGACATCAAGTCCGAGCACAAGGTGATATTATTCGATGACTCTGAAGCCTGCTGCTCATGCGCTCGAGGCTGCGAGAGGCACCTCTAATGTTGTGCGAAGGAACCCAGAGGTCTCCGATTACCTCACTACTGTCCGGAGAACTCCTCTCGGGCACCGAGCAAACGACTGTGTTCACTCCTGCACAGTCCGCCATTGCGCTCACTGGCAAGGGGTAGCGCGAATCGGGATCAGCCGAGTTCGTGGTGATGCTCGATCAGGGGTGACGCACACTGTCACATATGTAAAGTCCACTCACTTCCTCGAGCTACGAATGGTCGTGTTTGCTCGACCGCCAGTGCCAGAGCCAAATGCAGCGCTGATGACAAGACACCGAGGAGGAGTAGGAGCTTCATTGTTGGCTCAAAGGATTGAGATCGCCCGCGATGGAAGTCGACGCCGGGTTGGAATGTACAGGTGGCTCCGAGTCGAGTGGAGCGCCAGTCTTGGGATGGGAGAAGAAGAAGGGAAGGAACAGAAGCAGTGTGTCGATGAGCGAAGTTGAGCAACGACTCCGTGGTCACCAGTCAGAGAAACACGATCATCGCTCGTTAGCAATAGTCGCATGTTCCAAGGAATTGCCGAAGGACCCCGATGCCGAGTCGGAATCGCCCCAGCCGCGCCATGCCTCGCGTTCTGGCTCGATCGGGCAACTTGTGCTGTGTCCGCTCGGAACGCTGACATCACCTTCGGGCAACCGACACCCATCTACTTACGTACGCATTGCAAATAATCATTATATGGTGCATGGCTAAATCATTGCGAGATGCGAAGATGTGGGGCCAACGTTGATGCTCTTCGCGTCGGGCAGGCGCGCGCCGTCCAATCAAAAGTTTTGCTTTTCGTCGAGTTCTCTCAACTCCTCCTGCGATCGATGGGCAGCACGTGCGCATGATCCCAGGTTGTTGTGAGTTAATCAACCACATGTCACGTCGACCAAGAAGTTTTACTCACCTCTGTAAGCAGATCGCCTGCATCAACCTCGACCTCAAACTCGACCGAATCGGCCCTCTTGATCCCCTTCTTCTCCCTCTTGAGCTTGTCTTCCATATCCTTAGCCTCCTTCGCGAAGTCCCGGTCCTTGGTCACAGGTTTGAACGCCCCCAGATTCGCCAGCCGATCCGCTTCTTCATTCGCTTCGATCCCTACATGGGCTTTCACTTTGCGGAACGAGATATTCGAAGTCAGGGAGTTCGGATCGGGGCTGGGTCGAGACGCGATGAGGGAAAGGGTGTAGAGAATCAAGTCTTGGTTCATGACGGGACCGCCGCTGGAAGTCTTCCAATTGCGAGCACGCCAGGATGGTATCCATTGCGAGAATACGGAAATGGTGTATTGCGAGTCGGAGCAAATGGTGAGGGGAAGCTCCGGGTGTGGGTCTTCTTCGAGGATTCGGGCTACGGCCTGCAAGTGGGGGTGGATGAACACAACAGAGTCAATATATGCACATACTGCATCATGGTAGTTGACCTTGGACTTGCATACATCTCGGCCCGATTATTGGTTTGCAGCTTGCCAGGCAGTCGCTCCGAGAGGTTTCTGAGGTGAAGGTCCGGACGGAGTCATCACCCAAGTTCGCTTTTGGTCAGTATAGTTAAAGGATAAGACCCATATGAAAGCACTGACGAAGCGTCGACGCCCTGTTGCCAAACGACCCCTATTCCGGCGACGGCGCCTTTTTGCCCGTTCCCCCTCGACGATCCATCGCAATAGACGACCCTCGTCTCGCCTTTGCGCGCTTGAGCGCTGCTTGATGACACTTTGCCCAATTTGATAGGTTTGGTATCCTTGCTCTCGTCGTGTGCGCTCTCCCT
The DNA here is from genome assembly GCA_001244265.2 of Microbotryum lychnidis-dioicae p1A1 Lamole. NCBI lineage: Eukaryota > Fungi > Basidiomycota > Microbotryomycetes > Microbotryales > Microbotryaceae > Microbotryum > Microbotryum lychnidis-dioicae. The sequence continues at coordinate 217,904 of CDLV01000007.1, forward strand.
CTTGAGTCGCTGCACTCCCTGAGTTGCCGCTAAAGAGGAGGTAGCTGTGGTTGACGACGACGAAGCGAGTCCGTTGACGTAGCTCTCTGCGGATTGCCGATCGGCAAATTTCTTATGCACCGCTCCTGTGAAGCCTTTGACTTGGGCTTCGGCATCGGACCACGTTGTATAGACGCCAGGTTGTCGACCTCTTCTCACTGTGCGCGACGAAGAGGGGGGTCGGTCAGCGGTCGGTGGTCTGCGAAGCATGACGTCAAAGGGTCGAGGATGTACGTACCGGCGTAGAACCCCGGCTTGGCCATACCTTGTCCGATCAAGGTAGCGAGTTGTTTGAGACGGTCCAGATTTGTTTGGGAGGAAGGGGCAGCGTGGTTGGATGGGAGCTGATGAGAGCGTGGGGGCTGGGAGCGAGGGGAGTGACGGGCCCAAGTGGGGGTGAGAGGGAATCGGGTTTCAGGGCACACGGACTCTCGTAACGCGCTAAAAGTTTGTTTTTCCCACGTAGACGAGCAAGGAAACTAGAGCTCGGACGTAGGATGGTGATTTAGTCATGCCGAGTCAATAGCCAGGGAATGGGCTGTTGTGCAGTGGCGACGTTGGAGAGAAGATTTAAACAGGGGTCACTGGCGGGCGGCGGTCGATCAATGCGCTCGCAAGCAATTTGGACCGCGTCCAGTTCGGCTGCGACTCGATTCGGCTGCGACTCGATTCGGCTGCGATTCACCTGCGCCGGAAGTCGGGTTAGACAATCGCCGAGCTCAGAGGGAGTGCGTGCTCAGATTCGGTCTCACACGCAGGGTCACTTTGGATCTTGTTGAGGCCGTAGGCAAGCGCATTCAATTAGTGCAGAGGCCGAGAAGGTGGCAGTTGAGCCGCGAGCGGTGTTGAATTGCGATTTGCAGTGCAGCGGCCAGCCAGCGCCCGACTTGCGCGCTGATCCTGACTCGCTCACTGCCCATCCACTATAGTCCACTATCCACTACTGCTGGCTGCATTCGTCCCCGGGCTAACTGCGAGCGCTCATGTCGGCGTACGGCTTCTCACATCTCGATGGCGCATCGGCCTACTCGTTCAACCCCAACGACGACACCACATCCGTGCACTCGTCCGCGCTGACCGAACATACAGCTCAGTCTCAGGCTCAGGCTCAGCAGCAGCAGCAGCAGCAGCAGCAGCAGCAGCACCCGTCAGCAACTAGCGAAGCCGTCGCTTCGGGTGCAAACACCGCCCAAAACCATGGTCACCATCACCCAGGGTCGAACGGACATCATCAGCAACTCGAGCTGGACTTCCACAGTCTCACACTCGATGACTTGAATGGGCGTCCGACGGGAGAAGCGAGCTCGTCCGGCGGCGACACGAACGACCTCGACCCCAACGCGGTCGCGAACCTGTATGACGATGACTTTGCGGGTATGCTCGACGATCTCAACAGGGAACTACCCCCTCATGCATGCTCGTGAGTGGGGGCCGTCTGGATCAGAGCAAGCTTCTTGACTTGGAGCTGACTGCGAACGGCGAATGAACGTGCGAATGCCCGAATCCATACCGCAATAGTTACTGCGGCATCCACAACCCAGCCTGCGTCGTCAAGTGCCTCATTTGCAACAAGTGGTTCTGCAACTCGCGCGGATCGACGTCCGGGTCCCACATCGTCAACCACCTCGTACGCGCCAAGCACAGGGAAGTCACCCTTCACGCCGAATCTCCTCTAGGAGAGACCACCCCCGAATGCTATGCGTGCGGTGCCAAGAACGTGTTCATTCTCGGATTCATCCCCGCCAAGAGCGATACCGTCGTCGTCTTGCTCTGTCGGTACGTGGCCGCTCTGACTTGGTTTCACTCCAGTTCGGCGACGGCGAACCTCCTTTCCTTTTCCTGACCGACGCGTGTTGCTCTCTTCAGTCAACCCTGCGCAGCGATGCAGTCCTCAAAGAATATCGTCTGGGACACGACGCAATGGTCACCCCTGATTGAGGATCGCTCGTTCCTCTCCTGGCTTGTCAAGATCCCGTCCGAGCAGGAACAGCTCCGAGCGAGGCAGATCACCTTCCACCAGATCAACAAGCTCGAAGAGCTGTGGAGGGACAATGCCGAAGCGACGCTGGAAGATTTGGAAAAGCCGGGCGTTGACGATGAGCCACAACCGATATTGCTCAAGTAGGCCGCACTGTGACTGGACTTTTCACGTTCCTGCTCCAAGCTGATCCAACAACTCGAACCACCCATCAGATACGAGGACGCCTATCTGTACCAAAACATCTTTGGTCCGCTCGTCAAAATCGAAGCCGACTACGACAAGCGACTCAAGGAATCGCAAACGCAGGAAGGGCTCGTCGTGCGCTGGGACATGGGTCTCAACCAGAAGCGCATCGCCTGGTTCAACCTCCCCAAACTCGAATCGGGTGAGGTGCGCTTGGCCGTCGGCGACGAGTTGAGGTTGAAGTACCATGGCGAGTTGCACAAGGCGTGGGAAGGGGTCGGTCATGTCATCAAGGTGCCCAATAGTGAGTCACAAGTCTCTGCACACCTTGATGTAGCATCCGGAGGCTAACCCAGTCTGCACCATATGCAGACGTCTCTGACGAGATCGCTCTCGAGCTGAGACGCAATGACGGCGTACCAATCGATTGCACCCACAACTTCTCCGCCGACTTTGTTTGGAAGTCGACTTCATTCGACCGCATGCAGCTTGCGATGAAGACCTTTGCCGTCGACGAGCAGTCCGTCAGCGGATACATCTACCACAAGTTGATGGGTCACGAGGCGGCACCACCTCAGGTCTTGAGGGCGCAGATGCCCAAAAGGTGAAGCCGAGCAATCAGTCGAAGTTGAAGAGGTATTTCTGCAGCTGATCTGAGGATACCTCATCACCACCAGGGTTTCCGCTCCGACTTTGCCTGACCTCAACCACTCGCAAATTTTCGCCGTCAAGAGTGTGCTGCAAAAGCCGCTCAGTTTGATTCAAGTAAGTTCGCTTTGGACGCACCAGAAATTAGGTTGCATGCTGCTGATCCTTGTGCACATTCTCCTCTCAGGGTCCTCCTGGAACCGGAAAGACCGTGACGTCGGCTTCGATTGTCTACCACCTCTCCAAGATGAACCCCGGCCAAGTGCTCGTCTGTGCCCCTTCAAACGTCGCCGTCGATCAACTGACGGAGAAGATCCACCAGACCGGCCTCAAGGTCGTTCGAGTGACGGCCAAATCTCGAGAGGCGCTCGAGTCGTCCGTGTCCTTCTTGACCCTACACGCCCAGGTTGCCAACTCGGACACCCACGTCGAACTGCAAAAGCTCATCCAGTTGAAGGAGAGTCAAGGCGAATTGAGCTCGAGCGATGAGCGCAAGTTCAAGGCCTTGACGAGGGCGTGCGAGAAGGAGATTCTGGGGAGCGCGGATGTCATATGCTGTACCTGCGTGGGTTGTGGGGATCCGAGGTTGGCCAAGTTCAAGTTTAGGACCGTCCTGATCGATGAGGCTACTCAAGCTGTTAGTTCACCGACATCAGAGCGCGGTTTCGATGTGCGCTGACCGATTGATCCGCATCACTCAGACCGAGCCGGAGTGCATGATTCCCCTGACGTTCGGCGTCAAGCAGCTCGTCATGGTCGGCGATCATTCGCAGCTCGGTCCGACGATCATGAACAAGAAGGCTGCGCGAGCCGGCCTAGCCCAATCATTATTCGAACGCCTCGTCCTCCTCGGCAACCGACCAATCCGTCTTCAAGTCCAGTACCGCATGCATCCTTGCCTGTCCGAGTTCCCTTCCAACATGTTCTACGAGGGTACACTACAGAACGGTGTGACTGCGCCGGAACGGTTGCGCAAGAACGTCGATTTCCCTTGGCCTCAACCATCGACGCCGATGTACTTCCACCAGAATCTTGGGCAGGAGGAGATCTCGTCGAGTGGAACGTCCTTCCTCAATCGGTAGGTTCATTTTAGGGTCTGCGACGGGCAGCAGCCCACGCACTGGATACTGATTCTCGGGTGTTTCACCCATCCGCACAGCACGGAGGCCTCGAACGTCGAAAAGATCGTCACGCGTTTCTTCAAATCGGGCGTTCTCCCGTCCCAAATCGGCGTCATCACCCCTTACGAAGGCCAACGCTCCTACGTTGTCTCGTACATGCAGTTCAACGGCTCGCTCAAGAAGGAGTTGTACAAGGACGTCGAAGTCGCTTCCGTCGATGCGTTCCAAGGGCGAGAGAAGGATTACATCATCGTTTCGTGCGTGCGAAGTAACGAACATCAGGGGATTGGGTTCTTGGATGATCCAAGGCGTCTTAACGTCGCTTTGACGCGAGCCAAGTATGGGTGTGTCATTTTGGGGAACCCCAAGGTGTTGAGCAAGGTGAGACTTGAATGGTCTCCACCGTAGCCGCGCTCCTCGTAGGCTGACCCTGAAAGCCTCTTCCTTCCGCAGCACGCTCTATGGCACTATCTCTTGACGCACTACAAGGAGAAAGGCTGCCTCGTCGAAGGACCGCTGAACAACCTCCAACCGAGCATGATCCAATTCTCCAAGCCTCGCCGACCCTACAAAGCAAGCGAGAACTCGAAGCGCTTCGAACACAGTGCAAGGGACATGCTCGACGGTGATCGTAACGGTCTCGGCGTCCCTTCTCGGTTCGACTCGTCCTTCTTCCGTACCCACGACGCGTTGAGTTCGATCCCTTCGGATGCGCAATCCGTTCGTTCGCAAGCGACCTATTCTTCAGGGATGCCGACGTTCTCACAAGCTGGTTCGGCCTACCCCGGTTCGATCAAACGCGGTGCATCATCCTACGCCTCGTCGACGCTTTCGCAAGACTTGCATTCGCACGCCTCGGACACGGCCTCCGTTCGCGACGACGTCTCCTCCATCAACGGAGGCACCGCAGGAAGTCTTGCCTTTTCGCAAGCCGATCGCTTGAGGAGGGATGAGGAGTTTGAGGCGTCGAGCGCGTACAAGAGTTTGGGGGAGAGGGCTTGGAGCTCACATGGAGATGATGATGATGCGAGTTCGCAGTATACCGTGTCCGCCGCCGGAACGACGGAGTACTAAGCGCCTCGCACGCAGGCTTTTTCCTCGAGGCACTACTGGACCCGTCCTTCGCGTTCGGCGCGGAAGCATATGTATGCCACGCCTTCGGTCGGCACCTCACCTTCTTCTCTTTTTGTCTCCTCGTATCGGGTGGAGGTAGACCACGCATCGCCGTGCCCGTCTACGCTATGCACCACGTCAGAGGCGCTCATGCACCGTCGACTTTCCTTCGGTGGGCAAGCCGCTCGTCGAGTTTAGTGGCATGCGCTTCACTCCGACGCTTGACCCGCCGGTCGTCCCCCAATACTCGTCGACGACACGCTTTACTTTGTTGGAGGCTTAGGATACATTTTTTTTTTTTTTTTTTTTCCGCTTTCCCATTCGTAGTCCCATTACGGATCATGGATCGGAAGTCCCAGCTTTGTAGGAGTAAACTTTCTCTGGGCTCGTGGAATGCCAGTTCTTTCGTTCGAGTGGAAAATCATGCCAGTCTTTGGACGACTTCTTCATATGAATAGAGGCACCCCAACTCTGATTGCACACACCATTGGAAGAAGCGTCCCCGAGAAAGGGAAAAAAAGCAAAGAGGGGAATCGATCAACCGTACACGAGCCGGAAGACGTCGTTGTAGACGTAATAACTGCCGTCTGATTTCAGGAGAAGGACTCGAGGCGTTGTCAGTTCTCTTGCGGCTCTAGGAAAGAACTTTATCAAGCCTGCGGGGGTGGGGACTCACCGGCGGGCTTGAGGTGGAACGTCTGCGAGAAGGAAAGGGCGTTGGCTTCGTCTCCGGTCTGTTGATTCAATTAACCATCGTCAGGATTGCACACTCGCATCTTGGCAGCGAAAAGCCGAATTTCTTACGATCAATTGGCCGGTGACGAGTACGATCATGGACGCCTCGGTCTGGGACGCGGGCTGGGCGTCCATGGTCGTGATTCGGTGTTGGACGGTTTGGAAAGGGAGGCCCTGGGAGAAAGGAGAATGCATACACGAGGGGACGTCAGAGTTCCGAGGGGGGGGGGGGGGGGGGAGGTTTTTCTGTCGGATCGGAAAAAGGGGAAACTGACGACGAGTTTTTCGACGATGGCGGTGGCGCCCGAGGTGGGTTGACCTTCGAACGAGAGCATCGAGTGATCCCTCTGGAATAGTGAAAGGTGATGATTGAGTGTTTTATTTCCGAAAGGTGGGCATGCCAGCGAGGAATGGCTCCCTCCGTGAAGCCTGAAGGGGAGGGAGCTACATTTCGACGGTGACGTACGTAAAGCGGTGCGAGACCACTGCGGTTCGAGTCAAAGGTCTGGTAGTAAAAGTCCGTAAACTGTGGAAGAGAAAGAGAGAAGGTGGGAACGGGTCAGCCCGGATGTAGTGGAAAGGCTAGCCTTGCATGCCGTCGCGAAGGAAGGTTGGGTCATGCACGACGTTGAGACGGCAAAGGACGACTGACCTGCTTGCTGTTGATGTGGCAGGTGCGTGAAGTGGAGAGGAGAGCACGAAAGTCAGCAGGATGCTACGTCGGCGGTGGTGCGTCGGCGGTGTCCGCTGAATCGGGTGAGCAGCTCTGCTCTCGCGGCGTTGGCACGTACGCGATCGCGTTGATGTCAGCCTGAGAAGAGACAAAGCGAGAGGGTGAGTGAGGTGCAGCAACAGAGCCCATGCGATGCTTGGCTGCTTGGCTGCTTACCATGCTTGTGGACAGTGTGGGTGCGGGGTAGGGTGGGGGGTCGAGAGCAGAGCCCAGAAAGGCGCCAACAGAGTCCAGCTCGGTCCCGCTCGCTTGCCAGAGCTTGTCAGGCTTGTCAGGGGCAATACTATACGCCCAGATTCACATGCGCGCGCGTCCGACCTCTTCTCCGACCTCTTCAACGTGCTCACCCTCCGCGCCTCACCTGGCTCACCTGGCTCACCTGGCTCACCTATCTCCATCCGACACACACAATTCACATCATGGCATCCGCAGCAGTCGCAGCAGCGCCCTCAACAGGCGGAGCAGCGGGCTCGTCCTCGCAAATGCCGGTGCAGCGTCGCACCTTCCAGGTCAGTGCCCGCTCGCACACGCGCTTGCCCCCTTTGCTCGCAGCAGCCGTCGGTCAGTCACCCATGATGCATGATGGGCCAGCTCACACTCTCTCTCCCTCTCCCAACGAGCACCCGACAGAACACGGAGAAGCCCATGGAAGTCAGGCTCAGCAACATGACAGCCGCAAAGGGTACACGTCTTCTGCTCTGTGCCTCGCCTCGTACTCTCTCTCCCCTCCCGCTGACACATGCACGAACACCCACCCACCCACCCTCCAGCCGTCGCCGATGCCGTACGCACCTCGTTGGGTCCGAGGGGGATGGACAAGATGATCCAGACCTCGTCGGGAGAAGTCGTCATCACCAACGACGGCGCGACCATCCTCAAGCACATGTCGGTCATGCACCCCGCCGCTCGGATGCTCGTCGACCTCTCCGCCGCGCAGGACATTGAAGCCGGCGACGGCACCACCTCGGTCGTCGTACTCGCCGGTTCCCTCTTGGGCGCGGCGGAGAAGCTCCTCGCCAAGGGTATTCACCCGACCGTGATCGCCGATAGTTTCGCCCGAGCGGCGAGCAAGGTCGTCGAGTACCTCACCGAGATGTCGACCCCCGTCGATCTCTCGGACCGCGAATCGCTGCTCCGAGCAGCCTCGACCAGTCTCAGTTCAAAGGTGAGTCAAACCGAGCGAGAGCACCACACGTCCTGTCCGAACTAACAGGTGTTTGCCCCCACATTGTCCCCCTCACCAGATCGTCTCGCAATACTCGTCGATTCTGTCCCCCATCGCCGTCGACTCGGTCCTGCGCCTCGTGACCCCCGCTTCGACCAACGTCGACCTGCGCGACGTGCGCCTCGTCAAAAAAGTCGGCGGTACGATCGACGACACCGAACTCATCGACGGCGTCCTGCTCAACCAGAATGTCATCACCTCCGCCGGAGGACCGACTAGGATCGAAAAGGCCAAGATCGGCATCATCCAATTTCAACTCTCCCCTCCCAAACCCGATGTGAGTTGGGGCCCCCAAGTCTTGCCCTTGAACAAGTAAAGGATCATTCGTTTGACTGATCGCAACTCGTCCCCTCCACCCCCCCCCCGTCCAGATGGATAACCAAATCGTCGTCAACGACTACCGACAGATGGACAAGATCCTCAAAGAGGAACGTCTCTACATTCTCAACCTGTGTAAGGCGATCAAGAAATCGGGCTGCAACGTCCTCCTGATCCAAAAATCGATCCTCCGCGACGCGACGAACGAGTTATCGCTGGCCTACTTGCAGAAACTCAAGATCTTGGCCGTGAGGGACGTCGAACGCGACGAGATTGAATTCCTGTCGAGGGCGTTGGGGTGCAAACCCATTTCCGACGTTGAACAAATGACGGCCGATAAATTGGGCGAAGCCGATCTCGTCGAAGAGACGAGCAAGAACGGCGCCAAGTTCGTCAAGATCACCGGGATCAAGAACGCCTCGGGTAAAACCGTTTCGGTGCTCTGCACGGGAGCGAACGGTTTGGTGCTCGAAGAGTCGGAACGTTCGCTGCACGACGCGTTGTGCGTCGTACGTTGCTTGGTCAAGAAGAGGTACCTCATCGCCGGAGGAGGAGCACCCGAAATTCACGTGTCGAGGTTGTTGTCACAATACGCGCAATCGTTGAAAGGGATGGAAGCGTATTGTTTCGCCGCGTACGCCGAGGCGCTTGAAGTGATCCCGACGACCTTGGCCGAGAACGCGGGGTTGAACCCGATTGCCATGGTCACCGAGTTGAGAAATCGACATGCTTTGGGTGAACGTACGGCCGGTATTAACGTCAGGAAGGGCGTGATTTCGAATATCCTGGAGGAGAATGTGTTGCAACCGCTTTTGGTCTCGACGAGCGCGATCGAGTTGGCGACCGAGACCGTCGGGTTGTTGTTGAGGATTGATGAGTGAGTGTCGCTTCATCTCTGGTGGCATTCATGTTTGATGGTCTCGGGCGATTGCTACACCCGGAGATTGGAACCTGACTATAATCCGGCGATTGCTACACCCGGAGATTGGAACCTGACTATAATCCGTCTTTCTCTCCACAGCTACCACCCGTGTCGCTAAGTCTCGCCATTCGTACTTTCGCAGAGCTGTTCCATTTGCATTACAATGATCAAAAGACCTTTCTGAGCCATGCACACAACCTGTCGCACCTTTTTGTATGGCATGATGAGCAAAGAAAGAGAAGTCGGCAGACTCGAGCCGTGCGCCCACGTGGTGATCGAATTAATTTCTTTTGGGTGACTTCAATTTCAAGTACTACTCATCAGAAGGACAAAGCGCTACAGCTGCGAGCGCTCAGCAAGACACGGGGTCGGAGAGAGAGGAAGAGTGGGAGAGAAGAGCCATGATTTATGGAGAGGCTTTAAACTCGGTTGAGGATCCAGAGCTGGTAAGCCGAGAGGACGGCACCGATCGAACCGACGGCGGTGGCGACCTCGGGCGAAAGGTTGCCCTCGATCCAGCCGAGACCAGCGGCGAGGATGTCGAGCGAGTCGGCAATGACACCGACCTGGAGGGCACGGACGACGACAGCGGAGGTGGAATCCCTCAACAGGAGACCGAGGGCGATGTCACGGGCACCGAACAATCGGACGGCTGAAGAGCGCAGAAACCGTGGTCAGTCTCGTGTCACCCACAGCCAACAACTACAGTAACAACTCACCAACCGACATCTCGGACTCGTTGCCAGGGTTGGTGGTGTTGGAGCCGACCGAGCCGCCGACGGAGACGCCACTGGGGCCCTTGTTGGCCGAGAAGCCGAAGGCACGGGTGGTGAAGACTGCCACACGTTGGCAGCAATTCCCAGTCAGCCCTTCAGAACTTGGCGAGGTACCAAGAAGGGAGACTCACAAGCGGGGGCAATGAAGGCGGCGAGACCGGCAGCGACCTGGAAAGGGGTTCACACGATACAATAACGGAAGGAGCTCAGTCTATGAAGTGTGTCGATGATGGGCTGGGCACTCGGCTTGTGATCGGAGCGCGGCCAAGAGCGTTGCCGTAAATCGCTGACGAGGCGGCGCGGCGAGCCGAACGAGCGCAAGCCCGTCGGCCGCCGGAACGTGAAATGAAATCGAGCCGCTTACCTTGGCAACGGACAAGACCTGAATGGGCGTGCTCGACGCGTTGACGGTCAAAAGCGATCCGGGGGAGGAGAAGCCAGACATGTTTATAGGGTGGTGCTGTTGGAAGAAAACAAGCCATGGCAAGAGAGCGGGCGGGCCAGGCGAGCGGACCGCATCGAGGGTGGTGGGGGTGAGCGAGTGAGACGACCATCGATCAGATTCCATCGGTGAAGGTGCGGGGCGCGATATGCCGACAGCGAGAGAGAGAGAAGCAGGCGAGAAGAGAGTCAGTGCCGGGTACTACGTTCGACGAAGGACATGAGGCGCACTGACCTTGGGTGGTGGTTAAGTGGGTGAAAAACAGTGAGGAGGGCTTTGGTAAAAGTTGGGTGAGGGGAGGGAAGGAGAGAGAGGGAGAAGCAACCTGAGCCGGTGCCACGCCAGCGAGCGGGCTTTCGTGGAATTGCGAGCGCCGGTGACGACGACGTCATTTTCTCGCCACGCCACGCCAGCGCCAGCGCCGACCCGGCCGCGATCGGGCGCGCATCATCTCGGCGTGAAATGCGACTCGCAACGGCGCGTTGACTTGACGCGTTCGGTAGTAGTTGAGCCCATCGCAGTCCTTGCGGATAAAATGATTTTCGAATTTGATGACGGCCCGGTGTACGGAGGCAGGTTCTCATAATGGCTTCTCTGTCTCCTCGAACACCCCACTGCACCAGGTCGATTCGGAGCGGGCCGACTCGAGTCCTCTCGGCAGGCGAGCACGAATTGTTCAACGTCACAGCTCCGATCAATGTGGGGCCTCGTAGGTTCCAACTGCCCCTCGACCAGTGTACCTCGCTCACCCGCACAAAGACCTTCTGATACCTATGTGTGCAACCGCAATACTGCGCTTCTTTTTCAATGGTCGAAGGAACGCGATGTCCCACTCCTTCGTCCCGTGACCGAACGCCGCGGACTTGGCCTTCGGACCCCCACTCGATCTCTTCGGCGCTATCGGCGACAAACAATTGCATTGGCAACAAAATTCGAACAAACTCGGGAAGACTCCCATTTGGACGATCTTCTCGATCTTCTCCTTTGCTACGAGCCGAAAGAAAAGCGACCCGACCTCTGGACGCCGTGACAAAGAGATCGCTTGAACATTCATCCCCACTTGAGCTCCTTCGCCGAATCGTGGGTCAACAGGTACAGCTCGACAACTGTCGATCGGTAGGAGCGACAGGTACTTCAGGACTCAAAACAGTTACCCCAAGTGGTGGCAGGCTCGCCGACCATGGGTCCGGCGAGCATGTCGCGGGCACGGCGGCCGCAGACCGACTCCCTTCTGTGCTCATCATTAGGCCCGAGTGATCAGTCACGTGCTCTGCCGATGTGGGGGAGAGGGGTCCATGATGATACCTTGCCGAATGCGTTGATGCTACTCACAGGATGGTTGGCGTGGACGGGTACTATGGCCGAATAAGTTGAATTCGAGTACGAAGAGGTGGTATAGCGTCCGTGCGATGCGTGACTCGCGAGACGACGCGGGCCGAGTGGAAGCTCGAGGGCAAAGAGCTGGGTGGCATCTGGCCCTCAGCGTCTCAGCGCTCAGCGCCAGACGACGGCAAGGTGGCCGCTATTGTACTCCTGCAAGAACTGTGGTCTCTGGGTCGCGATGGAGAAAAATTTGACCCAGTAGCAAATATAAAGGCGTTCTCGGATTTGTTATGTTTTTCATCGCTGCTTCGAAGAAGAAGGATAAAGAGCAGTGGGATCGACGATCCCAGTCCCGCACAAGAGCTTTTGGCTACACTAACATCCGCGATCTATTATTTCGAGGGACCACTTCTATCTGTGTTCATTCGAGGTACGCGCGGAACGTCTTGGGCGCTTTGCCGGCATAGGATCGGGGTCCAGCTTTCGTTTCGGAGGGGCTGCAGACTTCACGGCGACCTTCCGACTGCGTTTGAAGTGAGGTGAAGTCTCCGTTCAAACAAGATAGATATTAGAGTTTAGCAATAGCTCGAAATTGGAAGACCGTTCCTGTCATCGGGCTCACAATCAGTTCCTCTTGCAGCTCACCCTTGAGCGAGCCCGGAGCATCGTCTTCGTCTTCCCTAGGGACCGGTTCTTCCTCCTCGCCCTCCTCTTCACCTTCATCGTCATCTTTCGCTTTCCGTTTCCCCTCTTTGACTGTGGATTCTTTCTTGAACTTTTGTAAGAGCCCCGGCGGCAGCTTTTGTACCGAAGAGATGACCGCTGAGGTCCGCCCGCCCACGGTTATGAAGGTCACGGTCGTGGTCTCCCCATTCGGCTGCGAGGGATAGAATGCAATCGCAAGTTGAGTACAATCTCAGTCTAGGGTTTACCTTTGCCTTCAAGAGGCATATAGTTTCAAGACTCACCAAAACGAAGGTTTTGCCCCCACTTTTGCCCTTGCTCCACCTCGCACCGAAAAGCCAATGACTAGGGAACTGGCGCGATTCGGCATCGACCGCGCATGCCGTGTTGGTGACGTTCACAATTTCGGAATGTAGTCTAATGAGTTCTTCTGGTGCTAGAGCGGACGCGGGATGGGAAGGGTGCTGAAGATGGTGCGTCGATGAAGGGTGTTAGCGACGACGCTCCAGGAGATGTAGCGACCGGTCCGTAATAGCTACCAGCTTGGCTTGATAGAGGATCTCATCAATCATCCAGTCTGCTCAAAGAAGTTCCCATCAGGATATCTTTGACCTGAGGTGCTCCAGCTTCGGACTCACTCCCGATGCCACAGAGAGGCCCATTCTGATCCAGCAACACGGCTTTGACAGGGGCGTTTCTTTTGCGCAGAGCTTCGGCGAGCACCTCGACGGATGGCATAGCCAAGAACGGATCAGCGCCTAGATAGACAAAAGACTACAATCAGCTTTTACGCTGGGAGACTGCCTTGCGGAGATGCGTGTACCTACCTAATGAAACCAGAGGTTCCTGCTCCTCGGCGACACCTTCGATCAATTTGATCCTTCCGAATCGTCTCGAATCACAGAATGCCCATTCGGACCCTGCCAAATCACTTTGAGATTGATCAGAGAAGTGTTCAAGATCCAGACATCCGCGATCCACTGACCATCATCGAACTTGAAGCAAGCCTTGGCATACTTTGGTGGCCACACGTTCGGATCCGTCTTGGCCCTCGGTGCTCGATAGACGGGACCCGATTCGCCTCGTACGACGGATGTTCCCGACATGCCAAAGTGGAAGATTGGAGTGATTGGGGCATCCAAGATGAGCTGGGAGGAGATGAATTCAGGATGTCAGCTGCGTGTCGCGTCAAGTGGTTTGACATCGCGTGGCGGTTCCCACGTTGCACCATCGTGCATACGGCTCGTCGTTCAGATGGAAGAGCCATACCAGTGTCAAAGTCTCTTCAGAGCTCAGCTCCACCTTCTATGACTCACGTAAAAGTTCTTGCCCTTTCTCCGCACCTCCTGAACGACCCGCCCCTGACAAGCGGTTGCGAAAGCGGCAGCCGTCGTGCCACCAAACACGATCGTGTCTTCCAAGGCGATCACGGATACTATCTTTCTTCCTACTGCTAGCCTATCAGAGTCATCATATCCGAGTAGCAAGTGCCGTCAGCTGCTGGCTAGAGCGCGGTGTCCGACTGGACTCGACCACGTGTGGGGAATGGGCGACTCACCTTTCGAGTCGCCGACGCGCTCGCTCGACTTCGGGTAGCTCGGGCATCACTGAGGGCAGTTGAGGTACGACAAAGTTGCGCCAGTAGGATGAGGATATGCCAAGAAAGTTGTAGAGCGGCGGGAACGGCCGGGCAGGTAGGGGAAGCGTGCGAGGGCAAAGTGGGGGTCCGCACTCGGCAGCTTCGACTCGGAGTTCCCGCCTGATGGGCTTTATAGAATGTTCAGCCACGATAATCTCATCTCGATAATTGATCCTGATACTAATCGCTGTATCCTACGTTTCTGCCACCAGGAATGTACCTTTTTACTGCTTTTTTGAGACCGCGCGGATGTGGGCCGGGCCCGCGATGGCCAAAGTGCTTAAGCTGGCGCCGGCGCGCGCCGTTGCCCCGGCTCTCCTGTCGCCGATCGACGGTCAGCTAGCCAAGTATACGAGGGTGACGTCGGATGAACGGAGTCATCGATCAACCTTCTCTCCAGCCAGGTGATGTGCTGGTTTTCCGGCAAGATGTGGTGTAGGAACAACAGCACCTGCGACGTGGTTCGGCCTTATTCCATTAGATCGTCTCGGAGAACAATAGGGTACTCTTTCGCGCGAGCTGAAGGGCGTGGAAGGGCGCCGATACGCGTGTGTGTTGCCGCGCCGGCGAATGACTGGCTTGAGCTCTGGCCGTTCAAACCCAAATCGCCCCAGCCCTCGACGGCGAGGGTTTGCAAGGCTGCTTGACTCCAGGTAGTCGCACTTTCTTTTTTTCATTGTGCCCGAGTCTGGACGCGCCAAGAGCCTGTATCTATCGCATCGTACCTCCAACCCTGCTTTCGACGCGTTCCAGCTCGCTCGGTTGCTCGGTCGCTCGGTCGCTCTTCCGTCATCAAGCGGCGCACCCTCCCGCCCCGAAAGCCCCGCCCCGAAAGCCCAGCCCCCCGTCCCGTTCTGAAAGCGCTGCAACACGCCCGGTCATGAGCTCGTCCCGGACCCACCGCACCGCCTACCTCGGCAATGGCTCCCAACCGGTCGCTCTCGCACCGCCCTTGTCGAGTCTCCCGCTGCCAGCGTATGCACGAAGCGTCGTGTCGACCTCCGACCCCTCCGCCGCCGCGCCGGCTCGTAGCCGACTCCGGAAAGAGGACCGTCGCGACCGAGGTGGCAATGTCTTGCCGCCAGGTTCAGGCACAGGCTATGGCCAAACGACCAAGGAAGGCGTCGTCAGTAACGGCATGGAGAAGGGCGGCGTCGCACCGAGGATACAGGCGACCGTGCAGTACGCCAAGGAGCGCAGGCAGCAGCGCAAGGAACGGAGAAACGGCGACGGCGTCATGCGGAGAAACATGCCCGTCGATGATCATGGCGTCGCTCATGATTCAGAGTGTCAGTTCAGTATTTGGCCCAGCGATGGGTGGCCCCTTTTGCGTTTGCGAGACCGGGTCAAACCGTCTAGGCGAATGTTCAAGTGGGGCAGTCGGCCCCGAGTATGATCCCTGATACCCCATGTGTTTCCCACCTTCCCCCTTTTCCGTCACCAGATGTCCAATTCAGGACGGCAACACCAGTCCATGTCCACTCGCAACGGAATCAACTCGGCCCCAGACGCGAACACGACGAAGATGGCTCAGCGTCCGAATCTTCGGCCTCCACCTCGTCCTCGACCGAAGACTCGGGGGCATCTCGCTTCGGCCCAACACCTTATAGCTACCAAGCGACGACAAGACGGAGTTCGTCGTCGACGTATCACTATACCGCACCTATGGGGTCCACCGTGTCCGCGATCCCGAGCTACCTCGCACCTCAACCGCATCGGATAAGTCTCGATCGGACAACCTCGCTCGCTGTTCCACGTGCACCTTCCCCACGGCGGAAGAGCGGCGACTACAACCCTTCCGTGTACCGTATGGCAACATCGGGCTATGATCGTAGTGCAGGTGGGAGCGTCTATGGTTCCTATGCCAGTGGTATCGGGCTGGGGCAACCGATGGGGAAAAATAAGGCCATATCCTCGACGAACGGCGATCTGAGACGGCAGACGACATCCTCCTTTCAACCACCGGCACCAACGTTTTCCTCGCGGCCACCAGACTTTGACCCACTTTCCCAATTGAGTGTCACAGCGCGCGCCGTTTCCTCCGTCGACGCGAGGTCCCTCTTAGGGTCGACGGCCAGGCTATCCTTGTCCAGTTCGGCCGAAGGCTCGGTCGAACCGGTCGGCAATGGGTACAACAAGTATGCATTAAAGGAAGCGAGTACACGGCCACCAAATATGGAAGGGACCGCACTCGACGCAGGTGTGCACGGGATGAAGCGAAGTTGGGATGGATTTAAGCTCGAGATGAAGTTCGGTCCGTCTGGTCTTTCGAGTCGGAGCTTATCCCTGGTGGGGTTCTAACGCGTAATTGTACCCTCCCTGCTCTCTATCTAACAGGCACCCACAAGGTTGGCAAAAAGATATCTCGGAAACTGACCAACTCCCTCGGCGTTTGAACAAGAACCCTTCATCGCACTACACTCCTGGTCAACAGACGGAGGGGGTTTCTTTCTCCTCTCTCTCCCCTTTACCCCTCCTCCCCCCCTCCCCCCCCCGCCCGCCCCGTTCCGCTCCGCCTCGCCTGTTTGTACGACTAATGCATCTCCCTTGTCGTCGACATTTTATACCCCAATGGGCTCTCTCTCTGTCTCTGTCTCTGTCTCCTCACTTCTCTCTCCCTCTGTCTTTTCTGTTCGAGCAAAGGACCGAGGGAGAACGCCCCCTCTCTATGATACGTCAGAGCTCCCCAACGCTTGCAATGCACCCCTCGGATTTATTGTGCTCCATCTCGCTTCGATCATGTGCCGTTTGTGTAAATGCGTTTGGCATCATTAAGTGTTTTAACTGCATCTTCAAATTTAGGATACAGCATAACAACAAGATTGCTAAACAGGAAAGGTAGAAAATCAAGAAAGAACAGCACCTCACAAACTTCTAACGTCCCTGAGGTGATCCTCCTGCGGCTCATCCTGGACCTCCGCTCGCAAACCCGTGACTTCCTCCAACGTCCACCGTTCTTCCTCAGTCAAAATTAACCCTTCAAAAGCTTTCCTCTTATCTTCCATCGTCACCTCGGGCCCATTTGGATTCGTCAATGCCTTAGCCAGGACGGGTCGATCGAGAAATTGTAGAACTCGTTCGAGCTGCGCGAGGTATCGACTCTGTGTCAAATGGAGCTTGAGCGCGTTGAGGATTGGAGAAAGGGTTTCTTGCGGGTTCTCGACGGCGACTGGTGGGGAGGGATTGGTGGAGAGGAGGATGAGGACTTTGGAAGCTGTGAAAGAAAAGGTTGGTACGCCTCGCTGTGGTCCGAGAATGGGTTTTCAGAATCAGCTGGTGTGAGATTGGTGGCGTGCTTTCGCCGTTGAAGATCGTACGCACGTAGTTTTTCCACTTTCTCGCAATCTCAACAATCATCGGTCCTTGCTCTTTCCATGCTCCAGCTCCTACGAGGCCTTCTGGATCCTTTTCCCAAAGCTTGAGGAAAGATCTGAGGATCAAATCGAGCACTTCGACGTCTTCGGACCCGTCACCACGTATATAGCTGTTGCCGTTCGAAAGAATGAGGGCGAGATTCAGGCTGGTGAGGTAAGAACGTTGGAGGTAGTGGTGCTGAATCGCGAAGATCTTCCGGCGGTGAAGGTCTTTGAGCTGCGAGGTGGATCCATGGTCCTCTTGCAGTGGGATTGGGGAGGGGGAGCTGGATTGAGTTTCAGAGGTAAGGTACCACTACGATCAAGCGTTCAGTTCAGCAACTTGCGAAATGTGCTTGCAAGTCCCACACGCTCTCACGCACCTCGGGTTCCTCCAACTTGGCCGAATAGTCCCTCGCCTGGAGTCGGGCCGCTTCGATCCTCGCTCGTCGGGCCAGTGTGGCCGAGTCATCCTCGTAATCAGAGATGTCCAGATCCGCGAATTCGTCCATGAGCGTCGTTGAAGTTGGCTATGCGATGAAGAAAGAGGCGCGAGGAAGGGCCAGGTGGCGAACAACTTCGCTCGTGCCTCCTTGCCCCTCCTTGCCCTCCTCCGCATCTCGCAGGGTCACGTGACTTTCCGACTTCAGCTCGGCCTCACTGGGGGACCCAACAATGCCACGATGAACCAACCCGCAAGCGATACCAAGCACATCAAAGCACTCCCTTACTCTTTCCCGGATGGTCGGGTGATCGAGCTCTTGCAGGATGACACTCTAGGCGATTCGACGGGACGATCCCTTTGGCTTGGCGCGCAGTTGCTCGTGTTGTACTTGCATTCGGTGTTGCACAAGGTCAAGGTCTTGACGAAGGGGAAGGATGGTGGGTGGAAACGGAGAAGAGCTATCGAGCTTGGGGCAGGGACAGGTACGTACAGCCACGTGGTTTCAAAATGACCCCTGTCACCTCCCACACGTGAAGCCCCACAGGCTGAAACTGATAAAGGACTTTCTTTCTCTCAGGCCTTGTGTCCATGTACCTCCACTCCCAAGGTTACGACGTCCTGTCAACCGACATGCCCTTCATTGCCCACTCCTGTCTAAAGGCCAACTTTGACCATAACCCAGGTTTGACCTCGAATTTTACCATGCTTGATCCGTCGATCGTTCCTCCGAGGTTCTATGCAAAGGGACTGGATTGGTCCGTCTCTTCTTCCGAATGGTCTTTCGACGATCCGAGGGACGTCGCCTCGACTCCAGGCCCCAGCCAGTCCGGTGCCGATCCCGAGGAGGAGAATTGGACCCCTCCCGGATCCCCCATCGACCCTCCCTTCGACCTCATCGTCTTATCCGACCTCATTTACTCTTCTGCCCTCGTCGAGCCCCTCCTCAACACCCTACGATCCCTCTCCGACCTTTCCCCTCTATCAACGACCTACATCGCCGTCGAAGTCAGGGACCCCGAATTGATCTCGGGCTTCTTTGTACGAGCCAAAGGGGACGGGTGGAAGTGCTCCAAAGTTGATCAACTCATATTGAACAAATTGATGAGGGCGGCTGCATGGGATGAGCTGGGCTGGGAGGGCGTCGAGGTCTGGTGTCTCAAGCGAAGGAGCAAGTCGAAACTACCCTTTAGGAAGCAGGCTTAATTCACACCTTTGCATAGTGTTGAATAGACAGGCAGTGACTAATGTAATGGTGGGTAATTGTGTTTTCTGCTACGAGGGTATGATGGTCACATTCGCTTCGAGCCACTTGTCCATCTCGTCGGCCGAGTCCACTTCTTCCACGTCATTAACTTCAAAGGCCATCGGAAGGTCCTTCTCGCTGGGGATGGCAGTCAAGCTGGGCGACTCGTGAACACCTTTTGTCGCGTCGTGTTCAACGACTTCGACTGGAGAAGTTTGAGGCTCATCGGGTACGCGCGGCGACGACGAGTGCGGTGTCAGGAACAGAGGGGAGTCGCGTCGAGAAGAGAAGGCGGGCGAGCTGGAGGAGTGATCCACGGCTTCGTCGTCGCGCATCGGAGGTGTCTGATAGCGCGAGCCATTGGTGTGAGCCGCAGCAGTGGGCGTTTCTTCGTCCGCTTCATCGTCAGAGTCAACACGTTTGCGCTTCAACGCCTGACCCATGCCATTTGGATCCGGAAGTTCCGAGTCGAGATCCGAATCGTCCGCAAGCTCATCAACCTGAGCAAAAAGCTCGTCCGCGCTCTTTTGTCTCGCAAGTTGCTGCTTCAGCGGGAGTCGATGCGTGTTCGCTGATCCAGGAGCAGGCTTTTGGGAGAGAACGGTATGGAGTTGATTGTCTGGAGAGTCGTCATCGTCGTCAGAGGAAAGTATTTCGAGCTGCACTGGGGCCTTGGTGGGTCTGGCTGTCTTCCCCAGGTTCGGCTCCTTCTGGTTTCGGCGTGAAGCGGCAACGCGAGCCTTGGTGGCTCTCGCCACCTGGTCAGGGTGCAACAACTCATCCTCTGAGTCGGTTTCAATCTCGTCCTCTTCCCTTGAAGCAGATTTGCGAGACGTCGAGCTCGAAGAAGAGAAAAAGTCGAACAGGGTATCTTTCTTGGTATGGGTCGGAGCAGAAGCGACGGGAACTTTGACGGAAGAAAACTTGGTGTTCTTTCCTTGCTGCATTTTACTGACTTTAGCCGGTGCCTCATGAGACCCCTCAGCTTGATCATGGTCGGTTGTGCTCTTTTTGCGCGCTGGACGAGGTGGTTTGTCGACGCCTTCACGGCAGCTGGCAATGCCTCGGGTTACGGGTCAGGGGATGTCAAATTGCCCAAGCCAAAGTTGCTTACCACAGGTGTCGGCACTTAGTCTTGTCGTTGCACGAGTGACCGCATTCGTACTTGCCATCAGCTCGACGATTGCGAACGAATTCCTTTGCAGCCACAGCTGCGACAAAGAACAAGTCGTTTCAGCCGGTGAGAACACAAGCGAGTACACGATGCGACTCACCACTGCCAGAATGAGACGCCACAACGGGCTTTGCTACAGATTTGCCTTCGACGTTCGCGTGAACTTCATCGGCGTGAGGGATTGCCTGCTCTTCCACTTCATCCAGTTCCTCCCCATCGAAGTCTTGCTCAAATTCATCCACCAGAGCATCCTCCATCTCTGCCCCCACGCGTTCGTCCGACGACGGGGCCAAAACCGGCAAAGGATACTCGCCAGCGTTCGTCGAAGGCTTGAGCTGCGCTTTCGCTTCCGATCCAGCGATCGCATCGGCCGAGACGGTGCCGATGATACGCTGTGAAGGCTTGACGAGGATGACAGCGACTGAGAAAGCTTGCTTTTTGGTCGCGAACAATTTATCGAGACGCATCTTGCGGAACTCGATGAATTCATGGTCCGAGGTTGTGAGTGTGACCATGGCCCAGAGGAGTAGGCCACCTTTCTTGACGATCGGCGCCGGTTGGGTAGCCTTAAGGCCAATCTCGACGTGCACGTGGACTTTGACACCAGTATCGACAACTTCTTCCTCTTTAGCTTGCAATGAGATCGTGAATTGAGGTAGCGAACGCGCCTGAGCGAGGATCTTTCGGCCGAAGGGTGGATGGCGGTTGGTGAGCAATTCGATTCTCGAAGCCTCGGTTTCACGAAGGTCCGCGATCGTCTTGATCCCCTTGCTCGACAAGGCTTGCGAGTACTTCTCTCCGACACCTTCAATCTGCCTCAAAGACGCCGCCGAGTCATCCCAGGCTCGAGCCGAGATCGCACGCATCAACTCGAGAGCCGCCTTGATGCCTCCATCGCGACGCTCGAGCGCAAGGTCGACCATACACTTGGCGATCCGCAGCGCACTCGGAAAGATGAGACTTTCCTCCGACAGTGGGTTGCTGACTTCGGCAGATTTGAGCTCACCAGCGAGGCCTTCGAGCACGACTTGGATCAGCACGAAAAGCTTGTCCGCCGAGCTGACGACCTTGGCCGCGGGATACCGGATCAGCTTGTTCGCTTTCATCAGCATTGCCTTTTCTCCACCCGCACGAATGCGAAGGCTTGAGAATTCACCAGCCTTCGACATGGCCTCGAGTAGAGTACGCATGCTGGATTTGAGTGGCAGATTCTTCAAAGCGACAAAGGTGGCCTGACAGAGGAAGAACTTGGACATCATCTCGCTGTAGGGCGTGGCAATAATCAGCTCGTCATGCTTCTCGACGATGCCATTCTTGGTGAGTTCAGCGACAGCTTCAACACAAATTTCCTCGAGGCGAGCGTCGGCGGGCTTGTTCGGTTCCTTGGCAAGCGCGTAATGCGAGGGGTTCTTGGAAATGCGCACGTAGAGGAACGTTGAATGCAGCCACTTCAGAGCCGACGGAACACTGCGGATCGTACGAAGGATGATCTCCGAGTTGATGTGTTCGGTTAGATTTTTGTGCAGACTTGACTCGAGTACCGTGCTCGAGTTTGCCAATAACTCGTAGTGACGAATTTGATCACGCTCGGTCATGATGCAGGCCACGCCCATTGTGTCGTATTGCGGACGACCAGCCCTACCGAGCATCTGAAGCAACTCGGTGTCGTCGAGTTCGTACATTCTCCCATCCCGAAACTGCTTCGTTCCTTTGACGATGACCATCCGTGCTGGCAAGTTGACGCCCACGGCGAGGGTCGAAGTGGAGCAGACGACCGAGATCGAGCCGGCGATGAAGAGCTGCTCGATGAGCTTTCGGTCATCCATGTCGAGGCCAGCGTGATGGTAAGCGACGCCGCACTCGAGCAAACCCGCGAGCTTCTTGTCGTTCGGACGGGCCACGAGACGAGAAGGCTTTGGCCAAGGTAGGTTGTTTCGCTGCGCAGGCTTTTCGACCAGTTGACGGTATTCCTTTGCAAGATGCTCGGCGAGCTTTAAACACCCTTTGCGCGTGTTTGAGAACACCAGAACCCTGCAAATATGGATAAATTAGCCGAAAAACCTCTTCCATGGGACTGGACGAGAAGACAAAGGCACACTCACGGCTTGCCGCTCGAGTACCTCTGAATGAGCTCAAACACCTTGTAGTCGAGCGAAGAATCGAAAGCGAAGTCGTTGTCACGCGCCGGAAAGCCAACCACGATCTTTTGTAATGGGCAGGGTCGATACTCGTCACCGAACGTGAAGGTGTCGGCGGGCGACGTATCCGAGTGCTGAAGCCACGTCGCGACGTCGTCGGCGTTGGGGACAGTAGCTGACAGAGCGATGAAGCGTGTATCGGTTCCCAACGTCTTCATGCGACTGACCACAACCTCGAGCGTCGCACCTCGCACATCGGTCCCGACCGAGTGACACTCGTCGATGCAGAACAGACGCAGAAGCGCCAAAGCGCGATGATGGTCGTGCCATTTGCGCGTGATCGAGTCCCATTTTTCGGGTGTGGTGATGATAATACGAGCCTTTCCGAT
The DNA here is from genome assembly GCA_001244265.2 of Microbotryum lychnidis-dioicae p1A1 Lamole. Taxonomy (NCBI): domain Eukaryota; kingdom Fungi; phylum Basidiomycota; class Microbotryomycetes; order Microbotryales; family Microbotryaceae; genus Microbotryum; species Microbotryum lychnidis-dioicae. The sequence goes on from CDLV01000007.1 coordinate 240,528, forward strand.
CTCCATCCACAACCCTGGCCCCTCCATCGCTGTGTCACCGGTCAACTCGACGACGGCCCAACCCAGGCCAGAACGTTCGAATTTGGTCTTCCAATCCGCAGCTCTTTCGGTGCACAGCGATTTGGTCGGTGCCATGTAAACGGCCTTAGCGTCGTTCGAGTCGGCGCTTGAAAAGAGGCGCAGGATTGCGAGCTCAAAAAGAACGGTCTTCCCTGACGAGGTTGGGGCTGAGACGACAACATTGCGATCCGAGTGGTAGATGGCATCGAAACAAGTACTCTGAATGGCGTTGAAGACGCCGAACTTCCACAGTCCTCGAAAGACATCCGCTGGGCATGTCCGATTGCAAATGAGGTCAGAGTGCGTAATCATTGGTAAGGATGAAATCGGGGGACTAACGAAGATCACTGACGGCTCGAAGCCTCGTCCCAGCCGCACGAGGTCTTGTGGAGCTGGGCTGGGGGCATGCGCTCGCATTCTGGGGTCCAGAGCGCTGGGCAATTGATAAATTTTGACCACTACTGAACCCGAACTGCTGGAGGGGAGCCGAGCGAAAACCTTGAGGCTGCCTTTGGGGCAGGAGAGCTTGAGGTACCACTGGGCAGAACGACCACAACGGCCGGAGTCAGCTTTGTCTCCCATTCACTAAAAGACGAGCCGGATACTCACGAGCTCGATCATCGACCATCAACTGCCTCTCAAACTCCTGTTCGTCCTCGCCCCCACCAAAGTACTCCTCTTCGGAATCGGCGCGCCTGGGTGGTGGCCCACCCATCGGTGCGAGCGGGCGACGTGTCGTACTCTCATGGATGTCAGCAGTCATCGATGCAGGGTAATTTCGCACTTCTTGAACGACTTGTGAAGCTGGACGTTGAGGTATCGGGCGGAGCGGCGGGATGAATGACGCGTCGGCGGGTCGGAATGGTGGCTCGCGATTGACATTCGACATCCCTGGAGGCCGAGACCATTGTTGTTGCGTTGGGGTCGGACGAGTCTCACGAGGTTGTGAGAACGAAATCTGACTCTGCAATTGAAAAGTTGGTGGAGCTGGGCGGGTCGAGGACAACGAACTGATATGCTGGCTTGGTCGACGGGCGCCCAACGCAGGGGGGGTGGGTGAAATGGGGTCACCGTCGTCTGCTGCAACGTCGCGCGTCAATATCAATCACTTCCAGGCGGAAGAGAAGACGTGTGACTCGTGCATACCATGTATCATCATTCCCCTCGCCTGTTCACGCGCTTCTGTTGTACCACCCCACTGCTGCGTCGCATCGTACGACCGACCCCGCGCCGAGTTTTCACCACCCCACGCTGACTCCTCACGCGCCCGATCACGATCGATCTCCTGCATCACTTGTTCAACCTCATCATCATCATAGACCGAAGAGGAGTGCAAAGTCCCTAGTTGATGCCTGAACCCGAACGCATCGACGACGACATCCTCTTGTCCACTGCCACTACGACTCGCCAGGGGATGATCGTCATCATCAACGACATGTGGTCGAGCTCGGGAGCTGTCGTACGACGTCGAAGCACCGACGTTGGAAGCGATCGGGGACGAACTATGATTGTAGCGGGACCTCTCGAGGATGGTCCATGCTGGCATACTGACCCTCTTGAGCTGTGAATGAAGGGTAATCTCGGTGAGAAGAAAGAGAAAGAGGAGGCGAATGTGGCCCGGCGGAGGGAGCCTCCCCTAAAACTTAAAACCCCTTCGCGCTGCAACAAATTCGATCGGTCGTACCAGCCTGGGCCGCCGCCGCTAGTGAGATGAAAAGTGATTGCGATAGCATGGATGCGACTGCGCAACAACAAAGTCAATAAAATGCCAAGCAAAATGAACAAGATGGTACAAACAACATGTCGAAGAGACCCTGATATGCGAATTCATTTGCGTTTCGGCCTGGGCTTGAGGAACAACGAGTTGAGCGAGGTTTGAGAGGCGACACTAGGTGGGTGCGTCGGTGGTACCACGGTTGATCGCGATGAGATGGGAGGAGGTGACAAGGCAGAAACCGGTCTTGGCTTGGTCAGATCAATCATTGGAGACGTAGGATGAAAGATCTTGGCGGATGGAGGAGGGCTGCCGGCTGGCGAGATTGTCGGAGGTCGACTCGGCAATCGAGCAATCGGCCCTGACGCCATGGCTGAAATCGGAGGAGGGGAACACGCTGTCCCTTTGTTTGAATTTGGTCTTGGATTCGGCGGTGGTTCATCGACCGATTCACCGCCCGAGGTCGAGTCGCCCGGCAGGACCCACTTGACCGTCTTGGTCGTCGTTGTTAATTTGACATTATTCTGCGCTTTCCGAGATGGCGCTTTGATCGCGAAAGCTTTCGAAGGAGCCAGAGCTGGAGCCGGTTCTTTCTTAGACGATGATGTGGTCGAGGAGGAAGAGGATGATTTGGACGGAGGAAGCTGATGCCTAGGTGTGGTGTAGATGGAGCGAATCTGCGCGGTCTGCGCTCTCGCTTTCTGCATCAAGGACTTGGGTCGGGAGCCTGAGATTCCAAGCGTACAGAGTCAGCCATCTGAGACACGAGCAAAGCTGTGTTCACGTTCATCAATGACCTTGATGAGCCATGTTGGCCGCGATCTTGCGCCGTTTGGCCATCTGGACGCCATCGACGACATTGGTCGTCGCTCGGCCTTCGCTATAGCCCTTGTACTGCGTGCGCATACGAGCTTGTACAGCCTCCATTTTGGCCTACCAGAATATCACCCGGCGTGCTTGAAAAGGGTGTTAGAGGTGGGAGTAGGAACACGGCAGAATCCGAGGTGCGGTAGAACTCACGTCTCGTCGCTTGGTCTCTTCAACGTGTAAATCCCGCCAACTCGCAGGCTCATGCTTCATCGTACCATCCTCGACTTGAATACGGATGTTGACAAAGTCCTTGACGCAAAGCTTTTTCCATAGTGCTGGGGAATACCAGATGAGATGGATCAATGAGCCTCCGAGCATTTTTTTAACCGAGTCGGAAGAATTTGCTGAGGCCCCCCTCCGAGTGACTCACGCCCTGTATGCTCGGAAATATGAGGTGATCTGGTCTCAATGAGGTGAAGTTGTTCGGCAGGGAAGAGGGCGAGTATATTTTTGATGAGATCGTAGCTGCAGTCGCCGATATCGGTGATGCCTGATTCCGGGGTTGGTATTGGAGTCAGCAAGAGCCACCCTGTCGATAACGACTGCCAGCCGTCGAAACTCACCTGACACGTGCAATTTGAGAATGCTCTCGGCGCATATCCGCAGAGAAGGAATCGGCCGTCGTGGAGGTGGTGACAGGGCCCACATGCCACCGTAGAGCGACGGCGCCTCGTCGAGTGCGGTCGTGAACCCGAACGAAGGGTCGAACGTCGTGTCGGCACCCCAGTCCGGACCCATGCCCATCGAAGTATTGCGTTTCCTCCGAGACGGATACGAGTCTTTAGGTGAAACGCCGAGCGTTCAAGGTGGGTGCGTGAGTCGAAACCCAGCGCGACACCTCGCCACACTCGGCTACACTCTGGGCGGGTCTCGTTCGGCGATCGGATTGGCATTCGATCTCCTACCTTCGCTTCGTTGCAGCTCCTCACCCACCATGCTTTCTGCCTTTGGAGTAAGCTACGATCTATTCCTGACCTACACCCACACAACTGATCATCTCCCCCTTTTCCCTCTTTTCCAGCGAGTGATCGGACTGAACGCCCCAAGCACGGAGCCCGTCGCGTCCACTTCCACTTCGACACGATCCAATTCCTCGTCCCCACCACCCCCTTTCCCCGCCCTCAACTCTCAACAACGCCTCAAATCCTCTTCCTCCTCCTCTACCACCACATCATCGACCCACAAGACCCGACCCCCTCCTCCACCACTCTTCCACGTCGATGCGCCCGAATCCGATGACGAACGCGACCCCTATGACGACGATGACGAACAAGATGGACGAGGGAAAGCCCTCCCACCTTTGGAAATCGACCAGGACTCGTTGAAGGCGCCCACGAGTACGGTCAAGAAGGGCAAGAGGGTCAAGGTCTCGATTGAGAAGGGGTATTCCCAGTTGGATTGGGCGAAGCTGCAGAGGAGTGGCGAGGATTTAAGGGTCCGTTCATGATACGACGCTTAGACGTACGACAAGAGCTCTGTGCAAACTAAGGTTTTCTTCTTTTCACAACACAGAACGGTGTCACACAACTGATGCGCATCACACCGGCGATGTTGGCCGAGCACAAGACCCGAGACGATTGTTGGCAGGCCTACGGGGGCAAAGTCTACGACGTCACACGCTTCCTCAAGTTTCATCCTGGTGGAGTCGGCGAGATCATGCGCGCTGCAGCAAAAGATGGTCAGGGCTTTCCTGGGATGGTCCTACGAGCGTCCCGGGCTGATCCCATTCTTGGCCGATCTGGCAGGCACCGAACTATTCATGAAAACCCATGCCTGGGTTTCTTACGATCTCATGCTGGACGGATGTTTGATAGGTTTCTTGGTTCGGGAATAGAGGTCCTTTATGTACAGCATCTTCTCTATCCCCACTTGGAACTGCAACTGCGCTAAATCCTGGACTCGGACACCTATTTGTGCGTCTGCGTCCGCGCATCAATCTCCCTGACCCATCTCGGCATTGCCAACTCGACTTCCTTTTTGGCTTTGGACAACCTCGTCTTGACATCGTCCATCATCCCATCCCTACCCATGAGCTTCGGCATCCCTTTCGGCCCAATAATCAACCCCTTGACACCCTCACCCAACACCTCAAATTTCTTCATCAACGCTTCCACCCGATCCAATTCCGCCAGCTTCGCGATATAGGCTTTGGACGCTTTAGAATGTTTAGAGTACTCCAACACCCGCGGATGATTCGCGATCGCGCCCGACCACGTATAAGGTTTAATCGGATCGGTGAGCAAGAAGGAAGAACTCTCCGTTTGCGCCTGGAGCTTCGCGAACCATTCGTCCAATTTGGGTTTGAGCACCTGTAAAGCGTTCGGTTTAGGACGTTGTGTGAAATCGAGGGGGGAGCCGCCGACGGTCAGTTCACACGCATCGCCGTTGGGTTTCCACCTCGGCTCGGGTTCGTTGGAAGCGTAGAGGGCGAAATTTATCTTTTTGCTTGCACCGAAGGCGACTGTGGTTGCTCGTTCGTCGCCTTTGGCGTATTCGGCGAGGTAAATGGGGATATAGAGGGGGTAGGCGCCGAACAAGGAGGCCTTGATGCTCGAAGGGTCTGCGATCGGACCAAGATGAATGAGCCTAACGAGTCTTCACCCCCCATTTCCTCTCGGACTAACCTAATCCAATCCCATGCTGACTCTCCGTCGTCCTCGGCAACCCCGTGATCTTTCTCAACAAATTCAGCGGATGATGCGTAAAAGGAACGACCGTCAACGACACCGACTCCTCTCCGTGCCGAAGTTCGACCACGGACCCATCTTCGGGGTCACGGACGACGACTTGGCGACCGGCATGGTGAGACGGCGAGAAGGGGACGGGCTCAGAGTCCCATGTACTGTCGACGGTCAATTGGTCGAGGGGGCTCATTTTGTAGCCCGGAATGGTGGCGTCGCTCGCCGAGACTGTGCGCGGAATCCACTCTCACTTCAGCTGACCGTCTCCACTTTAATATCGAGTTACCCGAACGCTCAAGACTGACCTGAAAAGCTCATCTGCGCATCCAGCCACGCGGTCCCCTTGATCGCCAAATCGATCTTCCACACCGGCAAAAGCACGCCCCGAAAAGCGACCCTCTCGACACCGGTCTCGAAGATGTTGCCAAAGAACCGGTTGAGGGTCATGCGTAGGAAAGTGCCGAACCCAAAGGCGGAATGTGCACCGACGGAGCAGTACTCGGAGGCTTTCCATCCGGGGAGGTGGAAGGGGATTGCTGCGAGACGTGGGGAGAGAGGCTCAGGCTTGGTCGTACCCATCCCAGTGCAGCACCTTGTGCGGTGACTGACTCTGTATCTTGCCATACTCTCCTGCTGTCGAATCACCATTCGACTCCTCCCTCGTCTCCGCATTCGATGCCTCCTCCCCTTCGTCCTCAACCTCTTGGTCCTCTTCCGCCGCAGTCGCTCGCTCAATCGCCGATCTCGTCATCCTTTTGGACCTTGATCTCCCCGTCGTCAAGGACCTGCTTGAAGATGGGTGTCCACCCCTAGCAAGTGTCCATGCGATCGATGAGGGCGGTGTCGCTCGTGTGCCGGACCGTTGGATGCTCGAGGAGGTGGAGGTTGAAGCGACGATCACTCGACGAGTAGTACTCGCAAAGCATCGACATGTCGTGGTCGGGAGCATAATCGAGATGAGGTCGGACCTTTGATTCGTCGGGCTTGTACGAAGGTGTAGGGTGTGGCAGAGCTCAAGGCGCTCAAAGGGCGCGCGCGGTACGCGACGTTGCGGAGAGGTGTCATTGGTGATCGGGTCAACTTGCCGCCTGGGTTCCATGTCGTCAGTTCTCCGCCCCGACAGCCCACACCAGTTCCTTGTAGGATCACTCTCTCCTACGCAAGAGTGGAATACGATGCGAAAAGTTACAATCCACGACGATCCATCTACGAAGAAGAAAATAGCGAGAAAGCTAGCAGTGGCAAAAGAACGAGAACCTCGCCTTGAGGCTTGGAGTTGTTGACGACTATAGGGTGATGGGAACACGAAAGCAAACAAAGAAGGATGGAAAAACAGAGAAACGATGCAGAGCGGAGTTTGTACATCAAACAGAGAGCAAGGTGCCGAGAATCAACGGCTCCTACAACTCATTAATGAGAGGGATCGGATCGAGGGGGACCGAGTTTTGCGTAGAATGCGGGTCGGTCCGTCTATGTGAATTTACGAACGACAAGAGCGAGGATTGCGACGAGGACAACGAGGATCAGCCGATCAACGGCCGTCGGTTGACCACCGATCATCATCAAATCGGCAGGGAGAGCCGCAGTTTCGGGCGTAGCAGCCGGCGGGGCTGCCGCTGCCGCTGGTGCGGATGAGGTCGAAGCAACCGCAGCCACACTCGAGGCCGAAGTCGCGTTCAACGGTGAAGGTGCCGCCGATCTAGGTTCATGGCCAGGTGCAGGACGGTGTTGAACAACTCGGAGTTGAGGAGCAGGAATCGCGTCCAGAGTCGCAGCGGCAGTGGGGATGTGGTGATGTCTGGGATGCGGCGCTGAGGCATTCGCGACACGATCGGCTGTCCCCGAAACGTGGTCCGGCGTCGTGACGGCATGGCCTCCAACATCAGCGGCACAGACACCTGGTCCACGCGACGAGGGAAAGATGGCGGTCGCTTCATCGGATCGATCGGTACTGGACGCCACCGCGGCGACTTCCTCATCTTCCTCATCCTCCTCGTCGACAGCTTCACCGTCTTCGGTGTCGGACGAGGGCGTGGTCGTGGTGAGGGTCAAGAACTTGGTCGCGTGGAAATCGCACGTCGCACAGTGGAATGTCCGGGATCTACGAGGAGAGAAAACTGTCAGCCGTTCGCCCTCTTGCAGCTGGAACTAGCCAAAAGCGGACTTACGCCTGAGCTAGTCGCCGACGTTCGGCCGGAGGCACTTCAAGTGACCCCACAGCTCCAGCGGCCTGCACGACGAACATGAAACGTTGACAGTCGTCAATATACAGGTCATGCTCGCCAGAATCGCCCAGATTCACCTCAGTCTCGAAAAAAGCCATGAGAGCGAGCAACGCGGTACGGATCCCCCACGACGGTTGCCACGTCTCGGGATGGAAGCTCGAGATCGAGAGGCAAATCTTCTTGTTGGTTTCGAACCGGCCCGAAGGGGTGGCCATGTAGATTTCTGGGGGCTTGAATGGGTATTCCGAGGGGAGCTGTGGTAGGAAATGGCAAGTGGAGGGGAAGGGAATCATGTCGTGGTGGGAGCGGGACGGGACACGAGACCGAATTCGGGTTCAGCCTGGATGCTCGATCGGGCCGGGATGGACCGTGGACCGTGGAGTGGGGAATGGGGCTGCAACGACGAGGACGCAGAGGGTATGAAACTTACGATCATTCGTCCATGGTAGACACCACCTAACCAGCACGAGGTACGCGCAGGGTAGAGGCACGAAAGAGGCGTCAGTACATGCCACGTCAATCGCAACGCAACAGGGGCTGGCTGACGACCGCCCAGCCAGCCGACTCCCAGCCGGGGCGGTGGTGGTGATGATAGGCACGACGCCGACGCACTCGCTCGGTGGCGCGGGCCAGCCAGCAGCCAGCAGCCGGATCACGACCCATAACAACACAAAGACTGACCTTCAAAGTCGGTACCCGAAGGACCCTTGATGGTGAAGTGCCAGTTGAAGAGATCGTCCTCGAGCGGGCCGGCGCTGTAGTCGCACGAGTCATCGGCCTCTAGCTCGGACGCCTCTTTGAGGATCCTCTTGACGCCCGTACTCGTTCGAGTGGCCATGGTCAGATCGAGAGGAGGGTAGTTGGTGAAGTCTATACCCACTTGCACACACACGGGAGTCTACTCGACGCGAGAGAGTCGGGTCGGCGGAGGAGAAGGCGAAGACAGAGGGGGCCAACTGGCGGGAACGGGCTCGAATGCCGAATGAACGCATTGCACTGGCCCGACAACTGAGACATACGTCGGCTCGCGTCACCGTCGCGACCAACGCTGGGGCGCTGCGTGGTGACTAGACATTCCAAGTTGAGTGTTTTAAATGCGTCTGAAAAATACCGGAAAATTTACCAAGTACTCGGCCACCTGTCTCGATGCGGTTGGGCTCGCAGTAATACATGTATTATTACCTGCGCGCGAGATCAGCGCGCGTCTTGCTTCGGATTAGGAGGTGGTATGCAAAGACTGGAAAAGTTGTTGATAAAGCTTATTTTTTTAGGTACTAAACAATATTGCTATACATATTATGATGATAGTAATAAATTATGTACCAAATTCGTTTTCGCGGGTATTAAACGAGACCTTTGACGTCTGTTCGATTTCCAAGCGCTGGGGAAAACTGGAGATTGCCACATCACCACTCTGAAGCGCTTGTCTTGTCCGAGTCTCGGCTTGCGGTCGGTGAGAGGGGCTGTGCCGCTCGGGATATCTGTGAGAAGGTGACAGTTCCGCACCACTACCATGCTGGTGCCAGGGCATCGAGGCTCCACGCCCCAATATTTTCACTGGTTTCAGCTTGTAGAGATGATCCAATTGCATTTTTGAGTCGGCTCTCATTGACTCTCCTCTCGAGGTTCAACCCCCAGACGTCCGCCCTTGGATCTTCTCCAAGAAACCCCTCCGCCCCGACTCTACATTTCACTCTGTACTCTCCCCACCACTCGTCGATGACTTCCCATCCTCCCCATTTTGGTCCTCCGAAGTGCCCTCAAGCATCAAAGACGCCTTGCTCTTCTTCTTATGCTTCTTCACCCAAAGTCGGTGTTGTCCCATTCGTCGCAGCGGGGATTTCTGTTGATGTTGCTGATGCTGGGGCACTGTTTCCTACGAGCTGAAGGTTTCGGTCGTAGCCCCATTCTGAATCCGGTCCCAGGAGAAAAGACAAAAAGGTCAGCTCGCTGCTTACGGAAGAAACGAGAAGGTTATTTGAGGGTTGAACTTACGTGTCAGATCATTCCACGTCTCGTTGATGTCATTCTCTGAAATTGTTTTCATCACGCAACAGAACAAATCAGACCAGTTCAAAAGACACTGAAAGTCGACGCTCCAGAGAGGGCGTACCTGTTTGCAATTGGTAGAGCTGGACGAAACCTTTGAAGGTCAAAGCCGGTGCTCCATCAACGCCGGTCGTGCAAGTCAAGAATTCCCTGCAAACGAACCCATCTTAATCTCGGGATCAGCATCTGACACCTTGCAACGAGAATCCTATTCCGGAATAAATAACGTACGCAATCTCCTTGTACGTCTCATCATCCATGACCTGCCCATTCGTATCCTTGGCGAAAGCGTTCAACTGCGCCCTCCCCAAAGTCGGTTGACCCTTGAGCGTCTCTTGTTCGGGTTCTTCAGGGTCCGGCAAGGAAACGCCTTCGGTCAAGGGAGCAGGGGGGAGGGAGGTCATGGATGCGTATTTGTGGAATACTTGGGAGAGCACTTGGCAGAACTGGGTTCGAGGAAGGGGACGGGGACGGGGCCGAGTGGTAAAATAGCGTTGAGCGCGCCGTAGACGAGCGTCGTCGTGAGCGGAATGGTGGGCAAGGTAATTAAAGTCACCAGAGGAATAAAGATCACGTTAAGTCTTCCATCTTCGAGGACGGCCTAGAAGGGGTAACTTACGGGTTCGGAGAGGCCAAAGGAATCGTCGAGTAGACGTGTCGTATCGACCGGTGGTGGAGGTCGCGCCTCACGTGGAGCCGCGCGGACAGGTGAAGCCGTTCGCGACGACGACGCCGACGCCGACCCCGACATGGTTGGTAAAAGGGATGGGAGAAGGGAGAGGAAAAAGATATAAATCCCGGTTGGAACGGGTGGATGGAGTGAGATGCTAAACCAAGAAGATGGACCGGGACCAAGGGACGGACACGTATGTGGGGTGTGGGCCGCCGGAAGACCAACGAAGAGGAGAGACGGCGCTCGCGTCTCGGCCCTCCTTCATCTCAAGCGCTCACGCGCGGCCCAGCGGGTGGGGAGTCTCACTCTGCAGGGGGACATGCATCGTGCCCGTACGTCGATCCTCCACTCAAGGGGCAAGGCACGTGCCTCAAGGCTTTCACCAAGTGCAGCAGTGAAAGATGGGTGTGATTAAAATTCGGTTGCAGATGATTGCCTTCGTATTCGTAGTGGTAATTAATAAAATGACAGCGACAGGAGAACAGCCTATTACACTCGGAGTCGAGAGAGGATAATGGACGTGGGGGGTGGGAACAGGTGATCGTCATGCCGTCGGGAGAGAAGGGCGCGATATGGACAACAATTTCGTATGTCCATCTACGCAAGCACCATCAAAACAAGAAGATGGAAAAAGTAAAGAACAAACGAGAAAGCTACAGCCAGGTATGTAGCGTGTGGCCTGTCGCCGAGAACCCCTCGCCCAAAAGTCGCCGAAGCTTGCGGGAATTTCGGCGATAGGTGAGACTCGCCGAAAGAGTACCGCATCACTGCTTCTTGTTTTGAGCGGCCCATCGGTCCTCCTGGTCGGTCTCGACGAGCACTTTGCTCGCCTTCCAGAACTGTACGACGTTGATGATTTGCTTGATCGCCATGACGGGGAATGTCAACAGCGCGACCAGTTCAGGCCAGGTGAGCACGCCGATGCGAGACAGCACCGACCCGGGGATCGTCTTCCACAACGCCAAGGGGAGGTACCCGGTGTAGCGTGCCAGGCCAAGAGGGACCTTGTAAGCATTCATGACGTAGAGCGCGACGAAGAAGAGCTCGTTTCCGGCGCAAAAGAAGAAGAGCGTTCGCTGAGGAGGAAGAAGATAGCTCGGCAAAGGGTCAGTCTCAAAAGTGGGGGTGAGTGGGAGAGGCCGACTAGATCACGACTGACGCTGTTGTTGTAGTAGGAATGCAAGATCCAGCTCTGTTTCTTGGTGACGGACTTGTGGCTTGCTGATCCTGACACGAGCGAGCTGCATCGAGGAGGGAGGTGTCCGGGGAAGTGGACTGGATCAGTTGCCAAAGCGGGACGACCGGGGGCGGCGAGGGCGAGCATCGTCTCAAACTTACGCATACATGTGGATGTAGTGACTAGCAAAATCGAGGGAGATGAGAAACTGGAACAAGAGGGCGTATTGATCGTAGGTTGAGGCGAGGAAAGTGAGCAAGCAACTGGTCGTGCACCTGTGCAAGCGATAGGAAGCCATAGAACGGGGTCGAATCAGTCCCGAGTATTGCCTCCGTATTGCCTCCGGCGCTCTCCACTTCAGTCTACGATCCAACGCACCTATCTGTGACCATGTCGAGGATGGCCCCAAAGCGAGATGTCTGCCCCAACGCGCGTGCGGCCTGGCCGTCGACGGCATCGAGCAAGCACGAGATGGAGTAGGCGACCGTGCAGAATTTGGGGTGCGTTGGCATGTAGGTCAATGACGCCGCTGCGAGGATGACTCTTGTGTAACCTGTAGAGATGAAAGGCGGGTCAGTCGACTGTGAGTGCCGAGGGTGTGGGATGTCGTCGTCGTTGTTCGCGGAGGAGCCACATGTTCGAGGACCGAGGCGAGCGGTCGAGTTGGCCGATACGACGTCACACACCGCTCGACCGCTCGCACTGCTCAGGTAGATGCGTGGCCGGGCGTGCGGCCGAGTGTACCACCTCGTATGTGGTGGTTGGTGCTGAACGTACCAATGAGATTGGGTACAAAGAGAAAGATGTTCTCATCTGTTCGAGGTCGACGAGCTGGTGTGTCCGCTGGCGAGGCTGTTGCTACGGCCGAGGACGACGACGTCCCTGATGTCGCCTGCAGAGAGGGTGAGTACAGCTTTGGTTAGTCCTCACGACGATAGTGCCAAGGATCAGCCGTAAGACCCGCCTTTTTGGCCATGGGGGGAGGGGGGGAGGGGCTGCCGGTGGGGTGCGTGATCGGGGACCGCAGGATAGGGATGGCGCGGAAGGACCAGCTGAGCGAGCCTCCCCACGGCGGGGGAACGGCATGCCCAGCTTTAAGCTGCTCCAATTTGCAAGCTAGCTAATGCTCGGCTATAGTTGCCCGAGTCAGCGGCTAATCACATTGGGACAATAAAACCGAGCTGAGCAAGGCCTACGCTGCACGATCCAAGTTTGTTCTCCAGATGAACAGTTTGTGATGTTTCAGAGATTACTGGGCAAGCAAGGAGCGTCTCATCTCCGCCTGTTTGTAGTATTAATACAGCCTACCAGCCGAGCGACACGATTCCTAGCCGGAGGTCGATCGGTGCAAATTCAGCAGTTTACTGCAACACCAGAGGAGGGAATGCTGACTGGGAATGCGATGCGACATGCCTTGCCAACCAAATGAAAACACCTGGTGTTCATACTTACCTTAGCTTTGGCTACTCTTTGCAGTCGACCTCGAGACTCCGAAGCTGACTCGGTCGAACTAATATTATAACCGAGAAATTGAGCGAGCGAGCGGACCCCACTGGCGTTCCCTCCTTCTGTGCCCATCGTCTGCCCCACCACCTCGCCGCCCTCCCAATACCATGGCCGTCATCAATGGGCACTCCAGCGATGGTATTCTGGACCTCCTCCCACCGAGGCAGTCCAAGATGGTTGTCAACGCGTGGGAGCCGCAGCACATGCTTGACGAGCCTGTACCACCACCCCCGGACACGCGCGAAGCCGAACTCGCCGCTCTCGCCGCGCAGGAGAAGCTTGGTCACGATGGCAAACGACAACGACTCAAGGCGAGGCGAACGGTGGATCCGTTTGGTGGTCTGGAGAGGTGGAAAATGGTCAGTTGCTGATCGAGCGGCGGCAGTCTCTGTGCAGAGCGGAGTCAGTGATGAAGCTCGCGAAACTCACCCCGGCAGTTCTCCCTCGCAGTTCCGTACGATGGCTACTTCCCAAAACGATCAACTCGTCGTTCGGCAGAGTCCTGCATTCCTCATCAACGTGAGCCCAGCTTCATGCCCGGCGAAGCCCGCAGCGGCGAGCTATGAACTGACTAGGCCGTGGTTGTCTCTCAGCTTCTTCCACCGCAAGCCTACTCGAACTACTCGTACTCGTACTGCACACGCTACTCTCACACCTCGACCAACAAGATCAGGTGTCCTGTCAACGTCGTCAAGGTGAGCCGCATCTTCAAATGACTCGCCGGAACGGGACCTTGTTGCTAACAAACGCTCCGTGTGCAGTGGACACCCGATGCAAGACGAATTCTCACCGGCTCGACCTCGGGCGAATTTACCTTATGGAATGGTCTCACATTCAACTTTGAGACCATCTTACAGGTGTGTGCATTTCATCTCGCAGCCGAGTAAGCACTCTTGCACACGGCAAAGCTGACACTATAGGGGCCCCAACTTGTCCGTAGGCACACGACTCGGCTGTCCGTGCCATGGAATGGTCACATTCAGGCCAATGGCTCGTCTCCACCGACAACAACGGTATCATCAAGTACTTTCAAGCCAACATGAACAACCTCCAAGTCTTCCAAGGCCACAACGAATCGATCCGCGACATTTCCTGGGCACCGAACGACTTGCGCTTCGCGACCGGCGCCGATGACGGAACGATCAAATTGTGGAACTTTGAAATGATGAAGGAGGAAAAGACGCTTACCGGTCACGGCTGGGACGTCAAGTGCGTCAAGTGGCATCCGACCAAGGGGTTGATCGTCTCGGGCAGCAAGGACAATCTCGTCAAGTTTTGGGATCCGAGATCGTCGCAGGTCTTGACGACGTTGTCAGTCTTAGCCCTGTATAGCAAAACTTACACAATTCAAGTGCTGACCAATTTCCACGATCTTCCATCAACAGACATGGACACAAGAACACGGTCCAGGCCCTGGCATGGAGTCCGAACGGAAACTACGTTGCGACAGCATCGCGCGACCAGCTCGTCAAGGTATTCGATATTCGTATGATGAAAGAGCTTGTCACATTGCGAGGGCACAAGAAGGAGGTTTGCTGTGAGTTAAGACTGTGTTCGGGCACGAGGTTCCTTTTGCACTGGAAGCTGAATTTGTATGGAGTCCGGTTTCGTCTACGCAGCCCTCGCATGGCACCCCGTTCATGATGATCTCCTCGTTTCGGGTGGTTCGGAAGGCTCGATCATTCATTGGTGCATGCCCGACGCCACGCCCAAAGACGTCGTCGAGTTCGCACATGACTCAAACGTCTGGGGTCTGGCATTCCACCCCCTCGGTCACATCCTCGTCAGTGCCGGCAACGATCACACGACTCGTTTCTGGTCCCGCGGACGACCGGCGCTCAAGATTGCGAATGATCGGTTTCATGTTGGAAGGGACAAGGCGAGGGAGATGGGTCAGGCTGAGCAGGAGGAACAGGACGACGACGATTTCCTCCCTGGCTTCTCCAACAATCGGAATGGAGGTGGTGGAGGCGGAGGAGGGTACGGGGGAGGAGGTGGAGGCGGAGGGTATCAGCAAGGGGGTGGTTTTAGGCCACCGCCACCCATGTTCAACAACCCGGCGGGTTTGGCAGACGGGATGATGGGATCGATCCCCGGGTTCGGAGGCGATGCGGTACCGGACTTCGGTGGGCCACCTTCAAACGCGGGTGGGGGAGGGTATCAACGCAATCATGGCCAGGTACAGAACGGATACGGTGGATACGGTGGCGGTGGTGGAGGCCAAGGCATTCGGCGAGGCAATCCGTTGCCTTCTCAGCAGGATGCGCTGGACCGGTACGGAGGCCGAGGTGGCGGGGACGGGCAAGGACGAGGGCGGGGAAGAGGGCGGGGCGGTGGGAGAGGCGGTGGAGGAGGTCGGGGTCGACCGTATTGAGCTGCAGGATGACGTAATGTAGTTTGGTCGTTGTACCTCGTTGGGTTGTATTTGGGTGGCTGATGCGCACTCGGGCCAAGGCTATGCAGTGCTGTCGAGTCATTCGTGTCGACGAAGAAAGAGGCGGTGCCCGCTTGGACAGGGCAAGTCGGCTTCACTCGCTCAGCAAAACTCGGGCTTTTATTACCCCGAGTTATCTGCTGCTTTGACGTAGGGTGGACCTAGCGGTCGCTGCCCGAGGCTCTGGACCCCTGAATGACTCGAGAGCGGCCGGCCGAGCCGCATTCGATCAATCGCAATTGACACCATCTTCACAAAACCTGAAGTTCTTGAACGTCCGGCCTGTAGAGATCCAATTTAATACCCATAGCATCTCAACACGCTTAGCATTCGGATGGAAAGACGCGGAGTGACAGGTACGCCGAGACCACTTCAACTCTCGGTTCGGCTGACTCTCAAGTCCGGCCCGCTTCCCTGGCTCGCTGCCCGGCTGACTCGGCGGTTTCGCTTTATTACCATGAAGCTACTTCAGAGGTAGGGTCATACGATGTCTTCTTTTTCTCACTGAAGGGTTCAGTATATTAAGCTATGCTCTTCGTTACCATTTCATATCGCGTCACTACGAGCTGTAGCGAGGCCCGGCAGCCGCTCTCGGGGCCGACGACACTCTTTTTGCCGCCAACTCTGTCTGCAATCCTTCTTGCCCAGGAGTACGTCGAAAGTCCTGCTATTCACTTTGGCGTGATCTTAGGTGCTTTATGAGTGCACACAGAGAGTAAGCTATACCCCTCCCTACCAAACTTAGGCCACAACTGCTGATTGCCGTTTCTTGATCAGATGTGGAAATTTGTGGAACCGTGGGCTCTGGGATGCGCAGGTATCCGGCTGATCATGCGGGGCGTTCGCCGCTGCCGCCGCCGGCGATCCGCTTTGAGACTGATAAGGGGTCTCCTATTGGGGCTGGTCTGGACTTTCGCCGTGGTGCATACATCCACCCACGGAGATTGATCTGGTTTGTCTCTCTGTTTCAGTTCTTGGAAGCATCCCGGATACTTGTGGAACCGCTGGCAGGATTAGGACCGCTTGGGCAAGTCAACAGGTGGGCCTGACCTCTTTCTCGATTTGGGTGGGACGTCAAAGCGGTTCAAACTGTGAGGCGGCGAGACGGCGGCGGCTTCCGGCAAGGCCGACGTTTCGCCCAATTGCTGACTCGGGTAAAAAAATCAGTGTGCTACGATGCAGACGTGCGCAAAGGAAAGTAGTGTTTACTTGAAGACCGAAGCTTGTATAAAGCGTTGGGAAAATCAGCGTCGGGGCCTACGAATAAAAGAGAGCACGAAGAGGAAAAAACGAGACAAGGCCTAAGCGCAAGCTCTGGGCTAGCCTGCTCCATGCTCCTGGCTGCTGGGTGTGTGCGCGCTGGCACAGCTAGAGCCCACTGAATCGAGCGACGTGCGCCGAGCTGCCGCGCGCGAGTCCGGCTCACCAAAAATTGCCCTCCAAGTGCTCGCACGCGCTGACCACATTACTCAATCGCCCGATTGCTCCTTGCACCTCCTCCATACCGCACCACGCCACCAACGATCGGGCTTTCCATTCCGTGTGACGCTCTTGAATTGTCAAGAGTTTCCCACTCTCTCTCCCTCCTACCTCCCCCTCTCCTTCTCCTTTCCTCCTCATCGGGTTCGATTCGTTTCGATACCCACCGGACTCGACTCGCGGACGAAAGCGACGGCCGGCCGTAGCGCGGTTTGGGCAAGGCGTTCGCTCGGATGCTCACCCGCCGGAGTGGCAGCGGCAGCGGCGGCCAGCCCTTGACAAAGACGGCCTCGCCCTCACCAGGCGCGAACCACGGCGGCGACATTGGACGACGGAACGAGGCCCCCGCGGCTGGTGCTGCGGTTGTGCATCACCTGACGCGACGACGGACCAACAGCGTGATCCGACCTCCTCGCCGGCTCGACTCGCCCTCACCTGATCGCACGTCGTCGATGTCGACTGGCGCGAGTGCTGCAGCCGGGGCTCAATCACGCTCGTCCGCGGTGACTCGCGCGGGCGCGGGCGTAGGCGCTGCAGGCGCGGCCGCGACGATGAGCAGCAGCACGTTGAGCACGACACATCGACACGGCACGAGGCTAGCCAGTGCCAGCGCCACTTTCGCCTCGGCCTCAGGATCACCGTCGCACGCCGTTCCGAGCCACACAACCACTACATCAACACCATCAACAGTAACAACAACAACAACCACAACCACGTCCTCTTCTTCTTCCTCTTCGCACTCTACCCCGACCCACTCCGCTTCCCACGCCGGCCCTCCCCGCCGGGCGCCAACCTTCCCCCACAATGATAGCTACGTGCCCAACGCGGCAACTGGCCACCCGCGAGATTTCATCCCGCCGGAGCTCGACTTTCCTCCGCCCGCAATGGCTGCCAAGGTGCGCCAGCAAGACGCCGACGACAAGCTCCTCATGGCCATCTGCGACGTCCTACTCTCGCATGACAATCGCGCACTGTGCCCCAAGGAGATTGCCGAGGTCATGTTCGCTCGCGACTGGCTCAAGTCCGCGTGAGTCGCTTAATCTTACTCTTGAGGGCTTTCTTCTCCCCTTCCCTCTTTCACTCGATGTTGGGTGAACATCACGTTCATGCTGCCATCGTTTTTCCAAAAATAATAATAATCACATTTTATGGTCCGATACAATGGTACAGGACCCACCGAGTTTGAAACGCGTCACTGACCCGTTCTTTTTATCCTTTCCAACCCCGCCTTCGCACCTCGTCATTCCATCGATCGCCCGGCCTCTCCTCGATCACCTTATCCGGGACGGCGAAAAAAAAAAACCCCGATTCTCCCAATCTGCCCATCATTCAAAATGCGCAGTGGTACCACCCCTTTTGCCCACATCTCGACATGCATTCGATCACATACAAGACGTGCACAAATCGCCAACCCACCATATCAACCGCTACTCGTCCCCTTCGAGCTCGTCGGAGCGCTTTCCCCGCACGAGGTCACAGCCGTCGGCTTGGTGGCAGAGGAACGCCCCGCGGTTAAGAGGGGCACGTTGTGGTATCTCAACGAAGCCCTATTTGGATCGGGTCTCGGTGTGGAGGATCCCTTCGTCCGGTGTCGTCGAGCCGCCGGCATGAGCACCGCCGGCCCGGCTTCGCTCCGCGCCCGCGGGCTGGTGCCCCTGTCGACCTTGCAGACCGACGACGACGACGGTGATGACGGAGGAATGGGTCGAGGAAAGCGAAAGCGTCGAGCTTCAAGTGCGATGCTAGCTGCTCTTACGACGGACATTGACTCGACCTCGGTCGCGATGAATGCACGGCCTGCAATGCTTCTCACCGGCCACCGAGGCGCTGCGGCACTGCAATCCTCGCACCATCGGCGCAACCCGCCCACCGCACCCTTAATGTCATCAGCCCCCGCCAAATCGGGCCTGCCAAAGCTGAGGTTACGACTCACCTGCCTCGAGGAGGTCGAGAACGACTCCGACGGTTTCACGAGTGACGCAGCTCGCCGCCGACGGGCCAGCAAGAAAAAGTCGCGACGTGGTACGAGTGCTGGAGCATCTGAGGCCAGTGGCGGCCGATCCGGCAGTGTTGAATCAGAACTCATCGACGCTAACCTGGCCGGGCACTCCTCGAGTGAAGACGATGACGTGGAGGACCTCATGATCGCTCGAGACATGTCGCGATCTCCAGGAAAATACTCGTCGGCCTCTTCGTCCGCTCTCCTTGCCCAAAGTCTGCTTGCCGCCTCAACCTCTTCGCCAATGCCTCCCATCTCCGATGGCCCTAGACAAGATGCCGTCTCTCCCGATTCGCTGCAACTCCCGTACGCCAGCCCGGCTGGCGGTGCCTCTTTCCGCGCGCACCGTCGCCACCACCTCTCCATGTCCACCCCCTCCCTGGTCTCACCCTTCTTGTCTGCTCGGTCCCCTGAGATGGTCATGGAGATGGATGACAACATGGAAGTTCCCCAGAGAGTCCTCCCAGATGCCGATCGACTCGACTCGGCGGACGAGGACGATTTTCACGAGGCGATGCTTCGAGGCGACGATTTCGATTTTGAGTGGAGCTCCGAGTCTTATACGTCCAACATCACATTGCCGCCGTTCTCGTCCAAGTCTCGCTCGCGTGAGATGACACTATCCCTGCCCGAGGGTGCCTTTGACTTGAAGGACGAGATCGACGATGCGGCTTCGACCCCGGCAACCACGCCCCGATCACCTGCGGGCAGTGAGGAACCCGAACTTGGACCAGCTTCTGCCGCTCCCGCCGGGACCGCTTCCATCGACGGTCTAGGCAAGATGGGTATGGAGGAGACGCTCTGCGGAGCATATGCTGGCAAGACGGATGACTATCCCGGCAGCCAAAGCATTGAGATTAAAGTGGAGGACACTGAGAATGGCGAGTCGGGTGGAATTCTTGTGACGACCCAACCATAATTGCCACAGTCGCTTACCTCTTGCTTTCTTATTGGTGCAGAACGTGTCCGCTCGACCGACTCTTTGACTTCGCTCGTGGACGAGGCCATGTCGGCCGAGCCCGAAACGCCCGTCGTTACAGCCCGTACTGTTGACGAATCGGCTCTGGCCGTCCCGCTTCCTTCGCCTCTGGCCCTGGATCTGCCGCCCATGCTCGCATTGACGTCTTCCGTCGAATACGATTTTGTCGGTCACGAGGAGGAGCAGCATGCCCCTTTTGGTGCGAACTCTGCTTATGAGGACAACGCTGATGACGAAGAGGAGGATGAAGACGATGACCTCGTCACCGTCAAGCTCGAAGACGGCGGATCCATCTTGGCCGACACAGGGTCGTCATCCGCCTCTTCTCGATCGTCCTCGACCTTTCCCTACTTCGACTCGCTGAGTCGACGCATGCATGCTCTCCGCAACTCGCCCTCGAGTTCGGGCAGTTCGGAGAACGGCGATTTGTTTTGCGACCTGACCCCTACCGTCGTCAGCAAGTCAATGCTCGCCACCGGTCTACCTGTACCCCAACAAGCGCCGAGCCCACCCGAGACGACCGACTGGGGACTGCAGCTCGACTCTGACGAATTCGAACTCGACATTAGCCACTCGGCCGACTTCCTTGGTCCCGAGGCTGTTGGACTCGAGGAGCTCGACCTTGCATGGGGCGGTGAAGACGAGGAACAAGCCGAGTTCGAGACGGACGAGCAGTTCAAGCTCCGATGTGAACAACGACTCAAGACTCGCATGATGGAGAAGGTTGCCTCGACGCCGACGTTTCTCACTGGTTGCCGCCCCTCGACGCCGCGTAGTCGGTCCCACATCTCCAAAACATCAACGCCGACTCCCGCCGCGCTTCGCGCAGCATTGCACGCCGATGATGACGAGGATGACGCGGGACCTCCGCCACCGCGTACCTCGGCTAAGCGCGAGCCGTTGCGTCCTTGCGATATCATTGCCGATAGCGAAGGCTCCGACGAAGATCTCTAGGCGTTCGTTTCTACCCCCACCCCCCTTTCGCAATTGCACCACCCTGAAATCAGTCCGAATGACTGAGCGCACCCGCGCGCCGCCGTATGATCTTTCACGACCCTCGATCAAACCCTCCCGAAAACAAATGGATTTGTACATAGCTGTCGAGACAGACACGACGCGCCGACTCGCGGCCCTTTTTACCCAATCACCACTCGAACGATCTTTTCCCAAAACGGCCTTCGGCTTTTCTTTCTCTTCACGCAACCACCATATCTTTTTCTCTCATTTTTTTCGGGGGTCTGTTCACCACACACTCTGTAGCTAAAACACTTTTTTCTTTCCACCTCCCTATTCCTTTCCCCCTTCTTGCTGTATACTGTTATGTCTTTTCTGTGTGACTTGTGTGTGTGTGTGGTGTTCTTTTGATACAAATTTGAAGAACTATAAATCGAAATGAATTCTAATCGGATAAACCTTGATGCGTGATGCGAATGCTTCATCGAGGGGATCAGGCTCTATTGGATCGCGAGATCATTGCTGATGCTGGAATCCAAGCTCAACATCTCCGACTCGGGCCCCGGTGTGCCATCCAAGCTGATACCCCGCAAGCAAACACCCAACCGTGTCCTCGGCGCCGCGCCCAACTCTCTCGACAATTCCAGTCGACTCTCACCCTCCTTCGTACAATCCCACACCTGTCTTCTCCCATACTCATGCCCCGTACTTAGATCGCGCAAGATCAATTCGTACGAATGCGCCCACGGCGCCGAGGTCCAAAGGAGATGAGTTTGGTCGGGGGAGGAAGGGTCTAGCCATACTTTAGAGGGAGCGGGTGGTACGGGATGTTGCGTGGGCGTTTTTTGGTGGTTCATCTTATAGGAATGGTGACGTAGGATCGAGATGATTTGGCGTTCGCGGGGGTCGAATTCGGGGTGTGAGCAGGTCGCCCATCCCGGGATGTCTGAATGATCGACAAGGCATGTCAGTCGAGTGAACCCGGGGGATAACAGAGTCGTGCTTGAACCGACTCACGCATCGCAAAATTCCCATTTCCTTCCCCATGCGTCTTGTACCCACCCCCCGCACTGGCCGGTCTCAAACTCCACACCAAGGCCCCGCTCCCCCCATACTTGTGCAAATCTTTCAAGAACGAATCGTACATCGAGGGTTCGGCGAAAAAGCCCATCTCGCCTGCGACAAAGGCTTTGCCGTGCTTTCCGAAGACGTATTCACAGTCCTTTTTGACGCGATACGAATCGCCGGAGCCGTAGTAGTGGTAAGAGAGGATGTCGACGTCGCTGTGCCGAAAACGGCATCGAGGTCTCGTCAGCCTGATGGCCCCTTCAGAATCATAAGTGTAATATCTGCTAAGGACTGACTTTGACTGGAGCACCTCGATCGGGTAAGACCCCGTGATACTCTCCGTTCGAGCAAACGAGCCATCCATCACCAGGATCTGTGGTGCACGTGATTTGAGATGCCTGTTGCGCGAATGCTTTTTCATCAGCGACTGTACGCGGAGTAGCGCAGACAAAGTACTCACTTGGCTATTCTTAAGGTCCACGAGGCTGGAGCGGGGCGCATGCCGTTGCAGTTCATCTCGTTGCCTGCCCGAGCAAGACTCCGTCAGTTTGTGGGATCCGCGGACCGGGCTGCTCAAGCCTGATGATCATCACCCACCCGTCTCGAAAGCCAAGATGGTCGCATCGTCACCTATCCGGATCCCGTTGATGTGATTGACTCGGTTAAGAAGCTTGTCAACGATGAGCTTGAATCTGCATGGAAGCCATAAATCGTCGAGAGTCAGATCTGGTCAAGCCCGGAAAGCTGTATCGGATCAGAGTAAACTTGCGATTCAATCATCTCGTGGTCGGTCCACCAGTTGACCTTAGTCGATTCTTCGTAGGTCGAGAGACCTTTACGCTGTAAGTCCCGGAAGGCGCCGTTAGTGATCAATCATTCATGTCGAAAGTTCTGCGTGCTTACCATGCGGATCAAATCGGCGTAAGACCCGACCCAATTCGAGCTAGGAGCCAACTAGAATCAGCTCCAAACGTACTGTCGCCGCCTCCGGAATCTCGCAAGTACTCACTCCTCTCCCGTATCCTGATTGATGATCGGAATGATCAATTTGACGCCATACTTGCGCGCCTCGGCCAAGACGCGATCAATCTCCTTCAGTCGCCCCTCGTCCCATTCCCAGTCTTTCCATTCGCGATGCCAGCTTTTGATGTGGCCTCGGCCGATATTTTTCGAGTTGATCTTGAGGGGTTCACGAAATATCAAAGCATCAACGCGAATTTCGTTTCATCAATGATGACTTTGGCCGCACGGTTGGGTCGCCCTGGTTCTCCGCGCGGTGACTGAGACAGGAGAAGAGAGTGTCTGACTTGCTCACCTGCAGAGTATAGGTTCTCGTGACCGCCCTAGCGAACGAGCCTCGCATGGACAAGGTCCGGAACGTATGCTCAATCTCGAAAGGTCCATTGACGTTCCCATCGAGTAACTCGGGCGCGTTGAGGCTGGATGATGAGTCGTTGGGCGAGGGAGAGAGTCAGCGCTCGATCCCCCCCCCCGCCTCCCCCCACATTGCTCACGAGGAGAGACAGACGAACGGACGATGTTGCACAGGTCCGTGCTTAACACCACCCTCGTGGCTGATACTCACCCGGCGAATCTGAAAGGATGACCCGCAAGAACAAGTTGACCCTTGTGTACCCGCACGAACTGATCACGAGGATCTACGCTCGTCCATTCTGATCCATCCTTACTTCCCCCCTGTTCATCACGCGCTGTCGAGGACGTGGACCCGCCAGAGTTGAGGAAGATCTGCGTCTTGTCCGTGACGCTCGCCGATTTGAGCTTGAGGTTCGATAATAGACCCATCGTGAGTGCGAGAAAGATGACCGAGAAGCCCAGTCGTTGACTCAGTGAGAACGGCGCGGTGACGTGTGCGGTGACGAGCATCCACTCGAGTTGTTGTACAGAGCCGATTGCATGCGCAGTTTGCCGGCCGGACGACAACTGATCGGGCTCGGTCTTCGCGAGCACCGCCACCACCGCCCCGGCAACGACGTCACCGATCGATCGCAAGTGCCAACATGTTTTGAGAGAGGCCGTGTATGCGACTTCTTGCAAAATCTTGTTTCCGTCCACTCAACGATGAACAGAAAATCACCAAATGAGTGTAGCAGAAGTTTAACAAAAGTGTAAGTGTAACAAAAAAGCAGCTGAAGCGACGACAGACCCGCCCGAAGGGAGAATCCGGACCAAAGATTGCGGATAGGTGATGCTACAAATAACACGATCGGTCAGAGCACAAAAGGGAGAAAAGTGGAATGGGGAGTGGAACGAAGCGAAAAAGACGCTCTATGTGCTTGTGCGGGCGCGCGCGGAGGGCGCAGTGCAGGAGGGCAACATCGACTCGTCGACTTCAAACATCGATCAAGCGTCCCGCATCAGATGTCGATTCTTGTCGACGTTGACCATCTTCTTCTAATCGCTCGTCCGTGTCGTCGTCGCTCCCATCGCCCAGCGGCTCGAACCCAGCAGTCGACGATAACTCACTGATCGACGACACGGACGATGCCGTCGAAATGGCCGGCGTGAGCACACTCCCGTCTTGTAAAGTCGAGGGCGTCACGGCGGGAGGGGCCAAAGGAGGTAGTGATGTTCGAGAGGGAGACAGGGATGAAGGGGCGGCGGTATCAGTCGAAGAGGTCGGTTTCGCCGAGAGTGTCGGAGGTGCAGCATGAGCAGATGCGGGTAGGAGACTGCCGGTCGGTGTTGTCGGTGATGTCGTGTTCGATCCGAACGACAGATTGCCCATTGGTGCATTGATCGCCTCGGACACCATCGTTCGTGTCGACGGGGAACCGGGAGTAGAAGCATCAGACGGGCAGGTCGTGTCGAGCAAGCTTCGTTCGACGGGTGTCGCATTGCCAGCGGTTTGGGCGGCGGCCGCCGCCGCCTTGTCACGATCTTCCCTTTCCTTGCGTTGACGCGCTTCATCCTCCAGCATCGAAATCCGCATCGCCTCCTCAATCATCAACTCCTCCAGATCCTGTCCCCCTAAACCCGCCAGCATCTCCGCCATCTCCTGATTCCGCCTTCGCGACGATCGACTCGATCGACCCGTCGCATTCGAGTCCATCGCGGCCGCGACCTGTGCAGCGAATCCAGGTGGGAGTTGCATCGAGCTCATCGTCGGATTCGAACCGTCGCCCGCGCGCCCTGAGGTGACTCCGACGGGAATGAGCCTTTCGCCGACCTGACGGAACACGATTCGACGGTTGGCCCGACGTGCGACCGTCGCACGGATCGCTTCGACTTTGGCTTCCCAATCCGGGTGGACTTGGTCTAGATATAGCAGATATAAGCACTTTGGATTAGAGGAGCGCGAGGCGGAAACGGACACAGACCGGATCCGCGAGAGCTTACCAGTGGTGACGACGTCCTTCTCCGTATGTGCGAACGACTTTCGCCGCCGTTTTTGTTCAGCCGCGACCCCCGCGACGATCGAGAAACTGCTTTCCGAGCCATTACTATCGTTTTGGGCGACCGTCGGTCTCGCCGGTGCCTGTCGAATTCGAGAGGAGTGTTCCTAAGTCAGCACGGGTCGCTCCGAAGCGCCAAAGCGTGTCGAACGAAGCACGATGCGGTAAAGAAAAAAGGCTTACCATCTCCTTTGTGTAGACGCATCCAAAATTGGGTTCCATGCAAAACGGACATGCCGCCGGTTCGGATTCGAGGTGGGTCGTGGTCGGTTCGGCACGCTTGATTTGCACAAAGCACTCGGTGCAGATGGGCTGGTCGCAACAGCGTGTATGGACCATCGGTGGAGGGTAGTACCTGTATGTTACGCAACGTCAGCTCATAATGATCGCTGCAGGTTCGCTGGGAGGTGCTAGAGCTGATAGCGTGACGAGTCCACGAACGAGTCAACCGAGCCCCACAATCAGGCTCAGGCTCCGAGGAACGGCCGGGGTCCACAGTAAACGAGAGCTCACGCCTGACTAAGCGACGGACGGACCCCTCGGCCCAGCATGACTCATCCGCGATGGCGACTCACAGGAAGCAGATGGGACACTCAACGGCTTTCCCGAGGTATTGTTTGGCGAGATCCTGACGTGCGACCTCGCGGTGGGGTCGGTTCGAGGTCGCCGCCGCCCGTCGTTCGCGATGCTTGATGAGCTCGGCCAGTCGTTCCCGATGGATCGTCGCGTGCGCCACGGCCACTTGCGAATCCTTGCTCTTCCTCGTCGATCCCAACGGGGTCGTCTGCATCGTCGCTTCGGCCTCGATCACGGCTTCCACGGCCGAGGCGTGCGCATCCTCCAGCTTACGAGCGGCTTGCTCTTCGGCCTCATCGAGCGCCTCCACGATCTGCTCGACGGTCCACTCGTCCTCGTAATCGTCGAGGCCGAGGTGGAACGGCGCCAAGCGACGCTCGAGGATCAAGCGGTGCACGACCGGTCGAGAGTAGTCCTGCACACTCGAGGCAAACAAGTGACTCGAAGGTTCGAGCGTACCGCCGTCGACGGTCTTGTCGCTCAGAGGCACGTCGGCGTTGGCGTGGCTATGCTGCGCGTTCGACGAGACGGCGCCGTGGCCGTGGCCGTGGCCGTGGCTGCCGTGAGCGGTGGCGCCCTGAGCCGACCCATTCACGCTCGACCCCGTCGTCGATCGCGAACGGGCGAAGTGGCCCGATGGCGACGAGTGCTGCGACGATGATCCCGAGGATTGGTTGTTACCCATCGATGCAGCAGTCGAATGTGGGTAAGGCGGGAGGAGACGTGGGGAAGTCGGTTGCAACTGCGAGTTCGCTCGGTCGCACGAAAGCTGAGCGACGGAGACTGAGAGTGGTTTCACAACGCAGACAGAGCCTCACACCAAATTCCAGCGCGACCATAGCGCGACCGAGCTCGACGAAGGTGGGGGCGCGCTGAGAAATAGAATTCAGTCGGGGCGCGCATCGACGCTAATTTGGTGTAGCAGCAGCAAGGAGAATGGTTAGTCACTACTGGGATGACGCGATGATCTCCCAATCGCACTTGCAACTTCCAACGCCGAGCTCGAGGTCGGTCCAAGTCCGCCGAGCAGTCCGAAACGAGTAGCTTTTTGATTTCGTACACTTCTTACCAAAGCAAGCAAAACGATGTCACAACCGTACACTCCACTATTTCACGTGACCGTGAGAACGACCGCTCAATTGATCACCGGTCCTGGTGAAGAGGAGTCTAATCCGTCATCGACGCTCCAGGTCGATCTCACATTCGGATAGAGGAAGGTTCACGGTACCCTCGTCATCAATGAGGATACATGCACCCTAGTCCTGTCGCACGAGACAGCTTACTTCTAGTGTACGCATAAAAGGTCCGCTGCCCAGGGTCTTCAAGTTATCCTCCAGACTATTCTTCACCCCCAAACATTGCCAGCACGGCGTTACGGCATTGTGTCTAAGGGATCGTAACGGTTCGATCCAATCGAGCCCCTTCTTATGCTGAAATTACTCGTCGCGATCCGCATATGGGGAGACTATCTTTTCATTTTATCCTTCACGAACGGGATTGGATCAAGAACGGCTTTCGTATTGCAATGACCTTAACAGAAGGGGAGCGAAGCGAGCAGAGTTTTCGGCATGGGTCGCGCGGAGGAAAGAGGCGGAATACATACCAGGCAACAGTATACGGCACGAATTCAGTCGAGATCACCTTTCGAACACTCGACATCTAATCCAGTCGAGATCACCTTTCGAACACTCGACATCTAATCCAGTCGAGATCACCTTTCGAACACTCGACATCTAAAAGGTCTCGGAGAAAGGACGCAAGTCAAGCTCTGCGTCAAAGAGGGAGATCGTAGCATCGGTCAGCACTGACTCCCTCGTCTGAACGTCGGTACGACCCGTGTCTGAATGCCACTGACCGAGAGTCCAGGCCTTAATACTCAAGAGAGAAGTGATGAAGAAAAAAAACAGTGGTGGAACCAATCTTCATCAGCACAAGTCTTGAATCAACATCACGCCTTTCGCCACGCCAGCTTTTGAACTCACCGAGCGATGCTGCCTATGCAAGTTGACATACTCCTGCGCGATCGCGGTCGGTTCCAACCTCGTGTCGGGCGCTTTCATCTCACCAAACATGCGGGTCAGGTTCTCGGTGTTGATGAAGCCGTCGAGGATGACGTGAGCGACGTGGATGTCTTTGGGTTGAAATTCTCGCGCGAGGGATTGACCTGCGAGAAACAGGGGCGAGTGAAGGGGAAGGAAGATATTTTGGTGTCGCTTCAGTTTGAGAAGACCGAGGCCTACTGTTCTGCCATTCTACCAATCAGGTCCATGGAACGGGGGCGCTTACTCAAGCAGCGAAGACCAAACTTGGGCACAGCGAAGGACGACATCTGAGCGCCTCCCTTCAAAGCAGCGGTGGCCCCTGTATCAAGCAGCTCCCCAAAGAATCTATCGTCGGCACGCTTGACCAGCCAGCACCCGTCATTCAACAGCATCGTCAAGCTCAATCTAACCTACCCGAGAACAAAAGCGTTCCTCCACCCGCCTCCAGCAAGAGAGGGATGACTTGCTGTGAGAAGTGAAACGCGCCGAGAACGGCGATGTCGAGCCCGGTCTGCATGTCTTTGGTCGTCAACTCGAGAAAAGGTTTGCGTACGAAGGGGTTATTCAGGGAGAAGATGGCCCTGAAAAGATATGACAGGCATGGAGATTCGTGGATTCAGTTGGTGTTCGTCGTTGGCAAACTCGGTCCGAGGTTTGCTGGCGGGAGGGGCGTGAGAGCAGATGGCGCCCCACACGCTCACGTCCCAATTAGTGAGTCACCACCCAACCCGCCTCGGGCCGGACGTCAGAACACCGCAGCACGGTCCAACCCCAAGACTCACACCTTGAGCTGATGATCAGGCCACTTCTCCTTGATCTGACCAAAAGCCTTCGTCAACGACTCGGGGTTCGAGGCATCGCATGCGAACGGCTCGGCCTGTCCGACAGCGATGAAGTCGGTCGTACCCAGTCATCAGCCATTTAAGCACAACGAGCAACAGCCGGGCTGCTAAAGAAAGCTCACCACCCCACCCTTCTCACGAATCTCTTGGGCAAGAGCTTGTAAGCTATCCATACGACGAGCAAGCAAAGCCACAGCACCGGTCTCTTTCGCGAAGGCGTGGCCTAAGGCGGCACCTGTTCCGGGTCCGGCTCCGAGGAGGACGGTCAGGGTTTTTTGGGTCGACATGATGCTCTTGTGGGAGGGAATTGGGTGGCGGTTGGGATGGGAAGGAGGTCAAAAGGGAAACCTGGAGACGGTGCCCAACTTCTGGTCGGTGGCCGGGGATGGCTTCCGAAACCGCACGAGCTCGTGTCGGTGTCAGCATTAGAGCCCCACGCGCCAGACGCGCAGATCCCGGGTCCATTGATGTCACGCTAGTGCCTTTTCAGTCCGATTGCCATTTTAGCGGTGTCTAGCTGGGTAAGGCAACGCGTTGTACAGTCGTCAGTGAGAGCGAGCTTTGGATTACAAGGGTACATATGCGAATGATATAGATGCTGAGCAACGGATGTCATGACGTCGAGGCGAGAAGACACGGCGGATCGTTTCAGCTCGAGCCCGGACGAACATACGGCCAAGATAAATTAAACAGGGTTACGACAAGACGTGAGTGAGATGCAAACGAAACAAGGAAGGGGGGTATCGACGGAAATATAGCAAGGGCTGGCGAGTGGAACCACAACAAGAAGAAGAAATCATGACTCGTCAATGTTCTTGAGCAGTGGGCTGACCTCTCCTCTCCTCCCTGATCCCGACCGCTTCGTCATCGGACGACCACTCGTATCGACAGAACGTGACCTCCCCAAAGAGCTATTCGAATGCGAGAGGTGATCGTCCACATCGTCGTCATCGTCGCCGTCTGAGAGCTCGTCGTCCGAAGCGGGGAGGATGACGGTGATGGGTTGAGGTGCATCTCGTAATCCGGTCCACTTGGGGAACTGAGTGATCCCGTTGAAGACGAAGGTTCCGTAGACGAGTAGGCCGAAGCCAATGACTTGCAACCACTTGAAGTGTTCCCACCCGAGTGACATGGACACGAGCCAAATAAGCAAGGTCCGGGAGGTATCGATAGTCGAGCGAGACGTCGCGGACAGAGTGCGCGTGACGGCGAGTCCGCAAAAGTTGAACAAAGCAATCGAGATGGCGATCGCGATACTAGAACTCCAGATCGAAGGGTTCGACACGATCTGATGCCAGCCTTCGGGTGCATCGAAGTAGCCGCCTTGTCCAGAGGGTTTCGATCCAATGAAGACGTGTAGAATGAGCAGGCCGGTGATCGTCGTCGATAGACCAAAAAAGCCTTCGAAACCGGCCGCGAGCAAAGGCTCGACGGCTTGACGTTCCATGATTTTTTCTTCCAGAACGAATTGCGAAGCCGTGAAGACTTGTGCGACGAGGATGAGGCAGACGCCCACGAGCGGGCTGACGGCTGGCTCTTCGGCGGCGGTCGACTGCACCTCTTTCTTCGGCGCGTCAAGCAATGACGAGCAGCCGACTACGGCTACACCGGCCATGACTGTCGCGAGCGAGGACCATTGCGACGTTGTCATCTTACGGCCGAGGAAGAGCAGCGACAGCACGCCGACCCACAGCACCAGGGCGCCTCGGAGCATTTGGTAGATCGAGACGGGAACAAACAGCAGTCCCACGTTCACTGCATAGGGGTAGATGGTGATCAGTCAATCCGACCGGCTCGGCACATCCAGCATAATAAGCTCTACTCACTCGCCGTCGTTCCACAGATGTCGCAGCAAGCCGGTCCCCAGAACAAGATCGCCCTCTCCCAGGCGAATGGGTTCTCCTCCGCCTGCTTCGCCGCCATCTGAGCAGCCTTAATCCCTTCCTCTTCCTCATCACCTCGCAAACTGATAGCTGACTCGTTGAAGTTGAACGCCGACTCGTCCGGCCTCGAAAGTGGCGCCGAAGCGAGTCGAGCCGATTGAGAATGACTCGCGGCTGCTCGGGCAGAGGCGGAAGCGACTCTTCGCCGTGAGGGGTTGTATGGGTTGTATTTCGAGTTGATGATTTTGAAGGCGACGAGGCAGAGGGTTTCGCCGAGGAACATGGTTGCTGTTTGCCAGACGGGTTGCTCGAACACCTTTTTGCGCGCAGGGTCGTCGCAGTTGGCTACGCATTGCATGTCTTGCCATTTCGAAAAGACACTATTGGATGTACCTGTGATGAATGGGGTACGATGGGAGGGGAGGGGAATTGCTCAAAATTGGATCAGTAAAAGTGACGAGCTGTGCAAGGGCGCTCTTCGATGACGTCGTGAGCGACGAGTTGGAAAAAAGAAGAGCGGAAAGTTGCACGCACCTGCAACGAGCATGACGGCCACCAATACTGCAATCTGAAGCGTTCCGAAGAGAAGAACGTGAGGCATCAGTACACCGTTTTCAGTCGGTCGACCACTGTCGCCAGTTTGGGGCTCGGAAGACCCAAAGTCGAAGCGAGAGCGAGTCCACAGGCAACAAGCTGTAACAGCCAAACACAGCCGGGCTTGCGGGAACTGACCTGCAGAGCAGTTGGTGGTTTGGGTGCTGAGACCATTCTGGCGGAGATGGTCGGTCAGGTCGTTGAGAGAAGCAAGAAGGGCGTAGGGGCGCGCACGGAAGCGAGTATGGGGTCGAGGAAAATAGGTCAAGCGAGCGAGACGGTGGAGTGATCCTTCCGGGTCGGGAAAACCGGATTGTGATGCAGAGGTACTAGCGAGCTATCAACCAAGGGCGTAAACGAGTGTCCGCTTTCGGAGTGTATGCAAGTTGAGCGTATTTCCGCGGGTAGTGAGACGTGCAAAGCAGCGCCGAATGAAGGCAGAGGCGGAGATGGAGGTGGATGCGGAGGAGGGAGCGGCGTCAAGGCTGCAGTAATCAGTAATTGCTCGAAGTTGCTCGAGCGCGCAGCTTTGCCGAACGAGCCGACTACCGGAAATGATACCGACGCGCGGGCTGCTAAGGCGGACGCGTGCTTTCGTGTCTCGCGCCGAGGGTCGTTTCGAGTCGTGACTCTGGTGATAGGCGGGTGTCTTTCGACAGAGATTGGAGTGGCCGATGGATCGTGTTTTCGAGTGCACTCTGAGCAGTGGCACGGTCCGGGTCGTTCGACGCGGTCAGAGCGGACGAGGCGCGTTAGACGAACACGGATCAATCACGTGGTACGAGTCGGGAGGCAGGCTACAGCCACGGGGGCGATGCTGGCTGTGAACCGCGTGCTCAAAGGTGCTGGGTCGAGTAAGGTTGTAGAACAGGTTGAATTAGCCGCCCAGGAACGTTCGAAGAAGACTGCCGAGAGGTTATGCCCGGGGAGAAGGTGCGGCGGGGCAAGCGAGGCAAGAGACGATAAGCTGAAGGCGCCGAGGCCGAGGCGCGCGACTCGAACGAGAGGTCCGTGCCCCGGGTCGATTCGCACCAAAGCCTGCTCCGTCTTGACCAGTTCTCCTCTTCGCTTTGCACCTCACCTGCTCGATCCACCCACCCACCATGTCCCTCATGACAACAGCTCAGCTCACACGGGCGGGTTCGGCTTACCGGGTATGTGTATGGCTTCGGCCACTGTTGTATACTCGTATTCGATCTCGATCTTGAGCTGACCTCGCTTCGATCCCCACTCTTCGGCTCCCGGCACAGGCTTTATTACGAGCCCAGCGCATAACATTCAAGGGCGACGAATATGCATTGAACAGTCAGTTCCGGCTAACCACAATTCCTCTGTTCCTCTCCCGCCTTCCATGCGGCGAACCCCTGCTTCATCTTAATTTCCCCTCCCCATCATCGCATCCATCACCTCACAGAAGCGCACCAACAGACCCGCGTCCTCTTCAACAAGTTCATACCCTCCGCCTCGGCATTACGAAATCAAGCCGGACCTTCCTTGGAACGACCGTCCTTGTCCGCGACCGAGATTGACGAGCACATCCAATCGGCTCATGAAATCGCTGCTTATCTTCGGAAGAATGTGGTGCAAGGGATCCGGAATGAGGACGGAAATTATAGTGCGTGTCCACGTGGACTTTTATGGACTACCTCCGGGCATTCACTCGAGATGAGGGCCGACTTTTTAGGGGCTGCATCTGATCGCGCCCGTGGTTTAAACACTGTTCGCACAGCACTTCGCTTCACGGAAGAAACAGAACGAGGCGACAACTCGACCATCAGAGCACCCTCAGCAAGCGAGGCCAGACCTTTACGACCACCGAGGGAGGTTCCGAGTGAGAATCAGGGCGTCAGGAGAAGGAGGGCCCAGCCGAAGCTGGAGCCGTGCTGTGGTGGGGGTGCTGCAGCGGGGGTGGAGACAACAAAGAGTGATGCGACCTCGTGAATGTAATGTGAATGAGGTGGTGAGACGACTTGTTCGACTGAAAGTGAGTGAGAGAGGGCGATAGCGGGCTCGTGGAGAGGAGGTGAATTTACTGCGCTCGGTGAGAAAACTTTCAAGTCGAGTCCGACGAGGTTAGATGAACACAGGTGATGTGGCTCGGCTCACTCTAAGAAATGGAAGCTCGACACTGTTTGGGAGGTTGCACCAACCTCGTGTGACCTTTCGTTATGATTAAAAACGGGGTGTCACGGATCTCTCGCCTGCACCGTTTGGGCCCCACCACTGCCGATGCTGACGGCTCCTGTCCACCAAGTTCGGCATCGTACGACTTGATGAATAACTCCTGAGTGAGCAAGATTTGTCATTCATCTGCATCAATTTTGGCTCAGTCAGAGTACATCGGTGCCGAACACTACTACGTTCAATCACGTGTCGAAGGCTGCCATACTTCCACGTCAGTGAATCTCGGAAACACCGCTTAGACCGTCATTTTGGCGTCGTGCGGGGGGCGGGGGAACGACGTATTTTACCACCCGCTTCCCTTGGGTGCGCTTCTCCCCCCACTACTCGCTGGAAACTTTCAAACCCCCATCCCGTCTACGCCTCCCGCATACCCTACTTCCATCTGCTCGAGGGTGCAGTCGAGTGCTTCGTCGACAGACCAGTAAGTAGTACAAGCTCTCGAGTAGCCTGCCAGGACTACGACGAGCTACGAGCTGCGAGCTGCGACCTCCACCTCGACAACTTCGAGCCGGACCGAGCCAGCAGTGATCGACATCGTCATCGCAGCTGCTGCACACGCGCCTCACGACGGACGTCGCTTTGAGCGCTTCGAACGTCGCACGCTGGAAACGCAACAAGCACAACAGCCGACTCGTTGATTCGAACTTGACTGCATCCGATCCACACGGACAAGTGGCCCCGTGTAACGGACTGCTCGGAGGATACTCGAAGCGCTACTTTCGGGAGAAGGGAGACGAACGGCCCGGCCCGACTGCTGCTAAGAGTAACTTCCGACGCTGACACGAGACAGACGGCCATGTCGCACGAAATACTGGCTTCGATCGAAGGGGATGGAGTACGAATGAGCAACACGCAGATGTGAGTTGGCTCTTCTACCGTGCGACTTTCCTGGAACGCTGCACTTGCCGTCGCCGGTTCGTTTGCGCCACGAGGAGCTGCTGGCCTCTCGTGGCGACCAGTGCAACGGAATCGGCAGACTGGCACCCCTTTCAGGCGCGTCCAGTGCACGCAGGCTCATAACTATCCATCTACTCCGACAATCCAGACCTTTGAATGACGCCCATCCACCTCAATCAAATGGATCCCACCAATCATCAAGCCCAGGCCCCTCACTTAGCTTAACACCACTCGCTTCCTCTGCAGCGCTCGCCGGCCTCGTTCCAGCCCAAATCTTCACTCCGGCCACACCGCTGCCTTCGAGTCCGTCTGCTGTGGATGCGCAGTTCGCTCACGTCGACAGAACCAGCCCCAGTCGTCCGAGGGCAGGCACGATGCCCTCGACCTTGCACCTCGGCGGCACCTCTTCGCTCGGCTCAAACTATGCGAACGTGCTCGGCAGGAAAATGATGCCTCCGTCCCTGATGCTCAAAGTACCGGGGAGTTCGTATGGCGCAAGTGTGTCACTACCCACAAGTGGACATGCGACACCCCTCGGGTCCGAATTTGCCTTTTCGTCACCGCTCCTCCATAATGGCTTGATCGCCCAAACGAACCCGAGTCCACCGCTCGGCGCCTCAGCATCCCCCGGCGGTGAAGCGAACTCCAGTGCTGCCACCTCACGCATTCGATCGGGGTCCCTGACTCTTCCCAGCTCAGGCCTTTCAAATGCATTTGGACCGACCGTGTTTGCGAGTGGAGATTGGGCCCCTCGACCCGTCGACGTCAACGTACCCCCAATGTCGGGGTCGAGTGGGTTACGCTCGCCGGACAATTCGGCCTACGGGGACGGCGACTCGCATGTCAGAACGCTCGATTATCTCGGCCTCGATGGCGATGCCGCAATGAGTGGTTTTGGTGAGGCAACTTCGCCCAGTCCTGGCGAGTCGATGATGCGTGGGGATGCTGCTGCTCCCGCCGGCATGACGCAGAGGCTGCCGACGATCGGCGGGCCCTCAAATTCTTCCAACAACACCGAACTGTCGCACGCCCACACTCGACTGAGAAGCAACACCGTCGCTGCCTTCCCGCGGTCCCAAGCTGCGTCCAACTTTGGTCTGCTCGGCTCGTCGGCGGCTGTAGGAGGCGCAACTAATCGCTCGCCGGTGACGGTCGATACGGACGTCTTTGGCTCGAGCACGGGTAGCGGAGCCCATGGTTCGGATGGTTCGATCGACTCGACTCGGTTGTTGTACGCGACTTCGGGTGCTCAGAACGAACAGGAAGGGACCGACGCGCTCAACTCGATCGCTGAAAACGAAGTGAGTATGCCCGGCAGCGCTGCGGTAAGACCTTTGTCACCGGGCGGCAGGGCAAGGGCAGCGACGATTGGCATCCTGGACGAGTCACGCGAGATAACCATGTCGCGTCAGCGTGCTCGAGCGGGGACGACGATCGGACTTACACCGCATGTCGTTTCTATGGGTATGTATAATGGGAGGGGAGGGCCAGATCATGATGTCGAGGGCTCGCCGGTGGATTCGATGATGATGGGCCTGAGGGGAATAAACCTGGGCCAGATGGACGAGGTGCGTACCCTAGGGCGAATGCGAGACGGATGACGAGGTTGCTGACAGTCGAGGCGGTGTACTTGTGATTACAGAATCTGTGGAACCCGACAAGACCACGCACACCGGAAGCTGTCGCTGCGGCGTCGATCACCCCGCCGGGGCAACAACCGACTCGCAGTCTCTGGATCGGCAATCTCGATCCGCGCACGACACCTGCCGAGCTACAGAACGTGTTCGCCCCCTATGGAGCGATTGAAAGCTTGCGTTTGATCCCGGAAAAAGTAGGGCGCGCATTCGGCTCGGATTCCTTGCAGTGACTGTCTGCTGACGCGTGACTTCTTGCGGCCCGTGTACAGGAGTGTGGGTTTGTCAATTTCGTGTCCATTGGCGATGCCGTCCGCGCCAAGGAGGACGTCTTAAACCGCCTCGGTGGCCAGTTGAACAATTTGAGCAAACTCGTTCGAATCGGGTTTGGCAAGGATATCTCCCTAGCGGGAAACATGTCCTCAATGACGCAAATGAGGACCGCTTCTGGCCCCATCTTACTCTCTGGCCACGCACCGCCACAGCATCATCAGAACTCCCACCCGGGGCATACTGGAGGGCTTGGCGGGTTGGCGAGCGGGACGTACAATGGTCCGGAGGAGCTCAATCCTCAAATGACGCCGACGCGAGCTCTGTGGATCGGCAGCATTCCTTCAACGACGACGCCGAATCAACTGCTCAACGTCTTTGCTGCGTTCGGGCCCATCGAGTCCGCACGCGTTCTGACGCACAAGTCTTGCGGAGTAAGTTCGCGTGGGCAGGTCGCTTGGTAAGTATGGGGAGCTGATTTATGATGTGGCGATGCTTTGTGAACAGTTCATCAACTACGAACGGTTGGACGATGCCATCTCGGCTCGCAAGGCGCTCAATGGTCGGGAGATCCTCGGCGTCGGAGTCGGAGGCGTGCGCATCGGCTTCGCCAAGGTGCCGACCAAGATCATCAACGGCAACGACTTTTGCGGCTCTGGCGGCTTCAACAACATGGCTTCCATGTCCTACACGACGTTACAGCACCTTGGCGGCGCGAATGGTGTCTCACTGGAGCAGCAAGTCGCAGACAGCCCTATGAGCGACCTCCGCAGCAACCTCGTCATGGCCGCGGTGTCGAATCCACAGTTCATCAACGCTCAAAAGTCCACGGGTGCTTTGCATTCACCTGTGAACGCGTATGATGGCCAAGATAGCTCGAACGACGAGAGTATAGAGACGGCGCACTTCGGTTCGGTGACGGACCTGCAGCTGCTTGTGCGCGAGTTGAGCGACGACTCGCCCGATGTCGAAGCACACATCGCACAATTGGCCACTCCCCGACCTGCCCCAACGTACCATACATCGATACCCCTGCAAGTCCTCAGTGACCCGCGCTACGGTCGTCGGTACTCGAATGTGGATGCACCGAGGTTGCGTGATCTGCGCAAGCGTCTCGACTCGCCTCAGACCTCAACGGATGAGGTCGATACCATCGCCTTTGAGATTCTTGACGAATGCTGCGCCCTCGCGAGTGACTACATCGGCAATACGATCGTTCAGAAACTGTTTGAGCGATGCTCGCTCGCGGCTCGAATGGCCATGCTCGAACGTGTAGGCCCCTTTTTGGCGGCGATCGGCACGCACAAGAATGGGACTTGGGCGGTGCAGAAGATTGTGCAGTGCGTTCAGGAGTCGGAGGAGATGGCGATCATCCAGCAAAATCTGGCGCCGTATACTCCGCCGCTGTTGCTCAACGACTGTCAGTACCAATTCATCAAAATTGTGTTTCCACGGCTTAGGCGCTTCATGCTGACCTACTTTTGATAGTCGGCAATTACGTCGTCCAAGGCGCGCTCCGCTTTGGGTCGCCGTTGAGTGACTTTGTTTTTGACGCGATGATCGACCGATGCTGGGAGATTGGTTCGGGTCGATACGGAGCGAGGAGCACGAGGCAGACGCTCGAGAGTCCTCAAACGAGTCGGTTCAACATCGCACGTGTAGCGGCTGCGCTGGCGCTCAACTCGATCCCTCTTGCCACAAGCGCCAATGGGGCGTTGCTCATCACTTGGCTGCTTGACACGTCCGATCTTCCGGGGCGATACCGCGTGTTGGCGGCTCGATTTGCACCCCACCTTCCTCACCTGTGCACGCACAAGCTCGCCTCGACGGCCGTGCTCAAAATCATTAACCAGCGAGCGGATCCGTTGGCGTCCCAGATCATCCTCGACGCTTTGCTCGACCCCAAGACCAAGGTCATCGAGGAAATCCTCGCCGATCAAGCCCATGGCGCGGCTTGCATGAGCAAGATCCTCAACGCATCCATCTCGGACGAGCTTACGCGCAAAAAAGTTGTCGACCGTATGCGAGCCGTCCTGCTGTCGCTGCGCGTTACAACCATTCCGGCGTATCGAAAGTTGCAGGAAGACCTGGGGATCATCGCTAAGTCGCCTGTGGGACCGTCGTCACCGGTAAACGAGGGTGGGACATCAGGAGGAGCCAACCCCGGGCCCTCGTCGACGATGGGCAAGTCCCATGGGTACGGCAGTGCGAATCGGGGACAGTACCCACCTTCGGGCCAGTGGGATCATGGGCATTCGGGTCACCCTCCTCGGTACCCCCAAGCACCGATACACGGCTACGGGTCTCCAGCCTCGACTTCGCCTTATGGTCACTCTCAGTCATACCCTCGCGGAACCAGCGCGAGTTTTCAAACTTCGGCGATGCCGATGCAGCCGCCATTTGGTCCCTCCTATCCTTCGCAGTATCCCAACTACTACCACATGCCACCACCGGCGCCGAACGCTTACCAGTACGGCTCGAGTTCTTCGAGTACGGTCGGACAACCGATGTTGACGACCTCGCTTGCGGCTCCTGCGCTCTCTTCGGCACATGTCGTTGGACAACCCGTCACGCCGCCTTCGTTGTCGCCGGGGCTGCGTGATATCAATTTCCACCCTTTTTCGCCGACAGGTTCGGCGTTTGGTCGCTCTGATGTCGGTGTCTAGGTACAACACCCGCTCCATATGGACACCGAATCGTAAGGCCTGTCCCAACTCTTTTTCTTCTTCTTGTCGTCTCAGCCGTCGCATATCCATCCCTTGGCCCTACTTCGAACGCAACACGCACATGCACAGAAATCCTCTTCGATACCAATGTGAAAGAATTGCTCTGCTCAGTTCCCTCGTCACATCAAAAACGCAGCATGCATCTTCTGTTTTTCCTCTGTCCGGCTCGGTCCTTTTCCTTTTCCTCATTGTCCCACTCGAGCTACTACGTTAGTTTGTGTATGATTTTTGTTTCCCCACCATTACTCTTCTTTTTTTCGTTCGCCAATCTTTCTTGCTAACGATGCACACATTCTGACAAAGACGGTTTTTGCATCGAGCTGAGGTTGGAGCGTGGGCTTGTCCTCGACGCGCGCCGTTTTTTTTTTTTTTTTGTGTGGGAGACGGTGACGTGGGGCTCGGTCGACTTTATCCATTTCTTTGGATGCAGCAGGTTCGTCTCCTCCCTTTTGCGCGCATACACTCAACCTCGACCCGGCCCATCGCACGCACAACTACCTTCCACCACCATGTCGTCGAACCCTTTCGCCGATCCCCAACACCAACAGGGGATGGACTCGGTCAGTAGCACCCTTTCGGTTCGGCTGAGCATGTGCCCGACGGTTCGCGTGTGGAAATGACTCGCGCCAGGGCGGGGCAAGCGACGGATTACTGATCGCAAGAACTCGTGCATGACCCAGAACCCCTTCGCAGATCCAACAGTCCAACAGGGGCTTCATTCCTCCGCGCACGAGTACGGCGAAGATGCCGACTATGAAGCGGCGACGACCAAGACATCCGCTGCAGCGACCGGTTCCGCTCCGGTCGATATGCAGAGCAGGTTTCAGGATCTGGAGAGGAGGGAACAGGAGTTACGGTCCAGGGAGGCGCAGCTGACCGCAAAGGCGGAACACATCCGGAAGGTTCGTTGGCGATTCTGGGATCGCCGAATGGATTCGCGAGACGGACAAACAGGGAGGGACGGGCACGTGGCTTGCCGCGGAATAAGCTCGCACGAGGGCGCGGGCAAGCATGCGGTAACAATGAAACTGATGTGATATACTTGGGGATGTGAACAGCATGGTCGAAACAATTGGCCCCCAGGACCGTTCCCGCTCATCTACCACGACATCAACGAAGAGATCCCCGCCGAGCACCAATCGACCGTATTGACCCTCGTCAGTTGAGCTCGTGGCCGAAAGAAGGAAAGTTCAAAGACTGATTCATCACCACCTCGGTGCATCCAGTACCGACTGTGGATCTTTCTCATCCTCACCCTTACCGTCAACCTCGTCGCCGCGATCCTCTTGCTCGTCTCCCAAGGTGGGTTCTTAACCGTGCACCGCTGTTGGACCCTCAGGAAATGTAGCCACACCAACCTCACTCTTTTGGCCGTCGTTCGTCAGCTAACAACGGGGGAGCAGATCTCGCCGCCGGAATCATGTACTTGCCCGTCATTGGCGTACGTTCTGCCGTCACTCGGACAGAATCTTCTTCGCCCTACAAAGAGTCTAACCTCCTCCGAGCATTCCACCATACACAGGCCCTCTCCTTCTTCCTTTGGTACCGACCAGCCTACAACGCCTACATGAAAGGCTCGGCCATGTTCTTTTGTACGTCCTTGCGCGCCCGTGTCGTCCACATCAGGGGAGGAATTCGGACCTGACTTAAAAACCTGTCTCGGCTTCACAGACATGTACTTCCTCTTTGCTGGGTTCCATCTCGCGTTCAGTGCATGTACGTCGAACCATTATCAACGCCGCGCTGGAGCGTGTTCTGACCTTGTGACCGTGGACGAGGTGCAGACATGATCATCGGTATCCCTAGCTCGGGCTCGGCCGGCATCATCAACCTCATTTGTATATCCCGAGATGAGCAAGGGACGGTATAGACCTATGGCTCGAGCTGACGGGATGGATCTTGTACTTTGATTGTTCAGCACGTTTTGCGACGGGTCACCTCGTCGCCGGGATCTTCTGCGCGCTCGCGACGGCGTGCTGGGTTTTGCAGGGTTTAGGCAGTTTGTGGATGTACAAGCAGGTGAGGGGACTCGGGAACCCTGCATTCTTTCTTTTCGAGGTCTCCAGGATTAATGATTTGACGTTCACGGCAGGTCTACGCCCATTCGTCAGGCGAGAAGGGCCACACCTTCTCCGAGGCCAAACAGGAGATCTCCATGTACGGCCTCAAAGCATGTAAGCAACACTTCCCATCGTCACGTGGTAATTGCGCCGAGTGCATCGAACTGATTGATTGATTTGCCGGACGTTGTTGTAGATCTGTTCAACTCGAACAAGGTGCCGAACCAACCGAATCAAGGGCCGTGAAGAGTCGAGAAAAGTCGGCATGAGGGGGGGGGGGATCTCTTGCGTTCGCTCATAGCGTTCAAGTCGCTGCGAAAGTGGACGGCATACATGCTGTAGTCTGGAATGTAAAAACTACTTTTCTCGCCCGTTTGTTTTTGGAGTTTATCATGTGATTTGGTCAGGATTTGGTCATCGACTTTGGGATGCGAGAGAGAACCTGGAGAGTTGTGCTCGGTCGGACCTGACTCGCCGAGGGCCCAGCAACCAGCGCAGAGCTTTTGCCACGACACGCACGAGCAGAGAGACGGTGGGCTGAGAGCCAGGCTACATTCAGAGCCCATACAGGCTACCTCTGGGCCATGGTAAAACGATAGATCCAAAGCCAGCTCGAAACCACATTGAACGGTTCTGTCCCTCTCGCACTGGGATAAGTGTGCCATAGTTCGACGAGGAAAAGTG
This sequence comes from Microbotryum lychnidis-dioicae p1A1 Lamole, assembly GCA_001244265.2. Lineage (NCBI taxonomy): Eukaryota > Fungi > Basidiomycota > Microbotryomycetes > Microbotryales > Microbotryaceae > Microbotryum > Microbotryum lychnidis-dioicae. The sequence continues at coordinate 282,201 of CDLV01000007.1, forward strand.
GCGTGGCTCAGCGCCAGCTTCGCAGCAACCGCTTTCGCGTGATGATCTGAGTCGGGCTTCCTTGCACGACGAAGCACCAGTACAGCTCTCACAAGATACAATAGATTTCCAAACTGGACCGAAAGAAAAGAATGTCGCGCCATTAAAACGACGCCTTCACCTCATTTGAACTACGAGACACAACGGACGGCGAGATACGTGACGCTTGGTTTTGCTAGGTTGTTCTAGCCCGTACCTTTGGACCCCGAACGACGATGGTTTTTCGTACGATCAGGATCGGGTCTTGTGTTGTGGGAGGTCCGCATGGATGTGTGATCTGAAAGATCACACCGCGGTTCTCATCAAGTGGGGACGGGCAGAGTAAACTGGAGAAGAGGACGAAGGGGTCGCCTCGTTGTGCGTCGGGTCATTCCGGCGCGCTGGATCAAGATGAATTATTCAAATGAGGCTCCCTTTCTTTGTTTCTTCCTTCTACATCTTGGGTGTGATTAAAAAAACTAAAACAAATTAAAATTAAGATGCCTCGGCACCCAACATGGAGTCGCGAACGGCCTGCTTGTGCAGCGATTTATTTACTCGGAGGCATCGGGGTCAAAGGGGCCGCCGCGGTGCTTATGCGATTCAGCCGATCAAGTCTGGCCTTCCTTCATTAAAGCCCAAAATTCCAGCGGAGATACCATAAAATTCAGTGAAATCGAGCTAAGACTATTCTGCCTCACATCCATGGTCCTTGCCCGCTTTCGGGACTCGGGAGTTGGGAGTCACTGGGACTTCCTGAGGCCACTCAGCACTGAAGGATCCTCGGGTTTTCCGCCGCTCTCCCAAGATCCTCTCCACTTGAAACTCAAACTCGCAGGCAGACGCCTCGAGTTCGATAACGCTCGAGCGTGTAATTCCGAGAGAAGGCATCAATTCGAATTTGACCCTTGGGAGGAGGCAAACACAAGTACCGAGGATGAACGACGGGCTCTGGCAGGAGTTACTAAAACTGAAAACAAGGTCACCCACCCACTGTTGTTGGATGAACCTAGCTACTGTCATTTCGTGAGTGGACATAATAAATAATACCCTCTCTGTTGTATGTTAATGATGATGCAATACATGTGATTTGCAAATTCAAGATCAGCCTTGTCAGAAATATCGCAGGAGAAGATAAGCTCGGATCAAGAAGGGTGCGTGGCGAGAGACGCAAACAGGAGCGATCGAGGATACAACAAAACAGGGTGGAGAGGTCACCCAAAAATCAAAAACGAAGGAAAGAACAAATGCAACGATGGAAGACGGACGACAAGAAAGCTGGTTACACAGACAGGAAGCAGGAGGTTTTAAGCCGAGCGCTTGCTGTCGTTGCCATTGACGACGATGGGGTTCGGCGTCGGACCGGCCCGAACGCCCCATATCCGCACGGTGTTGTCGTCCGAGGCTGAAGCGAACATCGTAGGGTTCTTGGGATTCCACGAGACGGCGTTGACCGAGCCTTCGACGCTGTGGCCCGTCAATTGTTTAATCAAAACCCCCGTGTCACGATGCCAAACGTAGATCTCCCCCTTGTCACTGCCGCTTAGGATCAGGTTCTGCAATGGGCCACCGAAGCATGCCTGAAGGACAAAGGTCCCCTGGTTATGGCCCTGATACCGTCGAACTACGGTGCAATCCCGCAGGTCAAGGTAAAGGATCTCATCCGGCGCATGGCCGATGATGGCAAACCGTGAGTCATCCGAGATGTTGGCCGACGTCAACTCGTGCGGTTGTGTGCTTTCGAACTCGAGTTTGCGGTCAGCCAAAGTGTAGATCGAGATCCGATTGTCATGCTTGGGCTCGATCGGGACCCTTAAATTCGACGCAAGCTGCGCCGGTGTATCGGCACCACTCTGCGTTCTGCTCTGATCACGCGAAGCTAGGACCGAAGGGCTCGTGTCGACTCGTCCGACGGCGACCAATCTCGAGCCGTCGGGGGTGATGGCGAGATCGATGACCCTCGAAGGCGAGTTCTGCAAGCTCTCGGTAATGTTACCCGCCAAATCCCAAAAGTAGATCTTTGAATCCATCCCTCCAGAAGCAAAACCTTTGCCGTCGGGAAACCAAGCCAAAGCGCCGATCTGGTACGCATGCTGGTTCAATGTCGCGATGCAGTGGCCTTTCTCCGTGTTCCACATCTTGATAACGCTCTCCGCAGCGGTGAGAAGGATCGTGTCATCCGGTGACCACGTGATGCACGATACGGGGTCCGAGTGCTCGCGCAAAACCTTGTCAAGCGTAAACCCGGTCGAGACTTTCCAGATGACAGCCAAGCGATCCCGTCCCGCGGTCGCGAGATATTCTCCGGAGTGGGAGAACTCGAGTCGCCAGATCTCGTCCGTGTGCTCGTGCAGGATGTGGGTCGTCGTCGAGGGGAACGCGTGTGGGTCACACTTGCAGTCGGCGAGGAGGGAGGTGAACGAGTCGTTGTGGATGTGGAAGACGCATTGGCGTTGCTGATGAATTTTGGCTTGCTCGAATAAGGTCTCGAGGCGCCGTTGGGGTATCATGAGGTCCGGGGAGATATAATCTGGTGGGGAGCAGAGGATTTGAGTAGGTGATGTATGGAGAGGAGGATACGGTCATCGTCTGCCCTACCTTGCAGTTGCAGTAACAGGGTCTTCCTCGATTCGCCGTGAACACCATCCCACGAGGACCGAGCTCGAAGATCTTCGGCCGAGGCACACATGATCAAGCTGTGATGTGCAACCAGAGTCAGTCATACGCTCGCAGGACGAGAGCGATACATCCATCAACGCACCTTGAAAGGAAGTGCAGCCGATCCGAATCATGACCGAGGGGTGCAAGCTCGTTCCTGAGGGTGAAGAGAGCCTTTTTGGTCTCTTTGGCCTCGAGCGCCTCGAGGAATTTTTGCTGTCTAATCTTGAACCGAACGGTCTAAAGGGCGAGCAACGAATGGAACGTCTGTCAGACCGGGTTGCAGTCGCCGCCACCTCGCAGATGAAAACAGGCGAAACTGACGGTGTGATCTTTGACTTGGTGGGCGGGGAGCTGCACCAGCATCGCCTCGACGAGGTCCCATTGGCCTTGCAGCACGCCGTTCCTAAAGGTGGTCACGTCATCGATTTCGAGCTCAAAGCCGGATTCACGGGTCAGGGCCTGCGCCGTTCCCCTGTCGACGACGAGATGAGCGGGGGAAGTGGTGTGTGGTCAGCGGTCGAGGGCTCCAAGTGGGGGAACCGCCGCTCGGTCGGGAACGTACGCGTAGCCCATCTCCTTGAAAGTCTGCAGGGCGAGCCTGACCCATTCCCGACGGTCGATGTCACTGCCTGGCCACAGCGGCTTGAACGAGCTGTGTTCATAGTCGCTCGCATCCCGGTGGTGGTCAGGCGAGGCCGACGATGACGAAGAGCCCCCGGCAGTGATGGCGAGCGCGGCGGCGGTGTCATGGGGCTCGGCCGACCCGGCACTGGTGCTGCTGATGGCGGCGACGGCGGCGGCGGCGGCGGAGCTGAGGCTGAGGCTGAGGCTGCTGCTGCTCGACGACGACGGTCCTGAGCCGTTGCTCAAGCCGTTGCCATTCATCGTGGCGCTGTGGCCGTTCGAGACCAAATCCTCGATCAGCTGCGGCATCGTCGTCGTAGTCGTAGATCCGCTGGATGGTTCAAGCCGGGTGCGTTTGGTCGGCCGACTCGCGTAGTCGTCGCCCTCGTCACCGTTCTGACCGTCGCCGTTATCGTTAGCGCCGAGAGCGGCACGGGAAGGTGCAGGTCCAAGGGCACTACCGCTGCTACTACTGCTATTCGAACGAGCGCGGACGCGACGCGACGTCGTCGGCGTCACCGTCGCCGTCGCAGCTGAAGCCGTCGTCTTGGCAAGGAGGGTGGGGTGGTCCGTGTGGCGTGGCAAGTCTGGCTCCGGGTCAGTTCGGCAGCTCAAGTGGGGTGGGGGGGAGTGGAAGAGGCCAGCCATGCACTAGCGGGCGACCCGGCGAGTCAACGACCGAGCGGCGCGATCCAGGCCTCGACCACTACAGATCATCGATCATCACTGACGCGTCTTTGAACCAAAGTGTTTCCGACCGCGCCCAGACGAAAATGGAATCACGTTATGACTGCTTCCCCGTCCAATCTAGCTGGAAAAGCGCTGGAGGTTCAAGACGTCCGAGCTCGAACAATTTTTGCGACGTAACAGAATCTTCCGCGAGCTCGGTGGGACTCGCAGCAGCTCACATTGCCGAGGTAAGAGTCTCGACTATTTAAGGTGCTTTCAAATTATATTGTGAGCCGTCTGCCGGCTTACGAAGCTGTACCTCTATTACTTGTATTACGTGATCTCGATGAGCAGTCGCGCCGACCTTAAAAGCCTCAAAAGATCTACGTACCCTGCTACTCGCCCGTGCTGCCATGGGCAACGGTCAAGGTCTAGCACGCTTCTGTATGTCTACATGCCTATGGCTTCATGCGCGATTGCTCGGGTTTCAACCCCTAGGTTCAATTCGTCACGAGCTCGCTCAGAGCTGATCGAGTCGATCACAAATGACCTTTCGCCTGAGTGGGCCAAGGAATGAGCTCGACCCGCGCGCCGATTGCCGCTAATGTCTGCAGGCTCAATTCCACGGCAGCAGCAGTGGTGGGCCCAGTGGACCTTAGGTTACTTCTCCCATATCGTGCAACAGATCAGCAAGCGGAAGTTACCGCGCTCATTGTGGCAGTGATTGCTGCACGATACATGACGTCAGACGGGGCACCGATCACTATCATGACGGACCATCTGGGAACGGCGCGCCTCATCAAGGAGTGGCAGGCGCACCCAGAGCGGGAGATCTCGAGGAAAATACCCAGTCTCTCGTATCACTCGTGGCTCCGAAGGTTGGTGTTGGCCACCTCAATGCTTACTGTACACCATGTGAAAGCCCACACGACGGGACAGGATGAACGGTCAATACTGAACCGAAGAGCCGACGCGGAAGCGAATCGTGCCCACAAGGATATGCATTTTGTGCTTCGACCACCAACACATGGACTTTCAAGCTGGGTCATGAAGGACGATACCGAATGGATCGAAAACAATATTGGAGAGATAGTGGAGAAAAGGCTGACACGGGTTCAATTTGGAAAATTAGCCGACACAACATGGAAGAAAATTCGCCTATTACAGTCAACAGGAATGAAACCAGCAATTTACCCCTACAAAAAAGCGAGATCGTCGTATGCTGCACTGGTGCAATGGCAACTTCGAAGCTCATCACTGCCACTAGCAACAAGAATGAAGCGGCGCGGAAGTGAAGAGCAGCGAAATCGGACTGATCCCTCTTGCCCACGGTGTACCAGCGCAACGGGATCGGAGTTCGAAACGGAGGAGCACGTTTTTCTCAGATGCCCAAAATCGGTGAGAATCCGAGTACAACTCCAATCAGACCTGAAAAACGCAACCATAGGTTTTATCAAGGCTACAGCCGACAACGTGGGCGAGGGGGAATGGGAGAACTTGGTTCGATTCGCACAAGATTTGGTATTATAACACGGATGGTGGTATGGTGTGAGCTTCACTCCGGTACCGGCGTTCGCCATGGAGGCCATTCCAGAACGCCCGAGGGCGAAATTACTGCAGACATGGCATCATGAACTGATTAAAGGGACAGCAAGGATATGGGGTGATCACCAAAAGGCGTGGGCGGAAACCCGTAGGAGAAGATAGTGAGAGTCAAGGAAGAAGGGATGGATAGTGTGCAGCTCAATGGAGCACTGCAGTGTAGGTTGCAGTATCGAACAGGGTAAGGGGAGCGGTTGGAAGTCGTAGGTCAGGTCAGAGGCGATAGCCCAGTTAATGTGGTCCAGCGCCCGATAAGGGTCGTCTCATTGTCGACTAGCTGGAATTCAGATTTTCATTCTCATTCAATAGACTGCCCAGTGCCGAGACGCCGCGGCCTCGGAAACGCACGAGATCGCTCAACTTTGAAATCAAATTCAGTTCTTGCTTGCCATCGACTGTCAGCTCAAGATGCCTTTCTTCCTTGTTTCCGTCAATTTGCTTCCTTGTTTACAGGCTCTTTGATAGCGACCTTCATCATCATACTCGTTCTCATTGACCAAGCTCTTGTATTCGACATGCGAACGAGAATCGTCTTCGGTTTGGTCGCGACGGCGCTCGCGTCCCCTGTCTTCGCGGCAGGCACGAACGATCACATGGTTCGACGCACGAAGCGCGCTATCACGCCCACCGCCAAAGATATCGAGATTCTCAAATTTGGTGAGTCACCCCCGGGCCCTTCTCACTATGATAGATGCATCTGAATTAACTCCTGCTCTACTTCGCTCCTTGAATAGGTCTCACCTTCCAGGCAGGTATTTACACAGCGCTTAGCTCCCAATTCTAAAACCGATCATGCTTTCCGTTGACTGATGCTCCTCCGGTCATACTTCAACCTACTCGTTTCTTTCGGGGAAAATCCCTTCTCAGCACTTCGAAAAAGCCTTCTAGTATGTTGAGTCGTGTCTCTTGAGATTCAATCCAACAATCGTTGGCCTTTGAGAGGTCTTGTACTGACTCGGGGCGTCATCCGACCACCCGCCTCTCCAATCATGTTCACAGCTTTGAGGGTCTTAAAAGGTTCAGCGCCGAAGACTTTGCCAAAGCCGGCCTCGACCACCGTGATCGTCAACGATTCGAATGAATAGCAAAAGAAGAAAGCATCCACTCTGGCGCCTTCGAAGGTGCACTCGGCGCTAATGCAGTCTCGCCTTGCAAATACACTTTCTCCTCCTCGATCAGGATGTCCACCGCAGCTTGGCTCGCTCGCAGCGCAGAATTCATCGAGGGGATCGGCGTCGGCGCGTACTAGACTGCCATTCGGGAGCTTTCCAACGAGCGTTTGACCTGTGCCTATAGTGCTATTATGGCTGTCGAGGCTCGCCATGCGGCCTATCACGCCGAGTTGCAGGGTCAAAGTGGCTTCCCCGTGCCCTTTGAAACCGCGTTGACCTATTCCCAGGCTTATACGTGAGTCTCTTATGTAAATTCAAAGGCTAACTTGTGCTCATCCGATATGGCTTTACCCCCTCTCTCTTGACCGCACAGCGCGATGGCTGACTTCATCGTCCCCGGTTCCTGTGGTCCCAAGAAACCCCTCCCATCTCTCCAGATCTTCCCCGCCTTATACACCAGCACAGACTCGCAAACCAAATCCACCATGGGTCTGAACTTCACCGTCTCCGCTGTCCCCGTTAAGAAGTACTACGCCGCTTTCCTCAACGCGGGGACGACATTTTACGAACCGATGAAGAAGGTGACGACCTACGAACCGATGAAGGGGGGTCCGCCATCGGGTTACTATCGCGTCAACGTGCCGAAGAATTATAAAGGGGTTGTTTACATCATGGTCACGACTTCGTCAAATGATCTCAAAGACTCGAATACCGTTGCGGGTCCTCTTGTCGCAATCGAGACGGATTGAGAGTGATGGCCGGCTGGTTAAGAGGATATATAGTGGGGAAGCAGGGGCTGGAAACATTATTTTTCTGCTCGAGTCGAGCAACAGTGATCGTAGGCGGCAGTTCATATACCATATTCGTTCTTCATTATTATTTGATATAGCGCAACAGTCGATTTTCGGGTCATCACTTTATAGCCAGACCCGTCCCTTGATGATCCCGGCACGCTTTCCACCCTACGGGAAATCCGGTGCGACGGCAGTTAGCCGCGGTGAACCGCGCGACGGTGCTGTTCGTCGAGTCCCGCTATCCTGCTTTCGCGAACAACCTCACTGGTGTCAGCGGGTTCCCGATCGCTTAAACCGCTTCGAAATAACACTTTCAAATATACTCGGAAGTACCCCCGGGGCTCGATTCTTCAATGATCTGAGTAGGTAGAAGTCTCCGGCAAACCTGGCCAGAGCCGCGGGATCCGCTTCTATGGTTTCAACAGAGTGTTCAACAAGTCAATCAAAGCTGGCTCGTGCGACAGCAAGAAACTGATACCTCCTAGACCAGAAAGTTACAGACATTTACTCGATTGGAGGGACCCAAACCGAGGATCACAACGGCGTGCTGCTCGACGTGCAGATCGCGAACAAGTCTCCTATCACGCAGCGTTCCTCAACGGTGACAAGACGTACCACCGACCCAACATGAGCGATGGATGAACATAATGTCGATATTCATCTCCATTCGAAGGAAAAAGTCATCGCCTGCATCTTTGCCGCGACCTCACCAAACAACATGAAGAACTCGACAACTTTTGCTGGCCCTCTCCTAATCACACTAAAGCGCTTCGCAAAGATCATGTCACCGCGTCGAGCTTGCATTTTGCCTGGATGGACGATTTAATAACCCCTGTTATGTTTCGTGGAATGTGACGTCGGTACAGTCTGTCTGCTTTCAGCTTCTTTTCGGTGTCGCATGCCTCCTCGGACCGAGGTTACTAGGCGCACCGACTCGACCGGCCCTTGGCACGAGGCTGTGCATTGAGCACATGGAGAGGTCCACGGTGTTCATGATGGGCCCAAGAACTGTCTCAAAAAGCGGCATTAAGTTCACCCATCCCATGACCCCGAATAAGGAGACTGGAAGAAAGGGAGACGGCTCAGCCGCCGCGCTAGCCCCTGAAACCACGAGAGGGGTGGAAAAGAGGCTCCGCGCGGTTGGCCAGCTACCAGGATCGAGAACTAAATGCCGAGGTCTTTGTCGGTGTTTTATGCCAAGCATGCCCTGGCTTGTTCGTAGTTTTTCTATCTTCGCAAAGGTCGTGAACAGGGAGGCGTGCAGTTGTTCTCCTACCCTTCTGCTCCTGCTCCGAGCAGCCCATTACTTTCGATATTGTGCACTCCCTCATCCGACCAAATCGATACCGCCGATTGCACCAACCTTAAAAAGTGCGGACGCACTACTGCTGGTCCCTAGTTAGTAGTCCAGGTCCTCGGAGCTTTGGACTTTTAGCTCGACGCTGGCCGAGACACGCTACGTCACCACTCGAGGCTTGGATGTGCCTGGATTAGCGCTTGAAGCTGACAGCGCTGACAGGCAAGCTTGGGGCTCGCGCGTGTCTCGCGAAGCCTCTTGAGTCGGTTGCTCCCAAACCGTGTCAAATTACGACGACTGGCATATCGGCGGGTGTGTGTGTGTGATCGGGCGCTTCAGCAGGCGAAGCGGAGTGATACCCGATGGTTTCGCCTGCGACTGCCAGCGGGGCGAACTCGGGACGCCATCCGAGCACCAGCACGAGCTCGTCGCCGTCGATGGCGGCCGCGTATGGCTTTGACCCGGCGCCGGCCCCACCGTTAGGGATCCTTATGCGTTGTGTCTCTGTCAGTCCCGCCAATTGCTGTCCTCTCCTCGGTGCTCGCAAAACTAGTCGTCATCCTGTCACACCGTACTGAAGCTTTGTTGGTTTGTTGAAGTAGGGTACTTCTGCAGCGCATGCTTCTCCATTGCCTCCGTCGCCCTCCAGTCCGTACTCGGTGTTTCTCAAGCCCGGTAGGTCTGGGTCTGTGCTTGTGCGCCATTCGCGCAGGCAGGCTGGTTGTGGTGTTCTTCCCAGAGTTACAGTACCTCCAGCCCGTTTCGAAGCGAAAGCTGACCCTCTGATGTGCCTCTTTTTCAGGGCACATGTCACACTCGTCCATGCCCGCTCCTCTCAGCTTTTCCCCACTGGCTTCGGCGTTTGGTGGCTCGGAGGGGATCGCTCCGCTCGCCGGCACGCGACCACACCTTTCGCTACCGCCCCCGCAACTACTCCCGGAACCGGCAGCGTTCTCCACTTCGCATTTGATCGCGTGTGCACCGAACTGTCTTGGCCATGTCTCCTATCCCGCACCAGATAGCTCCGTTGCCGCCTCCCGAGACACCGCTTTCCTGGCTCCGACTTTGAATCCTAAACCGGCTCGAGACACGATGGCACACCAGCCAGCGTCGTCGTCGCTCTCATCGAGCATGCCTCCGATTCATGCCTCTCGATCCGGCTTTGACTCTCCAACGTTACCGGTACATCAAGCGTGGAAGACCTTCGACACCGCACTTGGAGCGATCAGGGGTGCAGCGGGGCGTAACATCGATTTCAGCTCGGCGGCGTACCCGAAATCGACTGAACATTCGAGACGGAACTCGGCGTCCTCGACAACCGGTGGCGCTCAGGGGTCACCCAGATGCGCGCAAGCGGCCTCAACAACGACGCAGACCTCACTACCGCCAATCGACCCATACAAGTACAAAACTTCGCCTGTGCTAGGTGCTTTCCCGATGTCAACCGACAGCCTCGCTTATCCCACCGAACGCTCGTATCCGCTTAATCCATGTTCGAGCTCTGAGCTGAACGGCTACCAGCCCCACCCGATCCCGAACTTCGCTACGGATGTCAGGCAGAGTGAAGTATACAGCGCATCTTCTACCCAAAGAACGCACTCCGACATCCCGCATTCGCTCTCCCAGGGCTTCGACGCGGCGCTGCCTGGCCATGCGCCAGCTTCGCCCACCCTCTGCCAAAAACGCAAGCGTACCTCCCTGCTCGGCGAAGATGTGGCACGACACCACAGGACGCGGGAGTACCCGGAAGTTCTTCTGCTCGAATCAATGCGATGTTCATCCTCGACGGTAGCGTTGACCCCTCCATCCAGATTTCCTCTGACGACGATCACGTGCCTACATGCTTCGGTGGGCCAAAAATCTTATGGCAACGAAAAACGGTTCCTTAACCCGCCCCCCATGGTCCGCGTCACGGGCCCACTGCACCGCCTCTCAGGCTACCCTCGGCTCGTGGTCGAGGTTGTCAGCGACAACGGGATCTACTGCTCGCGTGAACACAGCGCGATCGAAAGCGAAGATGGCACGACGGCCGATCCGGACGCTCGCTACTACCTTCGGTCGTTGCACATTGGGAAGGCGGGCAAGGCCAAGACTTTTCGCCTTGAGCTCTCGCTTCACCCTTGCGACCGACCGGCACCACCAAAGCCGTTGTCTCAAAACGGGAGTGTGCGCAAGGCTGAACCGATGGAGACGATGGAGACCTTGAACGAGGCGCTAGCGTCCTTCTCTTCTGCAGAAATGCAGATCATCTCCAAGCCGAGCAAGAAGACGGTGCGTGCGCGCAACACGGGCTCTTGCCTTTTTACCGAGTCGACAGTCGCCCTTTTCAATCGCATTAATGCGCAGACAGTGCGCACGACCTTTGCTGTCACCGAGGAAGGCCGGTTGAGCTCTCGCGCGTATCAGTGGACAGCTTTCAAGATTCATGTCACCAAGCGTGCCGAAGGTGGCAAAGATGCGGATCAGGACGTAGGCGAGACGTTTCTCCGTAACCAAGCTGACGGTGGTCCCGAGGCAGTCACCTACGGCAGCGAGATTGTGTTGACGGACTTGATGACGGGCGTCACGAGCGAACCCATGATCGTTCGCAAGGTCGAGAAGGGGCACGTCTTCCTTGGGGCTAGGGGTCCGGTAGCGCAATTGCAGAAGCTGGCGCTTGCTCGCGTCAATGACTGTGGCTATTCGATTTATCTGAGCCCGTCATCGGATGGGATAAACAAAGATGGCTTGTCGCAGCATTCGGAGTCGTACACTTACGGGACCGAGCATGATCCGGATGGGTACCCGAGCGACGACGACTCGGCGGGCGCGAAGAAGTTTCTCTCTTACCAACCTCCCGTCGGCTCGCTACCAGCCGACGATCAGGACAACCTGGGCTACCACATCGTGACAGACTTCATGACCTGGACGGTCGTCGGTATCGATTCGTTCTCGTACTCGTACTTTGACACCTCACCCGAGGCGAACAGTCCTCTACGATTGTCGAGTCTGAGACCCATCACGCCTTTCCCGCTCGTTCAATCCCGACCGGCCTATGATCCGCACACCCACACATGTTCGTTCGCGGTATCCGACTTCTTCAACAACGAAGTGGACCGCTCACCTATGGAGCTTTGGCTCGGGCCCTTGGGGCCGCTCGCGACCAAAATCATTCAAGCTGGCGAGTTTGCTACTCAGCCTCCGCACCTCGAGCCCGGATTTCCCAACATAGCCACAGGAACCAAGGCTGAGCGTACCAAAATCCCATCGAATCCACTCATCACTCGCCAAATCAAGTCTTCTTTGATCTCGTTCGAGCTCCCTTCCATTGAGGCGATCCTAACGATCTCGGGTTTGCCTTTGGCTGGGTCGCGCGAATCACCTGCTACGGCCGGCACCTCTGGCACCTCTTTACTCGTCCCCATGTCCACTCAGGCAGTTCATCGGAACGTGCAGGCTCTGTCCGAACAATTGCGAGCGAGAAGTGTGAGCGAAGCGGCCGAAGTGTCCAATGCTTCGCAGACCGCATCGCTTTCTAGGTCGGCCATCTCTTTGCCTTTCCTCTTCATCCGGAAAGATGGGATCGGCTATCAATCGGAACGATCCATTGTCCTCGAGCCCAATCCCTACGCCGCGTCACGGGCCGACGCCTGGTCAATCTCTTTCACGTAATTTTTTGAGCATTGTTTCGTCCTCGTTCTTCTTCCCGTAATTCTTTTTGCATATCATCCCGTATACAACCCTGCAGTTTGTTGCTACATAATCGCTTTTTGTACTTGGAAGCACAATAAATTCTTTGATTATTCTTATCCAGTCATTCGAGTTACTGCCTCGGACCCGCAGAGTGTGACGAAAAGAGCATGCTGTACTTGAATAAACAAACATTCGGGGTCTACCGAGAAGATTGAGAAGGCAAAGGAACTGATTACTACAGGAAAGACGCCTCTTCCACATCTTCGACGTCCTCGATCTCGTCGATCTCGGATTTGGTAGGTTCAGGATCGGGAGTGACGGACGACGGGGACGTGTCGGCGACGTCCGAGGGAGTCTCATCATCATCAGTATTTGGGACCGACTCGAGCTCTGTCTTTGTGATCGGTTCAGGCACAGGAAAGGATGCTTCTTGAGCAAGATCCGCAATCGCTTCATCGATATTCACGGTCGGGTCTGCTACAACTTCCGGCGCGTGGTCTGGGATAAAGTCGGAGATCTCCGGGGGTGTCACCGAATCGACCACCTCTCCTGTCGGTAGTTGGGGTTCGACACGAGCTTCTTCAGACTCGAACTGCATTGGGGTTACGACCTCGTCGACTGCAGGAGGTGGGGGTGGTGTCGACGCCATGGTGCTCGAAATCGGGTCGACGATGGTCTCCGGAGCAGGCGCCTCGTCGGCAGCAGGCTCTTGAGCTTCTTCCTTGGGGTCGACTTGCTCCGCCTTGGCTTCCTCAGGAATGCCTTCCACGATCGGTACTACCTTTATCTCCGCCGTGTCCAGCTTATCCACAATCACCGTCGACTCAGCGTCAGGAGCTGCTGTCCGAACGACTTCATTCGCAACGCCGACCACTTCCAGCGGCTGCGCAGCAGCGACAACATCCTCGATCGTCCCATCCTTTTCGAGAGCCTCAGGCACCTGAGCCAATCCCGGTCCCAGTTTTGGCGACGACTTGACCGAAGGATGCAACAAACTCGAAGCCTTGCTTGCGGCAGAATTACTTCCCCTTCGCGCCATTTCGGCCAAACGTTCGGCCACGGACTTCCGTTTCGGTGGGTCGGTGCTTAGAGGTACGTCGGTCGGTGGAGCACGATTGAGTATGGGGGAGTTAGTGCGTGAGGAGGTCATAGGCGGGGAGTCGAAGGGGGGACGGTTGGAGTCGAGGGATTCGCGGGGGGAAGTGAAGGTTGGGGTCAAGGTTACGTTGTCGCTCGGAGCAGGGATGGGAGTCGAGGGTGCGGTCGTGGTAGGGGCTTCGGAAGTAGGTGCTGTAGCGGGTGTGTCTGGAATCGGCTCGGCTACAGTTGGCTCGGCACTTTCCGTAGATGAGCGAGTGGGAGGGGCAGGAGGGGCCGAAATGACCGGCTCTTCGACGACAGGAATAGGTGGCGGCGCCAGTGCAGGTGCAGGCGCAGACGCCGGCGCGGGGGCCGGTTTCGGCTTGGGAGCCACCGGTTTCGGTACATCCTTAGCGGCGACGAGTGTCTCCAACTCTTTCCCTGGTACCAAATCCTCCAAACCCCTCAGCTCGCCAAATCTCATCCTCAAATGCGCCACATCGCCCAGCATTCTTCGTTTGCCACCCTCGTTCGCCAACTCGATCGCTGCAAACTCCAACTTGAGCCGTTGTTCCAAAGCCGTAAAGACCTGCCGCATAATGAAGACGACCGTTTCGGTGTGCAGAAAGCGCGACAAGACTTTATGCAAGGTGATATGTTCCTTGACCAACGATTCCATGTAAGCGTTCGCACCTTGGTTGCTCGTATCCTCTGTGGCCCAATTGAGCGACTTGAGGGTCTTTGCATGGACTTCGAGACGATCACCCATGATGGCCACGAGCTTGGAGTGAATCTCGCTTTGGTGTTCTTGGTAGTCGCGCTTGACTTTGTCGAATTCGACGAGCATGATCGCTTGCTTGGGGTTGAGGTGGCGGCGTAGGCATTCTCGGATGTAGGGCACGAGCGAGATCATGATTGAGAGCGCCTGCGATGCGAGAGCTGCAAAGGGTCCGACGAGCAATATGAGCATCCGTCAGCGTCTCAGCACGAATGAGCGCTCAACCTGAACAGCGATCAGACCCACCGAGATGCTTAGCGGTAATGTTCTTCAGACCGGCTGAGCGCATCGCCCCAGCCCCAAGCACGACTTGACACGTGCGAGAGTTGTAAGACTGCAGAAATGATGGAATGGCGGAAGACGAGTCAGCTTTGTCACTTCCAAAAGTCTTTCCCCATCATCACTCCTACCTTCAGAAACTCGACGACTTTGCTCATCGCGTCCGTGGTCAACAACGGACGGTTGATGACGACTTTGAGATAGTCGGCCAACACGTCGAGGGCCAATACACCGGCCGAGACAGCGAAGTACTTGCGCCCTTCGATGTCGACTTGTTTAGCGGACTTGGCCACGCTTGCTTCGGGTGTGGCATCGGCGATCAAGGTCGAAGAGGGGGTTCCATCCTTCGACTCTAATTTGGCTTCTACGATTCGTTGACCCAGGAGCAACTCGGGTGGATCATTCGTCGCAGTTTCGATAACGAGATTGACGATGTGTTGCGTCGAAGCCGGCACGTCAGCCGCAGCCCACTGTTCCTCCTCGACGTATTTAGCCGAATCCGTCAACCGCCTCTGATGGAACGTCTGCAAGAACGTCTTGGCTTGACCAGCCATCACACCACGCAAGCCGGCGATCATGCGTTGACAGATCGTCTCGCACCGCAGGACAAACGCCCATGACGTATCAAAGATCTCGACGAATGATTCGAGAGGTAAGTGCGCGTGTTGCTCCGTGCGCACGCCGATGACTTTCGAGAAACGCAAGTTCGCTAATTCGGCCACGGCGTGGACGACGTCGGTGATGTCCGAGTAGAGTGCGGCTTCGTCCGACACGCTTGATTGATCGTGGCTTCCCGCGCTGATGCCTTTCGCTGATATCGACTCGAGTTCAGCCCCGGGAACGGTCAAAGACGACGTACGTGGCGGATTAGGCGCCGCGTCGCCGTCCAAGCTAGTGCGTCTCGCTCGGCTCGCTCGCTCATCATCGTAACTGGCCCTTGCCACTTCGTTGAGGACATGGGCATGAACGTCGACGATTTCAAGAGCGCCTAGCATACCGAGGTACGTAGCTCGAGCGAGACGCATAAAGTCCTCGTGCGATAGGGCGCGCAATCGTTTGGCCAGGGTCGCGCTCTTGTCCGAGAGCTCCGAAGTGCCGAGTTTGCCAGAGACGCGTACGGAGGCCAGAGCCAGGGGATCATCTGGCTCTCCCATGGGCGAATCTGTCGCATCTGAGAAGGGCAGATGCTAAACGATTCGTAGTACAGGTCAGGGCTGTGTTTTACGACGTCGCACATCACTTGTTGAAGCTCACCTCTCTGACCAATCTCCGCACGTCTTTCAGCACATTCTCCCTCCAAGCCGCTACCGCGCCGTCCATCCCGTCCGCTCGCACAAGCGCAGTCACAATAGGCTGGATCCGATCTCTCGCCCTCTCCCTCGTCTGCTCCTGTCCAACCTCACTCGTCTCATCCGTCGCATCCGAAAGGGAGACACCGAAAGCGCTCGTGAAAGCAGGCGACAGCGGAGTGACGCTAGAGCCTGACATCGGAGCTGATGCCGTCGTTGTCGTTGACGAGGGGTTCGCTCGGATCCATCGCCCAACAGCGACGAGTCGCTGATAATCGACAATCCCGACATCCATCTCGTGGTTCAAGACCGTCACAAGCTCCGTTTCGAGCGACTTGGCGACCTGCGTTCGCAAGAGACGGAGTTTGCGTGGTAGCCCGTCCAATGCTTTGACGCGCGTGTACCGTAGCCGCGTGGATGCCTCGTTGCTGTTCAAATGTTTCTGCTTTGCATTGGGAGTCGAGGGTGTCGCAGAGGTGTTATCATTGTTCGCTGTTGTCGAGCTTTTGGAGCGACCATTCTGCTCCACTCCTCCACCGTTATGGGTCCCGTAGTACTCGGCCTCAATCTGCTCGCTCACTTCGAGCGCACCAATCCACTCTCCATTCTCCACAAGCTCCTTGACGGCTTCGACCCCATTCCACATCTCTTCAACGTCTCGTACCCCTCGCTCAATTGCTTCAAGTCCCCTCCGTCGTGCCTGCGCGCGCAATATGCTGAGACCTCGCTTCGCCGCACCGCCGACACCCGAACGATCGGGTGCGAGAGCGGTCTGTAGTTCAGCGATTTTGGCTAGCGTCATGTCGCCTTGATGATGCAGGGATTGCAAGTTGGACAGGGCAGAGAAGAAGGAAGAAGAACGTCGACCGATCTCACGCACGAGATGAGATTCGATGACGGCGGTGTAGTGCGAGAGCTTCTCCTGCAAGACTTGATCGGTCACGAGATCGGCGAAGGTGAGTGGCCCCAACCCATCGTTCGGTTCTGTAGCTAGGCCCGTGGAGGTGAAAGTTCTTCCTGGCGCTGACCCGGGTCCATCGTCGAGATCCGAGGTCCTCGTTGGTGAACTCGGAGGGGAGGACTTGATGCGCTCGGTGACGAGATCAAAGGTGCGCGGATTGGAGAGGTTGAAGGCGGGGTCGAAAAAGATCTGCGGCACCTGCTCCAACGGTGGTAAGGGTTCCTCCCTCCCCAACCGGGGCGTGTTGATGACGACGGCGTGCTTGTGATCGATCGTGACGCCAAAAGTGCCGTCGTCGCGGGTCAGGACGGGCGAGTTGCTCACGTCGGCGGTGCCGTCTCTCCCGAGCCGACTCTCCCGCTGCCACCTCTCGAACGCGGGTGCGACCTCTTTGAGATAGGCGGCAAACTCGTCGATGTGCACTTGGCGTAGTTCGCCACCACCAATGACGATCGGCGGTGCTTGGCTACGACGTTGGGCGACCGACTTTGAGGTGGCCGAGGCTTTGGGCAGGGTGCCGGCCGAAGTGAAGGTCGTGCCGAGCGACGAGATGGACGAAGGCAGGTACGGGTTCTGCGCGAGTGACAAGGCAGGTAGCCGTGTGCCGGAGCTGATGCTCGATCCGAGACTGGCGGCGGTGATTCCGTTTCCGTCATTGATGATGCTCGAGATGTCTGTGAGCGTTAGAGTTGGGTACCGAGCAGGCAAGCACGTCACGTCATCCCACGCGTCATCCCGGTCACAGCGTCAGCTCTGGCCGCCACGGTGACGAGGTCCCCGTTGGCTGACTCACGGTATTGACCGGTCTCGTTGGATCCAATCGGTGGTGGCGGAGGGATCGTCGTCGTGGGCTGCGGCCCTACCGAGGACGCTGATCCCAAGCCGAGTCCGACCGCAGCAGAGGACGACGAGGCCATCATCATCGAGCGACTGGCGTCGACCGCAGTCGCATCCGAAGAGATCGACAGTCGGTTCGCTCGGGTAGCAGAAGACGAAGATGCCATGGCCAACAGGAACGAGCTCCTACTTCCTCGTCCGCTCTTCGACTCGTCTGGTTCGACCGGTCGTGTCGTGTCGCGAGACGGCGAAGGAGCCGCGCCGGCTGATCCACGCGTCGACCCCCACCTCGGATAATAAGGCACGCTTCTGTATTCGATTAAATCACCTTTTGCTAGGGAAGCAGCCCAAAGCCAACTTTGTGCCGCAAACAGATTTACTGATTTCATGTTCTATTTCGTACCAACTTCGAGCTGTTCATTGATTAACACCTCGAGCCCTTCTCTTTAGGGTCGGCCGCCCCACCGCAACTTGTAATTAACGATGACAAACGATGACCCGACCGACGAGACAAATATTGGCCCTGGAGTAATCGGTAATCGGTAATCGGTAATCGTCCACCAAGTAGGGAGGTGGAAAGTGAGAGAACCGTACACGACGTTTGCATATACCAAGCTACAAGCATACACAGTCAACAGTCGAAGGAAGATATATCCACCATTCTAAACCATGTACGTGCAGAAAGCCCCACCGTTATCACTTGAAAGGCAAATCGCACATCTCGCACTGGGTCATACCCGACGCGTTATGAAACGTGCACTGAGGACAGGTCACCCCCTCTTCGGACATGAGCATTGTCTCGGCCTTTTCCTCCTCCTCTTTGACGGTTTCGATGATAACTTGGCGGCCCTTCTTCCGCGAGGCGATCGGTACTGCTACCTCCGCGGCCGACGATGCGGATGATGATGAGCCGACCGCGTCCTCGATCTTTCGCTTCCTCGACGCCTCGATACCCGTAGGTACCTCCTCCACAGCATTCGCTTCATCCACGACCATGTTCTCTGCGCCACCGACATGTTCCCACCCGGACAACCCCGTCCCTCCAAAGCCTTCCTCCCTCCTCGCCTTCCCCGTGGACCGGATCTCATCCCCCACATCCTCCAACTTGGACAACCCCAATGCGCCTTCCTTAACTTCGAACAACTCGAGCACCATATCGGGCAAGATGCCCAACTTTTCGACCGTGGCAGACGAATCGTCCAATTCTTCACCTTTGAAGAAGAGCCGCTGGCAGATGGTAGGAATCGACAGCTTGTGGTCGATCTGTATACAGCGTTTTTTGCCAGGAAAAGGTTCAGGAACTCTTGCTTCCCACCAAGGCAATGGACAGAGACGAAGAAGCACTTACCGAAATCTTAAGCACCTTGACGGTGTCCGTTTTGTTCACCTCAATGAACGTCGCCGATCGGTTCTCGTACAGCATTCCTTGGTTCCTCACGCGAGCCGAAGTACGCGTCGCACCGACCGGAGGAAAACGAACGACGACCGGTTTCTGACCGTATGTCTTCTGCGCCTTAAGAGGCATACGCTTTCCATTCGTAGCAGGGGGCGGCGAGGAAAGGACCGTGATTTCGTCGCTATCGGAACTGTCGACGCGAGCTGTGTACCCGGACGACAAAAGAACGGGTCAGCTCTGGGCTCAGATCTCATGCACTCTATCCTGGGCGCTCGGAAAGGCACCTTTTCTGTAGTTTCCGTCCTTGTCGAACTTGTCTTCACCAATCGTGACGACCTTGATCGTCGTTGTCGCAAAGTTCTCGCGCCTGTAGAGCTCGAACCGGGGACAGAGCATCAGCCCGAAAAGAGCCACAGCCGTGTTGCGCATTCGGTTGTTGCGTGCACTCACTGTCGTTTGAGGCATTCTTCGCACGAAGCAGGCGAGCTCAAGAACTGCAACGTCTGATAATCCTGCCACACCTTGATCTGCGGACCAGCGTTATAACTTTCACGAACCAGCGCGGTTGAAAACGTCAGTCTGCCCCACAGTCCGCCCAAAACGCAGCGTGTCCGATCACTTACTTCTCCTGCAGCAGTTTCCATTCTTGACTTGTCACCGGGTGAATTGTACGAAGTTTTTTGTTCTCGGCTTTCAGATCCGCGAGCAAGCGTTGGTGTTCACAGAGAAGTTGGGAATTGTCCAATTCACCCGGTCGTTCGCTCATGACGGAGCGGTGCGAGACCGAATGGTTCCACTCGAACCATTGTTTTTTGAAGGCTGCCGGCACGAAAGAAAATGTGATGAGTCTAGATCCATTCTCTCATTTTCGGATCTCACACTCACCATAAGGGACGAGGAAATGTTCCCCTGTACCGGTCAACAAGATCTGCGTCCCGCCCAACCGCGTATCATTCGTAAAGCTCTTGAGCACGCTCTATCGACAGAACCAAGTCAAAGTTTAGCCAATGTCCCGGAACTACTCCACTCCACTTCTCGTGCTCAAAACTCACTTTCTCTTTTTTAGCCAATGCAACCATCCGATCATTCTCCTTGGACTCCTTGGCCTCTGCTTTTGCGCATTGAGGACACGCCTGGGATTGCTCCAAGCGCATCGGTTGCCAATCGGGGAAAAGGGATTGCAAGATCGCGGACTCCTAGAATGCGCTCAAGTTTTCCAGAGTAACCATTAATTCTTTCTCTCACTAAACAAGGGTTACTTGAGGATGGGAAAAACGAACCTCGAAGGACAGTTGCTCGACGCGTTTGGGATCGTGGCGCGTGAGTCCATGTTCGCACTTCACGTCGGAGAGATAAGGTTCCCCCTGGGGTGAAGGGTCCGACGCTGATCCGGGGACGTGCATCTTGGGCTTGGGGGTGCGCAACCAATCTATACGAGCCCCGTCCATCATCAGCTAACGATCTAGATCCATTGGTCTTGCTTGTGTTGCTCAAGCTCACCTTTGAACCAAGGTTTAGAAATCGCCACGTCACGACCCGTGTCAGCCCCATTCATCGCTTGCGTATGTTCGGCATGCTCGAGCACGTAGAGCTCCTCGACAACATGGGACCAAACGCAATCGCGGCAAAAATCACGCGGGATCTGAAGTTCGGGGTCGAGGGTGACGCCAAGGGAGGAGAGGGCTTCGATTCCGGCCTGTGAGCAGAATCAAGCGAACAGAATCAGCGCGGATCCAAGAAAGGATCGCAAATAAGAGTGAGGCCTACCTTGGACACGCGCTTCATGAGATCCGCCTTGTGAGGATCAATCTTGCCATGCTCGCACATAATAGCCGTCGAAGACAGCTTGTTCGAGCTCGAATCCACCTTCACGTCCGCGACACCTTCCATGGGTCCCGCTTCCACATACTCCATGGCTTGTCCTCCTTCGCCCGAGCTCTGAACTTCCGTGATCGACGAGTGAGGCTCATTCCCTCCGTCGACACCGTTCGCAATCACCTTCTTCACCTCCTTCACCTCCTCCTCCATCTCCTCCGTTCCACCATCCCTCTCATCTCCGCCAGACCCTTTCGAATCCTGCTTCCTCGACTTCTTCTTGAGCCCCTGCCCAAGCCATCTCACCAACTCGCGCTTATCAACCGCATAACTCGGTCCACCCCCCTCTCTCTCCTCAACGACTTGCCAAACGCGATAGACGGATCTCTTCGCCTCGCGCAGGCGATCAAATTCTTCTTTGACCGAGGCGACCCTGGTCAGAGCAACAACACAAGGATAGGGTTCAGGCATGGATGCTTATACCAGCCTCACATCTTTCGCACTCACCTCGCATGATACTCGTCCACTATCTTCCCATGTGCATCATCAAGACGTTGAACTTCGGCCAGGGCGAGTAAAGGAGGGATCGGTTCGACGTTGTTGGGGGCGGGAGCCATCTCGGACGTGCCGACGACTCTGTATTGGCGTTGAGGGGCAGATTCGCTTCGACGCTTGTAAACGAGCATGTCTGACCGTTCAGACGATCGTGAGGGTGTCAATGCAGCGCCTCGACAAGGGGGAGGAAGAGTTGCTACTTACAAGCATCTTTCGATTTAGGACGTTTGCTGCGGGACCCGATACGACATCCCCAGAACGTCAGCCAACCTCGCACATCACATCGAAGCTTCTACCTTCCCCCGCAACTCACCTAGTCCCATCCGTCTTCTCATCCCCATTCTGAACTTGCACCTTCCCCTTTGCCTTTGCCTTTGCCTTTGCCTTCGCTTTCCCCCTCCCTTGCACCTTCGACATGGGCCTTCCCCTTCCTTTCGAGCCGCCCTCCTGATACTCATCATCCGAGGATACAACAATCTCATCGACGTCCTCATCGTCCTCTTCTTCTCCATCTTCCTCTTCGTCCTTGTATACCCGAGAGATGTCAAAGTCCTCGATGGGGGTGACAACTTCGTCATCAAAGAGATACCACTGATTCGAACTATCGAAATAAAATCTCGCATCAGGTGAGCTCCTGCTCCGCCCAGCCCCCCCCCCCCCCCCCCCCCAAAAAAAACATACCTATCATCAAATACCTGCGCAACATAATGTCCATGATGCGCGCTGACCCCCTTATGCAACAAAACACCTTTCAGATCGTACCACATGTCCCCCTCCCTTTGACTCGCTTCAACGAATTGACTCATGTCGATCGAGGGGGGGTACGAGATGGTGTGCTGCGATTTTTTGCGCTGGCCTTGTTTGAGGGAGTAGCCGAAGCGCAGGAGGGAGAAATGAAGGACCTGTGTTGCAGAGGAAGGCGTGTTGAATTCTTTCTTCTGCGTTCGATCGGGCTAGTTTGACTGACAGGTGGTAGTGAATGCAGTCGGGTATAACGAATCGCATCGCATTTCCTCTGACAATTGTCGCAGTAGTACCTGTAAGAGGGCACCCTTCATCAATCGCGCTGGCCAGACTGATGGAGAGAATACTGACTTACTGATTCTCCTTTTCCATCCTCTCATCACCCAGACTTTCCGCGACCCTAGCCTCGAGTTCACAATTCGCCTGTTAAACGTGAATAAATGCCCATGGTCAACATTCGTCCATAGGAGATGTTCAATGTCGCATGGGACGGTTCTGGCAACTGCTTTACCTTGAGCGTCACTTCGAGTTCGTTAAAGGTCGAGCTCCGTTCGGACGCGTTGTTGCAGCCCGTGCATCGGGTGCCATAGAAGATCTTACCCTCGAACTGCACACTCCAGTAGTCAGCCTCATCCCATTCTTCAGTCAGACGACCTCTATTTAGAGCCCATCGCTCGCACTTACCCTACTGGCGATCAACCCCGCCACCTCCTCCCCTTCAGACCCGCCCCTAGCCTTCCCTGCCTGGCTCACCTCATGATCCAATAAACTCATAAACAGCTTCTGAAACTCGGTCGCATCCTGCTGTTCGCCCGTATCCAATTTGAGGGACCGGATCAAGGGTGTGGGGTCATAGACGGCCTGGACGGAGGTTTGGAGAAATGTGAAGAGCACTTGGAGGTGGTAGAGCGGGGAGTTGGTGATAGGTGTTGGGCAGGTCGGCGAGACGGGTTTGCAGGCGTAAATCCCGTTGCGGAAGACGGGGTCGCGGAACCAGACCTGTGATTGTACAGGAGAAAACGGTGGTCAGTCCGAGGTCCGAAAAAACACCCCGGGGGCGGGGCTCGAATGCGCACCTGGAGGAAACTGTTGGCGTAGCAGGTTGCGCCAAGGTTCTGTGGAAGATTGCATGTCGCTCTGCTTAGTATATTCCAGCTGTCTGGAGCGAATGTGCTGCCCACCTTGAGTCCGACCGGTACGCCCGGATCGCGCAGATTCTGGCTCGGATCTTCGCCGACCCCTCTTGACGAAGCAAATGTTTCCAGCGCTTTCTCTATGAGCTCATAGCGAAGGTCAGGAACGTGAACCCGCTATCCACACACTTGGAGAAGAACGATGATTGACCTGTATCCTCCCATTTTTGTTGACCCAACCAGTTCAAGCACTTGGGATCGGTCGAACAATTCTCGGACGAGCACTCGAGAGGGTCCTTGGCTGTCGCCTTTTCCTTGCCCTTCCTGGAGGCCGGTTTCTGGACGCCGACGGCTCTGCTTTGGTCTTGGTCATCGTCGGTGGTGATATCAATGACGATCGAGCCTTCTTTGACAGTTTGAGCGGCGCCAGAAGAGCGTGATTGTTCGGTGTGCACGAGTGGGGAATCACGCTGCACCCCCACTTGGCCGTTGGTGGTGATCGCGTCGTGGCTCGATCGAGACGTGCAAGACCTCGGGTATCCTCTTTCATCATCTGTCACTTGCCCGGCCCGACTCGCCATCTCAATCCCATAAGCGAGCCTCATCAAGCGCTCGTCCAAATCCTGCTTACTGGACCCACTCAAACTCCACGTGCTCATCCTCCCCGTCGCACGGTCCTCCTTCACCGTCAGAGCACGCGCATTATCCTCCTGGACGCGGTGCCAGACTTGTTGTAAAGGCGTCGGACGGACCTGCGCCTTGTGGGAAGAACTTTTCACCATCCTCTCCGCCTCGGGAACGGCTGAGCTGAGGATGAAAAGCTCGTGCAGGTGCGAGTGGAGGGGTGGGAAAGGGGGAACAGACAAGCAACAACCGCGCGCGCGAGGTAAACCGGCCGGGCGCGTCCGCGCGACGACCTGGCGCGACGTCACTGACCGAAATCGAGTGTTGGACTCGTTTAGGATACGATGAGACGCCGATTAGCACTTGATGACCTTGGGCATAATATGTGTGGACACCTCAACACCACACTGTCCCGCCCTTTAAAATAGTGGCATCGCCTTTGGGTCTTTCTCTGCCCTCTCTCTCTCTCTCCGTTGTTCAGCCCAATCTTTTCTGAAGATGATGACCTTTTGCCGTAGTTGAATACACTGAACAATGAACCTCCGTCTCCCCGAGAACGACGCTTCGCTACCCTTCCTTCGAGGCTCTCCTATCCCAGTAGTCAAAAATATATTCTCGTCTCCAATCCTTTCTGAATGAGAAGTGTGAATTTAATGAGCATCACCTGAACCGGCGCAGAACGCCTTGTACGCATCGTCGTTCAACAGCTGTTCGAACTCGGACGGGTTCGACAACTTGATCTTGGCGAGCCAGCCTGATCGACCATCGAACAATCAGTTCCCGCCGATCTCAATCTCATGATCCGAAAGTGAAGCTGACCGACCTTCGTCGTGAGCACTCTTGTTCAACAAACCCGGTTCGTCACCCAACGCATCGTTCACTTCCTCAATCTGTCCCGAAACGGGTGCATAAATATCCGAAGCCGCTTTGACGCTCTCGACCGCTCCGATCTGTTCCCCTTTCTCAACTTGGGTTTCGGGTGTAGGCAATTCGACGTAGACGACGTCGCCTAGTGATTTTTGCGCATAGTCCGTGATGCCAATGGTGCCGATCGAGGAGGAGCTATCGAACCGAATCCATTCGTGTTCGATCGTGTAGCGCGTCGCTGATAGAATCAAACACACACGGGACAAAAGGAATAAGAGATCAGTTTTTCGTTGCTATGCACTACTTGTCCATCAGCGTGTTTCCCTCGCTCTTCCTCCTGTCCACCCCCTCCCAACCCTTCCCATCCCTTAACCCTCGCTCCCCCTCCTCCTCGAACTTACTAACGATCGTCCTCACCGCCATATGACGCTGCGCGAACCCCGCACCGATCGAACTCGAACGAACGATAGATCGCAACAAAGTAGGTCGGAGCATCGAGGTGGCCAACATGATTCTTAGCTAAGTTGGGAGGGAAGGAAGACGAAAGCGTCGGGCTAATATGCGGGTGGAGGGATGATAGATAACACGCTTGTTTCTTGGCGGTCCGGATTAGAAAAGGTTTCTGGTGACTAATTCCAGCACCGATTTCGAACAGCTTGCACCCAGTGTCAACTTTACGAAGAATCAAGCACACCTCGGCGCCTGGTCAGAGGCATTCAGACGAGACAAATGAAAAAAAAAATCTGCAAGAACAGAAAGAGAAGCCCGTCCCACTTGAGTTCAATTCGAAACGTCCAACTTCAAGCCGGACGCACGCAAAGAGGTGCGTCGTTTGCAACAAAGGAAACGATGATTTATGCAATTAAGTAAGTATAGAAAGGAACAAAGAAAGACAAAAGAACCTTGCCCGCGTTCAAAAAAAAAAAAAAAAAAAAAAAAAACCGTCGACAAGAAGATGGGTGGGTCCGGGAAAGCAACGGATTTGTAGCTCGACCGTTTTCGTTTACATCAACAGGTCGCAGCACATCTCCTCGGCGCTGATCAGGCCGAACGAAACCATCATGGGGTCAGTTGCGTTTCACGAGCCCAAGGAAGTACGACTTGTCGCACTGACCAGCAACACAGGCAAGCACCGGCCAAGCAAGCGCAGCAACCCGTTCCCGCTCCTACACCCGGCGATTTCTGGTTCGGTTGCACGTAGACCCTGCGAAAATACAACGATCAGAATTCACCCATCTTGTCAGCTCTCATCCCGAATCGAGAGAGCCAGACGAGTCTCTCCACCCGAGTGGCGCGAGTTGGAAGGGACGTACTGTTGAGGCATCTGTTGTTGTCCATATCCTTGTTGGGGGTAGTAGGCTCTATTCGATTCAAAGGGGTAGAGCACGGTGATGAGCATCGCTGCAGGACGCCAGCTGATCGATTGCGCCGTGTTCACTGCGCCGTTCGGCCATTCGCCCACGGTCGTTTGTTGCGTTGACCGAACGTGGGGCTTTCCCCTCGGGCGAACTCACTGCTGAGGGGGTTGAGGGGCTTGAGGGGGGTAGTACTGTGCAAGCACGTCAGGAACACAGAGGTCAGTCTGCTGTATCGAAAGACGTTGGACCGATGTTGAGATCTGGTGACGCACGCCCTGTTGAGGCGGTCCTTGTTGGTACTGTTGCTGCGGGTCTATTGTTTCAGGAAAAGGCGGGGATGGTATGGTGTGTCAGTCTAGCCGTGGATGTATATGACTCGATCGTGCTGGAAGGTCTGGACGCGCAAAGAAGTGTGACTGTGCACAGCTCGGGACGAACGACCGACGGGGTGTCTCGGTCAGGGGACACCGCCTCGGGGAATCCCGACCAGCGCCTTCCTTGAGAAACACGGCCACCACCACGAACGTACATCCGCCTTGCTGAGGGTATCCCTTGTTCTGTTGTCCACCGTAATAGTCCTGCAGGGAAGGGGAAGGGGCGGGAAGGACGTGATCAGTTCTCCGGGTGAGTGTCCCGTCGGGGTCTGCGAACGACGAAGGAGAGTCTATTCTTGGACGGCGGGGGATTGGACGAAGCCCAGTAGGCGAACGAGAGCGCGAGGGCGGCGGGTACATGAAAGGGTAGAGGAGGGGATGAGCTGTCAAGGTACTTGCTTGAGCGGCCATAATTGAGTTTAAACGTTAAACGTTAATGGGGAGATGGGGAGGTAGACAGGGCTGGGTGTGGGTGAGCGGTGGAGGTGCAAGTAGGGGTAGGCAAGCGCAAGAACGAGCCAGAACGAGTCGAGGCGCGCGCCAAAACAGACCTTTGGCCGCCGGCGATTGGCTGAAGAAGCTTGATTCCTAATCAGCTAGCAAGCCCATCGCTACTAATACTACTATTGGGAATCGTGCTCTCAATTGAGCGTGGTCTCCTTGCTTCCCGGTCACGGTCTCACTTGACTGGCATGGTTATGGATCCACGGGTAGTGAGTGATCAAAGGACCAAAAGGTAATTTCTGATCTTTAGAGTAGTTGACCTTACACGACACGATTCCATCTCCGGGAACAGTCGCTAGCGCCCACCGTTCGGCGTTGGCCCCGTCAAATTAAATCGTCGATCAGCTGGTTAGAAAACGTGACCTGCGCGCAATCTGCCGCGATTCGAGCGCGGGCAAAGCTGCGAAAAGGTTCGCAAACGTTCGCGACCATCGGTTTGGTTTCTTACCCATGTTCGCCGGAGCATTACTACGGAGCACCGTCAGCGCAACTGTCAGTTGTGCCGCTCGGATCCTCTCGAGGGCTAGTAGTACTCCTAGCCTTGCACAGGCACCATTGCCCAACTCGATCGGTTGGCTTTGGATGAAGCGCAAGAGGTCCGTGTCCCCTGTTCTCGATCGACACCGTCACAATTCCAGTCTTAATTCGAGTCGTCGTCCTCGCGCTCCGTCGTGTGGCCCGGCTGCGACCGCGAATAATCGTTTATCGGGTCGCCTGGCTTCTACGCTCTCGTCTGCGTCTGCGTCTGAGGCTGCGTCGGCGTCATCGGCCGCTCCTCCCCCCAGCGCCCGCGCGAAACACGTCGCACCAGCAGTCGCACCAGCAGTCGCACCAGCAGTCGCACCACCGTCGTTTTCCACCCCAACAGCGCCTCGAGACCGTCGACTTTCACCCGAGGAAACGCGCATCTACTCGGAAAAGACACTGCAGAGGGTCGAACAACGCGAACAGGATCGCGCGGCAGGCAAGACCAGCAGAATGAATCGACGTGGTGGTGGAGCAGCAGCGGGCAGAACACCCGCATCTGCGACCGGTCCCAACGCCAGTGTGCTCGCCCCATCAGGTAGTGCCCTCACCAACAATTCCGCCGCCAGGGGAAGGGGTAATGCCAAGCCGACCGGCAACACCCCCAAAGTCAAAGCCGATACGACACCGGGGCCGATCTACGACCGCGCCTACATCGTCTCGCTCTGGCCAAGGCTCGGCGGGAAAGGCCAGCTCAGCGACAAGTACCTGAACAACCCCAAATCGATCGTGTCCAACTACATCTCGTCCCTAGGCGCACTACCCAAGTATACCACCAAGAAGGTTGTCATCGAGGGCAAGCCTCTGTTCAGGTCAGTCGGCACAACGCCCCGCGGCTGCGAAGCTCGCTCCCGGTCGGAAATGCTGACTCCTCATCGTGAAACTGCCCCTTGCCTATCCGCCGGCTTTTCAGAGCAACAATCGTCGCCGATGCAGATCCATTACCACCCCCACCCGTCTACGGTGCGCCTTCGCTCCCCCAATCCGTCGAGCCTCTCGTCGGCACAGGGGACGCGACGAACAGCAAAGAAGCCGAGAAATTCGCCGCGTTGCACGCCTGCGTCCAACTCTCCGCCCGCGGCCTTTTCACCCCGTCGAACCAACCTCTTCCCGATCGTCTGGCCAATTCGATCAATTATGGTGCAGGAGCGATCATGAACGGTGAGAATGCCGTGGCAGAGTCGAGCACGGGTGGAGCGACGATCGCTGCTGCGACGATGGCACAGAATTTGGCCGCTTTGAAGGACGGCAATGCGATCGAGTTGGCCGGAGGACAAATCATCACTTTGGAACAGGCGAGGGAGTTTATGGACTTTTACTGTTCGTCTCCCATCGTTCAAGTCCTCGAATCGCGATGGCCTAGCTGCTGACGTTTCTTTCTCTTTTGACAGGTCAAAAATTCGGATTTGGCAAACCCGACCTCCAGATCACGCGAGTCGTCGCCAAAGGATCCAACCACAAACGAGCCAAAAATGCCGTCCAAGAGGCGTGGCAAGCGACGCTACTCGTACAAGGGAGCAAGATCGGCGTCGCCGAAGCGCGCAACAAGAAGCAAGCTTCGAACCGCGCCTACCTCGACTTTGCGCGTCACCTCGATTCAAGCGATCCGACCTTGTGGCCTATGTGGCAGGACAAGAAGAGGGCCAACGTCATTGCCAAGGGGCATGTGATGGCCCAGGTCGTGTTTGAGGCAGATCAGGACTCGGCCGAGGATTTGGAAGAGGTCGTTTATGGAGCGAGGGAGAGCGGGCTCTACGAGAGGGCTAGGGCGATGATTGAACACCAGCAAGCCAAGAGGGCCGAATTGAGGAGGCAAAGGCGCAGGAATGTCGAAGGACGCCAAGGCGCAGAAACTCAGACATCCGAGGCGTTGACTGGGAGCTCTGAGCAAGATGTGCAGAGGCTCGCGCTCAAAGAGACAAGGCTCAAGGAGAAGAGCGAAGATCTCATGTCGCGCCTGAGGAACTACCAGACTGATGAAAGGGTCGAAAAGATGCGAGAGCAACGGGCGAGCTTACCCGTCGGGTCTCATGCTTCGTCCGTACTCGCCAAGATAGCCACTTCGTCCGTCACTGTCGTCTTGGCCGCCACCGGTTCCGGAAAGACGACGCAGATACCCCAGCTGATCTTGGACGACTGGATCTTGCGTGGCGATGGCGCCAAGTGCAACGTCGTGTGCACGCAACCTCGTCGAATTGCCGCGATCTCGGTCGCCGAACGTGTCGCCAAGGAACGCGGCGAGGCTATTGGTGATTCGGTCGGTTACCAGGTCCGCTTCGAGTCCAAGCCTCCCAAACCGGATGGTTCGATCCTTTTCTGCACGACCGGACTTTTCCTCCGACGCATGCAGGCCGATCTGCACAACACAAGTGGCCATGGCTTCCTCGACGGTGTCACGCACGTCTGCGTTGACGAAGTCCATGAACGAGACGTCGATACCGATCTGTTGCTCTTTGTGCTCCGCATGTTGCTCCATCAACGTCGACAGGCCGGCAAGGACGAGATCCGCGTCGTCTTGATGTCGGCTACGATCGACCCCAAGTTGTTTACGTCGTACTTTGCCGATGAGAGAACGGGACGACTGGCGCCGATCGTCGAGGTACCGGGACGAAGCTTCCCCGTGGAAGAACATCGTCTCGATGCGGTTATCGAAGAACTGAGGTCGCTTCGACTGACCCCGCAAGAAGGAGGATGGGTCTTCAATGAAAAGTCGGTCGTGCAGTATCTCGCACGAGAGCTCGTGCCTCGACTTGCGACAAACCCTCACACCGGTCGCCCCGTCGGCGAGATCGACGACCTCGACATGCCGTTCCCCTTGATCGCACTCATGATCGCGAACGTGCTCGCCAAGTCCGAGGAAGGTCACGTGCTCGTCTTCTTGCCCGGTTGGGATGAGATCAAGAACGTGCAGACGATCCTCTCGGAAACGGGTCGTCACCCTCTGCTCGGCATCAACTTTAACAATACGAACAGGTACGAAGTGCACGTCTTGCACTCGTCGGTCCCCATCGCGGATCAGCAACTTGTGTTCGAGCCCGCTCCCAAGGGTGTAAGACGCGTCGTCATCTCGACCAACATCGCCGAAACTTCGGTCACGATCCCTGACGTCGTATACGTCATTGATTCGGCCAAGTGCAAGGAGAAGCGCTATGACCCCGAGCGTCGCATGTCGCAACTCGTTTCGGCCTGGACGGGAACCTCGAACCTCCGCCAACGTGCCGGTCGCGCGGGTCGTCATCGGCCCGGAGAGTACTACTCGATTGTCTCCGACGCACGCTACGCCGAACTCGATATCCATCAGACCGTCGAGATGCTTCGCACTGATTTGGCCGACACGTGCATGCACATTACCGGTCTACAATTGCCCGACCTCTCCGTCGAACAAGTGCTCTCGCAGACAATCCAACCGCCCGAACAAGCGCGTATCCATGCCGCGATGGATAGTCTCCACATGGTCGGCGCGATCGATCGCGACGAAAAGTTGACGTCGTTGGGTAGGGTTTTGTTGCACATACCCGTCGAAGTAGCGATTGGAAAGATGTGCATCCTCGGATCCTTCTTCCGTTGCCTCGACCCCGTCTTGACCTTGGCCGCCATCCTAACGAATCGGGATCCGTTCATGTCCCCGATCGCGGTCAAAGACCAAGCCGATTTGCGCAAGAACACCTTCACACCCAAGGATTTCCGTTCGGATCCTTTAACCGTCTTGGCGGCTTACAACGAATGGGAGCATATTATCTCTCGACAGGGGACGAACAGGGCGTATGACTTCACAAGGGAAAACTTCCTTTCGTTCCCTACGTTGTTGCTCATCCAAAAGATCAAACAACATCTACTTCAAGCGCTGGACAAGGCCGGCGTTCTGGAACTGGGGACCGCCGGTCAAGCGGGAGGGATGAACAATCGCTTTAGGAGGAGGGGAAGGAATGTTACGTTGCCTCCGAGCTTGAACGTCAATGCCGATTCGATGCCGTTGTTGTCGAGTTTAATCGCCGCCGCCGCGGCGCCGAATTTTGCTATCCGTACGAGTGAGAAAACTTTCAGGACTAGTCAGGACAAGGTGAGCTTTTCGCGATCAACGATTGTCGCTCAGGACTTTGGTGGCTAACCAATTGGCTTTTGGAATGACAAAACAGGTCTGCGCGATCCACCCTTCGAGTGTTAACTCGCGCAAAAATGAAAAAGTCGCCGCTCAAGAACTTGACGTCGCCATCAACGAGATCGTCTCGTCCGATCAACTGTACGCTTTCGGCGAGAAATCCAAGACGGGTAGTTTGGCGAACCCTTCGGGTGGTGGGCAGATGTTCTTGCGCCAGACGACGATGTTGGACCCTTTGGGGTACATGCTGTTTGGTGCGCACAAGTTGGCGGTGACGGATCGTGGGTTGGAATGCGACGATTGGTTGCCCATCGTTGGGAACGTGGCCGTCTTGGACGACGTCGAACGCCTCAAGGACGTGTTGGACCTTTCCTTGTTAAGGGTGTTCGAAGGACTGGGGGTACAGATCAGTGGATCGGGTGGAAGAGGACCCGCAGCTCGACGTACCCTTAGTGCGGGAGGAGCGCGCGACGATGATCGCGACGACGATGAGGACAGCGAAGGCGAACCGGAGCAAGATCCTTACGACTCGCAGAAGCAGGAATTGAGCACCGCCGAAGTCGCTGATTTGGATAAGCTGACGCGTCATGTCGTCAAAGTACTCAACCGGTATGTCTCATCGAGCCGTGCGCTTTCCCCTCCTGGAACCACGGCTGACTGGGGGCCCTCCTTGTGGCCTCGAATAGATTCGCCGAGGCTCGTTTGGAACGCACGGCCGCTACAGCCCGTTCGAGGCCTGACAGCCCCATGAACACCCGACCTCCCAGTGGCTTAGGTCAGAACCAAGGTCGCCGAATGGGCGGTGGTGGTGGCGGTGGCAATGGCGGTGGCGACTCGAGGTATTCGACCCCTCGGGACTCGCCCTATGTGACGCCGGGTCACTCTCGACCTGCCTCTTCGCACGGCTTCAACTCATCCGCTTTCAATGGCCGAGGCTACGCGGCGAAAAAATCATTGCATGATCAGGAACAAGGGCATGATGGATGGGGTAAATCTACGAGCGGCGGAGGAGGGAGCAATGGCGGGAACGGTGGGATTGGCCGCTCCGGCGCTAGCGGAAGCGGCGGTGCGGGTCATGATTGGAGACGTCGTTAAAGGCTCTTTGTGGAAGACGTGGTCCCTTTTGCTGTACTTGGATAATGTTTAATGCATCCCCTTGTCTTTCTGTACTACCCCGCTCTATTCATGCACTTACTACGTGAGTTGGACTAGGGTGTCTATATCGCATCGAGAGTAGGCGAGAGCGGGTCGCGGGTCGCTCGTGCATCGTGGCGTATGGTGAGATGGATCATGGGTATATGGTGTAGGCGACATGGCCAGGTCAGCTGCTGTAAAATGAGGACTCAACGGCACATGGAACGTTTTTTAATCTCGTCCGACGGCGGGAGTCGTCTGGGATCAGGTGACACGGAAAGGTAGGCACCGAACGCACTAGTTCGGCTTGTCCGAGTCGTGGTCGGAAAACGAAAATAAGCTACTACTAGTATCGTGTTGCTAGTCATTTTGGGAGCCGCTCGACGCAGAAAGGAGTTTTGGGTGGGTGAGGATCCACCGTTCACGGGTATGTCGTGTGCTAATTGATGCTCGTTTAGGTCGCTCATGCGTTTTTACATAGCCGCCCGCGTGACGTTACCCGGACGCGTGCGTAGTAGGCTCTTTCGAAAGGGGCCGGAAGGTCCCAAGCCAATTGGCAGCACACAAGCTCGGCAGCCGGACGAGGCTAGGCCAGAAAGTAGAAGGTTTGACCGATGAAGGAATCAAGCAAGTAGGGGTTCAACAATGAACACGGCCACCCAGGGAAGTCTGGCCCTCAGGTACAGGATTTGTGGACAATGAATTTAAGGGACAGGTGCCGCGGACTCCTTTAAAGTTAAAGCGAAGTTGGATTTCTAGTGCAAAGTCCGCAAAGCTGGCAGAAATATGTGCAAGGAGATCAACCGAGGACTCCAGGTAGCCGCCTCGTCCGCAAATGACCTCAGGGAGGGAGCCAGAGGGTGGGGCAAGCTCTTGCGTCGGGCGCGCAGGCCTCATGCGAGTCGGACAGCGGCGAAATCGCAGTTCGACCGTTCAATCGGCGTCGAGCGGCGAGGCAAGCCCTGGGCCACGGGGCCGGGCCTGGAGGTCGAGGAGCGCGACGACGACGTCCGGCCGTTTGGCCGTCCCGCCTATGAGGAGCAGCGCAGTGAGCAAACGAAGATGCCGAGTAGAAGAGGATAGGGAACGTTAAGGGAAAAGAGAGGGAGAGCCGCGCTAGTCGCTGCCTCGGGTAATCTAAGTCAGAATCTAAAGAGGTCCGAGCGCGCCCGAGTTCCCATCCCCCAATCTCCGTATGCTGGAGTTGAGAGCGCCCCTGCAATGTAGTGTACACGATGACAGTTCTTTTGTCGCAGACGGCGCAGGGAGCCAAACAAAGACCCAGCAAAGGGGTCATGGCGCAGGACGGAAGGGGTCGTGGAATAAGCCGGCGTCCCGGTGATTGGCCGAGGCTGTTATTTAGACGACGCTGAGCCAGCGGTCCAGCAAAATGGAAAGCGAATTCGAGCTTTTTAAGCGAGAGGTGCAAAAAAAGATCCTTTCGAAATCAGGCTTGTGGATGTGCGGCAGGGCCGGCAATTGAGCGACCGGGTGCCATCTCAGGCTTGCGCCTTCGGATGACCACCGGTTGCAACGCAATTGCTGGCCTTGTTGCGCTCGCGAACTGGGCAGATTGTCTGTCCTCGGTAAAGGGCCGGCATGAAAAAAGGGCCGGCGTCGAGAGCTGGCCTGAACGGTCCGTCGCTTAAACAGCGCTTCGCGCGCGTAGAGCGAGAAAGCTTGGAGCCTGGACGCCTTTCGATGCCCGGAGACGCGGCACGAGACCACGGCAATTGAAACTCGAGCAAGCCCAAGGCGCGCACAGATTGCAGGTGAATTTGCGACGGCCAGCTGCGGGAGGGTGATCCCCGCGTGAGGATTTCCGTCCCCGACTCCGCGCTGCCCGTCGAACTAAAATACCCCGGCGGGGGTCGGTCGGATCTTTTGAAAGCCGCTAGCCTCCGCAAATGTGCCCTGGGGAAGCCTTGAGTCGCGACGCCAAATGACCTTCCCCGCTCCCTCCCCATCTCTTGCTCCTTTCCGTCACTCCTCCTCCACCCACTACGGCCACACCCCACCGTCTCGGCTGGCTTTGCCCATCATGTCCTTCTCCGACCAGACCAGTGACATCTCGTCCAAGACCGACCTCGAGAAGACAGCCACCGCCGATCACTACGCCCCGGGACTTCGCGTCCGACATGTCGAAAACGTCAAGGGCACCGACGCCCCCGTACAAGAGGTGCGATCGGCTGCACTGACAGCTGCTCTGCAGGCTTCGGGCAAGACCGACTTCTCGTCGCGAGGTACGTGGTCGCGTTTTTTTCAGGCGCTGCGTGCAGTGTCCCCTCTTGGGCCGAACGGGTCGGTCCCCTCTTGGGCCGAGCGGGTCGAACCACGTTCCGTGTCTGCCAGTCGCTCACACTTCCGGGATTTTATTGCCTTGTTCTTCATTGTCACTATAGCCACCTGGACTCTCCTCGGTGGCATGTAGGTCACAGTTTGCCACTATCGGAGGGAAAGAACCGACTTCACCGGTGCTAACCTTTTTTTTCTGTTCTTTTTCCTCTTCGTTTTTCCCCTCCCCATTTTGCATTTTCTCCTGCCTGCCTGTTCCGCGACCCGCAGCTTCGTCTCGTTCTTGTGCAGGTGAGTTGTTTCTTCTTCCACCACCATGTCACAGTTTCGGGTTACTTGTACCCAGCCAGGCAGCATTTGCTGACGCTGCCGCTTGTACTGGTTCTTGAACGCCACAGTTGCGCGAATGGATATGACGGCAGTCTTATGGGTGCCATCAACAACATGAAGTCGTACCAAGCTCAGTTTAACTCCGGTGTCGTCGGATCTACTACCGGTCTCATCTTCGGTATCTACACCATCGGCAACATGGTCGGTGCCTTGTTCGCTGCGCCTATTGCCGATCGATGGGGTCGCCGTGTCGGCATGCAAGCCGGGTGCGCAGTCATCGTTTTGGGCACGCTCGTCGCCGTGACTTCGCACAAGAAGGAACAGTTCATCGCCGGTCGCTTCATCCTCGGTTTCGGTATCGCCATCGTCACCACCTCTGCTCCGTCGTACTGCGTCGAAATCGCTCCCCCTGCATGGCGAGGTCGCGCCACCGGCTTCTTCAACTGCGGTTGGTTCGGTGGAAGTGTCCCCGCCGCCGGGATCACCCTCGGCACCTCTTACATGAGTTCCAACTGGGCATGGCGCATCCCTTTGATCGGCCAATGCGTTCCCGCCTGCGCCGTTATCCTCTCGGTGATGTTCCTACCCGAATCTCCTCGATGGTTGATCGCCAACGGTCGCGACGACGAAGCTCGAGCTTTCCTCGTCAAGTTCCACGGCAACGGCGACCCCAACTCGGCCATCGTCGAACTCGAATGGGCCGAAATGGTTGAGGACATCAAGGTCGACGCCTCGGACAAGCGCTGGTGGGATTACTCTGAGTTGTTCAAGACCAAGGCCGCGAGGTGGAGGGTGTTCATGGTGCTCGTCATGGGTGTTTTCGGGCAGTTCTCCGGCAACGGTCTCGGCTACTTCAACTTCCAGATCTACTCCTACGTCGGCTACTCTTCGCTCATGCAGTTCGTGCTCAATCTCGTTAACTCGATCACCTCCGCCATCGGTGCTGGTCTCGGTGTCTCGATCGCTGATCGCGTCGGTCGTCGCCCCATCCTCATCTGGGGTACCCTTGGCTGCGCCTTCTGGCTCGCCATGAACGGTATGGCCACCCACTTGGTCAGTCACTGCTCACTGCTTCTCGCTGCTCCATCTAATCTTGTTGACTGACCTCACTTTCGCCACCTCTTCGTTCTTTCGCAACAGTGGGCCCTAGAGGACCCGAACAATCACAACTTGAACATTGGTCGCTTCGCCATCGCATCGTTCTTCATGTTCAACATCGTTATCTCGTTTGCCTATACCCCTCTCCAAGCTCTCTACCCCGTCGAGTGCCTGCAGACCAACACGCGCGCCAAAGGTATGGCCGCGTACGCCTTTACCGTCTCGTGCATCGGCTTCATCAACACTTACGCCACCCCGATCGCGCTGCAAAACATCTCGTACAACACGATCTGGATCTTCGTCGGATGGGACTGCATCGAGTCGCTCATCTGGTACTTTGTGTGCGTCGAGACCCAGGGCCGAACACTCGAAGAGCTGGAGGAGATCTTCGCTGCTCCCCACCCGGTGCGCGCTTCCAAGGCGAAGAAGACGGTCGTCATCGATTCCCAAGGAGTGGCCATCATCGACGACAGCATCAAAGTCTAAAGGGGTTGTGCCTTCGTTTTCTTGATTCTGGCTTGATTCTAAAGGGGTTGCGTTTTGGTTTTACGCTTGTGTCTGTTCGTATCTTGCTCTCTCGCAGTCTCTCTCTCACCTCCTATGTCATGATCTGTTTTTCTTGGTACTGTTCGGTTAGTGATATGCCTAGCGTTGTTGACAAAGAAGAAATGCTTTCTAAATCACGTTCCATACTCAGAAGAGGTAGCGGACGAGGCCTTTCACCTTTGAAAAGAGTGGTAGTACGAGCGATGTAGAGGACTCCAGTGAAAGGCGGCACTGGGAATGAGCCGGGGCTGGAGATCTGCGTTGGACGGGCGCGGTCTGCCTCGACTAATAAAAGGGGGCTCGACGCGCGATCACGTGCAGACGCGCCTCGACGTGGACGCGACTCGCGCTTCGGTTCGTGAATTTACCTTTCTTTGCCTCCTCTCCCATTCCCGTCCAGCCACGAACCCTACCAACAGCGACATGGAGTCTAATCCAGACCCTGCTCTTGCCTTGTGAGTTAGCGCTGACCAAGGCTCGTACACCCACCCACTCCTGGGCCCCCCGCCTGCTCGGTGACTCGGTCGACGCGCTGCCACCGATCTTCTTTCGAAAGGAGGAGGGGTAGGTGGGCATAACTGTTAACTACCCCCTCTGTTCTCACTCACAGTTGGCCGGACACTGCGCTCGACTCGATCGACCTCTACGCGACGCTCAACCTCAACCGCACCGCGACCGAAGCCGAGATCAAATCCGCCTACCGTCGGGGTGCGCTCCTCTCGCATCCGGACAAACTTCCGCCTACGGCAAGCGAGGTTGAAATTTTGGCTTCTCAATTACGTTTTCAACGAATCAGTTACGCGTACAATGTTTTGAAGGACGAGAAGAGGAGGAAGAGGTACGATGATACTGGGAGGACGGACGAGGGTCGGGGGATCGAGCGGAGTGAGGATGAATGGAGGGAGTACTTCAAGGAGTTGTGGACGGGGCAGATCAATGCAGAGACGATCGATCAGTTCAAAAAGGAGTATCAAGGTGGGTTACTTGGGAGGGGTCTTAGGTCTATGCGGCGTAGTGGGAAACGATGGCTTTCCCAGCAAGGTCGAAAAAGCTTGCCTCGCCTCGTTTCAAAATTACGATCAAAGACGTCTCACCGATTCGGAATTTGTTCTGTTCTTATCTTTGTGTGCAGGTTCCGAAGAAGAACTTTCCGACCTCTTGGAAGCTTACGACGTCCATTCCGGTGACCTCGAGTCCATTTCGAACCACATCATGTGTTCGACCATCGAAGACGAACCTCGTTTCATCTCCCTCATCAACAAAGCCATTCAAGACGGACGGTTGAGAACATGCAAGAAGTGGACTACGTCGAGTAAGAACCTTAAAGCCCGAACGACGAGGATCAACAAGGCGAACAAGGAAGCGAATGAGGCCGAGGCGTATGCTAAGGAGTTGGGCGTGCACGACCAGTTGTACAGTTCGGCGGGTGGGAAGGGGAAGAAGGAGCGTGGGACGAAAGGGAAGGAGACCGTCAAGGGGAAGGGGAATAGTCAGAGGGAGGAAGAGGTCGATGGTGATTTGGATGGGTTGAAAGCTTTGATCCAGGGGCGTCAAGCGAATCGAATGGAATCGTTGATGGAATCCCTCGAGGCCAAGTATGGCGCTGGTGCAGCGGGGAAAAAGAAGGGAGGGAAGAAACGCTCCAGCAAGGAGTTTGACGATGAAGATGAGGGTGAAAAGGGGACGAATAAAAAGGGGAAGAAGAAGGTGGTGGAGGAGGAGATGAGTGAGGAGGATTTCCTCAAGGCCAGAGCGGCGATCGATGCGAGGGCAGCCAAGGGGAGGAGTAAGAAGTAACGCAGGAACAGGGTTCTCCCCGAACAACCTCTTTTCCTCATGTGTAACGCAGTCAGTGTAATTGTTGTTACGGTTCAAACGGCTTCGCCTCGCAGCTTTCACTCTTGTCTTGACTCGGCTGAACGCTTCCCCGGGGCGGAGGCGAAAGGAAGTCGGTGACTTTCGGTGCTTGTTTAGAGGCAGGGATGGGATCAACATTTTTGGACAGACGTTATGAATGGGTCGGGCTAAGGAATCTACTTGCTTTCCGGGGGTCTCACCGATTCGGTAGCGGTAGCGATTGTCGGAAAAAGCGACCACCGAAGTAACCGACGGCTGCGGCGCTTGGGGCCATATGTAATCTGACGGTCAGCGGTCACCACACCTTCGTTCTGTCGTTCATGTTTGACCTCTCATCCAAGTTTCATCCACCGGCTTCATTCACCAGCTTCAAGGTCGCTTTTCAAGCCAAATTCCCTTTTGCCATGGGACCCTCCTTTTTCTGGATCATTTCTGGCAAAAGTGTCGGGAAAAGTTCGCGCCACGGTCTTCCACAAAGCTGATCGACCGAGAGCACGCATGAAAAAGTCATTTGCAACCACGAAAACTCGCAAGAGGTGGTTGACCATCCCCTTCCTCAAAGCTCCTGTTCACCCGTATAAGCCGGCAACCTCGTCGCGGCCTCGGCCCATTCCAACCTCCCCGAGCACAACTCGACCAATAACGTCACGACTTGTTCAACCTTACCGATGACTTGGAAGGTCGTATCCCTTTCCCTCAAAGTGATGGTGCCGTTCTTGACGGAGGCGAAATCGATCGTCACGCCGTAGGGGGTACCCAATTCATCGTTTCGCGCATAACGTTTCCCGATCGACGCACCCGAGTCGTCGACGCGGGAAGCGATACCGAGGGATCTTAATTGGTTGGACACTTGTTTGGACAAGGGTTTCAATTCGGCGTTGTTCGAAAGAGGAACGATGAGGACTTTGACCGGTGCGACGGAAGGGGGGAGGGACAAAACGCCTCGGTTGACGTCCTCTGCTCGAGCCCAGTAGGAATGTTCGAGGAGGGAGTAG
The DNA here is from genome assembly GCA_001244265.2 of Microbotryum lychnidis-dioicae p1A1 Lamole. NCBI lineage: Eukaryota > Fungi > Basidiomycota > Microbotryomycetes > Microbotryales > Microbotryaceae > Microbotryum > Microbotryum lychnidis-dioicae. Next base: position 322,123 of record CDLV01000007.1, read on the forward strand.
AGGATGCGACCGATGCCGAAGGAAGGTTCGATGACGTTGGGGACGAATTCGCGTACTTGTTCGCGAACGGTCACCGATTTGATGGACATGACCGACGAAGGGATCTTGAATTCTTGGCCGTTGGGACCCTGGAAGAGGTACTCGCCTTTCTCCGTCAAGGCTTTTTGCGCCTCACTCGTTTGCTCCTGCGTGAGCTTGAGCAAGCCTTCTTCCAACGCCTTGGCATCCTTTTTGAACATGGGACCAAATGTCTTCTTCTCGAGGTTGATAACGAGCTTGTCGTACACGTGCACTTCGTCCAACGCCTTCCTGACCACCATCTTTTGCTGAGTCCTATTCGCATGGACGGTCAAATCGTACGCCGAACGATCGGCACACCCAACGCATTCGATCCATCCGTACGAGTTCAAAATCTCGGCATCCCAACAATCCGCGGCGTAGTGAGCCATCTCATTGGCCATATGTTGACGGAATCGAAGTCGTTTAGGATCGATGCCAATCTTGGTGAGGAAGAGGTAGATCCTCGCGATGAAGTAACCTAACGTCATATTATCGACCATACCTTCCTCCACCGCTTGACCGATCGTCGTGGTCGTCAAATCCGTCTTGCCCGATTCTTGCACCCCTTTGGGGAGGAATTGCATCTCGACGTGCTTGACCGAGTCGAAACGATCATGGGCCTTGTCCTGCGGATCGACGTAGTGTTCGATTTCGGCCATGGTGAACTCTCGTACGCGCAAGAGGCCTTGTTTGGGTGAGATCTCGTTACGGAACGAACGACCGATTTGAGCCGAGGCGAAAGGGACGCGACCGTTGTTGAATTCGAGGAGGCGGTTAAAGTTGACAAAGTGGCCTTGAGCCGTTTCGGGACGGAGGTAGCTGTGAGGGGCCCGGCGGAAAGATTCAGCTCTCTCCGGTGGTCGAGTCCTGTGGGATGGATGTAGACACACGACCACTCACCCATGGATCTGGCCCGTAGGTCCAATCTGCGTCTCAAACATGAGGTTGAACTCGACCGGTTCCGACACCTCATTACCCGTATCCGGTGCCATGATCCCTTCCTTCCTAATCAATTCGCCCAATTCCTTGCCACCAAAGTTATCAATCTGCGCCATAACGGTTTCGTATTCTTCGGCTTTACCGTCGGGTAAGATTTGCGTCACCGTTTGAACGACCTTCTTCTTCTTCTTTTGGGTAGGGTCCTCAACGACAGGTTTCAAAGCGTGACCCCTCGCTTCGGCATCGGCTTTGATCCTCGCTTGAAGGACGCCTTCGACGAGATGATCGGCACGGTAAACTTCGTTCGTCTTGAGGTCGCGAACCATCCAATCGGTGAAACGATCGACGTGGCCGGACGTTTTGAGTACGTCCGAGAGGGTCATGATGGTGGTGTCGACTTCGAGCATCTCTTCTTCGATGATAAAGTGCTTGCGCCAGAGGTCGAGGATGTTCGCTTGTAGGGCCGCACCGGGGGGACCCTGCAGGGGAAAAGAGAGGTCAGCTGAGGAGTAGGAGGACGGGGAAGAGTAGGAGTGCTCGTTCGCAGCGTGCCAGCCGTAGTTAACTCACATAATCGTACAGGCCCTTGACACCTGCAAAAATAAACCAACACAGACCAACGATCAGCTCAAAGGCCCAAATCCCACCGCACACGCGTAGTAGTACTGACTGACCTCCATAAATCTCGAAAGCGGGACAAAAGAAGAACCTCCTCAATAACAGGGTTTCGATCGCCTGCCTCTCGAACGGATGGATCGTCTTATTGACTTGGTCGGGGTGGGAGACGGAGGCCATCTTTTGGGCGCGGTTGGGTTGTTTGACGGGGCTTGAGCGGCGGGTTGAGTAGGACGAGATGGGGGAGGGTCCTCGGCGTGGTGCAGGAAAATTGCCGGGTGCTGCACGGGGTAGCTGTAGCGCTTGACAAGTGCAGAATACGGTCGGTTGGAGGAAAGGCAGATGACGAATCAACAAGGGCATGCACCGAGGGTACCGAAGCAAGCAGAACTGCCAGCAATGGGGACAGAGACCAAGCTCCGACGGTGACGATTTTGGGAGACTCGCCTTTTTTGACTCGTCTCGTGAAGATTTCCGCGCCGCGCATGAGCTGCTGACCTGAGCCGTGCTGAGATACATAATTGCAAAAACTGGATGAATCGGCAAAGCTGGATTTCCCGTCTCACGTCTTGATCGGCTCTCGTAATAGTCAGCCAACGTACACCTCTCTCCGCCAGGCAAAAACCAAAACCAGTACGCCCAAGTATGTGCGAGAGAAAAACACGAAAGGGGGCCACTTCCCAAGTCGCCCTTACGCGTATGGTGCGTCATTGCAGAAAAGAAAAAAGATGGAGCGAATCAAGCTTCTTCCTACGCATAAAACACAGCAGCGGCGGCGCACAGGGAAATAATCCTCCCGTCTTCCTCCTTTTGGACATCGTTGCTCCCGCTCAACAGAAAACACCAACAACACAAGCTGCTCCTCCCCTTCGACGTTTAGTAACTGTGCGTGACAACGAGCCCCCGCAAAAAGAGTCAGTTCCCCTTCTCTTCTGCCCCACAGCTACCGTGCTGAAATTGAAGAAAACGTACCCGTAAACGGCGAGCTTCTCGTTGATCGAACCGGCGGACTTGAGCGCCTCGGCCTTGGCCTTGACGCCCTGCACCTTGCGTTCGTGGAACGCGGCGGCCTTGACTTTTCGCTTCTCCTCCAAGCGGTCAACGACGTCGCGGTAGGACCACCCGACCTCGTGCGAGAGGCGCTTGATCGTGCAGTACTTGCGGCCGGGCTTGAGGCGCAGCACACGCAGCGCCGAGGGGACGACCATCTTCTTCTTGCGGTCGTATGGCGGCGGCACACCTTCAAAGATCTTCAGGCGTTCCAAAGCGGCCGCACCACGCGCGGTCTGAAAGACGGATCATCTCGCGCGCAAGATCAGTACCTCTGCGTGGTCAAGGTCAAAGTTGTTTCAGCAGGGGGCGCGCGCTCACCTTGTGGGGGACCATGCCGCGGACGGTGCGGTAGAAGATGCGGCTGGGCGCACGGTGGTGGAAGGGACCGGACTTTTTGGGGTTGACCAAGTGACGCTTGTTGAGGAACTCGTGGTAGCGCAGCTATATGAAGAAGAGGACAAACAGGTGTCAGCGCCGAAACGTTTCGTTCGCCGTCGTCCCTTCCTGCATCGTCGACGGTCAGGTTGTCGATCCTGATTCTGCCGTGCTCTCGACGTCTTCCTATCCTCTCACCACGCGCTTGCGGTTCGAAAAATCACCTTGGCACGGAAGAAGGAACCGGAAACGTTGATCAATTCGGCGCGGACGACGACGACCTTCTGCTCAGAAAAAGCCCACCACCCATCACGATGGTCAGCATTCGCTAATGGTGTCTTGGTGCCTCGATTCGGGACTGCGTGTACACGCACTTGACCGGTGAGGATCTGCTTGGCGACGATGGAGGCGAGGCGACCGAGGAGATGCCCCTTGCCGTCGATGACGATCGGTGCCGCGGAGATGGTGGCCATGGCTGAGTGTTTCCCGTGGAAAGATCGGCCGAGGGTGGGAAGGGTTGCGGAGCGCGTTGATGAATGTCAAAGGGAGGTGCGAGTGGTGTGGGTGGTGCGTAGGCGCGGGTTGCGGGTTGCGGAGATGGCGTTCGAGGGGCGTGTACTCGGATCAGCTTTCCGGTCGCAAGTCTACGCAAGTTCAGTGGGAACCACTTCCAAGACTGACCTGTCGGAACTAAGATCGGGCCAGGACGAAACGCAGGGCGAGCGGGAAGGGCGTCGTGGGCAGGGAGAGATGGCGCACGAAAGTGAACGTCCAGCGGAGACACGCAGCAGCCACGGCGCAGAGGCGAGGGGCAAAAAAAGGCAAGTCCGCGTCAGCATACAATGTCCCTACTCTCCTACCCGATCAATCATCTAAGCCTATGGTCGTATTGGTCGTGCATGATCGGATGAACCGGACGGATCGATCGAGGATGTAGCGAGTGTTGCAAAGTGGCCTAGCCGTCGCGGGACGAGCCAGCCCAGGATGAGCCAGCGCGGGCCATCGCACACCCACAGACAAGACAGCCAGCGCTGCGAGAACGCAAATCGCCCAATTCGATTCCCCGCTGTTGGGCCAATTCCTTCCTCCTTCTGCCCTCCAAAGTCGTCCGTCGTCCGAGGTGCAGTCGTGTCGAGTAGCCATGGACCCAGGAACACACACCGTGTAGTCGTAGTAGGGCTTACAAAAAACAGAACGGGTGGACGGCGGGCGTGAAGTGACGGCGGGCGTGAGCAGACCCAGTCAGCCAGTTCACGGGCCTGGCCTATTAGCGCTGCCGGGGGCTTCCCGCGCGGATTTTGTCCACGCTTGCGACGGGGTTTTGGGCCGCCGCATAAATGAAAAAAAGTTGAGCTTGGACCTCCCGCGAGATGGCTATATCGGAGAACGAGACACCTTCATGCACTTCTACTTTGAATGTGACCATTCACGTGAGTTCTGGCGCCTGACCTTGCAGCTGCTGAGGGTTGCACTTGGCCAGGCAGGTGACTTCCAACCTGGCGAAGTTGACTCCGTCTTCTCAGATCATGCTTGGCCTTCCTCGGGTGCGAGGCGGAAGTCGTGACTCTCGGACCTACATCGTCGTTCGGGTCGTTTTTGCGATTGCCTTCAACAGGCTCTACCTTGCTCAATGGCATCAGCACAAGGATCAAATCCCCCTACCAACCCCGTACTTTCTTACTCATGAAGTCCGCTCGCATGACAAATTCCGACTTCGACGTCTGCCAGACGGCGAGCTTCTGGACCAGATGATGTGACTTGACGTTTTCATGAGCACGAAGTTTCTAAGTTTTCGCTCCTGATTTTCCTCCCCTCTCTCTCTCTCTCTCTTTCTCGATTGTGCCTATTCTATTAACACCATGGAATAGGAAGGGTGGTGGGTGCTCACATGATTGGAATCACACTTTTGGTGGTTTCAGGAGTGTGGGGGCTGCATGGATCTAGTGGCTATCACTTTAGATAAAGTCCAACCCCCCTTGTCAAGAAACATTGATTTTGCGTAGATAACTGAATATGTGAAATCTAATCAGGCTTGATACAAAAAAAAAATCGGAACATGGGCAAGAATTCATGTGTTACAACAACAAGCCACTTTGTCCCAATTCTAACCAGCGTCACTTGATCAACCATTCAGGTGCATACCTCGGATCATACTTGACCCTTTCCAGCGGAAAGCGATCGATGAACTGCGTGATCATCCCACGCACAACACAACACACACACCCTTGAATCAGCTTCATCTCCAACCAAACCAACCAAAAACAACAGAAAGAGCGCACCGCACTCCTACAACTCACCTCCAAATCAGCCACCCTCTCCCTCCCCTTTTCCGGTTTGCCGACCTGTCCCTCGGCCCACACCTTTTCATCGGGTAAGAACATGCGATATTCAGCCAAAGTCGCAGTAAAAGACCAGTGTTGTAAGAGGCGGAGCAGTGCTCCGAGTATGGAAGGGAGGAGGCGACCTTTGTTGTCGTGGATCAGGACTGCAGGGGGGGTTTAGGAGGGATGAGTCCTCCGGGATTTCAAGTTCGGAGGAGGGTGCTGGGTAGCTAGCTCACTGGGGAGGTTCCGAGAATCTGTGTTCCAAGTTCAAGGCACTCATGATCAGCAGTTCACACCCCATCAAACGCAAACGATCCCCTCCTGCTCGCTTCCCTTACCTAGAATCTGTTCCAACGCTTCGACGATTTTGCCTTGATCCGGTTCGACGAACGGTTCTTTACTCGCCTCGATACGATGATGGAATATATTCAACTTGTTCCTCTCGGCCCAATGAAGGGTATCGGGTCGGTAGTCGTCTTCACTTAGGTACCTTTCGATTGGCCAACGAGGGAGGGAGGTGTAAGTGGGGCTCCAAATTTACCGCTACCGTGCCGGTCACGGGATTCGCGATTCGTTCAAAGAGTGAACCTGGCTCACATGATGGACCGTAACTTGAGCGTCTCCATGAAGGCAAAATTCTTGAGATTCGGATGGCCCGAACGATACACACCTATGCGCGGTGGGGTGTTGCCCCCATCAGTTGAAGCTGAGACGCCGAGCGCTTCGAGGAGTGCGGTGCGGTGATGATATGAGAACGAACCTTTGAGTATCATCGCAAAGTTGAGTGGAGGGACGAGGATCTTGTGTGAGAGCGCATCTTGGGCCATGGAGATGATGCGTTTGGGGGGAGGGGAGGGCTCGAGCTGGGATGGTGGTCAAGCTGTTGCTGCTCGCTCGCACCTCTGCTGACGTCGCTTTCGGGGTTCCTCCTGCTTCCTCCTGTGCCGTCTCGTGCCCGCGCGTGCCCGCTCGTGCCCGCTCGTGCCCGCTCGTACCCGCTCGTGGCAGCTCGTGCGCTCTCGTGGGCGCGTGTGGCCAGCCAGTGCGCCCGGGCGCCTGCGATGCGCCGACCCGACCCGCGCATTCTGCAACGATTCGCAGCGGCGCAGATCGAGTTGGGAGTAGTAGCCAAGCGCGCCGCATCGCTCTTCTGTCCGCCACGCATCACTCTCACTTTACGTCAAGCCCACAAAAAGAAAACTGTAAGCACACTTTGTATTCTTCGTTCCCACAAAGTTGGATCTACGGCGAGGAACATCGGCACTGCGCCTTCACGTAGGAATCCGTCGTGCGGAGCTCGAGCTGGGGGCGTGCGGATCCGCACAGGGTACACGAGGTCGTCATCGTTTGACTTGGCATAGACCGCTCGAAATCGTCCCTGGACTCGGGTCAAGCGCAATATCGCTCATGTTGAAGAGATCGACACCCCTCATCGCTACTCGCTTCTCTTTGCGGACCATATTCGCCTCTCCCAACTCCGCCTGGAAAGTCTGCCACGTCGACTAACCCACTCTCACTGCTTGCCCCGAACCCCGTCTTTTGTCAACGTAGTATCTTAAAAATGGAGCAAACCTACATCATGATCAAGTTTGTATACGCTTTCTTTGGTCACGAACTTCTAATAACTGACTTTGCTCTACATCATTTACTGCCCTCCTCCTCAGGCCCGACGGTGTTAACCGAGGTGCGCCAAGCCATTCACAACACCAGCAGTGTCTCCTCTCTAAACCTAAAAATCCCTTCTCTCCTCCTTCCCACCCTTTTCCCGACAGGCCTCGTCGGTGAAATCATCGCCCGCTTCGAAAAGCGCGGCTACAAGCTCGTCGCCTTGAAGATGGTCACCGCCTCGGTCGAGCATCTCGAGAAGCACTACGAGGACCTCAAGTCCAAGTCTTTCTTCCCCGGACTCGTCAAGTACATGGCTTCCGGCCCCGTGGTCGCGATGGTTTGGGAGGGCAAGGACGCCGTTAAGACTGGACGTGTCATTTTGGGCGCAACCAACCCTTTGGCTTCGGCGCCTGGTACCAGTGCGTTTCTCCAAAAATCGGTTTCTGTGCAGACAAAACGAGACAGGAATACTGGTTTGACCTTACACAATCCACTCGCAGTCCGAGGCGATTTTGCCATCGATGTCGGACGCAACGTCTGCCACGGCGTAAGCCACCCCATTTTTCCCGTCCGTTTGCTGTCTCTCCCACTGATCCATTCCTGTTCCCGTCTGCTCCCTTCAGTCCGATGCGGTCGAATCGGCCAAGGCCGAAATCGCGCTCTGGTTCCCCGAGGGCTTAAATCAGTACAAGCTCGCCAACGAGGTAAGTCACACCCCTTCCCCGTCCCATTACCGATACGTACAAGTTCTTTCCTTACTGAAGGGATCGATTCGCATTCGTTGATGTTTTGGTTCAACTTAGATCTGGACCTACGAATAAATGTAACGGTTCACTACTACTATTCCTGGAGAGCTCTCTCTTTTGGGTTCGAGAATTGGTTCACGTGCAATTAAAAAAAAGCAGGGATTCCGTCAAACTCAACTTTTCCCTCTTGGCTTCAGTCGTACAAACGAGGGATTATTTAAACCTTTACAAAGACCGGAGTATGACTATCCCTTGGGAGAGCATGGGGACGGAGGAGAGGGGTGGGGTTGGGTACGACGACATGCGCGACGTCCCTTGGGAGGTGCTCCTTCGAGTGAGCACGGACCTGCCCCGTCTTTCCCCACCACCTGCAGTGGGGTCGTTCAGGGACGTGTGCGCTTTTCTCTTCTCCCCACACACACACTCTCTCTCTAATTCCTAACCCATCTCAACCACGTCACGCCAATTTCACCCTTTCATCCCCATCCCCATCCGACTTATTCAAAACCACCATGTTGCAACCCTTTCAATTACAAACCCTTGCCCACCCCGAGAAGAAGAAGAAGAAGACCCAAACCAGCCGGGCGATTCAAAGATCATCGAGATCGAGCTCAAGCTCAAGGTCGAGAATCTTTCTGGATGAGAATGAGATGGTTGATCAAGGCAAACAAGTGGAGCATTATCAAGTTGGGTTGGAACCTGTTTGAGGAAAGAGGGATGGAAGTAGTGCGATGAAGGAGGTTCGAGGCATGCCAGGAGGGGCATCGGTTCCTCTGCGCGATCGTCGTGAACCGCTCAAACCGCTCAATTTTCAAAGTGGTGCGAGGAAATTTAGGACCAAAACAAAGCCTGACGAAGAACGGTGGATCGAGATCGAGCGCAAGCATGTCCAAGTCACTTCGTCGTACCATGAGGTATTCGCAGCTCCTCCCTTGCCTCGGACAAAGGGCGATCGACAGGCCAGGATGGGATCGACCCTCGAACTTCCCACAAGTCGTGTCGCTGTTCAGACCGAATCTTCTCAAGTACAGTCAAAACGAAGAGTACAACCAACGCCCTCCGACTCCGATATGAACCCGTCGTCGTCTCCAATCGAACCCGGTTGGATCCTCGACGATTCGGGCAAGGTCGTCAAGGTTTCACCTGATTGGGAGGAGGAGCCGCAGGAATGCGAGTGGGCGATGCGGAAAGGGCGGCGGGCAGATGATGTCGTTGCTCGTTGTCGTCAACTTGGTACTCGAGAGTTGTCGTCGGCCTCCCCTCCTCTTCATTCACCGATCACTTTACTCGAGGCGAAATGGGAAGCGATGCGTCGAGACGTGCCGAGCAACAGATCAATACAGGTCGCGCTCGTCAACGATCTCCTCTTGGGTGCGGTGGCACGAGGTCTCGAGCTCAATCGAATGACACGGAAGCGAAGTGTCGACGCTACCCAAGACCAGCCTTCTGAAAACTTGGTTCGACCTGCCGAAACTTCAGAACCACGCGCCATGCCAACCTGCCGCAACTCCACCGGCCCCGCTGCCAACCCGACTATCGAAACACCGAACAAACCCCTACCCAAAACAACTCATCTCGAACCTTCCCCCCTTGCAGAACTACAATTCATACCCCGTTCCCCCAATCCCCCCTCAAATCTTTTCCTTAACCCACGAGAATACTACGTCCCTTACCTCGAGCTTCCCGAACGAACCAAGCTCCAACTTCTCCAACGTGCCTATGCAAGTTCGAGTACTAGTCTCCATCCCCGAACGAAGGAATTGCCGTTCGATTGCGGCGAGGGTGGAAAGGGTCAGGAGAGGGGGAGAGGGGAAAATTTACCGAGGGTTTGGGGGAACGCGCCGGAGGTGGAGTCATTGGTCGCTTGGGTGGGAAGTGGGATTGGGCCGGGGTAGAGGTCGTTCGCGTGGGTACGGTGGGGGAGGGGGGAAGGGGGGGGTTCGGTAGGTGTTTGGAGGAGGGAGTTAGTACCGAGTTGGGTGGTCAGATGGTGGATTCTTGACGTCTATTGGGACTGGTTCATATTTATATTGTTGCGAGTCATGCGAACGGTGGTATTCGAATGCGCAGGAAGGGAAGAGATAATACAGAAAGGGGGTTCCACCCAGTCGCTCGTTAGCGCTGTTCCAGACAGAGAGAGCATCCTTTGCCTCGGGATAGACACACCACCCACGTCACTTAGGCGGAGGCCAAAAGCTGATGAAGACCAAACAGCGAAAAAGATCACGAGACGGATGTGGATGGTGGGAAGGTCGGAAGAGAAGAGGATACTTGAGCAAGAGCGTGAGATTTCTTACCCCGTTGACCGCGCTTGACCTCTTCAATGCCACGCAGAAGACCACTTTGTGTAGCATTTCTCTCAGTGCAGTAAAAAAAAATTAGCTGTACATTGACTCGCGGGCTTCAATAATTCTGTGCCCTAATTCTCAAAACTCTATCCTGATGAATTCACTTCTAGGCATCTCAGCTCAAGATTATGCAGCAGGCAGAGAGAACCAGTTTGTGTGAGAGGATCTGAGGAAACTCCCCATTGCAAGCAGCGACAATACCTAGGAAAGCGCGCATAGTCAGATAGAGTAGGTAGCCAGACCAAGGCAGAGTAGTATATACAAGTGGTTGTGGGGGTAAGAAAATAAAGGAGTCGATTCGACGTGCGTCAAGAGGAAGAGGAAAGATGGAAAGAGGTAGTTGATGAAGGGGTGTATGAACGAATGGCAGGTTGCCAGGAAAATGTTTTTGCGAATGAGTGATGCACGCGAATGTCTGTTTTTTGAGGGGTTGCAAGGTTGTTTGCTAAGATCGAGACGGCTCGGAGGAGCGCCTACGCGAGACTGCGCAACGACGGGAGAACAAGGCGAGAAGGCAGCTACGGACAGCTTTCTTGGCCCGGCAGTTGGACAACGAAAAAATTGTTTTGCTTAGGCGTTCGCTTGCACAGCAGCGGCGGCCAGGTTGCCCATCGCCAGAACGAGTTGCGAGATCGTGTCGAGGTTCGAAGTCGCTGGCTCCGGCTCCGGCGTCGGATCCGCACCCGAAGACGTAGGAGACGCACCCGTCGCACTTGGGTCGAGCGAGGCAGATGTTGAAGTGGCTACTACGGTTGCATTTGCTGCACTTGAAGGGTCCGCTACGGTCGTCGAGTTTGCTGTCGGTGATCTGCTTGGGTGAAGAAGACTGATTAGTGTGGCGATCTGAAGGGTTCGTGCAAGAGACCGGTACGTACGTTGTTGCAACTGTGGTGTTGCTGTGTCTGAAGCAATAAAAGGGATGACAGATTATTCGTCAGTGCAATATCCTGGGGACGTGTGGACGGGCGGGAATACTCACGCAACGAACGACGTTGTGAAAGCTTGTGTCGTAGTCGGCACAGGGGTCGGCGTGGTAGTGGTCGTGGTTGCTGCACACAAAGACGAGGCGCATGTGAGTTGCGGCACCAGATTTACTCTTTTAAGAAACCAATGTACGCACTTGTGGTGGTCGCAGTCGTCGTCGTCCTGACGGCTGTTGTTGTTGTTGTGGTGGTGGTGGTGGTCGTGGTCGTCGTCGTCGTCGTCGTCTTCGACTTGGGTGCCGATCCGCCACTCGACCAACTCATGTAGAAAATACCGACGGACGGGTTCGCAAAGTAGTTGAAAAGACTCGGTGACATGTCGAGACCGCCATAGGGACATCCACTAATGATGAGGCATGAGAAGAGAGAGAGCCATGTCAGCGGTTGGCTCGGATAGGGATCAGGACGGGGGAGGTGAAACATACGGGCAAGCGTCGAGCTGTGGACCAGGAGGATAGGGTTTATGTAAAGAGAGGTCAGTGACCTTTCCTTTCTCTTTCTCACGCGATGTACACTCCGAGTTTGTCCAGTTCCTAGCGACGTACAACCTGAGCTTGTGTACTCTTGCCACCTGAGGAGACAGGAATAAAATTTTCCACTTCGAGTCAGTGATCTGGTTCCAAGTCCGATTAGGCGGATCCGACGCACCATATGTGATGGTAATAGTCTGGAAGCACCACGACGACACGGCTCCGAGATCTCCGTACTGCGCCTGATTCAGCGCGACCATCTGATGACCGGAGCGAGCGATGAAAGATCAGTTCCTCGGCATGATGAACCACATCTTCGGCCACGACATCTTTTCACGAAGCACTCACAAAATCGCTCGGTTTCGAGTGTGTACCGCAAGCTCCGAGACCAGGATCGAAGAATGATGCCCTGCCGGAGAAGGAACCTCGCTTGGCGAGCGAGTGCATTTCCTTGTCCGTGCCCGTCGTCGAATTTTCACTCGTAGCCGCATCCCGGCTCTGCAACGGCTCGGTATGCGGCGAAGTTGACATCCGTAGTCGTCGATGGTGAGATTTACTCTGTTCGAGGTGGCGTTTGGCCGCGGCGTGCTGTGCGTCCGATCCGATGACCCCGAGAGGGGCCAGTGCTTCGGGTGAGGTCGACGCGGAGACTAAAGTCGAGTGGGTCGTCGCGGTGACCCAAAGCAAGGTACCGATCAGATTCGTGGCCCTCATGATGGTGTAAAAAGACGAAAGGTGGAAAGTTGGTTAGAGTCGTGTGGCGTGACGTGGCGTGGGTCGGATCGAGATGTGGTCGCGGTATGTTTGGGCGCGGCGGGACTGGATCGACGATGGGCTTCCGCTTTGCTTAGACTCAACAGGTGTCGACAGCGAGCGTTATATGTAAGGAACGTGGGCGTTGTCAAAGGTTGGCGACCAGTGGAGGGTATCGGAATATGCAGGCTAGTAGTGTACGATGCTGGCGCAGCTTAAGAGGACAGACAACGCAGACGCTAACAAAGGCTCGTTCGCGGTCTCCGCGCGGGCTCCTCCTTACAGCGCTCCGCGGGCTTTTGAGGGCGGGCGACGATCGTTTCCCTAATGACGGGAGCCGAATCACGTGTGGGCTCGTAATCTCAATGAAGCTCTAAGTAGCACTGTACAGCATGCCCAGCTTTCTTGTGGTTCCTTCGTCCAAGACTTTTTCTCTCCTTCTCTCGCTCTCTATGTACGACATAAGCAAGGCTTACAACTCACCTTTCGCACTCGTTCATCTTCAGCGACCTCGGTCAACTCGCGCGATAGAAGCTGAATCAACTTTTCGTGAAAGAAAGTCGTGACGCGCGTGCGTTCGTCATCGACGCCAAAAATGGGAAGCGTTCGACGGTCGACGACTGACGCGGCGGCGGACGATCTCATCATCAAGCCACAAAATGGGGTCGTATTCAAAAGCGAGCTAGCGAATTATTTACCTACGCACATTTCATAATGAAGTAAGCCTCACGGGTGAGATGAGCAATGAACATCACGCTAAAAGCGCTAGAGAAGCGAACCATCATCGGCGTTTCAAAAGCCGGCGACGGCGAGCCGGTTCATCGGCGCCGGCTCACAAGCCGTGGCTCGCGTGGATGTTCGGCGCGCAGCCTATAAAACAAGAAGGCTGCGGTAGGTGCCTAGATGGATCGCTTCGGTGCTTGAGATAGGTCTACTTATATTGAACGGCAGGCGTAGTATCAATATCTTCGAAGCAAAGCTCTATGAGTTGACTCCGCACCGCTTTCAGCTCGGCGTATGCACGAAAACGCGGATCAGAGAGGAGACGGCGTGTAGCCGACCCACATTTGCCGATTCAGCTCGGATCCGGCCATTTGATGTAAATCTATGCATCGGACGCGGCCTCGGACTATGGTTAGTTCAGGCAACGATGCAGCACAGAATCAGCAAAACACATTTTATACGACAACTTGCTCTCGACCGAGCCGGGTTCATCACTCACATGAACTCGAGTTTGACGCCCTGCTGCCCTCGATCATGACAGCGCAACCTCCACTCCCACCAGAAATCCGCCTCGCTTCCTCTTCAGAGAAGCAACTGTTCTGGCTCGCTTCGAGATGTCCTCGTATGGGATCGCGCGCAAACCTCCGAGGACAAAATTGGTGAATTGGTCGAGGCGCTCGTCTTCCTCCTCATCTTCCTCCTCGTCTTCCTCGTCGTCTTCCTCGTCGTCTTCCTCGTCTTCCTCCCCATTCTCCTCCGGGTCCTCCTCGTCTTCCTCTTCGGAGCCGCCTTCGCTCGAGGTGGGGAGGGACGAAAGCGATGACGAGCTCGTGGAAGAGAGGGGCCTCATGGGATACTCCGAACATTGGTGTGGACCAAAAGAAGTGTGAAAGGCACGGGCGTCTGTATCTTGCCACTCGGATCTGAAGAAGCTCGACTCGTTCGACGCAGATCTCGACCTCAATGCGGTCGAACCGGCGGCGGATGGCGAAGATGACATGCATGAGGTTGACGACGACGACGACGACGTGCAGGGGGTTGACGACGAAGACATGATCATATTGTGGTTCTCTTTCTTGGGGGCCCGATAAAGTGGAGCTGGTGATCGAGGGAGCGCAGGACTAATATGTGGGCTAGCCGCACCGTTCTCCTTGCCACTAGGATGCGCCGGTTCGGCACGCTCATCTCGATCCGCAGGGGATTCGCGAGATGAATGCCACAATGTGTAGAACGTGTCCGAGTATTGCTTGTAATGGATGAAAGGTTTCGTCACTCGGGTCATCTTGGACGAGCCAGACGCACGCAGCTGGTACAGAGGTATGCGCTTCTTGCGCGGGCGCGTTCGTTGCGGAGGCGACAGGAACGCTGCTGCTGATGCTGACGCTGGTGGTGGTGACGAAGTCGTGTCGAACACAGGTGGTGGTGGCAGCGTGCATCGACGCCCGGGCCGGTCACGCTCGGTGGTGCTGTAGGGAACGAACAGCTCAAACGGGTGCGGCGGCATCATGGGTCAACGGTGAGGGTGCGAAGAGAGATAGCGCCTCCACCTGGCGTGCATGTTGGGAAGCGCGCTCACGAAAGGGGTCAGTGCACGAGGCGCCGACGGCCAGACGGCGCCGGCGCAGGAATTTAAGTTTAGGGGGGTCGAGGAGCACTGAAATCGAGCTCCTCTCCGCTACACACATCGAACAAGTTCGGTCCTCGAGGCTTTGCTTAGGTACTCCGTGCTGAATTATGCAACACGATAAATCAGCATTAGGAAGGTGAGTGTAATTAGCCAATGCGCCTTGCCAAGCCGCTTTCGTCGATCTTGTCAATGGGCGATGTCGGGTGCCTCGCGCGCGCGCCTGATTTGGGTCGGATGCGAAAGCTGGGAGCAGCGGAGATGGCGCCGCTCGCTCGGACTTCAATGTGCCACCGCCGCTCAAAGCTGGCTTATGCCTCTGGCCCAGAAGCTCGGCTCGGTGTTAAAAATCGCACGACAGCCATTCTCGGCAAGCATGAGGATGCGCTACGAGCCTCGTCGCGGTGCTTCGACGACTTCAAGCTGTGCGCCGATCCATCGACTCGGGGACACTTGTCACTTGCCTCGATACAGTGACTCTGAAGGTTTCCTTCCTCTCATCTCCTTGACAAGTACTCGAAATTGTGTTGTCCTCGACGACTCGAGCTTGAATCGACACCAATTCGTTCATTATTGCCCCAAAAAGACTCGTCAAGAACCGAGCCAGCGATACGTATGCCGGCCACGATCACCACCTCCTTGCGAGGTTGGCTCAAGCGCGAGCCCTCGTTGGTAGAGCAGCTCAGCCCAGAGTCAAACGACGTCCAGCCCGCTCGAATCGCACTCAACCACTCCTCTTCGTTCGACGACGATGATGAAATCAAACCCGTTACTCCATTGTCGAGTCCTCCCCATCTCGAGAAGAACCCGGGCCAAGTCAATTCGGAGTCCGAGGGGGTGCACCACATACAGGAAAACAATGCCTTCCTCGACGAGGCCGATCTTGATTCCCAGTTTCTCGATGAGAATGGCAAAGAGGTAATTGAATGGGTCTGAATGAACTGGATTGAGAAAATTTTGTCGATCTATGTTGCTCCATTGATCCAATCGTCTCACTGCAGCGTCCTATCGAGACCCCTCAAGATTTTGCAACTCGGTGGGTCCTGGTGGCCGCAGTCTCTGCTCGGCGATCAGAGTCGATCGCGTCCGTCGTACTGACACCCGTTTCATTATATGCAGTCTCATGTCACTTGAGGATGAGACTTCGCTCAAAGTACACACCGTCCGAATGTGGACCATCGGGATTCTTCTGACCGTTTGTGAGTACTCAGACGTTCAAACAAGATCATGCGATCGTCGAAGCACTTGCTCATGCAGACTCTACGTCCTCCCAAAAGTCGGTGGAGTTCTGGGAGAAGTCTTCAAATTCCGGCCACAAGGATTGGATGTGTCAGCACTGTTCCGTGAGTCTCTGCGATGTAATATCGTGATGCTCGAAGAGCCTCTGGGGCTGACTGGGGCTAACTGGGGCGCCTCCTACGCCATTTTACAGTTCAAATTGTCGCATACAGTACGAAATACTCTTACATCTATCAAAATGGACCAAGCTTGAAGCACCGAAGGACTTATCTCATCCCTCTCGCCTTGCACAGTTTTCGGCGTTGCCTGGCACAAGCTGCTCCCCAAAGCCGAGCGCGGCAAGTTCTGGGCTGTGCTCAACCCTGGCCCCTTCAACATCAAGGAACACGTTTGCATTACCGTCATGGCCGGTGCCGGAGCTACCGGAGCACTTGCGCTCCCCGCCTTTGCTGCCGAGAGGATGTATTGTGGGTTCTTAGCTAATGGCCCGAGCGCATGGCTTCGATGTCTGACACCAAATCTGCCGGTTCGTAGATGATATCGTGCCGAACAAGGCAATGGCGATCTTGACCCTGCTCTGTGAGCCCTCTACATTGAAGGGCCTCACTTTCGGAAAGAAAGAGCAACTTCTAATCCGGCAGGTTTTTTGACTGCAGCATCGCAATTCTTCGGCTACGGTCTCGCGGGCCTGTTCCGATCGGTCGTAGTTTACCCCACGTATGCGGTTTGGCCCGAGCTGATACCGACTGTGGCATTGGTGGACACACTTCAGTAAGCCGATTCAAGTGTAACAAATGGCCGAGCTCCAGGCGAATATACTGCACCCAGCTATCCCCTGCGCAATCAAAGGAACACGGACTCGGAGCTGATATTCCACCTTGATCCACGCAGCCGTGATCAAAACCTGGCGGTGCAAAAGCATCGATACAAGGTCTTCTGGATTGTGAGCAACCTGCCTGAACCAATCGATAGCACAGACTGACAGTTCTATTGCTGGCTCTTCGCCCACTTCCACTGCAACAGATCTTGGCCATCGCCTTCGCTTGGGAATGGTTTCCGCAGGTTATTGCCCCCACCTTGACTGGCATCAGTGTTTTCTGGTACGTCAAAATGTGATGAGTCAGTCGAAGAGTATTTCACTCAATTTAGGAATCCGTTGTTTGGCGGGGCACAGCCTTGCGAATCGCACCAATACCAACTTTACTCGACTTTTCGGAGGCACAACTGGAGCTGAGGGTCTCGGACTCTTCTCCGTAAGCTTGGATTGGCTCTCGATCACTTCGGGTAAATCAAGGTTGTTTTTATAAGTATGTTCGGGATGAAAATAGCGTCTGACTTGCGCTTCATCTTCTTACAGCCCCTCTCTTCCAACCTTGGGGCACTACCGTTTCTGAAGGAGGTGGAGTCGTGTTAGCCGCTATTGTGTCGATTGCCGGATAGTGAGTCGTCGTATACTTCCGGGAGGATACCGGGAAAGCGGAAGGATGTCTGATATACCCCTCTGTTGTTTTAAAAGCTATGGCAACGTCTGGAACGTTCGAAAGCTTCCCCTGATGGGCCAAACACTTTTCCACGAGGTAAGCATTCTGCTGAAACAGGACTGGGCCCATGCATGCCGTTCGGGGGTGCCTTCACTTCGGTGTACTTGTTAGGCAATCAGGATGGTTTACAACATTCCCTAGGTGTCGACTGCATCACACCTGAGCTTCTAGTTGACGCTGCTGTGCCTTCATCCCACGACTTTCTAGGATGGCCGGCTTTACAACCAGAGTCTCATTCTGGACTCGCATTACCGACTCAATCAAACCGCCTTGGCAATTCAGGGTAGGCCATTGACGTGCCCCAATTTCTAGAAAGCGCACTGAATGTTTGCTACTCACGAGGACAGGTCTTCCTTCGTTCACATGGACTCGTGCTGGTACGTCGGGCAACGTATAGCGCCACCACACGGACACTGACCTGGCATAATTTTCGCCCGTCTAGTGATGAGCATCGGTGTCAACCTGAGTATCAGTGCTTCGATCATGCACGTCATCTTGTGAGTGCCCTCGTCCAAATAACGCAATTTCAAGTCGCCTCTAAACAAACGTCTCTGACCAAAATTGACCCAATGCCTACTTGCGCCTGATCAGATGGTACCGCCCGAGGATTCTCGAAGCCTGGAGGAGGTGGCGCGGCAAGGTCCAAAATGACGCCCATTACCTCAAAATGCAAGCCTGTGAGTACGCTATCCTAAAGGATCTTTATGAAATGCACAAATCGACTGATGCGAGACCTCGTCTCCTGCAGATCCAGAATGCCCTACGTGGTGGTACTCTGTGACCGCTGTCCTATCCTTCGCTCTCGCCCTCATTTCGCTGTACCTTGCAAATACCGGTATGCCTTGGTACGCGCTCGTCGTCGGATGTCTCTTTGCTCTGATATACACACCTGGTGAGCTCTACTAGCTGTGATCCGATCCGATTCGATCCGGATGCTGGGAATCCCGGTGCTGATTGGTATCTTTCAACGCATTGCGCAGTCATGTGCCTCCTCGCGTCCATTACGGGATTCGGTATCTCGGGTGGGGCTCTCACGCAAATGTAAGTGGCGGGATTATCGATACCACTTACGATATTAATTCGATTGACGCGTTGATTGGTCAACAACAGGCTTGGCGCTGCTTTGGTCCCGCACAATGCTCGGGCGAATCTTTATTTCCGTGTGAGTAGCCGTCAGTTTAACAGAAGCGGAAGACGTAGTGCACGAGCTTACGGGCTTAAGGATCTGGGACGACTTTCAGCTATATAGCAGCAACAGTGTCATCCAAGGCGCTACGATGATTCGAAGTCTCAAGGTGAGTCTAATCTTCCTGGGCGGGGTCTGAGCGGGTTCGCGCCGTTTGGAGGCTTCTGTAGTGACTGGCTGCTTTCCACCCCTTCATTCGATCCCACGAGCAGTTTGGCCAAGTGAGTCAGCTCCGCCACCTTTTCTTAAAGCTATCTAAAAGGACTGACTAACCGCGTTTCGTCTACTCTGGCAGTATACGAAGGTAACGTCGCTTTTGTGAACGATCTCACTGAGTTACAAAGACTAACCACAAGTTTCCGCTCCTCATCGGTATTGCTGCAGGTCCCACCACGTGTGATGTTTGTGGGTCGAAGGAAAAGAATCGGTGTGTTTTCAAATGAGACAAATGGGCTCACGAGCAATTGACGCTTGGCCGTGTACTCCTTACAGACCGCTCAATTCGTCGGCACCTTCATCGGCTCATTCGTCTCCTACGCCATTGTGGGTGTCTGATCCTATCGCGTTGCAGTTGCCAAGCGTCAGCTTACATCTTTTCAGCTTTGATTTATCAGATGAACTGGATCGTCGATACACAGTATGACGTGTTGCTCACCGTCGAAGGCACAATTCAATGGACTGGAATGGGCGTGCAGTCTTTTAACGCGCAGGTGAGCTGCCTCTCACATCCGAATCTCGCCTTGCGCCACTCTGATCCGATATTTTCCTTTTCTCGTTGTTCCTTACAGGCGGTAACGTAAGTTTATTCCCCTAACCCCCTTCTGAAGTCCCTCAGTCTCACGCGAAGATTTTGCCGTTCCTCCCTTTCTGATAGCTGGGGTGCACTTGGAAAAGAGATGGTGAGTCTCCCCTGTTTTCCTCTCATTTTTTGGGGGGAGTCGTAGGGTGCTGACACCAATGAGTCTTTTCTCCAACAGTATGGCCCCAGTAAGTGGGAAAACACTGGCATCGTTATTTCAAGGGGCGAATTTAACCTTGAATGTCCTCCCGTCCCGCAGAAAGCAAATATTACATTGTGCCCATGTCCTTCGGTATGTCTGCGCAATCAGGTCTCGAATTGGAGGGAGGAGGGAACGCAAGCTGACCCGAGGCCGAGGGGGTCGTTAGTGATTGGATTCTTTGTTCCAGTGCCGCTCTACCTAGGTCACCGACTATTCCCCAAGCTCCATTTGAACCGCATCGTCACTCCGGCGCTGTGCGCGGCCATTGGCGTGCTCTCGGTGTGTATCAGGCTGCACTCCATCGTCCTGCAAAGTATCTCGATCTGAAAATTCTAACGATCACCTTTGAACTGGTTTTCAGGCTGGAATCACCTCGAGGCTCATGTCCTACTTCTTCGTGGCCCTGTTTTCCCAACTTTACCTGCGCAAACGTCATCCGACCCTCTTCCGCAAATACAATTATCTCTTTGCTGCAGCGCTCGATGTACATCGGGAGGGGTCTCAGGAAAATTTGAAAAATCCTGAATTAGACTTTCATCTCACAGGGCGGAACTCAACTAATGGTTTTCGTCGCTACCTTCTCGATCAACGGCGGTTCAGGAATCATTCACGAGTTCCCGAACTGGGCACTCAAGCCTGAAGGACATACCGATTGTGAGTATTTGACGGAAAAATCTATTCAAAGGCAGTCTCATAATCCCAGATTGACCTCGATCCACTCTCGCAGATTGCGCCATGCTACCGTCGCATAGTGGAGCATGATTTCTGCCGTTCTTGCCTGAATACACGTGCGGCTCCGTTTGATCACCAAATCCTACTCTATCTGCAATTTAAAGGAAAGCATTTTGACTGGTTCGAAGCGCGCAAAGTGTTCAATACATAGGCCACACACTTCTTCGGGCACACCCGTCGTTCTCAGCCAGCGCAACGCCGCGTGCGCGCGCTCGCTTGACATGCTTGACAGATCGGCGGCGCTGACCCGCGGTATGAGCCGGAGTGAGGAGATCATCGCTACACGACAATATGGCTGATCTAAAATCATGGTCTGTTAGCTGAAAAAGAAGAAGATTTGTTGAGGATCATGCGTAACAGCGAAAGTCGCATAATAGGCACCCGTTGGCAGATGGCAGCAGTTGGAGACATGCGCTCCGATCCTGCCGCTTTCGGTTGAAGCGGTGAATAAGCCCAGGCGCGAGGGCTCGGACGCGCGGCCCGATTCGGTCAAACAGTCACAGTGGCGCCTCATTCGGAGTTTTCTTGAGCCTCAACCTTCGGACGCGTCGCGCTGTGAAATTTGAGCTGTCGCTGACTCACGACTGTAGAAGGTTGCCAGGTCTGGATCGACATTGAGAAGAATGCCCCTGCGACCCCCTCGCGCGAGCGACCTAAACCGAACATCTGGCAGCCGCGGGGGCCGATCGGCAACCTGTCACCGACTCGAAGTCGTGTTGAGGCTGCCGCGTGCCTGCTTTCGAGCTCAATCGGCATGAACCCACGGCCAGTTTCCTTTGACTTCCGTCCTCTCACACATCTGCAAACGATTTGTTCGCACTTCACGATAGTCTGCCCAGTTGCCCCAGATGGAGCAAGACGAACCGCACAGATCCTTGCCCTCGGCCATGGCGGCCAAGCTCTCGTCTCGGCTGTCAGTCTGGCTGCGCCGATCGTCTTCTACGGAATCCGCCCCAGCCTCCACCGCGGACGCCCAATCGATCAAAACCGGAATAAAACACTCGTCGTCGCTCGATGAATCCGAGCAACCTGATCCATTGGACAATCATCCCACTCTGGAGAAGAATGCCGGTCGGACCTTGTCTCGGACCGAGTCTCACATCCAGGAGAACAATGCCTTTCTCGACGCGGCCGATCTGGATCCCGAATTTCTAGATAAGAATGGGAAGGAAGTACGAAGAGAATCCCAACTATAACCGTTTGTTTATGTATATAATCTGACGACTGATTATACTGTGTCACAGCGTCCGATCGAGACTGCTCAAGATTTTGCAACTCGGTGAGTCCGGACCCAACTGTAGATAAAGCGAATGATGCGTCGTGTTCAAATATGTCCTAACGCCGCTAAATTATCCTATGTTCGATTAGTCTCATGTCACTGGAAGACGATCCATCGATGCAAGTGCACACAGTACGAATGTGGACCATCGGCATCGCCCTGACCGTCTGTGAGTAGCATCCCCATGCGACAGAGCACCACCAATTTTCCAGACTAATCAAACTTCATTTGGCAACAGTTGGCGGAGTGATGGGTCAAATTCTGAAATTCCGACCCCAAACATTGGACGTATCCGCTTTGTTCCGTAGGTCACGACCGGCCTCGAACTGAATCGAATTCCACCGCTGACGTGAATATTCCTACTCCCCCTCAGTGCAACTTGTTGCATATAGTACGCTCGAAACCCCCTCCCAGCCTCGCAGATTTTTATTGGTACGGGAGTATTAACGACTCTTCTTCTTCTTCGCAACAGTCATGGGTGTCGCATGGCACAAAGCTTTTCCCAAGGCCAACAAGAGCCGTTTCTGGGCAATACTGAATCCGGGGCCTTTCAATATCAAGGAACATGTCTGTATCACCGTCATGGCCGGAGCCGGAGCTTCTGGAGCACTTTCACTCCCCGCGTTTGCCGCTGAGAGGATGTATTGTGAGTCCTGCTTGTGAGGATGGGGATCGCTCGAGATGATCACTGATTCCGGGCATGCTTCTGCAGACAACTTATCGCAAAAGGATTCACTAGCGCTTATGACTTTGATTGGTGAATAAAAACGCGAGGAAAACTATGCCAACGCCTCGAGCTGACTTTTCCTTTCTAAACGACGTTGTTTGTTCACAGCTTCACAATTCTGCGGCTATGGCATGGCCGGACTGTTCCGATCCGTGGTCGTGTACCCGACGTACGCGGTCTGGCCGTCCTTAATCCCTACCGTATCACTTGTGGACACTTTACAGTGAGTTTGTTAAAGTCATGTAGCGTATCTTAGGAAAGAACGCGGACTCGCTCAGTCGAGACCCGCGGGCGAGGGGAGACTGCTGCGCAAAATCACATCGCTTTCTACATTTGGAGCAGAGAGCTGACGTCTCTCCGAACCTTACCCAGTCGTGACGGTGATCTTTCCGTCCAAAAACGCCGATACAAGGTCTTCTGGATTGTAAGTGGATGGACGCCGTCTGTTACTCGTTGAAGAGAGGAGAGCTCACCAGATTCGGCTACAAATTCTCCTCCTCCAACAGGTTCTCGTCACGACTTTTGCATGGGAATGGTTCCCCCAGGTCATTGCGCCCACATTGACTGGCATCAGCGTATTCTGGTGAGTTAGAGCAATGAAGTTTGGTCTGCTCCACTCACACAATTGAACTCATTAACCCTTCCTTGCGCCCTGGCTTGCGCGCAGTCTCGCGAACCGTACGAGCACCAACTTTACCCGTCTCTTCGGTGGTACGACGGGAGCGGAAGGTCTTGGTTTATTCGCCATCAGTTTTGACTGGCTTTCGATCACTTCGGGTACGTTCAGTGCGGATATGGCTCTGATTGAAGTTACAAAATCTGATCCCATTGCGTTGGTACATGATCACAGTGCCCTTGTTCCTGCCTTGGGGCACAACCGTTTCTCAAGGCGCCGGTGTGATCCTGGCCGCCATCGTGTCAATCGCCGGATAGTGAGTTGTGCTCGATCATTATGTTTTGGACGGTGTTTGACCCGTGACCTCCGCTCATTCTTTCAGCTACGGCAACGTCTGGAACTCGCGCCAGCTTCCTATGTTGGGAAGCACGCTTTTCTATGGGGTGAGTGCGCGCGGCACCGACCTCGATTGACCGACCCTACTTTCATAGATCAAATCCATTGACGTTGAATGATTGCAGAACGGGACCCTGTACAACCAGAGCCTCATCTTAGATGAAAATCACCAGCTCAACAAAACCGCCCTGGCAATTCAAGGTAAGCGCACTCATGCCGTCTCGGGAACATGAAATCCACTCACATTCTCTCGTCTTGATTCTCCGTATAACGACAGGTCTCCCTTCGTTTACTTGGACGCGTGCTAGTGCGTAATAACCTGAGACGAGATATTTCATAGCATGTTCATCTGATTCACGAGATACTGCTTCGGGTTCACTTCTCTGCAGTTGACAACATCGGTACCAACCTTTGTATTACAGCGTCAATCATTCATGTGGTTTTGTGAGTTGATGTGACGGGAGGAAGCTGTTGTATGCGAGACTCACTATGTTTGACACTAGGTGGTACCATCCGAGAATCATCGAGGCGTGGACAAAGTGGCGTGGCAAGCTTCAAGATGACGCACATTATCTCAAGATGCAAATCTGTAAGTCTTCACAATGTTTTCGTTTTTCCCATCGCAATGCTGATAGTTCTCGAAGAAATGCTAATTGATATCTCTCTCCGCACGAAGACCCCGAATGCCCGGCATGGTGGTATGTAGCCACCGTCGGTCTCTCCTTCATCCTCGCCCTCATTCCTCTGTACCTGTCGAACACCGGTCTTCCTTGGTGGGCCCTCGTCATAGCCTATATATTCGCCGCAGTATATCTGCCCGGTAAGCCCAGAAAGATTATCTTTGAACGTTTCCAGCCTCGCGGAGCTGACACGTTGGGGAATCTTGCGCAGTCGTCGTGCTGTTGCAGGCGATCACCGGTTTTGGCAACACGGCTGGTGCTCTCACTCAAATGTAAGTAATTCATACAGAAAAAAATTATGAGTTCATGTCAAACGGCTTATTGAGGCGTTGCTTGTAATTAGGCTCGGCGCTGAACTGGTCCCGCACAACGCTCGAGCAAACCTCTACTTCCGAGTAAGCTCTCATCCGCTCAGCACCATCTCCAAGGACAGTCCAGACTTACGCAGGGGTTGGCTTCATTACCTTCAGCTCTATAGCAGTCACAGTGTCGCACAAGGCGCCGTGATGACTAAGACTCTCAAGGTGAGCTGCTTTGGGCAGTCACCCACTCCGCAAACGTGAGATGCTGATTTTGAGCTGTGCGGTTTCACTCTTCCTTTTGGGATTTCAGTTTGGCCAAGTAAGTCATCCTCCGAATCCATAAAGACATAGGCGATGATTGATTCTGACCCTGTATCTATTGTACCTTTGTCACAGTACACCAAGGTAAAACCGACTCGGATCTGCGCAAGTTCGGATATTGAACACTAATCATAGTTTTCACCCCGCCCCTGTGTTCAGATCCCACCTCGTGCAATGTTCGTAAGTCTACTAGCCCGCACTGAGGAAGTATTAGTTCTGATATGCGCCGGACTGACCCAAGGTGTTGTAATTCATCAGGTGGTGCAGTTCTTCGGGACCCTTGTCGGATCGATCTGCCAATACGGGATTGTCAGTTCCTGTCCTTCCAAGCGTCATCGGTCGCAAGTACTAAAGCCAACTCTTCTGAACTGAAGCTGCATTGGATCGTGACGACGCATTTTGCGACGTTGCTCACTGTCGAAGGCACCAGTCAATGGACCGGGGCGAGTGTCCAAGCTTTCAACGCGCAGGTAAGCCCCAGGGGCAGGTGGCGCGGCAGTATACAGAAGTTCAAACTGACATTTCCATCGGAAATCGGTCGTGTTATAGGCAGTCACGTAAGCCGTAAAGTCTGAGCAGGCCCTCGAAGCGACGTGACAACTAACTCGAGCCAATCTTTTGATCGAATAGCTGGGGCGCGCTCGGAAAGGAGATGGTCAGTTGTTCTTGCCTCCGGTGTGCATGTCTTCTGTGCGACTGTTTACTGATCATATTTTGAACAAGTCCAATACAGTATGGTCCAGGTACATCCAAGTGTTGGCCCAACTTCATTTGAAATCGGAGCTCACCCACCTTTCATTATTTTCAGGCAACAAATACTTCATCGTCCCCATGACACTCGGTCAGTCTGAACAACCACTTCTTGACGATGCCTCTACCCTTTCAGATCAGTTTCTGACACCCCTTTTATGTCTCCAAGTCATTGGAATGTTCGTTCCCGTCCCGCTCTGGGTCGCACATCGTTATTATCCCAAATTCGGCTTCAACCGAGTCATCACCCCGCGCTCTGCTCGGCCATTGGCATGCTCTCCGTAAGCTATTTCACCCTACAACTCGAAACGAGCAAGTGACCTGACTCATCCTCTCATTCCGTTCAGTCCGGTATCACTTCAAGCATAATGTCGTACTTCATGGTCGCCATCTTCTCGCAGTTCTACCTGCGCACGCGCCATCCGACTTTCTTCCGAAAGTACAACTACCTCGTCGCCGCCGCTCTCGATGTAAGTATCACCATTATCGCAACTCCTCCTTCCCGCTCCAATCACATCGGGGAATTAACACATTATTTTTTCACTTAACTGGACAGGGAGGTACCCAATTGATGGTGTTCGTCGCGACCTTCTCCATCAACGGCGGCAGTGGGGGCGTCATTCGCCAGTTCCCCTATTGGGCTCTCAAGCCCCGAGGGCAGCATGATTGTCAGTCCTGCTCCAGAGTTCTTCCCTCCGAGTAAAAAAGCTAAGTCGAAAAAAGCACCCTTCTTTCTCGGATCAGATTGCGCGATGCTGCCCAAACCGGGAAAAGCATGAAAGGCCTTCTTTGCTCGTCCAAGTTCTCTTGTCCTCGGTTGTCCTTTTTACGAAAAAAAAAAACAATCCTGTAGCTTCCTTTCGTCGTACGCAAAGAAAAAGGCATGTAATCTACCATTCTACGCATCTTACCAAAAAAATCCACAGCCATACCCAGTGCGTGGTATCCTACGCGTACCCACCATACCCAACCGCAACGCTCTTCCTCCCTCTCCTACCACCACCACCCAAAGACGTCGCCGTATTCGTCAAACTTGAGGTCGAGGTCGAAGCACTGACCAATTTCCTTCCACTCGCCTTCAATTGCTCGATGCGGTACTTATGGTTTCCAACCACTTGATCCTCAGGATCACTCGGTTCTTCTTGCTCTTGCTCCTCCGGTTCATACCGCTCCCTCGAACCAAGTCCTACACTACTCATCTTCTTCTTCCTCCCACTCCCTCCCAAACCAGTTCTCAAACTCCCCATACTCCCCACACTCCCCTCCTCCAAACCAATCCCACTATCGGACCCCAAAGTCAAAGTACCCCTCCTATACTCCCTCCTAAACCCCTCAAACTCGGGATCGATCGTGGTCGTAGCTTTATCATACTTTTGCACAAACAGACGAGGGTGCACGAAGCGCGCGTTGTATTCGTGCATGACTTCGGATTGCAATGTTTGTCGATCGGAGAGGAGGTGGGTGTACGAATCGATGAGGAGCGTCGTCTGTGCGAGTGGGAGAGGGGGGGTTAGGAGGTGGATTCGGAGGATGAGAGGAAGTGGGGGGGGGGGGGGTATTAAACTTACTTGCATAACGACCAATGCACCTACGAGTGCAAACGGGATGAGGTTATAGGGCGTGAGGAAATGGTACAAGACCGCCAAAGGCGGTGGATAAAAACTAAGAGCATTTCACGATGTCGCCAACATATCAGCCACCCACGAACCGAGTACAAAGATGCTGGATAGTCCTGGATATGCTCATGCTCACGAAAAGATGAGAAGGGACCATTTGACGTAGTCCGGCGTCCAGACGTTGAGCTCTTGCACTTCGAACGATTTGGGCTCGTCGTCGTCGTAGCTGGCTTTCGACTTGGTAAAGAAGAGACCTTTGAGGAAGGAGAAGAAACTTCGCCGTGTAGGACGAGTCGGGGCGTTTGGAGGCGCTTGAAAGTCCAGCGTTGTTGAGCGAGCGTTGGGAGAAGCCAGTGGGTCCTGGGGCAAGGTGAGAGGAGAGGAAGGGCGAGTCAGGACGTCAGAGCGCTTAGAAAAGAGAGCGATGTGATCAGACCTTTCGGAGCATGAGGTGGTACTTGCGCCGCCGTGTGAACAGGTAGGCCGCATTGCCAAGTGAGATGGCGACCAACAGTATCGAAAGGATCGTTGCCTGCAGCAAGACAGCGAGATCTAATCAGCACCCCTTTCGCAGAGCTTGATCCCAAGTCCGTGCTGTCCGACGCCTGACGTACGAGCCAGCTCCAGTTCAGCCTCTGACTCTGCATGGCCTGCAACCTGAGCGCCTGCAGGCGTTGTTCGGCCGTCTTGAGATCACTCGGATTGGCGAGGAACCTTGACGACCTGACCGACGAAGAGCGGGTGATCCATGTCGGGAGCACGCTCGCAAAAATCGGCAGTCGGAGCACGAGGTGAAGCACGTTCAATCCGATGCTGAGCGGAATCCCGGCGGCGTCGAACGAGAGCAGTTCCCACGAGGTTGACATTGAAAGGATCGCAGTCGATGGCCAGTCGATGGCCCTGTCGCAGCACACACACGAAACAGGGTGTCAGCTCCGAGTGGCGCACGCTGACGAGCAGCCTTGCTGTTGGATGAGGTCGTCGCGGCCATGCGACCTACTTTTCTGTCAAACTGCGCAGTCGAACCCTGCGTGGGCTGTGACGAGGTGTTTGTTGCAGTGCTTCCCGAGCGAGAAACTTGCCGACGGGTGTGGATATCTGCCCCCTGTCGCGTGGAGGAGCTGCAAAGCGTCGCTTGGACGACGAGCCGATCGGATGCAACGACGACTGCGAGCTGGACAGATCGTGTGATGCACCATGGCTCGGGGTCGAGGGCGTCGCGAGGGAGGACGAGGTGCCGGACGAATGCCTCGAGCGGCGATACGGCGGTGTAGAGAGGTTCATTCTCGCGCGCGAAAGGCCATGTACGAGCGCAGAGAAGCGAAGGCGGGCAACCCACGAAAGCCCACGAGTGCGCCTCGGTCAATTGCGATTATTCCGACACTAACGATCCGTAATCACTCCTGACTTGCGGGGTTTCGGTGCCCAAAGTTTCACTCTGTGTCTGAACCCATATGATGTCCCGGGAGAACTCTGTGTAAAAGTGAGCCCGACGAGTTTTTAATTTTTGTTCGATCATCTGTCGATGCACACCAGATCAAACACCGAAGTTTTCCCAGGCCAGGTGCCGGCTCGTCGGCTATCTCGAGTTCCGTGATGCCAGAGGACGACTCACTGCCCGACCGCCTCACTTCCTCGCGCCACGCAACCTCACCCTTACCCACAGTATATATCCTTTCAGATGGCGCCCAAGGTCGTGCTCATCACAGGATGCAGTGAGGGTGGTATCGGGTGAGTTCCTTCGAGCACGTTCACGACAGCACCCCCCGTACAGACAGCGGTCAAGCTCGGTGCCTATTCCAGCCTACATCATCCTTACTGATCCTTCCCAAATCATCTCCTACCCACCTCCTCCCTCCTCCCTCAACCATTCCCCACCTTTTCCACCCTTCCCTTTTCCCCCACCAGCAACGCCCTCTGCCAAGCCTACTCCCGCGCCGGATGTCACGTGTTCGCAACAGCTCGTCGTCTTTCAGCGATGGAAAATCTCCCTTCTTCGGTCGACAGGATCCAACTCGACGTTCTGAACGAGGAGGATTGTAAGAAGGCGGTTAAGGAGGTCGTCGATAAGGTGGGGAGGATCGACATTCTTGGTAAGGCTCGAGTTGTTTTGAAGCGGTCTTCAAGGAGACGGGGTGGGGTGGGTTGAGGATGAAGGCCTCACTCAAACTGACTTGGGGGTTCTTGCGTGCTCGATCATCTACCTAGTCAACAACGCTGGTGCAGGAGGTACCGGAGCTTTGATGGACTTCCCCGTTGATCAAGCCAAAGTCAGAAATTCACCTCAAAAATTCGCGCGCTCAAAAAAAAAAAAAAAAAAAAAAAAAAAAAAAAAAAAAGGTCCTGAGCTCAATCCTCCCCTCTTCCCTTCCGATCCTTCCAGGCCGTCTTCGATACCAACCTCTTCGCTCCCATGCGTTTGGCCCAATTGGTCGTCCCCCACATGGCGAAGAAAAAGTCCGGTTTAATCATCAACATTGGTTCGATCGTCGGTTCGTCCTAGCCTGCCCCTTTCCCCCCCAAAAAGAGAGCCTGCAGCCAATGTCGCCCCCGCCCCTTTCGTTATACGAAACAGGTGTGATCCCTACCCCCTGGGCCGGCGTTTACGCCACTTCCAAAGCGGCCATTCACGCCTGGTCCGAGGTGTTGCGCATGGAAGTCAAAGGCTTAGGCATTAACGTCATGGTCGTCGCTCCGGGAGCGATTACGAGTGGGTTCGGCAAGAAGCAAGCCGATAGCTTTGATTTACCTCAAGGTATGATCGGGGAACGAAGAGGGAGGGAGTGTGGAAAGACTTGGAAAGTTTTTGCCGACTGATTTTGTTTCGAATTGGATGATTAGATTCGTTGTACCATTCCGTCGCGCAACGCATCATGGATCGAGCGGCGATGTCCCAAAGAGCCGGTAAGCTTTTGCTCATCTCACCTTCCAAAACTCCAAACTCGGATTCGAACTGAACCCCTCCCCTTCTCCTCGATACTAAAACAAAAAAAAACAAATAGATCATACCATGCCCGCCTCCAAATTAGCCCAGGGTATCGTCACTCGATCTCTCCGACCCAATCCCGCGACCTACTACACCGCAGGAGGGAAGGCGTTCCTGTTTTGGATTTTGGAGAGGTTGCCTCGATCGTTCGTTTGGTTCGTGTTGGCGAGGGCTTTGGGGACGAATCAAGTTGGGAAATGATGGGGGCAAGATTTTACCCGTTTTTTTTTGTTGTTGGGGGGGGGGGGGTTGGCAAGAATTGTATTGTTTGTGATGACGTTATGATGCAATCTGTTTTGTCGTTGTCGCTTTTTTACCCACCCAGAATTGATCGGAATGGGACCACACGAAGCTGATTTGACCTCCTACCTGAAACCAAACGCACAAAGCCTACCGATGAGAGATGACCCAATCAACGCAAAACCTCTGACCTAACTATTCAGTCAATGATGTTGGAGGAGAAAGAACAATGAAAAGTTGCGACTTCGATGAACAATACAGAATTGAGTCACCAGAAAACAGTGAAGGGGGCGGGAACGAAGAACTCACAGGTGCTGTAGTGGAAGAAGCGCACCAACGACGCGGCGAAACTCCATGGTGATGACGCTGATGACGACGATGAGGAACAGGATGGGCAAAGACACCAGTTGGATCAACTTGGGGTCGGATGCTGTCAAGTCAGCCAGCGAGAACGTCGTAACAACTCCGAACTCCTCGTACGACCGCAGGAGCCGACGGGCGAGAGAAGAGGATCGAGAAGGGGCTCAGCATCTGGCGCAACGAAGGGCGATAAGCTGAGCTTGACCATGGGTGATCGAAGAGCAGTAGCCTGTGAAGACGCGTGCAAGAGGGACAGATGCGATCGCATTCGGCGCTCGCGGTCGGCATGCCTGATCAGATCGCTAGGCCCCTATCGAACCCAGTCAAGTCATCCGAGTGCGAACAATCGCGATTCGAACCCACCTCAACTTGAGCACACAACAGATTCCCATAACCGGGAGAATAGCGCTTTCACACAACCCATTCACAGATGGTACCACCTACCTGTTCACTAAGGTTCGCGATCGGTCTCGACACACCCAGTCCGGACGATCCAATGACACATAAACAACGAGTAATTTCGAACTTCAATATGATGCAAAAAAAAAAAATTAAGGGTGTAATATTTATATAGTAAGGTGATTCGGTAGGAAGGGTAAAATCGAGGTCTAAAGTCCCTTGATAGGAAGAGAAGCTTGATCAAGAGAGCAGCAAGCGCAACTGAGCAAGCAAGCGAATCAAGGTGGTGAAATACCAAGATGGCGAAGTGGTGAAGTAGGCGATCCTTCTTGAAGGTCCGACAACGTAGATAAGTTAAGCGTTGACCAAAGTCGACCTCCTCATACCCCCACCCGAACGAGCCTTAACGCCAAGGGCGAAGACGAAGATGAGCGCGATGAAGAGGAGCAAGGTCTGGGTCCAGGTGACGCCGACAAGACCCTTGACAACCTTGCAGCGCGAGAAGTTCTCGATCCCGGAGCAATGTATCTTGTCCGTCAAGGCGGTGAGCGAAGCGACACCGATCAAGAGGAGAATCTGGGAGTAGAGGGAGGGATGGAGCATCAGCACAGCCAAACCTCTTGTAGAAACGCTAGTGCTTGCTAATGGTACTCACAAAAGCAATGGCAAGACCAATGAGGTGGGCAAAGATCCCAAAGAGGATGTTGTCGGGCTTGACAGCGACCCCGGCCACGAGGAAAACTGGAAAAAGGCCACGACCGAAGAAGTCAGAACCAAATAGTTGGAGGAATTTCAGATATCCGTAGGCTCCACTCACCCGACACGAAAAGGGACCAGATCGCACCGGCGAGGATGATGCGGATTCGGTCACGGTCTGATATCAAGGCCCAAGAAAGAAAATACGGAAACGTTCGGCACAGGTCAGCTCGTCTTGGTTCTGCTGCACCCTCGAGTGCAAGGTAGGGACAGGTGCCATTGAAGACACTCACAGGACACGGTGGGGTAACCGTGCGAGTTGTAGTGCGACACCAGCGATGCGGACATGGCGAGCGTGACGATACCGATCAAGGTGATCTAATTGCATCAGAGGAACAGGTCAGTACTGTGCACTTCGAGGTTCAGAGGGCGCTTGGTATGCTTTGCGCGTGAGCACCGGAAAGTGATCGATGGCACGTGCGGAATAGGCGACCAGGGACAAGGGGTTGACGAAGAGGACAACGACGTACCAGGCCAAAAAGGGGAGCGTGCACAAGCTTGACAGTTCCTTCGGAAACCATGATTGATGGTAAAGTTTGTGGTTTTGGTGAGAAAGAGGCTGAGCAAGGAAGCTGGACGGGTGTGTGCGCGGTTTGGATGTGAGTGGCAGAAGGACAAGAGAGGGGAGCCAAGTCGAGCAGTGACGTGCGACAGTTCCCCCTTCAGTCAGCGCGAGTCAGCGCGGCCGATCCCAAGCGTGGCTGCGTCGGCGCAGAGGCAGCGCTGGTTGGGCGCGCAAATCGCCGCCGCCGCGCGCGCCGCCACATCACGCGAGGAGATTGACGTCAGAGTCTGGGTTGGGACCTTTTTTGTGGCGATCCCTTGCACCGGCCCGCGAAGCGCGAAGGGCAGGCAAGTCTCAGTTGGCTCACGTACGGCCAGAAAGCAGCAGCAAGCACAGCCAGCTCTTCTACTGGCCTCCGTGGCTATGGATAATCGATCCGTCATCGATCAGAATGGCCGGGCTGTGCGTTTCGCAACTCCCATATTTTTCCGTCATAGGGGGTCCATTTCTTCGAAACCCTTCCATTCGATGCCAGTAGGGCTCTCCTCGAAATCGTACTGAATTCATTTCAGTCTAGGCAACCAAAACGGGTTATATGATGCTAACTCTCCTCAAATTTCTACACAGCTTCCACCTCTCTTCATCACCGCGGCGACACACTTGAAGGCCTCGATTCGGTCAGCCCTTTCAAGATCTGGAGGTCGACCCTTCCGCGCGACGGGTTGCCCGCTTGCGATAGCATGAAGGCGACGTCTAAGATGAGGAAAGACGGAAGGCTCATTAGTGTTGTGTGAAGAGGCGCAATGTGAATGAAGAATACGCACCCAAAGATTGCTCAAAGTTAAGTCGAGCTGAAGCCGATCAAGAACGAAAAGATCAGCTTCCGAGCGCAGGTCCATGTCCTCACGAATCTCTCGCACAGGAGCACTCACGATCACAGAAACTCTCGAACCTCAACGCCAATTCATCCTCACCCAATTCCATACTCCCACCCGTGCATTCGGTGACGGACTGGCCATCCTGTTGGATATCACCCGTCAACTCGAGGTGGATACCACCGAGGTTCGAGCCCATGGATTGGTGAATCCTTAGAGCTGACGAGATCTCCGAGACAATGTCGTGCATCGCTCGGGTCTTGATCCCGCCAGCGGCGGAACGGGTGTTGCCGTGCATGGGGTCGCAGCACCAAACCACTTTGGAAGAGAGCCGTTTGAAATCAGCCAGTGGCTCAGCACCGCCTGATCAATAGTAGTAATAATTCTACATACCAGGATGACCCGAAGCACTGACGGCCTCAATATGGGCAGGCAACTTTTGATCGACCAAATTGGCTCCATAACGAGTGATGAGCGTCACTCGACCTGGCTCCTTATCGGGGTCGACGATACCGAGCAAGCGCACGAGTTCAGCCGGTTCGGAAGTAGGTCCTACTTTGATTCCTACCGGGTTGCGAAGACCTGTTCAACCCTCGCCAACCGAGTTAGTGAGAGCGAGGAGGCCCCACACGTCTGATCCGGTCTGAGCACGAACCTCGGAAGAATCTGCGAACATGGTACAGACATCGTCAGTTCACTTTTAGGGGCCGACGACGACATGAAGAAACAGAAGAGGGAATAGGCTCACTCTACATGTGCGCCATCAATTTGCCGTGTGCGATCACCGATCCACTGCAGGCAGGTACAAGTATGAGAGTCGTAACGGTAAGCTCAGGGTAGGTGGATTCGCCGGCGCTGAAAACGACGTCGGGAGAAGCGACCTACGATAAAGTGCCTAGGATCGGTTACCGGGCGAGCGAGTATCAGTACAAACATTAACTCCGACGAATAAACATCTCGAACTCACGCGCTAGTGCAATAGTACGCTTTTTCTCCCGGCTTTGTCCTCGCGAATGAGGGGACGTAGAGCTCGCGCGTCAATGCCGATTCGTATTCGAGCATCAGGGCCTGTCGAAGAACTTGGTCCATCAGCACAAGGACCGAATACATGAGATGCGTATCACGACCTACCTCGTGACTCATGAAGATATCCACACTCCCGAGCGCGCCGTTTAGCCCGTTTTTACCCCCTCGATCACCACCTACAACACCGAGAAATTCGAGCGCGGAGCTCAATTCGGCGACGATGCGTTCGTAACTCTTCAACAAATCCGGCGAGCGCACGTGCGAGAGGGGTAACGACCAAGGTACGTCTTCGCCATTGGCGTTGAGTAAGGAGGCGAAGCCTGAGGCGAGGAGTGCTCTAACGTGGTTCACGGTTGCGGCGGAGTGGAAGTAGGCGGAGAGGAGACGCTCGGGATCGGGGAGACGATCGTCAGGGGAGATACCGTTGACATTGTGCCCGCTGAGTACGGCAATACGAAGCGTCAAGACTGAGTAAAGCGCTGAAGTAGGATACGCAGGGGAGCAGAGCGGACTGACCGAAAGGAGGGAATTTCCTTGCCGTCAACAACTTCGGTCTGCTTTGACCTCGGTTTAGCGTACTACAGCAAAGAAAACACTGTCAGTCATGAACTTTGACAAAGACATTGCGTTGGAGACCGACCTGTCCACCCATCCTGGCGATTCGCACGACAGGTTTCCTCATGCCCCCTGTCGGAAAAAGGTGATGAGTCAAAACGTCCGAACGAGCCCTCGGCCGCGTGGGTGACTCACAAATAAGAATGAGCGACATGGACAGAAGCAGCGAGAGGCGATGCTCGATCTTTTCCGAGGTGCAGTAATCAAAGAGCTCTGTAAGCGTAATGAGAGGTGGATGAGTGCATCAATCCTCGCTCGGTCTGGTGTGCACGTGGAGCCGATTTTCGAACGGGATGACTGACCAGCACAATCACCACCCTGAAGCAGGAACGCGTCCCCCTTGGCTACTTTTGCCAATTGAACTTTGAGTCGTTCAATCTGTTGAGCATGTCGAGGGTGTGATCAGCTGCTGCCACCTCTCCCCTTTCGGTCCGTCGGTCCGGCTTTGATTTGACGGTCGGAAATTGAAACTTCGCACCGAGAATCGGGCAACGGACGTGCTTCGCGCGCGAGTCGCTGGGAGCTTACCTCTACAGCCGACACCAGAGGAGGAAGAGCGGACAAGTTCTCCACCACAGCCGAGAGAGATTTCTTGGGCTTGTAAAGCATAGGATCGGGCACGGGTGCGTCCGTCTCGCTGATAGGGGTCGGTGCGACGGGGTAGACGACGTCCTGGGCCACTTGCTTGGAGCGCCATGATTGTGGGTGCCAGTCCGATGGGGCAGCAAGGGTCGCGGCTACGAGCTTGATTAAAGGTGTTTCCATCTTAACTGAGTGCACTCAAGTGGCGATGGTGCGAGTTCAGCTGCAGCGCTCGGAATGGATGAGAGCTTGAGGAGGAAACGACGAATGCTCTCGCACTCGAGTCTCGCAATTCGCGCGTGACCGCGTGAAAACAAATTGCACGCGCCCAATTTGGGGCCGGCGCTAGGCTCGACGCCCCTGGGAGGAGCTTGTGAGTTATCGGCGCGCTTGGCCCAGTTGCCATCCGAAATTTTGGCCCTGAAAAGTGCCCCCTTGCTGTAGCATGGCATATATTGGTGCTATCTAAAAACTGGAGGGATAAGTCTTTACTTCATCATTATTTACGAGGCTTCACCCAAGCTTGAAGTCTAGGAACGATTGATCATCTCGCTACAGCAGCTTGCAGTGAATCAACTGATTCCGAACGCGAGACAGGTCGGCGCACGGACCAGTCGTAGTCCAGTCCGCGTCGCTGCATAGATCCAGGTCACTTTAAGCCCGGCCGCGCCTCACGCATCCTCTCAGGCTCTCTCTCCTCCACTCAACATCGCACCTCCCCTTATGATGAGCCATGCCGGTACAAACAACGAGGCCGATTAGGGGACCGCCCCGTCGACATCCATCAATTGAGTTCAGGGCGTCTCCCTTGCGATCAGCTTCAAGGGCCAGTCCTACGACTTTGTTCGGGCGAGTTGATTGGCGTCTGCTTGTTCGGGTCATTTTTGGCTTTAGATATTGTCGCGCTTGACGTGGACCACGGTGATCGTGCAAAGAGGAGAATAGCGAAGCGGACTGAAACGGATCAAGCCGAACGGAGCAGGCTCGCCGATGATGAGAGTGCCACTTGCACGGTGCCCGGGTTGGCCGGAGCGTCGCCGAAAATTGTAGTCGGCGCATCCTCGCGAAGGGCAGCTTCGTCTGACTCCCCCCGTTGAATCTCGAAAGAGCTCTCGTCGAAATTCGCGTCATCTGATACAAACACCGTGTTGGTGTCGGGCCGCCAGAACATCCATCCCTGGTCCGCGTAGCCAATGAAGCGAGCCTTGACCCGGGGCGGTTTGATCTTCGAGGAACGACGTTCCGGCGCGATCCTGACGTATGCCACGCAACCCCATACGGGAACGCGCGAAACGTTGAGTTTGCGAAGGTGGTACATTTCGAAAGGTGTCGAGCCTGGTAACGCGGCGGTAGTTCGACGATTGCTTACATAAGTGAATGCGTTCGACGCGAATGCCCAGAAGGACCTGGACAGTGGTAACCCTGAGACCAGCAGCCAGATCCGCACCGTCTCGAACATGGTGCGCCATCCCGGTTCGACGACGCCGTTTTGGTAGTGCGCGTAAGGTACTGTGGTTCTGTGCTCAATCCCTCGGTCCTTGAAGAAGACTTTCAGGGCGTTGTTCACGAACTCCCCACCGTTGTCGGAGTGAAAAACAGACACGTTCCGTCACGACTTCGTTCCATTCTTCGGATAAATTCGATGACTATGGTTGTCACGTCAGACTTCTTGGCGATCGGAACACTCCATCGAAAACGTGAGTAGTCGTCGACTAGGCCGAGGGCCATGACCTCGCCACTGAAGCTTTCATGACGAACGGGACCCCAGAGCTCCACGTGAATCGCGTGGAGTGGCTTGTCGGCGCGAGAAGCAGGCCCCTTGGGAATGTTGGCATGAAACCCTCTTCCTTGCATGCAACCCGCACATTGAGCTACCTCAAAATCCCCCCTTTTTATGTTCAAACCCATGACAGTCCCTTTCCGATCCAAGCACCGTCAACGATGTCAGGGAAGGCACACACCCTCGAGGATATTGGCGTACTCAACCGCATCAATTGGCCAGTTTGGGCGCCTGCGATACGCCTGGCGCTGCAGTCAATCAGCGCTTTTCGCGTCGCAAATGGCGAGCAAGCGAAGCCGCCCGCCACGCAGCCCCGGGGTCAATCGCTCAAGGACTACACGTCTTTATGCAACGACTTTGACTCGAAGGACGCAAAAGGGAGGACGCTGATCCGAAGCAATGTGGATGGCAACACCTGGTTCAAGTTGAAGGGGTCCGCCGTAGGCGCCAGCCTTCGTCAAGTCTGGACCGACCTGGTCAAAATGTAAAAGATTGCGTTTTGGTTACAACAACTAAACATCGACCGGGACGAGCTCGACGGCATCTACGGGACGATCATCTCGGCCCTAGGACAAGAATGTGGCGAAGCGCTGCGGGTAATGATCTTACATGTCGACACCTTCGCCGTCAAAACCATACTCATGGAGCAGCTGCCTGAGAAGTACACCTTCGCGTTCCGCGAAGAGAATAACATCGATGTGTTCTGCGAAAAGGTCAGGAACGCCTACGAGGAGGACGTTCATGAACGGTGCCGACGTCAGCCCACGCGCCGAGCAATCGGCTAGCGCGTTTTCCGCGTCGCGCCAAGACACTTCCCAGGGACAGGTACCGTCTTGTAATGGGAATTGCGCTTGTGGCAATCAGGATCACGTCTTCGCTGCGATGGGACAAAGCGGAAACCAAACCGGACCCGCCAGGAACAGCCACCGCTCGATGGGCAACCATCGTAGTAGAGGAGCCACGAAGACTCGCGCGGAGCACTACGCAAATGCGGACAAATGGGGCAAGATCGTAGATGGAAAGCTTTGTCTGCGCGAACAACCAATGCCTCAACTGTTCCGGGTTCGGCCACCGGAAAGCCGGTTGCACCTCGAAGGACCCGGCCGTCGACAGAATGCGATACCTACAGTCGCTCCAAATAAACATCCCACTCCAAGGACACGCCTTCTAATTCGTAGAAGATCCCATTCCGATGAGCCTTGCCGATAAAATGGGCACCTCGTACCACTTCACGAATTACGCGTTGCAAGTCAACGAGGAGATGGTATTCCGCGCCGTCACCTCCAAGGAGAATCCGGAGCTCATTTTTGATACTGGGGCCACAACGATAAGTCGTTGCTTTGTGATTATGAAGACTTGGATTTTCCTACTGTGATGGTCGATGCAACGGGGAACCGCACTTCGGCAATCGGGCGAGGCACGCTCAAGGCCGAGTTCAAGCTCGCCGACGGCACCGTGTCCAACATGTAAATTGCTCGCGTCCTGCACGTTCCTGGATTCGTCGTCAACCTCATCTCAGGACCATCACTTTGCAAGCAAGGCGTACGTATCGAGATGGAACACGATCGCTGCGAGTTCGTTCAAAATGGCAAGACGTTCGCGATCGCCAAGCGCGTCGGTTCGAAATACATTTTTCAGGCTCGTCTCTATACCCGCAACCCAGTTGAAGCCCACACGCTGACGGTCTCCGAACCCATCACGGTAGGAGAATTCAAGTCTTCATAATCACAAAACAACGACTTATCGTTGTGGCCCCAGTATCAAAAATGAGCTCCGGATTCTCCTTGGAGGTGACGGCGCGGAATACCATCTCCTCGTTGACTTGCAACGCGTAATTCGTGAAGTGGTACGAGGTGCCCATTTTATCGGCAAGGCTCATCGGAATGAAGGTGACTGATGTGGTGTTGGAGATCTTGCACCGCAATTGAGTTCACGGTTGAACTGATCAGACGCTACCAAGTTGAATTTCGATGCGAGGCGATCTTTGGTCCAGGAAGACGAGAACACGAACTTCAGTCAACGGTCGATAGCAGAGTCAACGATTAGTGAGGAACCAGTCAAGAGGACTCCGCACCGCCGCTGACGCAGTCCGCGCCTCCCTGGCCAAAATGGCTTAAACTACACATGCGCGCGCGAAACTCATGGGGCCCATATGGAAAAACGACGTATGTCTGCCAAGACCAAAGTTATCTTGCACCGTGAACAGCTCCCTTCTGATTTCAATCAGCATCGATTGAAATCGTTATTATTTTTGCCAGCCCCTTCACAACTAACTACACGCAAAGTTACCTTGCGCCTTAAATGGCTCCCTTCTGATTCCGCATCGCTTGAACTTGCTGGCTTTTTTGGCTGTGTTGTCCAGTTGTGAAGGGGCTGGCAAAAATAGTAACAATTTCAATCGATGTTGATTGAAATCAGAAGGGAGCCGTTCACGGTGCAAGGTAAACTTGGTCTTGGCAGACATACGGCGTTTTTCCATATGGGATCCATGAGTTTCGCGCACGCATGTGTACCCAAATGTATGTACCCAAAAACCCCAAAGACGCTTCTAGCCATTACTGCTCGCGCAGTCCCTTCCAACAAACAGGACTCGTTGGGGCACGAGGATCTGGCAAAGACGCTTGCGATGTTCATGAAGATTGAGTCGATTTAAGCATTGCAATGAGCTGGCTGAGAAATAAAACACAGCTCAGTTATAGCTAAGACGATGAGAGGGGGGCGCTGCGAGATGCCCTCGAATTTTCTACTTGGAAACGTGTGGCAGCTAAAGCCCCTTTCGCCGACAGGCTCCTGTCCCCTCTCAAGGCTCCCGACCTAATTTGTCGTGAATGCCTCTGTAAAATGAGTCAAAGCAAAAATGAAAACAAATCATAAATTTAGAGGTTTCCCGTCCACGCAATCTCGACCATGACATTGTCGACGTCCTGCTGGGTCATCTCGGACCGAACCGACGGCGCGGCGGCGGACGCGGACACCGCGGGCCGGGCCGGGGCCGATTCCTTTCTGTGTCAAAGACTGAAGTGCCTATGAATCCGATAAAGGGTTTCGCAGATATATAACCATGTGCGTATACAAAAAAGAGACCCCTTCATTCCGGCTGCAAAACTCCTTGATGCATCCCCTCATCAATCTCAATTAAGCCCCGCGACGATGTCGATGGGGGACGCGCCAACTCGCGCCGGGACCCGCTCGTCCTCTACCGTCACCCCACACAGCTTCCACCTCGTGACGTCGCCTTTCAACCCGCCTCGGTTCTCACCCCACCTCGGTTCCCGACCAAAGCATACATACACACGTGCCCCATAATTTACTTCTCATCGTGGTCATGAGCCCCGCTCCACCGGACGATGATCACGTCTTCTTCACTGGTGAGTTCCCGTGTCTGCGAGCGGGTGTCATCATGACACAGGGCCACGAGACCTCAGAGGCGATGCGCCAGCCGTATCACGTGTTTTGTTTGGCTGATCAGCTGAGCATCGTTCGTCGACCGGAACCCGCAGTGACGGGTTGTTACTCCCTCGACTATTCCGAGATCGGTGAGTCCACCAAGCACACACGATGCACTGTCTCTTTCATGGATCTGATCTACCATTATTCCCACCAGCGCTCAATCCGAACTCTTCGCGCAAAAGTACGGCGGTCAAGTCGATTCCTTCCGCACGCGAGCCGAGGCGTTGCTCAAACTCTCTACGGTCGGCGTCTCGGCAGGCGCTCGAAGATCAACGAGTAAAGGCTCGTGCAACATTTCCTCTTCACAATCGAATGGTCGGGACGCGGGTGCTGCAGAAGTGCAGGTCTACGAAGATGACTTAGACGACTCGGAGACCGACATGCCGGTGATCGTCATTTCGACCAGCGATTGATCGGGGAGGCGTCGATTTGACATGCGGTCACGCCGGAGAAGCTCGGTTCGAAGCGGATTCCGCCAGACGCGTTCGTAATTGGAGGGGCGTTGCAGTGGGGAAAGAACGAACGAGTCGGGCTTTCCAGTCCGAAAGACTTTGTTGTAGTAGATAAATTGTGTTTGGCTTCACTAAAATTTTGGTTTGCATCGAAGGACACTTGTTA
Source organism: Microbotryum lychnidis-dioicae p1A1 Lamole (assembly GCA_001244265.2). Taxonomy (NCBI): domain Eukaryota; kingdom Fungi; phylum Basidiomycota; class Microbotryomycetes; order Microbotryales; family Microbotryaceae; genus Microbotryum; species Microbotryum lychnidis-dioicae. The sequence continues at coordinate 363,322 of CDLV01000007.1, forward strand.
TTGGACATGATCAGAGTCTGCGCTTAGGGCCCGGGCGTGAGGCATGCGCCTGTGATGTGCATGAAGTACAATCTGACCCTCTTGACTACTGGAAATGCAAGTTACACTTGAAAATTATAGAAGCTATTTATAGCGCTGTACTGTAAGGCACCCGCTTACAGTCGGATTTTGACATCACTGGGCGACTCTTCACTTCTCCCGTACATGCATGTGGACATCAGCTGAATCTATCACGCTAATCTGACCATATCAGAGTATATATACAGCTGTTTCGATGGTTTGCTGAGTTTGTCTTTTACGAATCTTCGGCGATGTCGAGCTCCTTGCACTGCATAAAGACTCCGTTCTCCGAGTAAGGCTGCCTGCGATCTGAAGCGAGGTACTGAGCGATCCTCGGAGAAATTTGAATACGCTTGTGCAACTCAAAAAGCTTGGGGTAGTCGGGCTTGATCTTGGCGAGCCAGTTTGGGAACGCGAATTGGAGCTGTGCAAGGATCGAAGAAGAGGACAATGTCTCAAACTAGTCAGCAATTTCTCGAGTGGAGAAAGCAGTACAAGCATGCTCGAGAGCGGACTGACCCCATCGACCAGTTGAAACGCCGCCAAATCCACATAGGACACACCCGACTTGAGCAAGTACCCATTTCCCGCCTTTTCAATCGCCGTCTCGAGATACTTGAAGTAGAGAGGGAGGCGCGTTTCGCGGAATTCTTTCGCCTTTTGGATCGCTGCATCTTTCTGGTCGTGGTAGAACATGGAGGCCGAGATGGGATGGTGGGTGTCGTGCGCCTTTGATCAAACTTGGTCGCTGGTCAGTAGGACTGTTGACAGTCCGCCCTAGGTCCCCGGGCCTGGCTCCGGCTGGCTGAGTTTTCAATCTCACCTCGTTGACAACGTCGAGAATCGTCAGCAGCAATTCTTGTTGATGGAAGTGGCTGACATCGTCCAAAGAAGCCTTCGCGTGCTTGAGCCTTTTGGTATCAGGCTGTTGATTCTCCTGCTCAGCGCTCGCCTCCGAGGCAGCAGCGGGACGTTCAGAGTCGAGGCCGATGGGCGCCACACGCGCCGAGAGGAACGAGATGATGTTGGGCGTTTGTGAGATGACGGCCTCAACTTTGTCGGATCCACTAGACTTGACGACAAGAATGGGAGGGGCAAAAGGAGTAGGGTTGTCCTCTAGGTTGGAGGTGATGACCAAGGACATCAGTTGAGAGATGTTTTCTCCCAGTACCGTGCCGGACTCGGACTCGGACTTGATGCTACACTCGAGTGAGGCGCAATTCGTGGACTGACCACAGCCTTCGAATGTGCCCTGGACGTAGGGTTGAACGGCTTTCTGGCCTTCTTCGGTCGCGGTGTCGTGGTACGGGGTAGCAGTCGCTTCGAGGTACAATCGAATGAACTGCGGAGAGTCGGGGGGGGGGGGGGCACGCCGTCATGTCAGAACGGCGGCGACAGCTGCTACCGTACCGTGTGGATGTACAACTCACTTCAGCACGTCCGGGCATACCTGATTTTCAATCGACCAGATGTGAGATGTGGTATGGTAGGGCGAGGCTTGGTTAAATGAGCGTCCTGAGGATGGATGACCCGACCGTTGCTCCTCGCCGCGACCATGTGGTCGGACTCGGCCCCGGAGGCAGTTGCTCACTCACCAGCGTGGTAGACAATGGTGTAAGCCGACATTGTAGTGAACTCAGAGAAATGAACGTTTATTGACTGGTGCTCGGTGTTGCTCGGTGTTGCTGGATGCGTAGAGAGAAGGGAGCAGGGCGAGAAGAAGATCCGATTCGTCACTTTGCTCGGTGCAGATGAACCTCCCTCGGAAGACCCGCGCGGCCAATCCCGACGGAACCTACCGGGGCGATCGACTCGGAGGGCCACACCAGAACAGCTGCAATAGGGCCAGCTAATATGACGAGTTTGTACGCTCCTTTCTTAGTTTAGTTTTGTTTTTGAAGTGCTTATGGTTCCGCCCCCGGCAACCACTTTCATGTGGATCGCGTTCCTGTAATGCTACTAGTACTACTACTACTAGCGGCGCGGAGGGACACGTACCGTCACTGCAAGTGTTCCATCTTGAGCGGTCCAGATTACTCTGCATTCTCAGGATAAACATGGGAACGTCATAACATTCCAATTCCCACTCCGCCACTGCGCCTCACTCTAACTTGATGTTGGCGGCGGCATAGTGCCTTGCGCCGTTTTAGGTAGATGAATCGAAGCGCGCCGCGCGCGGCCGTCGTTCCATCCCTGGCATCGCCACCGGTCGGCCGATGAGAATATTGTTTGACCCTGACTTGTTCGCTAGTTTGGCTGCAAATCACAGGCTTCCAGTTCAGCGGCTCAATGCCAGTATAGCGACTCGTGATTTCTTGATCGCGGAGTGCAAGGCGACATCCCGGCAATACCATCGCATACCGAGACATAGCGCGAGATGCACAGATCCGAGAGTACACCCTTTGTAGCGACAGCGTCATGATGATATTACATGCCTTGCATTCAAAGTAGCTTCAGAGCACTCTGTTCAAACTCAACCAATGCATCGGCCCTCAACTGGACCCATTCGTCCTCACTGGCCCCTGAGCAGCTTTTCAGCAAGTCAATGAGATAGCCCACATCTCTCAGCTCCTTCGTGGCTACCCGCTCAGGCGTCTTGCCGGAAGCGACGTTGATCGTCATTTCGCCAGCTTCCTCGTCCCACGACACGGCCTCTTTATCCCAAGCAGCGTGCTTCTCCCTCCTCTTTTGCAAGATCCTGGCAATGAGCTGCATCCCATTGGTTGACTGCCGCTGCGCCTTAAGCGTCCTCTCCCGATTGTCCCACGTCAGCTGGCCACGGTCCATCGCGTTCTCCTCCTCAATCATCCCTTCCACTTTTCCCCTCTCCCACAGCTTGACGAGACCGACAACAACCTGGCCATGCGTTCGTTCGTTCGGATCGAGGCCGTAGACTTTGAACGCCTCCAAGACGTGCGCCATTGCGACCCAATCTTGCCTTTGCAGGAATAGCTTGAGGAACGTGTTGAGCGTGATGGTGGACATGATCGGCTTCAGCAATCCCGGCAAGACCAAGAGTCGTTTACCGCCCGTAGCTTCCCGGTGAGCATCGAGGAATGATCGGTACAGCGCTCGAGCAGTCGGTGGATCTTGGGATGGGTAGCCTGCCTCGCGCTGCAAGGGGCTCGCACGGTGGGCCTCGACACGATTCGGACGATGAGCAATACGCAAGCCTCGACTTGAGCTCGGACGTAGCATCGAACTTTCGCGCCGTACTTGAGGCTGAATCAACGCTTGGATGCAGAGCCGCCAAGTCATGTGGTCGCGCTGCCACCCACCCTGCATCATTCTGGCGAGCAAACCCCAAAACGAAGTGAAACGAGCTCGCTGCAGTTCGACGCGCAGCAGGGCGTTGAAGACAGGCGTCGAGAGTCGTACACAATCCCGGTGTAGCAGAGAAACGATCAAGTAGGCCGCGTCGCGTTCGGCTGGGCGTCGATACGTCGCGATCGCCAGAAAGTTGAGGAGGGCGAGGTATGGCTCCGCAGGTGGAGACTCGAGGATCGTCAAATCCTGCCCGCCCGTATGGGTCATCAGCCCATTGCTTCGTCTATGTAGCGAGGATCCAGTCGTTTCGAGGACGGGGAGCGTTTCCGAGCCTCGAGACTCGAACCACAGAATACGCCACTGGAAGAAGAGCTCCTGCGCGCCGTCAATGTCGCGATCGGAGGCCTTGCACCGAATTGCCTCGGCCCACATCTCGGGCCGACCAATGTCGCCTTCATGAGCCGAGTCAATATGATTGGCAAAGATCTCGAGGGCCGCATCGCTTTGGCCAATTCTCTTGAGAGCATCCATCGCCGCAAGAGCAAAGTGTGCACCGAGCTTCCTGTCCTCGGCCGATCGCTCCATCCCGTCCTCGGTCGGCTCTTGCGATTGCTTGACCCATTCTATGAGAGTCTCAAGGTAGGCTGGGTTCGAGACAATTTGGCTTGCGGAATTGGTGATGACGAGCTTGGCTATCGAAGCCGGGATGGCCCACCCCTTGCGACGCGAGGCCTTGAGCGCCTCGAGCGCACAAGAGATCTGACCATATTCGATGAAAAGGCGCAGCAGCGAGACGATATTGTCCGAGCTGACGAAAGACGGAGAACGGCTGAGTTCGGTGAGGTACACATGCAACGCGTATTTGGGTTGACGCCCTCGCAGCAGGTGCGCGAGGTTGAATGCGAGCTCGGCCGGGCTCGCGGCGAGCATTCGCCGTGAAGGACCCTTTGGTGCTGATACGGGTAGCCTTGGTCCCATTTGAGCGCTTTCTCGAGCTCCATGTGGCTGGTCAGGTCGCGCAAGCGATGCGCCGTCTATCGAATAACTCGCACCGGGCAGCCGTGACGTCGAGGCTATCGGTGCGAAGCTCGTCGGGGCGTTCGTCACAGGGACTCGTACGGTGGCAGGGGTCGACAAGGTACGAGCAGCCTGTCGCCTCGTGGATGCGGTGAGACAGGCGCAACAAGGCGCCAAGGGCATCATGTTGCTAAGAGTGTGAGGTCCAGTTGTGGCTGAGAAGATGAAGCCGGTTCCCAAGCCGCCACTCGAGGTTCGGCGGCCTCAAGACCTTGTCCATCCGGCGGGGCACTATCTGGCACTATGCCAGTCTGTGCAAGTGTACTAGTAGGCTCAAATGAGACTCTGGCGGAGAGCTGTGGTAGTTGAAAGGTGGGACAGGATGGGACATCGGTACATCTCACCCGAAAACCTGCTAAAATGCAAGATCACCTACTAGTACGCTGTCAGGAGTTCATGTTGGCCGGGGTCGATGCAACGCCAAAGGCTATCACGTGACCGTCGAAGGCGTTCGCTTCAAGTCGATCGATCGGTCGATGCCGATCGCCATGATAGTTTGCCAGCAAATACAAAATATCACCCATCTTAAGTGGGTTGGCGTGACATCCACTCAAGGTGCACATGCTGTTCGTTTTTTTGCTGTTTCCTTTTACAATCGGCCCGTGTGGGCACTGCAGATGTAGGCCCGTCCGTCGCCCGAACCGATAACCGACGAACCGCGCGACCGTCACTCTTCACGGAAACACTTCAGGTTCTGTTTCGAACCGATCCGACTTGGAATCAAAACAAAAAAAAATCAAACCTGGCGCTGATACCAAATCTGTGGGTACCTGCCTACCCAGCACAGCATGAGTGAAGCCTTGCCGAAATTTGCCGGTGATAGCTCCCGCTCGATGGCTCGGTGAATCGCGCGGCCTCGTATCCCCGCCCGCCCGGAACGGGCGACATGCGAAAATAGCGCTTCCAAAAGGCGGTTTCGCTAGTGGCGGCTATGTAGGGGCCCCGCACTTACCTACCTATTGTTTGCGATTACCAGGTTACTGACCAAAGAGGTACTCGCATACATCTAAGTAGCTTCGACATTGAACTATACGGCTTCTTTGATCCTGCTCTCCCTCTTTGCTTTGCACCCTTAACATCCAACTGACGTGACGCCGACCTTTGCAACCCCCTGTCTCTTCCGCCGGTGTCGACCACTGCACGATGAAGGTCCATTTCGCCGTTTCGACGCTGATGGCAGACTCCAGCTGACGTTTGCGGTTACAGCGAAAAAGGACGCTGGAGTTCTTGCTCGTGGAGTAAGTAGCAGACACTGACCCAACCTCTTCGATACCCGCGAAATACTGATGAGTGGTGGCCTACTGTCCCCTAGTGAGTGCGACCGCCGATTGCGCGCAGGTTTTTGGTGTCCAAAGCGTCGTGTGTTCCGTGCCTGTAGAAATTGCTCTGGACCGTAAGTGCATCCCCGCTCCGCCAATGCGCAGGCACAAACATGCTTGGTCGTGCATCGCTTGTTGAAGATCGCCCATTCGTTGGCTCACGTGCGGAGACGTATCGTCAGTTCGAAACGGCAAAGGCGATCATGGCCGCGAACTCGGCAGCGATGAAGCTCACGCGGGAACATTGGCTCTACCTGTATGGCTGGGAGAGCCAAGGAACGATTGGCGACATCCAATCCTCGCGTCCTTGGTACTGGAATCGTAATGCCGCCGCCAGATGGGATGCTTGGAAGGACGACTTCGGCATGTCTTGTGACCAGGCCCGATCAAAATACGTTCAAGAAGTTTTGAAGATCATTGCAGCGAAAGCTACGAAGAAGATTCAACGAAGTGGATTACACAGATAGAGGCAGCTCGATCTTGGAAGAATAATTCACTGTGATCGGTGCAGCTGTCTGTTGACAAGGATCGGATCTTGTGAGCGAGATGGCGGCGACAACTTGCAAATCGCGAGCGATCTCAGAGGTGATCAGGTCACAAATGAGCCAGTGGAGACACAAGTTTCAGAAATTCCTATCCGGTGTGTTTGTGGTACCCGCAACTGAACAGTGTGCGTGGTTCGAAGAACGAGTTGCCGAGGAGACGAGCTTTCCCGGTGGCCGATTGTTCTTCCGCCTTTGTTTCAGACCGTGGCAGTGCGGTTCTCGGCACCTAGTAGCTATGTACCGAGGCCCGATACTGTAAAGGCTGTCCCACGCTTGAGAAAGGACTTGCCAGGATAATCTCCCACTGCTGCAAGCCCGTCGATCGGTTGTAGGATACCGGAAGCTGAGTGCAACGCCTGTTGACCCCGCGCGCGCCACCTGCCTGAACAGGCAGAACCTTGAGCCCAAATCGTTATTTTTTCCGAGTCTATGCACTCGACTTATACGCCATGTGGAAGCAAGACAGTATCGGCGGCGTCAAACTCTCCGGCCCCTGATCTTCCCAATGACGGCTTTGCACCGATACGAAGCCAGAAGTAAAGACGTCGAAGGGGTCGTCAAATTCTTCACCCGGATCCCCAGAAGATATCGGACGGCAGACGAGTGGCCAAATGGATTCTCACCGCCATTGCCGACATTAAGTCGGCTTAAACCTTAATGTGCAATTATCCATGATCATTGAATAGCTCTGGACCTTGGAGGCATGCGGGCACTGAGACTTGAAATCGGCTGCCGAGCCCCCGGCGCTTTTGCTTTCCAGTCCTTCCGGCGAGACGAGCGCCGGGGCTCCTGATCACGTTTACCGAGTCCAGCTGTCGAGCATATTGGATTGAAAGGTCGAACCAGCCATGCGTGAGCTCGACACGTTGCCAATGGAGTGTCTGAACCCTTGCTGTGTACACGAATGGTTCCCTCGAAGTGGAACGGGAAGTCCGAGCAACTCCGTGAGACAGGAGACGAACTCTCTCTTGACCCATGAAACCCAAAGATGAGATCAGAGTTCACTTGAGTCCAAGGCAAAACGCGCGACTGACTCGAGTCAAGTTCGAACAGCGCCGTGCCGTTCGGGGGTCGCGGTCACGTGAAACGTTTTGGCCAAGCACGTGCTTTCGACCGTGAGATCGATCCGGCGCCTCTGTCGACTTTGTGGCTCTAGCTCTTGAACACATCGAGTGCGTTCGCGCTTCAGCAGATCCGAAAACCGCGTCTATCACAGTGAATGCACACATCGCGCGTGTGAGATCATTGTAAGAGACCCAACATAGCTCGCCGACGCCGGCTTCAAAGTTCAAGGACGTGATCGTCATGCCAGTCACCGCGACGCGGAGGCGGTCCTTGACCGCTCGCTTGGTCGAGACCGTTCGTTTCTATGGACCTCTCGGGTTTACATCGTTTGGTGGACCATCAGCAAATTGTAAGCAAGTTTTGGATGATCTCTACGGAAGGTACCGACTGCCAACGTACGCCGGCGCCGACGATACCTAACGCGCCTTCAAGTCTTGAATATGTGCCCCGCTTGGCTCCAGGTCTGAGGCCCGCGCTGATAGATTCGGGACCGTCTGCTCAATCGCAGTAATTTTGCTCCGCAAGATCTTCGTCATTCGCGAAAAATGGATCGATGACACGACGTTCCAAGATTTGCTCGCATTGGGGAACGCCCTGCCCGGTCCGGCCTTCTCTCAAATCGCCTTCTCCATCTCGGCGATTCGAGGAGGCACCCCGGCGGCCGTACTCTCATTCGTTCTCTTGACCGGCCCGGGCATGTGTGCCATGATCGGTATCGCATTTGGAGTCAAGAGAATCCCCAATACGCTTCCAGACATTGCGTTCGCACTTTTCACCGGGCTCAACTCGACGGCTATTGGACTCGTTTCGCTTGCGGCGTACCAGCTGAGTCTGAAGGTCATTACAGACGACATCACTCGTCTGTTGGTCTTCTTGATGGGTGCAATTTCGGCTTGCTACGAATCGCAATGGCTCTACCCCGTATTAATGGCTGCGAGCGGAATTTCTACTTACTTGTTCGACGAGGCGACCGAGTACCGAGTCACGCGAAGAACTAGACGTGAGCGAATTGCAGAATCCCCCGTCGTGCCTGAACAATCCGAGGACATCGAGATGGACATCGCTCGGCCGATACCAGCCGTCACGAGGGATTCCATCGAGGCAGAAACACTGCACAAAAGATCGGTCGTCACTCGGCGTGACAGTCATTGCGAGTCGAGGGGACGCTACCCGACTCCGCCTCCTGAAGCATCCTCCTCTCGGCCCAGCCAGGGTAACACGAGCGACGACGCGGGTGCCGAGGTTCAAGAGGAGGAGCCACCGTACTTCGCCATCACGGTCAAGCAAGGCTTGATGATCTGCACCGGCTTCTTCGCTCTTCTGATCTCCTTGATCGTCTCGCGCGCCTTGACGCCTCGAGCACGGATCCTCGACTTCGTGACCAACCTCATGCTTGGCGGCACGCTCATCTTTGGTGGCGGGCCCGTCGTGATTCCTCTCTTGCGATCATACACCGTCGATCCAGGGTGGGTCGCCCCGCGCGATTTCCTCCTCGGTTTTGCGTTGCTGCAAGCCCTACCCGGCCCTCAATTCAACTTTGCCGCGTTCTTAGGAGTTCTTGTGATCCCATCCCAGCCATTCTTGGGTGGCCTCTTGGGCGCGATGGCGATCTTTACCCCAGGAATATTGCTCAAGTTGGGTGCTCTACCTTTGTATCAAAAATTCAAGACTAACGGTCCGGTGCGGAGCGTCTTGAGGGGTTTCAACGCGGGGGCCATCGGACTCGTACGTCTCGAAGTGACCGCGTCCGCAGTTGGACCTGGAGCGAGCAGCTTGCTGATAGAGTTATCGTCCTTCCCTCCCCAGATCTACTCGGCCGTCTATCGCCTCTTCCGAGTCGGCTTCGTCCAAGGATCGACCCTCGACCCCGGCGTCCCCGCAGCCTTCCGATCTCTCGATCAGGATGGCTTCTGGGTTTCGATCGTAGCGGCGACTTTTGTCGCGTGTGGTTGGTTCAACGTTCCGACACCGGTTGCGATCTTGGTAGGAGCGATTGGAGGGTTGGCTTGGTATGTTGTTCAGCAAGCTTAGTCATGCTTTGGGGGTACATATAATATTGTCTGTAGCATCTGGCCCGGTCAAGATGCGATCGGGGGTGGAGGGGAATGAGAAATTGAATGACTATGATTACAAGACCACCGAAGCCGACAGCTAGACCACCCCCAAAACACGCAGCGTCCAAAAGCGCAGCCAATGAAATAGTACGTGAGGTAAAGCCTACTGTACGAGACAAAGAGCAAAGACCAGAGATAGGCTCTTCTCCCGAAACCCCCAAGCCATGCTATCGCTGCTGGCATGGACACAGACTACGTTCAACAGCGCGTGTAGGGGTGTATCGCTTCTTGGAACCTTGATGATGTTTACGAGGGACAGACTGCTCGTGTAGTGGTAAACATGGACCTCGTAGTGGTTGTAGACGACTGTCGGTTCGTCATGATGGGATTAGCTTGCTTGTTGGCCTACTGCGGCACCGAAGCTTGGTATTCGTACCCGGTCGACTGTTGCTGTTGCTGGACGGGGGGCAAAGTCTAATTTGTCTTCTTTCTACGACCATTTGACGAGGCCTTGTGCTCGACATGATTGGTGCGCTGTTCCCGCCTCGGACATTGATTCGCCGTATGATCGCGGCTGAAGCAAAATTGGCAAGGCGTGTCGAGGTGACGGCGGAGGGACCAGAGCAAATTCTCGAACGACGGAAGTTGTTTCTGACCAGGTTCGAGGCGGCGTATGACAGCCGATCGCCAAGGCTCAAGTGCTGGGGGTATGTTGGCGAGGAGTCGAGCTGCCATGAGCTGTTCGACGTCGATTTCGTTCTTCCTTATGTGGGTCGTCAAGTTTAGGACTCGCTTGGACCATTCGAGGAAACCTGCGTGATCGGAGGGCATACGGGGCATGTTGCAAAATTTGTCGACGAGGGAAATTGTGGCGAGGGCGTCGTTGGGTGCGTATCGTTCCCGAAAGGCGACCCACCAGTCGTGAGCCGTTGCGTCGGGATCCATGGCAAGGAGCATATGGAGCGCTTGGTCGGTTACGGATGCCAGGATGATCATGCGTGCGTAATGCTCCCACTTGGCGCAAACGTCTTGAGTCCAGGTATCAGAGATCGTGCCGTGTTTGGTAAAGGTGTAAACCTCCCTAGGGACCAAAAACGACATGTTGCGATCCCATTCCCAGAAGTTTTCGCTCCCCTTCAGTTTGCAGTGGTCGGGGATTTCGGGGATCACGTAGGATGGGAGGTGGGGAGGTTCAAGACGCCGAGCTTTACGCGCTAGTTCGTCGTATTCCTTCTTTGTCAATATCACCGTCGAGGACTCTCCATCCGGATTAAGGGGCTGCGGACTCGTGGCGTTGTCCCCCCGCAGGTCTGGTGACGTGGAGTCATCGAGCTGGGTTGTCGGCATGGCCTGTCAGAATGTGGGGGCGTGGGACTAAGTATCGCAGGTGGTTGACACGAGCACATTTCAGGTCGTTTCCGTCAACATATTGAACTTACCTGATCTCAAAAGTTCGATCAGGAACCTGTCGATGGCGAGGGACATGACTGAGGAAGGAAGCGACTGAGCGCTTGTGCGAGTCTCAGATCTTCCACGAGTTTCCCGACTTGCAACTCGCCGACAGGTGTCGATCACGTGATGCCCGAATGGAAGCCGAGCCAGCCTCACCTACTTGTCATATTTTCAGTCAATCCCCTCGTTCAGGGACTCCCTAGCCTGCGAAATGCCCATTGGGGTCTGAAAGCTATGAAAATAATCTCGATAGGAGTCTCGCCGGTGTGTGGTTTTTCTGGCCGGGCCCGGGCGCGAACTCAGCAAGGACTCTGAAGCCCCCCCCCCCCCCCCCAACAAGACAAGAAAGCAAAGAAATGAACAACGAAACTCTATCACTTGATGTCCACTCAATTGCAGTTAGAGAACGAATTCAGGACGTCCATGAGCCTCAGGCGTAGGGTCTTCTGACAGACTCTCACCCAATCCCGACATTCAATAACGCACGTCTGTCATCGACTGATCTTGCTGCTTCTCGAACGAGTGGCACGAGCAACAACACGAACTTGAAGCTAAGTTCTGCGATGCCGAGCTTTGATATCCCACCAGGGTCCCGGACCCGGATGGAGAAGGGTCACTGCGGTCTGCGGCAATGTACTCTTGAGCCGAGCGAAGGTCCGGAAACTTCTTGTATTTTGCGCCGGAGAAACCCTTGACTTGCGCTTCGGCCTCTGCCCAAGTGGTGTAGGTACCCTCCACTCGGCCATGTCGAACTAAAATAAGGGAAGTCGATGAAATCAGATGATTAGGGGCTAGTTCTGCCTCGGCATCTGCTGCAAGGCCGAAGGAACTTGCCTGCATAGTACCCCGGTTGGATGCCGCCTGATCTCGCCATTGTTGGTCGTTGGGAGTTTGGTTGCGCGAAATCACAGCCGAGGCCGGAGATTTTCTTCTGGTCGCTTCCTTCAAAAGCTCGTCAGTCGGGTTCGTGTATTGGCTCGCTATCCCTGTCGGGCAAGCGCTCAGCCTTGTCAGCGAGCCGGGCGAGGAGGTCGGCGGATTGAATCAATCGCTGTGTTCAGTTCAATGGCCTACCTAGAAGATAAAACGCGAGGGATGTGGATAGGGTGAGTAGGATAAAGAAAGCTAAAAGGTGCGGACCGTTGATCAGCCCGGTGTACACAGGAAGAGCTGCAATTAGCCCGAATTACCGAACGCAGTAGTGCTCAAGTAGTCGGTCGTTGAGAAAAAAATGACGAGCTCCCACAAGGGTGTGTGTCGTCCTCGGGATCCCGTCGGAATCGAAATTGTCAAGGCGAAGAGCAGTCGTAACGGCAGCAAGTTCTCAATTTCGGCGGTCGTCGAGGTTAGCGGCAGCGGCGGCAGAAATCGGATTAGGGGACAAGTCACCTCGGGGGATCGATCAGGTCAATGACAGCGGCTTCGGCAAATACCTCGTCGATCAAGCGCTTTGGGGTAAATTTCAGATCAACTAACAACGACAATACATGCTTTATAAATGTGCACGGAGGACCGGGCCGGAACGAAGAAAGGCAGCGAAAGGTGAATGCAAAAAGAGGAGGTTTTCTGAACGATCTTGTCGCTTTTTCGCCACGAAGACTCGAAGATTAACGAGCTACAGAAGCATACAGTTGCGCGGGATTCGGATGGAAGGCCTAGACAGACGAGGAGAAGCGGGAAGAACGGCTAAATGAGCGGATGAGGCAGTCAAAGGGGATAAAAGCGCGGGGCGGTTTGAATGGATAGGACGTCTTGGGGAAGTTCGCTTCTTGTTGGTGGTAGACGATTTCGAGGATCCAATAGGACATCTCACCCGGCTTTGATTTTTTACGTGTCTTAAGTCTCGTTCGGTATCGTTCTCCAGTATTCAGTGTCACGGTCTTGTTCTCGTTCTCGGTCCCGTTTTTCGGTTCTACCTTTCTCCTGCGCTCTCTCCTGCCACCCCGTGCCTCTCGGCCATTTCGGTCACCCTCCGTCTCTCTCTCCTGTGGCCTCTGAGAAACTTTTATTCACGTCTCCACGTTTGTTTTGATTCATCGTCTTGATTGCCCTATCCTATAGGTGCACGCTGAGGTTTCCTAGGACAAATTTCCAACTGTTGTCTCGGAGCTTGGAACGGTGCGCCATCAAGTCAAAAGCGCCTTCGGAGGGAACGAAGTGCCCGAATAGAATTTGATAGGCTTGATCCCGCGAACCCGAACTTGGGTCTTCTCCTCACCTTTTGCTCTACATCCGATCAGGTGTGTACTCATGTTTCATGGCGTCTGATTGACTCTGAGGATTGGCTCTGCATCGGATCAGTCCGTGGTTCAACTTGGTAGCGTCTGTCCCTGCCGCTCCTTCCAACTTCGGTCAGACGGATACGTTGTGTAAGGAGTACAGCATCATCGACTTCAATGCACAATTTCAGGAATCTTGATCCACCTCCACGTGGCGGTTGCGTATCGGGCTCACTTTCGGTTCACGCCCAAGGTGAAATCGAATGGTGTGTATGCTCCTCAGGAGTCAAAACCTCAGGAGGCGGCAGTTCAGGAGGCGGACGTTCAGAAATTGAACCACGAGGACGGTTGATCGTATTGCCTCTTCTTGTCATCACTGGGATCGCTTCATTTCCAATCTATAAGTTCATCCAGCTCTACTACCAAGCGCTTCTCCCAGTCCGCTTTTGAGAGAACCTCAGAACCTAAACCCAAACTCCCTCTCCAACACCTTCCGAATCGGTCCCGTTTCGAACGGAATAAACTCCACGTTCTCCTCCTCCCCCTTGATCCCTTCCTTGGTGTACAGTTTGGCTTTGATCAGGTTGTCGTCGCCGTCTTTGAGGTCGATCGGGGGAGCACCGTAGGAGAGGGTTTTGCGAGCACCGGTGGGAAGCAGTATGGAGACGACCTACCCGCGAGGGGATCTTCAGTGAACGTTCGATCACACGCAAGTGAGTAGACTTACGAAAAAGATCATAAACGTTGCCGCCGAAGCGTGCGAGTTATAGTACTCGGCCATGATGACATCACTCGGCAAGATCGACTCGAGCGTGAAATGAACACAAGGAGACCAAAACCCAGGACTCGGATCCAAACTCGTCGCATCCTCGACGACGCTTCCACGGGGAAGGACACGACGGTACAACGTCCATCCGGACGGTGGATCATGAATCTCTTCGAAAGAGTTGATGCCCATGGTTTGTTTGCGCAAGAGGAAGGATTCGTTGCGGGTTAAAGAACGGGACGTCGCTCCGTCTTCGAGGACGATGGGGTAAGGACATCCCCCGCCACCGAACCCGGCGTCGAGGACGTAGCGCTTCGAGCTGGAACCGGCCCAGTCGACGACGAGTAGTTCGTGGGTGATACAGGACCAGTCATAGCCTACGATGGCGGGGTCTTTGCCCCGGAAAAGGTAAACGCGAGCACCGACTTCGGTCACTCGGTAGCCGAAACCTCAAAGGGGAGATGGATCACGTGACGTTTTTCAGTCGTCGCAAATCGTCGCAAGTTATCGGATGCGAGTAGTGAAAGTACCTCGTAGGAAAGCGGCACAAAGTGTGTTTTGGGCATAACAATAGCCCCCTGTACCCCGAGCGATCGCACACGAAACAGAAATCGATTCCCGATCGAGGAGGACAAGCGGAATCGAGCCTTCACGTCAGCCACCTCTTCCCTAGGTAACCTTCCAGAACACCAGTATCTCTCGAACACACCCGTATACCTCTTGGAAATCCTCTCAAAGTTGCCCACGCCCAACTCCATCCCGTCCCCGGTCCCCAATACGATCGATCGACTCTCCTCCATCGCGTTTTCCCAATCCGTCCTCTTGACGTGCAAGCTACTCGTGTCATAAGGGATGTGCGTATGCCACGCCATCAAGATTTGATAGAGTAGTTCCAGGGAAGGTTCGGAGTCGGCTAGAGTGGTGGGGAGGTCTAGACGGGATAGGAGGGACTCGGTGTCGGGCAGGGAGAGGATCGCGTGCTGGATTCGGGGCGAAGTTTTGCCGATGAAGAGCGACGTCGCGGGGCGGCGAGACGTGGGCTTTGTAAGGGATGTGCTCGCCATTGTGGAGGCAAGAGGAGGGATGGGGTGGAAGAGGAAGGCCAAGAGGTGGAGCAGAAGGTATCGTGGTAAACGACAAGCCTGGAGCCGGGCGCGTGAGGGCGCGCGAAGCGTTGATAGGCGACGGTCAGCGAAGCTGACTTGGTTTGCTCTCGTTGACTCGACCTGGTTTTTAGGAGAAAGCCGAGCCTATCGGATAAGGACGTCCGCTCCCAAGGACAACATCCTTTCGATACGTGATTCGTCATCTAGCCCATCATATCCGTTACAAAAGTAGCAATCACCTCGAGTGAGTCAACCGTCATACTCGCCGAATTTGACATGTCCCGTCTCGCTCGCATGTGCGCGAGCCTCCTTTTCACCGACAATCGCCTTGCCGCATTGTTCGCACTTCAAGCTGCCCCAGGCAAAGGAGGCAAACACCACTTGTCAGCCTTAAGGTATCGAGCAAATAATGTCGAGAGCTACCCATGACTTACGTAAACGTTGCCGCGTCCGTGAACTGATGAGTTTTCCTCAACGCGGTGACGAGCTCCTGGGCAGCGATCAACATGAGCGAAGCTTGGTCGTACTCGGACGTCCGAGAAAATAGTCGGGTGTCAAAGTCGAGGTTTGGGAAGGGGTAGACATCCGCGGACGAGGGTTCGGCGTAGGAGAAAGTCACGGCGTCGTAGTCTGGTCCTCCGCGGAAAAACGGTCCTAGTCAGAAGACGTTCCTCCGGTCCGCGAGGTAACGAAAGGCATACTCACGTATTCCGCTATACACCAACACGGCAGCATTCTCGTAACCCTCTCCTTCCCCAAACTCATCGACTCGACCCGTCTTGACATCAATCGATGCGATTGCGGTGTTGAAGTAGGAGGCAAAGATGGCCAGTTCGATCGCGCCTCCCCACGAGTTGGGTTTGAGAATCGTATTGATATAACTTTCTTGCGGTTGGCTAGGGTAAACATAATCCGATTGTATCAGTGAAGAGAGATTTTGTTCGATTCCGAATGAACACTCGAAACTAGAGCTTACCCCAGCACGGCTTCGGACCAAGTCTCTGGATTATTCCGAATCACCTCGGCGACCACTGCGATGTGGCAAGGAACGGTGGGGGCACGATGTCATCAATACCCACTGTCTAGTACACAATCGATGGTGCATTAAGGCCTACTCACGCTGCCGCAAATCTACTTTTTCAGGCGCCAACAGCAACCCAACGGCTCGGAAGAGGCACGAATTATCGTCGGGCACGGTCTGTGGAGAGTCCAAAGCGCGATACGTCGGCTTGGGTTTCAATCACGGCTTGAAAATCGTTGCGGGGTATGGTACTGACCCTGAGGCACAGATACCCTCCATCGACTTGGACGTATCTGCCAGCGCCTGCCGAGGATGTCGGCTTCGCCAGGGTCGATGCCGAAGTCGATGCCGCCGTCGGGCTAGGCCGATGGTTCGTCGCGAGGGGAGAAGTCGATGACGAAGCTATGGCATCAAGATGTGTAGAGGTATTCCCAACTGAGGTCGAAGCGGCTGATCCGGGGGAAGCTGTCTCGGCAGCTGAGGTGTTGGCAGTGACTTGAATGGACTCGCCTGATCGAAGACCGAGTTGGGATAGCGTGGTCGTAGAAGGGGATGAGGTTGGGATAGGTTTAGGAGGGAAGCCCGTTCGTACTGTAGGTTTAAAAGAGGGAAGGATGAGCGATGAATTGCGGAGTGCTGGTGTGGGTTGGGGATGACATGTCCCGTCAGTAAGGTCGGACCCAAGGCGGGGCACCACCACCGTTCAAGTTGGCGATTCGCTCAGGGGCCGAGTCCGACCTGAGGCCTGGGGTCCAGCCCGACCCAAAAGCGTAGGAGGATAAAGAGGACTTGCACTCCTGTTGATGAAGCGGTATCGAGGTGGTTTCTGTGACTTTCTGCATGAGATGCTCGAGCGAGGCCTCGGCAGGGACCGAGACCGAATGAGCTCCATTGGGACCTCTACACACTTGTGGACGGTCAGCAACTACTAGAGCACAGATGAGAGCCTGCGAGGGAGCTGACCTTATCCGGAGTGCGATGGTGGTCATGCTTGAGATGGACTAGAGTGCGGGACGCGGTCAAAGTGGCCCCCGCGAGTCACCGCGGCTCGACTGATGACAGCTGCTGATGACGACGCGCCGATAACGCGTCGGCTTTTGACTTTTGACACACGCGTTTCGGCTAGCCCGTCCCCAATAGCCCCTGTCTAAGGTAGCCTCCGCACTGTCGGCGATCCGAGTCTAGAGCCATCCAACACCTCTTCCTTTCCCCACATCGTGAGTCACTGTGTCCTCAACCCTCTGCTGCGACACCGACCACGTGGCCAAGTGACCTACCCCCACATTCGACTGCTCCCACTCTGCCAGTCTGCCGCGGCCCGTCTCCCAGTCTGCCCGTCTCGGCGTCTCGGCGTCTCCCAGTCTCTCAGTTCGGCCATCCCATCGCAACGTGAGCCGTCCTCAGCCAATACGATGCAACCCTACAACCCCTGGACCGACCCAGCCCCTACCTCGCTCTCCAACTCCACCCCAACCTCCGCCACCTCCCCAGGCTCGAGCTCTGATCCGGCCCTTGCGCCGCACCAAGCCGCTTTGCTCGCAGCCGAAGCCAGAGCCCAGGCCCAAGCTCTCGCCGCTACCCCACCCGCTCAACCGACCGATGCCCATCGACAACAACACGTCCCTTTCGATCCTTTGACCTTCCAAGCTGGTGCCAAGGACAAGTTGCCGTTCCATAGGATCTTGGATACTCAGGTGCGTTCAAAGGGATAGAGGGAGGACGTGATTAGGTCTGATTCGGTCCTCATTCGAACGCTGAACCGCTGACGTGAATTGTATTCCATGCACCTCATCACAGCTCCTACCGAAATGCTCCAAATCTCAAGCTGTGCAGACGTTGCAACTCATGCAGACCGTACTGGGGTGAGACACACCTCGAGCTTGAACCTCGGCGAATTCGGGCAACCAAATCGACCCTGACTCTTCACTTCTTCTGACCCGACAGCAACCTCCTCGAACCGCCCAACCCGGCCCAAGCGATGAAGTATCGTCAACTACGCAAGTCGAACGCGCAGATCCAACGTCACCTCGTCGACGTGTCCTCCGCCGCCGCGATCGACTTTCTCCTCCTGTGTTCGTTCCGTATGCAAGTTATCGACTTTACCGAATACCTCGTTTACCCACCCTGTCCCTCGGCGAAGCAATTGCATCAACTCAAATTGGGCGCTCATGTCGTCGCGGTTGTACTTGGCAGGGCAAAGGAGGCCGAAGAGAGGGAGGGGAGGTATCGCCAGAGTGAGAAGGATGTGCAGGAGGAGAGGAAGAAGAAGGCGCTGTTGCAATTCGAAGAGGATCGCAGGATCAAGATGGAAAAGGACCAGAGGGGTCAGTTCGAAATGGGTCAGAATCAGGCTTTTGAGCTCACTGCCTAACCATTATTCGTGTTCTTCATGCAGAACGCATCTTCCGCACCGAGAAAGCTCGTCAAGCCTCCGAAGCCGAAGCCAAAGCCGAACTTGAACGCCTACGCCTCCAAGCCGACGATGCGTCGGACCACCCCGTCTTCACAGGTTCCACGTCCGCAGCAAGATCCATGACGATCCAACAGAATGATGACGACGATGAAGATACGGAGCGACCGCCTAGTTATGGGAGCGTGACGGGACGGGTCTTGGGCACCGGCGAAGCCGTTGTGGATCATGATGGGTTCGTGCAGAATCCGGATTTGGAAGACAGTGATGAGGAGGAATACGAGGATGCGTAGAGACGGTCTTCTTCCCGAAAGACCAAGAGTCCTCGATATTCTCGAAAGTTTTGGCCATCTGGCTTTGGCACGCAAGGTCTTTCCATTCGCTCGTGGGCTCATTGTAATCATTATGCAACTTGTCCCGCTCTGTCCATATCGCGATTGCCGATTGCTTGATGAGACACACCAGGCTTAGATTGTAGAACACAAGTTGGGAGCAGTAAAAGAACCAAACAAAAAAAGGAAAGAGACCTATGAAAAGGAGAAGAAAGAAAGAGAGCCCATGTTGCCCTCCTCCAACTGGGGGTGACCTCTAAGCCAGCGAAGCGATCGATCCCCTCCGACTATTCGACAACGTGGTACTTCTGGCTCCTCAACTTGATCCCGCCCGAAGCGACGGGCAAATCAAAGTACGAACTGCAAAAGTAGAGCGAGTGCAAGTGATGAAAGGAAAGTCAGCGCCGCTCCGATCACTTCCCCGCTCCCCATCCCATCTGACGACAACTCACCTCGAACGATACCTCCTCAAATAAACGATCGCCACGTCCTCCAACACGTCCGGTTCGATACCCAAATCCTTGAACCCCTTCAATCCTTCCTCGATCTGCACATCATCAATGAACCTTCTCGTCACTTCATCGGGGCTCAGCGTAGGCCACCAGACGAGATCCCACAGACGAGCGGCGAGCGCCAAGATGGGTTTGGGGAAGTTGGGGCCCGAGAGTTTTTGTAGAGTCAGGGCTTCGACGAGGTGCAAGAGTTGTTCAAAGGTGTAGGTTTGGGGGCCGGTGAAGGCGAACGTCGAGGACGCGGTCGAAGGGGCGGTCAGCATAATCGAGAGCGCTTGGGCAACGTCCATGACCTGGTGGAAGGTAGATCAGATTACGGGGTTGGTTCCTGTTTCAAACATGCTCGCTCGCTCGCACTCACATGAACAGGCGCGATCCTCGTCTCTCCGTGGTTGACCCTGAACACACTCGGACTAACGGCGATCGTGTTGAGCAAGCGATCCTCGTGGCCGTACATCCATCCCGGTCGCACGATCGTCGCCTCGGGGAACGCTTCCTTGACGGCCTGCTCGCCGTGGAACTTGGTGCGGTAGAATTGCGACGCCGAGTCGGGCGCGGCGTTGAGGTGCGAGAGGTGGATAAAGCGCGACACACCCGAAATGTGAGCGATGCGGGCCAAGCGGCGCGCACCCGAGACGTGCACATCGTCAAAGGAGAAGTTCCTGGGGGGTAGTGATGGATAAAAGCTGTATCAGTCCCGAATCCGCCCAGGTAGGTGCCCGCGCTGATGCAACACACTTAGTCGTGTAATCCCGCCCGACGAGGTTGTAGACCGTGTCCGAGTGTCGCAGGCATTCCTCGATCTGGGTGTCGTTCTTCAAATCCCATTCCTATACGCGGGAGGGGAATGTAATGATCATGTCAGCTGATTGCACCTCCTGCGGAGGAATCGAGATCGGCGCGCGGGCGGCGGGGTGTGTGGTGGGTGGGAGACTTGCCATGGGGACGACCTGACCGAGATCACCGCAGACCTTCAGGTGGCGACTGCCCGATGAGATGGCGCCAAACATAAACTTCAATAAACATCGTGTACGACCCTCTCAAAATCCCAACGTACGCCTCATCCTGGTCACGGTACGGCACGACGACCTGCGTGCCCGCCTTGGCCAGCTTGGACACGAGGTAACGACCCAAGAAGCCGGTCGCTCCGAACACGGTTGCGACATGGCCCGTTGACGAGTGCCTAGATGTGGAAGGGGAAAGGTGGAGAGAGAAGGAGGAGGAGTCAGTCTCGACCCATTGGCGTCGGCCGGCGTCGCAGCTCCTGCCCGCTCTGCTCTGCCTCTCACTCACCTTCCTCCGGGCCCCTTGGGTGTGAAGACCTTCTTGGTCTGCGTCGCAGGGACGATGACACTGGAGGGGACCGAGCTGACCGAGCGCTGTAGGGAGGGAGAAAGGGCCAAGTGAGGGTCAAGTGAGGGTCAAGTGAGGGTCAGCCTCGTCGCCGGAGAGCACGACAGAGCGGCATCTCGCTCGGACTGACCGTCGACGCCGGTGTGGACCGAGCCAGTTGAGCTGCAGAGGAGACTGCGTCGGTGCAGAGTACAGAATCAGCGCCAGTGCATGACCCAAGCGTGGCGTGTGGTGGGTACTCACACACTCGCGAAGCCATTGTCGATCCTTCGATGCGGGAAGCGGCAGAGCTGCAGAGCAAACGCTCGACAAGCGGCTCGGTTGGCCGCCGGGGTCGCGCCGAATCCACTGATAGGCTCTGGTCCGCCCAATTACAGCCGATTACGGTGACCCTAATCCCCAGCAAATGTGGTAGCCACAAACATTGGATATCACGATGTCCATGCATAGTCAAAAGGAAAACCCGAAACAAAGACCAATCTATGATTGGGAAATGATCGCAACGCACTCGACTGCACAAGAAAACATGTACTGGGCCCCGCCCGGATTGGTTGCGCCGGCAGCACATCAAGATGGAAACCCTGCCGTTCGGAATAGACACCGATTGAGTTGACACAAAAGAGGCCAAAGACAGACAAGACAACAGTGCTGAGACCAGGATGAAAAGTCAAGTCCCCTTTGTTATTGTAAGCGTATACGCCGCCCCACCGCAAAACCTGATCACCCAGTGCTTCCCCTCGGTCCCGCGTGGGCCCGTGCAACTTATGATCGAGTCCCCGAGAAAGCCGCCACACCCGCCCCTAAAGGAGTTGTAGGCGTCTGCTTAGACGAAACACCCTTGGGTGGCGTCGACTGATACGGCAACACCGTCGCCCCTCGCTGCGGCGAACCGGGCGTCCCGTTCGTGAAGCCCAGATTTGTATAGTCTCCGTTGCTCTGACCGAGCCCGGGCAACGTGATGTCCGGCGTCGCGGGTCCCGAGATCGAACCTTGTTGTTGGTGTGATCTTCTGTACGTCGCAGGATGCGCTCCGGGCGTGTACGAGACTTGCGAGCCGGCCGAACCCGACTCGGAAGATCGGTGCGTCTCAATTCGTGGCGCAGGGCGACTCCCCACTGCCTGGCTTGCCGGAATGATGCCGAAATTTTTAGCCGACACGTTGGACCCGGAATGAACGTGGGCTAGTGGGAAATTATTGGCCGCACCCGGTTGCCGCGGCTTGGGGTCGGGCTGGTTGTACAAGTACGTCGCGCCAACGACGATGCAAGTGCCGACGAGGAAGGCAGGTGTCACGCGGAAGTTGAACAAGATCATGCCCGCGATGAATGAGAGAATGATGGCGAGCGAAGTCGCAAACCCCTTCATGATGTTGTCACTGCGAGCAGAATGATAAGACGAGGATTGATGAGCAAAGGAGTGCTAGGGGAAGCAGATCGGCGTCTTTCTCACTGCACGGACACCAGAACTCACCTGAACTTGATGACCAGAGCCGTCACAAGACCTCCAACGACCTGAATCAGAACGACGGCCCAAGCCCACAGCCCAAAGTAGGCAAACAGTGGTCTTGATTCCGCGACGACCGGCGTCGTGACGGAGGAGCCCCCACCAAAGAGGGTAAAGTCGGGAAAGAAGACGGGGAGGAGCGCGGGGAGGAGGGAGAAGAAAGACAGTTGTACGTTGCGGACCCATAGGTCGACTTTGGATCCTTTGAGGACAAGCTCAAAGTAGACACCGGCCAACCCACTCGTCATGCAGGCCGCTCCGACGGCGACGAGCCCCTTGAACCGATCGAGTTGCGCATGCCCAGCCACTTCTCCCGAGCCTCCCTTAGCAGCCGTGGACTGGAGCTGTACGACACCGACTCCTGCGGCGAGGAAGAAGAGAGCGAGCCATTTCTTGGCCGACAAACGTTTTCGGAGCAGGATAACCGAGAAGAGAGCTGTCGTCAGGATTTTGAGGTTCTGTCATCATCAGAGTCGTGGGTTTTGATTAGATGAGTGCGGGTCCGTCAGCAGAATGAAACTCGCTCGGCCAGACTCACGTAGGTGACCTGGAATGTCGGAACGTCCAAGTTACTCGCAGCAACGAACTGAAGCTGTGATGGATTAGAATATTGGGAGTAAGCTCCAGTGCGAGTGGGCTGGCCTTCCATGCGATTGCGCATACTCACGTTGTTCTGAATGACGTAAAGACATGCCGGGATCGAGAGCTTCCAGCAGTCGGATCTACATCACACCCAGGTGCAGTTCATCAATTTAGCCTCAAGAGAGACCTTAGTCGAGAAATAGCCATACCCAGGAACTACTCACGAGAAGATATCGCGCCCCGTCTGTTGCGCCGCGTTGAGGATCTTGGGACCCGTGCACAGTTCTTGCCAAGTCGGCGCGTGCTGCTGATGGAACTCCTTTGAAGCTGCAACGTCCGAGAAGCTGTATTCGTCGGTGGTGGCGACCGGCGCGTAGGCCCCGGCACGTGACGAGGGCAGCGGTTGAAAGCGCAAGGTGTTGTACAGCGCGATCGAGAAGGAGATGGACCCCTTGAGCAGTTCGTTGAGCAGGACCGCCTCGGCGGCCGAGTACATCCTATCCGCAGGGACGCGGATCCTTGACTGTGGGAAGATGTGCACATTTCCAGAATCGAAAGAGGTAGATCATGGATCGTGGAATGCGGAGTAGCGGATCGTCGAGATGAGCGCGGACCGTCGGGGTCAAACGGTCCGAGTTGGACAAGCCACGCGCCACGTTGTCGAGGTATCGCAGCGGAGCCCAATCGGCAACGCGAGGCCAGCGCAGTCGACAATGGCAAACGCGGTGATGTGAGAGCGATTGCACGCGCCGGTGCGGAAGAAGGAAGGAACGATTAAATGTCAGCAACACCAAACAAGACTTTGGACAAGACAGAGACAACTGACGTAGTGCAATACGATGGTCAAGGCCGAGTTTTGGCACGTCAAAGTCACGAGCGAGATGAGGCCCAGCGGCACGCCGAACAGACTCGCCGGCGCGATATCCTTGGAGGGGGGCGCGGCTGACATGGTGCGAGTGGGCCCAGCGGAGGACACGAGCGGTATTGGGCGAAAGTGGACCCGAGCTGGGAGTCTAAGACACGTTCTCCTCGAGCCAAATGTTGCAGCGTGCCCGGTTGTACTCGGTGTGTCTGTTTTGCGAGGGAGGCAGAGGCAGGGGTGGGTGCTCGCGCCGCGCCGACGGTCGACACGACGAGTCCAGACAGGTCCAGACGAGTCCCCGGAGGACGAACCAGTGCAGCCGAAGGGAGATTGGCGCGGGGCTGACCGGCCTCCACCGCCCTTCGCGTAGTATGTCTATGTCCTGCCGCGTGTTAAAAATCCCACGTATACGCATCGCAGCAGCCCGTGCGCTGAGACACTAATGGCACGCCTCAACACATCCTTACTACGCGTCCTTTCACTGCGGAGGCCACCGTTCAGGCTCGCAATTCAGGAATTCCAGGCTTCGGGGTCACTCGAAGCGGTGATCAAGGATTGGGTAGGTCGGAAATTTCATCAATGTTGTTTTGTAATCTGGTGGCTCGCCTTTGCTGCCTGAAATTGATGTCGGTTGTTACGCTCAAGTCCAAAATCAAGTCTTCTAACCCCCGACTAGTCCCGCCGGTCTGATCGGTTTTTCTTCCTATTCGTGGTTAAAGATAAAGGCCCGCCGGGCGACCGACCAAGCACCCTGCACGTCTTCTGCCATAAGATTTGCCTAGGCTTCGATAGGCACACTGCAGAGTGAGCTGCTCGTGCCTATTGACACATGCCAGATTCGACGAGCCTTCTGTGATCGATCGAGCTCAAGCGAGGCGCCGTGCCTGGGCGGAAGCTCAAAGCCAATTCCTGGGGCGATCGTCCGATCACCCCCATTGCTCCCATGCAGGCACACAAGCCAGTTACCTAGGTAGATATCGTGGATTCATCGACAATTACCTGCCAAAATGAATAAGCTGTAATTCGTAATCCGACGAGCTGTACGCCAAAAATACCCAAGAATACAAACAAGACTCCGAAAGAAGTCGGAAAGATAAATCGCACTGTTCACGAAGGTCAAGGGGGTGATGACACGAAATAATGCCGGGGGTATATGGGAGTTACCGGGTTATTTGCGTAGATATTGTTCTTCTTCTCGAGCCTCATATCAAATTCCGGACCTCAGGTTCTTGCTGAGATCGCCCTACAGAGTGAACAGCGCGATTCGTATCAGCTTTTCTGTCCATAGCTTTCGCTCTGAAGTGACATCAACTCCGGATTACTGACTCGAAATGCCCTCATCGTCGTAGCAACCATAGATGGATTCGGTCGTCGATCGATACCGTTGGTCGTACGACGCGTTCTGTTGCGCCAGCGGCATGAATCCGTTCGGCTCCACGATCGTCGGGATCAACATCCGACTCGGTGCGACGATCGAAGACGTGTTGAACGGCGGGGTGGTTTCACTCATCGCAGACAGGGAAGGACTCGGAAGACCCATTTCCGAGACCAAACGTTGCTCGGCAGCGGATCGTGCGTGGAGGTTGTTACCGGCCGCAGCAGGTTCGGTCGATGATGAGGAAGGATTGAGCGCTGGAGGCGCGTTCGCTCGCTTGAAAGAGTTGTTGCGAGTCGCGAGGGACGCAAAGGTCTCTTCGAGGTCTCGCAGGGGTTTCGAGTCGACTCGAGCACCGGACTCTTTCGGCTCTCGGCGCGTCGTTGGTGGAGGCCCGCGGGAAGTACCAAACGTGGACTTGGTCAGGACCGAACCGTTGCGCTGAGGAAGGTGAACATCATCTACGCAGTCAAGGTCAAACATTAGTAATCGAGCACGAATAGTTTCGAACAGATGTGAGCATACCCCACTGCTCTTCAACAAACTCGTCCAGTTCACCGCCGTAGGCATCCGAGTAATCAACGACCGTCTCGGGTCGCGACTGGACAACCGTCGGCAGTGTTGAAGGCGCTGCAGCGGCCAACATCAACCGGTTCTCGAGGCGTTGATCGCCGACACGAGTCGAAATACGTTGAACAGCCTCGTCGGCAGAGTAGACGGAGAGGTTCGACGCCGAACCTGGGGGTCCGCCGCCACTTGCACGAGTACCCTCGTTCCATCGACCGAGGGCTTGCGGTAGTACGGGCATCGGCTTTTCGGGGTAGTCGGAGAAGCCAATGATGTGGTTCGCGGGCAAGGAGTGCATCGAAGTCGCACTCGACATATGTTCAGGTCCATGCGGTGCCATATCCGGTCGAGCCATCGCGTCATTGGCACCGTTAGGGCCGAGCACGAATTGGGCATCGGTCTGGCGCATGTCGAACTGCTGGTGCTGCCCCTGGTTCACGTCCCACGTCTCGTTAAATCGACCCCCAGATTGGCCCATCACCGGCTCCGTTGGAGCCCTCGGTTTAGTCGGCGAGTAATGAACTCCAGCGTGTTCATCCTGCACGTCGTGCCAATTGTGCTTTTCGTCCAAGAGGGCCTCGCTGCCTGTTGGGCTTCCCCTCGGTCGTCCCACCGCGGCGGCTGCAGCTCGAACCGGTGTGCTCGGTGCCGAGCTGCTGTAACCTTCGTTGAGCTTCTTCCATGCCGCTGCTCCACTCCGTTTCTTCGCTCGTCGGCAGCAGAACCATGTCAACAACGAGATGAGGATCAAGCCCGCCGCTCCTGCCCCAGCGATGATGGCGTAGAGTGTCGTGCCGTGGAGACCAGACTGAGCCGCGACAGAGGAGCTGTCGGCACCGGCGGCACCGGCGGCATTGGCGACGACTCCACCATTGGAAGCTGTGGACGTGGACGCGACTGCTGTATGGGTCGTGACAGCGGCAAGAGCAGGAGAGGTGGTCACACCAGCTGATGCCGGTGCTGCTGTCGCGGCGGCGGCCTTGCCCGCGGACATGGACGTGTACTGCACTCCCGAATAGATGGGTGTGTAAACGCCGACGTTGGCAAAGCTGAAGCCATACGAAGAGAGGTCGACCGATGTATCGACTGTTCGATGAGGTGGTGTCAAAGCGGCTGTAAGGAAGAAGTAATCGGTCGCTATGCGTCAGGCGTCGGGTTCGGCTAGGGGAGGAACAGGGGCTTCTGGCTCAACTCACCAGGGTGACGATGGCTACGAGTATCGGCGACACCTGCCCTTCCAGGCGTTGTTGATACGGTCGCAGCAGTAGCTGAAGTTGCGATGGGGGGCGTCGAAGAGCGAATGTGGGTCAGTGCGACGTCATAGGTGGTTGAACGAACCAAGTCGAGCGTGCACAAAGGGCTAGTTCGCAAGCCACGGCGCGGCGGGGTGCGTGCACGCCCGGGCGCCGACGCGCGAACGAGGATTGCGGACGCGCAAACTCTCAACCACGAGCAACAGCTGGAGGGAGTAGAGACTGACCATGATGCTTGGCCTTTTTGACGAGTTCAAATCGATGACTCGACCGGTCCATGTCTGAGAAAGCGAAGCGACGCAAAAGCGGTGGCGAAAGCGGAAGTCGGGTGTTTGGGGGGTTCGAGCGCGATGCGTTGTCGTTCGTCGACCGTGAGATGATGGGTGAACAGAAAGAAGTCTGCCTACACGCGAGTGCGACAAGGGATTGAGGCGTGGGAGCAGTCGTAATCGTCACGGAATAGGGTATGACGCGTCTCTACCGGGTTGGTCGGTAAGATGTCGATGTATCGATGCTGTCGGGCTCGGTTGACGGCGCGGTTTGATGATCGCGTGCAACGGCGGCGGGTTCGAGCAAGGTATGGCGGTGGCGGCGCGGGTGGCACTGACGGAAAGGGCACCAAGTCGAGGCGAGGGAGTGAAACAAGGTCCTGTCCGGCAAACGAGGCGGTTGAAGTGGTCGAAGAAGGCCAACAGTGGGTTGTGAGAGACAAGGCAGCGAGGGAGGTCACGCGGGTTTGCAGTGAGTTGCTAGCGGGTCAACAAAGCGCGGCCGCAGCCTAGCGGAGCCCGACTGGAGCGCACGCGCATCTCGGTGCACGCGTCTCGGGCTGGCCCCGCATTGGAAGCAAGAAATTCCGACTCCTACATTCTGGTCGGATCATCGGGTTCTTGTGTTCGTAGGGCACAGGGGTTCACAATCCACCAATCATCCCACACCCGGCGCAGGTCAAGCTGCCAGGGGGAAGAGATTCAACTGCATATCTGTTACATCTGGTAATCTCGAGCCTTCACAAATTTCAACGTTCACGGTTGCACTTGAGGTTTTTCGGCATTTACAACTTGAGGTGACCCAAGCGCGAAACGTTGCGCTTGGGGGTAGTACTGCAGACCCTCATCGACATCAATGGTGAACCTCGGTCTTCTCCTCATCAAGGTTGTCTCCCACCCCAAGACACGAAGGCCAATGTACACTCGTTACATTTCCACGTGGTATGGTCTTTGTGGATACAACATTCTAGTCCACCGCGCTATTCCTACCAGTAAACGTCCTCGGGTCGAACTTCATAGTCCCTGCCATTAAGTATGCCGTTCGGAAGTTTGATCGACTTGTGTTGTCGATCACGGGACATTGGTTTTCTCATGTCTAAAAAGAGTCGTGTGGAAAGCCAGGATCAGCACAGAAAATCAACGAGGTGTTCTTCGGACCGAGGACGGGGAGAAGGGAAAATTTACCGAACCCGTCCTCATCGGCTTGGCCTGGCCCTCCGCCGTAGTAATCCTTGACTCTACGGTACACGATATACCCTAGAGCCTCATACAATCCAATGGCGAGGTTGTTGGAGACCCGCACGAACAAGTCGACACTGCGCATGTCATCAGAGGTGATATCAGAGAAAACCGTCAGATCTTTTCCTCCTCTTCATACTCTTCAACCAGCCCACGCTGAAGATCCGTGTAGTGACCGTACAAGAATGCGTGTTGCTGATCCGAAACACGCTCAAGCAATTCCATCATCATCGACGCGAGTCCCAGTCGTCGATGCGCCGGTGAAACAGTGATGGCCGACACGTGACCGCTGAGGCAACGAGGAAACCGCAAGGAGGACAGATTAGGAGATGTAAGCGGACGGATGCGATTGGCCAACAGAATGAGAGCACACGTCTGTTATGTCGCTCACTGCCATTCCTCTCCCCTTCCCTCCATCTTGCCCATCACTGCAGCACCATCAAGAACGAATCGCGGTCAGCTTCGCATAAGCTTGCCAGGGCTTTTGCCTCGCATCTTCCTCCCTCCTGCGTTGTATAGGAATAGGAAGTATCCACTCACCATAACCCATCAATCCACCGCCCTCACCACCTATCCTTCTCGACGCATCTCTCCTCCCTTTCCCCCCAGCCGATTCGACGACACTGCTCACGTTCAGATCACGTTCCAGCACTCATCAGCTCCTATCTGAGGCCCAAGCAGTCGGAATATCAACGAGATACTGACGTAAATAAATCAGGCCAAGAGCTAAGGTAATGCCCGTAGTACCCTACGCCATAAGTCTCGGTCCAGAGGTCCAGATTGATCGCGTTGAAGGCGAACTGGTCGCACGCTGAGAAGGGGCGCAGGAGGGACATGCTGGGCCGAACCAACACGGACACACAGGATGATCGGTGCTAGAGTGGGTGGCCTTCGTGAGATGGGCGTAGCGCGATGTGATGAGTCGAAGGGAAGCTCAAGAGAGCGCAAGAGAGTAGGGTCCGTTTCATCAAGCGCTGTCCCAGATGGGCGGGAACTTCCGCGAAGAGCAATCGCTGACGACCTTTGCTAGCATGGTAGAATCCCCGCAGAAATATCTAGGGAATCCATCGAACCGCAGAGGCTACCTTTGACATTACTGACCCACGAGATTTATACCAAGGAACACAATAAAATCACACCCGCCGAACATAACGTTTTCTCAATCCTCCTCACCAAGAGCCTTCCGTTCCTCCCTAACCAAACGAACCCTCCTCATACCCATCCAAACCGCCAACCCCAAAGCGAAACAAGACAACGCCGTCGTGACCTGGAACGCTTCGTGGAAGCAGGCCTGACCTAACGAACAGAGGGGTCCGGTGGCTTCCGGCAGTGCTTCGGCCGATGGGGCTCCGTGTTCGATCGTATGGGAAAAGATCGGGGCAGGGTGGGAATGGGAGTCGTAGATGGCGCCGAAGAGGAGATTGAGGATGTTACCTGATGAGGGAAAAAAAATTCAGGAAACAGCAGTGTCAGAATTGAGCGCGAGTGGAAGGCATTGACCAAAGATCGAGGGTGAAATTCCCAATAATCCAAGATTGGTCGAAAATGACGCCAGTCCGAACCAATCGATACAAAGCACCGGTGTACTTCCCGCCATTGACCCATAAGCGAACCCCACCAACGCCGTCGGTCCCTCCAATCCCAAGAACCCATCCCGAGAACTCTTCGACCCGACCCAGAGATTCGCGAGCACGAAGGTCGCGGCGATGGGGATGGTGAACCATGTTCGGTCAATACGGTAATTGCGCGTCACATAGTCCGTTACAGGGACGTAGCAGAGTCGTCCGAGACAGTTGGTGATGGAGAGCAATGCGACGAGACGGTGTTGAGCCTCCTTGAGAGGAACCGCGCTGGAAGCGAAGGAAGTTGATGGAAGGGAAAAGAGGATGGTGCCGACATTATTGATATCTGTCGAACAGTGGAAAGCATGAGGAAAAGGAGCCAAAGAACGGAGAGCAAAAAACTATGCCGCATGGACTCACACATCAGACCACAACCGCATAAGACTCCCAGATACAAGAACAATGCCCAGAACTTGATCGAGCACAGCAACGCCTTCCCGCTCAAATTCGTCTCGGGCACCCGGATCGACGCAAGGGGCAGCTCACTCCTTGCCCTATCCACTTCGGTCCGATCAATAGTGAAGACGATATCGCGAGGTAGTAAGGTGATCGAGCTCTCGTCCGGCGAGCCTGGTCTCAACTCCGGAACACTTAGACGCGACTCGCTTGCACCGAGGGCATCGGCCCCACTCAGAGTTTCGACGGCATCGATCGACGACGGTACTTCTGCGTAGTTGTGTACGAAGCTTCGAGGTTGAATGGCGAAGGAAGCGAGAAAGATGGATCCTCCTGTGCCAAAGGCCAATAGGCAGAGGAACGAAGAAGTGGCATCGATGCCGGGGATCAGGTGGGTGCCGATGTAGGAGGCGGCCAAGGTTGAATAGACGAACGCCGAGAGACCGAGGCAGGCAATGCAAATTGACAAAACCGTAGCACGCTGTGAAAAGATGAAAAAAGTTGACAGCGATTAACATGATGCTGCCAACCGATGATCGCTGCGGAAACGTACGCGCTGATGCGAAAAAGCTTTTGCACAGCCATTCGTAAAGCCCGCA
This sequence comes from Microbotryum lychnidis-dioicae p1A1 Lamole, assembly GCA_001244265.2. Taxonomy (NCBI): domain Eukaryota; kingdom Fungi; phylum Basidiomycota; class Microbotryomycetes; order Microbotryales; family Microbotryaceae; genus Microbotryum; species Microbotryum lychnidis-dioicae. The sequence goes on from CDLV01000007.1 coordinate 394,147, forward strand.
TAACTGCTGGATGAGCCTGCGCCGACCAGGCCTTGACAGAGAACGAGCGGGATTAAACCGAACTGCAAGTACAAACCGTCGGCACCACTATCATAGAAAGCTTTGAGTGTAGTCTGCGAGGAGGCTGCAAGTGTCAGAACACGTGACTTCGGGTTACCCCGACCGCATGTGGCTACTCACATCCCAGGAACACTCCGACAGAGCCTAGCAAAAGTGTCAATCTTGGACCTCGAGCGTCGACGAGTAGTCCAGTGAACGGTCCCTGCAGCGCGAAAGCGAACGCGGGGAAGCAGCTCGGTTTACGTGATGAGCACTATGGCGAAGAGATATCGCTCACCACTTGGGGCTGAACACCGTCGGCAAGTGGTGACGGAACTTGAGTACTTACGGCTAGGTAACCACCCGAGTTGGCGCTCATCATGATAGCGTTTGTCTGCTTTGAAGTGAGGTCCAGCTGCTGCGCAAGCTGCGGTGCACTGCGCAGACGAAGAAGTGCCGGAACAGGAGCAGCGCCACGAGCCACGAGCCACGAGCCACGAGCCACGAGCCACGAGCCACGAGCCACGAGCCACGAGCCACGAGCCACCGGGGTCGTCAGCTCAGCACTCAGAGGCAAACAGCACATAAAACCAGCCAAAATAGTATCCACAGTATCTTCCGGAGTGAGAGGTACTGACTAGCTACTGCAGACATAGGGTGTGCCCGTGCTGAAGGCGGCGAGACACGCGGTACAATCAGCCTCCGATCCGGCCAACGCAGCCGGCACCGGGCGGCGATCCCGATCAGGGCGGCACATCGCAAATTAGGCAGCCTGAGCGCCTGCAGCGCCTGGTCAGAACAGTCCGATAGACCCTCTACCAAATAAGAATCACGCTGGCTGGCTCACTGTCAACACTCTAAGCATGGACTGATAATTAAAGTACTGCATGCAAACTGTTACAAACAAACATGAAAACTGAGGTAAGAATAGGCCGAGACGCAATCATGAGACCGAATACTTGTATAAGCTCCGATAAGGCGTTCACAGACACACCCACACCGTCTATGGTAATTAAGTCCTGTCCCTCACTTCATTCCAGATGAGGACAAGATCGAGTACGACCTCGTCCCTCTTCTCCTCGGCGCGTTCCCTCTCGACCTCGGCTCGACGCAATCGTTGGCCCGCCTCCCTCCGCTCCACCGAGAGCAACGCGAGCTTGTTTGTCGACTCGACCGAGATGGTGTGCAGTCGTAGCAGCTCGGAGCGAGTGACCGACGCCGTCGAGGAGGAGGAAACGAGTGTCAACTTGCGCTTGAGAAGATGTTCCGAGTTGAGCGTGGCGTGATGAAGGTAGTAGAGCTGAATAGGCGAGTCGGGTCAGAAGTCAAAGCTCCACTACTCCTCAAAAAACTGACCCAAAGTTCTGGACCTACCTGTCTCTTGTACAACTCGGCCCTCTCTTCATTCCCGTGCTGGTTCGTTGTCTCAGATGACGGCGACGACGTGGACGAGTGTCTTCTGACTTGAGAAAGATCGAGGACGTCGACCATGGCCGGCAATGCTTCGATCCCTTTGACGCTTAGGTCCCCTTCGGCGTTCTCAATGAGCAATTGCGGAGGGCCCGTGACGTCCAGTCCTTCGTCTGCAGCTCGATCGAGGATGAGCTGGATCTCGGACGACCATCTCGACTGGAGGGTGATCTCCCTTCGCGCCTCGACCAGAACGGCTCTTGACCTTTGCTGGGCTGCAAGAGGCGGCGTGGCAGCTTTTCATCAGTTTATCTTTCAACATTGCCCATCTGAAACGGTTGACCGGTGACTGACCCATCTGTTCCTCCCTGATAGTGCGCTCCCTCACGTCTCGCAAGCCATTGAGCTGATGCACCAACTCGACCCTCCTCTGCGTGTTCGTCAGCATGTTCCTCAACAGCGTCGAGATGTATTGAGTCGTATGATCAATCTCGTCCTCGTACTTGATGAAGTCGTGCGCGAGGGAGAGGATTGTCGTCGTCATCGCCGTCACGGTGCCAGTCTGAGTCGCCGTCGTCCGTCCGCTCGGATCGCCGTCGCTGGTCGACATGTGGGGGAACGCGTCGCCACAGCCTGCAGTGCAAGCTGGCGGCGTGTGGGACGGGGTCCACGGGGTGAGGGCTCTGGGAAGCTCGTACTTGGTCCTAAAGAGCAGTGACGTTGTTCGACGCGTCATAAAAGGTGAGCAAGGGCCTTTGCGACGAGGGTCGTACCGAGGCACGGCCCTGGCGAGGCGAGGCGCGTCGCTCAGGAGGTAGAAGGAAGCTGAACAAGAGCTAAACCGAGTCTCATTTGCCCGCGCCGTAAAATCGCTTTCGGGATGAAGCGGCCACTATGCTCGATCAACCAAACGGGCCTGCTCATTATCGACGCACACGGCCGGATTGCCCTTGGAGAGCTCGGGCTCTGTAGTGCTCTGTAGCGCTGCTGTGTGGCAGGCGAGTCGTCCTTGATTAGCCTAATGCCCTGATTCAATTCCTAGTACATTGAGCGCCCCTCGTGAATCCTTTACTCGTTTCCCCCGTTTTCCCTTTTGTTTTGTACTTTCGCATAGAAAGAACCCTGAAAACCGGACAGGAATTGAAATGATCGTGTGCGAATCAAGTACACTCGTTCTTAAGATATTAGCCGATTGCCTGGAGCCCAGAAACAGGGGCCACCCGCCAGCGCAGAGAATTAACTCTCGATGATTTGCTACTTCCAGCCGCTCTTCCCCATACTACGACAACAGGGGTCATATCTAAACCTTGTGTACTCTATAATTTGTTGAAATTTCTTCTTTATCGTTCGAAGCCGGGGCAAGGAAAACATTTGATCCCCTCATTGTTTACTTCTTGTCACCGCAGTCGAGACCGAGACCCTCGGCGATCATAAAAGCGATGTCGGGTGAGTTGTGAACACCACGGAACTGTAGGAATTGCGTAGTATGCTCAGTCCCTGGTCGTACTATCGGCTTCTTGGAGGAATCGTGCGGCTTACCTGCTCGGACGAAGGACCCCATGCGTAGATGGGCACTGCGAGACGCGCAAGTAAAGTACCTCTCATGATCAGCTCCTCCATCCCCAAAATACAGCTGAAGACGAGACCATAAGCGCACCATCGGTCAAACTGTGGACACCCTGGTCCTCGTTGACGGGCATATTCCCTAGCAAAGGAAGAAGATGATGTCGTGTTAGAGGCTGTCCGGCGATACTCAGCGCGGTCTAGCTCTTTCACTCACCCGAGAGCCAGAAACCCCCAGGCGTCGTACCGTTCGGGTTGGCACGATAAACCGGAGCCGCTTTGGTCGAAGCAGGGTCGAGGACCGTCGAGTTGCGAGGCGAGGGAGACGTCACAAAGTTCTCGTACTTGTCGACGACGGAGACCAAACCGTAAGCGGCGGCGTAGCGGGGAGTCCACCTGTTCAGAGTGTGGAGGGAAAGACGGGCTTTGAATTCGGTTTCAACAAGGGGCATGATCAAGCAAACTCACTGAGTAGGGAAGCCATCGCCTTGAGGGCCGGGAATGACGGAAAAGTTTTGAGGGTTCGAACCGGGAGTCACCTGGTAGCCCGAGAGACCGCTGTTTACGTAGACGCCGACGGCATCGCGCTTAGTGTCGTTGGTGGTCTGGGCAGCGAGGTAGGCAGTGTCGGCGCCACCGTAGACGTCGAAACTAGTACAAAGGGTACGTAAAAACACATCAGAAAAAGATACTTGGAAGCTCCGAGGGTTTCGAAGCCTGGTGTGGCAGGACTCACCCATGGCCGTGATCGGCGGTAACAACGATGAGCGTGTTCTCAAGCTCACCGAGCTTGTCGAGGTGGTTAATAGTGGCCTTGACGGTGTTGTCGAGCTCCAGCAACTCGCCGAGAGCGCGGTCGTCTAGTGGTCCGGGGTTGAGTGGCAAAGCAAAAAGGATCAGCATTAGGGGCTATAGAATCCCTGCTCATGCTGGTCACGCCGACGAAGGAAGTACCACTCACAGTCTGCAATATGCATCTGCTTGTCGATTGAAGCCGCCTCGGACATGAGCATGAACCCAGTGTTGTTGACCTTGGAACGGGTGACGAGGATGTCGAGCGCCTTAAGGGTCATGTCCTTCAAGCCGGGCTGGTCCTTAGCGCCGACGGTGCCGTTGTACATGGGCCACGTGTCGAGGTTCTTCTGGTACTGAGCGACGTTGCGGTCCAACCAAGTAGCCATATTGACACTCGCGTACAAGCCGAGCATGCGCTTCGAATTGTCCAGCTTGTGCAGCGTCGTGTTGTCGTACGCGAACTGGTAGCCCCGCGACTGGAACCGGGCAACTTTGTCGGTGTTGTTGTTGGCGGCGGAGGCAATGAAGTTGGATCCACCACCCCCCATTATGACGTCGGGACCATTCCAGGAGTTCCAGGTGTAGTTGGGCCCGACACCGTCCAAGAATTGATCGACGATGGTGTTGGATTGATTGCGCTGCGAGGTGTGCGCGCAGACCGCGGCAGGAGTCGCGTCGGCGAGGTAGGCGGTCGTGACGATACCGATCTGCTTGTTCTTGATGCGACGACCCATCTCGAAGACCTGAGGGAATCAAGAGGATGGAGAAATTAAATGCTTAGCTTGGTCGAAGGGGACCATCCATTGGCCCCGAGAAGATACGCACACTCTCAAACTTGGGGTCACCGAACGCCTTGCCCGTCGAGTCGGTGTAAGCGTTGAGCGCGTTGACGGTGCTCTTCTTGCCAGAATAGAGCGCTGTCGCCGAGTTGGCCGAGTCGGTGATGAACGAGTCCAACGAGTGCGTCATCTGACTTCCGTAGGCGTACGCCTTATCAAGTTGGAGCTTGGTCAGGTACTTGCCGTTGATCGACTTGTGGCCCAGCAAGCGAGCGGCGGTGATCATCGAAGTGGTCATACCGTCACCGATGAAGAGGACGACGCTGGGAAATGACAAGTTGGCGAGAAATCAGCCCTGGTGCGGTGCAAGAGATACACGCAGGTCGTGTTGACACACTTCTTGGCCTTCTTGATGTTGACCGGCTTGCGGACGGTCCAGATAGCCTCGGTCTCCATCGTGTTATTGTGGTATTTGAACGAGACGCCGTAGTCCCCGGGGTGGTCGAGCGAAACATATCGGTACGATTTAGCAATGACGTTGACGAGGGAAGCCGAGTTGTTCTTTTGGTAGAAGAGATCCTCGTACCAGGTGAAGCTGAGGAGAGATTGGGGAAGACGAAAAAGGAGCGAAAATTGAGTAAAATCAGCCGGCGCACGTGGGGCGAGGTCGCCGACACAAGGCGCAAGACAGGGGCCCGTCGCGGAATTTTACACTCACTTGTATACCTCATCCTTGGGTTGATCCAGCTTGAAGTACTTGATGAGCGGGGTCGCCGATCCGCCCGGCGGCGTGATGGTCAACGTAAAGTCGGGGCTAACGACACCGTTGTTGAACGCCTGCGTGCCGTTGACCGGCGCCTGGATCTCTTGGCGGATGTCGAACTTTTGGCCGACTAAAAAGTCAGTATGGGTAGGAGGGAACAAGCACCCCAACTCGGGGCACGCAGCCGTGCGCCTGAAGGTTTGGGCATCGACGGACCCGGCCAAAGCGACCAGGCTGACGAGGAGCGAAGAAGCGCCGATCATGAGGGGCCTCGTCGGAGTGGGGGGAAAGCGGGCGCGCGGGTAGTGTGGGGTTCGAGGGTGGTGATCCTAGAAGAGCTCCTAAACGGGGATCAGCAACAGCTCAAAGGGCGATGTAGATAGTATGCGTGGTCCAACAAGTTGAACGACCGAAGAAGTAGGAAAGCAAGGGGCGTCACAGAGCTATCCGCAAAGGGTCACGAAAGATGGGACCGAGAATGCTCAGAGGAAACTCCGGGCCGGCCATGAATTCAAAGGCGTGCGTCAGGACTCCAGCAGCCCAAATGTCTCAGACGGGCAGCAGGCCCGAAAGTGATGCTTGAGCTTCACGTGGAGGTGGATTGTCGGATCGGCTTTCGGCACCTGCGCATCGCTCTTAGGGCTGCATGTTCCGCCCTAAAAAGTTCGAATGCTGACTCTGGTCGGTGGTTGGCCAGAGTCGACGCGCACCCGAACACGTGCTTGGCGGTCCAGACGGCGCGCGCATCAGTTTGCCCGCGGCCATTGCAACTCGGATTCCCAACGTCATATACTTGATCGGATGGCGGGCACCACATCGAATATTTCGTTTAGCCGATTGCATTCGGTTTTGTAGTTTGCCCCACCGCCCGTGCCGGCCTTCAAATTCCGGTACAGCAGTGGAACGTGGCCCGCTGCCATGCAGTGAGACTCAGAGCTTTGACTAAGCTAAGTCGAGGTTTCCCTGAGTGCGCACGTTCCGAATTTAAGCGCCGATCGCAATAACCAATTCTACCTCCTCATCCCGCCACTCGACTTGAGGGGAGCACTAAAGGGATTCATGCCTGTCGATCTCGGTCTTGGTATATCTATTTTGGGTCTTTGCCAAGGCCAATCTCGATCTCCGCTCAGCGCTGCTTGTCGTCGTGATGATCCACCAGGCGCGTGGTCAGATCGTCCATCCTGCTGTTTGGTCAAACGGAGACCGATGTCAGGTTGGTTTTTTTTTTTTTTTTTTTTTTTTTTTTTTTTTTTTTTTTTTTCAATTCAACTCGTAGTGCTGGTTTTGATGATTACAAATTCAAAAGATGAGGCTGTAAAAATGAGTGGTGTACAGCGGAGGGCTTCTTCAAGTCACCCGATCACAAAATCTGGCCTATGCTCAGAAGGTGTGGTTGAACACTGTCTCAACAAAGAAATCAAAGTATACTATCAGCTCATAATTACCCCTGATACTCAGATCAAGGACACTTACAGTCCCCATCGCCTTGACTCGACGCTGGCTTCAAAGCCGGCTCCTCTCTTCGCGCGGGGGTTTTGGACGGTCTCGAGCTTGCCCAGGCCTGCTCCGGTCCTTCACTTTCGAACGAATCGAACCTCGACGTCGGAGCACTCACGTTCGTCGTCACCTTGCTCCTCGCTGGTGCGCCGTTGATCTCGCGTTCAAAGTCATCCTGGTAGTCGTCGGCAGCTTGCGTGCGCTTGCCACTCAGAGGGTCACCGCCAGCCGAGGGGCGACGGGCGTTCATGCGGTCGAAGCGATCGTCCCGTCCACCTCCACCACCACCACCGGAAGATGACGACGCGTTCTCGTAGCGGCTGCGGCTCTTGCCCAAGAAGCCCCTGCCTTTGAGTTTCTTCGGTCCGCTTGACGCCGACGAGGCGGGCATCGCATCGGCCCCACTCGTAGAAGGGAAGAACTCTTCGTTGTCCAAGGGGTCATAAGGCCGGCTGGAAGCAGGTGCACGCCCATCATCATCGCCAGGTCTTCGCGGGTTGCCCTGCACTTCCTCCTCCTCGACGAGGTCGTCCCACGGCGAGGTGATGTGGAAGCCGCGATGCTGCTTCTTGCCACCGGTGCTCAGGTTAGGGTTGCCCGAGAAACGAGGTCGATTCGCAGGTTCGGGTCCACGTCCATCCCAATCGGCCGCCCCACCGGGTTGGCCAGATTCGACCGAGTCAGCATCGGCGTATTCGTTCCGGGCCGAGTCCGGGAGTCGTTCTGCGAGAAAGGCCAAGGAGTGATGTCAGCTCGGGGTTGCAGCATTGATGCAGAGCTGCATGGTGTGAATGTACCGTCGTAGCGACCTGCCCAGGCGTGCTTGCCACCTCGCTTGTCCTTGACATGGACGAGGCCAAACTTGACGGCCCATTTTGGGGTGCGAGCTGCGGTTCGGTTGTTGCGGATCGATTGACAGTACTGTTTGAAGAGCGTGCACTTGCGCGTCAGTTTATGGGACTTGTCCAGCCAGGACCCTTGAATGGACTCACAAAGCTGTAACGTGACCAAAGCGGGGCCGGGACAGAGCGAGCACAGTCAGAGACGCGGAGAGAGGACCGAGTGTCAGCCGCAACTGTGCCCAACATCGGAAAGAAGCAGAAGAGACGAGAGACCGACTTGTGACCATGACCGGGAAAGTAGCCACAGATGGTGCAGAGCACGTTGATAAAAAAGTCGCGTCCGATGCCGAACCGGACCGCGACGGCGAGGGGTGGGGCGAGCCAGCCGCTGGGAAGCGCGCTCGACGGACGCTGAGTGCCACACGCTCGATCCCGAGTGCAAAGCCCACATACACTTACCAGATGAGAACGAGCACGTAGAAGAAGTGGTGCGCCTTGGCCTGTGCGCGGTGGGATGTGGTGCGGGTGCGGGTGCGTGAGCGTGTAGGTTGGTGATCATCGCTTCAGGCCGACCGCGTCCGTCATCGTCGGATCCTCGCCGGGTTGGTCTTGCCTCACTCGGCCTCGGGGAGCCAGCAGCAGCACATCGGAGCAGCCAGAAAGAGACTGCAGCGGGGACTGACCTTGACACCCTTTTTGCGCATGCGCGAGCCCTTGGCAGAGATTTTGGCGGCGGCGGCGTCCATGAGGTGTTGGCTTACTTGCGGCTTGTTGTAGCACGAGTGGGGTAACTTGTGGACCTGTGTTGGCGGGAGGAGCGAGGCCCTGAGGCGGCCCTGAGGCCCTGAGGCCTGAGAGGCGCGGAGGCCACACCAGCTCTCACCGATCCCAGGCCACACCTCGCGCGGCTGACCCTCGCGTAATAGCTCATTAGTCCCCAAATGACTCTGAGTTGTAGGTTCGTACGCGTGACTTGTAATTGGCATTGCCGGCCTTCTGCGAACATCTCTCATCCCAACGCTTTTCGCGAACTCACGTCCTGACCCGTCATCGACGGCTCGACATCACGGACAGCTTGTTTGTGTGAAGCGTAGCCTCACGTGAGCTATGAGCTTGCGCCTACGATGAGCCACCAGTACCATTATGTCAGATCCGACTCGGACCATCTGCAGCACCACGACGCTCGTGCCCCACCAGCTCCCCTGTCGCCGCTGGGTGAGACGCCAGTCATCTTTCACACCACCTCGACCGTTGTCGCACCGTCAGCCCCGACCATCGAGGCCCCCCATCCCTCGCATTCGGGGAATCCAAACAGCAGCATCGCTGTCGCCCACGACTTTCTCCCTCTTCCCCTGTCGCACGACGACAAGGGAGGCGACTCGAGGCGGTATACAGCACCAGCCGTCCGCGCGCCGTCGCGGAACCTGTTTCAGCAACCCTCGGTCGCGGTGGATGATGCGCCGCCGACGACAGCGAATCCCGGCTTCCCTTCTTCCTCCAAGGACGAGCTCGACAACCATGCACATCTCATTTCGTCCAAACCCCACTCGCCGAACATCGTCGACTCCAAGCCCAAGACGAGCGCGCTTGACACGATCAAGACCTTTTTCCGAGCCTTCAACACCCCGAACCAGGTCAGTTGGCGGCCTCGGCGCCCAGAGTCCCCATGACGGATCGGACCCGAACTCCGAACAATACATTGCGGCGGCTGATAAAGTGCGCACGGTAAATCTTTCTCAGCTCGCGCTATTGGCATTGATCGGCATCCAAGCCATCTGTGCTCTCTCGATGATCGCACTCATCTATGCAACCATCAACGACGCCATCGGCGACCTCTCGTTCCAGGACACCTTCCTTGTCGCGCCCAAGCTCGAGTTTGTCGCGACATATCTCGGCGTCTTCATCTTGGCAGTGTGAGTCGTGGGTGTCGACTCTGTGTCTCACTGTCATGGAATTTTCCGTAATCTAACCGGCTCGCTGTACCAATTCGCAGCATCTTCGAAATCTTGGTCGCGCTCGACGCGCTGCAGCAGAAGAACATCATCTCCATCTACCTCATCACGTTTTTCCAAATCGCCATGCTCGTCTACTCGGCCGTGCTTCCGAGCCAGCTCGACGTCGCGTTGCGGGGCTCGTCAGCCGACACCCACTTTGTGCACAATCACGTCAAAGGCTACGCCATCGCAATCCCTTGCGTCGTCGCCCTAGTCACAGCCGGCCTCGGATTCTTGTCGTGGCGGCTGAACGACGAGTTCAACTGGGAGCTGTTCCGCCGTGTCGTCGGACCCGAAGTGCACCTCCGACGCATGTACCTCGTCTACCAAATTTTTGTCGGCGTGCTCAAGTTCGATGCATTCTTTTTCATCGGTTTCTCGATTCAATTCCTCGTCCTGGTCACGGGCGTGCCCGTCGGCGAATTGGCCGTCACGATCGCCGCACTGCCCATCATCTGCGTCTTTCTCTTCTTGTCGTCGCTATTTGTCAAACACGAGTTCCGGCCTGGGGTTTACTTGACCTTGGTTATTGACCTGGCCGGTATGGCCTACTTCGTCTACAAACTTTACCGCGTCTACGTGCCGAGTGAATACGCCCGTTACGTCGGCGCCAGAAAGACTTTGACCATCTTTTCGGTCCTCTCGCTCGTCTTTCTCGTCGTAACGTTCTGTCTCAACGCTTTGTGCATGAGCAATTTCGACAGAGGGCTAAAGGAGCGAAGTAAGCTCCGCGCGTCACTGGTTTCCTGCTTCAAGTGACGTAGGCGCTGATCCATGCCTTAGCTTTGATCCTGGGTTAGTTCCTCGTTTCGCCTGGGCCGGACGAAGCCATGCCTTGTCGAGCCATCGACGAAAACGCATGTCCCTTGGCCCCGATGGATCCAAGGTCGTCGACGTCGTCGACCAGGCGCCACCGCAGCCGAATTTGGCGTTGGAGAGGTCGCGCACGAGGATGAGTTTGGATTGAACGACGTGCGACAAAGCTCGTATTCGACTCGAGTCGATGGACGTGCGAGGTGGAAAAGACGCTCTTTTTTCAGACACTATTACTCATCTTTCAGGGGGCTTTTGGCAAGGATGTCTCTTCCGGCTTACTGACATTCCATTCTTAGTCTCTTCGTTCTTGTCCCCAGGTCTTTCACTCGGGCGAGCATTGTTCACTTGTTTCCTTATGCGTATGTTGTAATTTCGGGCCGTTATTATAAGAGAAAAGGACAAAAATGCCCTCGCTTCTTTTCATGAGGACAGAAATGCCCTTCTCTAAAGGACCAAAATGCCCTCGGATTCTCAACTTCTGTAATACTTGATGTCAGCTCATAACCACGACGGTAGCTTCTTGTAGTCGTTGTGACCAGCGCCGTATACTCAGAATCCCCAGAGATGTCGTGAGAAGCCAGTTATCACGGTCGCAAGCCGAAAGCGAGCGATGAGTATAAACCGCAGTGGATTTCATATGAAACAGGCCAGCATGCCTTCAACTTGTAGTAACATTGACAGTCCTGACACCTTATGCTCAGATGCAAATGGTCTATCTATCTATCGCATGTAACTCGGTTGTGTCCAGGGCCTTTGCAGAGAGCACAGATCGTGTCGCGCTTGGACCTCTCGTCCGCACCCTGGATCCTGCGCTTGATCGGACGTCGTGTACGCGTGGAGAGATGTGACGTAAAGATGATGACACCCTATTCTTCGCCAGTTGAGTCACTATCGGTCACTTCACCATGACCTCATGACGCTCACGAGGAAGACGATGCAGCTTCCATTCGGCCCGAGATGGAGCAGGTTGGAGCGGTGTCGCTTAAGTCTGCTCTTGCTGTCGCCGGTGTGCAGCAGCGATCGGTGACTGTGGGCTTCATTAAAGACAATGATGGTCCAAACACTGCATTCTCCTTTGGAGACAGCAGTGGCAGAGAAGGAGCACGGAGGATATTGGACACTCTTGCTCACGACGCATGCAAACTTGCGAATGTCGCTGAAACTGGTGATCAAGCGCATATTGATGGCCCGCATCTGTGAGCTCCTTCTAGAGACTTTCCCCCTCCCAGAAAGAATGTATCATTGTCAAAAGTCGGTGGTGACTTCGATGTCGGGGCGAGAATGCGGAAGGTGGCCAACGTCGATTCGTGAACTGAACTCGCGCGCCTCGACGCGTCGACGATCGATGAGGACCCCTGACTTTGCGACCGTGATAACTGGCTTCTCACGGCATCTCTGGGGATTCTGAGTATACGGCGCTGGTCACAACGACTACAAGAAGCTACCGTCGTGTTTATGAGCTGATATATCAAGGATTACAGAATTCGAGAATCCGAGGGCATTTTGGTCCTTTACAGAAGGGCATTTCTGTCCTCATGAAAAGAAGTGGGGGCATTTTCGTCCTTTCGCTATCTTTCGAGGGCATTTTTGTCCTTTTCTCTTGTTATAATGTCGTTGCCAGACGCGGATGGAGAGAAAAACAGCATCCAGGGCTCGTTCGGGGTTAAAGAAAGAAGTGGACCGGACGCGATACAGTGATACACAAGAGAACAAGTTACAAGAGCTGGCACGGCCGTGAATGAAGATTATTGCCTAGTTCGGACTCTCCACGCTCTCTGTCAGAATAGGGGGGCCTTGATGAGGGCTGCTCGGGATATCCAAGGCACCTTCTTCACTCGGATCGCCCGAGGCCTTCGAAGAAGAGCCATTCGACAATCCGACGGCTTGGAGTGCGGCACTGATGTCGGTGCCTAGATCCCCGCTATCTTCCCCTTCGTCATCCATCAATTTAGGTATACTCTTCCTCTTGGGTTTCGTTGGCGTAGTCGTCGACGCGACCCCGTTCATCACATTCCCATTCGCTAGGGGGGACAACGTAGGATCCACCCCCGTCGCACCGAAAGCAAGTGACTTTTTCCTCGGTGTACTCGGACTAGGTGAGCCCAAGTCCCCATTATCATGATCGAGACTGACGTCGGAATCGGCGTCGTCGTCGTTGTGGCGATCATTCCCGTCGTGTTCGCCTTCGACGGGATGCTCTTCCTCCATCGCTTCGAGGACGTCTTGTTCGGCGTTGGAGAAGGGTGTTGTCGCGCTGGGTTCGGTTGGCGTCCCTGCAATCGAGCTGGATTCTCGTGCAGAGGTGGTCAAGGAAGGTGATGAAAGGGGCTTGGTGAACTGCGAGAAAAGCAGCGGAAGGTTCAGTATGGACGCCAACGATGAGACCAAATCGACGGCAAAAAAACAAACTCACCTTTTCCAACTCAACCCACCACGCGTTCAACTCTTCCCAACTCTTGGCTCTGAACACATGCTTCGTCCCCTCTCCATCCTGAACCGTAAACAGGGCCTCCAGAGCCTTCCCTTTGGTCGGCACATCCGGGATCGGCATCGGGCCCAAACTGCACAGCGTCAAGTTCATCGAATTGACGGGAGAAGCAAAATTCGCTCCCGAGTTGGCGTATGAGAGCAGGTTGCCGGAAGGGGTCAGGATGTAGAAGGAAGGTTTCCACGATTTGAGGATGCGTGATTGACGATCGAGTAGCCCTTCTTTGACGGGCTTGGTCAAGGCATCGTCCCGTCCGACGTAGGTGACTTCGTCGGGCGAACGTAAGGGGGTTTCCGGTGGGATGGTGAAGTTGGAACGCTGGAAGTAGTTCCATTCCGTCTGGTCGCCGGACTCTTGATCAGCTGTATTTCGGCTGTGGTACTCGACGAGCAAGGACTCACCTCGGGTGCAACACCGTCCACACCAGCAGAGAGTATCATTGATTGTTGTTGGTTCGTCAACAGCAGGTTGGAGCTGGCAGAGATAGGGGGCAGACGGTTTGTTAGTCGGCCTCATAGGTCAAGCTCGTCGAAGACATTCTCGGCTTACTTTGCTGTTTCCCAAATCGACCAACACCGATTGATTTCTCTCCAAACGTCCTTCTCCTTGGCCTCGGTCTTTTCGGTCCAACTCAACACAGCGGCCAAGAGTTCGTTCTCCTTGATGACTTGCTGTTTGATCTGCGTCGCTGCAGCTGCTTTGAGGATGACGGGGTCTTGGGACGAGTCCGAAGCATTCATCGAGAGGGGTAAACCAGCCGAGGTGATGGCTGTCGATAGTGATGTGAGGATGGTCGTCGAGGATTCCCTACAGAGTCCGAACCCAGACTCTTCGTGAGGGGTGAATCTTATGCGGCGGCAAAGTCGCAAGTGGCTCACCTTTCTTTGATCACTGCCTCGATCAATTTGTTCACCTCCTTCTCCAAAGCTGCAATGTGGCTCTTCATATCCGGCCTCTGTCATCCGCGCACGAGATCCAGTCTCATGTCAGCCCAGGTCCGCGTGCATCGAAAACGAGCACTTTTTCCGGGTGAGAAATTACTGACAATCTTCTTCAAAGGAATGACAACGTTCTTGTTCAGGTTCTTGGCCAATGCGGCATGTTCCTCGGCGACCAAAGTGTTGGTCTCCTTGGTCTGCTGTAGTAGATCGGCCCATCCACCTCCGGCACCTCCTATCGGAGTGTTGCCTCCCGACGTGGACGAGTTGAGCGAACTCGAGGTCGCTGACGTGGCGGGGATAAAGAGCGTCGATTCGGCCAAGGGCGTTTGAATCAATTTGGGGTCGGAGAGCTTGAGCAGTGTCGCCGAGTGGGATTGATGGGCGACGGAAAGACCTGCGATGAGCCAAATAAATATTGAGAAAGGAATGAGTACTCGCTCGTAGGTCACGTAGTTGATATCTCCAACTGCGAATAGTTCGCGGGTTCTCCGCAAAGGATTCGACAGTCTCACAGACCGCTTCGTGAGGCCGTCCTCGGAGATGGTGGTGCGCACGATCGTCGCGTGGACAACGGCCGATGAATACCATCGTTCGTCCGAGCAAGCTGATCAGCTCCACCCGAGTCTTCAGGCGTCGTGGAGCTCACCTTCGAAGTAGGCGACGAGCATCTTGCTAATTCTCTTGATCTCGTGACACCTCGCGACGAGGACATCGCTGGGTCTTGAGCCAATGCTCGGGAACGGGTCAACGGGCGCGGCACGCGGTGGGACGGCGCCCAAAGAGGTCAACGACGCGCCATTGGTCGTCGTATTCGAGCTACTGCTGATAGAGGAGAAGAGCGGTGGCGGGGTCGAAAAGGAGAAGGAGGAGGAGGAAGGTGACTTTGCGGCGGGTGGTGTTGGTGAGGACGAGGAAGAGTAGCGGCCAAACATGGGGACGGCTGGGTCACGGGGTGGATAAGTTGTTCGGTTGGGTCGGGCGAGGAGCACCGCTGCGCTGGGGCCGAGAATCGGGGTCCGGAGCCAACGAAGATCCGCGTTGATACCCGCGGTTAGGTTGCTGGGTCCGGGACTGGGGTGTTGAAGTGGGTTGATAAAGCAAAGAGCGAAGGTAAACCGGGTACGATATTCCTACCTACACGGGTTCCCAGATCTCGAGATGCGCAGGAAGCTGAGCGCCAAGGTCGACTTCGGGCGCGCCTCGGTGGAAATGGGCCTCGATTCGCGAGTTTGGGCCTGTTGCAGTGTCTGCGCGTGACCGCCGAGGCTGCAGTGCTCGCGATCCCACGCGCCAAGCCCAAGCTGCAGTCAGTGCAGTGCACTGTACGGTCTTCAAATTATTGATACATCGAGAAAGGGAGTAGACCGTTCCAGCTGACCAGGAGGGTAGTATTCCCTTGTATAGATACAGTGCTGCATAAGTTTGTCCGTTCAAGAAAGCTTCAGCGAAAACTCCACGTTTGGGTGCGCGCGGCGAGTCGACGATTTTGGCAGTTTTTGGCCTATTTTGGCGCGGCCCAAGCGCGACGCGTCGGCAGAGGAGCGTGAGCGGGTGAGCGGCGGTGTCTCCTTTACGCATCCCTCAACACTTCGCCAATCGAGTCCACCTCCGCATTCGCATCCGCATCCGCTCGCCGCCGTTCTAGACGCCGTCGGAACCAACGAATCAACCATGGATGGCGCGCCCCCACCCGAGGAGAACTTTGAGGCTCAGCCAATACAGGATCGCTTGGTGTCCAAGGCGAGTTCCCCCGCGGCGGTTGTTTCACACTCGAGCCTCGACGCGCGTTTGTTGCGCGAGGGTGGTGGGGCACCAGTATCAGACGTCGCACCTTGTATGGTCAACACCTTTTCGAGTACAGCCGAGCTAATTCTTCTGTCATGGCTCGCCCCCGCAGTTGTGGAAGGCACGCGTCTCGGCGTACACGGCCTTGATCACGACCTTCAAGCAGACCGTCTCCGACACCGATCCGGCCTTCCGACCTTACGTCTCGGACCCTGCCTCGGTCAAGGAATGGGTCAGGGACAACAATGCCATGGCCCAAGAGATGGGTGTCGCCGCAGCGTGTAGTTTGTTGGAATGGGCGGGAAAGAACGCCGCGAGGTCAGTCCACATTAGGCCCAGTCCGAGACAAGCAGAGCGGGGGAGGGGGTGGGGATCACGCTGATGCAAGACCAGTTCATGACAATGTTGTGCAGGACAAGAGCAGAGGTCTTGCCTTCGCTTGTCGAAAAGTGTTTAGGAGCAGCGAGGGTAAGCATCGGCATTGGGCCCGAGTCGGGAGTGGGGTAGTGTCGCAGAGGACAGCTGTCTCACGCTCTTGCACTGCGTCGGTGTTGATCTTAATAGGCAGGTACCAAGACCAAAGCGATCGAACTCTGTTTGCTTTACGTTGCAGCAGAAGAGGATCAAGCAGAGGGTGTTCTCGTGAGTCTCAGAAAGGCAACTCGGCCTTCTGGAGCGACGAGAACGATGAACACGCGGCTAACACGACCATTTGCATCGGTGATCGTTCCTGCAGAGCGATATCACACCAGGACTGGACGTAAAACAACCCAAAGTTGTGGCGGGATGTGTGACCGTGCTCAAGGAGATTGTCAGGTGCGCCACTCATATTGAACACAACACGTCAACGTCGCGCGATACTGACCTGCTCGCCTGTGCACACAGAGGGTTCGGGCCGAAAACAATCAACATTAAACCGATCCTCAAGCTCTTGCCCAAGATCTTTGCCCACGCTGACAAGGCCGTCCGACTCGAAGGCACCGCTCTGGTTATGGCATTGCACGCTTATCTCGGACCCGCCCTCGACCCCCACTTGTCATCGCTCAAACCCGTTCAGGTCAAGGAGCTGAACGAGGCTTTCGCTGATGCCGATGCCAAAGGCGAAGAAGGGTTCGGACAGCTCAAGCCGTCACGATTCACGCTCACGCAGCAGAGGGAAAGGGAGGTCAAACAAGCCGAGGGGGCTTTGGAAGGCACGAACCCGGAGGAAGCGGAGGAGGAAAAAAACGCCGCCGAAGGTGGGGCCGAGGATGGGCCACCCGATGCTTTCGATTTCGCCGAACCGGTCGACGTGCTCAACAAGCTCTCTCCCGATTTCTATACCCACGTTGGTTCGACGAAATGGAAGGACCGCAAGGAATTGGCGCTCGAACCCTTGCTCGCCGTGGTGAAAGTCCCGCGGATCAAAAACGACAACTACGACGAACTGCTGCGATCGTTGGGCGGGATGATCCCAAGCTACTCGAACGTACTGTGCATTATGCTCGCGGCGAACTGCATCGAAGCAATGGCGTTGGGTCTAAGGGATGACTTTGCCAAGTATCGGAGTCTGGTCATCGCGCCGATCTTGTCGCGGACCAAGGAGAAGAAGGCCAATGTTTTGGAGGCCTTTGCTGGTGCTTTGGATGCGACGTTCGCCTCGGTACGTTCGTTCGTGAGTGGACGAAAGCTCAAAGTTCGATTGCTGATGTAAGGCTTCCGTGCAGATCCTGTCGATGAACGAAATCGTAGAAGATATTGTCACCTTTGCCAAAGACAAAAACCCGTCCGTCAAAGAACAAACGATCAAGTGGTGTACGCGATGCCTCAAAGTCGTTCCCTCCCCACCTCAACGCTCCGATATCGATCAGCTCATCGCCGTCTTATCGCTCGCTCTGGCCGATTCCGCGGAACCTGTCCGAATCGCTGCGGCGGAAGCTTTGGGATATCTGATGAAAGTCTGCGGAGAACGCGCGATGGGAGGCAAGATTGAGGAACTGGACGATTTGAGAAAGGCCAAGGTCAAGGAGGCATATGAAAAAGCCGAGACAAAGTGCACAAATGGTGGTGGTCGAGGAGGCGCAGTTCGTACGGCACCTGCGGCCGGTGGTTCTTCGATGCCGACAGCGAACAAGTCCAAGCCCAAGCCGATGGTGGCGAACAAGGAGAATGCCCCACTTGCTGCACGTCCTACCGCATCCGCACCTGCCCCCAGTGCAGCCCTCAAGATTGCAGCCGATCCAGCTGCTAGACCTCCGATCGTGGCCAAGAAACCCCCTGCTGCTTCGACTTCTTCGGCGCCGATTGCGGCGAAGAAACCGGTGGTCGCAGCTGTGAGCGCATCCTCCTCCAAATCGGCCGGAGCTGCCAAGCCCGCCGAACCGTTGAAGTACAAGATGTCGCAAGAGGACGCCGAGGCTCAGGTCGAAGCGGGGGCGATTCCAGCCAACTTGGTCGCTCAGATCTCGGACGCGAACTGGAAGACACGGTTGGAAGGGATCACGGCGCTGCATGATTGGTTGAGCGGGGGTGAGATTGAGACCGTCGAAAGTGAACTGGTCGTTCGCTACTTGGGAAAGAAGCCGGGGTGGAAGGAGAGCAATTTCCAGGTCAGTAACTTGACGTCCGATTCTCCGATTTCAAGGTTTATCACGTTTCCTGGTAGGAAGCTGATCTTGACCGGCATTCCATATATCAGGTTAGCACCAAGATGTTTGGCATCTTGCACCTTTTGGCGGAAAGGTCTCCTTCGTTTGGCAAATCGTCAGCGGCCCTTTCTGTCCCCGGTCTATCGGACAAGCTCGGCGATATCAAGCTGAAGAAACCAGCCGGCGACGCGCTGACCGCTTTCGCGGAAAAGTCATCGCTCGGCTTCGTGCTCAGCCTCGCGTACGAACCAATGACGAAGCAAAAAGCGCCGAAAGCTCAGGCCGATTCGCTACTCTGGGTCGAACAGGCGCTGCGCGACTTTGGCATTATCGGCGTATCGATCCGCGACCTGATCGAGTTCCTCAAGACGGGGCTGAAGAGTTCCAATGCCTCTGTGAGGACGAATGCGACCAAGACACTTGTCACGCTCAAGCTCTACGTCGGCGCCGATATCGCGACCTTCTTACAAGACTTGAACCCGCAACTAATCACAACGATCGAGTCGGAATTCGCCAAGGTTGCGGGGGAGGCACCACCGGAGCCGACGCGAGTTGGAGCCGACACCGCCGTTGCTGCTTCGGCCGCTGCGGCAGGCCCATGTGCGAAAGGGAAAGGAGCGATCAGTGGAAGCGACGATCCTCTCGACGACCTCTTCCCGCGCGTCGAGCTGGATCGACTTATCCCCAGTTCGGCGATCAGTGGCCTCGGCGACAGCCTGTGGAAAACCAGGAAAGAAGCGCTGGAAATGATTCAGTCGATCCTCGAAGGCAACAAACGACTTAAGCCCTCGCCGCTCAACGATCTCTCAACGCCGTTGAAGCAGCGCCTTGTGGATGCAAACAAAATTGTGCAGGTCCTCGCGCTCGACGTCATCGCCAGGATTGCTACGGGGATGGGCAAGCCTTTCGAACGGCATTGTCGACTATTCGTCGCTGCGATCGTGGGCGTCCTCGGAGATCAAAAAGCGCCGATTCGAGCGGCCGCGACGGCCTGTCTGACCGCCATCGCCGATGCTGCTGGTCTCGACGCGATGATTACTTCGTTTGACAAGACACTCGAGACGGGCAGTCCTGTTCTGCGCAAGGACCTGCTCGCATGGCTCGAGCCTCGCTTCCAGGACGAGGACGTCGTCGCCACACTCGAGCTGCGGGATCTCGCCGGGCCCGTCATCGCTTGCCTCGAGGATAAGACGGCCGAGGTTCGCAGATCAGCGCAGGCGTTGCTCCCCGGTATCATCTCGCGTGTGGGGTACCAGACCGTGCTGGACAGGACTGGCAAACTCAAGCCGGCCAGCAAAGCGACCGTCTTGCCCCTGCTTGAGGCCGCCCGGGGTCAAGCGAACCTGGTTCCGAGTAGTAAAGCCCCCACCGTCGCATCGTTTTCCGCAACCCCTCAGGCGAACATAATATCGCAGCCCACGTCCCGCCCCGCTTCTGCCGCTTCTGGACCGATTGCGACCACCTCCAAGCTCGCTCCTGGTGGGTTGACTCGGCCGACGGCCGTCAACAAGTCCTTACGGACTGGAGCCTCGATTTCGACGCAGTCCGCCAGCGACGATGCGCCTGCCTCCCGGCTGGGTGCGCCTCGACCTTGTGTCTCGCTTGGGAGCAAACCGCTCGGTGCCTCGCGATCCTCCCCGAACCCTGCGTCATCCGGTTTCGCATCCGTGAGTGAGGGCAAGGAAGCACCATTCCGCGACGCCGACCCGAGGCCCAAGACGCTCCGAGCGTCGAAAGAGACAGGCTCGCTCAAGTGGGTTGTCGATGGAACCCCGCGCGCCGATCAGGTCGAGACTCTGCTGCACCAAATGACGCCGTACACCTCGCCCGACCTACTCGCACAACTCTTTAGCAAGGACCACAATGCGGAACGGGACTACATCGCCGCTTTGACCGCGCTCGACGACTGCGCGCGAGACCCTGCCTCCGCCGCTGACGCGTTCGGTCTGCTACCCAAGGAATTTCGGGCACGATTGGTCGTCAACGTCGACGTCATCTTCAAGTACATTACTTTGCGTATCGGTATGACGAGTACGACCATCACCGTCAAATGTCTCGACCTGATCGACGACTTGCTTGTCGTTCTCGGCGAAGAAGGCCACAACCTGTCCGACTACGAGGCCTGGGCCTTGCTCATCAGTCTCATCGCCAAGGTCGGCGATGGCAAAGAGACGATTCGAGGTCGTGTACGAGCCATCTTCAAGGCTCTGTGTAGCGTCTATCCTTACAGCAAGGTCTTTGCGGCTCTCGTCGAATACGGTCTCGTGTCCAAGAACGCTCGGGTCCGCGCAGAAACGGCCGAGGAGTTGGGCAGCCTGTTCCAACGTCACGGTGCAAGCGCGCTCCCGACGGGCAAAGCCCTTCCTCTCATCGCCAAACTTATCAGCGATCGAGACGCCGCGGTACGCACGGCTGCACTCTACGCCATCGGTCACGTCTATTCTTCGCTGGGAGCTGATGCGACGTGGAAATTAGTCGGCCGGATACCGGACAAGGAGCGAGCAATGTTGGAGGAGCGTTTAAAGCGCACAGTGACGACGGGGGATACAGGTGCCTCTGCTGCCGCGGTGTACGCGTCGCCGAAGGTCACACGGTCCATGACGCCAGTGCAGAGAGCCAACACGCCGTCCAGAGTACCCGGACCCGGACCCGCGTCTCCGACACCCAACAACGCAGCGAGAGGGATAGCCAAACCGGGCATCTCCCGGCTCGCTCGACCCAGCGGTCTAGCGGCCCCGACCGCATCCTCATCCGCACTCGGCGGTGGCGATGGCACAAGAAGAGCTTCTGGTGCTGGTCTCCCCGCCCCAGGTTTTGTTCGACCACCTTCCGCGACCGCGACCGCGACATCTCGATTGCCACCGCCAGCTCTGCCCTACGCCTCGTCTGCGATGGGCCCCTCGAGTTCGAACGGCTCTCGCGGTCAAGGCGCTGAACGACCGCCGTCGCCAATCGACATCGCTCTGCTCATCGATGCCATCGAGACCGAAGACCTCGCCAAGTGCGCCAACGTGCTCAAGCGGGTGCAGACCGAGATCGCCACCAATTACGACGCTTTGCTGCCACAAGCCGACGCGCTCATCGATGCTATCACGCTGCAAATGGCGCTAGGCTTCGAGGACTTGCACAAGGACTCGTCGCATGCCAAGCTAAGGCTATGCAAGCATCTGATGCAGACACTCTCGTCCTTTTTCGACCATCGCACCCTCGGCCAAGCAATTTCGACGCCGGCGCTGACCAGTCTTTTGGCCGAACTTACGGGACGTCTCCTCGATACGGCCGATAGCTCGGGCTCGGATGCGATCGCCAGTCTGTCCAAGGTGCTCAATATGGTCCTGATTCGCATCTTCCACCATTCCGATCAGACGGTCTGCGTCAGGTGAGTCTGCTGGCTTTCGTCCACGACAAGGACTCCCAGAGGTAATAAGGCTGACGAGTTCGACATTGCCTGCACAGTTCACTATTCACAGTACTACAAGACGCAACGATCGATCTCCGTGAACTCAAGGGCAGTGAACTGGAGGCGCGGGCCAAGTATGCCGAGCTGGTCATGAAGGTGAGCAGCAAGGCAAATTCGTTGCGCAGTCAACAGCGCGCGCAGAGCTGACACCGGCCGGTTGGAAATACCTCCGAACAGTGCTTGTGGAAAGTGTCCAAGACGGTCAAGGAGAGCCTTGAGTCTCGAGCCCTCTCGGCCCCTCGTCTACTGCGAGACATCAACCAGTTTCTCACCACCACCCCGCCGGCTGAATGGCGTCGACGGGCTGCAGACAACATCCCCCTGGCCGACATGCCGCTGCGAACGGTCAAGACCATTCTTCAGCAAGTCGTGTCAGTCTTTGGCGAGGCCGTCTTTGACGAGCTCGAGGAAATCGACTCGGCCGAGGATTCGTTCGTGTATCAGTATCTGTTCCGCCTGGCCAGTAGCCCCTCCAGCAAGAGAAATGGTTCCGCTGCACGAGGTCAAAGTGGCGATCGAGCGAGTGCTTCCTCGATGAACCGGCAAAGCTCGACCGGGTCATTTTCGTCGGTACAGCGCGAGTCGCTGCCCGCGAGACAGACTGCTGCCACCCCATCGATTGAGTCCGAGCCTCCGTCGACACCGAAGATAGGAACGAGAACTGCTGGCGCATCGCTCGGAGCTCGGGCATCAATTTCGGCGGCCAACTCTCCCGGCGGCGCGGATATTGAGATGAACCAGCAGCTCAAGGCCATCTTTGACCTGATCGGTGACCCCGTTCGGTCTCGCGAGGTAAGCGCGGCGATTCGGCCCCCGAGGTTTTCGGTGCACAAGTTACCCGAGCTGACGGTGACCACTTTGTCTATGCCTTCCATCGTCACCAGGGAATCGAAGCGCTGTATATATTCCAAAAGACTCGCCCCGAAGCAGCGCCGCGGATTGCCTCGTGGTACGTCAGCCCTTCACCTGCTCATCCGGCCCTGAGGCGCTAACGGCTCGACGATCTTTCGCGTCACTTCATACTTCTTTTGATTTGCAGGATGGCGAACACGGGCAATTACTTTCAAACTTATCTGAAACGTGCGCTGCGCAATCTAGAGATGGCCGATCAGGAACACGAATATCAACGCAATTCTCCGGCCGTAGAATCGGCGGTGTCGGCCGCAACCGGTGAGTCGAAACGTAAGCCGATCACTAGTGCCCCCAGGCTAAGCAGAGTCCAAACCATCACATCCTTCATCGCCTCGTCAGCTTCGTCCGCGCGACCAGTCTCGGCCTCCGTCACCGCGTCATCAAGGCCGACGTCGACCTCGACGACGCTCAGTCCTCGCCACTCGCGCGCCTCCCTCGGGGCTAGCGGTGGCGCAACGGGTGGCGCAAATTGCGAACGACTCAGCCAACTGCAGGAGATGTTTGGGTTCAACAGCGCGGCTGCAGGTGGTGGTGGAAAAGAGCCTTGATCGTTTCGTCGCATCTCGTTTTCGTTTCAAGAGTTTTGTATTCCTAGATCAGGTTCTGTCTTTGCGTCGCATTGTGCCAACAGTCACTCTGTGGATAACCTTCGTAATGCTGTAAAAACGGGGCTTCTTCTTCAAATCTACAGGACACCCAGTCGAGGCAAGAAGCTATCAAAGCCTTTATTATTGCCAGTGTCAAGTTGAACCACCAGAAGAGGAAACGAAGCTACGCACTGAACGGAGAAACGTATGCAAAACGCGATAAAAAGGGAGAACGAATAGAATATGAGTCAACTACAAAATAAACGGCAGACAAATGCACCTACGAGAATAAAGAACAAGGGAGAACGTTTACCGTGCTTATGTATATAATAAAACAGGGGGTCAAGGGAAGGCGCGGAGGGGCAAGAGTGTTTGGTGAAGGGAGATTCTCAGGAAAACTTAGCAAGAGTTGAATGGCGATGACCGAGAGAAAACCGAAGAAGCTGCTTTTGTGCTAGACGTAGGATGCCTCGGGGAGAGCCGAAGTCGACGAATCATCATGGTGTGCGACGTAAGAGAAAGCACCAAAGCCCATCCCGAGCGACCCGCGCCGGGGAAATTGTGGGGGCATTTGGTGGGCGTGCTGAATCTGCGACGAATAATGGGTCGCATATTCGGGAATGGGCGAGCCGCCCGAGAACTGTGCTTCCGAGTCCGAATGATGCGAAGGCGCAGCGCCGATGGCCCCAGCTCCGGAAGTGCTTGCGCCAGCGGGGGAGAACTCGTTGTACCGACGAAACGGGGAGGGTTGCGAATCTGACCCTAGGGAAAAGTCGTTTGAGTCGTTTGGTAGGCCAAAGACGAGCCCTGCGCTAGATTGGCCCGAGGAGCTGTGCGGGGTCTGCACCGAGGCGAGCGGGTAGAGGTTGTCGATGGCGGAGACAGATGAGGCACGACGTCGATGTGACTTGAACGGCGACGGGGTATGCGCAGCAGACGGTGAGGCATGGTAGTAGCCGCTTAGTTGGCTCCCGTAGGGGCTGAACTCGGCTGACGGAAGCGGAGCGGACCAGGAGGCCTCAAGGGGGTGCGACTGCGGATAGTTCATCTGTGACGACGACGACGAGGTAGAGTAAACCGATGGCGCCGGCGTCATGGGGTAGCTGTTGTATCCTTGACGATTCGTACCTTCGTCGAACGGTTGGTGTGAGTGCTGGGGCGGTAGTGCTTGTTGCTGCGGAACATGGCGGCCTTGGCTTTGCTGATTGAGCTGCTGCGCCGCCTGATCGTAGCTGTACATGCAAGCCTCCTCGACGGGTTCGTAGGACTGGTCGCGCATATGCCGAGGGTGTTGAGGCGGAGGAGTCGCATATACTCCTCGAGGATGCTTGGTCGGGTACTTTTGACGCTGCTTGCGATCCTGTCGCTCGAGGTGTTGCCGAATCGCATTCGGCCCAAGCGCACCGGTGTTGTTCGAGAGCATCGACGGGTTCGAATGTGCGGGAGCGGCCCAGCCGAGATGAGCGTTGACCTCATCGTCGTCGGCGGGAAGATCCGGAAGCGGAGGGAGGGGCAAAGGGTAATACCCGGGGCCGTCCCCTGTCTCTGATGCATCGTCGTCGTAGTCTTGGTCGTGGTCGTCGCCGTAGCCGTCGTCATAGACGGAGTGGGGTGTCACCGATGCCGAAGATCCACCAGAGTAGTCTCCATCATCGTAGTGCTGCGGGCGACGACGTGTCGGATATACCCGGTGACTAGCGCCCGCAGAGGGGCGGGGTAGCGCACCTCCCGCGGTGTGGTAGCTGCCGTGCGAAAACGCCGGGGAGTCGGGGTGGTTGCGCTTGATGTGTTTGGTGAGGGTCGTCTTGCGGCAGAAACTGTTTTGAAATGTGATCGCGCACGTGGTGGTCAGTACCCCTGAGAAGACGCGCGGATGCGTCAAAGTGGCGCTAGCGGAAATGTAAGAAGGCCAAGCGACAGGGGACCTTGCCATGTTGTGTGTTCGAAGCGCCCCGCCCCCGCCCTTCTAGGCGCCGTCCCGAGATCGTGCACGAGCACTCGGGAGGGGACCGTGGCGTCACAGGCGAGGCCTGCACCGCGCGCGCACAGCCCCTCGAGAGGCCACCACGAATCGGACCCGGGCTCGGCAATCCGAGATGGGGGGGTCTCCTGACGAGCAAGACCTGCGGGAGCTGGACGGCGGCACGGGGCACGTAGGATAGGATGAACGAGACCGACGCAGCGAGGTCACTCACGTCTTGCCACAGATGGGTTCAGGGCACTTGTAGGGTCTCTTTCCGGTGTGGATCTGCAACAGAATCAGTGTGGCGTGTTAGCAATGTTTTCGGCGGCATAGGCAGCGAGCGACAGAAGACCGGCGCGACTCACTCGGCGGTGGCGAGCTAACGAACTCGAATCACTAAACGCCTTGTCGCAGCCGACGTACTCGCAACAATGCGGGCGTTCTCCAGTGCTGCGAGAGGGATGGAGGGGAATGGAGGGGAATGAAGGGAAACGGTGGGAGATCAGACGCGGTTAAACTTGGACGTAGGTAGAGTGACGAGAAGGACGACTTACTGGACGCGGTAGTGAACGGTAAGGGCGCTGCGCTGGATGAAATCGCGCGAGCAGCCGGGCCAGTCGCAGATCCAGGGTCTGCTGAACCGCGCCAGAGTCAGCTCTTGCGCCTTGCGAGTGCGAGTGAAACATTGGCACTGTTGTAGCAAAAGAAAGAGGATCTCACCTTTCGTTAGAGTGGATGCGCATGTGTCGTACCAAATCACTGCGACGAGCGAACGCCTTGGGACAACCAGGAGCGCTGCAGCCGAAAGGTCGCGAAGCAGCTGAGCGGTCTTCATGAACGAGTTCCATGATATCCATCTTCCGAAGGGTTGGCAAGGGGTTACACGAGTCGGGTTAGACGAGGATGGAGGAGGGAGTAGAGATGTAGGCGTGCGTCGACGAGTGAATAAGGGAGTGGAAGGGTAAGTGGGCTAAGATGGAAGCCAAGCGCGGTCGACTTGGGCAGATGGGAAGAAGGGGAGTTGGGGAGAAAGAGAGGTGACCTAAAGTTGAGCGCGAGATGAAAGGGACAGGCCGCGCGCCTAAGCACTGTCGGCGGGCACGGCTGGGAGTCGCGCTCCCGATCGCTTTATAAAGTCATCCCTTCACCCAGTAATCAAGTCTCGCAAAAAGGAGAATTTCAAAAAGGAAATTCTCCGAAGGATCGTTCGCTTTTCAAGCTCAACTGAGACCTTCTAATCCTTCCCCGCTTGATTTGATTGACATCTCTGAGGTGCCCTCTGCACGCACGCCCGCATCAGCAGCTGGGGCACAGCGAGCGCAGCACAGACGTGCGCCCGGCTTCTACTACCGTTCGTCGACCTGAACGGCTCGGAAATCGTCAAAGGCGCAGACTTCAAATCAGCCTCACCGTTGCGGGGAATGTTTAACTGGGACGAGGTATTTTCTATTTCACTGGAACCCCTCACCAGAGCATCGGGTGGCATAGACAGACCCTTTGGTGGTGTGGCGCCGTCATTTTAGAATTGCACCATCATGCGAGGCTAAAATCGGCGTTCGGCGGCGCTTCCGAAGGCTTCATTACGTCGTCGTAGTCAGGGAAGAGTCTTCCACCCAGGTTCACCAACGAACGTCCGTTGCGACAAACGGCTACCAGCGAGATTCCCGATAGAGTGCACTTCGATGAATCATTTGAGGCCGTGCTTTCCACCGAGCCATTGAAGGCAGGGGGCCGTGTGGAACTTTCGAGCACGGGTCATCGGTTCTTGGGGGCGCAAGTTGGGAACTCTCGCTGATGAGCTGGTGAAAGGGGCAAACGTCCTGCCCGCGCGCCCAGGAATGTCGGAGATCAAGTACAGCCAAGCTTTGCAGGGTAATGTATGGTGGGAGATGCAAAGAGGATTTTTATTGAGTAGGGTGATCACGGAACTCTGTGGCTCGCTGATTTACCGATAAAAAGCCGTTGATGAAGCGCTGATGGACCCCTCCGAAAGAAATCTTCCCTTTCCGAGCAGGCCGTGATCCCCAGTAGCTCCGATTGATATTAGCGCCAACAGCACCTTGCTACAAGATCACCCGATTCAACTGAGAAAGCAGGAGAGTGATCTTTTACAGCGAAATGTCTCTAGTGTGTAGATAAGGCCATTTTGGGTGTCATTGGGCGCAACTTTCACGTGCGGGCCGATATGGCCAAGCAGCTGAGCAGTCCGCGGCGTCGATGACGAGCCGGTGAGTGCTGACTCAGCGCTGGCCTCTGAGGC
Source organism: Microbotryum lychnidis-dioicae p1A1 Lamole (assembly GCA_001244265.2). Taxonomy (NCBI): domain Eukaryota; kingdom Fungi; phylum Basidiomycota; class Microbotryomycetes; order Microbotryales; family Microbotryaceae; genus Microbotryum; species Microbotryum lychnidis-dioicae. The sequence continues at coordinate 421,668 of CDLV01000007.1, forward strand.
CTGAGGTCCAAGTGGTACTTCGCACAAGTGCTTCAATACCTTGAAGGTTTCACCGAGAAATCCATTGCTATGATTGAGAGACATTCACACAGGAAACACACGTCTATAAACTTTGATCATCATGGCACTAGAATGAAAAGGCACGGCAATTTGCCGAGTGAACAATCAAGTACGTATACGTGTTGAGGCTGCTTCCCTTTCTCCGGCTCCAGCGCACCACCGGCAACTTCACCTCTGGACTGCGGCGGCGGGAACCGATTAGGGAACCTTTCAACGCGATTCGAGCAGATCGGCTCGAAAGGTGGAACATAGAGGAGTGTTAAGCTCGAATACACGGCACGTTACTCCAGACTCCGAGACTCTCTGATTTCCGTACATTCTTGGCAGCACCGTAGATCAATTATCGGGTGCAGGCTGCGAGCGACTTGAACTTCGGAAGGTAGAGCGACGACAAGAATGTACGCTAGTTGGAAATGACCGTGGAGCTGCCTACGAGATCAGATATATGTATTACAGCTACTTTCATCGTGATTGATCACAACTTGCGCATACACCCTACACCAGACACTTTCGGATCTGATCCGGCCGTTCCGCATTCTCCAGCATCGCGGCCCAGGTCCCTACGATTTCTCGATCCATCTGGAAGTACTTGCCCAGCCGGTCGATCGGCTTGGGATCTAGATCAATCGCTTTAAACGTACGCTCGAAGCGAGGCTCGTTTGGATTCCCCTCTGGAAGTCGACGTAGACGCATCATGATGGAGCAGTCTTTGAACGTCGCCGAGAGGAGGTAGGCCAAAATATCTGATCTCAGCTCGTCGGCTTCATTTGAACAGCCGCTGAAGGACGAGCCTCGGGACGAAGCAAGCCACTCGACCCATTCGTCTTGTGTGGGTTGCGGACCGAGTGGGGAGAGGTCGACGTCCGTCGAGAAGAGTGATACGCCATGCACTTGTTCAATTCGTGATGCGAGGCCTTCTATATCGAGACGGTCGAGGAAGGACTGTAGACTGCCAAGCTTTTCGAGAACTGGAGAATCCATCAGGAAGTTCGTGACAACCTCATCTAAGCCGTCTTCCGGCGCTTCGAAGAAGCTGTCGACAGCTCGCCTGTTTTCATCGGCGATGCCTGGAGTCTGATCAAGGAGATTCAAAAGTCAGCATCGAAGTACTCATCCAGCGACGCCACGCATTATACCTCATTCACTAATGAGGTGTCTAGCTTCCGTCCCCCAACGAATATGCGCATGTTCCCTGCCAATGCTCCTTTCGACTCGCTCGCTCGCAGCGGGTTTAGTGCGCGCACGGCACGTTCGACACGACTCCTATCTCGGCTGTAAAGATCGAGGGGACAATATCCTCCCTGGTGCGTCTTGATCTCAGATTCTCGGTCCTCTGATTTGTAGTACCGATGCATGCAGAATCGACAATAGGTCTGTTTGATGTGCTTGGACTCGGAGCTGAGGTGGGTCGGCGAAGGCAAGAAGCCCCATTTTGGCTGTCTCGGCAGGCAGGAAACGAAGTCTGTCGCGTTAGCTCCTGACGTCCGTCCCTGTTCTTCCATATCTGATCGTATATAACTGGCCTTTATCTCCACGGTCAAGACATCATCCCCATACAGCATGTCATCCGCGAGGACCACCATTCCGACCTGATCGTCAATCTCGTCCTCCCTACTTCGATGTGCTGGCCTTACACCACTTTCCTCGAGGGCCATCGCCATATTAGACAACCATCGTACATTGACCTCGTGTGTCCGCGCCTCGACGACAAAGTCGCTTCCCAACAAAGGCGTGATGATCCTCTCCCCGAACTCGACCTGCACCTCGCTGGGGATCGCCGATCCACCGACCTGCGAAGCGCAGCGTTTCCTCTTGCGAAGCCGAAGTAGCTTGCCCTGGAGTCGAGAATCTTGTCCGATGTAGGACATTACAAGGTTAGCCCCTCCCTCTGCGGCATACCGCCAGTCTTGGTTCGGACCGGCTTGCGAAGTCGACGTCGACTCGAGACAAATATTCTCCGTCATGGTGAGGCGTGTACGTCACGAGCCGACCCTTTAACTCCTAGATGTAGAGCGCGCCGTCTATGATGAGAGTCGTATCATGTGAAAGCCCCGCGAGAGACTGAGGCGAGGTAGACGGACGTTTTGCAGTTGCAATCCGGACTTCTCTGTCTCGCGCCAAAGTCACGTGATTATCGGGCGATTAATTCAGATTTCTGAGAGCGTTTCTACTTGCTAACGAAGCACTTTCATTTCTTTGTGTGTCCACATTTGGGTAGTTACAACTTTGCCGAGAGATCGGGCAGAACATTCGAGCTCCTTTCTCTTCACCGCCCGCGCCCGCTTCAAAAGCGGCAAAAGAGCGAGTCACAGTACACGAGTCTTATTCCCATAGGTTTACAGATATTTAAAACTGATACTCCCCTCTGAAAGCCGAAGCCGGTACGGACTGTGTCCTGCCCAATACCCTCCGATTGCCCGCCGTCGGTCTGGCCTTGGGCAACGCCGATGGCATCTCGTCATCCTCGACGTCGGTCAAGGCCATCTCTTCGTCCTCTGCTTCACCCATCCCCTCCTCTGTCTCAAAGAACCCCCTCTTGATCCCTTGTGTGACCGTCCGTTGCGAATCATCGTCGATGGAGATTGCTGCACCGAATTGATGGTCCCCCCCACTTGGCCCAAAGACTTCATCGAGATCGAAACCATCACCTCCATCGTCGCCTCCGCCAGGTCCAGTCGCCGCCGGTGTCGAGAAGGCCGACATGGCTGCCGTTGCTGCTCCAGCTCCACCCGAAGGTGCAGGCCACACCATACTAGTGCTTGCACTCCCCGCCGAAGGGTGTCGTCTCAACCCACGTCCTTGGGAAGAAGCGGGGGAAGGTGGGCTTGCCCACATGGGTTGCACCTCCCTCGTTCGGTATTCGGTCACATGCTCATCACCGAACGTTGCGTTGAGGATGTCGTTGGAGGTGTGGAAGACCGAGTCTTGTTGGGCGAAGGAGAGTACGGGCATCGACTGGGTCTGCATCAAAGGTCGGCCACTGCCGCCGCTGCTACGGGGGGGTTGGATGCCTTGGCCGAGTCCATAGCCTCGGTTCACGTCTGCGGTGAAAACAGTTGTTGTCAGTAAAGGAGAACAATATCGAGTCAATGTTAACGGGCTGACTATGGCGGGAATCGACGGCACGTTGTCGAATCACATCCTCGAAGCCGGTGCTCGCCTCGCGCTGGAACGACTTGCGGAAATCGCCCGGGTGGGTGGGCGCCGGGGATGCAGAAGGCTGCATCGCCTTTTTCGAAGGGGAAGGAGTCGTCGCCATGGTCAAATGGGGTGGATGGCACTTAAGAGCGAGCGGAGATGTGGATGATGCGCTGGCCGGAGAAGGAAGCGTCACTCATGTCACTTCCCCTAGTCCCAAGACTGACTCACATCGCTGGCGGTGGCTCTGAACAAGCGCGTCGCGACGCGTCGAGATCAGAGTGGTCCAGCGTCTTGGAAAGTCTGCTCCGATCTCACCCAATTATGAAAAGAATCAGAGTGATTTGGCAAGACAATCTACGACAGAGACTGAGCAAATCAAAAACATACTACAAGAGGTACGAATCCACAGAAGGAGTCCCCGAATACAAAACCAGAGATACCGATAAGAACCGAAGAAGTGAATCAAGTTTACACTCACCCAGTCAAGTTATGAACACCGAGATATGAACGAGAAATGGCCGCGCTCGCACAGCAAGTTCAAGCAGCTCAGAACGCATTCATCTCGGACAAAGCCCTCTTGCCATCATTGACAAAGCTCATGACCGTCGAAGGTCTCGAAGGCACATGGCGCGCGACAGTCTTGGGCGTCGAGTTCCACCCTGCGCGATTGACGTTCTCCACACGAGGTGGCGAGCGTTGGCTTTGAGACGAAGCGCGCAATGCGGCGGACTTGTTCATATGTGGGGCTATGGTGGGCGATCGAGCGCAGGCCATGCGAACGCCCGACCTGGTTGTGCTGGATTTATGACTGCTGCGGGCGAGCGAGCTTGTGTTGGACAAAGAAGAGCCGGGACGGGGCATGCCAGAGATACCAAGCGAGGATCGTGGTCGGATGGGCGACATGGCGCCGTCAGGGTTGGCTCGGAGCATGGCTGAGCGATTCAGACGAGGAGTGATCGAGGGGGGTCGGACCACGGCCTGTACGACGATGCTTTGCCGTCGGTGTGGGCCTACAACTGCGCGAAAAGGGTGGGCACATGAATCAGCCATCCTGAGCATCCAGCTCATCGCTCGTCACTGATCACTACTTACGCCCGACGTGGTCGGAAGAGCTCATCGATTGCCTTCTCATCGCACTCGGTGACGGTTCGATACCCAACCCAGCTCGCAAACGAGCCGCTTTCGTCATCTTGGGCTCGATGGCGGGCCTCGCAGTCGACGCCACAGCAACCGATTCACGTCGCATGCGGCCCAGTCCGCCATCTCGAAGCCTCGAGTCATCCGAGACGACGGATGAGGATCGATCGCGTCGAGGCACGGGAGCAAGATCGACCCCGGTGCGCAGTGCCGCCGTTTTGGTCATTCGGGGAACGATCTTTGGCGGCGCCGTCGAGCTGACCGAGACAGACGGACGAAGCCGATCGCCTCCCAGCGAGGATGCTGATCGGGTAATGGCACCAGCCTCCTCTTGAAGATCCCCCAAAATGACGATCGCTCGGTCCCTGGATGTGGAAGGACTCTCGGGGCTACCGACGAGATTGCTCCGTCGTCGCGCAGTCGATCCGGGTGTCGAAGGCGGCGCAGGAACGACCCCTGTGCGCAGGGCTGCGGTCTTGCTCAAGCGCACTTCGAATTTGGGCTTATTGATAAGGCTGGCAACAGTCGGTTGGGCCGACAGGCTTTCACGACGGGACATGGCCGCACGCTCGGCCGTGCCGACGGCTTCTCGGCGAATCGAGGTAGGTGCTACGAAGGAAGCACCGAGCGACGGACGTCCAGAAACGCTGGTGCTGCCGACTCGAAGGACCGACGACTTGGTTGCACGAGGAGTGATAGAAGGCGCACCCAGAGACTTGGGCATCTCTACCACTCGAGCAGGCTGGGGAGTCGACAAATTGGCGACGAGGGAGGCTCGAGGTGCCGGGGCCGGCAACTCGATCCCAAGTCGGAGCGCTGCTGCTTTGGTCATGCGAGGTTGGATCTTGGGAGCCTGGTGCGTTGTCGAGGCGACGGGTTGGGCTCGGAAAACCCGACTGGGCGACGTCAACGATTCTAAGCTGTAGGTCGTGTCCTCTCGACGGACTCGGACGGGCGAGTTCTCATCGCCAAAGTCGGACCCAATCGAGACGGGCGACATGGGGTACTCGCCGTCGAAGATGGACTCGGGGGCGATCACAGACTCGGCATCATTCAAGTCGCAGTCCACTTGAGCATGATCGACATCGGCGTTGTCATCAAACTGCTGTTGTTCAGCCTCGATGACTTCATCCGCGTAGTCCTCTACGGCGCCCTCTTGCAGGATTAAATCCGCTTCGTCAACCTCCTCCTCGTGCGTAGCATAGTCCTCCTCAATCGTCCCGTCTTGAGAAGTAGCCTCAAATCGATCTTCAGACTCGGGCCCGTCAGTCTCAGCCTCAAGCTCGTCCTGCTGGAACTCGCTTGCAAGTGAAGAAGCAGAAGAGCCGTCGAAGCTCGTCTTTTCCGACGACGAGTCCTCAAAACCATTCGTGGCCGTCTCTATGCTTCCAAGGCTGGATCCTGCAGCCGCGCGCTGGTGTTGCTGCTGTTTTTGCAGCGCTTCCCTCTGATCGACCTCTCTCAGCGCTCGTTCGATCCTCGGCGAAAGCTTGATCGTGCCCGATCTCACGATCCGTTCGGGGATCTGATAGGCGGCGTTGGAGAGCGCAAACGGTTTGGGCGTGGCGTTCACGGCGGACGCGGCCGTAGCTCCGAAAGAAGGTGATGCAGGGATCGGGGTCGTCTTGTCCGCCGGGGAAGGGGGGTAGATCGCGTCGAGCTTCGGGAACAGCGCTTCAATCGTCAGCTGGGCAGCCGAGACGGTGGGCGAGCAATGCAGCTTGAGATCGGGGTACGTGTACGAGAGGCTGTTGAAAGAAGTACAACACTCGTTGGCCTTAGGAAATCCCTCGCAAACACCAAAAACGATGTAACGTACGCATTCTTATTCAACGCACCCGAGCCTTCACCAGCCAGCTCCTTCATCCTCCTCACCGCATTCTCGCACTCGAGCACCAGCACCTCGTGCAGCGTAGCACCATCGGCAGCATTCAATGCTTGTCCATTCGCTTCGCCCGTGCCTAGGCCGAGCTCAAGGCCGGCTTCCTCTAGCTCCTCGCCGACGCACGATTGATGCGCGACGCGACGAAAGCCGTGATTATTCAACAGAGATTGAATCGCGTCCAAGGGGGCTTGAGGACCGAACAAGACCAAGAGTGTCCGTTCCATGTTCTTGTTTGGTGTCTGGGGTACGTGTTCAAGTTCGAGGGAGGCGAGGCGGGCGCTGTGGGGCTCGATGTTTGTCGTTCAACTCGCCGTTCGTCCCGGGCTTGCAGATCGATGAGCTCTTGCAGGCACCTGACCTGAATGCGCGAGTTAGGGTAGCAGAAGGCGAGCAAGATGCACTTCTGGTACGTGGCCGCACGGAACCGTGTCCAAGAAAGGCTCGATGATAAGGTGACCGTTGAGATAGGGGGCGAGGTTGAATGGAATGAGCGGAGAAACACAAAGGGGCACGGGAGGCGCGAGCTCTGCAACATGGAACACCGAGACACGCGCGCGCGCTCGGACCTGTTCACCCCGGACGGGGAACATCAGCCACAGATCACGCGGGTGAGAGTTCGGTGTGATTGTTACAATTCCTGTTCTATGCCAATAATAAAAAGTGGTGGGTGACACCAGTCCCGCTCAGCCTTCGACGACATCCTCCTTTTTGAGTTTGGGCTGCTTGTCCTTCTTCTTGGAAGACGACGACGACGAAGACGACGAATCACTACTTGCTCCGCTCGAGCCATCCTTCGAGGACGAAGACGAGGCATCTGTTGTCGATGCAGCCGGCTGGCTCCTCCAGTCCCGAGCCTCGCTTCGTGCAGCACTGGCATCACTCTTCAACTCGCTCGCCGCCGTGTCCTCACTGACCACGATACCCAACCCTTCCCCTTCACTCAGCGCGACAATCTCATCAATCGGAACGAATCGATCCTCATCAACGTCGAGCTTCTTGAGAAGGATCTCGATTGCCTCGTCCGTCGGTCGATGCGCAATGACCTCCAAAGCCTTGCGCAGATCCTTAACCGCGATCTTGCCCTCGTAATCAGCCTCGAACATGTTGAGCCTCGAGCCGACCTCGCTGTCGAACGCCTCGAGTTGTTGGTCGATCTTGGCGAGGACACCCTTGAGCCTCTTGGCGAGCGGGTTCGGCTTGGCCCCATCGGCTTCAGCCTGCTTGTTCTCCTCGACCAACTTCTTCAGCTCTTCGCGTTCCTTCATGACTGACGACTTGGCCGACAAGATCTCGAGTGCCTGGCCCAACTCGGTAACCTGCTCGCTGGTCATCCTCACGTCTTCGGGATTCGTCACCTCGACCTCTGGCTCCGTCACGAGGTGTTCCGCATCGGCCTTGGCCTCAGCTTCGACCTCGCCCTGCGGCAACATGTCACTCGCTTGCTCCTTCTCCTCGCCAATCTTGACCTTCTCCTTCTCCTCGGCCTCGAGCCTCTTCCTCTCCGCCTCCTCTTGCTTGGCCTGCTCCTTGGCCGCCTCCTCGGCCTCCTTCTTCAACTTCCTCGCCTCCGTCTCCTTTGTCTCCTGCTCCTCCTCATCCTCGATCAGCTCTTCTTGTTGTTGCAGTACCTCCAACCGTTGCTTATACGACGCCGAATCGCTCGAGACCTCCAATTCGGCCTCGTTGAGCAAGTTGTCGGGCAAACTCGCGAGCGTGTCTTTGAGCGAGCGCATGATCTCATCGGCCTCAGCGTCCTTGTCGACGCCAGCGGTCTCGCGGATACCGCGGTTGAAGGCGAACGCTTTGGAAAGGATCAGGAGCGTTCCGGAGAGACCGCGATTGACGTGTAGATCGACCCATTGGCTCAACTCGGAGCGAAGGTGCTCTTCGCTGACGCCGATGGTTCGGATACCGCGGGATTGGCACGCGTGTTGCAATTCCGAGAACGAGAGGACAGAGATACCTTCGGCCGCGATGGACTGGTTTCAAGCAAACCTCAGTACTTAGGCCACTGTCACGAACGTGATACCTGGACTGACCGTGTCGTCTTCCTTGATTTGACGCATGCGCGATCGGATCGTGTATCGCAAAAAGTTATCGGTTCCGAAGGCGTTGATGTTCATATAGCTGTGACCACGCTCCCACACATTGTTAAATCATTTTGAGATACCATGTAGGCAGGATAAGCACAGACGCACCGGCACATGGAGACAAGTTGAGGCCTGGACAAGTTGTCGAGCGTGAGGTCGTCCTCGAAGAGCTCTGCGACCTTGACGACTTCGTCCGTGGTAGGTGATTCACCGGTACTTCGAACCTGTGCCCCAGTCATTTCTCCGAATCAGTGAGCATGCCCCCATCGCCTTGTGGTGGTTGAAGTATCTTCGCGTACCTTGCGGAAGAACTCCTTGAACGTTTCGGACTCCTTGATCTTGTCGGCACTCTTGACACCGGTCTCTCGGATCGTCTCTTGCAAGAACTTGGCCATTTCCAGTCGAACTTTAAGCAACTTGCGCTTCTTCTCGTCCTGATGAGCACGAAGAATGGGAGATCGTCGGCGCACGTGCGGTCGGAGGGGGAGCCAAGAGAGGACCTCGGTCAGCAGGCACCTTCTCGGGGGAGTTTTCCGGATGTGAGTGCACGGCGTAACGTACCTCCTTGAACTTGTCGGTGAATGTGGATGGGAGCATGTTGGGGAAGAGCTTGAGTGCGACGGGCAGGAGCAGTTCCATGAAGGGGACGATCAGGAACACGGAGAAGGGAATCAGGCGCAGCAAGTCTTGGGTCGTTCGTTTGAGCTGTGGGAAGTGCACCAGACGTGTTTAGCAACATGAAAGAAGTGTAGACCCTCGTAACATGGCGCCGGCCTCGACTGACCTGACGCCTCTCTCGTCGAGTGAGCTTCTTGCCGCCGAGGAGCTTGCCCTGGATCCTCGCCGAGATGCGGATCTCCTTGCCCAACAACTTGGTGCCGTGCCAATAATGGCTGGCCTCCTTCTTGATGCTGGCCCAGATCCTCTGCAGGCGGGTCCCCTTGGGCGGGGCATCTTCCTTGGCTGCGACGGCCTTTTCCGACGAAGCCGAACCGGACGTTGACGTCGTTGCGACCTCTTTCGAGGACGACGAAGTAGGTAGAGCGACCGAACGAGTGGACGAGAATGACCTAGACTGGAGAGGCTGAGCAAGAACGAAGGACAACGATCGGGGTGAGAGTCTAGGGCATAGGTAAGGCTGTAGTCGCGTCGCACGGATCGGGCTTGAAGCTGACGAAGACGGCGGCGACGGGGCAACGGCCGATGCACGAGCACCGTGGGAGGAGAGCAACAGCCAGTGGCGTGGCATCGACCGAGTGCTCAGCAGAGCAGTGGGAGAGACCATGGCTCTATGATTGGCGCGTCGTCAAACACCTGTTGTTGCGGCGAGATTGGGAACGAAGCGCTCGCAAGAGAGCAAGGACGTCTGACGTTTTGCCCGAGCCGACGCCTCCTGCCGACTCGACGCGAAGCGCGGCGGCAGCACCCGGGGCCCGGGACCCGGGACCCCAAAGCCACGGTTACGAAGGCAGTCCTCACCGGTACCAGTGAGAGCTGATTTGATCGCGAGCCTCAGGCTAAGTGGGCCCCATCACCCGAAGAGCGTCTTGAACACTCAAAATAGCAGGAGAAGGAGATAGTTCTCGAGTCAACGTCTTCACCCCAACCAACTCAAGTTGCGTCACGAAGACTGAAGCGACAGAGATCGTCAACTTGGTTTTAAACCGGGCCACTGCAGTGCCGACCGATTGACGTGCCGACGAAAAACTTACCAGAATGTCCGCGTCGGTACAGGCGGGTACAAGTCTCAATCGGATCACTTGTTTGTGCGTTATTTGCTCAATTGCGGTCCAGTGCTCTACTACTAAGTAGAGTCTTCTATTTTCGTAGGGACGGACAAGGCCGGACTAGTATTAGCAGTGGCAGCCGTATCATATCCGGGCCGGAGTCGCTTGCACCGAGTCGCCAAGCCAGCTAGGCACCTACAAGTTTGGAGCAGACTCTTTCCTGGGTTTCAGACTCGTACGAGCGATTAGTACCTAGTTACCTGCCAGGAACAACTTGTGGACGCCAGGTTTTCTCTCTCGCCTCACTCATATCGAGTCGTACCCGGCCGCGCCGCCTCTCTCTCTCTCTACGTAATCTTGAGCCCGGTGCAGTGATGAGACTAGTACTCAGCATCTACGACAGATCGGAGGTCTAGCTTCCTTTTCCACTTTCCTACCCCCTTTTACTTACTTTCCCAATGTGCGCATCATGCTTCAACAGGAGCCATGTCGCGAACCTAGACTCGAAGTCAATGGTCAAGTTTTGCTGCCCTTGGTACTCGCTTGGTGAGCTGCTTTGAGGCACTTTGAGGTGGCGGCCCGGCGCCGCGCTCGGCGAGGAATCGGTCCAGGCCTTTCGGTTCGTTCCCCCACCTGCAGTGGCTAGAGTGGTTCCTTCCGGCCCTTACCGAATCCCAGCGTCGCATCACCCCCATCGTCGAGGAACCTGTGGTCCGGTGGACGCTTTGGTCCAAGTTCCAGTTGCAACACTTGTTGCGGCGCCACGACTTGTTCGCCAACCAATCCCGGCCGTGAGCGGCGTCGTCAAGCTTGGAGCTGGGCGATCAGTGACCTAGTGACCATCGACGAAAGAACGCTCGTGGCGCATTGGTGCAGCCCGCCCTAACGCACGGCTGCCACACCAGAGGCTCGGAGGTAGGTCTACGCTCAGCGCAGTGTCGCTCTGGGTAACCGAGACTGACTGACTGCTCCCCCACCTACTGTTGGTCGATGCGGCTTCGATCGCGCTTCGATCAGGTCGTCCAGCCCGAGTAGTGGCCGACACACAAGGGGCCCACCGACCCCCATGTCTCGCCGACTGGCCGACCCTGCGAGGCCGGGAATAACCGCTCCGGTCCACTCGGTCGTCGAATCTGTCAACACGACCTCGCTCTTTGCGCCAGACCCGAGCCTTCTATCGCATACTTCCGTAGAGGGCGGCCAGAGCAGCGGCAGTGGTGGTGGCCTGACGAATGCCGGCGTGGCATCGACACAAGCTGCCCAGGCCGGCAGCACGCGACGACGGACCCACACCGATTCGACACGACTTGGGCTGCTGTCTCGTCCTTCTCACAACAAGCGGGCCGTCTCGACGGCATCAGCGACCGTGGACCCGCATGTGGCGCTCGCCTCGGCGTACTCGGAGCTTCACCTCGCCCCGGCGACGCGCACGTCGGTCGTCACGACGACGACGACGACGACCGTCCATTTCGCGCCGATCCTGATACCGCGGACACAGCAGATCCAACCAGTGCAATCGTCCTTTTCGGCAGGTCCCCGACGAGGCTCCGTCGGCTCGGCAGCCCCACTCACGCCGAGTTCGACCTTTGCCGCACTGCTCGATTCCGAGGAACGTCGAGCCGCCGCCGAGGCTCCGACCGGATCGGAACCACTCCGGCTCGACCCCAAGATGTACCCTCTCAGTCAGGCACCTTACCCTGGTGGACTCAAACGATTCAAGATGCACGTCGGCGCCCAAAAAGCCGTATTTTACGAAGGCGGCGAGGCGGGGCAGACGAACGATATCGGAATGCAAGGCGAGTTCGAGTCGTACGACGTCGACGGCACGGCTAGGTTGGGCAGGAGCACGTCGACCGTCCCATTCGTGCCAGGATCTGTCTCGCTCAAGGGAAAAGAGAGGGCCACTGCCAGCACCAACTCTTTTGCGCAATCGATGAACACGCCGTCGTACCTTTCTCTGGCCAAGACGGAGCGGGGACCGCTGCACCAACGTAGACTCTTGCGGAGACCTCGCAACTCGATTGGCGGTCACGGCACGGGGGGAGTCGATGGCTTGCCGACGGAAGACGACACGATCGAGGAAGATGACGAAGACTTTGGTGGGTCCAATCCTCCTCTTCACTCCGAGTCCGCGCCCATTCATGTCGACGGCGAGGGAATCGGACCACCCCGCAAACGGCCGCGCGCGACCAGCATCGCCCACCAACGTAGCGAGAGTGTCGATTCCGAAGCAGCACAGAGTCACGCTCCGACGCCTCACGTCGTCCCCACCGTCGTGACGACGCACAACAGCAGCAATAACAACAACAGCGCCAGCACGAGGAGAAGCAGCGTTGGTGGCCAAAGTCATCAGTTGGGTGGATCGTTGCCCTCTCCGGACCTGAGCCCTCCGAGCCCCGTGCCCACTTTTGCCGAGGACGATTGCCAAGACGACGAATCAGAGGACCGACCCGAGAGTCCAACCCAGGGTCAGTCCTTGCACGTATACGGCTGAGCAAAGCCAGCGGTTCTGACCCTTTTCACGATTCACTGTTTGCAGCCATGCGGGACAGCGCTGCCGATGACGCCACGGCTCTGCAGTTCGACCTCGGTTCGGGCCATGCAATCAGTGGTCTTCTCTCCCTGCCCGACTTTGTGCGCCAATTCGACACTCTCCCGTCTTCGTTGCAGTCCTATTTCATCTTCACGTTCCTCAAGCGCTCGCCGATTCCGGTGCTGCAGACGATCAACAACATCATCTCCCCCGCTCTGCGTCGTGACTTTCTCACCGACCTCCCTCCCGAACTTGGCGTCCACGTGCTCGGCTTCCTCGACGCGCGATCGCTTTGTCGAGCCTCAGTCGTGTGCAAAGGCTGGCGACGGCTCGTCGACGGCGACTGGCGCGTGTGGAAGCAACGGCTTGTGCGCGACGAACTCTGGATAGGCGACGGCTCGGAGGAGATCGAGGCCAAGGAGATCATCACCGGCACCCGCGAGAACCTGTTCCTCAAGCGCTGGCGGGCCGGCGTGTGGGACAACGAGGCCGGCGTCTCGGCCGCCGAGGCCTGGGCCGGAGAGGACTTTGTCATGCACATCGAAGGTCTGCGCGCACAGATCGACTCGGACGAGTACCTGGCGGCCAGTTCTGCTTCGGCGGCACGCCGACCGTCGCAAGCGTTCCGGCTGGCGTCACCGCAGTCGTCGCGCGAGGCGTCACCCTTTTCGCAAGGCCACTTCGTGCATCCATTCAAAAAGCTTTACCAGCGACGATTTGAAGCGCGCGGCAACTGGATGCACCGGACGCCGAAGAGCATCAGTTTCGCTTGCAACGCCAATAACGTCGTCACGTGCCTGCAGTTCGACAAGGACAAGATCGTGTCGGCGTCGGACGACCACTCGATTCACGTCTGGAACACGCGCACGGGGGAAGCCAAGGCTCAGCTGCAAGGCCACGAGGGCGAAGTGTGGGCCCTGCAGTACGTCGGCAATGTCCTCGTCTCGGGCTCGACGGACCGCACCGTTCGCGTGTGGGACCTCGACCAAGGGCGGTGCACCCACACCTTTGTCGGCCACACCTCGACCGTGCGCTGCCTCCAGATCATCGAGCCGCAAAACGTCAATCCCGACTCGAGCGGTGTCCCCATCTGGGAACCTCCATTCCCGCTCATCGTCACGGGCTCTCGCGACTGGTCGTTGCGCGTCTGGAAGCTGCCGACGCCAGGCAAGGATGCTGACTACCAGCCGACGGTCCCGCAGTCGCCGACGGAGGAGAACACGGATCCCGGCGAGAACCCATACCACTTGCGCCACCTCGCTGGTCATCGACACGCTGTGCGGGCGCTGGCGGCGCACGGGCGCATCGTCATCTCGGGCTCGTACGACTGCCACGTCCGCGTCTGGGACGTTATGACGGGCCAGTCTCTGCATCGCCTGACGGGCCACACCCAAAAAGTATATTCGGTCGTGTACGACCATCGTCGCGACCACTGCGCTTCGGGGTCGTTGGACGGCACCGTGCGCCTCTGGTCGACCAAGACCGGCCAATGCCTCGCGACCCTGAACGGCCATTCGTCGCTCGTCGGTCTCCTTGGCCTCTCGCACCGCAATCTAGTCTCGGCGGCCGCGGATTCGACCCTGCGCATCTGGGATCCCGTCACGGGCGAGTGTCGGCACACACTCGCAGCGCATTCAGGCGCCATCACGTGCTTCCAGCACGACGAGTATAAGGTCGTCTCTGGCTCTGACGGCACACTGAAGATGTGGGACGTACGCGATGGCTCGTTCACGCGGGATCTCCTGACAGGGCTGACGGGCGTGTGGCAGGTCGCGTTCGATCGACGGTTCTGCGTCGCAGCGATTCAACGTAACGGCCAAAGCGAGTTTGAGGTGCTCGACTTTTTCCCCGAGGAGAACGACGACGACGATCCCGAGGAGGATAGCCACTCGGCTTCGGCCGGCGACGACGGGATGGGGGGAACCAAGGCGCGGAGACGCTCGCGCAGAAGGGAACAACGAGGCGAGGGTACGGCGGCGACAACGGGACAGAGCATGGACGACCTTATCATCGACTCGGAAGATGATTTGGATCAAGAAGACGACTACTCGGAAGGAGGCTTGGATGGAATGGAGGTCGGGCCCGACACGACGCAAGGCACCGGCGGGTTCAGCGCTCATCGGTTCCCTGCGCGTCGCCTCGACGGTCCGCAGGGTGGAGCAACATCTGACGCACTCTTTGGGGCTCCGGTTCTCGACAACACGATCGTGACGCCACAGAATGGTCTGACTCTGGCGTCCAGTGCGACGAACCCGCACCCGAATCGATCGCCGTCGCCGACGACGAGCCAGCGTCGCTCGTTCCCGGTCATGCTGCGAGCCGAAGAGTTCCCCCGACGCACTTTTGGCGATGCCGTCGTGCCCATCGCGTCCTTGGCGACAACGCAGACGACCCCCGCCGCCTCAACGTCTTCGAACGGTGCGCGACAGATCCGTCGCGTCGCCTCGGCGAACCGGCTGCACTCGGCCTTCTCCACGCCCCACAACCACCAGGCCGCGATCGTAAGGGCCCACCTGGCCTCTGGTGCGAGCACAGGGCCAGAGAGGGGGCCAGAGGACATGGATGTTGAAGCGGGCGAGCAACGGGGTCGGACGTAAAGGTTTTCGGAGAGGAAGGGGTTTCTCTTTTTCCGGGATGGCCTGAAGTCAGGCTTTGCCCGCGATGTAGCGCAGTCTGTCCTTTGAAGTTGTGTTGTATTTTAAGACTTGACACTCGGATATGTAAGAACATCCCTTGGATGTGCGACACTGTTTGCAGGTCGAGGCGGGCACGCTACTGCGAGGACTCGAGGCTGAAAGAGGCGCGTCGCTTCGAGATCTCCACTTGCCCTCGGTCGCCGGGAGCTAGCGCTTACGTGGCATCACGCGGGGAGCACGCTCGTCACGTGGTGCGGAAGCGCTCGAGCCTTTACCGGCATCCTGTCAGTCAGTGCACGCTCTTGCCTTGCTTCGGCCGAGCAGCAACCCCACTACGGCGAGCCCACACGGAAACAAACAGACTCACTCTGGTCACCCGGCGATTCGTCGGCCCAAAGTTTGCGACGATTGGATCGTTACTCCTCGCGGATCGCCCCTCTGCACGGGCTCACGGTTCGACCCACGTCACGGCAGGCGACCGGTAGGGCCAAAGACAGAGCTGCCCCTATCGAAACTGGACAGGAGATATGGCGCGACGACCTTCCCCTTCCTTTTCGGCCACGATCACCTCGCCACGTCCTGGATCAAACGATCGTCCTCCCTCGAATCGGGACACGACCACAGCATCCGAGACACCCCTTCGCCGCTGTCGTCATTGTCGTCGTCGTCACACACACGGCCCTTGCTTCAACTCGACGTCGACGACCACTCCCCTCAATTTACGACTGATTCAGGGCACTCGAAGTACCCACACCACCCGCCCAAGAACGGCAGCGACCGCCGCACCATTCGCCGTCGATCCGTCACCGGCTCATCCCGCCGTGGCGCAGGTGCGTTCCTACTCCCACAACCGCTCCCAGTCGCTGTCCGAGCCTGTGCGCAACAACTCGAACAGCTCCGACACGCCGTCCCCGACCGACTCGAGCGATCCCAGCCACGGTGAGAGTTCCGGTTCGTCGTTGGGCTCGACACGGATGGCTTCGCAAGCGGAACTCGTGAGGCGGCATCACACCCTGTCGACGTCGTCCTCGCGGCTCGTTCGGCTCGAGCGATCCCGTGCTCGGCTAGCTTTGTGAGTATTGGAGGCGCGGGTTATCTCTCTAGGCTGTCTTTGAATGTACCAACGCTGTGAGGAATAAGTAAATCACTACTAACATCGAAGAGAACGTTTACGTCTCTATTTCGCATAGACAAGGCGTAGGTCTCAGTGAGGAGGATCAGGAGTACTACGTCCCGCCCTCGCCGATCAGGGGGTCGCTGTGGTCCGACGTCGGACACGACAGCAGCGATGCAGGTGGTTTCCCCACCTTCTTTTCTCCCCTTCCTCCTCGTCATCGACAGCGACCACCTTTGGTGCCGTCGGATCCAGACACACCGTGGCTGGCGGCGACCTGAGTTATGCCACATCACACCTCGTCGACCAAGCACACTCGGACGAGCCGACAGCGAATGCCCGAACGGCGCCCAGGGGGCAGGGTCAGGACCAGTGGATCAGCGATCACACGCGTTCCTTTCCAGCAACAACAGAATCCTTATCGCCACCCTCGACATCGACTTCGACCGCGTACGTGCCTCCGCTTGCAGTCAAGCCCTCCGTCGTCACTAAAAAGTCGTCGTTCGTGGTGCTGCGAGGCGCCAAAGGGGACGCCGCGCTGAGCGAGCGAAGAACCGTCTCCGCCGCCACCCTGCCCCCAGCGTCCCCGATCGCCCAGTCGACGAGGCATAACGTCGCAGCACACACCGATCCAGGGTCAACCGAACTAAAGCATCGAAATTCCCTCAAGGCTTTTCTCGATGCCGAAGGCACGGGAGGCCAGGAGGACTGGGAGCGGGGCCTCCTGGACGAGAGGGACCGCGAGGAGAGGCAATTGAGGACCGGCGGCATGCAGGTGAGCCTTGACTCGGCACGTTTCTTCTCTGCCTAGGTAGCAACGGTCTGACGCTATGCATTACGATTTTGTCTGCAGCACGACGCTGCTCCATCGGCATCGTTGGCGAATTTTGCCCCCCTCGACTCGGGCGATTTCAATCCACACTCGCGCGCCAACGCGTATCATCACCCTTCGTCGACCTTTTGGCCCACGTCCGAGACCGACGTCATCGGTGCGCTCCGACGCCATCAGAGCCTCAGCAACTTTCATCGCCAGCCCAGCGAAACAGAGCTCGGCTCCAGCGCTGCTCCGTCCGAAGAGTGGGCCACAACGCAGCCGCACACCCGGCTCGCTAGTGCAAGCAGCGGGGACGAGACGCTGTACGGATCCATCGCACTCGCCTCGGCTGCGCCCATCACTAGCGGGACCACGCTCGGTCGCTCGCGGTCGAGCACGAGCCCGGCACCGCATCACCATTTGCACCACACCTCTTCGCTGCGGTCGCAGGCGGGGGCCAACTCGTCTCGGTCACCGCTCAGCCACTCCAGCTCGGTATCGTCGCACCACTCGCTGCGGCATTCGAACTCGATCGGGCGGGAGCGGGGTACGCTGAGCCCCGTTGGAGGGTTTTCGCGGAGCCCATGGAGCCCCACGGTCGAGGAAACCAAGGCGCTTGGGTCCATGAACGGCGTCGTCGGTGCGACGGGGCTGCACCGACGCGGGAGTGGGAGCTCACGAGGGAGCGCCCACGCCGCCGCCCTAGCAGGACGCCTCGACGGCAACGGACCGAGCGGAGCGTTCGTCGAAGAATTTGCCCAGCTCGAGCTCGCCTCTTCCTCAGCGCCTTACCCCTTGTCCAAGACCCCACCGTCGTACCACGACGACGCCCATCCTTCGTGGAGCCATGCGAGCTCACCTCGATTACCAGGAGCCACGGCTGTGAACCGTTCTATGACAGCTCCCCAGGTCGTACCGCGGCGACTACCCCCGCTCTCAACGAATCTTGAGCAGGCTACGCAGGCGCAGCAGCAGTCGGCGGCCGCTCGCCATGGTCCCGCTTCGGCAGCAGCTTTTGTGCCCCCGATCGGGCATTCCCACGGCGGCAGCAGCGACATCCAGGCTTCACCTGACGAGTACGGCAGCGGCGGTGCCACCGCAGTACCTGGCGGTGATGTCGGATCGTCATCGTACGAATGGCAACGGCAGAAGGAACTGCTGATGGGCGTCGCGCCACCTGCGAACCCGAACTCGGCTGGGTGGTCCAACGGGGCCGCTGCGGTTCCCCTCCTGGCGGCCGCCAACTACGGCGTCACAATCGCGATGCAACAGCAGCAGCAACAGATTCAAATCCTGCAGTCACAAATGCAGCAGGCGACCGAAGCCTTGAACTTGATGCGACAGCAAAGTCAGGTGCCCCTACAGGGGTCGGTGCCGACGCAGACACTGCCCTATGCCGCGCCCTACCCAATGCGTACGCCACCGACTTCCTCTTCGGCTGGTCGGTCATCGCCTTTGCAACACAGCTCGACGCCGGATCCTTCCCACCCCCGGGCCAGGCCCCGCCTGTCGTCGACATCGGCGTACTGGTCGCCAAAAAGGGGTACAACCCCATCGACTTTGACCTCCGGCCCACAGCTGCGCGCTTCTTCGTCATCAAGTCGTACACCGAAGAGGACGTGCACAAGTCGCTCAAGTACGAGATCTGGGCCTCGACGGACCTCGGGAACAAGCGCCTCGACCGGGCGTTCCGCGAGTCGCACGAGCGCGGTCCCATCTACCTCTTCTTCAGCGTTAACGCGAGCGGGCATTTCGCCGGCGTCGCGGAGATGTTGACCCCTGTGGACTATTCGACGACGAGCAACGTCTGGGCGTCGGACAAATGGAAGGGCGTGCTCAAGGTGCGCTGGATCTACATCAAGGACGTGCCGCTAAGTGCGCTGCGGCACATCCGGTTGAGCAACACGAGCGAGAACAAGCCCGTCACCTCGTCCAGGGATACGCAGGAGGTGCCGTTCGACGCTGGACTCGAGGTTTTGCGTGTCATCGCCACCTACCCTTCGCGAACGACTCTGTTGCAGGATTATGGCTACTACGAAGCGCGCACGGTCGCCGGTCCAGGCGGCCATGGGGTGTCAGCGCCATCGTCCTCGGGGGCGACCCGCAGGTCGGCGGCGACGATCCCGCAGCCGCCAAAAACCCGCATTACGCACGCATGGCCGCCCACAACCAACAGCCTGCGGGCAACGGGCAGCACCTGCAGTACCCTCAGAATCTACCTGCTGGCTCTAGCCCGGGGCCCTACGGCCCGCCGTCCCAACCGCAAGCGCAACTGCAGCTGCCACCATCGGGCCACTATCCGACCACCGGTCCGGGTGCCTCGTTCCACCCCACACCGGGCTTTCACGGACATCCCTCGGTGCCGCCGCAGTACGGCGGCCACCCTTCGGCATACCAGCCTCTCTCTCTGCTGATGTATCCGCAAGCTTCATTACCGGCGCATCGCCACCAACAGCTCTCGGACGATGGCAGTCGTGGACGACGCTCGTCGTTCCAACCCAATGGTTCGGGGCCCGGTGTTCCCTATTGAGTCCCTCCGCCAATTCATTACTATCGATGGCCCGTATCGTGCCGTCCCGTACAACCCCTCTGTTCATGATCGCCTTTCCGCCTCTACTTTATTCACTGTCGTGACCTGTTCTTGTTCGGACGTCTTGTTCCCCCTTCTTTCTTTCTTCTTGCTTCTCTTTGTTAGCATCGTAACGACAGTGTACCCTTGCATATCGCCCTACGCCGGCTTCCCTTTTCCTACCCATCCTCTTTTAGCTGGAAATCTGAACCCGGCTCCACCCTCTGTAAAAGGGCTGCAGTTCCAGCGTATTAAAGACAGTGGGAGCACCTAGTTACATGTGGTGACACCCCTTTGATTGCGAATCTACTCCTACAACAACCAGAGAGCGCCCTCCTTGCCCATCTCTGCCTGAATGCTCGTCTTGAACCACTTGCCGGCATCGTCCTCAACGGTCGCTTTCTTGGCATCGGGATACGGTGGCAAGGCCGGCAGTTCATCGTCCGTGATCATGTGTATGGTGGGCAGCGTCTTGGGGTGAGGTAGCACCGAGGTACGAACGACTATCTCGCCCTTGAAGCGTTGTTCTTGCTGGATCTGCGCTTCGTCGCAGCCAATCAGTTTGAGCTCGACCCCGACCGAAGGCGCGCCGACGTGGGTCCTATCCGAGGCTTCGTCCTGCGTCCCGACGGGGCTGGGTAATCGCTGGGCGTCATAGTAGATCGAGTTCGCGATTGGCCCACAGATCGCCGAGTGCGCCAGCACGGACACGACGGGGATTCCCAACGTCGCCTTGAACATCTCGGCTCGAGCCTGTTCTAACGGCGGACCCATCTCGTCGTCCGCCCCGCGGAGCAAGTGAAGAAGACGGCGCGGAGTCGCGTGAGGTGCGCGTCCTTGCGCACGCCCTTGAAGAGGAGCGAATCCCACACGGAATCGCGCGTGATGACGCCTTCGCGCAGCAGCCGAATCTTGCCGTTGCGCGACTGTCGGATGATGGCCGCCGAGTCGCCGAGCATCCTGCTCAGAAGCAGGCGGTACAGCGGGAACGAGAGGCGCGAGGTCGGCCCAAACACGAGCGTGGCGGGAGGACCGTTCGATCGGGTCGGCGCGAGAAGTTGCTCGAGGTCCTCGTGCGTCGCTTCCTCCGGCAACGTGCGGAGCGCGAGAGAGCACGACGTGTAGACGGTGAAGAGTGCAAGCCCGAAGCCGTAGGGCGTGCTCGGGTGGTGTAGGGACAGCAGCGAGTCGTAAATGGTGGGGCGCAACGGTTTCGGGGAGGAAAGGAAGAGCGTCGAAAACGAAACGATCGAGGCGGTAAGGTTCTGTGGGTGTTTGAGGGGTGGTGGCTCAGACGAGGGCGACGCTGTGGGTTTTGGCACCAATATTGGAGCACTCACGATGTGGGTCAAAGGCAAGGCGACGCCGTCAGAGACGATCGTCAGCGCGACGTCTTTGAGATCAACCTCGTCCTTCTCCGAGAACGGGGACTTTTCGGCCGCTTCTTTGGCCTCGGCGAGGAGACTGCGCCCCGTGATCAAGAGTTCTGCAGCGACCGTCGGAGGGTCGTTCTCGACATCACCTCGATCCTCCTCTTCGTCACTCGCGCCGAGCACGATCGTCTTGGCTTCAGAGGAGCCCGGAATGAATTGAACGGTCGAGAGGAGCGACGCCGAGTAGATGATGGCCCCGACCGGCTCGAGGTCGGCGGGGATTTTGCTCCCAGGCGCAATGACGATCGGTCGGTGGGCCGTCAACGACACGGCCAGGGTGGCGACAAAAGCGTCTGAGTGTGCAGGCAACAAAAATGCATCAGCACCAAAGAAGGCGACAGTCGGACTGGACTCGTGGCCGGCGCTGGCGCACGAGCGACAAAGGCTAGGTAGGTAGCAACAAACGGGGTGGACACCTACCTGCAGGATGCTCAATGACGACCGCAACAGGTTCATCCCCTTTGCCCAGGGTCGACAGAAGGCCGTGCTTGACGGCGAGCACGACGTCGAGCAGCTTGTCGCCGCGGTGGATCCACACGCTGCCTTGCTCGCCGCCTTCGAAGCAGGACTTTGACCGCTCGAGCACGTCGCGCAGTCGCTTCACGCTCTTGTCCGGTCGAATCGGGGCTCGGACGCCTCCCGTCGACGAACTGCCGTAGACGGGCGACTCGCTCGGCTTGCGCGTCGGGGCCGAGGTCGACTGGCGACCGAGCAAGAACGGGTGCGTCTGCGGCGGGGGAGGGCGAAGGAACACGGCGATACCGATCAACACGACCGCGACCACGCCCAACAGGACGGTCGTGCGGTCAACTTTCATCGCAGCGGACAGTGGCGAAGACATGGTGGTGGGGTGGGGTGTGATGGGACGACACTTCAACGGTGACGGCACCGCAAGAGCGAGAGGAGAGGCGAGAGAGCCTCCGCTCGCAAGTGGAGCGCCGAATGCATGCCTTGAAGCCGTGAAGAAACGGTCACCGGGGAGATTCGACTGCGAATGAAAGCGAGAGCGACCTGATGCATTCACTTGAAAATGACGGCTCTAATTGATTGAGCTAAGCAAATGCTTTGCTTGATCGAGGACGAGGCCGCGATGTCGTGCAGCAGGTCAACGTTTTTTTGACGGCTTCCAACCGCACTCCGGCCTGTCGTCGGCGCGCGGCTCCTCCCTCGTCTCGTCGAACATACAGTCGCTCCCACCTCGAGACCCTTCGAACAGAGTGTTTTCTCTCTCCACTCTGTGGTGACAAACTTTCGGGCCCTTGAGTTAAGCACGTTCTCCAAGCGTGCTCGCGCCAAAGAAAAGACCAAAAGTTGTAAGGTATGCGCCCTGAAAAATGCTGACAATCTGTCGTTCCTGACCACTAGACCAAAGCAAGTGGGAACTAGACTCTTAAGTTCTAGATGCTCGACAATTACAGGATCTGGCCAAGACACTGATTCCCGCATTATATGCTACTACTGATTCAAGATTACACAAGATCTACACACGCTAAGAACAGCTTCGATCTATGCTTTCAGATTTTATCTTAAATCGAGGGAAATAATTTTCTTCAGAGACTAGTGCAGCAAAAATTAACGTCAAATTGAAAAGGCCGCTGCTGGAGGTGAAGGACCTTCCCCCCCATCCAAAATAATAACAAATCGGAACACGTCAGGGCGAGCTGGTCAGAAGACAAAAAGAAAAACCGTGCCCGCTGAGAGGATCGAACTCTCGACCTCCAGATTTCCCCCCAACCGGGAGTCACAGCTTAATACTATGAGACTAGCGTCATAACCAACTAGACCAAGCAGGCCTTGATACGTGTCATCGGGGCGGGTTGTGTCATTACATTTTTGTGAGCATATCTGCTTGTTTCGCAGCTGCCAGGCCTTCACTTCACCTCACTTCACTTCACCTCACCTCACTTCACTTCACTTCACTTCACTTCACTTCACTTCGAAATCGCCCTACCGCAGTCTTCGATACTCGAGTTAACAAGTGATACACCGACAAGATGTCTACAGGAGACCCTGGGTCCCCACCGCCGGCACCGCCACCACCGGTGTCCGCGACCAGCGTCCAGCCACCCCGCGACCAGATCCCGATAAGCTCGAAGAAGACGCAAGCCACGGGCCCCGCCACCGCCGCACCCAACTATGCCGCCGCTGCGAGTCAGGCGACTCAGTCACCTGAACAACAGCAACAACAACAACAGCGTGCCAAGGCTCTGGGCAGCCTCCTACAAGCCATGGGTGCTGTACCCGGAAACCGCATGGATCGTTGGGTCCAGGCCATCTACTTCGCCGAACTCTACCCCGTCGCCACCGCCACATCGCTGAAATTCTCGGCCTTGAACGCGAACCGGTCTGTCGAGAACATCTTTGATTACGCCCTTGAAGTGACTCTGTCTCACCAGAGCGCCTCGCGAGCGTCTCATGCCGACAAGACCGATCTCGTGGCCTGCGTCACGAGGCTGTTATCGCCGATCTCTCCTATCTGCTTTGAGCCTGGAGTTCCTCTGCCGGACCACCTTGCAGCCTATCGACCACAGATCCTAGGCGTACAACATTCATCAATCCTGCGTAATGGGGCGGCTCACCATCGCGTTACGGTTGGGTTCGTCACCGGCGAGGCCCGTGACGCTGCGCTTACGACGCCCCCTGCTCTCACTTGGCGATCGGCGAAGGCCCGCTTCGCGAAATCTCACAGGTTCCACCATAACATGGTCGAGCTTCGAATCAACGTCGGTGTTCAAGGAGTGCCTTCCATGGATGTCATCATCAAATCGTTCCAATTACTAGTGCAGGACTTGTCAGGCAAGGGACATTCGTGCCAACTTGTGCAGGTTCTGCGCATTATCAGCGTGGACAACGCCTCGGCCTTTGCCCACGTTGCCGGAGACTACTCAGCTTTCCTACACTTCGATGACGACTCCCTGTTCAAACGCCCTAACACGACCTTGAAAGAGATCCTACCTTCGAGAATCGGCCTTCCCACTCGAGGCATCCCGGTCACCGCCCTTCGCCATGACTATGAGAAGGAGGCGGCTTGCGGTAGGTGCCACTTCGTTGGTCACGTGGGAACCTGCGGACTGGATCAGGAGAGCAAGCGAAAGGAGGCTCACAACGGCAACGGCAACGGCAACACCAACGCCAACAAGAACACCATCACCAACGACACCAACATTGCGGAGGCCGAGGCCCCCATTCCTGTGCCGGTTGTTAACAGGATCGCATCACAGAATCGCTTCGCCGGGCTCGAGGTTGAAGAGGGACAGGAGGAAGCGGTAACTGGCCAGAGCGGACAGGGGCCAGAGGAATCGGGGGAGGAGGACGCTGGTGATAAGGCGGATGACGAGGACTCGGAGGACTCGGAGATGGAATCAGAGGCGACCGTGAAAACGGAGGCCATCATACTTAAGAGCGAGGACGAGTCGGTTTTAGAGGACTGCGGAGGATCCGATGGAGAGGTGATTGATGAGGATGAGGTGATGGCGGATGGAAGGGGCGAAACAGAAGGCAAGGTGGCGACGGAGATGGAGGAAAGGGAGGTGGCGACGGAGATGGAGGAAGAGGAGGTGGCGACGGAGGTGGACGATGTGGACGAGGCAGGGGGAGCGACGAAAGCGGAGAACGCGGAAGCGACGGACTTAGGGGAGACGAACAGGCTGGGCAATGACGACGACAGCGACGCAACAGCAACCGCCGCCACCGCTTCCCGCGAATCGACACCCCACGAACCAACCCCACCTTTGTCACCCGAAACTCTTGCCAAGTCGCTTCGCGAGGGGGAGGAGTGGGACAGGATCAGAGCTAACTGGGTTGAGCAGGCACGACTCGAGCGGGACCAAAGCATCGAGAGGAGGCTCGACGCTGAAACCCCTTTGGTGCGTCACAACTTTGCCACGTGGGATGAGGACGGTGAGATACGTTCCATCAATATCAGGGGGACCGCTTCGAAGTTCAAAAAGCCGGTAATGAAGAGGTCGCAGACTGCGGCGGACCTCAGTGACCCGAGTGACGAACCGACCGACGCCAAGCGAGTGATCATCAAAGGGAAGAGCCGCGTCGTTGTCAAGGATGGAACAGAGGGGCGGAGGGTGACGAGGTCGATGTCAGCGGCGGCGGCGATGCCGGTTGGCGTGACGAAAGTGGACCGAGGGAAAGCAAAGGGGTAGCCGAGGAGAAAAGATGGTCCGACCACGAGCCCGAGGACGATGTCCTGCCCGCCCTCCCCCTCTTTGAGGACGTCACCACCGCCAAGAGCGCTTCGACCTCAACTACCCATTAATGATTAAGCACACCATCATCACCTGGAACGTGAGGAGGGGCATGGGGGTCCCGGAGAAACGACGTGACATTTACAACTACCTATCCCTTTTCAAAGCATCGGCCATTCTCATACAAGAGCACTTCATCAGACCGCACCTCTGGCAACTCATCAAGGACGAGTACGAGGGCAAGCTCTTCATCAACCAACATTGTCTGACTCTAATTCCGGCTGACTCCCCCCTGATCGACGCCGAGCTCTTGCGCACCCACTCGGCACTCGACGGCCGGCTCCTCGTCACGTCCTTTCGTCTGCGGGGCGACATCAAAATTCTAGAAATCAACAACGTTTACGCGCCCGTTGACCCAAAGCAACGAGCGAAATTCTTTGACAAACTCTTATTTCACAAAACACAGAAATCCCACCTCCGACTCCTTGGCGGTGATCTCAACGACTGCCCGCGCCCAGAAGTCGATCGGCGGAACCAAAGTCGGCGCGGCCACCACTGGCCAATCCTGATCGGCAAGCTCGACTCGGCCTACACGGACTGCATCCGCTACAAACACCCCATCACCCCATCCTTCACTCGCCTAATCCCAATCGCAAGCGACCCAACTCCTTCTCCCGGCTTGACTACTTTCTCCTGCAACGGACACACCAAAAAAGACTCGATCAGGCCTCGACGATCTACGACTATCCCAAGGAGCTTTCCGATCACCGACCGGTCTTGATTGTGCTGGCTCTCTCAGACGATCCTGATGCGACCCTCCCACAGCTCAGCCTACCTACCACATCAAACCAACTACATCGAATCAACACCACAACCTTTAAGACGGTGGAATTCCAGCGGATGATGGAAGGATGGTTGGAAGGGGCAAGCGGGGAGGAACCGGTGGGGGAGCTCGAGGTCATTCTGAAGGCGTGCAGGGATAGGGGTGGGGAGATGGCGAGGAGGTTGCATCGGGAGCGGACGGAACGGATGGAGTATTTGGTGGGGAGGGTGCAGGATCTGGAGGCGATACCGGAATGGGGGAGGCGGAAACGGCAGAATGGACAAGGACGTCCGAGGAACTCAAGCGGGCGGTCGAGGAGCGCGCGCGCCTACTCCGGATCCGAGCCCACGTACCCGAGATCGCCTCCGAGGAACGACTGTCGCGGCCGGTCCACGCCAAGCTCGCGGCGCGAAACTCGGACTCCAAGATCACAGCACTGCGCTTGAGCAACGGAGAGCTAACGCATGACATTGATGTCGCTCTTGACCACACGCAGGCGCATTTCCAGCGCCTCTACCACATCGAGCCTCGTGACCCGGACCGCGTCGACCGACTTCGGGACGATTTCCTCGCGCCGATCAGGGCGGCGCGGACTTGCGACGACCCGCGCTCGGATCCTCTCTTTCTGCGCCGACTCTCGGAATCCAGATCGACTTACTCCAGCGACCAATCACCGAGGACGAGGTCGTGGCCGCGATCGGGACGACGCACCCGGGGCGATCGCCGGGACCGTCGGGCGTGCCCTACGAACTCTACCAGACCGCACCCAAGGCGTGGGCCAAGGTGCTGACCAAGGCCTACAACGCGATGATAGAGCGAGGCTCACTCTCTCCCAAGCAGGGCCAAGGACTCGTGCGCCTCATCTTCAAGCGACACAAGAAGAATGCTGATCGCGCCGAACTTTCGGCGTACCGGCCGATCACCCTGCGCGAGTGCGATTACAAGATCTTTACCAAGGTCTATGTCGCCCGTTTGAACCAGATTCTACCGATCTCCTCCCGCCGCAGCAGCACGGATTCGTCAAGGACCGCCGATCGGCTGACGCTGCACTACACCTTCGTCTCCTGATCGAGGAAGTTGGCGCGCGCAGGACCGAGTTCCCCGCGGCCGCACTCTTATCTCTTGACCAATCGTCCGCCTACGACCTCGTCGAGCATGACTGGATCTTTGCCATCTTTGACGCTCTGGGCGCTCCTGCCACCTTTCTTCGCGTGCTGAGGATGCTCTACTCGGGTGACTCGACCTCGGCCCGCTACATCATCAATGGGTTCTTGACGGCGCCGGTACGACTGACGTGTGGGCTCGGCCAAGGGGACCCGGCGTCGTCGTCGGTCTGGGACATCGTGTTTCAGCCGTTTCTGGATGCTCTACACCGTCGAAACATCGCGCTGAATCTCTCCATACCTGCACTTCATCCGTACCCACAGAGCCGCGCCATTACATCGCTTGCTTTTGCCGATGACGTTGTCGTCGCCGTCGCGGGCTTGGGGTCACTCAACTTGCTCGATGACCTGGCGCTCGACTGGAGGCATGCAACGAATGGCCGGCTCAACACGGACAAGACGGTCGTCCTACCGATCGGACGCCGCTGGGACCCGGGGCAACGCCCGCTCGTCGTCAAGGCCGCAGGCGAGTCGCTCGAGTGGATCGGCCTCCCCTTCGACCCGAGCGGCGACACCGAACTCGCCTACGCGAATCTCATCGAACGCCTCGAGGCGACGCTGGAAGGGGTTCAGCATCGCTGGCTCACACACCACACCCGTGCCTTTTACGTCAATCGGTACGCCATCCCCAAGATCCTGCACTTCCTTGCAGCCGACATCCCGCCGCCCGAAGTCGTCAAGAAGCTCGATGACATGCTCGTCGATTTCGTCCGTGGGGGCAAGGGCAGGACCAGCTACGGCAGAGATATCGTGTTCACAGCCAAGCTCAAGGGGGACTCGGGTGATCAGGATGCAGGACGTCGTGGACGCGGTTGCGGCACGGATCTGGGACGTTCTTCTCGGCGGTTCGGGCGCGATCTGGCAAGGACTTGCGCGCGTGGCACTCCAGCGAGCTCAGTCCGACCTCGACCTGGCCACCGATCTCTGGCCACATCCATCCACTCCCATCCCCAGCGACCTCCATCCCCGATGGCGAGCAGCATTGGGGGTTCCGAAACAGCAAGACGCGCAGGTCAACCCGAGGACCTTGACCACCGCGAACCTGCTCGCGCTTCCCACCTTGCTCGGCAGCCTCCACACCCCCATCAGAGGGAGACAGACCATCGACGCGGTTCATATACCTGACTACCTTCGTCTCCAGGGCTACCCGAAGGTGGCGGATCTCTACCGGCGCGAGTTGTATGCGGGTGGGGGGTTTCACCTTTGGACGCCGCCGGCGGATGTGCTCGGCGACAACAGCGAGTACGATCGACGCGGGCTCCCGCAGCGACTGGCAATCGCGGCCTGGTACCGGTTCACTGTCGATCGACACAAGAACACGCCCTTGGCGGTGGCGGTGGCGGCAGGACGGCTCAACGTGCCTCCCCGGATCGGCACCAGCGCACCGCTCGAGGCGATTATCCCCAAGCCCGTGGCCCGCTTCGCAATGGAGCAGCGCCTTCCGGACCCGGTGCTTCCACAGCAGGCGAGCCAGTACAAGCTGCTGAACATGGCTCGACCGTACACCATCCGTCGCATCCGCCGGGTCCTGAACGCGAAGGCCTTTACCAACACGCTCGGGCTCAAGGGACCACCGCAGCCGGACGACCTCAGGAGCTTTTGGAAGGCGGTCAACTCGAAGGCACTGACGGCGAGGGAGAGGGAAGTTTGGTTCAAGCTGATTCTCCGCTTCACCCCGACGCGCAAGCTGCAACACCAACAGAATCACGACACTTCTCCCGCGTGCCTCGTCTGCGAGGCGCCGGTGGACGACACCGACCACTACTTTTTCGACTGCGTTGACTCTGGGAACGTTTGGATCGCGGCAAGGAGCGTGCTCTGCGACGCACTGGGGCTCGACACGATCGACAACACGCATTACACGGCTGTTCAACGCATGTTCGGACTTCCGAAGCTCAAGGCCAGTCTACGCGATCAAGAAGGAGCGGGAGGACGATCGAAATATTCACCGGGCTGGTCTTGGAGATGATCAGCAGCGGGAGGTGGGGGATGCAGAAGTGGGGGACGAGGACGGAGGGTGTTGGGAGAAGGAGGATCATCTTGGAGGAGAGGTTGAAGCTGAGGGCGGGAGGAGCTTGGGGAGGAGAGGGCAGTAGAGGCTGGGTTCGACTTTCCCCCACCACCACCACACACACACACCAAACTCTCGTGACATCATTTTCTCCTACTGTACACTAAATAGATCGCTTTCATCTTTCATTTGTTACAGGTTCACCGTTGCGGATCATGGACCATCTCGCGATTTGGCGTCGACTCGGTGTGGCTCGCGCTCTTCGGCTTCGGGGTTCTGAGTCAAGGGAGGGATCAGCGGACACAGGCAGAAAGTCGGCTTTGAGGGGCCAGGGACTGCCGATGGGGAGGTTTTGAGGGACCTTCACCGCGTCTTGTTGTGACTGAGCAGAGACTTGGAGCGTCGAGGGTCGTGGTGGTTGCGCAGTCGTGCTCTTGTCTTCGTCTCGACCGAGTGGGAAGTGGCTGTGGGGTGGGCCTTCTGTCGTTAGTACATTTCTTTTCTTTCTTTTTTTCTCTTCATCTCTCTTTCTCTCTCTCATTAGTCTCCTGGGGGGGAGCAACCGCTTGGCTAGGGCATTTGAATCCGAATCTCGGATTGGTGGACTTGGCTCGTTTCTCGCACTTTTGCGGGCGGTTTGTGTTATCATCGTAGTCTTCCATCTAGTTTTTTTCCGTAGGCCAAAACAGGGGGAACAGGAACTGGGGGCAATATGATGAACGTTTTCTACAAAAAAAAAAGTCACAGTTCCAACCATCAAGTCCGAACTCCTTACGCTCCCGAATTGCTCTCGCTTCCGCCTCGCCTCCCTTCACTCTATGCTGAAGGTGCCAAGCACGCATATGACGATGCGGACGCAGTGGCGAAGTTTGCGCAGATCGCGGACCTGTACTGGAGGGACGAAGGGAAGGGCTGGGCTCTGGTTGGTCATCGACGCGGGTTCTGGCAGCACTCTAAGGAACCCGCCCTACAGCACGAGCACGTGTGGTCGCGCGTGGGTCAGTTGCTCAAGGCGAAAGCCTTGCTGCCCAAGACCGCGTTGCGACCTGCTCGGATACCTCTCAAGGAGGCTCCCCGTCCTCGGTGCTTCAACTTCTTTGGGCTCACCCGACCGTTCACTATTCGCAAGCTTCGTCGGCTTGTGAACGTGGTTCGGTTCCCAGGGAGGGAGGATCGTGTCAAGCGTTTCCGTGATGGGACTTCTCAGAGCGATAGGAAGCGCTTCTGGAGATGGCTTCATGACCGGTTTGCGTCTGCTGTGGAGCAGGACACCCACTGGCGGCTCATGTACGACGTGACGCCGACGCGCAAGAGGCAGCATACTCAGGGTCATGCCTCTTCGCCGACGTGTCTGTTCTGCGGCAACGATGCAGCGGTCATCGAGACGGTGTCGCACTACTTTTTCGAGTGCGCGTACTCGACCAGCTTCTGGGGTGGGGTGCTTCGCATTCTGTTCGACAAGCTGGGCATCGAGGATACCGACGTCGATCCGTCGACGTTCACTCCGGAGCAGCTGACTATGGGGCTCCCCCTTTTGCGGGGTCGTGGGAGAACGACCTCGAGATGGATGTGGGTTCGGCTGGCCTGCGCGATCGGCTTCCAGCGGCTGCACCTGCTCCGCTGGCGCGTTCATCAGCGGTTCGAGAAGGACCGCGTCGTGGCCCCTCCCTCGATCCCCAGTGCACTCAGAGCGTTCGAGCGAGATTTTCTCTCTCGAGCGGGTTTTGTGCCTGGGGCTCGAGATTGGGAGGTGTGATGACCGACGGTTTTTTGTTCTTGGGTGGATCGGCAAGCCAGGTCGATTGTCTTTGCGTTGGAGGCTTTGTGAAGTTTTTCCCTCTCCTTTCCCCCCTTTTTTTCCCTTCCCTTCCTCTTCTCGTTCCTGTTGCTCGGTTGTTGACTACGCTTCAGCCACTTTTCCTTTTACTCCTAAGCCGTGTGTTGGATTCCGTTGAATGGTTCGTTCGTTCGCGTTGGTCAAGATCTACGGCATGGCTCGGGAAGGAAGGTCGCTCGTTTCTGGTCAATATCCTCGCGTCAAGGCGAGGCTCGTTTCGTTGTTCTGGATCGCTTTTCTCTCGGCCCCGACGGCTCAACAGCCAGCACTCGAGATTCAGCCAAGGGAGGACATCAGGCGCGGTCGGGGTGACGAGTAGCTGGGGCTTGGCTGCGGCCTGTTAGTCCCTGGGGACCTCTACCTCCGGCTTCGACCCCCTACCTTGGCCCCTCGGGTGTGTTCCCCTCCTCTCTGTCTTAGTATTCCTGGTTCTCCGTATCCCCAGTTGTGACTTTCTGTATACTCTCCCCCTTCTTTCTCTAGGCGCTCTTGCCTGGTTTTCGAGTATCTTTGCTCCCGCTCTTGGGACGTGAAGCGGCAGCAGTACTCACCGCCCGTTGGAGTCCGCGTTAGGTGCTCGGCGGGTTTTGATCTGCGCAGCGCTCTTTGCGCGCAGGGGTTTGACTTTCACCCAACTGCTTGCCGTCGTTGCTTTATAACCTCCTTTAGCCTTTTTGTAGCGGTCCCAGCCAACCCGAAGGATTGCAATTTATGAGCCCCAGTCAAAAAAAAAAAAAACGCATGGGAGGGATCAGCGGACACAGGCAGAAAGTCGGCTTTGAGGGGCCAGGGACTGCCGATGGGGGAGGTTTTGAGGGACCTTCACCGCGTCTTGTTGTGACTGAGCAGAGACTTGGAGCGTCGAGGGTCGTGGTGGTTGCGCAGTCGTGCTCTTGTCTTCGTCTCGACCGAGTGGGAAGTGGCTGTGGGGTGGGCCTTCTGTCGTTAGTACATTTCTTTTCTTTCTTTTTCTCTTCATCTCTCTTTCTCTCTCTCATTAGTCTCCGGGGGGGAGCAACCGCTTGGCTAGGGCATTTGAATCCGAATCTCGGATTGGTGGACTTGGCTCGTTTCTCGCACTTTTGCGGGCGGTTTGTGTTATCATCGTAGTCTTCCATCTAGTTTTTCCGTAGGCCAAAACAGGGGGAACAGGAACTGGGGCAATATGATGAACGTTTTCTACCAAAAAAACACACACACACACACACACACACACACACACACACACACACACACACACACACACAAAGTGTGTACCGTCGTGTAGTGTGTACAGTCGCCCACCAACCGCTTCAAGAGCTACAGGACGACGACAAGAAGTGATGCCGGATCCGCCCGGCCCACCCCCGCACCCGCCCAACGCTCCGTGGGCTGGTGACGTGTTGAGAGATGAATCACTCAACACGGAAACCCGTGAGACGGTCACTGGAGGAACCGTTAATCCTCCAGCCTGGTCTGCCCAGGCTTCTCAGGCTCGATTGGACCATGAGAAGTCGATGCAGAAGGCTTTCAAAGCCCTTGGCATCGTACCATCCTCCAAGTCGACCCGCCGGCTGATGGTACTGTTGCATGACCCTTCCAGCCCGCCTTCGCAGGCGCCGGCTCTCGCACGAGCTGCTCAAAGGGCGGTACGAAACGACGCGATGCCGGCCTCCAACGTGATCCGAGTCATCATGGATGGTACTGGGTCCCCAAGAGGCCCTGTACAGATTGCGCTGCGTAAGCACTTTGGGCTGGCCGAGACGCCATTCATGTTCGCGCGGCCCGAGGGCGCCGAGCTTGACCCCGAGGTCGAGAAGCTCTTCTCGAAATGTGTGAAGCTGAACCCGATCGTGACGAAGGCAACGAAGAGGTTCCCGATTGCTCGTCATATGTACGAGCTCGTGTTCGAATCCGACCAGGCCTGTCTCGAAGCCGCTGCAGCGGGTCCATTCCCCTATCACGGAAAAGAGATGGTCACCGAGCTCCCGAGTGTTTCCCCCCTAAACCACATCGTCCAGGTGCGATTCACCTTACCCTCCTCTTCCAGCGCGATTCCCGCTTCCGTGCTCCGAAAATCTCTCGACGCTGCTCTCACTTCCTCCTTCGGCCACGCTGGTTGCACGCAAGGGTATACCCTCATGCAATTACAGCGGGGCCTCGCGGTCGATCCGAACGGTGACCCGATGGCCATGACCGAAGACGGGTTCCACTGCGCGTACCTTCGCTTACATGCTGATCTTTTCCAAGGCTCCACCGAGACGCAGAAGGCTGCGCTCAACGCCGCCTTGCCACAAGAGATCGAGATCCTGGGCGCCAAGTACGGCTTGCGACACGAATTTGAGACGCACTACTGCGCCGTGTGCGATCGCGCCGGACACCAGTGGGGGGCTTGCAGGAAGCCGGTTTCGACTCCGGCCACCGCCGCCCCTGTTCCGGGGGCCTCGACTTCGACTTCGACTTCGACTTCGACCACCGGCTTCCGAGTTGCCGGAAAGAATGGGAAGCACGGTGGGCCTGCCGCATTGAACTCTCGTGCCTCTGGCACGAACATGATCCAGCTGGGACCTCGTGCTAACCCCGCAGGTGCAGCGACCGGCAACAAGGACGATGCGAACGACGGCGACGGTGACGACGACGACGACGACGGCGAATCGGTCGCTTCGACCGAACCGGAGGGCGGCGACACTGGGAAAGAGATGTTGACCCGTGCGACCACGGGCCCAACAAAGGAGACGCAGACGACGACAGCGGCGCCCGTTTCGACCCCGACCTCTCCTTCGCCTTCTACTTCTGCTCCGGCATCGCCTATGTCCGGTGGCACGTCGGAATCATCGGCAACCGCGACGACCTCGATAGCCTCGACGAGTCCTCGACGCCTTCGTTCGAGCTCGGCACCCGGCAACCGACGTGTCACCCGGGCGGGATCCGCCATGATCCACGGTGCATCAGGGGGTGACGACTCAGGGGGCAACAGTTCAGGGGGTCACAGGTCCGAGATGACCGAATTCGAGGGGGCGGCGCTGATCCAATTTATTCATGATTGAGTCCCTCACCGTGTTGACGTTCAACGTCCGATCGATCAAGAACGCAGTCAACCAAGTCAAAATCATCCGCTATCTCAAAACCCTTCGGCCGGCCCCTGCGGCCATTCTCCTGCAAGAGCACCACCTCAGCTACAACGCGTTGCGCGAAGGCTTCGAGATTGCTTGGCCAGGAGCTTGTATTCGTTTCGCACCTCATGTCCTTACCCTTATACCCGATGGCTCACCTCTGGCGGGCCGCCTCCTCTCCTCTACCCCGGTCGTGTTTGCAGAAGCCCCTCAATTCGACGGTCGGATCCTGCGCTCGGTGTTTCGTCTTGAGGAGCTCGATATCGAGATCATCAACATGTATGCGCCGGTCAAGGGGGAAGAACGTCGCGACTTCTACGGGCTCCTGCACTTCACCGCTCCGGGGCCCAAGACTCTTCGGATCTTGGCCGGCGATCTCAATGATTGTCCGGATGTATCGGTCGACCGAGTGGCCATCACCGATCGCGCTTGGACTCCTGTATCGCACTGGCAGACCTTGCTGTCAAAGATCGCATTCAACCCACTCGACACGATCCGACAACTCCATCCCATCACCCCGGCATTCACTCGCCCTCACTACCTTGGTAGGGGGACAAACGAGAAATCTGCTCGTGGTCGCGGATCGATTATATCCTTGTCCAGCGCAGTTGGGCAAACCGGTTGTTGAGCGCTTCCACACTTTTCGATGCGCCCTGCTCGGACCACAGACCTGTAGTTGCGACTTTCGCATTGCCTACATCGAACGCTGATGCCGAACCCCCCTTTCTCTTCCCTCTACGAGCGATTTCATTTCGAGGCTCAACCCAACGGTCTTTGACGATCAAGACTTTGTCGCATCGATTCCCGGGTCGTCGACGAGGTCTATCGAAGGCTGGAGGGGACCGTTCCGCTCGGCGACGTCTATGACGCCGCTCTGCGGGCGGTTGCAGTCGCTGGCCATGCACGATACCGCTCGACTCGTGCCGACATGCGCCGACTGCGGGCCGAGAACCAATCCGTCATGGAGGCTTTGGAGGCACGCGGTGAGCACATGAATGAGGCCGAGCGCGATGCGTATGCTTTTGCCAAGTCGCGGTTGGACCAGTTGGCGGTAAAGGAGGCACAGTGGCTGCGCATTCGTGCGCATGTGCCGTCAGTCGACTCGAGGAAGGTCAATCGGCAAGCATTCGCACGCGTCTCAACCGCCGGAGTCGCCAGACGAGCATCGTCTCGCTGGAGGATGTGGATGGCACCGAGACCGTTGACATGCAGGAGGCGCTGGGCATTGCTTCACGGCACGCACAGTCGCTCTTCACGCCGGACCCAGCTCGTGGCGACCCGACGAACCCACGTCGGTCCCTGCTCGACCCCATTCGCGCGGCGAAATGCTACGATGACGACCGCTCGGACCCTACGTTCGGTCGTCGGCTGCCTCGTCAAGCGAGAGTGGCGCTTGACGAGCCCTTCACCCTCCTCGAGGTTGAAGCGGCGTTGAAGAAGACGGATTCGGGGCGATCACCGGGGCCCTCGGGCATTCCGTACGAGCTCTTCAAGGCGCTGCCAACCTACTTTGCTCCCAAGCTGTTGGATTTGTTCAACTCGATTTGGGAGGGGGGTAAAATGACGGCGTCCTTGGCAGAGGGGCTGGTGCGGCTTTTGCCCAAGAACAAACCGGGGGCCAATCTGAAATCACTGGGGGCATATCGACCGATCACACTGCGCGAGACAACCTACAAGGTCCTCAGCAAGGTCTTGGTGGCGCGACTCAATGGGGTGCTCGGCGAGCTTTTGCCGCCGGCGCAACACGGGTTCATGCCATCAAGACGTTCAGCAGACGCGGGAAGTCATCTCACTCTCCTTCTCGAAAAACTCAAGTCGCTAGGCACTGAAGTTTTCCCCGAGGGCGCCCTCTTGTCCTTGGATCAGCAGAGCGCGTACGATCGGGTCGATCACGCATGGATCTTCGACGTCTTCGAGGCCTTTGGCTTTGGTGAGCGTTTCATTTCCCTGCTGCGCGCTCTGTACGATCCCGAGACTCTGGGGGTGCGCTACCTCATCAATGGGTTCCCCACGGAGTTGG
Organism: Microbotryum lychnidis-dioicae p1A1 Lamole; assembly: GCA_001244265.2. Classification (NCBI taxonomy): domain Eukaryota; kingdom Fungi; phylum Basidiomycota; class Microbotryomycetes; order Microbotryales; family Microbotryaceae; genus Microbotryum; species Microbotryum lychnidis-dioicae. Next base: position 457,952 of record CDLV01000007.1, read on the forward strand.
TGCGGTTGCTGTGTGGTCTCGGTCAGGGGGATCCCCTCTCGTTCCCGGTTTGGAACATCACGTTCCAGCCCTTCCTCGACGCCCTCGTTCGGCGCGGGATCGCGCTCGACCTGCAGAAGGTGTGGCCAGGGGGGCCGCGTGCGCAGCTTACGCATCTGGCGTTTGCCGACGATGCTGTGGTGGTGGTGGAGTCACCGGCGGCATTGTCGAAGCTGGAAACGCTGTCGCAGACGTGGTACGAGGCAACCAACGGGAAGACCAACACGGACAAGACGCTGGTGCTACCACTCGGACCGAACTGGCTTCGGGACGAGACTGCGCAGGCGCTGCCAACGGTGCAGGAGGGGGAGAGCTTCAAGTGGTGCGGCTATGCCTTCTTTCGCCACGGTGACTCGAAACTGTTTTGGACCCATGTTCTTGACAGGATCAAGGCCAAGACCCGCGCCGCTGGAGACCGGACACTTTCGCCGAGTGGGAAGGTCTTCTATGCCAACGCTCACATCATCTCGACGGTCCTCCACGTGCTGTCCTTCGACATACCGCCTCAATGGTTCATTAAGGCGGCGGAGACAGCACTTACGGATTTTGTCTGGGGAGGAGCAGGGCGAAATACCGTCGCTCGCGATTTCGTGTTCCAGGCTCGGGAGGACGGTGGCTTGGGCTTGATTTCAATCGGCGACATCGTTCATTCGGTGGCGCTTCGATTTTGGGATGCTGTGGCGGGCTCGAACGAGGCGATCTGGGCGCCCCTAGCTCGCGAGAGCTGGAGGTCCCTCGTCGCTGCGACCCGCGATTTCAGTCCGTGGGGGTTCTTCAGCAGCACGGCTCGGGTCGAGAAGCTGTATCGCGACTCGACGCGCTGGGGGGCAGTCGTTGCAGCTGCCAGGGTCACAGTTCCAACCATCAAGTCCGAACTCCTTACGCTCCCCGAATTGCTCTCGCTTCCGTCTCGCCTCCTTTCACTCTATGCTGAAGGTGCCAAGCACGCATATGACGATGCGGACGCAGTGGCGAAGTTTGCGCAGATCGCGGACCTGTATTGGAGGGACGAAGGGAAGGGCTGGGCTCTGGTTGGTCATCGACGCGGGTTCTGGCAGCATTCTAAGGAACCCGCCCTACAGCACGAGCACGTGTGGTCGCGCGTGGGTCAGTTGCTCAAGGCGAAAGCCTTGCTGCCCAAGACCGCGTTGCGACCTGCTCGGATACCTCTCAAGGAGGCACCCCGTCCTCGGTGCTTCAACTTCTTTGGGCTCACCCGACCGTTCACTATTCGCAAGCTTCGTCGGCTTGTGAACGTGGTTCGGTTCCCAGGGAGGGAGGATCGTGTCAAGCGTTTCCGTGATGGGACTTCTCAGAGCGATAGGAAGCGCTTCTGGAGATGGCTTCATGACCGGTTTGCGTCTGCTGTGGAGCAGGACACCCACTGGCGGCTCATGTACGACGTGACGCCGACGCGCAAGAGGCAGCATACTCAGGGTCATGCCTCTTCGCCGACGTGTCTGTTCTGCGGCAACGATGTAGCGGTCATCGAGACGGTGTCGCACTACTTCTTCGAGTGCGCGTACTCGACCAGCTTCTGGGGTGGGGTGCTTCGCATTCTGTTCGACAAGCTGGGCATCGAGGATACCGACGTCGATCCGTCGACGTTCACTCCGGAGCAGCTGACTATGGGGCTCCCCCTTTTGCGGGGTCGTGGGAGAACGACCTCGAAATGGATGTGGGTTCGGCTGGCCTGCGCGATCGGCTTCCAGCGGCTGCACCTGCTCCGCTGGCGCGTTCATCAGCGGTTCGAGCTGGACAAGGTCGTGGCCCCTCCCTCGCTCCCCAGTGCACTCAGAGCGTTCGAGCGAGATTTTCTCTCTCGAGCGGGTTTTGTGCCTGGGGCTCGAGATTGGGAGGTGTGATGACCGAGTTAAGTCCTTCCTTCCCATTTTCCTCCCCTCCTTTCCTCCCTTCTTTTTCGGAGGTCGACTCCTCTTTTAGAAGCTGACTGTCTTGAAACTTGTTGCGCAGTGGAAGGCTGCGCACCTCTCTCTCTCTCTCTCTCTACTTTGCGCAGTAGCGGTTTTCGTTCTTGGATGGATCGGCAAGCCAGGTCGATTGTCTTTGCGTTGGAGGCTTTGTGAAGTTTTTCCCTCTCCTTTCCCCCCTTTTTCCCTTCCCTTCCTCTTCTCGTTCCTGTTGCTCGGTTGTTGACTACGCTTCAGCCACTTCTCCTTTTACTCCTAAGCCGTGTGTTGGATTCCGTTGAATGGTTCGTTCGTTCGCGTTAGTCAAGATCTACGGCATGGCTCGGGAAGGAAGGTCGCTCGTTTCTGGTCAATATCCTCGCGTCAAGGCGAGGCTCGTTTCGTTGTACTGGATGGCTTTTATCTCGGCCCCGACGGCTCAACAGCCAGCACTCGAGATTTAGCCAAGGGAGGACATCAGGCGCTGTCGGGGTGACGAGTAGCTGGGGCTTGGCTGCGGCCTGTTAGTCCCTGGGGACCTCTACCTCCGGCTTCGACCCCCTCCCTTGGCCCCTCGGGTGTGTTCCCCTCCTCTCTGTCTTAGTATTCCTGGTTCTCCGTATCCCCAGTCGTGACTTTCTGTATACTCTCCCCCTTCTTTCTCTAGGCGCTCTTGCCTGGTTTTCGAGTATCTTTGCTCCCGCTCTTGGGACGTGAAGCGGCAGCAGTACTCACCGCCCGTTGGAGTCCGCGTTAGGTGCTCGGCGGGTTTTGATCTGCGCAGCGCTCTTTGCGCGCAGGGGTTTGACTTTCACCCAACTGCTTGCCGTCGTTGCTTTATAACCTCTTTTAGCTCTTTTTGTAGCGGTCCCCTGCCAGCCAACCCGAAGGATTGAAATTTATGAGCCCCGGTAAACAAAAACAAAAAACACGCGACCTGTCCCAGCCATCTTCAACGATTGCAGTCTATGAGCCCCGGTAAAACAAAACAAAACACAAAGAATGCCGGTCGGAGTTGGCAACTTTGGATCCATCATCGCTGGCTGATGGATACTGTCATTGGATCCGAATTCCTGCGTGCTCGGGGCATGCCACAGATGGGTATACACATGATTTATATATCACGTCCCTCTGTAGACTCGTGCGATAGTCAGGATCATAACTCTTTAGTAAGCTGTGGCCCGTATGGTCACTGGAGCAAGTAACCGCAGTGCTCAGTGGCTCTCCACTCCTGCGCTCCGGCCCAGTCCGAGGAATTTGCAGCGAAAGCGCCTGGCGAAGGCCGCCAGTTCACGTGACTTCCGGGTCACGCCGTGAGCGATCTCGAGAAGCGTCGACTCGCCAACTGAGGCTTCTGCAGCAGCACAACTCGACCCTGAGACGCAATGGTACCAACCGAGCTTTACCGGCTGGTGATGAACCACCTCTTCAAATCTCAAGGACATCACTCTATTCGTAATGTTCTCACCACATCATCGCCGCACCGAGCCTTGCATTCGACGTGCAGGAGAGGAACAACGGCCCCATCGCAGGCAACGACGCCGTCTTCCTCAGCCCCTCTTGAGCGACCCTTGTTGATCCTGGGCCTCGAGTCATCGGCCGACGATACCTGTGCAGCCGTCATCTCCTCCGACTCTGCATTGACGCAACCGCGCCTCTTGTCCAACATCGTTATCCGCCAGCCCAGTCACGAGCGGTTCGGCGGGATCCACCCACTTCATGCCCAACATGCCCATGCCCGCAACATGCCTACAGCGATCCAGCGAGCGCTCAAGGAAGCACTTATTACACTGGAGCATTTGGATGGCATTGCGTTCACAAGGGGTCCAGGGATGATGGGCTGTTTGAGCGTCGCTTGTCACTCGGCCAAAGCGCTCGGTGCTGCAACAGCCAAACCGTTGATTGGGGTGCATCATATGGTACGTCGCATTGGTACTGCTTGGCTCTCAGTAAAACTTCATCAGATTTATAAGCAAATATACTAAGCTTTGTCTTCGTCTATCTTGCACAGCAAGCCCATGCTCTGACCCCTTTCTTGACCTCGGCGATCCCACCCAAATTCCCTTTCCTCACGCTCCTACTTTCCGGTGGGCACACACTTTTGTTGTTCGCGTCTTCTGAAACTGAGTTCAAGATTTTAGCAACCACGCATGACGAGTCGATCGGGTACGTCCCACACCAAGTCTAAGGATGTCCAGTGAAAAGCGATGGGAGTCTGATCGACATTTTTTTTTTCTCGGCTTCTCACAGAGCTTCGTTCGATAAAGCTGCTCGAGACTTGGAGATCCCATGGTCCTTGGGCGCCGGGTCTCCCGGTGCCGCTCTAGAGGCTTTTGCATTCCCTCCCCGACCAAATCCAACAACATCAACAAGAACTGAACTGACGACGTCAACAGACCAAGATCTAGCCCCCCCTCCAGGTGTGGTGCCCCATTTCTCGCAGCCTTTTCCTCGCCAACTGGCCTTCTCCTTCTCCGGTGCTCGCTCGCAACTGGATCGCATCATCGCCGACGATCCGAGTATGGAAGAAGGGAGGAAGAGGCTCTTGGCCAGGTCGTTCATGCAAGCCACGGTCAAACAAGTCGAAGACAAGGTCGCCTTGGCTCTGGGCATGAAAGAGCCCCGGGGGATGCGCGACGTGAAGCACTTGGTCGTGAGCGGCGGAGTCGCGAGTAATTCGTATCTCCGGACACGGTCAGTCAACTTCGCACAGAAGATGTTGTGCAGTCTGTGTTCTGATAAGTCTTTTCTTGGGACCTTGACAGGTTGCGAGAGAAACTGGACGATTTGGATCGCCAAGATATCGAACTCGTTTTTCCGCCCCCTAACTTATGCACGGGTCAGTCCGGACTCGATGCCATAAACCTTGTTTTTCTGCTTCAGACGCTGATGCAACCCCGAAAAACTCCACTGCGGTGTCGTTGGCTTCACACTCCAGACAACGCGGCCATGATCGCCAACGTTGGCCTGTCCCGCTTACGGCGTGGCCGACTCGATCCGTTGGAAGTCATGCCGATCGCAAAGTGGAGCATTGAGGAGTGCGAGAAGGACTTCGAAGACAAGCATTAGGGACTGTCGTTATGCAAAGCAGATGTCTCGATCGAATAACAAATGCAACGCGTGATCCTGCGGCGGGGAACCATTCGACCGTTTCCGTTTTATTCTTGATTCTACAACAGAGCAGTAGGCGCTGGATCAATGAGGTGTCGGTTTGGAGCCTGTGAATACCATGTGATCAGCTTTCTAACTATGGGTCAGAATGAGGGATGCGTTCAGGGACTGACCATCGACTCGGAGATTCCTCGTTGCGCTCGGCAACGTGATGGTTGTGCCGTCGAAGTCTTTGGTTACTTTGATCTGACATCCCAGCCGTGATCTGTAAGAGAACCGAACAGAAGAATGCTGGGTCAGATGCCAAGCTGGATCCTCGAGCACCACGAAGTCTGCCCTGTCGGCTTGTAAGCAACGTACGTATCTGTCAGGCCGAAAGCGAGATCCAGCATGTCATTCTGTTCGCCAGAGATGATTGAACGCATGTGGTCAGCACGTTATTTCCTGTATAGACAGAAGAGGCGTTCGCAGGCGTACCTCGTCGTCAGAAGGCTCCTCGAGCTTGTCATAGACGTCGTCCTCGAGTATGACGTGACATGTCGAACAGGCAACCGATTTCTCGCAGGCAGCTGTCAGTGCCATGAGGTTCATTCGCGAGGGATTCGGTGAACAAATTTTGTGAGGAAGACGGACGGGGGAGAATGTGGTCAGCTATCCTATAGTGTAGCGTGATGCGTACGTGCGCTCAGAATGTACCTTCAATGTCGAGATCATATTCCCACGATATGTCGACAATGTCGTCGCCCTCATTGGCCTGCACAGTCTCGATCTCTCCGTTGGGCTTCTTGAAGTGCAACGTGATGCTGCGGTCGTGGCAATGAGAAAAAAAGGTCACTTCCTGGGCAGGAAATCACAATGTATGAAGAGGACGAGAATGTTGTGACTTGCCCTTGCCCATCCTTGGGTCGGCCCTTTCCTCCATGCGAGGTTGCTGTGAGGATCAGATCCCCTTGTTAGCGCAAAGAGCCGAGATCACGAGGATGTGCAGTACAAGTAAACGCACGTCGTGCGGCGTGGAAAGAGCGCGAAGAAGTGCCCCTGAAGAAGGTGGTGCGACTGCGATCGGCGACGGTGGCCGCGACGAGGAGCGGGTGCGAAGTGGTTGCCGATCGGCTCAAGCACGACGAGGCGCGAGCGATGACGGTCGATGGTGCGACATGATGGTTCGAGACCACGTTCGAGACGAGTCTCGAGCGAGGCAATAACGATCTCAGCATGGTCGTGTTCGGACGGGAAGCGAGCCTGGAGCGTCAGCGAGTGAGCCGGGCATCGGCTTGGCCGCCGGAGTGACGACGATCGCAGACGATCGCACACACAAGTCCCAAACGCGCGGCTCGGCGCGCCTTGGCCTGCTCACACGACCTCCCCCCGACTACGCCGCACACAAGACAACGGATAGTATTCGAACCAGATCGGGGCTCGAGCTTCGGGCTCCAAGATGCCGCTCTTGATGAAGGAACGCCTCCAAGGGCAATCGGGCGAGGTGAGCACTGCAGTGGTAGCCCCTTTACGCGTGGGGCACAGAGCGGGGACCTGACCGGCCGCTGACCTGATCGATCCATGACCGGCCCTGCAGTACCTTCCTCGCTTGATCGCGGTCATGTACTGCGTGTTTGACCCGATCGCCGGTCCGACTGTGGTCGAGCAAGTGCCCGAGGGGTCGGTCGCAACAGCGCTGTCAACGTTTCCCAAGCCCGCACCGACCTCATCCAGCCATCCCCGGGCTGGGGCTGAAACATCGATGGAACGTTCAGCGCTGCTCAACCGACAACGCTCGACCACGAGGGCGCGATCATCGACGCAGGGCGGTACCGCAACCGACGCGGTCGTGCGCTCCACCTCGAAACAACGCCTCACCGCGACCCCGGTCCTGTTCGACTTCAGCCCGGTACGAGAGTTCGTCATACCCAAACCCGAACTTTGCGGTCATCTCATCACCAAGGCGACGAGGACGTGCAAGATACTCGGCTTCCCCATCAGGTCCGTTTCCCACCGCCGCCGCCGTCGCGAAACGATCGGTGGCTCGCTCTAGCTTGCGCACATGGAGCCCCACAAAGCTGACTTCGGTCACTCGGACTCTGCCACCCATGCGGCTCTTGGCCCCAATCTTTCGCTCCACAGAATCGTTGACGAGGAAAAGTACAATTCGACACGGTCAATCTACAATCGCAACGCCTTCATCTTCAATGTGTGCTTCATTTTTGAGCGCGACGCCGAGCTATCCGTGTTTGAACCCGTCGTGCGCAAGGTCGCTCGCACGCTCAGGGTTCTCGAAGTCAGTCGACCCGATTCGAGCCTTGTCCAGACAATGAACTGCTGACGTTGTTTCCCACCTCTAGGAATCCTCGTCCTTGCTCTCAGACCCGCCACCTCACTTCTCCATGGGCAACTTGCTTGAACAACTCTACATGGACCTCAACAACTTCTCCGAGGCCTCGATCCGCATCGGCGACTTTGAGCTCGAGCTCTTCCTGTCCCCTTTTTATGCGAATCCGAAACCGATCAAGAACAGCGATGTTCCCCTGGCGGTGTGTGCGCTCGAGCAGATGAAGCATCCGAGTTGGGATGTCACCCTCTACAAGGTTCGTTGGTCTGCTCCTCCCCGTTCCTCCCGAGCTTACCCGCCCAGCCCTCCGCCCCCCACAGATCTGCAGCTTCATCAACGGCATCAACCACGTCAAGGGCATCGCTGAGCTCGCCCAGGTCGACCTTCACCTCGCCCGTCTCTCCATTCAACACCTCGTCTTTTACGGTGCCGTCATCATTGTCGACCTGTTCCAGTACACCAACTCGTACGCGACCTTGCCCTTGATCGCCGACGTCGTGCACACCATGGACGAGGCCGAGGAAGATGAAGGGATTCAGAACCTCGATTCAGAATGCCAGGCGTACGTCTACACGGGTGCCATGATCAACCCCATGCTCGCGAGCGCGACCCCTCCAACGGCGACGACGAACTTGGAAGGCTTTTCGGTCGGCTCGCTCCCGAACTATCCATCCCCTTCAAGCGCGCCCGTGCCGTTCGCGAATTTGTTGGGCTACTATGCACAACTCCGACCTGGCGTGACGGTCACGCAGTGGTGTGAGAAACTCGGCCTGGATGGTTTACCGATCGATGTGCGACGGCTGGTTCAGTTTGGCTGCATCAAAGGCTTCCTGCGGCGGGTCTACACCTACCCCGTCTGGTTGGACCATCCCAAGTTCCTCAAGCACCGGAACAGGGGGCGCCACGGGGATGACGTCGAGGGTGACGAAGGGACCACTTCATTCTTTCTACCGACCCCAAGCAACGAAACGCCTTTGCATTCTGCCATTTCGACCCTGTCCAGGATGGAGACGAATGATGCTTCCCTCCTCGATCCTCTAAGCAGTGGCATCCTGTCAAGGCCGAATCGATCCAAGACAACATTTCACCCATCAGCAACGCCGGCAAAGACCAGGGCCGAGGTAAGACAGAGTGCTAGAAAGGGTAGAAGTTCTGGATCACCGGCGACGACGAACGTGCCACCCATTTCTCGCTTCCCGCCTTCTCTGCCGATGATGATGGACGGAACCTATCACACGGACGAGATTTGCGTCAAGTACTCAATCAGCTTTAAGCAGCTCGAAGTCATCTTTAGGACATTGGGCAAAGGGCGAAGTGGGAAATACGAGGGGTCGCTCGGAGAGGAGGAACGGGGTGAGGAGGAGGAAGATGACAACGACGATCTCAGGAGGAGGCGGGACGACGAGAGCTTGCACAGTGGCTCCGACTATGGCGACCGATTGGTCCTTTTGTATGTCTGAATAGCTCGAACGAATACCCTGTTGTAACATCGTCGCTCTGTAGGCACCGCCGAGCAGAGTACTCCTCCGAAACGCCCATATTGGCTCTCGGCTGCTCTGTAAAGATCTTTTTGAGCCCCGAGAGAGGATCGGTCTTTGTCCATTGCACCACGAACGCCTCAACCGAACCGATGCAGATCCCTTGCTGTCTGGAAGCCCCTGGGCAGACTCTGCCCCCTTGTATCCTCATAACCAGTTCTCCGGGATGCACTCGCGGGACAGGGTACAAACGGCTGTCTTGGTGTTGACACCCTCACAGTGCCGGTCTCGATGTGTGGCAATATAACTGATCCACTCCTCGTTCCGCTGAACGGTGAGGGTGGGGGCGGAACCGTTCCCACGGCGGCTCGGTCGCTCTCAAGCCTGTATTTTCCTCGTCGATTTTGCCCAGGCCGGCTTGTTCCTGTCGAGCACGGTACTGAGCAGCGTGAAGGGGCTCAAAGTGTTGTCGATTTCCCTGTGCGGTCGAAGCACGCGGAGGTGGAGGTGTCGCCGCAGGATGTCGCCACGGCGACGTGCGAGCTGTCGGCTGCGCAGAAGCGGGGCGGGTTGCGAGGGTTTGATGGGGTGACGCCTGGGGTCGAGGGTAAGGTCGTTGGCGTGGGGACTTGGTACTAACGGAAGCCGAGCGTTGTGGAGGTGATCGGGCTGCGATTGATGAAGTTCTCGAGCGCGGTCCCGGCCACTCGTGGCTTTGCTTTTTGAGAGTCCCCGGGAGGGAATATCGGGACGGAGCAGCTGGGAGAGCAGCTACCGATGAGGGCCGGGCAGGATTGTCGGGGGCTTCGCGGCGAGTGATGGCATGATCAGGCTGGGCCTCGTGGAGAGTCAAGTGATCGTATCTCGGATCAGATGGAGGATGAAGCCCCATGGGCTTGTGGGGTAGGCGAAATTCGTGTTCGTGTCGCGGCTCGCGCGAGTCCACTAGAGCCCGTAACCGCTCATTCTCTTGTTCCAGCTCTCGAAACTTTCTGCACGTTCGGATCGCTCGGGTCAGCAGTACTCCTCATTATGGCAAATTGACTTGTCCCTGGCGTATGAACACTGACCCTAGCTCCCCCTTGATTCTCTTAAGCTCTTGAACCAGCTTGGTCAAGTTTCCCTTCTGCCTCTCGCATTTGTGTCGGAGCCAAGCTACCTGCAGCGCGAGGTGGTCCACTTGCCAATTCGTCGCAGCGGAAAGTTCTTCGAGCGTGCGGACGAGCGGTCGGAAGCAAGGGGCGAGCTCATCAGGAACATTCTCGTCGAGGAGCATGAACTGAGTATCCAACGAGCAGATTGCACAGCTTAAAGAAAGGGTTTCGAGCGTTGCGGTCGATGGAGGATCGCTCGGGGCGGGCTGGTGATGAGCGCTGGCCGTGGCCGTCGCAAGCTCGCTGGCGTGCCCGCTGAACGCACAGCGCGCACACAGGACATGGCAGCACGTCGTGATGTAGAGGTTATCCCATGGTTCGGTGAAGGGGAGGAGCACTGGATGGCTCTTCAAGCAACCTAGACAAGCGACCCACTCGAGCGGAGGGTGGGCGAGCGTGCTGCCGCCAGTGCCGTTAATTATCCCGCGTTGAAAGTGTCCGCTGCGCACGCTGCCACTGGCGCGACTGCTGATACCCTCGGGCCGATCCGCAGCGCGTGCTTGCATGGTACGGCGACGACGATAATTTGATGGCTGCGTCACAAGTATGGACTCGATGCACTAATCGATGTCCATCCACGAGCTCGGATTGTGATGGGCCGGCCACTCTCGTGTGGACATCACCATGGGCGAAGACTGACGTCATTGCAAGGTATCTCCTCTCCACGCCAAGCCGGTATGGTGTTAGACGCGCGACTAGATCGGTCGCCAGAGTTGCTTTGGTATTAGGTATCTCGACTCCAATCCTCGCAGCCCCGGTAGTCTCGTAAACCAAGAGCTACAAGGTATTGCGAGCCCTAGTAAGGTAGTATGCTTGTACACTGCAACGTCTCCTCGGAATTTTTCGTGGTCATCATGCCCAACGACGCCAGTGGCGACACGGCTTAGCCACCATCCACCTTTGCAATGTCCGATCTCCGCGTTCCTGATCAAAAGCCACACAACACCAAAAAAAAAACCTCCGTTTTTGTGTTCTCATTTATCGAATACGGTGTTGGACTAGGAGATTTATAATGTTCTCAAGTTAGATCATGATCCGGATGTTCAGACATCGGCCCGTTTTGAAAATTCCACGTGCTCACTGCAGCCTCATGTGCGCACAGGGCGGTCGGAGATGGCCTTCAGCGTTGTTTTATCAAAGTTGATTTCTAACTTCGGAACCCTGCAGTGGAGCAAGTCCGGTAAGGACATCGGAGTCGTACTTTAGGCCCCATAGCTCGCGATCTTGTTGGTCTGGCAACGCATTGAGCGCAGGTAGCAAGTCATATGGCTTGTGTCCTAGCTCAAAAAATAATATACTTATTAGTCGGTTAGTGGTGCTGTGGAGCAACGACGACAGGAAAATGGGTGAATGGGAAACCACTGACCGCAAAGAGCGCTGCGCAGATCAAAACTCGCCGAGCACCTAGGAGTCCAACGAGCGGCGAGTCGGCTGCCGTTTCACACAAGATCGTAAGCAAAGACACCCAACTAGGGAGCACCCAGAAAGAAAGAGTACACGTACAATTCTTCTGTAGAAGCCGCTGGGTATCGGGGATTACTGTTCATCATATCGCCCCCAATTCCTGTTTCTCCTGAATGGCCTACGGAAAAACTAGATGAAAGTAAATCTAGATGGAAGTGGACGATGAGAACACAAACCGCCCGCAAAGTGCAAGATACGGGCCGGTGTCCACCAATCCAATAACGGTATTAGAAAGCGGCTGCCCCCCCCCCCCCCCCCCCCCCCCCCTTCAGAGGAGGTGTAATGAAGCGGCTGCCCCCCCCCTTCAGAGGAGGTGTAATGAGAGAGAGAGAGAACAGAAATTGACGTACTAACGACAGGAGGCCTATCCCGCACCCACTTCCCGGCTCGGTCGAGACAAAGACCTTTTTTTTTATTTAAGAAAACTGGGGCACATAAATTGCAATCCTTCCGGTTGGCTGGGACAGGAGAGCGAGGCCGCTTTTTTTTTTGTAGAAAACGTTCATCATATTGCCCCCAGTTCTTCTTCCCCCTGTTTTGGCCTACGGAAAAACTAGATGGAAGACTACGATGATAACACAAACCGTCCGCAAAAGTGCGACAAACGAGCCAAGTCCACCAATCCGAGATTCGGATTCAAATGCCCTAGCCAAGCGGTTGCTCCCCCCCAGGAGACTAATGAGAGAGAGAAAGAGAGACGAAGAGAAAAAGAAAGAAAAGAAATGTACTAACGACAGAAGGCCCACCCCACAGCCACTTCCCACTCGGTCGAGACGAAGACAAGAGCACGACTGCGCAACCACCACGACCCTCGACGCTCCAAGTCTCTGCTCAGTCACAACAAGACGCGGTGAAGGTCCCTCAAAACCTCCCCCATCGGCAGTTCCTGGCCCTCAAAGCCGACTTTCTGCCTGTGTCCGCTGATCCCTCCCTTGACTCAGAACCCCGAAGCCGAAGAGCGCGAGCCACACCGAGTCGACGCCAAATCGCGAGATGGTCCATGATCCGCAACGATGAACCTGTAACAAATGAAAGATGAAAGCGATCTATTTAGTGTACAGTAGGAGAAAATGATGTCACGAGAATTTGGTGTGTGTGTGTGTGTAGTGGTGGGGGGGAAAGTCGAACCCAGCCTCTACTGCCCTCTCCTCCCCAAGCTCCTCCCGCCCTCAGCTTCAACCTCTCCTCCAAGCTCCTCCCGCCCTCAGCTTCAACCTCTCCTCCAAGATGATCCTCCTCCTCCCAACACCCTCCATCCTCGTCCCCCACTTCTGCATCCCCCACCTCCCGCTGCTGATCATCTCCAAGACCAGCCCGGTGAATATTTCGATCGTCCTCCCGCTCCTTCTTGATCGCGTAGACTGGCCTTGAGCTTCGGAAGTCCGAACATGCGTTGAACAGCCGTGTAATGCGTGTTGTCGATCGTGTCGAGCCCCATTGCGTCGCAGAGCACGCTCCTTGCCGCGATCCAAACGTTCCCAGAGTCAACGCAGTCGAAAAAGTAGTGGTCGGTGTCGTCCACCGGCGCTTCGCAGACGAGGCACGCGGGAGAAGTGTCGTGATTCTGTTGGTGTTGCATTTTTTTTTTTTTTTGACTGGGGCTCATAAATTGCAATCCTTCGGGTTGGCTGGGACCGCTACAAAAAGAGCTAAAGGAGGTTATAAAGCAACGACGGCAAGCAGTTGGGTGAAAGTCAAACCCCTGCGCGCAAAGAGCGCTGCGCAGATCAAAACTCGCCGAGCACCTAACGCGGACTCCAACGGGCGGTGAGTACTGCTGCCGCTTCACGTCCAAGAGCGGGAGCAAAGATACTCGAAAACCAGGCAAGAGCGCCCGAGGGGCCAAGGTAGGGGGTCGAAGCCGGAGGTAGAGGTCCCCAGGGACTAACAGGCCGCAGCCAAGCCCCAGCTACTCGTCACCCTGACAGCGCCTGATGTCCTCCCTTGGCTGAATCTCGAGTGCTGGCTGTTGAGCCGTCGGGGCCGAGATAAAAGCGATCCAGTACAACGAAACGAGCCTCGCCTTGACGCGAGGATATTGACCAGAAACGAGCGACCTTCCTTCCCGTGCCATGCCGTAGATCTTGACCAACGCGAACGAACGAACCATTCAACGGAATCCAACACACGGCTTAGGAGTAAAAGGAGAAGTGGCTGAAGCGTAGTCAACAACCGAGCAACAGGAACGAGAAGAGGAAGGGAAGGGAAAAAAGGGGGGAAAGGAGAGGGAAAAACTTCACAAAGCCTCCAACGCAAAGACAATCGACCTGGCTTGCCGATCCACCCAAGAACAAAAAACCGTCGGTCATCACACCTCCCAATCTCGAGCCCCAGGCACAAAACCCGCTCGAGAGAGAAAATCTCGCTCGAACGCTCTGAGTGCACTGGGGAGCGAGGGAGGGGCCACGACCTTGTCCAGCTCGAACCGCTGATGAACGCGCCAGCGGAGCAGGTGCAGCCGCTGGAAGCCGATCGCGCAGGCCAGCCGAACCCACATCCATTTCGAGGTCGTTCTCCCACGACCCCGCAAAAGGGGGAGCCCCATAGTCAGCTGCTCCGGAGTGAACGTCGACGGATCGACGTCGGTATCCTCGATGCCCAGCTTGTCGAACAGAATGCGAAGCACCCCACCCCAGAAGCTGGTCGAGTACGCGCACTCGAAGAAGTAGTGCGACACCGTCTCGATGACCGCTACATCGTTGCCGCAGAACAGACACGTCGGCGAAGAGGCATGACCCTGAGTATGCTGCCTCTTGCGCGTCGGCGTCACGTCGTACAACCCCAGCGGTTGAAAAAGAAACCCTAAAGTCTATATACTACCCACTTCCCTCTAGTAGTATTGAACCCGGTCTTCGTAGCTCAGCTGGTTAGAGCGTCCGACTGTTAGCTCATGCCGCACATATATCGGGAGGTCGACAGTTCAATCCTGTCCGAGGACGATATTTTTTTTCGTGCGGTTCGGCAACCCCGCGGATTATCCTCTGCACGTGACGTTACTTTTCTCAGCTACTTACTTATCGCCATCGTCGGTTCCCGTAGCTTTCTGTCATCATGATTACTACGGTAAGAGAGGGTAACGGTGGTTCGGGGAGCTGCATGTTGCGGACCTCAGCTGTCGTCTCGAGTCACTGCAGTGTTCAATGTTGAGCCAGGAGACCCTGTTGAGTGTTGTGTATGGCAGTCTGCGTAATGACAAGAGCGCAAGTTTTGAACGAGTGGTCGGTCCTAACTAGCACGACTTTGAGCACAGCTGGGCGTGGATACAGTGCATGAAAAAAGGACGTCGCGGTCGATGTTGCGCCATCCTCAGTTATAGGATCTGGGGACCAATTTTGGAGCTCGGCCGCCTAGATCCTACATCATAAGGATGCAAAAAAAAAATCGAAAATCATACTATTGTGCCCACATGAGAAGCTCGAGAGTGCCATGACCTTTCTGTAGAGGTAACAAACCCATAATCACAACCCTCGACTTAGGCCCCGGCCGCCGACATAAACCAGGAGCCTCGCCGGCTATGTTTGTTGGTCTCGCGCCGACTTCTTCAACGTGCTACTCTACTCGGGACTCGTTTGGGCCCACTGGGCGGCGAGGTGGTATGCAAGGCGTGTACAGCAGTCCCGCCCATCTTTTGCCGTCGCTGCCTTCGACGAGTAAACGCAGCCGCTCGTCCTCTCCTGGTGGACCCGCTCGTTCGGCCAAGGTCAGCACACCGGCTGCGAGTACAACATCTCTTACACTACGGCAGCTGACGACTCTTTGCCACACGCATATGTGTGCCACTAGAAACCAGCGCTGTGGACGACCCACCCTCATCTGCTTAACAACGCTCAGTCCAGCGAGGTCGATCGGTCGAGTGCGCCGTGGTCAGGCCATATCAGCGCGAGTCCGATCGATTGGGTCTCCATGACCGAGTCCCTGTATCTCGCTACGCCGCCCGCCGAACCCACTGAGCCGATCACGTTTGATGAGCCCGCGCAACTTTTCCACCGACCTCATCACTCAGCGGTGCTCGTCGAGGAACGGCGGAGGGTTGAGGAAGGCGACGACGACGAGGAACCTTGGGAAGCAGATGAGCACGAGCACCACGATGGCATGGCAATCGACAACGATCATGAGGTCAGTACTGTGCCTGATCGGGAGACTGCTTCTCGGATGGGGCTTTCTCGGGCGGCGAGGACTGACATGAGACCGTGGTCCCTCCCTCATAAGATGACGGGCACAGAGTCCACGCGTGATCACCCCCAGACTCCACATCGGCAAGACCATTATCCAACGGCACATCCCCACCAAGCCCCACCCCTGTATGATCATCTCGTCGGCTCTCCTTTTGCTTCCACTTCGTCGTCGTTCGCGATGCTCAACCCGATGGGCACCTCCACGTCGCGCTCGGCGTCCAATTCTTCCTCGGACCATTCTTCGTCGTCGTATTCGACCTCTGACTCGAACCTAATACAGCGGCAGCCCATGGGGTACCAAATGGACACCGGGTTGGACACGGCGCATGCGAACCACCCCCACCATCGTCCGGCGCCGGCAACATCAATGAACACCGCCAAGCGTGCGGAACCGGTCGCCACCGGTTGGAAAGTGTCGATGGGGTATCGAGCAGACTGTGAGAAATGTGTCATGAGGGTGCCGGGCCACTATCTGCATTGCCATGATGGTCGGTAGTTTAGACGCGGGGAATTGTTTCATCACGTTCTGTATATTCCTGATCTCGCATTTTGCATGTCTTGTTGTAACCCTAAAGCCAATTGTAACCACCGTTCCAGTCAAATCGGATGCGTTGTTCTCGCTGCTAGGGTCTTATCATTCGGTTCCATTGAACCATTGCGTGCGCGAGACGAATCGCTTAGAGACCAATCCACGTGACCAAACCAGTCTTCCTGAGAGCTGCCCAACCCGGCGACTAAAACTCGGAATGTCTGGAACGAGACCGGTCAGAAAATAATGGATTGGAATGAATGTAATCATGCTAGCAGTCACAGAGGTTGTTTACCACAACACGTCTCTTACGCTCTCTCCAGCAATCTCGCTAGTGTCTGTGTCTCGCTCTCGCCAGCTCTCGCCGGCCTCTACCGAGTTATGCCCGAGTTGATCGGCCGGGCCCATACGGCTTCGTCTTCTGCCACACCGAATCGCAAGTCCGACCCATCCAATCTCGGCAATGGCTTCCACGACCTGCACCCGCAAGGGCTGCGGCAAGACCTTCGATGAAAGCAACAACACCCAAGCCGTAAGCACTACTTTGTCACTCGCCATCGATCACGATACACTTGCTCCCCCGGCTTCGACAGGGCTGGTGACTGACGATTTCGCGCCTTGCTCGGGTTTCCTCGACGTTCCATAACGATTTCGCGCCGCGTTGTGCCGCACGATTGCCTTCCCTTCTCTGTAGGACTGCCAATTCCACCCTGGAGCTCCTGGTCAGTGTATTCTCATACAACGTGTTCGCATGACTTTTACCGTCTGACACGACCATTCTCCGTTGGCAGTCTTCCACGAGGGTATGAAATCGTGGTCGTGCTGCGCGACAACCAACAAGCCCGTCACCGCGTTCGACGAATTTCTCGCCCTGCCAGGCTGTGCGACGGGCACCCATTCCTCAGAGAAACCTGTCGCACCGCCGAAACCGACGGTCGTCGAGAGCACGCCTGTGCCCGTCGCGACCGGCGTCAACGGCCAAGAGACGTATGGCGCCCCCGTGACATCATTACCCCCACCCCCTCCCAGGGCCGCTTCCTCTTCCTCGGCGACACTCAAGGACCGACAACCCGTCTCGACAGAATACGTCGAAGAGCAAGACGATCCGTCCCTGACCGTGCCTGCGGGTGCTCGTTGCAAGCGAAGAGCTTGTGGGGCGACGTTTGAACCGTCGACGTCGCGACACGACACGGAATGCCAGTACCACATCGGTGTCCCGCTCTTCCACGAAGGATCGAAAGGCTATTCGTGCTGCAAACGACGCGTATTGGACTTTGACGACTTTCTCCGGATCGAAGGGTGTCGATCGGGGAAGCACTTGTTCGTCGGGCCGAAACCCAAGTCGGGTCAGGAAGAGGAGGATCAGTTGGTCGAATGCCGCGTGGACCACTACCAATCGCCGAGGAGCGTGTGCGTGTCGATCTTTGGCAAGCAAGCGGACAAGGATAGGAGCTCGGTCAGGTTCGAAGTCGAGGAGGTGAGTAGGCTGAAGGCGCCGGGTGTGGGTTTGCAAACGAATTCGATCGCCCTATTTGCTCACCTCGACCCGGTCCGATCTGATGATCTGATTTAGATGCACGTCGATCTCTTGCTACCTTCTCGCAAGCGCTTTACCAAGTCGTTCTCACTCTATGGTCCGATCGATCCCGCAACCTCAACGTTCAAGATCCTCGGCACCAAATGCGAGGTCACGCTCGCCAAGGCTGATGCGAGAAGCTGGCCGTCCATAACTAAATTGAGCGAGGACGTCGGCTTCATCCCTCAGTTGGCATTCAGTGCGGGTGAGTTTCACTCTATGAGCCCATTCGAGCTTTTGATCTGTTCAAGAGGAAGCGGAGCTGACGATGTGGTTTGTCAACGGCAGGGGGCGGACGAGGAACGGTGGGTGCCAAAGAGGCGATCCTCGATGATCAGAACAAGATGGCTCGATAGACGCATCAATAATTTCCTTCTAAACGTTTAGGTATGACCTAGAGCTGTGCGTCGACTTTGCAATGAGCATTCAAAGACGAGCGACCTCAAGTTGAGATGCCTTTCTGTTGGCAAAAATTCTCTTTATTCGAGCGCCTTCCGGTGCAAGAGTGTTTACACAATTCCATGGGAATAATGACATGGTGCTTTAGTATTAGACCGAGGGGCACCACAATCACTAGGCTGACCAAGGTGGGGGTGTTGTGTATCTCCCCGGACTTTTTGGGTCACTTGTGTTCACCGAGCCATTGCTGCCGCGCTTCGATATCGAAGCTAACTGAGGCAGACTGAGGTTAGCCAGTCGGGCTAATTGGAATTGAGACGGGCCTAACTGCGCGTGCAGGGAAGCCATACCCCTGCTCCGCACCCAACACACACACCCACACGCCCACACGCCCACACGCCCACGCACGACCCCGCACGCACTCACTCAGATCCACTTTTCTGAAAAAACCCACACGATGACGGTCCTCGGTCCCTCCCTCTACAAACAAGTGCAAGCCTCGAAGGGCCTGTACAAGTTCCTCAAGCCGTTCGCGGACCGCTTCGCCTCCGTGGCCGGCTACCGAGCACACGGCCTCAAGTACGACGACATCTTGATCGAGGAGAACCCCACAGTTCAAAAGGTGCGTGTTGGGTGCTACTCTGTGGGCTGGTAGTCGATGAATGGAGGACGCTGGATTGCTTGGCACGACACGCCGTTCTCAGCAGTTGCGGAGGAAGCGAGCTCGCTGTCGTCGGGCCAGACCGCACACCTTTGTCCTCGCTCCCCGGTGCGACCGAACATCCCACACGGGATGCGCAGAGTATGCAAACATTGTCACTGACTCCACCCCAACTCACTTGCAGGCCCTCGGTCGGTTGTCGGAGCGAGAGTCGTATGACCGAGCGTTCCGCCTGCGTACCGCGAGCATGTGCGCGATCGCCCACCAGGAATTGCCCAAGGACAAGTGGGTGCCCAAAGACCAGGTCAGTGTTTGATCGTAGTCACACGAAGGATGGTGGCTGAGTGCATGAGCGCATCCGGGGTGGTGGTAGCGAGAGAGGGTACACCGGGCAACGAGTCACAGCGGCGGCGATATGGGTGGCTTTGTGCTCGAAGAGATCCGCTGACGCTATTGCTTCAACTTTTTTCATTTCACTTGGTTTCTGCTCGCACATCCAACTCGACGATACCTCTTGCGCTGCTCGTGGCTCCACCTCGCGATCTTCGGCCAATCCGCTTGCTCCGAATGCGATCACCGGGACATAACCGAATGACGTCGCACATATCTCGCGTCGCATGGTGTCAACTATTCTGAACGTAATCGGTCCACAATCGTCAGGATGTTCGTTACCTCAAGCCCCTCGTCGCCGAGATCGAGCAAGAGGCCGCCGAACGCGCCACGTGGGACTCGGTCAAGAGGGCTTGAAGAAGGATTTTGCGAGCATGAGGATGGATGGAGGTATCGATGACGATTGCAGGATGTAATAGGTTTCGGGGAGGGCGGAACCTTGTAGATGTTTTGGGGTTTCAGCATGATAAATCTTTTCCGAGAAGGAACACTTTTCACCGGTCGAAAGCGTGCTTCGCACCTCTTGTGATGGCTCTGCGTGGCGTCGAGTTTGGGCTCGGCGCAATTTGGGCAACACCGGTTCAGCGCGCGAGTCAGTCAGCTATAGTCAGTCGCCACTGTTCGCCACTCAGACAGGCGCCGCTCCTTGTCGCGAAAGGTTGTGCCGCGCGCAATCCTGCCTTCCGCCGCCCCTTGGTCCGATCGTGCTGCAGCCAGCCAGCAGCGCTGCATCAGCGACGAGGCAGGATGCCAGCGCCCTTGCCCCACCAAGCAGCTGTAGGATCAGCGCTCTTGGAGTCGGCCAGAACCTCGTTGTCTCCGCGTGGCCAGGATCATCTCGCGCCGTCGTCGCCCATTCTCGTTGGCACGTCGGGATCGCACGATCTGTCGAACCGATCATCGCCAAGACCCGAGTCCGAGATGGGCGACTTCTCCCAGCTCGACAGCCGCGATCTGCGTCAATGGGAGCAGGACGCCCAGTTGGCCCAGTCGATGGCCCGACCTACGATGCTCAATGCACTCGCTCGCACTCGCAGCAACACCGTGCTCGCGACTGGCCACGGCGTCGGCGTCGGCGCAGGGGCGACTCACTCGCACTCGCCCGATGCGACAGCGACCCTCGATCAATTGCAGCAGCAGCAGCAACAGCAGCAGCAGCAGCAACACCACACGCCCCAGCGCAACAACAGCAGTAGCAGTGGCGATCAGGCATACCCTCACTCGCACCACCAACACCAGTCGTCCGTCTCGCGCCGCCCTGGCTCCGTCTCGCACCAGGCCAACGCGATGGATCACCTCGCCGATGACTTGCAACGTGACGTGCATCATCACCGCCAACATCACCACGAACATGAGCACAGCACGAGCATGTCCGTGGGTCGGCCCCCCATCACCCCCGCCGGCGGTTCGAGTCGACAACACGCGCTCTCGTCGGCGAGCCACCATTCGGGCAATAACCGGTCGACCCCTTTGAGGTACGGCGCGGGGCCTTCCTCAGGCACGCCCATTAGCTTGCAGCACACCGCAGCCGCCGCGCGCTTGTACCGTCATCATCGCAACGTGTCCGAGTCATCGCTCGATTCGCAAGGTGGCGCCTACATCGACCATCGTCGCCAGCCCCACTCGCTGTCGCTTGGGACGGGGGCGTCGACGAACGCACGTTTCGGCGCCTCGGCAGGAGCGGTGCCTGCCGCGAGCGTTCTGGAGCGAGCTGGAATGGTCGCCCGCAGCCCCGATGGCTACGGTGGCGCCCGCCTGTTCCCTAATCCGGGACGTCGACGCAGCGAAGGAGGTACAGGCGACGACCATGACGACCACGATGGGGCTGGCGACAACATAGACGAGCTTTCGCTCGGCCGAAGCGCCGGCGGCCCCCACGATTCGGACATGGTCAATTCGGTCCTGTCGTCGCGCACAGCTCGAGATGGTCCGTCTCGAGACCACGACCTGTCGAGTCGCGATCTGGACGAGCACGCTCTCAGCATGAGCCCCGACGAACGCCACGAGCATCGCCCACGAGCCCACCTCGACCGCCGCGATTCTCGTCAGTCGTATCGCTCGACGACCGAGGGCCACCTCATGGACGATGTCGATGAGGACCATCATGCGAACCACCACGACATGGGTCGCCACTACTTGAACGATGCGTCCCGCCGAGAGTCGTTCGTCGGTCCCCCCGAAGACGACATTTGCTTCCCCACCCACGGCGCCGCGGCCGAAGTCGATCTCATCGACATGGGCCACCTCGAGGACCAGCTGCATCACCATCATCATCACCATGACGACCATCATGACCAGTTCAACGGCGGCGTGGCGGGGGTGCTGCCCAACTTCCCTTACCCCTTCGACTTTGGTGCCCTGGAGGAATTTGCCGATCGCGAAAAGGAAGGACTGCCGATCCCGGGCGCAAAGCGAAGAGGGGTCAAGATCGCCGGCGGCCAGCCGCGCGACACCCTCGGTGTCTCCCCGCCGGGCTACGGTGTCTCTTCAGCGACGTCGCGTGGCGGCGCTTTCAGCTCTGGATCCGAGAGCGGCTTTGGGGGCGTGAGACGTCAGCGCAAGCTCAGCGAGAGCGTTGCCCCGGGTCGGTACCGACGCAAGCTCGCCTTATTCGAAGGCACCGGCGACGATGCGGGATCGTCACGAGGCGCCAACACCGGTGCGGCCGATCGTGACGGCGTCGCGAATGGCGGCTCGCATTCCATCCTCGACACCAAGACCCCGCTGCTCGACAAGAACGCAACCGCTGCGGCGAGCGGCTATGGATCGAGGGGTGGTCCAGCGGGCGGAGGGGGCGGCGCCGCTCTAGGTGCTTCTCGGCCTTACCGTTTCTCCTTCTATTCGAATGCTCTGCCCTCGACCATTCATGCGCGGTCGCTGGCCGAAATTCCTGCCGAGAACCAGACCTTTGAGGAGCTGTTTGTGGGTCGGAGCTCGTCCCCGACAACGGCGGTCGACGATGAGACGAGCTTCCGCCAGAGCACGGGAACGATGGACCCCAAGTTGGCGTTCTCCCCGCCGAGCGGCACCGAGACGGGCACGCACACGCCGAATCACGATCATGCACCGGCGGGTGCCCACGGCGCGTCTGCCTCGGGTGCCCGACCCTCGGGCGTGCCTCATGGTGCGCAGGTGAGGGCGGCCCACGCGAGGAACAACTTGATAAGGAGCGACGTCGACGCCGAGGCCAACACCTGGTGGCTCGACGTCCTGTGCCCGACCGACTCGGAAATGAAGGTCCTCAGCAAGGTAAGCTCTCTTGGTTGGCTGTCGTCGGTGACGAACAGGGTGGGGTGCTCACTCACACGTTCCCGATCTCTCCAGGTCTTTGGCATCCATCCGTTGACGACGGAAGATATTCAAATGGAGGAGACGCGCGAAAAGATTGAGCTGTTCCGCAATTACTACTTTGTCTGCTTTCGCTCGTTCGAGCAGGACCCATACTCGCCGACGTATCTCGAGCCGCTCAACATGTACATCATCGTCTTCCGCGAAGGCACCTTGTCGTTCCACTTCCGCGGCACGCCTCACCCGCAGAACGTGCGCCGCCGTATCAAGCAACTCAAGGACTACATCAACGTTACAAGCGATTGGATCTCGTACGCGTTGATCGATGACATCACCGATGCGTTTGGACCGCTGATTCAAAACATCGAATACGAGGTCGACTCGATCGATGAGCTCGTGTTGATCTTGAAGGAGGCCGAGCAGAGCGACATGTTGCGGCGAATCGGCACGTGTCGTAAAAAGGTTATGGGTCTGCTGCGATTGATGGGCAACAAGGCCGATGTCGTCAAGGGGTTGTCGAAGCGGTGCAACGAGAACTGGTCGGTCGCACCCAAGTCGGATATTGTAGGTTCTTTCGCAGTCTGTGCATGCTAGACGTCATTCATCGAGGAAGACTGATCATGTGTACTTTGGGCTCTTGCAGGGTTTGTACTTGTCGGATATTCAAGATCACATCACGACCTCGACGCAGAACTTGACCCATTACGAAAAGATTCTTTCCCGGTCGCATTCCAACTACCTCGCACAAATCTCAATCGAGATGACGGACGCCAACAACCAGATCAACGACGTACTGTCCAAGTTGACGGCGCTCGGTACGGTGTTGATTCCGATGAACTTGGTCACCGGTCTGTGGGGTATGAACGTCCACGTGCCTGGTGAGGATGCGACGGGCTTGCACTGGTTCTTCTCCATCTTGGGCTGCCTCGGCGCGATCGCTATTGGTGGTGCTTGGCTCACGTACAAGGTATGTCGATTGCTTGTGGAAGGGGATCAGACTATGTAGACCCGTCGCTGACCCGTGGCTCTTTTCTTTGTTTACAGGTCTTTGTCCGATCCAACTAGGCACCGAGCTGCCTCATCGACCCTCTTTTCTTCTGCATCGTAGATTTCTGCTTCTGGCCTTCTTTTTTTCGCATTCGTCTACCTTCTTTGAATTATTTCTCAAGCGTACCCATGGTGTTGGTCGAAGTATGGCCTAGACTGTTCTCTTTATATGGATCTTCTTGCGGTGTGCTCTGCTGTGGTGTACTATGCAACGGACGAAGAATTCATGCTAGGAGTCCCCCAGTCCTGCCCCGTGTCGATTGTTCCTGCACTTTACTAGCATACCTCCTGCGATAAAGGTTGCTATTCAATTACAACAACAAGAATAGCACTACCGTGGAGACAAATCGCGCGCCGTTCGTGTCACTGTCTCAATCCCACCCCCCAACTTCGGTCGAACAAAACTCTTCCCATGCCTCGGGTCCCTGACTCGACCAGGTCCCTTGAATTAAAGGTTGGGTCGCGAGTAGCGACATGGCCGCTTGTGTTTCTTGTGCGGTTGGGTAAGCTGTGTCTGTGTTTCGATTTTGTTTGTTCGAGGTGGGTTTAGGATCGGACGTGCTGGCGGGGAGCGGTGGGAATCGGATCAAGGTGTCGTTGACGAGGGATCGGACCAAGGTGAGGGATTGGGTGTAGCTTTCGGTCAAGCTCGTCAGGCCATCAGCTGGGTGTGTGGAAGAAGAGCTTTGTGTTAGCCCTTTTCACAAGTGAACGAATGAAGAAACTTTGCGAACGCTTTCTCCGACTGCGAACTGCCTACGAAACGAACCAAATTGAGCCAAGGGCCAGGTGACCCAGAGAGGATCCTTAAAGGCGAATGGGATGCCACGCGTTGCGGAAGCTTCCAAGAGCAAAGATTGGAGGCGATCGTCTTGAACCTGGAGGGCGTTCGCAGCTTGGGTCTGTTGTAAGGAGGTGCAAGGGGATCAGCCCAGATGTTTGGAGAGGAAGAATTGGCGCGCTGGATTCAGAGCGTACGAGTGCTTCGAGGACGTCGTTGATGAGACTGATGTTCTCGGAGAGCTTGTGGGATTGGGACATGATGTAGGACGTTCGGATGATCGAGGTGCGAGTTGCCGGGGGTGCAGGAGACGAAGTAGACGAAAAAGCCTCAGCGGCGGCGGCTGGGATCGTCGCGGCGTCAAAGACTTTGAGCGCGGATCTGTCAACTCTTCGAGAGAGGTAAGAGTTTGAAGACTGGTCTAGTACGAGTTTGGACTGACTGTACTTCGGAATAGAGCTCGATCGCACTCCTGATGCGGCCAACGAGACCCCTCAACACGAGCTCGTTCCACTCCCTGCGCAGCCTGCGATGGTCGAGCAGGATCGTCCTCGTACGTTTGTGGTAGGACGTTTCGGACGAAAGAGGTACTGGACCCCTGGTCGGTGTCGTCACGGCTGAGGATGCATGGGTCGCGCGACGGATCGGGGTCGACGACGAGGAAGGGCCATAGTCCGAGTCGACGTCGTACGGGTCTGGGGTGTTGTAGGTCGCTTTCCGACGCGCAGAGGGCGGTGTCGAGGCGCCCGTAGAGGAGGTCTTGCCTCGTGCCATGAGCGTCTTGGCGCGGGAGTGATCAGCGGGGCATAGGCCGTGTGGGGGTGAGGCAGAGGCAGAACACGAGTGCGATCGGGAGCGCTGCGAACGGAGCTCGGCCGGCGTCATTCATCGTTAGCCCGGAAGGAATTGGGCATTAGTAAATGCGCCGCGAGTCTGGTTACGGGTGGGTGTGACGTGTGACGACCCCACATGCGACTAATACATGAGAGCGGCGCGGCAGGCCGGTCACGCTCGCCGTCCGCGCCTTTCCCGTGTCACTCTCCAGTCTCGCCAGCTGTCAGTCGCCGTGTGTGTGTGGCTCACCATCAGTCTCCACCACCCCACCGACTAGGATGAATTTTTCGTCCTTCAAAGCACTTGGCCAATCGCTGGGCGCGTCCTTGTCCGATCTCGAGGCCTCGCTGGCGCAGGTGATCCCCGACTCGGTCACAGCCGGCGCTTCGTCGTCGTCGTCGTCGTCGTCCTCGGCCAGCGCACAGCAGCAGCAACTCCGTCAGAGCCGAGGCACACCACAACGGCAGACTTCTTCTTCTTCGCAACGACGCACCGCCGCAGACTCGACCTCGTCGACGCCCTCGCCCTTGCCGCAGCGCAGTTACGGCGATGCGTTGGCGCGGGCAACCTCTCCCACTTCTCCACTCTCGTCCCTCTCCAACGCCGGTGCCAGTCTCCCGAGCGCCTCTGCCGTCGCCGATTCGTTCAGGGAGCGGCTTCGAAAGGGGAGGCAGTCGATCGAGTCGGCGAGCAAGTCCTCTATCGACCTCGTGCGCTCCCAGGCTCAGGCCGTGACCCGCGCCACCAGTCCCACCGTGTTCGAGGCCGACGAGTCCCTTGGCCAGTCCAGGACGCCGTACAGGGACGATGACACGCCCGTGTCTCCGAGATCTTCGAACGGAGCTAACGGTACGCTCGTCGATCTCAATGCTTCAAGCTCGAGTTCGACCTCGGTGCCAGCCAGAACGATTACGCAGTCGCCACCTACGAGGAGCTCACCTTTGCGCCTCCACTCGGCATCGTCCACTTCTTCGCTTCGAGCGGCGCGCGGACCCCCCATGCCCAAGCAGGACTCTTTGCTCATCGACGTCGAAGAGCCGACGGTATCTACTCCCAAGTCCTTACTCGACGATGACGATGAACATGCCTCGGACCCCTTCTTCCCTCGCGCTTTACCTCGGACATCCCAAGGCATCCTATCCCCGACCCTCGTGCCGACTTCTCCGCCGATCGGGGGCGGTAGTCCTACCAAACAGCAGCAGACTCCCATTCCGCCTCCCCTCCCTCTACCCAAAACGGCTCCACAGTCTTCTCCAGCTCTCGTCAAAACACCCACTGCCGCTCCCGCTCCGGCACCGACCCCAGCCCCAGCCCCAACCCCGGCTCCGGCTCCGGCACCGGCACCGGCACCCGTTTCAGCTCCTGCTCTCCGTTCCACTGCACCTTCCGCGACGTCATCAGCTTTACTAGTCCCAAATACCACACCGGGAGACGACGAGGACGATGATGACGATGGTTCAGGCTGGGGGGACTTGACGCTCGATACGCAGGAGCACGATGACGAAGAATCGGAACTTACGGAAGCGGCGGCTCCACATGTCGACAAGGTCGAATTAGTCGAGAGGACTGTGCCACCAGCGCTCGTGGTAGAACTGATTCCGTCTCCGGAGCTTGTTGTTGAAGCGCCCCAGGAATCAGTTACAAAGGTCCAAGAGTCCAAGGCCGAAGAAAAGGTGATGCCGGTGGCACCTTTGAACTCTGCTCTCGGGGCTTCACCCGTCATCGACGACGAGAAATACTCCAACCCGGAGGACGTTCCTACACCCCTCACTGCAGCCATGCGGGAGCCGCCTGTCGAAGAGGTTGAGGAGGTACCGGTCAAGGCGGTTGAGTCTGTCAAAGAATCGCCAGCTGAAGAACCTGCGGTCCCCGTCGCACTAAATTGGACCGTCGAGATCCCTGAGGAGGGGCCTGTGGTTGAGCTCGAATCGACCAATTCGGATGCACCAGCGCCGGCAATTGAGCTTCTTGCGACGCCAAGGGACGTTGAGGAACCCCCAGCCTCAGTCGAAAGCGAAGCCGGATCCGGATCCGCTTCTGCGATTGAGCATGTCGTGCCCGAGGTCGCCGATGTGCACGCGACCGCGGTTGAAGAAGAGCCGGAGGTCCCTGTCGAGGCCGAGGCCGAGGCCGAGCCTACACCGATCGAACCTGAAGAATCGGCTGTGGGGGTAGCTCCAGAACCTAGCAACGACAGTGAGGAAGACCTCACTCCGAAGGAAGAGGAAGAAGTAGAGCCGATCGCAGCACCTCCCTCACCCCTAGCGCCAGTGGTCCAAGCGCCCAGCACCGAACCCAATCCCGCTCAACCTAAGATGGAAAGTCTCGAGTACGCCTTGCCACAACTTCCGCCTGTATCGACTCTAAATGAACCCGTTAAGGACATCGTCGAGCCCCCCACATCAACGCTCGTTGCGGAGCCTGACCTACGCGAAGCCGAAATCGAGAGCTTAGCTGTCGAAGAGCCCCGGCCACAGCTGGAAGTCGTCGCTGAAAAGGTTGAACCCGAACCCGAGCCCGAGCTCGAGGTCAAGTCCGAGCCTGTACTCGAGGAACAGGAGGTCAAGATCGAGTCCGAAGCGGCGGCCGAGGTTCTAGCAGAAGTCAACACGGAGGAGCCAGAGATCGCGGCTCCATCCGAGGTCAAGTCCGACCCCGAGGTGACCATCTCTGAGCCCGAAAAGCCGCTTCCTGTTCCCGTACCAGAAACAGAGCCAGAGCCGTTTGTCGCAAAGGAAGAGGAGTCGCTAGAAGTCGAACGCGAGGAGGCGCTAGCAGTACCCATCGCGGCGAGAATGGGAGAGCCGTTTGTCATTGACGCTGCGCCAGTATCAGAGCTGGAGAGCAAGTCGGAAGAGACTGCCCCTCGAGGTGCTGCGGATGGCGCTCGGTTAGCAGGTTAGTGAGAGAGTCTCCAGTGATCTCGTCACTTCCAAAGCTGACCTCTCTCTGCTACAACTTGCAGAACTCACCTCGGCCCATGATCGACTGTCGACGCTCAAGTCTTCTTTGGACAAGGTCGTCACAACTCTCTTCCCGGCCCTCACGAGCGGTATCTCGGATGTAGGCGCATTCGAGGGACATGTCCGAGGGCTTCAAACCAAAGCCGAGAGCTCGACTGCGGAAGTGAACAAGTTGAATGGTCAGCTGAAAAGTGAGTCTCTGCGGCTTCTCATTTCAAGGGAATCAGAGTATCTAACCATTTTTTGCGCTTCGCTTCATCGTGCACAGAGCAATCGGATCGGATAGAGGAGCTGCGGGACACGCATCGCCTCGAGCAGCAATCATCCGTCGCCGACCTCGATGCCCTTCGGGATTCTCTTGACACGAAAGATAAGCTCATTGCTTCCCTCGAAAGTCGCTTGAACCACGCAACGTCTTCTTCGCAAGATGCTCAGTCACTCGCCTCGCGCCAAAATGATGAGTACACTAAGCTCAAGCTCATCGCCAAGGAGGAAGAAGAGAAGCGCGTCAAGGCTCTGTCGTTGCTGCGCGCTTTGAGGCAAAAGCTGGTCAAGGCCGAGAAGGACAAAGAAAACGCCGAAGAGGAACGGGACACGGCCAAGGCCGATCAGGACCGTGCGAACGAAACGCTCAAATCCGACCGCGCGAGATTCGACCAAGAAGTCATTTCCCTGCGTGCGGCGCAAGAGTTGCAGTTGAGCAAGATGCGATCGTCATTTGACCGCGAGGTCGCTTCGTTACGACAGCAGCACGAGAGGGACTCGGCTGCGAAAAAGTCGCAGGCCGAGTTGGACGTCATCACGCTCAAGGCTGCGCAGGCTAAGGAGATTGCGTTGCGCGACGCGAGGATCAAGGAGCTCGAAGAGACGGTCAAGGGTGTGACAGGGTCAAGGGACGAGACATTTGCGCAGGCGCAAGCGCGAGCGGCCGAGTTGGAGGCGCGTGCCGCGAGTCAGATGAGCATCGAGTCGCAAATGAAGGAGCTCGAATTCGAGGTCAGCGAACTGCGCGATCGCAATGCCGCGCTTGTGGACAAGGCCGAAACGCTACGCAAGCAGCAGCGCGATGTCACGAGGGACGAGAGTGCGTATCGTCGCGCGCTCGCTGACGCCGAGGCTCGACACGAACAGAAGGTCAAGGATCTCGAGACACGGATTCGCGAACTGGAAATGGATCGTATCGAAACGGACGAGGACTGGGGCCGCAACCTGCAGGAACGACTCAAGGAAGTCGAAGGCATGCGGTTGGCAATGGCGCAGAAAGACCTTGACTACGCCGAGTCGGTGCATCGGATGAGGGATCGTGAGATCAAGATTGAGGAAGGGGAGAAGCAGAGGAAGGAATTAGCAGCGCAGCTGTTCGAGGTCGAAGGGTTGCTCAAGGCGCTCAAGGACGACAATGAGAAGCTTGTCCAAGCTGAGGTAAGCTCAGAGGACGGAGCGCAAGGGGAAGTTGGCTAATTGTTGCTGTCACTTTTCGCACATTCTAGGCCGCCGCTCGTGAAGAGTTGAACGACAAGGTCGATCGAATCACGGCGCTCGAGAACCGTGTCGAAGAGTTGCAAAACAAGGAGTCGTCCTTGCGCTCGAGTCATAAGGTGCGAGCGAGTGGGGGCGCGAACCGGGTGCCTCATTGCTGATGGCAATCAATCGCCTCTTGCACTGCGTACAGGCTTTGCGCGAGGAGCTTCGCAAGCTGCAATCCGGGGTTTTGCTTTCGGAGAAACAGCGTAATCCAGGCGTCGGCTTCTTTTCGAGCTTCAACCAGTCTTCAACCTCGGTTGCGACAGATGGGACCCTCCAATCGCCGCCGATTGGATCGTTTCCTTCGACGATCTCCACGCGCAGTGGACCGGCGCCGATAGGAGATGACGAGGCACTTAACTTTGAGTACATCCGGAACGTGATCCTGCAGTTCCTTGAGCGACCCGACATGAGGGTAAGTCATTTGCATGATGATGTGCGGGAATGGTGACTGATTTCAGATCGCTCCTCACGCTTTCCAACAGCCGCATCTGGTCGGAGTATTGGGTGTGATTCTGCATTTCACACCAGCCGAATCTAGACGATTGGCTGCGAAGGCGGGATAGGCGGTGGTTCGGATTTTCTGTTTGGACTGCGGAACATTGCTATGTCGCTCCTTTCGAGTTTTGAAGATGCAATGTGACCAATAGTACAAAGCTTTTCTCACGGGTTGACCGGCTGCCAAAGCGCAGAATATGAATAGTCTGAGGCTTGAATAAACAGTGAAACACATAGTATAATCTTTACAAGCTGACTAGCACCGCGATGGAGATCCTCGAAGCTCTTCGCAGCTCGACGGGCTTGCGGCGGACAGTTGCGGACTTCATAAGGACGAGTGGACGTACGGCGTGCTGCCGGTTTCGCCCTTCCCAAGCTTCGCTCGCTACGCGCACCCTTATCACCAGTCGGTTCGAGAAGACATCATGGCACGAGGTCCAACAGTAGCAGCGGGTGTCTGGAAGAAGGACAGTGTCAAGGTACGCTGGTTACCCGTCGTCACAACGTGTAGCTGGCCACGCCCGTCATGTTCACGTGCTGACTGGCCGACTGGGGAGACGAACCATCGACCCCTTCTCGCTTACTACTGTCCAGGATGTCGCAGAGTCGATAGGAATCGCAAATTTGCCGGACGAGGTAGCTTCGGCACTAGCAGGAGACGTCGAGTACCGGCTCTGGGAGATGATCGAGGTCAGCGTCAATCGCTGGCGCGCTTCAGCACTCGGCGCGAGTCCACCTCAGCTCACCGACCGCACTCACACACCATGCCATACAGGAATCCATCAAATTTATGCGCCATTCGCGTCGCACACGACTCAAGGTCGAGGACGTCGATAACGCGCTGCGCGTTCGCAACATCGAGCCGTTGTGGGGTTTCGCCTCGTCGTCGAACCTGCCCTTCAAAAAGACCGTCACCTCCACCGGCGTCGTCTACCACGTCGAGGACGAGGAAATTGATCTTAGCAAAGCCGTCAAGGTCGACCTGGCCGCCGTGCCCCGGGAGGTCAGCTTCACGGGTGAGTTTAGGCTCGAGTGTCAGCAGGGTCGGTGACGTAGGCAATGGGATTCTAAATCAAGTCTCTCCACATAGCACATTGGCTGGCGATCGAAGGTGTCCAGCCCTTGATCAAAGAGAATCCAACACCGGCAGGTGCGCTCGTCCTTGGCTCTTCGGACCTCTCCGACTCTTGGGACTTCACACTGAGCCTTGACTCTGACCTGCAGAACTGGCGAAATATGCCCCCAAGACCTCGCTCGGTACGAATGCCCTGAGTTCCGGATCGACCTCGACCGACTCGGCCGCACAGGGTGGAGCGATCGTTACGCCCTTGGTCAAGCACGTGCTGTCCCGCGAGCTGCAGCTATACTTTACCCGTCTCACGGATGCACTCGCGACGACCGGTTCGGGAGCGGGCTCAGAGATGCGTGAAGCCGCTTTGGGCAGCGTACGCAGTGACCCAGGTTTGCATCAATTGGTACCGTACCTCATTCAATGGGGCGGAGAGAGGGTAGGTAGCAAGCCTCAGGCCGTCGACTGGTGCAACGTATCGTTTGGAATGCTGACGGGTGAGAAGCCTTCTATCTCGATGGCACAGATTGCTACGCACCTCAACGATCTTACGGCACTCGAACGAGCATTGGATCTTTTCCATGCCATGCTCGAGAACCCCACTCTATTCATCGAGCCTTACGTACGTTTCACGCACTCTATTCCACCTCGACGAAGAGGCTTTTCCGCTGAAACCTGCTTGCTCCGACATCAGTTGCATCAATTGACGCCTCCCGTGCTCACATGTCTGCTTACTTCATCGTTGCCTCAAGCCGGTCCCAACTCTTACCCCATTCCCCTCACAATCCGGACCTCGGCGGCTTCGTTGCTTCACCTCATTCTCTCCCGTCATTCGGATTCGTACCCGTCTTTGCGGCCCCGCATTACGCGCACGCTGCTGCGCGGTCTCGCCGGTCAAGCTCGAGGCTTGGGGGCTCGATGGGGTGCCGCTCGAGGCTTGGCGGCGATCGGTTCGAACGGGGCCACGGGTGTGAGGGAATGGTTGGGCGGTGGCCTTAAAAGCCTGGGCGAGACGTTGGAAGCGGAGGAAGAGAGTGAGGCGGGCGAGAGAGAGCAAGTCGTCCGGGAGGTGTTTGTGAGTCATTCACCAAGGCGGAATTTCACCGCTGTGAACGACCAAGGCTGATGCAAACCATTACCTGCTCTCAAACAGAACGCTCTCAAGGCCTCACTTCTGCCGAGTGACCTGGTCTCCGCCGCGGACGGCGAAACGGAAGTGGCTTCGCTGGAGCAGCTCGAAGACAGGTACGGGCGACTGTTCGGGAAGTGTGTGCTGGAACGGTGGGACCAGGGTGGGAAGGACGTGTGGAAGTCTGTGTCCGGAGCTCCAAAGGCCGAAGCGAACGGAGATGCGATGGAAGAGTGAAGGGTTTTTGCCAGAGGTCGGGTACCTACGTATCTCAAGAACCTTTGTTGTGCGAGCTTCAGTCTGGCATGTATGAAATTAGACTGTGTGATCTGCGGAAGAATTTGCGTGCGCACAGACCTGCACAAGCCTACACGGACCTGCACAGACCTCCTCTTGTCCCACCGTGCGCGCGTGGCTCTATCCTCTTCCTCACTCTTCTCTCCTCCATCCTCGCGGACAGTTGCGCTGAGCAATGGGGGACGACGAGTACTCGCCTCGGGACTACTCGCTCGTTGATGCTCGTCATCGGCGTGGGTTGTCAATGACGTCACCAGGTGGGGCCGCACCCGGGGACTCGATGTCCATGTCGACGTCGCCTATGCATTCACCCGCGTACGAGCCACTCGGACCGCATGCTCGAGGAGCGAGTGCGACCGCGCCCCCGGAAGCATACCAGCCGACCTCGCCGCATCTGCCATCCCATCTGGGCACACCTCAGGGTGGTTACGTACCGTCAGTGCCGATGCTGCCTCCATCGGCGTACTCTGCGCATCAACATCGCCCGCAGCTGCTGCCGCCGCCGCCGCCGCATCAACACCACCGTCGTCATGGCCACCGCTATGGATCGCACCAGCCGCCATCACTCGGTCAACAGGGCTCAGTGCCACCGTCATCATCGTCTCCATACCCGCCAGCTCGTAGTTTGCAGTCAGAGTACGACCCCATCGCAGCGAATGCGAATGCGACGCCGGTCCGACCGCATCGACCTCCCAGTCGATCGTACGCGACACCAACGACAGCCTACTCGCATGCGCGTACGCTCGCCGATTGGGAGCTCCAACAGCCTCACCCATCACGCCCCTCGCCGCGATATCCACTGTGTCAGCCCGAGTACGATCCTCTTCAGGTGCACTTTCCACAGCGCACATCCCCCATCTACCACAGTGCATCAACTTCCCCCTTCGATGAGGACGATCCTTCGACCCCTTTGGTCTATCTCTGTCGGCCCATGACGATCAAGGCCTTCCTCGCTCTCAAACCCCAATTCGCGACCCACCTCGAGTTGCGCTTCGTCGCGTCGCTCAAGGATCTCGCTTCCGATTTGCGACAAGCCTCATTCCTCGACCCCAAGACCAAGAGATCCAAGCGGCTGACCATCGTCTCGGCCGTTGGTGGCACAGATGCTTTCATTACTCGCATCAAGAATCAGATCACACAACGACTGGTGTGGAAGGAGGTACGCGACAAGGACCAGTTGGTCGATGCGTTGCGCGTCGAGCGAAATACGGTGACGAGGTGGAAGGATCGCCAGGAGATTGAGAAGGGCTACCAGCAGATCAAGGCGACGCAAGAAATTACAACTCATCTGGGGGTGCTCGTCGCGTCGTCGAATGGGCATAATGGGAACAATGTCGATGGATCCGAAGAGGATGTCAAGCCTGATATTCGGTGGTTGCAAGAGCGCGAGGACGACGACGACCAAGAGGAGGAAAGAGCGTTGTATGGCGAACAAGGAGAGCGGACCAGGAAACGGAGAAGAGAGTCGAGTGGAGAAGAGGCCGAGCTGGGAAGGGTAAGGCGCCCGGGCGTATTGTCTTGACCTTGCGAGCACATGCGAACGCTAACACCCTGGTACATTCCTCAGCTGCCTCCTCCGGGACCAGCTCGACTTTATCATCTGTGCAGCCAACCTCGCCGGCGGGCGACCGAGCGGGCTCGTGCTCAAGGTCTGCTTGTCGACGCCTTCACACAAAAGGTCGACTCGGAGCTACAACTGGGCGAATGGGATCACGGGGAGTGGACGCTCTTCGATGAGGTTCGTCGGCCTGAATGTCGAGTTGTTGAAAGCTCGCTCTGACCTCCTCGGTCTTGCGTCCTTACAGTCATTGGAGCCCATCGAGCCGGCCTTGCAGGTGCTCATCGCTCGAGCCATCAGGGACGCTGCCTATCCGCCGCATCTTCGATTGTACGACTATAGAACCTCGCGGGATCAGCTTGAGTATAGTGTCCCTTGGTTCACGAAGCTGCTTCGCCTCGTAAGTGACGCCGATAGCTCTCTTCGAGAATCGTCAGTGCGGCGGAGGCTGATCGTCATCGTCAAGCCCCTCTAGATCGAGAGTCGAACGGAGGTCCTGACGGCCAATCAACGATCCCCACCTTCAACATCAACAACTTCACCATCAGCCCACTCACAATCGCAAGGAAGGCTCCTACGTTTTGGACGCTAAATTTTTCTCCTTATAGTCATTGCATCGGAAACCCCCTCTGTACTTTCTTGCGCTCCAGCGCGGTGGTCCGTCACGGCCTCTCAGCGCCTTGAGACCATCATCGTCCTATTGGAAGTTTCGTCTTCTTCGACTTGCGCGTGTCATCCTGGCCAAAGCTTGCCGAGCCGCAGAAGTGAGCTCTTTGAAGACAGCCAGCAGCTCTGCGTCGATCGTTCAGTGGGAAGCGGTCCACGACACCGTGTCCCAGCACTCTACACATGGACGGGCCTGAAGCGGACGTATGATGCAGGTGTGGACTAACTTGTTGCTGTGAGTCTACGCACTGATCTGTGAGGCAGATCACTGGCCGCACGGCTGGGAGTCTGGATTCAGAGTCAAGTGAGAGAATCCCGGGGTCTTGAACGGCGTTCTGCGTTGTTATTTGCTCGAGACGGTCAAGGGTCACCATCTCGCTATCGCCTTTCCCTTGTGTTGATATCCCGAGCAAGAGCGTCGCAAGCTTGGCAGGCTAACGTACCATGATCGCGAGGCCCAGCGAAGAGGTGAGCACGTGTAAGTTGGAGCCCCTAAGTGGAGGCGACGTTTGGCTGAGTGTCGTCCAAACGAAGCCGCACACGGCCATGGTCGAGGTAAGTCCCCTGTTCTCGTTCGTATTCTTAAAAGTGTCGATTATCCGTGTAGCTATGTGCTATGGTAAGAAAATCATAATACGTCGCATTACTCGTCCCTGGAGTGCGATGCTGCCTTCTCGTTGTGGTCATGGTAATAGGTAACCTTCCTCACGAGCACAGCATTGCCGGATCGCACTTATAGCATCCTTTCGTGCTCGAGGTTTGAGGGAATTCGGATTTATGAGATAATGGTCCCAATACGATGCGTGCGATGACGTGAGGTAGGCGCAGCGGTAGTAGATTTTTTCTGATACTCCAAGGCTTCGGCCTTGTGTCTGGCCATGCCCCGAGAAGGTTGTATAGCACGAGCGTCGTCGACGTGTTCCTTTCAACTGATCTCCAACCCATCGTTAATTCGTGCGGCATGTTCCAAGTCAAAAAAGGGCTGAAAAAAGCTGGGCGAGTGAGCATTCAATTAGCTCAGAAGCAGCCAAAGAATTACAACTGAACGTATCGAAATGGACTACTTCAAATTGGGGTGAGATTTTGTCTTCCTTGAAGTAATAAGCCGTCCAGTACAACACGTCATCGAACGCCGTTTCGTCGAGCTCCGATGCAAGGGTGGAAAAGTCCCCCAAAACTCGTCCGCGCAAGTTCGGGGGAAGGTCTTTGAGCAGGTCGGTCAGATGTCTGAGGTTGTTCAAGGAAGGTGGTCAAACGTCGTCCGCCTTCTTGAGGGCAGCAATCAGTCGCAGCGATCGATGTCCCGTCTTCGTGTGCTTTGACAAGAGTGGCTACGCGCGTTGTGCCTCCTCCGGTAGCGAAGGTCCACGCTGCTAATTGCGAGATGGAGCGGTCTGTGCGGGAGTGAAGGCACAGCATTAGTAAGCGACTTAGCCGTGTGAAACATGTATGACTTAACATTCGTCGACGCGATGACAGCAGATCGGAAGCAATGTGCTGGTGCTACTCACAACAAAAGGGTCAAAGATGTAAGCAGTCCGGGACGGTATCGAATCCCCCTGGATCTTTTCCGGAGATCACCGTAGTCCGGTGGAAATGATGAATCAGGCTCGTTCCATTCTTTTGAACCGTTTAGTCACCTGTCCCAGCCAGGTGTAGCCAGGTGCTGGAGCTCACCAGGCGCGGCATTAAATCTCGACCCCTATCTCCCGAGGCGAGGATCCTAATCGAGCGCCTTCCGGAGATCTTGACCCCCTGGCGCCTCCAAGAGGTCAATCTCAGCAGACACATGTCCATTTTTGCGAACTCATTCGTATTTATTTCTATGCAATGAAGAATCAGGTATTACACCAAAAAACAGAAGAACTAGAAACTAGTAAAGTGCAGAGCGATAGTTTCGTCTTTTTTCTTCGTTTCCACTCAAGCCGACGAATTAGTCGACCTCCTCGACCGAGGGCTCGTCAGCTCCTGCACCGGGGAAGCCACCGCTCGGTGCGGCA
Source organism: Microbotryum lychnidis-dioicae p1A1 Lamole (assembly GCA_001244265.2). Taxonomy (NCBI): domain Eukaryota; kingdom Fungi; phylum Basidiomycota; class Microbotryomycetes; order Microbotryales; family Microbotryaceae; genus Microbotryum; species Microbotryum lychnidis-dioicae. The sequence continues at coordinate 494,818 of CDLV01000007.1, forward strand.
CCGGGTGCACCGCCGGGCGCACCTCCTGCGGCACCGTAAGCCTTGGTCATGATGGGGTTGGCAACGGCCTCGAGCTCCTTCTGCTTCTCGGTGTACTCCTCCTGGCTGGCCTCGGAGGAGGCATCGAGCCACGAGATAGTCTCCGTGATGGCCTTGTCAAGCGACTCCTTCTCGGCGGCTTCGAGCTTGTCCTTCAACTCCGACTCGATCGAGTTGCGCAAGTTGTACGCATAGGTCTCCAAACCGTTCTTGGCTTGGATTCGAGCGGCGGCTTGTTCATCTTCCTGCTTGTATTGCTCGGCTTCGCGCACCATACGCTCGATCTCGTCCTTACTGAGGCGACCCTTGTCGTTCGAGATAGTGATCTTGTTGGACTTGCCGGTCGTCTTGTCGGCGGCGGAGACGTTGAGAATACCGTTGGCATCAATGTCGAAGGTGACTTCGACCTGCGGAACACCACGGGGGGCGGGGGGGATGCCAGAGAGCTCGAACTTGCCGAGGAGGTTGTTGTCCTTCGTGCGGGCACGCTCACCCTCGTAGACCTGGATCAAGACACCGGGCTGGTTGTCGGCGTAGGTCGAGAAGGTCTCGGACTTCTTAGTGGGGACGGTCGTGTTGCGGGGGATGAGCTTCGTCATGACACCACCGGCGGTCTCGATACCGGTCGAGAGCGGGGCGACATCGAGCAAGAGCAAGTCCTGGGTCTTCTCGGACGTGTCACCGGTGAGGATGGCGGCCTGGACAGCGGCACCGTAGGCAACGGCCTCATCGGGGTTGATGGACTTGTTAGGCTCCTTGCCGTTGAAGTAGTCCGAGACGAGTTTCTGGACCTTCGGAATACGAGTGGAGCCACCAACGAGGACGATCTCGTGGACGGAAGCCTTGTCGATCTTGGAGTCGCGAAGGACCTTCTCGACGGGTTCCATGGTGCCACGGAACAAGTCTTGGCACAACTCCTCGAAGCGAGCACGAGTGATGGAGGTGTAGAAGTCGATACCCTCGAAGAGCGAGTCGATCTCGATGGTAGTCTGCGCGGCCGAAGAGAGGGTTCGCTTGGCACGCTCGCAGGCAGTGCGGAGACGACGGAGAGCACGGGCGTTGGACGAGAGATCCTTCTTGTTCTTGCGCTTGAACTCGGCGACGAAGTGAGTGACGAGTCGGTTGTCGAAGTCCTCACCTCCCAAGTGGGTGTCACCGGCGGTGGCCTTGACCTCGAAGATACCCTCCTCAATGGTCAAAAGGGAGACATCGAACGTTCCTCCTCCGAGATCAAAGATGAGGACGTTCTTCTCGCCGACGGTCTTCTTGTCGAGGCCGTAAGCGATGGCGGCGGCGGTGGGCTCGTTAATAATACGGAGGACGTTGAGGCCCGAGATGACACCGGCATCCTTGGTGGCTTGTCGCTGCGAGTCGTTGAAGTAGGCGGGTACAGTGACGACGGCGTTGGAGACGGTCGTGCCGAGGTAGGCCTCAGCGGTCTCCTTCATCTTCAGCAGGATCATGGATGAGATTTCCTCGGGGGTGAACTGCTTGGTCTCGCCTCGGTATTCGACCTCGATGACGGGCTTGGTGTCCTTGGCGATGACCTTGAAGGGCCAGTGCTTCATGTCGGACTGGACCTCGGAATCGCCCCACTTTCGGCCAATGAGTCGCTTGGCATCGAAGACGGTGTTCTGTGAGAATGGACAATTGGGCAGCGAAAGGTCAGCGACGATGCTCAGCGTTGAATTTGGGAGACATGCGACCAAGACGAAACAAGCAAAAGTGTGCAACTTACGTGAGGGTTCATGGCGACTTGGTTCTTGGCGGCATCACCGATCAATCGCTCCGAGTCGCTGAGGTGCGAGCGAGCGCGGCGGCGGGCGCGGCGAGCGGGCGGGCGAGCGGAACGAGATGGAAGGTCAAGGAAGCATTGCGTCAGAGCGCGGGAAAAACGGTCGACCGAGTGACGTGGGAAAGAGGGTACAAAGAGGTGCAGGCAGGGTCAGTGAGATGCACTAATACGAGGAAAAGAAAGTGTGCAGTTACTCACGTGAAGGCTACATAGGAGGGAGTTGTTCGGTTACCTTGGTCCTGAGATGAGAAAAAGTTTGGGGGCAAACGTCAGCGAATCGCCGAGGACGACGAACTGGGTCTGATTGCGCCCCTGCGCCGGATGCAATGACTTACATTGGCGATGATCTCAACTCGGTCGTTTTGCCAGACACCGACGCAAGAGTACGTTGTGCCGAGATCGATTCTACAAGCGGAAGAGCACGGGTAGGAAAAGAGAGATGTCGCTGGGGTCAGCAAGCGGGTCCAACGGAACGAGCGACGGAGGACGACGACGACGACGATGAAGAGTCACTCACCCGATAGCCTTTCCAGCGGACATGATGTGTGTATGAAGAGTAGGTAGATGTGGTGTGGTGGGGGGTGAGTGCGCGTTGGGGTGTGTGTCAACTTGGGATGCAGTAAGTGAAATGTGTGGAAGGAGGGAAGGAGAGCCGACGTGAACGACCGGGACAAAAGTGACGACCGAACACGCGCGCGCACGGACCGCTCCCCAATTCCTTCGATGAGATTCCACGAAGCACTCTCGGGTTCGCTTCGGGTCGATAGCATTCCACTCGCCTCCACGCGATTCCATGCCGTTCCACCGGGCAAGAAAAGACGTTCACCTCGTTTCGCTTGGGATGGGGACGTTGGACTTAATCGATAACGGTTCGGCACACCCGACCTGAACAGGATTTTTTTTTTGACAACTTCACAATTATGTACTACTATGTACTACCACGAGTTTCGGCTGCCGAGGCTTCTGGATCAGCAAGACTTGCTCCCTCTTACATATGTTGACAATGTGTGCGGTGTTCCTGTGTCGGCAATGCAAAAGATAGCGACGAGTGGCATTGCAAAAGATAGCCACCCTTTGAAAAATCAATGTGACAGGGGCCTCGATCGAGAAGGGTCGGCGCAGCTCGTCGCGTCTCGCCACGCCTCCAAAATTTGAATGTGAGGTGAAGTACGTGAACGAGTCCCAAGAGTCGTCAGTCCACAAGCGTTTTTCTAGACGTTGGCATCGAAGGAAAAGCATGCTCGTGCAAGGAACCTCCTCGTCAACTCGACGCCGGCCGTCGCATTTCGTCATTTCTTGGCTGGTGCCCGCGCTCCCTGCCCGCGAGCGCCGTCCGGACCTGGAAAAGCTCAGCCCAAAGTGTGCGAAATTTTTGCTTTTCGGGCCCATTTATGCCTTGTAATATGCTACATGACGTAGATTTTGATGGTAGAATGCGTTTTTCAACATAACTCAATAATTTGGTCTTACATCGGAATACGTGCACCTCTTGAAAAGGCATACACGATGTACAAATCGGCCAAAAAACGGGTTTTTCGAGACGCACCTTCCGCTGAGCTTTCCCGGATTCTGGCGCGTCACGCGAAGCGGAGCGACGTCGTTACTTCGAGTCGCCTCGGTGCAGCTCGGTGCTCTTTGAGCCACTGACATCATGCCAGGATCCACCTCCGAGGCCAACTTGGCTTCTTCGACAACACTTCAGGAACAAAAAACCGTCGGTCCTCTTGATCCAAGTAAGTGGGTGCGGAGCGATTCACCCTAGTTCTCTCTCCTTGATCGGCCACGTCCCAGACCACCACCACCACCGCCACGCGCTGACTGTAGGCGCTCCCGAACTTCCCCACTTACGCACTCGCTCTTCCACGTACAGCCTCAGACACTTCGTCCATCTCCGCAGCCACGAGCACGTCTACTTTTCCTTCTTTACAAGAAACAGAACCAACACGAACACCTCCAATTCCCATCTCCAAGATGACCAGCACCTCATCGGATCTGTCTCAGCCGTTTCCCGTTCCTCCCTCGGTGACTCCGCCCTCCCCCTCTTCGGGGTTCTCGACCTCGCCGCGCCATCACTTCCGTATGTGCGACGTACTCGGCTCCCCCGAGTTGCAGTCCGGGCATTCGCATTCGAACTCACTCACCAATGCTGCCGAATTGTGGTGGAAGTCCAAAGGGGACGGCAATGGGCTCGAGCGGGTCACGGTTCCCGCAGAGTGGAACCGCTCCGGTTCAAAATCTTCGGCGACAGCGAGCATGCCCGAGCAAGGTCAGCCACGCTCTTTCGTGTCTAGGTTGGCGACTTCAAATTGTACTGAACCCCCAAATAACTGCTTTCGAAAAGCCCGCCCTGCGACACCAATGGCAGCGAGCAACGATGTTGTCGTCGTCGTCGGCCAGAACGGCACGAACTCGGCTTTGCTTCATAACACAGCTGCATCACCCAACGACGAGGAAGCCGTAGGCATGAACAACCTCAGAAGAAGGGGCGGCTCGAGTTCCGATCTTTCGTGCCAGTCCGTGAACAATGTGCCGGTCAGCGAGCCAGTTATATAGCACACGCACATAAGTCATCCTTCTCTGGGCCATTCACCGTCGCCATCACTTTCAGGGCCCCATTTGCATCCTTCTGTACCCTCACCTTCTCATCGTTACGCCTGCGCCATGCTTTCTCGGAAAATCTTTTGGGTACTTGTAACCTTGTAGACTGCGCAATATCCAACACGACCTCTCGCTCTCACCAATCTACAATCAGCCTGCCAGAATTGGGAAGGAAGAGAGGTTTGCAAGTATGACATGGTGAAATTGTTGGTACACCAAAGGGAACGAAACGAAAATGCGAAACACGAATACAAGAAAGAGCACTGAATCATCGCGAGGCTCGGCCGGACCGCTCGTGCTCCTTTTGAGCCTTTTTGGCTTCCTTCGCGGTCAGTCTCAACACCTCGAGCTGTATTTCGAAATGGCAAGTCGTGAGTGAGATGAACGACAAAATGCTATAGCACGAGGAACTAACCTCGAGGACGACCTGCTTCATCGATGGTCGTAGAGAATGGTCTTGATCCCACATCACCCCGACGAGATCGAGAATATCACCACCCCATTGTCTCCTCATCGAAGCCGTCGAAGGTCGGATACGCTTCTGACCGACCTGCTCGTAGATGGCGTGCTCGTTCATGCCCTCAAAAGGGTAGCGCTTAACGGGCTGGTGCCACTGCAGTACCTCCCAAAAGACGAGACCGACGGAGTAGACATCGACTTTTTCGTTGTACTTGGGGTGAGCGACCCAGAGCTCGGGGGCTTGCCAGTTGACGGTCCCGACGAGGGAGCGGATGACCGATCGGGTCGTGTGCTTGACTCGCGCCAGCCCGAAGTCGGCCATCTTGGCGACGCCTTGAGCGGTGATAAGCACGTTCGACGACTTGATATCACGATGAATAATGGTCGGTTTGCGCGTGTGGAGATACTCGACGCCGCGCGCGATGCCGAGCATGATGTCGATCATCGACGAGAAGGGCGGGTGAGGCACGCCTCGGATGTAGTCGAACAAGTCACCATTGGCGCACAGCTCGGTGACAATCATGACGGGGACCGTCGAAGGTTCTTTGGGGATCGAGACGCCGATAAAGTGCACGATGTTGGGGTGACGCAGGTCGCGCAAGAGACCGAGCTCCTTTATGTCCATTTCGGTCAGATGTCCTCGGATGTCGCAGATTGCGATCGTCTTGCGTCGGTACAACCCCTTGTAGACGTCCTTGAACCCACCCGAGCCAACTTTTTCAAGCTTGGTTAATTTTTCAGGGGCGATCTCCTTATCTTGAAGCTGCAGGCTCTCGAGGTCGAGACCGTTGATCTCTTCAGTGATGTCGTTGAGCGCTGCAGCAGCACGCGACCGTCCTCGACTATGGGGCTTGTCAGGACTTCGCGAATGGCCTTGGCGCATGAGAAGAGGGGTTTCGGCATTACTGGCCACAGAAACGGTCACGGCTCTGCGTAATGCCTGCGACTTGGTCTCCGCACGCGCGGTTTCAGTCGAGGTGTTAGTCGCGTCGGACTGAACGGTCGACCCGCCAGACGAGTGGTCAAAGTCTGCGTCGCGCTGTGAGCAACTTCAAGGTGTCAGCGATGGCTCTCTGTGGAGAGATAGTACAACAGTTTGCTCACCCATTCCAAAAGGGCCTGAACAAGCTCTTTCTTGGTCCCATCCCCCTGCAGCTCGCGTTCTTCGCATAAGCGTACCAAGTCGTCCTTGCGATGCCGCAACAAACTCTTGGACGTTGCGTTGGCAAGATCGACGTCTTCATCGTGAGCCATCTCCTCGTCTTCGTCTTCGTCTTCCTCTTCGTTTTCCTCTTCTTCTTCTTCCTTCTCCTCCTCCTCCTCGTCGTCGTCATCATCATCATCATCCCCGTCCTCAGTTTCCTCTTCCTTGTCGTCTGCCCGCTTACGTGTCCGCTTCCCTCCTTTTAGGGGTACGACCTTGCCGTTGCGCAGCTGCCTCGGCGCACGAAGGTACGAAGTGACCTCGGTGGTTTCTCGTTCCTCGTCCGTTTCGGAGAACACTGCATGATCAACGGCATCGTCGCCCCCACTTTCTTCGTCGGCGTCTGACGGAGTCGCCTGACTTGGCCGAATCTTCCTCGAAAGGCGACCCGTACCAAACACGTCCTCATGTTCATCGTCGTCCTCAAAGTCGGAGTCCGGATTTGGACCCGTCCTCTCGTCCTGCGGCCAATCATCGTGGACGACCTCGCTGCGAATCGGCCGGCGCTGGGAATGCCTCTCGCCGCGCTTGACGATCTTCTCTACCGCTTTGGCTTTCGCGGCTCTTCCGGCGACTCCGTTCGGTCGGATCGTGTCGGGCGGGGCGAGCGAGCCTCCTCGTGTCCGATGGGCGATGGGTGAGCTCGCGTAGTGAGTTTCGTCATCCTCATCAAACGTGACAGCCTTGTTCTTGCCCTTCGAGCTCTTGCTCCCGTTCCTCGTGTGTCGCGACGAGTTGTTCGCCTTGTCCAGCCCGTCGGCCTCGATCGTATGCGAATGCCGACGTGTCATCCTCCTCCCCGGTAACGAAGACGGGGTCACGACCGGAGACGCAGACGTCGAAGCATGTATGGGAACGACGTCGTGGCTCTGCCGTCGCGTCATCGGTCTTGAAGAGGCGCCGCCACTGACCTTGTAATCAGACGAGGAACGACCCCGTGTCGTCTTCTTGGGAGCAACAGCTTTCTCTACCTTGTAGTCCTCCGAGCTGGCGACAGAGACAACCGAATGACTTGTGGGGGGCGTGATGGCTCGACGGTCCTTCCTCGTTCGACCACCCCTTTGGGATCCGCTCGATCGCGCCTTCTTCCGAGGAGAACTACCGTCGTCATCGTCCGACTCGAGGGCAGGCGACGTCTCTTGGCTCGTGAAAGGTCGGGGCGAATCACGTTCCGAGTCCTCTTTGACATCGCCGTCGGATTCAGTCGCGGAGATGGCAGTTTGGCCGCGTGTTTCAAGTAGCAGTGTAATGAGGTCGTCCTTGTGCAGTGCCTCGGCGTCTTCTTCCTCGGCACCAGATGCGATCCGATAGAGGCGCACAAGCTCGTCGCGTCGTAGTCGCCGCAGATGGGTCAATGTTGCCTTGTGAATGTGAAAGTGATCGTCTGTGGGAACAGGTCGCACTGCGGTCAGCGCGCCGTCGCACGAGGCCAAAGCAGTTTTCCAGCACAACGTACCTTCTGGTATCTCCTCATCAACATCTTCCTCCTCGGCATCTTCCCCTTCCTCTTCTTCCATCTCTCCGCCGTTCTCCCCTGCCTCGTCTCGATCCTCTTCCTCAGCTTCTTCATCCTCCACCTCGACATCCTGCTCCTCCTCCTCCCTTTGCTCCTCCTCCTCATCCGTCGTCTGCTCATCATAAAACCCCTTCGTCTGAGTCTTGTTCGTCGACCCCCTGCGTGCCCTCTGCTCACTCTCCAACCTCATTTCTTCATCCTCCGTCTCCTCGGGTACCTTCTTCCTCTTCTTCGCCGTGCCCGTGGAACCCATCAAAAGCGACGACGCGTTCGTTCGTGTCCCTCGAGGAAGGCTCGGGGCTGTCGTTCGGTCGAGAGGGAGACCTGCTGAGCCTCGCCGCGTCATGCGCACTGCGGCGGCCATGGTGGGCAGAAGGTAGGGTAGGTTTGGGTTCGGCCTTTGGTCAGAAGGCGAAGGGCGGAGGCAGACGAATAGAGGTTATGAGGGGACTGGAATGCGAACAAGACAAAATAGTGTCGTTGTTGTGTTTGTGCTTGATGTGTGAGGGTTATATTCTCGTCGATCCGATTGTGATCGCCTGCAGTGATCACCTCGCGTGTGTTGAGTGACGCGCTTCGGAATCGAGTCTGGCGTGGCAAAGTGTGCCGCAGCGATTGAATTATAAAAGAGCAGAGGTTATTGTAGACGTATGCAAGCCCTGACGTCGTTCCAGCACTCGAGCGATGTCGCCAGATCGCGCGTCGGAAGGTGATCGAAGCTTCGGGGCCGAGAGATGTAACCGACTCCGCGTTGAGAGATGGACAGTCAATGTGGTACTTGACACGACGAACTGGACCGGATGATCGAAGACGGAGTTGGTGTTGGACCTTTGGAAAGTCGAATGCGGTCGCCCGATGCGTTGAATGTAGGATTACCGAGCGGTCCCGATCGCATCGACGGGCCTCAGTAGTTACTGAGTCGCTGGGCCTTGTGAACGAGCGAGATGCTCTCAGTTGGATCGAGCCGAGAATCGAGGTTCGAAAGACCCGAGTTGATCGAACAGAGTTGAGCTGCGATGAAAAAGACGCCTTGACTTTCGATCCAGGCTCTGCAAGGTGGTCTTCACACCAAAGTCAGCAAGGGTCAGAACCAAGTCATCATCACTCCCCCGCCTGCCCGTCCGCCCGTCGCCCATCAGGCCTTAGGCCCCCGGTCATTCGTCACGGCCTAGGAGGAAGCGGGGTCACGTCACACAGCGGTCGCACAGGTTGCCACTCTCGAGGTTAGTCGTCGGACACGCGACTCACGAGGATCACAAAAGTTTTCAGTGGCACGGAGAGGACTACTTCACGTCCAGCCGTCGGTGATTTGGGGTCGTACACAGGCGGGGGATGATCCGACCGGGGCGATGCGACGGGTCGTCGCGTCAGCAGGTGCGAGCAGGGCATTTCGCATACACTCAGCTTGTTCGCGCTCGGACCTCTTCTCGCTCTCAAAATTGATCGAAGCGCTCCTCGGCGTTCAGACGGACTTATCACCGGCGGACTTGTTACGTCAGACCTTAAGAGTGGCGTAAAACATGGAACCTCATTTCGTTACAAGGGTCAAAGCAGAGGCTACCATCACCGTCCCAGTTCGTTCACGGCTTCTCGTAATCGGACGACGACTCGTGCTTCTTGGCCTCCTGCAACTTGCGCGCACCCTTCATAAAGTCATCTTGGATGCAGTAGTCGCGGTCATCACTGAATAACGGGAAATTGATGGTCAGGATTACAATTTGGGGAATAGGCAGATTGCAAGCCCAAGTTCACTCACCGAATGGCAAACATGCCCGCCTCGGTGCACACGTTTCGCAAATCGGCACCGTTGAACCCTTCCGACAACTTGACAATAGCCTCGTAGTCTATTTTGATAGTAAGATTTGCATCATCAGTTGCACATTCGACGGCATCCAGTTCAGACATGACAGACGCACCAATCTCGCCCGTCTTTCGAATCGGCCCCGCATGAATCTTGAGGATTTCCATTCGCGCGACTTCGTTAGGCAAGGGGATCTCGATCTTTCGGTCGATGCGACCAGGTCGCAGCAAGGCAGGGTCAAGAGTATCCGGCTGGAGAAAGAGTGAAATTGACCGGGATCAACTCTCGATGTGCACGGGGGGGAATACACGAGGAAAAGGTCGGATCGGACTTACTCGGTTGGTAGCAAAGATGACCTTGGTCTTGCCGAGGTAGTCGAATCCGTCCAGTTGGTTCAAGAGCTGCAAAGACGGTACTCGGCAGTAGTTAATGCCTGAAATCGCGAGCTTCTAGGGCCCCCGTAAACTCACCTCCATCAGCGTCCTCTGAATCTCTCGATCGGCACTCGTCCCTTCACTGAACCGACGACCACCGATAGCGTCGACCTCGTCCATGAAGATGATACACGGTTCGTGTTCACGTGCATAACCGAACATTTCTCGAATTAAGCGTGCGGATTCACCAATGTACTTGTCGACGATCGCCGACGAGACGACCTTGAGGAAGTTGGTCGAGAGCGTCGCTGCAACAGCTCGAGCGAGCAGTGTCTTTCCTGTTCCCGGAGGTCCGTAGAGCAAAACACCTGTAGAGTAGATCGTAGCAGCAATGAATTGTCAGGCCGAGCGTGAGTCCGTGCCAGTCCCGATCCAAACTCACCCTTTGGCGGCTTGATGCCGACTCGCATGAACAGCTCTGGATTCATCAACGGCAGCTCAATGACCTAGGAAAGACGTGTGCAGACAGGGATGAGTGTGTGTACATTCGTAAGAGACTGTTGAGCTCGAACGCACTTCTCGCAACTCGCGAATCTGGTCGCCTAATCCTCCGATCCCAGCAAAGGTGACCTCTCCCGGATCCTCCATGCTCATGTTGTACACCAGCGGATCGACTTCTCTCGGCAGGATCCTAAAATGCGTGACACACGGGAGAAAAGTGAGCTGGTGCACACGCGAATGCGGCTGAAGTGCACGTTGCTGGAAGTGGAGGTGGTGACGCACCTCATGATGGTCAGAGTCGTCATGTCTAGCGAGACACGGACGCCGTTCTTGAGCTTGTGCTTGGGCACGGCTGATCGGCATCCTACCACGTATCGAGGTCCAGACGAGGCCTTGACGATGACTGTGGATGAAGATGTCGAGGCATGAGTTTTCCCGGACGGTGTGCTGGTGGATCGCCTCCCCAGACTCGAACCCACATCGCTCTTCATCCAACTGCTTCAACACCTCGCCGACGATTTGACCGACGGATTGGAGCGCCTTGATATCATCCTCTGACTTTTCAAAATCACGGTCGAGATCCTTGAGCGAAGCTCGAACTGCGTCAACGTCAACAGCGGTCGTCGTCGTCAGCGCTTCTGTCTCGGGCGTGGGACTCGCTGCTCGGCTATGGTGAGCTGGAGAGGACCGACTCTTCTTCAAGTTCTCAGTCAGGGTCTCGTGTTCCTTGAGTTTCTGTATGCAACGAAAGGATGGGAGATCAGTCGGGTGTCATCGAGTTGTGCCAGCTGGCTCCACTCGCGTCGACGGACCTTGCGGTAGGCCTCGATCGCCTTGTCCTTGGGAGACGGTTCGGGCGCAGGGGCGGGGGCCTGTGCAGCAGCAGCAGCAGTAGCAGTAGGTTCTGTCGCGGTCGATGACGATGCAGCGGGTGTTTCCGAAGATGCGGACATGGCGATGGGATGGCGATGACCGTATGGGTGTGAGAAGGGAAGCGCCGTACAAGCAGTCAGTCGCTGACGACACGCGCAGATCTGAGCCAGTCTGAGCCACTTCTGAGCCAGTAATCGGAAAGCCCAGCTGAGCTGATCCGAGCCGGGTCTGAGCAGATCTGAGCGCTCCCTTGCGCTCGGACCGCCTCCCGTGATCGGCGCGCCTGCCAGTCCTCGGCTCGGCAAAGCGGAGACGTGCTTGTCCTTCCTCTACCACCTCGTCCACCGTGCGGAGACGTGCAGCTTGTCCTTCCTCTACCACCACCTCGTTCGTACACCGTCAGCTCGGCTTTTCGCTCTAACCCCCACCCCTCATCCCTCACCCCTCACCCCTCACCTCACGTCCTCCCCTCACAAGTGAGTTCACCATCTGACTAAGCTGTAAGGCTGCACCCTCACCCAACTGAACACGGTCTACGTCTACGGTCGCCCGGCGCGCGTGGCAGTGTCGTCCGCGAACCGACGAATCACCAAAGAGTACGCCGAGCTGCAAGCCGACTGGCCGCCGTACGTCGTCGCACAACCCGACGAATCCAACCTTCTCCACTGGGTCAGTCATGGTCTTCTACTCAGTCTCGTATTGTGCTTCGGCGTAGGAAACACGGTCGACGAACGGTCGTGAGGGGCTCGTGTCCGTTTTCGTTTCGATGCCGCTCATTCACTGACGTAGTGCGACCCGAATCAAAAAACCCTGCCCTGCCTTCGCACAACACGCGACACATCAAACAGACGGGCATCATCACCGGACCGCCCGACTCGGCCTACAAAGGTCAGTCATCGACAGTTGGTTGTGTCGTAGCTACCGACTCATCATCACCACCTCCGTCGCTAACCCCCTCAGGCGGCAAGTTCAAGATTGACATCACGTTCCCCATCGAGTATCCGTTCAAGTCGCCCAATGTAAGCCCCAAGTTGATCACCAAATTCCCTTTCCAAGCAAGTACTGACATGTACTTTCCCCCATCAGATCAGATTCGTGAGCCTTCAGTCCGAGAAAAGCCCGATCGGGGTGCTCGCCCGGACCCGAGTCGAGCGCTCGGGGAGCTGACAGCCCGTCGTGACTTTGAAAAGGCCACCCGAATCTATCACCCCAATGTGACCGACGACGGAGCGCTTTGCGTGGGAGTGCTCAAGGTCAGTCCACATCGCCCCTCACCTTCGAGCTCGGCGCGATCGGGGTGCGCAAAATCTGACCAGACTTGGTCACACAGGCCGAGGCATGGAAGCCCTCCACAAAAATCGATCAAGGTGAGACCGAGAAGATCGCTCTTGGGTCTGACACCGATTGCAGTCGACTGAACGGCCCGTTCGTGTGATGGAACAGTCCTTCGAGCACTCGTTCAATTGCTACAGGAACCGAATGGTTAGCCTTGATCGGGCTCGGAGCCGAGAATACCGGAAGACATGTGTAGCTGATATCGTTATACTTCCCCCATTCACAGCCGATGACGCCCTCGTGGCTACCATCGCCGAGGTGAGCCGTTCGCTGCTGCTTGGGGAACGTAAGGCTCATACAACGCGCTTGCAACCTTTTTCTGCTCGCAGCAATACACCAAAGACCGGCTTGCGTTCAACAAGACGGTGAGTCATCTCTAGATGTTCTGCAAATGATCCCCCGCACCCCCGACTCATCCAAGATCTACCTCGTTTTCTTCAGGTGCAAGAATGGGTCAAGAAAGTAGGTCGAAGGTCGTCATCACATCTTCCCTTTCAGCTCGAAAAGCTGATCAGAGACTTTGCACACCCTTCCACAGTATGCATGATAATCTTTGACCAAATTTCTCTTGTCCACAATCCAAGTTCTCACCCATCTTGATTCATCTTTCACCTCATCCCCTCATGCTCGCTCTTCTCCCATGTCGTAATCTGTCACGCGCGCGCGCGACTCCGTCTCTTTCTCGGGTTGCAACATGATTCCAATACGATACAACTCAGCTTGGCCGAGCTCAACGAAACAAGTCGTGAATATCAATATCGAACAAAGCACAGTGTCCGCATCAGAATCCGAGCAAAGTTCGCTTGTAATAAGCCGCCGTGGCTGCGATGACCAATGTTGCCATTCCGAGCCTATGTTGAAAAAAACCGCGTCCAGAGGTCAGCTCCTACACCATCCTCGTCCAAAGGAGGCGAAGAGAAACGTACCTCGCATCCTTGCCCAACCCACACAGCATGACGATGCACCACCAAAAGCCCACAAACCGATCCAACACCTTGCCGACCAACTTCTTTCTCCTCCACCCTTGATCGATCCGATAAGGACTCGTAAAAGGTAGCCTCAACCCCGAACTACCCTTGGGATGTCGAGGTAGAGCGAAGATCGCGGTGACCGGTTTGTGATCTGAACCGGTGAAGGACATGATCGAGGTGTAGAGTTCGACTTTGGCACCTTTGCGTTTGGCCGAACGTTCGACGACCTCACCGGATTTCAAGATTTCGCGCTTGATGAATTCGCCCGCACCGGATTCGCCGTCGGACCAACACGAGAAGAGGATGCTGATCCGTAAAAGGGATCAGCGTGGATCAGACTCGGCCCTCGAGCAAACTTCTTCGTAGTGATTCCGACCAAACTCACCGATCGGTCCATCCCGGCACCCTCTTGGTGAAAGCCTTGTAGGTATCGACGGTGCCAACTTTGAACTTGTACGTCGGTTGGAACGTGATCTCCCCTTCCCTCAAGTGATGCAACGTACGACCCTTAGATTGTTCTTGACGCAATTGATCGTGCGTGAGCAGGGCAGGGAGGTCGTTGTGGATCTTGTGCGCGATCAATTGCTTGGAAAGGCTTTTGGGTGTCACGGTCGAGATTCGATAGTTGAGATCCTGAGGGAAGGCAGCAACGTAGTCAATCAGAACCTAGATCGAACGTCCAAGATCGCTAGTGCTTGGTTGCGCTCACACCAAAGAAGAAGAGATAGGTCGTGTCGTAGATCTGGATCCCGTCCGTCGATTTGCTCTTGATGCGCGGGAAGACGCTGCGCTGCTGTTGGGTTCGGTAGTGCTGCGAGGGCCCATTGGGGGTGAAGATGAGGCGCTCCGCAATCGATTGGTAGTCCTCGTTACGTCGCTGCAGGCCCGAGTCGTGCGCCGCCAGATGCGAAGTCACTGTAGGATACTCCTCGCCTCAGCGCTGGATCATTGACCCTAGGGTATACTACTAAACGGGCCCTACCGAACGTAAAGACGTTGTTGCCCGTGTCCGACTCCCCGTCCTCGCTTGATTTGCTGTCCGAGCTCTCGTCACCTTCCGAGTTCAAAGTGATGCGAACGCCAACCCCGCCTTTGTTACCCATCCTCCTGAAAATACCACATGCAGCCGTCGCAACCCGGACATCGACGACGTGGTTCGTCACGGTCGCATCCCGCGTAAACACGAGCAGAGCGATGCCGCCGAGGACTTGCTTCGCCATGAGCGTGTACGTCTCGCGCTCGCCGTTCGACGAGGTGTGTTGCTCGATCGCAGATTTAATTTGATGGTCGTGTTGATCCAACGCGGTGCGGGTCAAGCCTACCAAGGCGAGATGCTGCACACGTTACCAGGTCGCCGCGTGGGATCGAAAGGAGGATGTGGGGCAGAAGAGGAGAACGTTCAACGACACGATCAGCGCTAGCATAGGAGTGACAGGCGCAAGACACCGAATCGAACGGGATCACAGACCACAGTCCAACTCCAACTCACCAAAGGAATCATCTCTTGAAAGCCGACGGCAAAGAAGTCGGGTGCCTCGCCCTCGGCCGCGTTGCCTTCCTCCAACGTCGGCGCCAACCACGACGCCAACGAGTTGAGGTCTTTATGACCCTTGGCGAGGTGGCCGTTGTAGGTACAGCATTGGACGCGGTATTTGCTTGGAGCCATTTTCAGTAGGGCTGCGACAGCGGCTCGCCTGTGTGTGCGGTACGAAGTAGGGGGCGTGAACTCTAAGCCCAAGCTGAGTCTGAGTCTGCAGCGCGGCTGATCACGGGGAGCTTGTGGTTGCCGGCGCCGGACTCGGCCATTCAGAGTCGCGGGTCACTTTCAGCGGCTCACCAGAAAGCTCATCGCCCGTGGTCTGCATAACGAGTCATCTTGCTAATGAGCACCCAAGGTTTTGAGGTGTACTTACGAATTTTGTGTCGTGCGCTCATATTTAGCTTCGCAGCGATTATTTTCGGCAGGAGGGCGGGACGGCGGGTCCGTGCGCGCGAGGGGGCCGGGACTTGCCTGTTCCAGGCGTGCGCCCGCTGACGAGTGTTCGAGAACCGCTCTCGGCGATGGCTACTGAGACAACGAAATGTCCGTCTCGTCACACCTCGGAGAGCGGTGTGACTCGGAGAGCCCACTCTCACCTGGTCATCACACTCCTCGCAAAGGCTCAGTCTACCACCATCCACTCGTCTCGTCAACCTCGCATCATTTGGACGTTCGATGAGAGGCATGTCACCACCACCCCTCCCTCCAAAGTCGATCGGCCTGCCCTCGCTCGGCAGGGCCCATCTGCGCAAACGCTCGTTGCAAGCATCCAACACAGCCGCCGAAGTCGAGAGTCTGATGGCTGGCCACGGCGCGAGCGATATCAATCTCCGCACTCCTCGGTCCGCCGATGACACTGTTGTCGAGTTCGGCGAGGACGACCAACAAATCTACCTCCATCATGTGTCAGACAAGTACAAGCACGGTGACAAGGGTTTTGGCGACGAGGACGACTCGGCGGCCAAAAGTCCGAGGAATCCGGGGCATCTCATGTGGCAGGACAAGCAAGTCGACAAGCGGCGTAAGAATGGAGCAAGGTGTCTGGGCATATTCTTTTTAATCATTAGCGCCTTTTTTGGATGGATCATCGGCATCGTGGCGCCGCCCCGATCACTAAAGCATGCCAATCAGCTGAGCAGCGGCCGCGGGAATGCTTTGAACGATGTCTTTGACCTCGTTTCGGGCCAAGAGCACTCTTATTCGGCGCCGTGAGTCGCTCACATGCCTCGGAGTGCCATTACGGACTCTCGCTAATTCATCATCCTTTTTTGTTGTTGTCTTCTTTCCAGCCCGAGCTGTAATCCCTACGACGAATACGGCATACTGAACGTTAGCACGAACGTCGCAGCCGAGAACGTCTGGCAGCCGATCGCACCGCGCGAATCGTGCCAACCCATCGACTACATGCTTCTGTTCAGGGAGGCCATTGAAAGTGGCGAGACCTCGGATGCTGTCTCGGATGATTTAGCTTTTGCGGTCAATCGGACCGTGGTCATCTATGGCGATTCAGTCGATCGAGAGTGAGTTCAATTGGCAACAGGCTGTAGTCTAGCGCTTTCTCGGAGTATATGAGGGGCTAAAGGCAAATCCTTCTCGCACGCGCAGTCACAACGTTCACTTTTGCTCGCTCGTCGGAGGCTACCTCGAAATGATCGGTGTCAACCACACACTGTCTCCTCCGTATCCCCCTGGTGATGAGATTCCCCCGGAAGGCTGTACGTTACCTGAGCAAGGTGTATTTGATAATCCCTACATTCTGACCGAGACACATGACATTCTACGCAGATAAAAATTATGCGACAGGTGCCCGCGAATGGCCTGAATTTGACCAGTCTCGACCGTACATCTGCCACGTCGGTCACCTTGGCCTGCGCATCCTCAGCGTTTTCCACTATGGCTTCCGCGGCCGAACCAAGATGATCGAAAGCCACCCCCATTTTTACCCGCCTGCCACAATCGAGGAGCGCTTCGACCAGATTGTCGTTCCTCTCGTCCACAACTTGGCTGCGAAGCACAACGTTTCGGCGACGCCGGACCTCGTCTCCTTCACACCGGGGTACTGGGGCCTGTTGCGTCAGGCCGTTTCGGACGACAAGATGTTGCTCGAGGCGCTCAAGAACGGCACGGCCGCCGAAGAAGCGCAAGCAAAGTACGACGTGTGGCGAACAATGAGTCCTGACCAACGCGAGTGGAACCGAGAGCGGATGAACGCTGTCCTTCGTCACATTGGTCGAGGGTGGCTTGATACGGCCAAGAAAGCGTCGGACGGCGCTGCTCGCACGCCGAGGATTCTGTGGCGAGCCCTCCACCACATCAAGGAGCAACACAATCTACCATACAACCGTGTGCAAGCCGTCGACCAGATAGGGCGAAGCGTCGTCCAACAGCTCATCGCCGAGGGTCGCGCCGCCGTTGCGGGATCGCAAACCTGGACGAGTTGGATCGCGATGCTGAAAAACTCGATCAGCGGCACGGAGCCGGACATCATTGCTAGTGAAGAGATCAAGCTCGGATCGGAGGAGGAACAGAAGGAAGCTTTCAGGATGGGCTACGCCCATCGCCTCAAAATTGATGAGTGGGGGGCCTTGATGATTGGGCAAGAACGCTACTTCCGCGACAACGTCCACCCGCTGCCGCTGCCTGGATCGTACCTCTATGGCAACATGTTGATGCAACAGCTTAAAATGCTGGTTGAAGAAGAGGAATTGCCGGTGCCGATCCAGAAGCAAGTGGTCGCGCCGATCAGAGGGCCTTGAGAAGCGTATTGGTGGAAGCAAGTGGGCTGGGGAAGGGCTCCGGGCTGAGCTCGGTCATTGTGTCACGTTTTCGATAGACTGCTTTCCTTGTTGTACTGGTTTCGAACCTTGTTCATTTTATGAAATTGCTCACGCTGATGGAATGGAGTACGTGGGTATCACACCACCGCGTCCTGTGACCTGATCCGATCGTGGGCATTTTTGGCTGAGAAGCACGGACTCGTTTTGTGCGTCAGGAAACACTTGCGGACTCTAATAACTGGGTCTTGCTACCACATTCCGAATGCAATGAAAGCATCAACACCTCTGGTCTCAAGGGTGCGAGCTAAGTCAATAGCATGCTTTATTGGCACGCAGTGTAGGGCTGCAACATCACTCCTGGTGCCGCTCCCGGCCGCGATCCAATGCAGCCGCGACGACTCAGTGCTCGGCCGGGAGGAGTCACGTACCCAAGGCTCATGACCCCTGAGCCGATCGCGGCTGAAGCCAACTCACTCAGCCCCCAGTGGCCGGCATTCAAACCTTTTCGAAGAGCAAGGGAGAGAGGGTCGAGAAATGAAATCATTTCCAACTGAAATTCAAGCCTCTGGTTTCCTTCATTGCCATGAGAGATCTCGCAGCGAGGTGGACCCGGCCGACTTCCCATTTGTTTCCTGACTTTTCCGGAACTTTTCCCAAAGATCAGATCGAAAAGCCGTCGTCCTCAAAAATTCCGGAAAGCGAATGCGGCTTCGATAAAAGGTGAAATCTCAGGAAACAATTGTTCGAGCTGAGCTTGTCGAACCCGTTTGACTCATCCACTCAAGACCTAATATTCCTGGGTTCTTGGGATAACCAAGCGACTCGTGAGGTATTGACCTAGCGTGAGACGACTTCCTACTTCACTCTCTGCTGGTTGAGCTACCGCGCCCACGGCATTGTACCTATGTTTCATCTGACGTGCTGGCATCGGATCCGAGTTCAAGGCTTCCAACGAAGAAGCCAAGTAACTTGGAAACTACCTACCAATCTAAAGATTTACTGAGTTGATGCATGGCCGGCGATTCCCACCGATTGGCGGCGGCATCGAAACGGGGCATGTACCGACGGTGCGCGGCCGCACGGAAGTCATTTTTAGGCGCCGAGCCCAAGCTCCAAGTGGCCTGCCGGGATCCTGGGACGCACTACTACTGTAGTCAGCAGCATCGCATTTCACGGGTCATTCCGTGTGAGTAGTGCCGGGTGACGAGCTCCCCCCCTTGCCCCTTGGGACCCGGGTGGCGACGTCGGCACTCGACATGGTCCCAGTGGCTGGTTTCCAGCGGTGAGCATGGTTATTATTCCTCTCTGCACGAAAGATCATGTCTAGATATTGCAAATGTCTCGAAACAGGTGGGCCCAAGTTGTCCGACAAGCTCAGCTCGAACATTTGTTTCCTGACTTTTCACCTTTTGTGCGTTCGACAGCTTTCCGGAGCTTTTGAGGACCACAGGGCCTTTCAATTTGGCCTTTTCAAAAGTCTGAAATTCCAAAAGTCAAACAACGGCGGGGGCTCAGTGTAGTACACTCAGCGGGATCCACCCCGCTGCGAGACATGTCATGTCCATGAAGACGTCCAGCATGCCCGGGACGGAGTAAACTTGAGCAGATAACCCCATGACTTCTCTAAGCAATGTGCGTAAGCTGGGCGGGCCTGCGCGGCGGCCGCACGAGCGTTTTCTATGGGTCACGTGACGAAACCACCCCTTTGCTATGTTTTCGAGAGCTTTTGAGGACACCGACGACGTTTCTGAAGTTGGAAAGCCAGGAAACCGAAGGACAAGGTTGCCAAAAAGGGTCTCTGGACCGGTCATGGCATGGGACCGTGAGTTTTGTCGTCGGCTCAACCAGGAAACACTTTGCGCAGGTTGCCAAATCAGATCCGAAATCCACTATACGACCACATCTGCGTAGTAATGTATCAGAATCAGACCTGAAGATGATAAAACTATGCTGGATGGCACTCGGGATCGTTGAAATGCTTGTAGCCCTTGTGAAGAGTCCAATGAAGGCCACAAGTCACGTGACCCTGCTTGCGGCCGCTGCCGCCCTCCGTGACCGCGTGGGTCGACCCGCCTGGCCTCGCCTGGCTGCTCCGGCTCATCTCTCCGGCCGAACTCATGCTCCCACTGTACGCTCGCCTGCACCCTGCAACCCGCTGTGCTCTCGACCTGGTCGTACCTGGGCACCCGCTGGACTAGATGGACACTCCAGCTCGACCTGAAGACACGGATGGCGGAGCCTCGCCCGTTGCAGCCGATGTAGTGCCGCAGGACAAGCCAGCTTCGGCAGATGTCGAGTCGACGACGGCAGTTGAGAATCTCCATTACGAACACGACTGTGACCGTGACCACGACCCCTTTGTGGACCCGGAGCACGAGGACGTGTCGGTGCTCGACAACTGCTGGGGCGATTCCTCCACGCCTCAGCCGACATCGTCCTACATTCCCGCGGGCTCGTTCGACGACGTCGCACCGCCGGTACCGACCTTGGACGCGTCGACCTCGACCGCTCAGACGACAACGACAACGACCACGGACGAGCTCGACCCTCCGAGCTCCCACACGAGCCTTACCAATGGCGACGATCCAGATTCCGACCCAGTCGAAAGCTCAGATCTACCAGCATCAGCGTCACCGGCCCCATCGGCCTCACTTGCCCCCCTCATTACCCCTGAAGAAGCTGCAGCTCAAGTCGTCGCGTCGCGCGAGCAGGAACAATTCGAGGCAGCACCCGTCGCAGCTCTCGAGGTGCAGATAAGGGGTGATGGTGATGACGACGACGAAATTCAGATCGAGGACAGCGCACCGTCTTCTCTCGTGTCCCACCCCTCCATCACGACACCTCGACCGTCCCGAACGATGGTCGCTCCCTTCGGCTTCGAGCTCGAGCTCCACCACGGCACTGTCGGCAGTTCGCCCGACCCGCTCGGCATGACCCCCGTCGCTTCGTCTGAGATCGCTTCTCGGCAACCGAGTCGACACAGGTCACAGTCCTACATTTCAAGGCTCGGCCGCGCCGACTCGGAACCTTTGGATTGGTCGTCAGCCTCGGCCCAAGCCACTCCGACCGCGGAGCTGTCCCCGGTCACGACCTGGCCGCACAGTTTTACCCTCGAGGTCGAGAACCGACCGATGAAACGACCGACACCGCCGTGCCATCCATCGACGAGTCAGGAAGAAAGATTTTGCAGAGGTAATTCTATTCTGGCCGAAGTGCCTTCCTCGTCCCACGGGGACGACTCCGAATCCGACGATGAGCTGGGCCTTGTCCCACCTCCGAGGCAGGCGAGCAGTCTAGCAAGTCGTAAGGGCAAGGGCGTAGCAAACCCGAAACCGAAACTCAGTGCGAAGGGAAAGGGGAAGGCTGTTGTCAAAGCTAGAGCGGGTACCGCGTCGCAATCAGCGCAAACATCCGTAAGGAGGAAATCGTCATTCAGCATCGAGGTCCCGTTCCATCCGAGCCCCTCTCTCGCGACCCCTCGGAGTCGAGACGCACCCCATGCCGATATTTCAGTCACCGCCCCATCATCCACTCAGGGAACTGAGGTATCGCTGGAAGCTGCTTCTTTTCCTTCAGCGCCTGCTTCCCCACTACCACCGGCGAACAACCTATCAGCGGACATCGGCTCACCACCAGTCACTCCATCTTCTGATTTGACTGTTTTGCCAAGCTCAAGACTGGGCACTCCTGAACCACCAGTCTCGAGTGAGGTCGCGCCGATGGAAGTGGACGAAGTTGATCAGCTTCGAGCGCCTTCGCCATCCGCAATGGAGTCTGAAGCTGCGTTACAGTCCCAGAACGAAGCGGCGGGCACGATCGTCTCGCCGAGCTCATCCATGCCGGCGCTCGTCTCAGCCCCAGCCCCTACCGCTCCTAAAACCACCACACCGCCACCTTCACCGCCAAAGAAACGTGTTCCGCGCGCCTTGATCGAGCGAAAAGCCTCTATGCAGAGCTTGGCAACCGGCTCGACTTCGAAGAAGCGACTGGAGGATAGTGACTCTTCGGACGAAGACATGCGTCCGCCACCGACGAGCTCAACCACCTTCTCCAAGACGAAACGGGTTCCCCGCCCCAAGCTCTCCCAGTCGCAAACGGGATCCGTGAAAGGGAGAGAGTCGTCAAGGGTGGACATACCGGCCAAACGAAGAGCACCCCCCCTGGCCCAGAGGAAGCCCGTGCAGCGTGCGTCGAGCTCTGACGGTGACGAGGAAGGGAAGGAGAACGGTCAGCATGACGATGAGTCGAGTGATCTCAGCGATCTCAGCGAGTATGCCGAAAGTCCTCGCAAGCAACCTGTGAACAAGAAGCGGCGGAGCGATGCAAAGCCGCCTGGAACAACCACAATAGCCGGGCAAAAACATGGTAGCATTACCAGTGGCCGAGCAGGAACGCAGAGCAAGATCGCTACCACGTCGGGGACGCAGCAAAAGTCCAAGAAGGAACGTAGTGCCGAGGACGAGGACGAGTCGATAAAAGGTGAGTCCAGCAGGTGCTCAATTCCTCCTATCGAAGTATTCGGCTGATCATGATACCCTGCTTCCCTACAGACGCCGACTCCCCAGCGACCACTCAATCGCCGATGCCATCACAGAGCCAGCCTGCCTCGACTAATCCTCTCGGATACGTGCTTGCTCAAATCGCGCCGCGGGAGACCGAGGACCAGCGCCGAAGCAATTGGAACGTGCTGCGGCTTGACAACCTTGTCTGGACCCTCGTCGAAGCCGACAATGGTGCCAGATTTTGGTGGCCTGCCGATGTAAGCCACCCGTCAGGAGGGAGTTACGTGGCCCCCAAGGCAGACTGACCGTCAAACATGTTCTTATACAGATGACGAGCCCTTCGAAGAAACCTCCACTATTGTTGACGTTGTTGCAGGACGACGAGCAGACCATTTTGCAGCTTAAACCGACCGGGACGATTACGATCGACGATCCGCAGCCTACGAACATTCTGACTTGGCGCACGGAAGGCAAAATTCGATTCGACAAGACGTCTTTCTGCGAGCCATCGACAATCGAGGATGCCAAAACGCCGTCGGTGACCGCGTTCGAATCGGTATTGATGAAAGCTTGGGAGCTCGAGCAGAGACGAGCCGAGGACGAAGCTGCCGACGAAGATCAAGATGAGTCAGAGGAAGCCACAGCAAAGGCGAAATCTCCCCCGGGCGCGAAAGCAAGCAAGAAAGGACGCCAGAGCGTATCTTCGTCGCCGCGCAAGGGCACGCCGAAACGGAAGAAGAATGGGAAGAAAGCAGCCAGTAAGGACTTGGACGACGAGAACGGGAGCAGTGATGACGAGTTATTGCGAGCCGAGGACGAATCTGTTGGGTGAGTGTGCTTGTTCTGGCACCTCGTGTCCGAGGGATTGGCTGATTCATTGACCCCTACTTCACCGAACAGAATCGACTTTCCGGCCATTGCGCTGGGTTTCGCTGACCGAGCGTGGTGGGGATGTCAAGTATTGGACTACACTCCTGCGCCTTCGCAAGGCCGTCAAGGGCATCGAGCGAAGGGCAAGTTTTCGGTCGAGTTCATCGACGGCAAGTTTAAGAACTTGACGCGCAAGCAAATCATACTGCCGATTCAGGAAGAGTTCCTGACGGTCAAGGTCAGTGCATCGCTGACATCTCACTCGACACCGCAGCGCTGATCCTGATCACTTGGTCCCGCAGCTCGGCCAATCCGTGCTTAACGTGAGCAAAAACTATGAGCAGGAGCTGCGGCAGAACGTCGATGGGTTCAAGGACCAGATGCAAGCCATCATTGACGAGGAATTTCCTCAAGCTAAGCACTGGAATGAGGAATATCATGGTGAGTCTGATGTTTTCGTTTCGTCTCGGATCCGCCGCTGATCCGCCGTGACCGGTCTTCAGCTGGCGGCAATCGACGAATCCGACTTGCAAAAGATGCATTGCTCGGTGAACTCACACCCGAGCACATTGAGGCGGTTGTCGATCAGATCAAGCGATGGGCAGCTGGCGAGGTGAGACGACACACCAGTCGGATCGCGCTCCAGTAGCTGATGGCCCCGTTGGATCAACGTTTCTCAGAATAACGTCCGGCGCAAAGGCTCCGATCGTTACGAGGCCCTCAATGAGACAGATCGATCTCGGTACAACGCCGATGTGCTCTTACCTCTCGTGGTCCAACTACTCACAATCGACGAGCTTGATAGTCGGGACGAAGGAAAGAAGGTTTTGATGGAAGAGGATGGGGTCGCTGAGCCGACCGAGGCTCAAATCGAAGACAAGGCTTTCCAATTGGCTCGGAATCATTTGGAAAAAGGGTCCATCATGAAAACGAGTGCGTAGGGATCGAGGCGGATGTGGGGCGTGACCTGTCGCGCAATGTACTAATATAGTCTCCTTTGCCGGCGTCTTCTCGCAGTCGAGGCAATTCGAAGTATGGGCCGTCGATGAGAAGATGCGACGTTCGTATTGTGTAGCGGTAGCATACAAAATGCGATGTCGCATTGCACAAAAGATAATTATATTGCTGCATCTGTTCTTGACTGAATGGGCCAAGAGGGGGTCCGAGATCAAACCGGATTGGGAGTCTCTTCATCACTACTATCGTCACGTCCAGTGCTCTCACTATCTACAGGTTCGTCTGTAAAAAGAGCCTCAAATGATGCGGTTGAAGTCGCACCGCCAATAATACCGAAGAGACTCTGGAATGTCGCTCCGAGGAGATCGAGTTGTGCAATTACGTCCTGTATTAAAGCACCGTGGTCCGTCGTCAGTGACCGTTGTCATGAAGGAGTCAGAAGTCTGTGACAGGACTCACTTTCATCGTCAAAGCGTACCCAAGATAAAGTAAACCCTCACTACCGCCTCGCACCAATCTCCTC
This sequence comes from Microbotryum lychnidis-dioicae p1A1 Lamole, assembly GCA_001244265.2. NCBI lineage: Eukaryota > Fungi > Basidiomycota > Microbotryomycetes > Microbotryales > Microbotryaceae > Microbotryum > Microbotryum lychnidis-dioicae. Next base: position 519,453 of record CDLV01000007.1, read on the forward strand.
TTGACCACCGGTAGAGTTCTTAACCTCTTTACCAATTGTTCACGAGCCTCCTTCGCTGGAGGGAGAAAAGGCGGCATCGGCGTCTTGAGTGTTGATGCTGAGGCCAAAAGCGAGAAGTATAAAAGGACGTTGCCGACCATCTCGCGACGTTCGGGGTTGGCGGGGATGACGAAGTCGCGACGGACGGTCGTGAACCATGCTTCACGATTCGTCACTTGTTGGATCGAGGTCAACAGGTCTAATATCGTTTGACACGAAGAGAGGATCGTTTGGTAGGGAGCGATAGGGAACGGACCCTTGAGTCGAGGTTCATGGGATGTCGCCGAGAGCAGTCCTTGAAGCTGTGAGTGCTCGCCGGCACGTCAGCTCTTTGCCCCTTTCGATCGGACTGTCGAAGGGCACCGCAACTCACCTTGATGAGCGAGAGTTGCAAGTGAACTTCCATGGCAACAAACTCATCCTCGTTCACTTCCAATTGCTCTTGAGCGTCGGTGGAGATGAGCGAGGTTCTCTCGTCGACGGTCCCATCCGATATCGGGTGTAAATGGGAGTGATTGGCCCGAGCAGTCAGAGCAGGGGGTGGTACAGAGTACGTGCGGACAATTCGCTCGTACAGATAGGCTGAGTTCAAGAAGAAACTGCGAGGCGCTCGACAGTCTCATCAGCCTCCCGGAAACAGGAGGGGAAAATCGAGACACTCACTCTGAAAGGCCTTTGCGCAGTTCGCGTCGAGCCTCGAATCTGAATCTCGTTGTTGATTTAGCCCCTTACATTCAATCGAACCAGGAACGAAAGACTCACGGCCAAATATAAGTATTGACGATCAATGCGTACACGACACCGACCGAGACCGCTACGGTCCGATGGAACGCGATGGAAGCGGGATGAGTGTCGGCTTCCCGCAGGTTGAAGGCGTAAAGACAGGTCAAGTTGAAGGTGAGTAGGACAAAGCGACTTGAGGGTCCGAATTGTGGCTGTGAATCCGAGAAGGCTTTATTGTAGTTCGATAGCTAGATTATTTAAGGGGGTACACTGACCCGAGTGACGATGACGTAAAAGCATGGGACCGAGACCAATGCTCCGAGCAATGGCAACGCGATGGGATTCTCAGGGAAGCTGATGTAGCACAACACCGCGAGGACACCACCCGCGAGCGTACCCAGCACCCGACCGAATGCGAGAAAATTTGTTCCGCCCACCACAGGGGCCATGATGACCATGTACGAGATGAGCGCCCACTCGCCACGCCACCTGATCCATACGGGCCGAAGCTGGGGGACAAACGCTGCGGATGCCAACAAGGCGGCACCAGCCCCAGTCTTGATGGCGAATTTCACAGAAGGCTGGCGCAAACGATAGCCGATAATCCAAAGATGTTGTTTGAATGCGCCAAAACGAGTGAGTTGCGACGATGGGAACTGGTGAGACGATAATGCTCCATCCACAATGACGGGGAACGGACCGTTGCCAGGGTCGGAGGGGAGAGTCGCGAGCCAAGAATCTGGGAGTGGCTTGACAGCTTCATTCAGTCGGACATCAACGCAAACCGAAAGCGGCGTTACCACTCACACCAACGTCTACTTCGACTCGATGTGCTCTCCGCAACTTCTGAGCGCCTCCCTCTTCTGCTTGGTCGGGACCGGGTGCTCGTCTCGACCTTGCTGAGGAACGCTGCAACACCAGCGAGGGGACCCCATCGTCTCCGCCTGTCGATGGCCTTGCGTTCAACTATTTCTTCGGTGGTGCGAATTTCGACGAAGACCTCAATCAGTTGCGAGAGCTCTTTGGCCCACTCTTCGACGTTGAAACAGCTGCGCTCCCAAAGCAAAGGACCAATATGGATCAGCTGCTGCCCCTTTTCCTGCAAGAGCTCGTGGCAGGAAGGTTTCCTACTAATGGTACACCCTGAACAGACTCTCGTTCGGCCCTTCTTCCCCGTCGTTCTCTGGTTCTCCGAGACTTTCTCGAGTAAAAGGCGTCTCCTCATCCTGCTGCTTCTGTAGCTCCCCTGGACCATATATCGTCTGCGCCGGCAACGACCGGTATAAGATCTTGATCGCCCTTGAATGCTCGCGCTTGAACAAAACGAGTGATGAGTCAAGTTCTTGCTTAAGCGCGAGCAAGTCATCGGCGGATAGGAGGTGGGCACCGGTCTCGGGATCATCGGATCGGATCGCCTTCCTTGTAGCGGAGCCAGCTTTCGTTTGGACGAAGGAGGTGCGAAGAAGTGAGAGGGCCGAACAGCTCAAGGACTGTGACCACGGAAGCAATGATGTGTTAGTATCATATATGGCCCTTGGTAGACTCAGCGAAACTTACCGACAACGTTTCCAAGCTCGGCCTAACGCGCTCCTTGAATTTCTCAAACACGACCAATTCCTCCATCAACCCTTTCGCTTCCTCCGTCTTGGGAATACTTGCCTCCGGCGCATCCTTCCCAAACACAAGGATTCCATCGGCTCTCGCTTTGATCAGATCGTACTGCAGGGTACACCCCGCCCGCATCCCTGTCAAGCCTTGCGCGAGTCGAGTCATGATCCTCACGACCTCGTCGTACGAGGCTGTCGTAGCTGACATGCGAGCATCGAATGTCTCAAATTTGGCTTGGGCGACCGAGGACTTCAATGTCGTGAAGGACGCTTGGTGTTGATCGACAGCTCGAACAAGATCGACGGGCCGGGTCGTGATGTCATCGCTGCGCGTGCGAGGTTTTCGAGATGTCAGCGGACATGAGAGGGGAATCGATGTCATGGCAGCCCAGCGATCTCATATCAGTGTATAAACTCACTCAAGTAAGAACGTCTTCGTTAACATGTCGAGCAAGGTTGAAAAGGAAGCCAGGGTCTTGTTGAGGTCGCCCTGCAATTTGGATGTGGCCGACATTGGCCACAGCAGGAAGCAAACGGCGTTGGAGATGCCTGAGCCACATGCAACGATTAACTTCACCAGATAAGAGATTGTTCATGTAAGTTAGAGTTGCGGCAAATGCATCCAGCCTCGAACACTCACGAGCACCTGAAGGATCGCTTGAGACTGGAAGCGACCAATGTGGAAAGCGCCTTCTTTGGTAATACTTTAGGAGCGCAAGGGCTGCTCAGCCAGACTTACTTGGAAAAACAACAAAGAATAATGAACAACTCACATGACTGAGGTAATGAGCGAGACCATAGAGCATGCTGTTGTGAATGAAGGCTTCTCGTGATCAGACGCACAGGGACATTAGTGAGCCCGTTTCGTCAAGTTGAGCTGCGAATGGCCCGGACTGACCTTGTTGACCGACGTCTTGGCATAGGCCAAAATGGTGTAGCCACCACCGAGCCAGAAGATGAGGACGACCGCATGCGCGAGTTGCTCATGACCGAGCGAAGCGAGCCACACACTCATCGCCATGCTTCCGCAGCACAGGAATGTCGCGTACATTGCTCCCAGAAACATGAAGCAATCGGCCTCGAACATGGACCCGATAGTTCGAGCAGGGTAAAAGTAAACTGCTACGGTCGCAACGACATGAGCGTTGCGCACGGGTCCATCGACGTCCCAAGGGGAGCCCAACCACTCGGTGAGGATGGGGACGAAAGTGAAGAGCTCGGCGATGAAATAAGCGAGTACGCATTTGATGATGTTCTTTTGCAGGGTGGACAGGGGTAGAAGCTTGGAATAGTCTCGCTTTATGAAAGTTCCGTGGTGCTCGGAGGTGGTAGATGAGGACGATGAAGAGTGCACAGGAGACCTTGACCGACGCCATCGCCGTCGGCTCCGCCCTCGGGGCCGATCGACGCCATCGCAGTCTGTGTCTGAAGCTTCATCTCGAGACGCCGGGTGGTCGTGCCGCCGCGGCTCACGACGTGGGGATGATCGAAGAGCAGATTCATTTTTGGGAGTAGGCTCGAGGCCTTGCTCATCCCCGTGCTCATCGTGATCGGGTCTGACCTGAGCATAGCTATAGGGTTCCTCGGTGAGAACTGCGGCGTCCCTCTCGGCTGCGCTCGACAATGAAGTGTCGTGCCGACAGAACGCACTGCTGAGCCAGGGGAGATTGCTCTGGCTCGCCGTCTTGACGATATTCTGACGGCTCGATTTCGATTTTGACCTTGACTTGGACTGCGAGCGAGCCGAGGTGCGGTCTCGCTCGCCCGAGGCAGAATCGCGGGCAGCGGAGAGGGGTGGCACCCCACTTGTGCCTGCTGACGCTGGGCCGGCTCCATAACCGCTGGTGACCATGGCGGCATGCAGCACGCCCCAACTGGACGGATCGCCCTTGTTCTGTGCCCTCTCTATGGTGTCGCGGTACTTTGCATCGTGCCACGGATGTCGCGGGCTCTCGAACGAGGACGGCGAGATGAACGAGCTCGAGATGGACGTCGAAGCGCGTGGTTCGTGCGAGGGCGAGTGGGAGTGGGAGCGCCCGCGCCCGTTCGGAGACGACTCGATGGGTCCGTCTTGAGCTCTTGCTGCGGTCGAGGGGTCGCGTGGAGGGGTCGCGTAGGTGGCGGAAGGTATGCGTCGACTCGATCTTCGTAATGATCGAGTGATCGGTATCGGTGAAGGCGATGTAGCTGCCCGGGATGGCTCGCCTAAGCCTAGATCTGGTCGACTTTGACCGTCGTTCGCCAAGACTCGGTCGTCGTCGTCGTCGGCAAGATCGTGCCGAGGTGCAGGCTGTGCTGGAGTGCTGGCTGCACTTTCTGCGATTCTAGTCGACCCCGTTGATACTTGCTGGGTGTCCTGTCCCTGACTCATCGGAGCCGATTCGCCTACAAAGCTTCGCAGCGGCGAGTATCGTGGGGCCAAAAGAGGTCAAAGCGCAACAGGCGGCTCGGCGCGCGCGACGATTGCGATCAGAATCGATCAGAATCGATCAGAATATATCAGAATCGATCAGGATAGAATCAGAATGTCAGCGAATGACCGACGATCTACGAGCTGGTCGAGTCAAAGCGCTTCGCTTCTTCCATCTTCCGGTCAAAGCAATCTCGTCCCTCAGTCTTCCAGGAAACGATGGCGGTCAACTTGCAACAGCAGATCAATGCGAGGGCCAATACCGTAAGTCGAACTAGACAACCAGCCATCGTACCCCTGTACTTGCAGCTCGACTCGGCCTGGTCCGAGCAGCTCGGGCGTACGAAGGAGCCGCCTCAGTATGACTAACATCGCTCTTCACTCTCCGCACAGATCAACATGAATGCAGGTCCTTCCCCTCTACCTCAATCGGCGCTGCTCCAGGCCGCCCAGTCGCTGCTCTCCTACTCGGAAACACCGGGCATGGGCATCGCCGAGATCTCGCATCGCTCAAAGGCCTTCGAGAAAGTCCTCGCCTCAGCCAACGCCGACCTCAAACAACTGCTGCAGATTCCCGACAACTACAAGATACTGTGGATGCAAGGCGGCGGGTTGACCCAGTTCGCAGCCACGGTCGTCAACCTTGCGGCGTGGTACAGGATCAAGCACCAGCTCAAATCAGAAGACCCAGTCCATGGATGGTACGCCGTCACCGGCAGCTGGTCCGCCAAAGCACTCCAAGAAGCCGAGCGCATGGGTCTCACAACGAACAAGATCGTCGATGGCAAAAAGAACGGCGCTGGAAAGTTCAAGGGCGTGCCTGCCTCCCCCGACGAATGGACGATCCCTGCCCAGTCGGACCCCAAACCGGCTTTCGTCTACTATTGCGACAACGAGACCGTCGATGGCGTCGAATTCCCCTCTACCGGAACACCCGCGGCGTTCCCCTTTGACAAGTTCGACAAGGATATCCCCATCGTGTGCGACATGTCGAGCAATTTCTTGTCGAGGCCCGTCGACGTCAGCAAGTACGGCATCATCTATGCTGGTGCACAGAAGAACTTGGGGCCCTCGGGTGCGACCGTCGTCATCGTTCGAGACGATTTGATTGGTCAGTTTTGAGGGTGTGGTGGAGTTAGCGAACGATCGACTGAAACTTCCTTCATTCACATGCAGTGGATCTCGACGAGGCGGTGAAATACGGTGGCGGTCGAGTCCCTTCGATGCTGAGCTACAAGCAGATGGCGGCCAACGATTCAATGTACAAGTGCGCCTACTCCGGCTAGTCGAGTTTGCATCTATATTTTGGCGACGCTGTTGGCGACGCTGATACGTGATTGCTGCTCCTATAGCACGCCACCGACGTTCACCATCTACGTCTGCTCCTTGGTCCTGCGCTCGCTGCTCGAATCACCCCCTTACCCTCTCAAATCCGAAACTGCGGCACCGCTTTCGCCTCTGGCCCAGCTCGCCGATGCCAAATCGTCACTCGTCTACTCGTTGCTCGATGACGAGACCAGATTCTATCTTGGCACGGCCCACGCGGCTTCGCGGAGTCGCATGAATCCGACTTTCAGGATCAAGGGAGGGGAGCAGGTCGAGAAGGACTTTGTCAAGTTGGCGAGTGAGAAGGGGATCATGGGTGTAGGTGGGCATAGAAGCGTTGGCGGTGAGTTTTGGACTATGATATGTGCGAAGCTATTACGAGCTACGACTGACGCTGGGTGCGGTGCTCTACAGGTATCCGAACGTCGATTTATAATGCCGTCACTCTGGCTCAGGTCGAGACGCTGGTCGAGTTTATGAAGCAATTTCGAGCCGAACGGATGTAGGGCTAGACTTGTTTGACAGGGCGTAGAATAACAGACTGCAATGTTTGTCTCCGTCTTAGTTTCGCGTCATTTATAATAAAGAAAACCAGATTGTAGAGCGAAGAGGGCGAGTCCGAATTCGGGCGCGGCGATCCCGAGTTTCAGAGGGGATCGACTGCCCGGCTCGCTCTCCCGCTCTCGTTGCTCTCCCGCTGCTCCTCCCGTGCCGAGCTGCGAAGGGGGTTGCGTGATCCATCGTTCCGACGAGGACGCCCCACCCTTCTACACTCTTCAAACGATGGCGGACTCGAACGCCCCACCCCACTCTTGGTTCGCGCCGCCGGAAGGTGCATACACGCTCGTCTCGTCGTTGAGCGTCCCTTCGTCGAGCTCGCTCAATTCGGCGACTGCCCACTTTACACAACAACCCGGCGTGTCCGCCGCTTCGGTCCTCCTTCCCGCTGGATCAGACCCACCGGTTTTTATCCCTCCTCCACTTCATGGGTGCAAGCTGACGATCGTAGAGGTGCAGATGGTGTTGCCAGGGTCGAAAGGGACCGTCAATCCGGCTGCTCAAGCTCAAGCTGCCGCCGCCGCCGCTGCTGCTTCGACGAGTCCGATGATGGTCCCCGGTGCTTCACTCCACTCCCCTGCCCTCAACAACAACAACAACGATTCGCACTTCGGTTTCGGCAATGGCGTGGCGAGCGGAAGTCTGGGTTTAGATACGAGTGCCGCAACGCTGGCAGGCGCGGGCGTGGGGACGAGTGGGGGCGCGGGAATGGTCCCGGGCTCAGCGACGAGTACCGGTCCGTCGACGGGTGTGGTCTCAGGCTTGACCTCGCCGACCTTGGCAGAGCGAGGTGGTTTTAGTCCTACTCCACGCCGTAAACCGTTGGGCTCATCCTTTTCGATCCCGACACTATCGTCCCTGGCAGGTGGAGGAGATGCGGGATCGTCAGCTGGAGGGGGCAACTCGGGTTTGGGAGGCAACGGTGGAGGGTCCAATTCGAGACCGAGTCGGCCGTTCCGGGGTACATCGAGTTCGTTCGTCCGCAGTTGGGAGGGTTTGCCGTTGCAAGGGGCGACATTGAAGGCGATCGCCGAGGCGGGGCAGGGACGGAAAACGCTGTTTGGATTTTATACCTACGGCAAGGGGGTTGTGTGGTGCGAGATTGGCCAAGGGAGGCCCAAGGTACGTCCTCTTACCTGACAAAGGCTTTTGTGATTTTGGCTGAACTTGGAGGAACACGAACGGGATTCATCGGCGTTCACAGGAGGCGATCGCTCGGGTCATGTTCAGCATCGCGCCGACCTGCGTCGACGTCAACCGGCACACCGCGTCGCATGCGCAACTCGACGTGCTCGTCGGATTCTGCAACGGCGACATCTTCTGGTTCGGTAGGTCCACCCCCCTAGATTTCTATCTTCGGGCGGTCCCAGGCTCAATCCTCATCGAACCCCCGGACATCTTTCTACCCCGCGCAGATCCCTTCTTGGCCAGATACACCCGGCTCAACAAAGGCGGTGTCATCACCAGTTCTTCCATCACCTCAATTCAATGGCTCCCACCTTCGGCCGCTTACTCTACCTCCGAGAACCACTCGAACCTATTCCTGACCTCGCACGCCGACGGGACCCTTTTGGTCTGGGACAAGGACCGAGAAGATTGGTCCGGTTTCGTCCCGACGCCCGTCCCGACCGGCTTGAACCTCCGGTCCGTTCATGGTGTCGGTGCAGCCTCGGGAAAAGAGAACGATTGGGACGGAACCCAGATCAAGCATGCTCCGAGCGATGCCGGCGATTTGGCCGGTTTAGGAGACATCATTGTTTCGCGGCCAGCGCCTTTTGACAAGAAGGGGCAAGCGACAAAGTTCAACCCCGTTTCGCATTGGAGGGTCTCGAGGAAGGCCATTAATTGTGAGTTCAACCGAAACAGGGTGACTCAGAGATATCTAGCAGCGCAGACAAGGCTAAGACCCTGGCGCTACCTTTCCTCTCATGGGGGGCCCGCAGCGTTTGCTTTCTCCCCTGATTTGCAACTATGCGCTACCGTCGGCAACGACGGATGCCTGCGTATCATCAACGCCGCGGAAGAGAAACTGCTGGACACGTTCGCGAGCTACTTTGGTGCACTCAACTGCGTCTCGTGGAGTGCCGATGGTCGGTTCGTCGTCACCGGCGGTCAAGATGACCTGTGTACGATCTATGCCCCGCTCGAGCAACGGCTCGTCGCGAGGTGTCAGGGGCATTCGTCTTGGGTCACTGGAGTCGCTTGGGATCCTTGGAGAAGTGATGAGCGTACGATGAGGTTTGCGAGTGTAGGTGAGGACTGCAAACTCGTCTTGTGGGATCTGTCAAGTGCGGCTCTGACGAGGCCCAAGTCTCACGTGAGTACGATCGCCGTCGTCGCCAGCCCTTACTGCTCATGATGACAGACGCTGACACGGTTGCGTCGCCGATGTCACAGGCTCAACATCCCCACGCTCGTCGATTATCGCTCTCTTCCCAACGCCTGGAATCCACAGGCCACCTCCCCATCTCCCCGAATGGTACTTCGGACCGAACCTCCCCGGTCTACCACACCTCCCCACGCCGCGATGACGTCGCCCACCTCCAACCCGTGATGGTCAAAACCCTCTCGCACGACCTCTTTTCGAACGTCTTCTTCCTCCCCCAATACCTTCTCACCGTTTCACGATCGGGTCAGATCCGACAGTACGATCGACCGCCGGAGAGGGAGGATGGGTATGGGCATAGTATTGGGTTGAGTGGCGAGTTTGCGAGTAGTGTTGTCGCTTTGGATCGGAGAGCGAGGTGAGCTTTGGAAGGGGTGCGATGAGGGGTGGTATATACTTGGTATGGATGGGGATAAATTTCGGTATGGGTCGACCCGCTTATTTGTATGGACGAGTTGAAATCCCCGCGGTATCGGTTCACGAGCAGCAGCTGGCGAGGAATTTGTAGATCTATATGCGCTGCTGGTCCCATGTTGAAATTGCCCAGTGAGGTATTGAAGTTTGAAGGATAAATCGATTCAGAGTGTTTCACTTGAGGCTGGTCGTCGAAGTAGTTTCGTCGCTTTCTATCGGCGAGTCGATCGATTCTGTAAGATCTTGAAGCTGCTTTTGACGAGCGCGATCGAGCGTCGACGTAATAGCGCGACCCCCTCGGCAACATTGCCCCCCCTGGTTTTAGCTCCGAACTCGACACTCCCCACTAGTCCTCCTTGCCTCGCCCCCCAGCACAACCGAGGCGATCCCCAAGCGGGATCCGTAACCATGTTCTACCTCTTGTCCCGCGTCGTCTCGTGAGTGATCCACCCTCGTATGGCTCATTTTGCTCAGAGCTTTGTAGTTTGCTGACCTGTCCTGAGCCGATTCGGTGACTCGACACCCCGTCGTTCCTGGTTGCTCCGTTGCTCTCGCCTCGCGAAGCACTACCGCTGGGTCGGTGTACCCTTGCTATGCGGCGTACAAGGCGATCAAGGCCAACGATGGCCCGTTGATGGAGGTGTGGCTCATGTACTGGGTCGTGATGGGAACGCTGATGGCGATCGAGGGCTCGGTCGAATGGGTGTTCGCCTGGTTAGTCCTCCCGCTCCCGCACGCGAACGGTGCTGCGGTCGAGCGCTCGATTGGGCACTGAACTTGCAGTTCCCCTACCGGGCTGGGCCCCTACGCAGGTTTCCATTCTACTACGTTTTCAAGTCACTGCTCATCCTATGGCTCGTACTACCTCAGATTCAGGTCAGTGCGCGTTGAACACTCGGCGGCTCGCTCCGGCGGGCGGCCCAGTGAAGCTGTGAACTCACAGCCTCGGCGAAGACGACGCGTATGCGCCGCGCCGCCCCACACCCGTTGGCGTGAGAACTAGCCTCAGCTGACCATCTCCCCTGACCATCTCGCTCCCCTCTCCCCACACTGTCGGCGTCGATCTTTGTCTGTTTCACATACGTGTGTCGGCGCATCGACCTTCCTGCCACCGATTCTCATTCTCACAGGGCTCGACCTACGTCTACACCGCGCACCTGCACCCCTTCCTCGCCGCCCACGAACAAGACATAGACCAAGCCGTCGCGAACGCCAAAGACAGCGCAAAAGAGGCCGGACTCGGTTGGCTCAATCGAGTCGTGCATCAGATTAGGGGTCTCGTCCTCGGCTCATTGACGGCAGTAGGTCCACGTCAAAGCATTTTTCTGTTCATCGAGTGCCTTTGGTCTGAGTTCTTTTTGGAAACTCCTTCCGGTTCAGGGTGCGGCCGAGCAAGCTGGCGTCGGTCAAGGCCAGGCAGGTTCTTCGACATCTGCTAGCGGAGGAGCTGCGGCTGGACCGCCGACGAACCGACCCGACGCACCGAATCCAACCTATGGTCTGGCGAATCTTGCTGGCAACTACTTGCGCACGTATGCACCCGCCGCGATCGCTGCTGGCACCGCCTTCTTCCACCCCATGAAAGGACGCGAGCCGACCGTACAGGCACGTAACGCTTCCGGACCTGCGACGGGATCGTCACGAGCGATGCGAGCCGAACAGATGAGGTCCCTCGGCGTTGCATCTGAACTCCCTTCGTCTGCCTCGACGTCGGCCACCTTGAACAGATCGTCAGACGCTCGCCAACGCCGTCGAGCCGAGCTCGAAGCCGAACTCGCAGGCCTGGGATCCTCCTCTCCGTCGTCGGGATCGTCTGACTCTACGCCCTCCAATGCAGCCTCGTCGTCGTATTCAGCCAACGCCCCGACGCTGAAAAGGTTCAACCCTCGTTCGGTCTCGTCAGGAGGTTCTCGCCTCACATCCGAGTCTCGTGAACCGCGTTCGGTCGCCTCGTCGTTCGAAGAGATTAGGAAGGATGAACTCGGCGACTACTCTCCCGTACCTCCTACGGGCCCGAGGTCGGGACAACGATCATCCTCAACCGGCGTCGCCGGAGGCTGGTGGAAATGGACCGCGAATCAACCTGGTGGTCCGCCGGGTGCAGGTGCTGGCTGGGACAGCCGAGACAAGGACGAATGAGCTTCCGACCGCTTCTGGCCTGTGGCGCAAACCACCAATTCCACTATCTGTAGATTACTTTCTCTCCCATCGCGTTTTTTCTCGTGTATCCTTTGTTTTCGATGCCGCCTTTGGCTCCTCATGCTGCCATCGACATTCCCCTCCACGTGCGGCCAGCCGCCTTTGGCTTGCACCGAGGCGCTGCGCTTTCAGCCTGCACTATTCAAAGCTCGATGTCTTATTCGCATCTACGTCATCCTGCGTTTTTGTAACCTTGATTTGTCACACCAAGACAAAGGATCATCTGGTGAGTCAACTGACATTTTTGCTGCGTGGGACTGCGGCACTGCGGAGGGCATACACCGAGCTTGGGGCAAAAGTTCGAGCCATCTCGCATTTGGTCGGTGCTCAGCGCTCAGCGCTCAGGCCCTGGCGCTCAGGGGCTGAAATAGCCCTAGCGCAATGACGTCAGCCCTCGGCGCGCCCGCTTGCCACGGCGCCACTCAGCGCAGTTCAAGGCTCCGAGTCGAGATCCCAGGCCACAGAGGAACAGAACGGGATAGTAGAGCCTGATGAACCTGTAATGACGTAAACGAAAATTAGCTCTCGATCATGCACAACATCGAAGGGTCAATCTTGAGCGAGAGTTGAGATTTTGACATCCGCCCAAAGGCGGACGCGCCGATCCGCTCCCACTGGAAAGATGGCGGGCGGTTTCGCCGGCCGCGCGCACCGCCATCACGCCGCTTCGACTCCGCCCCTCTCTCGCCGACCACCCCTTGCTGGACAATTGTGGCCGTCTCTTCGGATCCGACGCCGACACTATACTGCGCAACCAATCAAGACACAATGCTCGCAATTATGGCCACCCCAACCGGACCTGACCTTCACCTCTTGTTCTCCTTCCATCCACTTAACCAACCAACCCCCCCCCCCTCCCCCGTCCCCCGTCCCCCCAAGTCAATCCCCTCCCGGCTCACCTGCCCTCTACCTCGTCCTCGCTAGCTTCGAGACGACCTACGTTCCGCGACTTGCTTTCTCTTGACGAGATCTGTCTTTGTTGCCACTCGACTGTGTTGATCACTTTCAAACCCCCCAACTCACTCTCCACCTCCGCCACCAAAGCCAGCCCCCGGCTCAGTACCGCTTGACACCCACTACGCCCACCAGAATGAAGTCGCCATCCTCCTCCTCGAGTGGATCGCTCTCAGCAAGCAGGTTCTTGCTCCTCGCCCTTGTGCTGCCCGCCGTTCTGGCCCTTCCCGCCATCCCTCGCTCGAGCTCAAACCCGACCCGAGCCAGCGCGACCGCCCGTGCCCACGCTTCGGCCACGCCCAAAGCGACCCGAGCCGCTTCCAAGCCCTCGGCCGCTTCCAAGCCCTCGGCCGCTTCCCCGCTCTGGGTGAAATTGAACGCCGAGTTTTACATCCCCGGTCAAGAGCGCAAGGCTTCCAACTCGACGACGACGACCGCTCCTTCGGCGTCGATCCCTACGACTTCGCCCGTGGTCGAGCGACGTGAAGTTGCCATGGACGAATTCGACGATGAGCTGCACTACTACTCGTACGACAAGAGGTGTGATTGTACCAAGACCGTTACCAAGGTTGTCGACCGAGTGGCCAAGACGACGGCCAAGGCAAAAACGTGAGTCTCTTCACTTTCGAGTGACAAGGCCTCCCTATTCGGTGCATCGACGATTGACATAGGATTTCTCTCGATCCACAGCACGAAGAAGGCGACGACTACCAAGAAAAAGACAACGACTACCAAGAAAAAGACAACGACGACCAAGAGAAAGACAACGACGACCAAGAAGAAGACGACCACCAAGGCCGCAGCAACGACCCGGCCGGCGACCACTTTGGCGAGCAACAACGGCCTCGGCGATGGCCAGACGTTCTGGAAGCAAAAGAGGACGTTTGGCTCGATGGAGTCGTTCACGACCGACGTCGTCAAGAAATGGGTCTGGGGTTACCCCTCGAACGTCAAGATCGTGCAAGGTATTCCCGCGAGCAAGTGGACCGGCGGCAAGCAGCTCGATTCGTCCAGCGCGCTCCAGGTCGCTTACCCCAAGGGCAGTCGCAACCCGAGCAAGTATCCCATCGGCGGTGTCGGTCTCTACTCTGAGAAGCGTGAGTTAGCTTGTAACTTTGTATCCTCTCTCTGATCGATAGAGGACTGATCATAGTCTGTGCCGACGCTTGACGCAACAGTCGATCTCTCGCAAGCGAGCAACGTTTCGTTCTCGTACTCGGTCTTTTTCGAGAAGGGCTTCAAGTTCAACAAGGGTGGCAAGCTTCCCGGTCTTTTCGGCGGCAAGTCGGCTTGTTCCGGTGGCTCATCTGCACAGGACTGCTTCTCGACCCGTTTGATGTTCCGAACTGGAGGCAAAGGAGAGGTAAGCCTTGACAGCGATGCTTGTTCATTTGGAGTATCAGCGACTGACTGGTATTTCCCTACGCTCTGGCATGCACAGCTTTACCTCTACGCCCCTCGCGAGAAGCAAGTCTCCGCTCTCTGCAACTTGAAGCCGCTGTCGTTCTGCAACTCGTACTACGGCATGTCGATCGGTCGAGGCTCGTGGACGTTCAAGACCGGTGAATGGACCGACATCCGCCAAGACATCTGGCTCAACACCCCTGGCAAGGCCAACGGTGGCTTCAACATCTGGGTCAACGGCAAGATCGTCTTGACTTCGTCCCAGGTCTACTACCGCAACTCGGCCGTCGGCAACGTCGCCACGAACGGCACCGCGTCCAACATAACCCTCATCGACTACGACGCCTTGCCCGCCGGAACCCAAATCCCCAATGGTGGTTTCTCAACCGGCGGCAACGGCACTTTCCAAGCCCCCACCGGTGTCGTCAAGGTCACCGCCGTCAATGGTCTGCCTCTGTTGCACACCCCTCGACCCAACCCTAACGACGCGTGGTTGCGCAAGCGTGGTGCCGACCGCCACAACGCCGAGCCTACCCGCGCACCGCAGATGATCGTCCGCCCCGGTGGCCAGCGTGCGAGGGCCTTGGCCCAGAAGCGAGATGCTGCTAAGCTCGAACGCCTCGCTTTGGAGAAGCGCGTCTACGAATTGGAGCAAGTCGCAACCGACATTGAGATTGGCGCCCCTTCGACCGAGGCCGCTCGCATAGACGCCGAGTACTTTGCCGAGCGCAACAGGAGAGAGAAGGAGAGCAATATCTCCAAGCGAGCGGCCAAGGTCACGCTGCCGACCGGTTTCATCGGCATCATGTTCAACACGTTCTTTGGCGGCAGTGATAGCGTGAGTACCCAAAACAAGTTTTCGTGCTTACGCTTTTGATGACACAATGACTGACCTTTTACTGCGCATCTTAACCTGTACAGACTTGGAACTCTGCGAAGCTCCAGTACTCCTACTTTAACGGCCTGCGACTGGACATCAACTCATAGGCGGGTGGCGATGAGGATACCACGTAGGGCCAGGCTTGCCTCAGTGGATTCACCGCACCCCCCTATCACTTCGACTTCTTCACGACATTCCTCAACTCGAGTCGTGCCCATACACCCTAGAGACCGGATGCAGCGCATCTGGTTTGGTGGGAATAGGCTCGTTTGACACGAGCCTTTTACGACGATTCCGTCCTTTAACGAACTTTTACGAAGCCTGGGTCGAGATGTGGATGCGGAAGAGCTCGTGCAGCAAGATCGGAAGGATCTTGACAATCCTTCGTTTCTTCCATCGCCGAGGATATCAGTTCCTACATTTCCCTAGCATTGGTTGTGTAGCCGTACCTACTTATCTATGTTGGAACATTATCGGGTGCTAGGACCTTTCTCCTTTCAGACCTACTTCGCGCCTCGAGAGAATCGTCGACCATGCCCATCTCCGAGTTGTCAACACCCGAAGCCCGTGATTCGGACGGCAGTTCCGAGGGAAATGAACGCTCGCCTGACATTACGCTATTGCCCCAACTAGAGACCTACGTTTTCTGAAGCATACAGGCTACTGTTCATGATTCAAGGAAGGGAAAAGGTCGACGATAGGGACGTAGCACTGGGGTACACTTTGCCTGCCCAGGAAGTAGCTCCGGGCACCGTCGGGGCCCGCTCCCGTTCGACGTGCCGGGGTTGGTAAGCCCATAGCACGCCAAGCATTGGTTCGTGCCCGAACCGATGGTGCGCTCGGCTCGCTTTGCATGGCAGTCACGTTTAATCTGCAGTGCCACCCGAGGTCAAAACAGTGATCAGCTGGGGCCATCCAATTCGACTCGAGTGACTTGTGTTTTTCTGCTCACACCTATGTTGGCTTTCTTACCGCAACATGGATTTTCGAAGGCACACTGCACGGTGTATGCAGTGAGCGGCGGGCCTCACGGCGGGTTTACCGATCCGGACGGAGCCGAGCCGGTTTCGTGAGCGACGATTGTCAGCGGCCAGCCGGCCTCAATCAGCAAAACAATTGCAGGCGCGTAAGGCAAGGAAAAGGGCACAGAGAGAGCTGCTGCTTACAGTAACAGGAAAGAAAGCGCGCGCTGCTCTTCGGGCTCAGCACACCCGGCGCGTCTGCAGTGCTTGGCTCGCCCCGCCTTGCCGCAGGCCGCTGCCCCGAGGAAACGCCCGCGTCAGGTCAAGGCGCCGGCAGTTGGTGTCAGATGGCTTTCTGCCTTCGCTCGCGCTTCCATCCTTCGATCGACTGCGACTGGTTTACCAACTGCGCCCCTCGCCCGTCTCGTCACCTTGTTGTGGTTGGGTTCACGCACCCTTCGACTTGTCAGCGCACTCTTCTTCCCCTCCCGCCGGCGCCACGATGGTCGAACCGATCCCGACGCGCGGTCCCATGAACCGGTGGTCTCGTTCTTGGGCGCGCCTCAACAACTGGTCCGTGTTGTCGGTCTTTGATCCGAAACGCCGCATGCCGCAACCGCGATCCGTGCTCGTCAATGTGCCCGTACCGTCCCATGCGACGATGATGGCACCCAAGGTCTCGGTGCCGTTCATGGCCAAGCTGAGCAAGGTCGAGCTCCCCGATGGCACGACCCAACTCACGAAGCGCAAGCGTGGCTTCGGCTCGAGGATCAGGCCTGCGCCCGGCTGGATCTTCGAATCGAACCAGGTGCTCACCTCAAAGTACAACGTCATCACCTTCCTGCCCCGCAACTTGGTCGAGCAGTTCCGTCGGATCGCCAACATCTTCTTCCTGGGTGAGTGTCGGCGGCCGTGTTCTCTGGCGCGGGATCTAGCATCCGGGATCTCGCTCTTGCTTTGGCTCCGGCTCGGCCTCGGGGGTCCACGAGCCTGCGAGGCGGCCTGTCAGTGGGAGCGCGTCAGCACCCAACCACTCAAGGCCGAGGTCTGCGGGACGCAGATCACGACAGCTTGGGCGGTCAAAATCGCTGCAGGGGCAATGCAAGGACGATGTGTTATGCGCTATCTACGGAGAACAGCATGCATGACCCCCAGCGCAGTGCGACTTGTGACTCGAAGCGAGCCTGGCGTCTGTCTCACTGCGCGGCGCTCAGCGTCTCAAGAGTTCACCTCCACTTGTGCTGGGCCTCGAGAGACGAAGGATCGCACCGCGGCTGCATCGAGAACGCACAGCTGTCGGTCACCGGTTCGATGGCATGGACCCTTATTCACGAATATCTCACCCCTGAACTAACCCAAATATCTCTTGTTTCTCTCAGTCCTGGTCATTCTGCAATTTTTTCCCCGATTCACGACCGTGAATCCCGGACTATCGGCGCTCCCCTTGTTGGCCGTGCTCACCATCACCGCGCTCAAGGACGGCTACGAGGATCTCAAGCGACACCAGAGTGATCGCTCCATCAACAACATCAAGGTACGTGCGCTTGCTCCGTTTTTACTCAACCTGTGCGAGATGACCTACTTGAGGACTGACCTCATGACCTACAGGTACTCGCGCTCCGAGGCACATTCCACAACCCCAATGCGACCCGAATCAAGTCGAGCACCTTCACCTTGCCCGCCTTTATTCGCAACATCTTTGTCAAGCGATCCCTGATCCAGGAGGCTCGAGCTGCCGAGGAGGAGCGACAGGCCGAACGGAAAAAGGGCTTCTGGGGGAAACGCAAGATCCGCATGCCCAAGCAGAAGAAGGCCGTTAGCACGTCCGAAACCAACTCGATGCACGAGCAAGAATCGAGCGAGATTCCTCGGGACGCCCCTGGAGGAGGCAACGTGCAGAGTGCGAAGAAGAAGAGCGCCGCGCGTGAGGCACAAGCCCCGGAGCGACATGAGAGATTAGACGGCGATCACTACGCCGACGACGAGGATCTCGCCACCTCCCAGGTTCATGGCTCCGACGCGCCGCATTCGGGTTCCGAGCCTCACCACGAGGGCGCTCACCTTCCTCACCTCGGCGGCCACCACTATTCGCACGCTGTCTGGGCCAAGGAATGCTGGGAGGATCTACGAGTCGGTGATTTTGTTCGCCTGAGGGGCGACGAGTCTGTGCCCGCTGGTGAGTGCGATTGTTGGATCACGATTCGCTCGTTACAGCATGTTCAGAATCGAAAGCTGACCTCGTGTTCCGTAGACCTGGTCATTTGTGCCACATCGGAAGAGGAGAATGTGTGCTACGTCGAGACCAAGAACTTGGACGGGGAGACCAACCTCAAATCGCGACACGCCGTTCCCGAGCTCACGCACCTGCGCACTTCGACTCTGATCGAAACCGAAGCCAGATTCACCATCAATGCCGAGGCGGCCGACGTCAACATGTTCAACTATAATGCCGCCGTCATTCTTGAGGATGGTCGGTTGGGCAAGGACGGTAAGCCGCTTAGGTGCCCTGTCAACCTCAACACGGTCCTTCTGCGAGGTACAGTCGTGCGCAACACGGATTGGGTTATCGGCGTGGTTGTCATGTCGGGCCGCGACACCAAGATTGTGCTCAACTCGGGCGGAACACCTTCGAAGCGGAGCAAGGTCGAACGCTTAATGAACCCGATGGTCTTCATCAACTTGGCGCTGCTCGCGGCGATGTGCATCATGTGCGCCATTGTTGACCACTTCCTCGAAAAGGCGCAATACCCCGAGGGCGCGTACTGGCTCTACGGCGCTGACCGAGGCGACGACAACCCCAACATCAACGCCCTCATCACTTTTGCCAACGCTATGATTGCGTTCCAAAACATTGTGCCCATCTCGCTCTACATCTCGATCGAGTTCGTCCGGTTGCTCCAAGCGTTCTTCATCTACGCCGACAACGAAATCTGCTATCGCAACGGGACGACGAAGCGCAGGACGATCGCTCGCAGTTGGAACTTGTCCGACGATCTCGGTCAAATCGAATACGTTTTCAGTGATAAGACTGGCACGTTAACGCAGAATGCAATGATCTTCAAGCAATGCTCGGTCGCTGGCAAGGTCTACCGGGGCGATGGCCTGGCCCCAGCCGGCACTGTTGTACCTGACGTCAACCGAGATTCGTCGTCGTCTGGGGCACCCGCGTCCCACGTTGGCTCGGCCAGTGATGCTGAGAAGGGGGATGCTAGCTCTGGGCTGAGCAGCGAGGGTCATGACAAGAAGAACAGCAAACTTGCGGACACCGTTCTCGCGCCTTTCCACGATGCCGAGATCGGGCCCGATCTAGCCGACCGTGACGCCGAAGCGTCCACAAACCTCTACGCCTTCTTCTCCAACCTTGCGCTCTGCCACACTGTGCTGGCTGCGGAGGAGGACGGGCTCATCTCGTACAAGGCGCAATCGCCCGACGAAGCCGCGCTGGTGCAAGCCGCGGCTGATGTCGGGTTCGTCTTCCTGGGCCGAGACAAGGACGTGCTTCGCATCCAAACTCCTCACGATGACGACGTCGTCGAGTACGTCCTGCTGAACGTGCTCGAGTTCACCTCGTCGCGCAAGCGTATGTCGGTCGTCGTTCGCCGCGTATCTGGGGGGCACGCCGGTCAGCTGTACCTCTTGTCCAAGGGAGCGGACAACGTCATCTTTGAGCGACTGGCGCCTGGTAGTGAGCAGCTCAAAATGGCGACCGACAAGCAACTCGAAGAGTTTGCCAACGAGGGCCTGCGCACGCTGTGCCTCGGCTACAAGGAGCTCGACGAGGACCAGTACGAGGCATGGGAGCGCGAATTCCACGAAGCGACGACGCTCATTGACGGCCGAGAGGATGCGATCGAAGCCGCATCAGAAAAAATTGAGACTAACCTCGTGCTCCTCGGCGCGACGGCGATTGAGGATCGACTGCAAGACGGTGTGCCCGAAGCCATCGCCGACCTCAAGCGAGCGGGCCTCAAGATCTGGGTCGCGACTGGCGACAAGGTCGAGACGGCGATCGCGATCGGTAAGACGTGCAACTTGCTCTCGCGCGATATGAACGTCATCATCGTTCGAGGTGGCGAGTACAATATGCCGTCTTCGGCCTACAGTCAAATCCGCAACGCGCTCGAGAAGTTCTTTGACGTCGGCGACCTCGCCGACCGGGTCTACCCGCAGCCCCCTGATGCGGTTGAGAACCCGCCACGAGCCAGCGATCTTCCCGGCGGCCTCAAACGCATCAACACGCGCCAATCGGGGCTCACCGATATCGTGGGTGACGACAACGGGCAAAGGCCAGGAGGCTACGGTCTCGTCATCGATGGTGCCACGCTCCGACACGCCTTTGCAGAGCCTTACACGAAGCAGCTCATGCTCGAACTCGCGACCCGATGCCGCGCTGTCATTTGCTGCCGTACGTCTCCTCTGCAAAAAGCCCTGATCGTCCGCCTCGTGAAGGACGGGTTGGGAGCGATGTGCCTCGCAATTGGTGACGGTGCCAACGACGTCTCGATGATCCAGGCGGCAGACATTGGAGTCGGGGTCGCGGGTGAAGAAGGACTGCAAGCTGTCAACTCGTCCGACTATGCGATTGGCCAATTCCGCTACCTGCAGCGACTGCTCCTCGTCCACGGCCACTGGTCCTACATGCGCAACGCGAATATGATTGTCAACTTTTTCTACAAGGAAATCATCGGTATCGGAATCTTGTTTTGGTTCCAGTTCTATTGCGGCTACTCAGCAACGACCGTCTACGAATACACCTACTTGCTCTTCTGGAACGTCTTCTGGACGCTTTGTAAGTTTTTCGACTTCATCGTTCTCGCTATTCCTGCTTCTTCTGTCTGGACTCAACGCTGACCTCGCGATCTCACAGTCCCGGTGATTGCAATTGGGGTCTTCGACCGAAGTGTCAGTGACCGAGTACTCATGCAGGTGCCCGAGCTGTACGTCTATGGCCGCAAGGGTGCGTTGTTCGGCCTCAAGCGTTTCACCTTCTATATGCTCGATGGCATCTACCAGGTCAGTCTTACCTAACCACACCCCCAGCTTGTCTGCTAACCCACGCACGATTTTGCCCACAGTCCGCGGTCATCTACTTCTTTCTGGCCTACGCGTATGACACGACAACGGCTCGCCGTGATGGGTACGACATCCAGATGTACGAGTTCTCGACCGTGATGGCGATCAGTGCCGTCATCGCCGCCAATTTGTACAACGGTCTCAACACGAAAGCCTGGACGTGGTGGGTCGCTTTTGGCGTCTTTCTCGGGCCGGTCCTCATCTTGCTCTACACCGCCGTCTATTCGGCGTTCTCTCCGTCCTTTATTTGGAGCTACGTCTACGGCAACAACCAGTTCCTCTGGCCATCCGTCTACTACTGGCTGGGTTTGCTGTTTACCATCGTGCTCTCGCTCTTGCCCCGCTACTTGTACCGCTACTATAAGGAGAATTACTACCCGACCGACGTCGATATCCTTCAGTGGACCGATGTACAAGAACCGAAGCAGTGAGTGCGGGGCTCATCTGAACTAGTGTGATGCATGGTCGACTGATTGCGCGGCTTGCCTCGTCCTCCTTCAGTGACTGGGTTAATGACCCTTACATGCCGCAACGTCGCGGTGCCTCTGGGCCGGCTACAACGAGTGCCCACGACATCTACCAGCACGACAATGGCTCCGCTCACGCTGATGACACGCATCCCATCTTCGCTCCTGGGCGACCCAGCCTCAACGAAGAGCCTAACTCTTTCCCGCTGGGGCATCGTCTCAGCCGACAGAGCACGACGCATGACATGTCGACGGGTCTGGTTTCGTCGGGTCAAGGCCGTGGTTTCAACTACGACGAGCAACCGCCGGCTCCGTTGTCAATTGCTCGATATACCTCGCGAACAAGCGATCATTCGTCGATACGAACGCGTCCGAGAAAGGGCAGTCTTCGTCTTGCCGGTGTCGAGCTCAACCCGTTCGCGCGGTCACCGAGTAGGACGAGGACCGGATCGGTCTTGAACCCCTCGAGGCTGTTTAGCGGAAGACGATCAGCCATTCCGGAAGGAAACGAGGTAACGACGCCGACACGGTCTTCCATCGCGCGGTCACCGCGACCGGGGCAGGGAGGAGAGTCGACCGCCGACTACCCCATGACCGGGGAAGGCACAATTGGGGGTGGATCACCGTCTACGTGAGAACGAGTTCAAAAGCTTGTCGCTCTACGCTAGTCCTTGTTTTGGTGTCGCTTGTACGACTAATATTTTATCAGCTTTCACTAGACGATATCATGCGTCCATCATTTCTGTTTGATCCTTTTCTGTTGCTCGTTTTCGCCGCTGTTTCGTTTGCTTTGTTCGGTTTCTGTTTCAGTTCCCTATAAAGACTCTAGATACCTGGATCTTCGGCTTCCTGGCTCCTGGCCTCCCACTCTGTCTCCTCACTCCGTAGCTTTGACGATTACACATGTTGCATTCGTTTCACTTGTTCGCATAACTCCTGCGAGAGAAAGGACCAGGTAATGATGGATATAAGATAGGTAGGTAGGTACCTACTAGTATGCGAGATATTCGAGGCTTGCTCGCCAGGAACGAAGACGTCGAGAAGGGACCTCTGTCAATCGGTGTGGAACGCACCTGCAAGACAGTCAATCGGTGTTGGACGCATCTGCGAGACAGATCAGGCACAGCTCAACAAGAAGCGTGCGCCGTCACGTGCGCGACCAAGATTTGGCTGCGGATGCACACAACATCGTCGAGTCTGGAGACTCGAGAGGCGAGAGTCGAGTTCAACGTCAATCGGAAATGTTTACGATTTATTTATTTAGTAAGGGAATGCTTTACGTTCATGTATTATAGCTACGACTTGCTTTTAGCCGAGCCGTCAAGAGTGACGGATTGTGTGTTAGGCATATCAGAGGCGCATACCTTACATGGGCAAACTTGAGCTTGACTTGAACCGCCCAGCGACGTGGATCCGGAGTCTGACCTCTGATCACTATTTCCTGAGCAACAGCATCTTGCCGTGCGACCCACTCGGCACCTCGAAACTTGATTAAGTAGGGGGAGGAGTTTCAAAAGCATTGCACTTGGTTCGCCGGAGGCCGGGGACCTTCGGAGTCCGCGGAGCAATTGCAGTGGCTTGGCTCGACTCTGACGTGGCCGCGCCACGCGCGTAGGCGTTGAATGAGAAGTCGCCACAGCATGGCAGAGTGGGCACACGGGCGTAGGACTCGACCAGCTCGACCCTCTCCGAAGGCCTAATTGATGGCTCACGTGATTATAACTCTCAGCGGAGCTCGACAACCCACCTTAAGGTAGGTTGTAGGCGCCTACCACTTCGTGGCCTTGGAAAAATATACAATCTTATGGAAATCCGCCCGAGCTCAAGGGACCTACTTCATCCACTTACAAAGCACTGCATCGCTTTGCCGTATCTCTGTGGCCCGCCGCGTCGAGAGAACTCCCCCAGAGACTTGCCATTCGAGTCGGCTCCGACGCTCTTCCGCTCGGATCTTGCTGTACAGCCGCCGCGGAACACCGACGGGCAAATGGGCAATTTGAATCCGTTGAACCCGATGCCGATTCTGGACCTTGTAGCAGCTCACCGATCCGATAAAATCGTCGAGGCTCCTCCATCGCTTCACCTCTATAAAGTAAAGCACCCGACCAAGTAAAGTTGCGGGTTGTGCGAGAGGTAGGTAGAAATAACAGCCACCTACTACCCTACGGAACTCTGCGAATGATAGCTGGGCCCAGATCGCTGTCACGAACCACTGTGGCTCGCTGTAGACGCCACTTGGTGGGTGTTGCACTCTGAGTGAACTTGGCACTGAAAATGCTCCCTGCAAACTGTTGGTGAAGCTAGCGCTCCCATTGCCTCCAAACAGAGGGCTCACGGCGGGCTGGCCGATGCCCTGTCTGTTTGGGACCCCTATTCGGCCGGTGAGACACCTAGCTCCGCTGCCCAAAACGTACGTGTATAACACAATTTGCTCAGAGTGGGTGTGTGATGACCGGGGCCGCCAGACAATAATACAGGCTGAGCACCGGTCGCGTCCAGCCGGATCTGCAGTGGCAAATATCATATTTTACTCTGTCGTATGAGGATCGACCTACCGTTCCTCCTTGAACCTATTGCAATAAGCGAAGAAAAAAAAACGGACCTCCCGGCGGGAAGGGATGCCTGCTGCTGCGAGGTACGTGCAGGGCCCGGCCGGGTACAAGGGCTTTCTCCATGGGTATGTGTCCCATATCGAAACGCATCATTCATATCCTCGTTTTGAGTGCTCCATAAGAAAATTACGCCGTGGGCCATGGGTGCCCACTAAATCTAGGGGCTAAGCGTCACCATGTCACCACGCAGCGGCTGAAGCTGCGCAGTCCCCGAGAACTTCGCGTCGACTATCATCACGATGTTTGCGGCTAGATTTGGTTACCGGTACAGTCAATGCAAAAACTTGATATGCTATAATGGAACCACTCAGTCTGAAGCCAGCAGTCTGTTCGATTCTCACCTTCTGTGCAACCACCTTTATCGCTTGACCATTGCTCGGAGGCGATGGAAAGTTGCCTGGAGTTCATTGCAAGTGTAGGTGAAATATTCACGAGACAGAAACACTGTAGTATATCCTGCTCAATTCGTCGTTGGCTTCAACACCGGAAGGCATGATGTGGGGTGGGAATTATGACGCCGAGCGGTCTGCAGGTGCCAGTACTAACCGGACCGCCACACTGAGCGGGTCCTACCAGCCACGGGCGTCGTCCTCCTGCCGAGGCGGCTTGCTTACCCGGCCAGTGCGCTGATAGTAGGGTGTCCCGTCATCCACTCCCCGCTGCCTTTAACTCGAGTGACCCCAACAGGTCTGCTTGCTGCCTTCGATAGTAGAAGATGGTATCAGGCACCTTCACCGGTCGCCAGCCATTGGTCCAACGAGTGCGAATGCAGTGACAATTCCACCTGAAGGTATCAAGGGGTGCTCACCGGTCCGATGTCTAAGCTACGACCATTTTTGATCTTGAGCGCGTGCAGTGCCGGAAGCAAGACCTGGGTCGGTAAGAACTTGAACTTCCCCTTCACCAGGTCGCCGAGCGTGTGCTGGCGGCGGAGTTGCACGCGCTCAATCGGAACGATCATCTTGTCGAGGTGTTCTTCAACGACTTGGATTGCGTCGAAGATCACCCCGCGTGCGGATGCGTAGATCGTGTCGAACGTCGCGGCATCCGGGACGATCTTGTGCGCGGCCCTGTACGAGGCACGGAGAGCGGCCTCGAGCCTGGGGTCTGCAGTGGCCGGGTGGGTCGCCCTGTCGCGTAGCAGAGGAACCAAGAGAATCGCCTCGACAATGCGCTTGAGTCTCTGGTTCCGAAAACTTGCTTCAGCCACCTTGAGCTCGTAGACTTGGTGGCGACCCCCGGCGGTGGAGGTCACAAAGCCGGCCGAGGCGAACACGCGAAGGACCGCAGGTACCCGATTCTTCCACCCAAAGAGCCCGACGATCAGCATAACCACACCGCCCTCTCACCAATCCTCCGAGTGAACGAGCTTCGGCAGGAAGACCCTGTGCCTCTTCGTCTCGATTGTTGCTCGTATGACGCTTGTCCAGGCCTGCGATGTGAGACAGGGGGGGAGGCGTGCGCAGTGCAGGGCACGCGTCAGGTCCACACGTCCACGTTCAACGGCAACGAGACCACGTCACGCATACTCACATACGAAAAGCAAATGACGTCCTTACCACCCGAGACGCGACGAAAGAGGGCTTGCTCTTCTTCGTATGCGTCCGACCCGACAGACGCTTCATCGGGGAGCGTGAGAGGGTCGTCCAGCCGGGTGCGACCGTTCCCGCCCGTTCCGGCCCCTCCGTCCTCGCGCAGCAGGTAAAGCATGGACATGAACAACGCGCGCCAGCGGTTTTGGTTCAAGCCAAGCTCCTTCCACTGCGCGCGCGTCAAGAACCCGAGGCATCGACCGAGCGCATCGGCGACGACGCTCTCGATCTGACGGTGGGAGATCGCCAGGAGGCGAAGGAATGGTTCCAGAGCCTGTAGGGCAGGCCTGGGACGTTCGGGGGTGTCAGAAGGGTGGGGAGGCATAGTGTCTGACTTTTTTTGTGTCGAGAGCACTTGTAGGCGAATGTTGATGGTCAGGAACCGACAGATGGGTGCGCGATTGGGTCCGTGTGCCCACCCCGCCCCAGCGCTGGCGCACCATCTCCTGTCCGAAATTGATTTCGGACGCACACCTATGCGAGACGACAATCGCATCCACGCGCGAGTGGAAAAGACCTAAGATCTTGGCCCACGATCATGTCCATTCACGCAAGGTGCACTTGTGTAGTAGATCATTCCAGAGTATCGAACACTACGAGAGATCATGGCATGATCTCAATCACTACGAGGTATCATCGGACCAGATCAACTCTTGAGCCATTTTGAGGGTCAAGCCGATCAAACTCGTGAAGGAGGTGAACCCCCGGAACCGCCGGCCGAAACGGGTCCGTTTCTCATTCTCTAGGCGCCCAGGGGTGATCTCGTAGAATACCTATCTCTGAGTGTAGTTTGCCCACCGTACGACCTGTATTCATGGAGTTTATTCATGTGAAGCTAACAAGTTCTACAATTCTGATCCAGAACGACACCTGGGAAACATCAGGAGGCTACCTTAAAGTGCGAGTGGCGACTCCTACCTACGAAAGAAGGCCGTCGATCCGAGTCGACGGCGCAAGAAAACCCCGAGAGCTGCGACGATGCATCGACCTTCTTTGTCTTTATACGGCTTTACCTATCAATCTCCATTGCTGCAATGCTGTAGCTGCGCGAATCGGATTCGTCGACAACCAAAGCCGCATCCGAGTCCACGTCCATCAGCTCGAGCGAGCTTGCTCGGTTCCGAGTTGCCGCCGGTGGTGCGCTTGCCTCAGCCTGACGTGCCGTCCTTGCCGGGGGTCTTCTAACCCGATGTGCGCCTTGCCTCAATCCTCCGGGCACCATGGGTTCTCGGACCAGATCGTCGAGCGTACCCGTCATTGTTGACATCCTGTAGATAACTCCGCCAGGAGATTTTCCGCCGCCGCCGCCGCTGCTGCCCGAGTCCGATTGCTTCGAGAACAGGGCACGTCCTTCGGCCGCCGTGGTCGCCTTGTTCCTTTCGATCGACTTTGAATTATTGGACTTGCGGGTCGAGACCATGCGGGCCGGCTGCTCGGCCTGACGTCGTCGAGCCTTGGCGTGGTCACGTCGGAGTTCAGGATCTTGAACGGTCGAGAGACTCGAAAGAGAGGGCAGAGGTCCGGTGGAGGAGACCCCGGGTTGGTGGACGAGAGGGGGGTTGCGGCGAATCGGCGCATAGGCATATCGTGAGACTTTCGACGGGTCTTCATGTGGCGTTCCCTCGAATCGCACCCTGTACCCTTGCGAGACAGCGGTGATCGATGCCGTTGTCGCTTTTGCGAACCTCTCGTCCTTGTAGCGGTGCAGCAGATCTTGGATAGGATCGATCTCGTCGCAAAGGGACTTGACCTCCTTAATTCGTTTCTCCGTCGGCGCCGGCTCCGAGTCGACGTTCCTGATCAACGCCCGGAATCGCTGACGAGACTTCCACACCGCGGGGTGAGCGTCGCACCGCAAGGTCCACCAAGCTAATGTTTCGGTCCTTGCCCGATAGCACGGCACGACAACGGGCTTGGTCGACGCCGAGAAGCATGAAAAAGTCGCTGTCTGCGCTCACGAGGCCGACGCGGTTTGGTTCGAGCGCTACGTCGCAGATCTGGCCACACTTGGTCGACGCCGACGAGGGGATCGGCCTCGTGGGCCGCGACGACGAGCAAGCCTTGCTCGGACCAGCGAACAAAGGTGGCGACTCGGGTTGGCTCGTCACCGTGGCGAAAAGCGACCTTCCATTCTTTGCTCGATTGTCCGTGAACGCACGCGGCGAGGGTGTCGTTCGTGATGAAGGGGATGGGGTGGGTGACAGGGGTCGATTTATCGGAAGGCTTTTGCAGTTTCTGGCGATCTTGGCGATCGAGCACGGTGTCCTGCTTGAGCTTGGGCCGAAGGATGGGATGATCAAATACCACGACCACTTGGATCCGCCTTGCTGTCGCTGCAATGATCTCCTCGAGGTGTCGAATGATCGCATTGAGGAACAGCCGGCCTCGCTTCGGCTCGTTGTGTTTTGCCCGGTCCGTCGCGGCTTTGCGCTGACGTGCGAACGCGGTAGCGCCGTCGATGATGACGACTAAGTGTAGCACATTGATGGACAGCGTAGAGGTTCAGCTAGCGTCTGCTTGGTATATTGTCCCGGAGCAATTACGGGCTGTGAAGGGGCTCTGAGGAAGCGACTTGCCATCAATTTTGCCGACGAGGGAAACCAGCGCGCTGCTCAGGTTGGTCTCCCGAGAGAGAACGGCGTCTGGAACGACCTCCAAAGCGTTACCGACGCAGTCGTGGCCGTGTTTGACCGTCATCGAGGTAGGTATGAACGGTGTAAGTGATGTAAGTGTGAGGCGCAAGGCGCAAGGTGCAGGGTGCAGGGTGCAGGGTGCAGGAAGAATCAAGATGTTCGAAACGTCGCGCTGCCCGCTAGCTCGCTCCGAGCCGAAAAGCAAACGAGGGCAGGTCAAACAAAAGGTCGTTCGATCTCAGAGTAGTGCGAGAAGACATCATAATATCCTAGATTGTACCGTAGAATATCCTGTACCCCATATTCGTTATTTTTGCTCTCAATCTTAGTCTGGTCAAGGCGGCGGCCTCCTTTCGGAATATCGCAGTGGGGAGCTTGAGCGTCCACGATCTCGGCAACGAGAATCCGCCAATTTTCTAATGAACAATAGCTCGACGTACATGTAAAAAAAACTAAACTTCTTTCAATATGATTTTGTATTTGCGTGCCACCCTACTTGCACGACAGCCTCGACTCGCTGCGTCGGAGCTCTCGCGTGAAGCCGACCCCGCAACTCAGCTCCGCGACGGACTCAGAGTTCGGGGTCGTCCCAACTCGGACTAAGCTACTGGAGCGACAACCGCTGTATCGATCGCGGCGATTTTCAAGTCTGGGGTGATCCTTGGAGCTCAACCTACTTGCTGATAGGAGACCGAGCTTGATCGACAAGGTATTCGGTCTTTCCGAGGAGTGGATCGTTGGCCTCGATGTCGGGTGCACGGTCCCCTTTCCGTTCAGATCTTCGGCGCTCTCGGCCGCTCTCGGCCGAGGTGGAGAAGATCGAAAGCTTAAAGTCACAGCGTGGCGTCATGTCGATGAGATGTCTCATTCTGCCAAGCGCACGCCCCGCACCCAAGTCAGCAACCACCTCGAGCTCGTCGCTTCTCTCTTTCTCCTTCCCTCTCCTCGTCGACGCGCTCTGCACTTCTCGCACCACTTAATCTTGCCGACATCGCCCCCCTTTTCAGGAGGATACGAAACGGTGGCCTTTGTGGTGTGGTAGAGTCTGTCGTTCGATCCCTCCCACCAAACATGAGTAACCTGGTTACCTAGCTGTGATCGTGTTCGTGTGGCGTAGGGTCGGACTGACTCGTCTCGTGTTTACCCGTCTCGCGTCCATCTTTCACCACCCCACCTCCATCACCTTACCCCGCACCACCTCTCCCCTCTACCCTCTCACTGCGATCTCTCGATTCCCGTTTCTCACGGCGTCACGGCTTGCCATCAGCCTATCCACTCGTCGACGAGTGTTGAATGGCGCCTACGGCATGTCACTAAGGTTGTGCCTGGTTTACAAGACCGCTTGCATTTGATCGTACCCTGTGAGTCTTTGCTTCGACCCTTGATCGATCGATGGATCGATCGTGCTCGCCGGCCCTTGACGACGGGCGAGGCGGGGCTGACGATTCGATCCTCGCCTACACTCTCTAGACAGCAGCCTCCACTGCGTTCCCGAATCGACCGATCTCACCTGCTCGGATCGAAGGAGGTTCATGGTACCCCTAACATCAGTGAGTAGCATGTACCCTAATCCTATGGTACAAGGTAGCTTACTTCCGGTGTACGCGTCAACCTCCAGCTGCACACGGTCTTCAAGCCATCTCCACTTCGGTCGACAAGGTCCCCTTTTCTTTTTCTGTTGCTTTCGAATTGGTTTCGCCTCGGAACTCTATGTTGGCGGTGCTAAGTGGCAGGCGACTTGTCCTTGTTTAGCCTAGCCGATCCAACTCCTACATTGAGCCTCCCTCGTGAACCCTTTTCGTGTTTTGTAGTTTTTGAGTGCACGTATCGAGATGCGCATGCACCACGGATTTGAAATTCGATCAGTGCGTGGCGCGGCCTGTGTGTACTCAGGCCGCGTGTAGAATATAGAGCTCGTTCTTCATATTTTTATTAAAATGCTTACAAACACCTTCCCGAGTCCAAGGCAGCATACGACATCCCAGATTTCTTTAAATCGACGTGACTACTACGGGGCAAACTAGAAGAAAAGATTGAGACTCCAAAAAGCCGAAAGGACCCACCACGTGCAGCTCGGAGTCGCGAGCGTCAACGCGAGTTGCACGGCAGCGCACGGCCGGGCCCGACGTAACCCCCCACGCTTCAACGCTTCAGCCCGGCGCCTTTCTTGTGGGAATTCGCAGCAGGACTCGCTCTGTCCTGGTTTACCTTTGTTGTTGTCACCCACAGGCTCGAAGATTGCAGTGCATTTTATTTGGTTCCAAAGTCGCTGTAGTTATCGCTTGCATTGTTACCTTTGTCTTGTCGAGGTATCTCTTCTCATACTCAACCGCAACTCCCTTGGTGACGGATCGACGATCTACACCCGAAAACCCGATAGGTGCCTCTAGGACCTAGTGCGAGCCTCAGCAGCTCAGCCGGCTCAGCCAGAGAGCTTTCTCGTGTCCCGACTCTCGACTCGATCTGAGGTCTCCTTCCCCTTTACGGCACCTCTCGGCTTTCCTTCCAGGCCTCCTACATCCCGCACCGGCCGTTTGATTTTTCCTACTACACGCACCGTGTCGCCACCGCCTTCTCTTTCGCATGCCCTTCACTTTGCTGCCCTAGACCGCCGCTATACACCTTGGACCGCCACCGCCGCCGCCGCCTCCCAGCTAGTCGCCGCGGCAATGGCGATGGCCCTGCTCAGCTCGTCCCCGGCTGCACACGACTTTGCCTCCCGACGAAAACCACCCCGAATACACAGTTCTTTGCTCGCCATACCTAGTTCACCGACTGCTGCCTACCATAATGGCGAACTGTCGCCCACGCTGGACTCGTCTTTCGCAAGCTCCATGTTCGTTCACTTTCCTCCCTCGAGGCTGCAGCCCAGCCGCCGCCCGCCTCCTCTCCGGGTGACCACCTTAATCGCTCTCGCTTGGCCACGTTAGCTGACTAGATCCGCTACGTTTTTGTTCATTCTTGCCTTTGCATCCGCTGCTACACAGGTCCTTGTCGAGCGACGCGCCGCTGCCAGCTGGCGCCTCGTTCTGCTCGGCCACGACCGAGCCCGCGACCGCGACCACGACCACGACCGCGCCTCCGCCCGCGGTTGAACGATTCTCAGCCGACGGGTCCCCTGACGGGTTACGCGCGCGCGCGCCTTCCTCATCTGGGTCAGGCCGGGCGGCGTCAAACTTGTCGGGACGTCATAATGCCTTCGCGCCGCCGATCACTTCCAAGCCCAGTCATGTGTTAGCGCCGACAGCGACTTCTTCGCTCGAGTTGGCTCCGTTCGCACAAAAGCCCATCCCAGCCAACAATGCCGATGACGTCGATCGACGCGCCTTCGCCGCCCTCGCCCCCTCCCTCGGTCAATCAACATGTCCTGTAACTTCATCGACACTGGATCGGATCGGCCGCGAAAATTCGGGAGCCACAACAACGACATCAACAACAAAGGGACTTACTGGGAATTCGTCTCCGAGCCCAGCGGCCGCCCTTTCTTCGCCTTTCCTCGGTAACGTCTCGGCGATGGATGTTTCCCCCGCCGGCGCCGCGATCCATTCCCGAATGCGTTCGTCGGTCGCGTCCACCTTCGGCGGTCGCGCGGGTCTCGCGCTCAATCGCACCGAATCGGGATGCTCTACAGCATCATCGGTATCGTTCGCGTCGTCGTCGTCGTCATCGAGCACTTCATCATCCTCGACCACGACCAAGACCAGCGAAGGCGCGTTCGGAAGCTCGGTCGCGGCCCACAGCGAGTTCCCTTTCCTGAAAAACTTGCTGTTTCGCCAGCCGCGACCGTCCATCTCGACCGCTTCTTCGGTGTCGTCCACAGCTTCTTGCGCCGATGATAGCAACGCTTCATATGCAGCAGAGATGATCCCATCAAACAAGCCACGGTCCAGAGAACAAGCCCTCGAAGCCTCGCCCGCGCTCACCTCGACGGCCCCCCTCTCGATTCGGCCCCGGATGACTTCCGGACAAAGTCCGCCCCGCCCTCTGATCAAGCACTATGCCACTGTACCACCTTCCAATGCCGATCGCTTATTGCCGCCTTTCCAGCAATTTCACATCAACGAGTCCTCCGCTCCTGACGGGCAGACCTATGGCGGCAGCACCGACACCGACGAGGACGAAACGGAGGAACAGGGACCCATGGCCCCGCCGCCGATGTTGACCGGGAACCGACGTCGCCACGGATTGCCTTCGGAATGGAGTTCGGGGAGCCTTCGACGTGCTTCAACGGATGGTAGCCTCAAGCCGCCGCCCCATCCTTCGCCTGTCAAGCGAGCTTCGCATCCGAACCTGGGATCGCGACGTATCTATGATGTCAACTCGTCCCCTTCCCACATGGATGTCGACGGCAGCTCACCTGCGACATCACCGGTAGCAATGCTACGACATCGCAATCATCCACGCTCAGTGTCCGACTCGGCCGGCCGTAGGCCCCCCTTGCCGGAATGCGACGGCCAATCACCGCTGCGACCCGACATTGAGGTCATCTCTTCGGACTCGGGCGCGTCGTCGCGACTAGGTGACATCTTCGCCGATGACCTGTCGCCCATTCCACCCTCACGCAAACGATTCCTCAGTGACGAGCGCGATTTTTTGGGGGACCCGGCCTCTCCTTCGCCCGCATTGTGCGCGCCGACCAGCTTGTTCGGGCTCGCGCCGGCGAGGCGACCGATCTTTGAGAAGGCCGTGTCGACGTCAACGCTGCCTGCGAACATCGTGCGACGCCAGCGTTCCTCCGCGACTCTTGGACTAAGGAAGCGTCCTTCTCTCTCGTCGTTTGCTACCATGGGCCCTTCGGTCCCTGCAGGCCCGGCGTCGGCGTCGCTGGAAGCTCTCAGTCCATTCGCCACCGCGGCCGCTGGGTTTAAACGCCATGCCGTCACCTCAATCACGGGGAAACCAAAGCCGATGCGAAGAGCATTCTCGGTTGCGGACGCGGCGGTTCAGCTTGTCAGGCGGGAACACAACGCCCTCGACACCTCCAATCGCGCCAGCATCGCGACCGAGACCCGCGCCTTCTCAGACATTGGTCGGCACGCAGATCCCACCGGTGCAGATCTCTGCAGTGCGATAGCCTCTTCGACCAAGCCTTTGAAAACATTGCAAGATACGGGCTCGCCTGTAACTGGCTTCCGCAGTCAAGAAGCGAAAGGCAAGGTCCTGCCGTGCTTCGGCGTCAAGCAGGACGGGCTGATGCGCATTACCGCGAGCACGCTCAATGACCTGCAATCGGGTCTCTTTGCGTCTCGCATCAAGCGCTACCACATTATCGACTGCCGCTTCGACTACGAGTTCGATGGTGGCCACATCCGCGACGCTGTCAACATTCCCGAGCTCGCTGAAGTCGAGGAGAGCCTACTGCACAACTCGCCGCCCAAACCGAGTACGAGCGAGCAAGCTCCGGGGGATGGCAAGACCGTCCTCATTTTTCATTGCGAGTTCAGTGCGAAGCGAGCGCCTACGACGTGAGTTGTTTAGCTTGGCTTAGCCCTCCGGACTGGTTCTGACCGCTGCACCGTTTCTGCCTCCCATAGTGCTCAACATCTGCGCAAGCAGGATCGACTGAAGAACCACCACGACTACCCCAACATCCACTACCCGGAGGTGTACGTTCTTCAAGGCGGCTATGCCGAGTTCTACCGGTCTTTCCCCGAGCGTTGCATCGGAGGCTACCTCGCGATGGACGATCCCGAGCACATGGCCAAACGCTCGACGCAGCTCAACAACTTCCGCCAGCGCAAACGCCAGTTCCAGCGCGCCAACACCTTCACCTTCGGTCAAGGCCAGCAGGCATCGATGATGATGCAGACCGCGACCATGGCGACGCGACCGCCTCTGCACCCAAGCCAGTCGCATAACATCCGCGGCTCGCTCGACGAAACTTTCTCGTTCCCCGCCAAAGCGTCGACTAACAAGCCCATGTCGATGTCGATGGCCATGGCGATGGATGAGTCTCCCTCTGCTAGTGCTGGGACTGAGAACAAGAACAAGAGCAAGGCTAAGCCTGGCATGCTGGCTTGCCACGAGGATGAAAACGAGGGTGCCGACTCATCATTTGGTACCAACGGGTCCTCGCCTTCTGGGGCCGGTGACTCGCCCTGTCCGGGAGGCAAGCTCTCGAGGCATTCGGTGCCGTTCGGTCGAAAGACGGTGCCCAACTTTGCGCCGGCATTCCGACCTCCGTCGGCGAAGCAACCTTTCGCTATTGGTGGAGGTGGCACGGCTAGACGAACCTTCGAACGAGCTCACACCTCGGCCGCCTTAATGTTCAAGCAATGAGCCCCGCTCCACTTTGTCACCCCTTTTGACGTCGTCAGCATGCTACGAGCCTTTTCGATCATACACCGCACGACAACTGACGAAATTCTCTATCTCGAAAATCATGGACACGAACGCAACGAATACCGGGCTCGGCAGTTTTCGTTCCTCCGCATGTACCGCTTTGACGACCTATTTTCCTATCTACCCCACGACTGCCCTTATCATGCTACCACCAACGACCATCCTGTGTGGGATACCGTCTGTATATACCTGTATTCCCCACTCGCACGATCCCTTCTCGGTCGTCGAGTGTGTTATCTTTTTCTGTTTTTACGGCGCATTCACTTTTACGTTCTCCCTCTCAAAAAAGTCCAGTTGGAAAAATGGACGGACAGCTTTTTTTCCCTTGTTTATTGACTCAATTTCTTTGTGCATACACTTATCCCCCTCTTTTGTTCTCTTGGTTCTTCTCTCTTATTTGTGACTAGTACTCCCTTCACGATGAATCTTGCTCCTTCTTCTTTTTCACGACACTCTGCTTTGCATTTCACAATCCAACGTACGACTCCTCATACCATTCGGTCCACGAGAGTGGGACTGTCAAAACTCAATGTCGAGTCTCAAGAAAAGTTCGTTTCAGTCCGAAACTGAGCTCTCGATTCGCCCTCGATCTAGCACCTGCGCCGACTTGAGCGAATTCTCATCACTCCATCCTTCCCACCCTAGGCATGCCCCAACACGCCCCTCGGGACATAATGTTCCTCAATTCTCTTCCTCTCCTCCTCCGTCAAAACGATATGCGTCGCTTTGGCCAATTCCTCCAAACTCTCCAACTTAGTCGACCCCACAATCGGCGCTGTCACATTTTCATTCCCTGCGACATAAGCAAGGGCGATTTGAGCCATCGAATGACCTCTTTCCTGTGCGATGGCTTGGATCGTTTCATTGATGGCGCGGAGAGCGGCTTGTTCGCGCTCGTTGTTGAGGCCGACGAATTTACCGAAGTTGGCGTCGGTTTCGGTACGGGTGGTGGTTTGGTCTTTCCAAGGGCGAGTGAGGTAGCCACGCGCCAAGGGGGACCAAGGGATGACGCCGACGCCGAACTGAGTACAGGGTATATGAAATGAACATCAGCGACCTTCTGGTAATTCTGGCTTCGACGCTAGTTATCAAAACTGACGAGTTTGCAGGTCGGGAACATCTCCGTCTCTTCATGGCGGTAGATGGCGTTGTAGAAATCCTGCATCGACACGAACTGGGTCTGGTTCTTGGAACTGGCGTAGGCCTGCATCTGGTGGAACTGATACGCGTAGCACGAACTCATGCCGATGTAGCGCACTTTGCCTGATTTGACAATCTGCGTGGGAAATCGGGAGCAACTATATCGTTAGCTGTCGGGGCCACTGGCAGAGACCCAACCGGAATAGTGACTCACGTCATGAAGAGCATCCATCGTCTCCTCGATAGGAGTCTCGTAATCGAATCGATGGCATTGCAAAAGATCGATATAGTCGACACCCATCCTCTCGAGCGAGGCATCGACCGAGTTGAAGATGTGAACGCGCGAGAGACCGTGTTGGTTGGCGTAGCCCTGGCTGTCCGGGTCGGTCAGCTTGGAAGGGTGTGCTTTGGGGTCTTTGGCGACCGTCATGAAGACCTGGTATGAGCGGCGTAGGGTCGATTCAGCTTTGACTCATGCTCTGATAGCCCGGCGAGGCGATCTATTCAGTGAATTTTTGGAGGACCGACCTTGGTCATGAGAACAACGTCTTGGCGAGGGATGTTGTGCACCTTGAGCGCCTTGCCGACGATCCTCTCCGACTCACCATTCGAATACTGTTATATTCGTAACATGGTGCATTTGAGAAAGATAGGGTCAGTCGGATCAAGCTTTTCCAAAGGCCCATTCAGCCGAACGGGAATAAGTTGCACTTACGACATTGGCCGTGCTGAGTAAAAGGAAGGATGGAAAAGGTCAACATCAATCTCTATTGCCAGAGAGCTCATTCGTGGGTGTGCAGCGCCAACTCACTCCCACGTGTTGATGCCGAGATCGAAAGCGGCCTTGAAGTGGGGCAGCGACTCTTGCTCGTCCAAGACCCATCCGGCCCAGTCCTTGTTGCCGTCTGTTAGTGATGGAACGCTTGAGTAATCTCAGAGCTTGGTGATCTTTCACATCGTACTTGCTCTTACTTACACGACATGCAGCCGAGGATGATCTACGAAGGCCAAGTCCACAGAGCGCCGGAATCAGGTGCATGATGTCAGCTGCTAAGTGACACACCTCCACATCGCGTAGGAAGTTGATGCTCACCTTGGACACCTTGAGGCCCGAATTGCCGAGTCGCACGTAGCCGACCTTGGAGGGGAGTTCTTCTGTCATGGCTCGGATTGTCGAAGGATAGTAGGTGTGGTGGAGGAGTTGGAGCAAAGGTAAGAGCTGCAGTGAGCACGATCATCGACAGCGGCCAGGCTGATCTGATCGCGCGGCAACGCACCGGCCAGCAACGGCCTCGGCATTGGCGCGTCCCTTTCAGCTCCACCTCCACTTAAATTGAGTCTTGAGAGCCGACCGGTGAATAGCGCTTATACTATGACATCGCCTCGAGTAGCAGTTCATCACCCAATAGCAGTTTGTACCGTCCAACCTGAGGCAGAGTCTTCATCTTAACTTGAAGTTAGCTTGCCACTGCAGCCACTGCCGAGTGCCGACGCCTGCCGACGCACCACCGACGGGAAATGCCGAGCGGCCGCGGCTCCACCCGTTCGGCTTCTTTTTAGCCCTTCCTTGGCCTTGCTCGACACCTTCCAGGATAACTCACCAGCCCGTACTCTATACGCCAACAGTCACCTCCGGTATGAGCCTCCCCCAACTGCCCAATGTGACCAAGGTATGTCCGGTCCCGCTCCAGTTGTGCCCCCGGCGGTTACCGCATCGTTCGCAGACTGGTGAAGCCCCACATTCGTCTTGGCTCCGGCTAACGCCTTTCGATGTCGAATCGTGCAATCTACTCGTGGTCCGGTGGCGACCTAGCTATCACGCTACGTAACTAGGATCTTGGGACAGAACCCTGGGCGGTATTCCCTTCAGGGCACGAATACGTACCTCATTCATGTCAGTCGAGGCACCGCCGTTCCCCGCTCTTCCCCAAGTCGTATGCTCACGGAGTCGACCCTATGATGCCAACCCTTAGGACCCCGACCACCCCACCTCCCTGATCCTCCTCGACACAGCCCAGGGCATACCCTCCTACCTACCCCTCGTAACCCCCTTCCTCAGCTCTCCCTCCCTCCAATCGATCCAAATCGTGCTCTCGCACTGGCACCAAGATCACGTCGGAGGTCTGAAAGACGTTTTGGAGGTGTTGAAAGGCAAAAAATGGACGATATGGAAACATGCTACTTCCGGTGGAGAGGGGGAAAAGGACCAGGATCGGGAATTGGAGGAGGTCGTTCGGCGGATTGTGCAAGGGGGAGACAAGGGGGACGAGTCGGCTCATTCTGCTGCCCAGACGCTGGTGAAAGGCGGTCGTATCAGGGCATTGAAACAAGGGCAAAAACTCAAAGTCGGTAACGTCGAACTCGACATTCTCCATACACCGGGTCATACGACCGATTCCATCTCCTTACTCCTTTCCGTACCCGAGTCGGACCCGAAGTTATTCACGTTCGATACCGTTCTAGGACATGGCACCGCCGTCTTTGGAGATCTAGGAGCGTATATGGCTTCGTTGAAGTATTTGCTCGAGAGGATGGGCAAGGAAGGGGAGGGGGAGATGGAGGTGTATCCTGGCCATGGGGAGACGATCAAGGAGGGGAGGGCGAAGGTCGGGGAGTACCTTAGACATCGGCAGGAGAGGGAGGATCAGGTCGTCGAGGCGCTCAAGGTGGGAAGTGGCAGTGGCGGGAAGGTACTGAAAGCGAGCGAGTGAGTTGCAGTTGCATTCATGTTGATCAGGATCTTGCAGGCTAACTTGCCTCCCGACTGGGTTTGCTCCACCCCGAAAAGTCTGACGGAATCTATCTACGCCTCGACGATCCCGGACGAACTCAAACTTGCCGCAACGAGGGGGTTGCTGTTGCATCTCAACAAGCTGGAAAAGGATGGTCAAGTGCAGAGAAAAGAAGCTTCGGGATCTGATAAGGATGTGGCACCTTTGCCGGGGTGGAATGATGGATGGAAGTGGGTCGGATCGGGGAGTGGACGGGCCAGTCCGAGTGGGGCCAAGATTTGATTCACAGACGCATGATATTACAACATGGGTTGTACTGCTGTGCGAGAGATGAACGATGCGGAGATGTACAGTGGAGGAAGTTATGAAATGTCGAGGGAGGGGTTGCGACTCTTTTCGATCCGGGTGACTTCTTGCTCGGCTTCGGAGACAATATCGTTCCATTGAACAAACACTTCGGAGAGGGTCGAGATCTGCGCGGTGCTCGTAGACCAGTGCTCAGCTTGAAGGCGCGACTGCAACTTGTGAGCGGATGGACGCACATAATCGTAGTACCGGCTCAAGAGGTTGTGGGTCTTGTGTTCGAGGTCTTGATACGATGCCGCGACGGGTTTGACGTCTTGCTTTGTCCGAGCGAGCTCTGTGCTCAGATCTTGGTGTTCTGTGATGCAGCAAAGGTAGGGGATGAAGATCCGATTGTGCTGATTTCGAGGGATGTAGTGGCGCCACTGGATGATCACTCACGAGCCAGTTCGCCCGCGCCGACGACGCCTTGATCGTCCAGCAGTGCGATCTGCCTCAGTTCCCATTCGAGTTGGCGGATCTCGTACTCGGCTTCGAGGATGAGGCTGACTTTGGAGTGTGGTGTGAGGTCATCGTGGTTTGAGGAGGAGGAGGGATGATGGAATGGCACAGGGGGTACGGTCAGGAGAGGCTCGTTCAGGTCGTCTGCGGGGGTCGCGAAGTAACAAGTCAATGCTCTGCTCGAAGAATGCAACTTGACGCATTGGCCATACCCACAGTTGGCTACGAATTTGCGGAGGGCATCCGTTCCCGGCCCTGCTTCGAGCACGAGGTCGAGCGACGAAGCGAGCTGCGACACGCGACGGGACAACGAAGCCGTGTTCGAGGCTGAGGTGGGAGCGGTGGTCGAAGTGGATGACCGCGTGAGCAAGGTCTCGAGATAGCGTATCCGTAGATCGAGGGCTAGGTCGGGCGTGGACATGGTTGCGGCGGGGACCAGGTAGAGGCTGAAGCAGCGGGAACGGGGTTGGGCGCGACGCGTGATGACGTTGCACGCTGTTGCACGCTGTTGCACGCTCAATCCTGCTCAATCGATTACTAATCAATTTCAGCCTGGATCGGGTCTTGGACTAGTCTTGGACTTTGCCGCGCCAAGCGTCTCCTGAGTCTCCTCGTCTTGTTGCATCTTGCACTGGTCCTCGTACGCGCTCATCTCACGCGGCAGCACTTCTCTGTCTTTCCTCCTGTCGCCCTAGCTTCTGACCTCACAGCCCCGTCTTTCATCTCCGTCGCCGTCTCGCGCCTATCCCCGTCCCGTGTCGGAAGGAGGCGCTTGATCCCGACCTAATATTCGATCCGACGCGCTGCCCCACGATGGCACTGCAGATCTCTTCCCCCAACTCCAACTGGGACCTCTGGCTATCCCCCACCGTCTCCCTCTCGCTCATCATCGAGTCCGAAACCGCGGCCCCTTCCCTGACCCGCTCCCTGTCCCAATTCGTCCTCCTCGTCTTTCGCCGCTCGCTCCTGCAGGAACAGTTGAGCTACGAGCTCTCTCAGCGACCGCTAGGGCAAGGGGAACAGGTTGGAGCCGTGTCGAGCACGACGTTGAGGGTCGTCGATTATGCTTATCACAAGACTGTCGTTGGCGCTAATGTCGGTGCACGAGACTCTCCGAGCGAGGTGGAGGTCGGCTTCACTGACCGCGCGAGGATGTCGCCTACAGAGCGAAAGCAGAGGCACACCCATCTACCCGGAAGAATTCGCAGCGACCATATCCACCGACCATGGGATAGACCAAACCACATCCGTCAGTACCCGACCTCAGTAGAACCGGCGAAGATTTTTTATCCGAACTCACCCTGAGCACCCTCCCCACTCTAGTCCTACCAACTCTTAGTCGTCTCCCTCGAACGCGTCATGGCCATGTACCACCTCGTAGACAATGTCCTCGAAAGGGCGGACACCAACTTCGAAGCAACGCAAGAACAAGGACGGGACGATCTGAGAGAACTGTGGAGCTTGTTGAGGCCGAATCGAGAGTTGCAAGGTTTGTCGGGCAAGTGGTGGGTCGATGTGAGTCCGGTTCAAGGTGGAGGTTGATCTTGAGGACCTATTGGCCCCTACTGAAATCGCCTGTGTGCGGGGCTTGCAGTTGGGATTCCAGTACGTGTTCGCGGAAAAACCTTTTCTTTCGAGAGGTGGAGAGCATACAGAGCTGACCGAGTCTGATACGGGCCCGGCAGAGGAAATAATCCGGCGACAGACTTTCGTGATCTCGGTATCTTGGCGTGAGTAAGAACGCAAAGAACCAAACTCACGCCATTCCACGAGCTAACCCTCTCGTTTCGCTCCTCTCCATTCAGTCTTGACTCGCTCCTCTTCTTCGCACGAACGTACGGCCATCGCGCAGTTCAAGTCGTCGAGGAATCCGTAGAAGGAGGAGAAAATTGGTCGGTTCTTTGCTTGTCCGGACCAACAGGCCGAAAGCATTATTCGCTGATCGAAACGGCTCGAAAAACCGCCAGGTACCCGATGGCGCTCGGGGTGATGCACATGACCGCTTTTGCCTTGGATCTCGCCAAGTCGGCAAGTGTTCTTGCATCAGTACATCACGCCTTTCAAAAGTAACAAAGTGAACTCACCAAAACCTTAACATTGTTTCCGCAGCGCGACCTCCAACTAATCCTCCTGCGGTCATACCAAGCCCCACCAGACGAACCGTTTTCTCGATCAGACCAAGAATCCGCGACCCTCGGTCCTTTCTTGGCGATCGCGTCGGATTTGTACCTGTTGTTCCATTTACATTGGTTAAGAGGAGGGTATACGGTCATGCGTAAGTTTTGGCTAATTTTGTCTTCTCGTGGGGCTTCTTCGGCGCTCTTCTCGATCTATCCCCTCCAGTGAAACGAAGATGTGCTGACGAGAGACGAATCTTCTTGATTCATCACTAGAATTCGAACAAGTCTCGAAAGAGTTCCAATACGCACTAAGGCCGTGGATCCGAAGAGGGGTGATTGATTCGAGGGCCTTGGGGTGGGAAACGGGCAGTGCGGGAAAGGTTGAGTAAGAAGTGGAGCAGTCGATGGGGGTGGCGGGTGGTCAGAGCGGAAAATCCGGTTGATTAGTCTGGTTGTTTTTTGACCTTTGATTATAATCTTGTTGTTTTATTGCTATCTTCCCCAAACCATGGAGCGGATTGATTTTCGTACTTGAACATTCGGCGTCATATCACCTAAGCCGAGGTCAACGTCTCCCAGTGCATACGCCGTCCAGACGCGTCGAGTCGCGCGAGGTCGCGCGTCGCGCTCTCAGAACGAGAGGCCAGATGTCAACCTCTTCTCTTCTCACCGTCTTACCTTACACGCCTCAAGTCACACGCGATTGTCTTCGTTTTCTTCACCCCTCACTCTGGAACAAAAGGGTCGAGCGAGGCTTGGCTCTCAAGGCCCCTTCATCTCCTCCGCAACTCGCAACTGGAACGATTATAACCCCCCAGGAGCAATGATGGAACTCGTGCCCAACACTCCCTCGTCCCAAACTCCAAGTCAGCAAGCTGCCCCAACACCAACCCCGTCCCCCGTCCGAGCTCAGCAACAAACCCATGAAGCGGAGAAGCCTGAGCACTCAAGGATCGATCATGGTGGAGCACAGGACGAGTCGTTCCTGGGAGTGGTGGAAGATTCAATGGCGAGGTCCTTTGGGGAAAGTTATCTGAGGGATTTGTTGCCGCCTACGCAAGTGGTCGAGGAGAGGTCGAATCACAATGTTGGGATCGGGGGAGGCGTGGATGGGGCTTCTGGTACGAAGCAGCGGATAGCGAGTCGAGGGGAACAAGCCGCTGTGCTTGTTCAAGGAACGAGCTCGGTCGAGATCGCTCAGGGTTCGTCGCCGGAACGATCCGGCGAGAGTGGTGGGATAGCATCAAGTCCGAGATATGGATGCGAAGGAGGTGATTTGAATGAATCGTTTCGCACTATGCCGGGGATGGACGCTTTCCACCGTAGAGGAGATGGGAACCAGACTCGGGAGAAACGAGATGAAGGAGTCGAGGACGGCTGGTATCTTACGGGGGAGCTGATGGGCGAGATGACGATGGAGATGACGAGAGTTGGCGGAGGGATACAGCAGCCACAGAATGGGATCGATCGATCGGGAGTCGATGTGGATGATCTCTCGGCGGCGCAGAATTCGGCGCTTCTCGATCGACTTGCGGGAGGAGACGACAACGAATCGAATCAGATCAAGGAGGGACGCGGGGGAGAAGAACAGGTCTCGCCATCTCAGAAAGAGAATGTAGTTCCGTCCATCAACATCGGTCGTCGTCCCAGTCCATCGCCCACACCCTCAGCCTCAGCCTCAGCCTCGAGACCCCCACCACCGGTTTCTGTTTCCGCATCCATCTCACCCGACCGCGAGGAAAGTGCCTACCCTTCCTCATCCCGCGCCGTCGCAATGAACCTTCTCACCGGGCGATGCTCGACGAGCAAACTTGGGACGGCTCGATCGATGACAGAGCCGACGCCAAGTGGCGACTTCCACGACGAGGTGCTGCTGTTGCCGAGGGCGAGGAGCGTTCACGACGGGCTCTTGGAGATTCCGGAGATGGATGGACCGCCCGTAAGTTCGGGCTAGCAATATATAGAGGATTACATTGCCTGTACCTAAATCGAGTATCCCTCAGTTCAGACTTCCACGCCAGCCCTCTCCAATGCCGCACCTCCCGACCCTCCTCGGACGATGGCTCGGCAACGGTCCTACAGTGCCCACCCGCCCCATCTCGCATTGGCTCGTCCCGCTCGTGTCGGTTCGAAGCACCCCTCGCTTCCGATGGACCCACCACGAGCATTGTACCAGTCCTCCGCGGTGATGCGTAATCGAGCTCCGACGCCTCCGAGAAGAAGTAGAGTCAAGGATCCGATGGAGGATACGCAGGAAACACCTTCCGAGCTGGACCCCAAGCCAGAATCTGAGGCGCTGGGCACGTCCACGCGGTCTGTGTTTGGTGTTCGAGTGGGGCACGACGATGATGGGGTCATGAATGGGGATCTTGAGCCTACGCAGATCGAGGCGGATGAAGGAGGGGAGAAAGACATGTCGATCGATGTGACCATGGGTGCCGGGCGAGAGCGATACCAAGGTGAAGCGACCGATGAGGAACCCGATCAGAGTAAGGACGGGGATAAAACTGTTTCGACGCCGCGAGCGAGTGATGGACCCCCGAATAAAATGTCGCCCACGTTGTTGTCATCGAGTGACGTCGACGTGGACAGTCTGGCGACTCGAGTGACCGTCGAAACAGAAACGTACCAACTCTTCGCACCCGCTGCACCGGGTGTACGATTCATCACGCCCACGTCCACGGGAGCCAACATCCAAGACGTGACTATGGAACCATTGGCGAGCTCGGGCGTGACTACCGAATCGAGTCAAGACGTCGATCATCTTGCGGGGCTGTCGCTTGGGTTAAGTGAGATCGGAGCGATGAGCAGTCAGCCGGCGCCGACGCAATTCGAGATGCCGGCGACGCAGACGTACGATATCGAGCGCGCGGGACCGTTGTCCTTTAAACAGCAGGAGTCGATGGGTGAGTCCGCCAGATGTCTCAGT
This sequence comes from Microbotryum lychnidis-dioicae p1A1 Lamole, assembly GCA_001244265.2. Lineage (NCBI taxonomy): Eukaryota > Fungi > Basidiomycota > Microbotryomycetes > Microbotryales > Microbotryaceae > Microbotryum > Microbotryum lychnidis-dioicae. Next base: position 563,759 of record CDLV01000007.1, read on the forward strand.
TCTACATCCTCGAACTTACTTCGAGCTCATTTCCCCGCAGACCTTGCGCGTAGCCTTCGATCATTTGAGCACGACACGACCGAAGCCCCCCACCCACCTCGCGCACCACCTCGAGGCAGGAAACTCGAGCGTATCGCCCCACCGCCGACGCCTGCACTCGTTCGAGCGCACATGAGCAAGGGCTCGGGTCTTGAAACTCTGGATGCCCAAATGGACCCTACGCAAATCGAAACGTGCATCTCCAGCCCTGCTGTGCATCAGGCGGGTGCCGAGGCGGTGCCGAGTAGCATCGCGCTTTCGACACCATGGTCATCGAATTCCGCCACAGAGCCTCGCTCGGAAAGGGAGTCGACGAGACCCTTGGGCGATGCCGCCGAGTCGCAAGATCCCGAAGGTCATGCTCAAGTGCTCGTACCGCCCAGTGAGGAACCGACCCAATTGTCCTCTGCTGGCCCTGCTCCAATGGAAGTCGACGAGGAAGCGTTCTCCGAGGTCGGCACATCGCTGCCCCTCAACTCTCGACCCCCATCGATCGCTTCAGGTCTTGTCGTCAAGGAATCTGTGAAAGAGCCCCAGTCTGTGGTTGTTCCAAAAAAAAAACAGAACGCCGTCGTCAAGGGTAAAGGCAAGAAGAGAGCCGAGCCCCCCGTTTCGGATGGTCCTTCGAGCGAATCGTTCGACCCAATCGACAGCCTTCCCCGCGCGCGCATCCGACGTCCGTCCGCACGACTGAGGGACTCGATCGGAATGAGTGTTCAACCGGCGATCTTGAGAAACCCAGCATCGACGGACCCGGATGTGACGCTGCCTCCACTTCCTGACTTGCCGGCAACGTCTTCGCTTTCGTCTCTGCCGCAATCACTCGTTACCAGTCACGCAGCCGTAGCTGAGACGCGATCGTTGCTTCCGCCCGGTGAGGCGAATGCCAACGCCATGTCTCGAACTGCCAAGCGAAGAAAGACGGGAACACCGACCAAAGTGAAGAAGGCGTCCGCCGGACGGAAGGCCAAGACCTCTCTGGAATCGAAGCGCAAAAGTGCTGTTCCATCCACTTCGAGGGTCACGCTTGATGAGGGCGCTCCAACTGTCCATTTTGACGAGCGTCCAAGTGAGCCCATCGATCGAGATTCATCTCGCGCTACTTCTGTAAAAGCATCAGATACAGCCTCCCGAGATGTCAAGCCCCATTTACCCAAGTCCAAGCTGCCCTCAACGGCCCCGTTCGATCGAGTTTTTGGGCTGTGGCGTGACAACTCGTGGCTCTACCCCGCAACGGCAATCAGCGTCGGTGGAGCTCGGGTTCACGTTCGTTTCGATGACGGATCGAAGGGGAACCTCAAGTTCTCAGAAGTGCGACGCCTCAAGTTGCAGCGAGGCGATTGGGTTCGTTACGTCGGGGACGAGGCGGGGGACACGGAAACTCAAGTGACAACGTTGGCGGAGGACGTTCGCGTCTACCGCATCGAGTCCGAAGTCGACGGGAATGACGTGCAAGGTCATTGCGAGCAGGACGATATTGTCGCAGTGACGCCAGCTCGTGTGCCCTTGGCGGACCAGCCCGAGTTGGCCAGGCAGGGCCAGATCCAACGCTTGCTCGTTTGCGCGATCGCCATTCCTCCGCAGCACACGGCACAGTTCGACGATCGTCGTCTAACCGCCGTCGAGATCGCTGGCTTCGAAGGTAAAGCCCCCGTCTCGGTCAATTCTCCGACGCTACTTTCGATTCCACCGCCGGACAAGGTAGAACCGCTGGTCGTTGCTCGACAAGATGGGGCGGGGTCGTTGTTCGCTCGCATGGCTTTCATCGTCACTTCGACTCGACCTGAGCAAGAGAAACGAGCCTTCCTCGAATCGATGCACGGCCATGGTGCGACCGTCATTGATGTACAACACTTGTACACCGTCGAGACTGAGAGTAACAAGGGTGGAGGAACCAAGATCAAGTTCCAGGTGGATGGGCTGAGGGACATTGACACAATCCTCCTCCTCGCCGATCAACCGCGAACGAGTCCGAAGTTCCTCGCTGCACTCGCGTTGGGCATCCCTTGCGTTTCCTCCGTGTTTGCGACTGATTCGATCGAGCAAGTGAGTCCCAAATGCTCGACCGAACCTCGGTACAACATTGAAGCTGATCAGCATCCACATCCCTCCAGAGCGCCCGTTGTGACTGGAAGCAATACGCCATCTCCACCGGGCACGTGCAATCGCTCAACGCCTCGTCCATTTACACCCAATACCGAGCCATGTCAAGGCCCTCCTTCGATGCCGCCGCTTTGGCCCAAGCCCATCGAGAAGGCTACGGCGTCTTCAACGCTCGTTCGTTCCTCTTCGCATTACCAAAGGCGCAAATTAGGAGCGTTCTTTCCATCGTCGTCGCTGCGGGGGCAACACGATTCCATGTCGTGGCGTCGGCTGAAGCGGCCTCTTCTGCTATAGGGTACGATCATATTGTTTTGGAAGATGGGAGCAAGGTCCCGAGTGGACTAAAGAATCACTCAGGCGTGGCTTCGATGACATGGATTAAACAATGTTTGATCGCGGGGAGGTTGTTGGCACCGGCGATGATGCGACCGGTTCAAGTCATCGAGGTCGGACACTGAAGGCTGTTGATGGCGAAGGCATTTTCTGGATTATTGTGCTTGTTGTACTTTTGCAATCGCATCGCATTCAGTCCCGACCACCATCATCCTCATCAAGCAGGTTCACGCCAGAGGCTTTCAATTCGAGAAACTGGTGCAATCATACAAAGTATTAGAGAGTTATAAAACAAGCCACAACTGTCGCCTTTCCTCAGCAATTCCTCAGACCACCACGCTCGAACTCTCTCTCCTGACCTTGGGCAGCGAGTCGAAAGCCAGATAACTCCAACCCTCCTCATCGTCGACCGAACCAAACATCTCATCTGATCCTGGCCCGGCGTCGAGCGAAGAACCGTCGTTAGAGGTCCGCGCTAGCATCCCTTCGAGACCTTCATCACTCGATTCGCCCTTGCAAGGTGTCATGGCCGATGAAGGCCGCTTCATCACGACCGCTTCGACGACGAAGCGTTCCTCGTTCTCATCCTCGCTCAGGATTCTCGGACGATGGGAAGGGATCGATTCGGTCAAGATAACTTTGGGACGAGTGGGGGCTTGCTGTTTGGTCGAATTAGGTGGTCGTCGCGTAGGCGCATAGGTCTCTTCTGGAGTCGAGCCTGGGACCTGCCCCGTCGAGGGACGAAAATTGCGCGGCTGTCGAACAGCTCCTGCTTCGTACTGACGTATCGCACGAGCCTTGTTGAAAGTCGACGATTCCATAGACTCCATATTGGGTCTCGGATACCCCGTCGCGACGATATCTCCCCCATAATTCCTCTGCTTCACTCTTCTCGCATCTCGTTTGTTTCGCTTGAGAGCGGCTCGTTCTTCGGGCTCGCGTTCGGGGTTGGGCGGATTCAGTTGCTTGATCGTGATGGGTGAAGTTCCAGGGTAGACAGGTTGAATCGCGGTGGAGCCGACATCAAACGAAGTAAAGCCAAGAGTCGAAGAGGAAGGAGTGGTGTCCGCCTCATGCGGAGGAGTCGTGCTGGAGATCTCGCTACCTCCGCCGGCACCACCGAGCAAAACGACCCGAGAGATGCGAACATGACCTCGTCCGAGGTGGGAGAGCATGAGACCCAACGTATCGAGCGTTTCTTGCATATCGACTCGACTAAGTCCGACGAGCGTCCCCGCATCGAGCACGCCGAGTTCGTACACGGCGCAGCCACCGCCTTCGATCAGACGCCACTTGAGCTGGGTCACCAATCGTGCCAGACGATGCGGGGTCGTCGGGGTCTTGAGCACATACTTGTACTCAATATGACCCGTCTTGTCTGATTCGGGTCCGATCGTCCGTACACCTTCGGGAAGCTCTTTCCTGGCTTGCATGATGAGACCATGGCCAAGCGAGAGGCCGTCAAAGTCTTCCTCAAGGCCGTTGGACAGGAGAGTTTCGATCGAGTCGCTTCGACGGATATGCGGAGGCGACCGCTCGAGTGCCCGGTCGTCAGGCGTCCCCGGAGCCGAGGTCGAGCGCGAGGAGAGGGACAGAGGCGAGTGTGATAGAGACGAGGCGGATGACGATAGATTTCTCCAAGGCTGTGGGGGGTTCGAGATGCGACCGGCGTCAGGATCAAACCTCTAGTAGTACCAGGGTCAGACACTGGCACTGTCGGCGCGTTCCGTCGATCGCGGCGCGGTGGGGCCGGAGGGTGAAACAGCCTCCGGGCCGCGGTAGCGCCCCCAAAGGACTGGGCCGTTGCAACCGGGTCAAGACATCTCACAAGAACGTACCGAGGCTAACCGGGGAGACTCGCACGGCTCTTCGCCAAACATGGTGAGGATAGCTACCTGCGCAATGGGCTCTGTGTGGCGTCAGCTGAGATTGGAGCAGCGCATGGTGTGAGTCATCGCGAATACCACACCCGAATGGCCGACTAGTAACTTGCGCCGGCTACCACAGTAGGAGCTGCACCACTACCAGTCCAACAACGTACGACAGTGATCCAAGTCAAATACGGTTCCCTTCTCGACAAGTTCGTGACTTCTTTGGAATGGGAACGTCTGCAGGAACGCGTTCGACCTCCCGAGGTCGAGGGGCGGATGAATGCGCGTATATCGAGCTGCAGCTGGGGGTGCGGGGTGCAGCCTGAGGCTGTATGTTGGGCGGATATGGAGAGCAATATGAGGTGTGCGCTGATTCAAGGTGATATCCGATCGATCATTGGGAGAGGTCCGTTGATGCGAGCTGCTCGAGACTTGGCCGTGGTGGTGGGTGGCGGAGGGCGAAAGCAGCTGCTCGTCAAGCGAGTCACGTCCATTGTCGCGTCACGTGCAATCTCGTGCAATCAAGCGGGCGAGCACGTGCAGCTCGTGAGGCCGAGACGAGTTCAAAACACCAGTTCGGAGGCTCATTGCCAGGACATGTCCAACAAATCTCCAATCCAAAATAAACTTACTGCGCAAGTGAGGTTAACGCACGGCAATAGGAGGCTAAAGGGGTATATGTAAGGTATATAATCGTTTGCTCAAAATTGGCTTGTCCAGAAAGCAGACGCGCCGGAATCCGCAATAATTCGTCAGAGATGTGACCTAGCTTCCAGGTCATTACTTCCCCCTCAGTATAGGAGCCTTGAAAGACATCAAGCTCTCAGCCCGATGCAGTCCAGCGAAGCCGGCCGTGGTCGCATCGCTAACCTCGGACCTAATCGAGTCGCCTCGCTGCAGCCTCGACGACGAGTGCGCGCCGACATTCGTGACCGGGTCACGCGAGAGGAAGGACGAACCTTGCGCCGTACCGGCCATGGCGTGCAAGGTCGCCGAACGGTTTTCAAGAGCGGTAACCTTGTTCCTCACTGAAGGTAGCACGGCCGTGGCGGCGCCGGGTCGGCGAGACGGTACAGGGGCTCGAAGGTCACCCATCGAGCGAGGCGAACGAAGATTCGGCGATGAAGGGGAGTGACGCACTTTGCGGGGTACAAGGGGCGGAGCCAGCGTCGAATGGCGCGAGCGAGGGGAGTCAACAGGAGCCACAACAGAGATCCTAGGCGACGGCAGAGTCGAGGTCGAGGATATGGGATAGTCCGCAATACGCGGTGAGGGTACGAGCGACACGCGTGCCTTGACCTGCCCCGGCGCCACTGAAGACGTTTCGTAGGCCTCGGCCAATGATTTGTTGGATGCGCGTCGAACAACGCCCGGAGAACGCTTCAACGACGACATGGACGCCTTCTTATTCAGCTCAGCCCGTGCCATGGATGCCTTGGTCGGACTAGCGAGCGTGGAGCCCGTCGCTGTCGGTCGCACAGGAAGGGGTCGGGGTCCTCGCTTCGCTTTCATTTCGGATTCGGCTGCAACTTGTAGAGCCGCTTTGGACGGCTGGCGACGTACCGGAGACCGAGGGGAGGCTAATGTCGGTGCAATGACCGTCGGCGCGTCGAGTTTCGCTTTGATCGGGGAATCGAGCGTCGCAAAGGCGAGCACATCGGAGTTCTGAGACGTCCTTGCGGCGGTAGTCGTGGGCTTTGTTGGGGATCTCGATCTCATCGATGGCTCGGACAGACCTTCAGGCTGACGGAAGATGGACTCTGGCGTCGTGAGGTCGAGGACGGAGCGAGGTCTAGCCGGACGATGCGCGGCAGCTGGTTGCGCAGCCTCGGCGACTTCGTCCTGGACATCCTCCGCTCCGTGGTCCAGCTCGCCGTCGTCATCGCTGAAGTGGGACTGTTGCTGCTGGTGCATGACGGCGTTGAGCTCCTTGAGCTCTTCCTCTGAGGAGAATGCGCCTGGCAGTCGGCCCAGCGGGCCGTACATGTCGTCCGGGACTTCGTCGAGATCGTCAAGTTGGATGCCATCCTGGATATTGTGAGACGCCTGGAATGGATCGGACGGACCATCAAAAAGTTTTTTCTCGCCCCCACCTGCGTAGTAAGAATCCTCCTTCTCTTGCTCGCCTTGGTCGAGGTCGCCCGTGTCCTCCCATCGCTCGATCGCGGCGTAGGATTCGACTGAGCGCAGACCACTCTCTTGGCGCTGATGTCCTGTACGACGAGCAGTAGCGGATGCGATGGCCGACGAGATACATTCGAGCGACATCTGATGGGTGAGTTGGCGTTCGATAGCCTTGCCCACAACGACTTGGCCTCGGCGGACAGGGGGTCCGGGAGCCTTGGCAGACTCTTCGGTCTGAGGTGGGGCAGGAACGTCCGGTAAGGGTGACTGGGATCGAGACAGGCTTTCGGTGTCGATCGAGTCGACCGAGGGGACACGAGAGAGCCGCGGTCGGGCGATGGTGCGAGTCGCGGTTGGCCCTTCGATCAGATCTGAGAGCTGCAAGGATTCCACGCTGGGCATCTTGTGCGCCGAGGGTCTGGCCCCGTTGGTAGATGCCCGAGGCGCCGCGGCAGAGGTCTCGCTCAGACCCCAGTCCTTGGCTAGTGACTGTCCTTCTGTTTGTGGCAGTGGAGATGCAGACCCAAGATGGCCTGGAGGCGGGTCGAGCGAGACGAAATTGACGATGCGGATCGGAATCTCGGCAGACACGTCTCCGGACAGCGAACTCCCGGCGGCAACCTTGAGCACAAAGCTGACCTCGAGATGTCGCCCACGCGCAATGGAAAGCTCGTCATTCTGTTTCAGCAACATCTGGTGTAAGAACCTTCCAGCCAGATGATTGGATCTTTTCGTGACGCTTCGGCTTACCGGGATTATGAGCGAATGCGAGAAATCAGCCGTTTCACCTGCTTCGACGCCGAGCCAATTTCCTTTCGCAGTCACTCCCTTGGAACCCTTCTTGCCCATCTCCAGTGTCGTTTCGGCGACCTTTTTCCGCGTAGATTGCGATGTAAACGGTTCTGCGAAACCTTCACTGGAGGCAGAGGGTTTATCACCCGGTCGCAAGACAACCGTATTCCGTAAGAGACTCAGTGTCAGGGATTTGATCTGGGGTAGAACCAGATCTCGTCAGTTCTATCTCCCGTGTGAATTTGCCAGGGAATCTCATTCAGCTGCGGCTTCACCTTTCTGTTGGACTCGTTCTCGACTCTGATTTCGACATAGCATCGTTGTCCAGCGACCCATGTCTGCCGGTGAAGGCTCGCTTCCAGGTTGACCTTGCCACTCCCACCCATGAAAAGACTCTTTGAGGCTCTAGCCGTGTGGGGCTTTGGTGAAGGTGCCAGGAGGATTGCTGGGTTGTAGTAAGGGAAGATGTCGACGTGTCGGTAAAAATGAGCGATCGAACGATCAGAGCCATGCTTGGACTTGAGCTTGACAGAGGCGATGACGATGTAGCGGACTACGCCTTGTTTGCATTTCCAGCCGCCTTTTGCGCCCTTCCCAACGGGCAGGCTCATAGCGAACGGAACCGCATGGTCGCCCAGCCGCCCCTTGTGGAAGCCCTCGTCGTCGCCCAAGGGGTCGCAGAAGGGCAACGATCGGTCCTTCGCGTTCGTTGTAGACTCGATGTGGGCAGCATGGTGGTAAAAGACATGCCGTGCTTCTCCAGAGGCCACCTCTGTTCGACAGCAGACGGGCGAGTATGAGCGGGTCTAGTGCAAGGTACAGTCTGGCCACTACAGCAGTTTGACTCACCTTCGAAGCCAACAACGCGGACCTTGGGCTTGCTGATGTAGACCTCGTTTCGACGCACACGCACATCGACTCGTCCTTTCATTAGTCCGCCTTCGACGAGGAGCGACGAATTGATGAGCAAGTCGAGCTCTACTCGGGGCGTCTTGGTCGAGCTCTTGAGGCCTTGCTCGAGTTCCGCTGGAGCATCAACAACCAATGCAGAACTCGATGTGTTGGACCGGGCACGAGGCCGAGCCGCAGACGCAGCACTCGACGTGGTAAGGGCGCTGGAGAGGGCCGGCGAGTCGGCAATGGTGGCAAGATTTGCGATAGACGCTGCTCGTTTAGAGCCTGGCGCGAGCAAGCGATCCAGCTCCATACTCCGGCGGAACGGATTCGCTCCGGCCGTCATCAAGGTCCCCTGTCGTTGGAGACCCGCGGCAGTCAACTCCAAGCTGTCTTTCATCACTGTCGCCGTAGCGAGATTTTCTCGTTCCGCCGAGAAAACCGTTCCCACACCCGCTCGTGATGCATCGGTCGCATCAAAATTTTCGAGAGATCGCCGACGGGCACCCATGTCCGACTTGCGCAAGTCTGAAATCTTTTGTTGCTTCAGCTTCTCGACCACGGCTTCGAGTTCAACGCTCGGCACGCGGTCCGTCGCCGACATCGACTTGGATCGCAGTCGAATCGCTTGCGCTCTAAAACTCGTGGGTCGACGCGGAGCGGGTGGACCTCTGTCGTCATCATCGACGACGGCATTTGACACGCGATGTGATCGCTTTCGCTCGGTTTGTGCAACGATGTAGTCGTGTTGCTCCTTCAGACGGCGCTCGAGGTGTCGACGCTGCAGGCCACCGGCGCTGCTCGGCACACTTTCGGGTGAAGCATCCCCTTCAAAAGCATGCCGCTCTTGCTCTTCGTCATCGGTGGCTTCGTTGGGGTTAAGGTTGGAGGGCTCTTGCTGCGCGTATCTCTCGCCGAGTTCGACCATTGATTGTGCGCGAGTCATCGCCTGTCGTCGGATACGCTCCTGCAAAAACTGCGGCAAGCGAGACGGGGATCGGGACCCAGGATAACTCTCGGCCTCGTGGCCATGCTCCATTTCCGTATCATGCCTGGGATGAGCCCGCAGGTAGGGCATATGCTGTTTGATCGGCACAGGATTCGGCGCCGCTCGAAGCTCAACGACATGGGGTGGCGGCCACGGTGCTGAGAATGCTAGCGCCGACATGCTCTGGGCATGCCGGAATTGTGGGTGCACCGAGTACCCCTGATCGTTTCTTGCTGTATGCTCCAAGCCCGAGGATGAGGGAAGCGACGACAGCGACGAAGGAGAGAGCAATTGTGAGTCGGAATCCGACGAAGCTTCGAATTCGGACATGGGCGACAAATATTGGGCCGAGACCGGGGGGGCGTGAAGCCCATGCATGCTGGGAAGGTGATTTTGTTGATGCAATTGTTTCTGTTTCTGATGATATTGCTGGTGGTGGATAGGGATGGCGTTGGGCCTCGGATGCTGATGTCGGTGATAGGAGGGAGCTGAACCGGCACTTGAGTCGGCAGAGTCCTCGCGTATCATGACCTGCGCAGCCTGGGGACCGGTTTGGAGGTAATACTGATTCATACCTCCATCATAAGATACCGATCCTCTCACGATGCGCTTGAGTTGCGGCTGGGTGAACCGGGGGTCCTGCAATGACGCATGCGATCGAGCATCGGGATATTGTTGAGCGACGAAGACGGCGGGTGGATTGTTGGCAAGGTGGTCTAGAAGGGCCGAAGGAACAGGTGATGGACAAAAGGTGATACCAAGCCCCGATATGGCTGATGAACCCGATGAAGAGGCGGGCCCCACCATCTCCATGCTGTCGTCAACCGGAAAGGACCGTTGCCGTCAGTTAAGTCATCTGCATCCTGCCTGGGCTAGGGGGAGCAGTGGCGGAACCGGAGCCCGATCACCCAGTTACTCCCACGGATACTTACGCTTCGAGATGCGGCGGTCGATCAAGCCGAGTAGGGGCGGAGTTGTGCTTGATGGCCCCGGATAGAAGTTGTGAGGTCGGGTCAGAAACGATCTTACGAAGGACGCAAAGGTGCGAGCTGCGAGTGCCGGGATGAAGCGAGACGAGGACCTTTGGCGAACGAGGAGTGTAGAAGAGTGTAGATCGGTCCTCAAACAAGGCTAGCGCGGAAGCGCAGCTGCGACTGGCAGCAGCTCAACTCACTGACATCACTGGCACTGTCTGCCCTGGTTTAATTGTAGTACCCGCCCATGCCTATCGCTTTGAAACCGGGAGCTGTGGGTTTAAAAAGCTCAATTGGTCAACAACATTGGTTTGGACAGCCGAACCGGAGGGTTTAGAATAACTGGCAATTCAAACGATGACGTCGCTGAGTGGCCTTCAAGAACCTTATTTCGGCAGTGTAGTCGGTATGTCTCATCTCTTCAACTGCTCAAGGGTCACTGAGGCGGACTCGAAGCCTTGTGACGGGATGGGTGCGCACTTTGCTGGGCCAAGTGCGGATCTCAGACGGCCGTGGGCGGACAAGTGTCGGTCACTTGTGCGCGCGCACATGAGACTGCGATCCGCACATGAAAGTCATAAGTCTTGCAACCTATGAGGTATCATGTTCTGGTTGCAGGATCAACCTGAAGATACGAATAGATATATTTCGCAGTCACCTCCTCCGCAGCTCTCCGCAGCTCTCCACAGCTTTCCGTTTCGGACAGCGACCCTCTCCTTGCGTCGCGGGATACACACCTCCTCCTGCCCGTACACTTCAATCACAAGTATAGAACACGAGACTTCGCAACATGTTGTAGTCTCGCTTGCTTCGTCGAAGCGCCTACGACCGTGTTGGTAGGATTGGCGACCTCCTTCGCTTTCGAACGCCGAGTGGCTCGCTACTCATCACGCACGGCCAGCTGCAGCAGCAAGACCGCCCGCCTCACCGGCTACCACCTACGTGCGTCCTTGTGCGTCGGGACCTAGAGCTGGCTTGAGCTCGGCGTGACAGCCGGTCCCAACAGATTCCTAAGTATTCTATTCCAGCTTCCAAGTCCGTCCAAGACCTCCCGCATCTCGCTCTTCTTAGCGAAGCACTCGAGCTCACGCGACCGAGTGACACCCAAACGAGCCGATTAGCTTGCGTACGGACGGACCGTCGCCGGCGATCGCCTGCCCGCCAGCTTGACGGCGCACTCAGCGCAGCCACAAGCTACGGCAGCCCGCTCACTGATACATTGTCGCTACGTGCGGTACTTTTCACAGCCGTTACGGACCTCAAGCAAGACTGTTGATCAGCTCCGATCCATATCGCCATGCCACAGATGCGAACTATCGTCCCGTCGGGGCTCAACGAGTTGCTCGCGTACAAGTTCCCGCCAAACGCCTACCACTTCGTGCCGCGCGAGCGCCTCTCCTCCGAGTCGCGCCTGACGACTCCAAAGCCTAGTTCGTCTAGCCTTTCGCGCTTGACCACGTTCCGAAGATCGCTGGGCGAGGAGCTGCCTTGTTACCCCCTCACTTCTGCATCGCACGATCCTTCTCTCGTCGATCGGGTTGGCCAGGGCGTGAAGCGAGGGCTCCAGAGGTCCCGGACGGGCCTAGACACGCCTCTTCCGTCTTTCGTCTACTCTTGGTTCGATGACTTTCTGTATTGGCGGCCTCTGACCCTGTACGAAACGGACAACGACTTCGCAAAGACTCATCTACGGAGTCTTATAAAAGGCGTCGTCCGGGAGACTGTCTCTCAACTAGCGGATCGCCCGGTCGCAATCTCGCAGATTTTTTAATTCACAAATACCTCGGTCAAGACGGACTGCCCACCCTAAAAGCCTGGGTGCGCGGGGACAGTTTCAATAACAAGATTGCTTGCGAGATCAACTCGGTCGGCAAACTCGAAAGCCAGGGCGAACTTTCATCTAGAGCACAGACGCCGAAGCTGTGGCTCGGATTTGGGTCAGGTTGTCCGACTGACTTGCGCATTTTCGACAGCAATGGTCGCTCGATAATGCTTTCGGAGAGCGAGGGCATGAGGCTAGCCAAGGTGAGGCTACTACGATCTATAGAACATCGGGCGGGATGGCAACACCTAACTCTTCTGAATGCTGGTGTTGACGGTTCTCTCAGATGTCTCTCCAACTGTATCAAAGCAACGCTCGATTCGGCGTCTTTTACGCCCCTCCGTACTTCGTCCTTTGCGAACTCGGTGAGTATGCCTTCCTACTATTGGACTGGTGGCGTATCCATATCTTGGGGGTGACATATTGCTAATTGCGGATGTTTGCGCGCGCAAAACTCATTGCTAGTCATTGAGAATGGCCGCACTCACTTGTTGACCAGTGAAGTATGCTCTTCGGCCCTCTTGCCTGACGAGGACCTTCCCACCGGCGCGGCGCCAAGATCCGAAAGCCTCTTCTCCACTCTCGTCTCGCTGTTTATGAGTGCGCATGCGGATTACCCGATCGAGGGTCCACCCGAGGAGATCAGAAGCGTTCTCAGGCGAACGACAGAGAAGCTAGAAAGCACCCCGTCTGCACCTGTGCGATCTCCCCCGATCAGACTGGCTCTCGACGACGTTGCAGGCCCGTTCCTTGTTGATCGAAATGCTCCGGTGTCGCTGCGTCACGTCCCGGGTACTGCAGTAAGCCTTCACGTGCCTTGCTCTCTCTCTCTTGATTTAACGTATCATTTTGGGCATCAGCTTACTGCCTCTCTCGCACCTTGGCATCGAGCAGATCATCTGTGGGTCGGAAGCGAGCAAGGACACGGGTATGTTTGCTACTAGGGTCGAGCTTGAGTGCCATGGCGATGTGAGTCATGCCTGCCCTTTCGGCCATGTGTTACACGTACTTCACTGATCAGTCCTCTTTCCACTTACTGCAGTTCTTCTCCGCCGACTTCGATGAGAACAAAGCAGCAGAGATCTTGCCCTGGGTCAGGACACCGGTCGGGGATCGCGCTCGTCTGGATCGACTAGATCTCGTCACTGAGCTTGGCAGGGGTCGAACTGCCACGGGATGGACGGCTCGATGGTCTTGCCGCTCAACGGCCGAAGTTCCGGACGCATCGGCCTCGAATGATGCTCCCGCTCGAATTCAGGGTGGTCTCGTCGCCAAGGTCGTCTCGGCAGAATATGCGCCCTCGATCGCGCAAGAGTACTTCATCTATACGCAAGCTGTTCCGTCGCTCTCGGCCGCTGCGCAAGCCTACTTTCCCATGTTCCATGGCCTCTATCGCAGCGGTTCAGATGGCCGCGCCTACGTCCTATTGTTGGAAGACGTGGGGCGCACGGTCACCCGGGAGCAGTGGGAGGCGGACACCGAATTGAGGCGTAAGATTGAGTGAGTGTACTCCGAGGCGCAGTTCGTCTGGTTCGTCAACACTGCGCAGTGGCTGACTGAAAGCGGTTCTGCGTGTTCCTCGTTTTACCAGTGAGGCGTTCAAAGCCCTCGAAAATGAAGGCGTCTACCACGATGAACAGAGGTATCCAAATCCAACTATCCGTCCAGACGGTCGCATTTGCCTCATCGACTGGGGGATGGCGAGCTTTTATTAGCGATCGTGACTCCGAACACCATTCAATGAACCCGCCTACCCTTCAATCGGAGTCGACCTTGTGAGCGAGCTTGAAACGATCCGGGGTGTCACGGAGCGGTAACGGGATTCCGTCGGAATGGTCATTTCAAATTGTCAAGGCCAACAGCAGTGATAACGGCAGCAGGTTCCGGACCTCGACGACGAGTCCGCGGCAGCGGCGGCAGACCGCGACTTAGGCGCCTCAACGACAAGACACCTCGGGCGATTGAACAGGTCAACGACAGCCGCTTCGGCAGATCTCTCTCATCGATAAAGCGCTGTCGGGTAAATCCAGTACTTTGATGTCCCAAGGATTACTTCTCAACGATAATGCATGCGGCAGAAATGCACACGGAGAACCGGATCCGGCGGGAGAAAGGCGGCTAAGGCCGGCTCACGGGAGGAAGAGGAGGCGATCATGAACATGCCTTCACTTTTGCGCCGCGAGGACTCGGAATACGACGAGCAATGGTGGGTAAAGTAGGGCGGATTCGGACGGAGGACCGGGCCAGACGAGGGAGAGGCGGGAAGAGCGGCTGACTGAGGGAGTGAGGCGGTGAAGGGAAAGGAAGAGAAGGGAAGGGAGCGGAGCGGTTCGAATGACTAGGACGTCTCGAGGGAGTTGGCTTCTTGTTCTCAGGTAGAACACTTCTAGGATCCAATCCAGCATCTTACCTGGATCTCACTTTCTGCGTGGCGCAAGTCTCGTTCGGCATCGTTCTCCAGTTCCAGTCTTAGCGTTTCGTTCTCGTTCTCGGTCTCGTTCCCGGTTCTGACCCTCTCCCGCGCTCTCTCTTCTCGCCCCCTGCCTCTCGACCGTTACGGTCACACTCTCCGTCTCTCTCCTTCTGGGATTCTAACGGGTCTCGTCTCAGCCCTTGTCCTCATCTTTGATCGTCCGTTTTGCTATACCATAACAGGAGTCGACGAACGAAGCATGCTCGCCCCCCGTCAAGAACACAAATTCGCGCTTCGGGACGGACCGCCCCGTTCTAGGGCCTCTTCATCTTCTTGGTGAATGCCGTTCTCGGCAATCGTCTCGAACGCGCCACTTGAAGACATAGTGCCGCAGGTGTGGCACTTGGTCAGCTGCGCAAATTGAGAGTCAGCAAGAGTGCAAACCTCATGGACTCCCACTTCACTCACCTGATCTTGTCATTGAGTTCCATCTCCAAATTACAGCCCGCTTCCGAGACGACTTTGCCCACTTCCTCCCATACGAAGACGTAGAAACAGCCGTCCAAGCCGCTAGGATAAAGACTGTGGAATTCGGGGAAGTGGGCTCGCGCAGCAGGCGTGAGGGACGGCAGAACCTTGAAGTAGGTAAAGTGCTCTTGTGCGATCGACCGTGCAGCGTGGAACCCTTTGGCGACGAGACCGTCTTCTTTGACCCACGGCAAGACTTCTTCTTCTTTCTCAACCAATTCGTCGCTAGTAAGCTACAGTTGGAACAAATGATAACTACTCCGCGCACGGTTTCGGGCAACACAATTGACGGCAGGGGACCCTGACCTTCCTGTCGGACTCAAGCTCAACTTCAATGGGAAGCATGGTCGTTTCCGTGTCCGTTTCCAAATCACAGGTGGTCTGCGTATGTCACCGCCAAACGAAAACGTTAGTGTATCACCATATGAAAGCCGGAGCTCGGGTTCTGGGAAGCTCATGACTGTAACTGGGAGGTGACGCAGACACACCGAGGCTTTATCGAGCAGGAAAGGGTCGACGCTATCGAGGTTCTCGAGGGGATCAAAGGGCACGGATGCAGATCAGGTGGCTTCGAACTCCCCGGAAGTCGTTCTGAGAGAAATCTCATCTCCTCGGATGCTCTGTCAATGTGATGTCCCAATGGAAGCTCAAGACCAGCGAGATGAGGCTGGCGAAGAAGGTTTTTGTCCTCGGCGCCAAGGCGCTAGAGTCCCCGGGAGCCGAGGAACACGAATTACTCAAAAAATCGGAGGAGAATGTCGACACTCGCTACTGCGGAAGCAGATATCACATCTTCACGACGTCAAGTACGGTAAATCCATCTCGACTCAATTGGCGACGCAGCAGGAACGATGCGAGGATGCCAAGAGCTCGAATGAGGTTGCCCATTCAAGTAAAAAGGAGGAGTTTTCACTCTCTGAGAAGTTGGCCGAGGCAGCTTTGGCGAAGGCGAGAGGGAAACGGAGGGCCACGAGGCCTGATAGACGGCTGCAAATAGTTCAAAGGTCCACGATTGTTGACACCTTGAATCGATCCGAGAGGATACAGGGGTGTAGGTGCCAGTTGCCAAAGACGGAGGGTTTCCACGGCGCCGCCGGCGACGAGCGAGCTGCAACGAGCAAATAAGGGCTGCTGCTACGGGTCGAGTATCGGTCAAAACGGGACATGATGCCAGAACTCCGATGAGGTTGAGGAGCCATGTCAGAACTGGATTGGGGGAAGCTCGGCGCAGACGGACCTTCGATCGCAGTGGAACAGAATCAGAGCCTCAAACGACGAAGAAGTCTAGGCAGCTGGTAACTGGGCATGTCAGCATAGCACTTGATCGTTGGATCTTCAGAAGCACCATATCATTATCATCGACCGAAGGGACTCGAGACATTAAAGGGATGGCCGCGCGAAGTGGAGGACTGCTGAGCCTTTGCCTCACGTGATCATGTGATCGGCGATAACATGGCAAATGGCGGCGGAGTCGCGCCGACAAGAGAAGGGTCACAATGCCGACCGGCCGACGGACTCACTCTTCTCAGCTGTAGGTCGGTGCGTCGTCTCCGATCATAATCCTTGCTGCACTGTACCTGGACAAAAGTAAATATTCAACTTCAATTGTCTATCGTTGCACCAAAGCGATCGCCAGCATCGCGGTGATCACGTTCGTTGATGACTGGCAACGTGGGAGGCGTTCCCGAGGTCGGCAATGCCACGGCCTCCGACGACCGCAACTCCACCTTTCGTCATTTGCCCACTCACCTTCAGGGTGTGTACTACCCATACGCAAGCAGTGAATACAGTATTGTGTATCGCCCACTCCTACCGGTCTCCACCCTGGCTGCCAGCTATTCCTACACGTGCTCAACCCGACCGTGAAAGGATTGGCAGGTCAAGAACAACGGCGTCGACGAATTTTGCGGTAACATCAAAGGCTTCAAGTCGCGCCTCATTGCTGAACCAGGATAAAACTGGCAGTAGGGCGTCAGCATCGACCAGGCCGTTGAATATCTCCAACGAGTGGCGGGGTAGAACCTGGGCGAGTACTGGAAGAAGAGCATCTTTGGACCGCAAGCACCTCGACTTCACCCACGAGTCGACGTTCAATTCGGGCGGAGCGGACTACATCGGCACGATCGAGTGGTACCCTTCTCATGAACGAAGGCGTTGGGGCGAGCGCGGCCCGCCTCCTCAACGCTCTGACGATCAAAGATATGATGCGCAGTCGACTCGACTCGGCTCGTGAGCGCTGAGAGGTCGCCCCCTTGAACGGGTGATCTCCGGTAGGACAGAGGCCAGTATTTCATCATGCCCCATACGACGAAGTAAATTGTCTACTGTAATGCTGACCACCAATGCGCAACCCGTAATTTGACTGGATATGTCATACCCGAGCAAGATGATAGCAGGCCACCGCAAAGGCTGCGGTAACTGAAGTCGAATCCTTCTCGTCATCCCTGCCCCATGTCGAGCAAGCTCGCTGACAGTCCCGTCCGGACGTTTTAGGCCTCACATTTCAGCTCTTCAACCACTTCGTGCACACGGGTGGCAAAGCCAATTCGGTCTGATGGGTTGGTCTACCCGGCAACTACTGGCAAGTCGATAACGAGTCCGGCGAGGCGACGATGATTCGACGCCGAGCTTCCCCTTCAATGACGTCAAGGCGAGCATGCCTTGGCTCAGTGCGAAGCCGATGTGTACAAGTCCTTGGGTTGATCTTGCATAAGCTTATCCATATCTTAGGACTCAGTTATGTATCTTGAAAATGGGTCTGTAAGGTAGCTGTGAAGCGAGATGCTCAGTCGCTCACGCGGATCCACCGCTCGCAAAGACTGCGGCGCCTCGTACCCGTTCCGATCCCATGGTGGTTCGTAAGATCTGCATAAATCACATCTAAATCTTCGGCGCCGCCAGCAACCATTGCCACAGCCCGTCTATTTGCTTGTAGTCATGATGCGCGACCGAAACGAGCCACCTCGTGTCCGCTAGCTCGCGAATGAATTGGCGCGAGGCCGAGTTGGCCGGGTAGAGATGGGACCACTCGAGCCAGATGGCGAAGGCTTCCTCCTATGGAATCAAAGTATGCAGGCTCCCGTCGGTGATTGAGTCAAATGGATGCTCGAGACGGGAAGGCACTTACACTCCATGCCTTGAAACTCATCTCCTCAATCAACGTCGTCGTCACGATGTCCTGGGCGTTGAACACACCCCACGTGACGGCGTTGACATTGTCCTTCTTCATGTTGCTCCTCAACTTGCCCGCCCTATTCCCAGCGTACCACTTGATCAAGCCTTCCCCCTCGTCCTTCTCTTTCCTTGCTTTGGCATCCTCTTCGGCTCGTCGTTCCAATTGATCCAACTCTGCCTCGGTCAAGAAGAACTCGACGAAGGCTTTCTGGTAGACGTATCCACCCTTGGCACCGAACCCATAAACGGGATCGCCGGAAGGTGCACCGTCAACGGCAGGTTGGGATCCGACGGTCCACCAATGGCGTTCGTCGTTGAGTCGGATCAGGTGTTGCGTTATCGTTTTCGTCTCGGCTCGCAGTGCTTCTTCGGACCATGGAATCGAAGCTTGTTTGCCAGAAAGATAGGAAGAAAAGATCTTGGAGACGTCGGCGAGTGTGGTGGGAGAACCCCATTGTCGAAGTGCCTCAGCAGGCTACGAGAAGAGACCTTTTCGTATCAGCTGCAGTCCCTCGACGTCATGGAAGCGAATAGCCGAAACTCACAGTGAGCTTGAGTCCCACTCCGTATCCGTCCAAGTCACCATAGGCTGGACTTCGGGCATCACCGAATCGACCGTTGGGGAACTCGTCCCAACTGGTCGGACTATCCTTTCTCGCGCCTTGCCCGTCCACCCCCCCTTTTGACCCTTTCCCTCTCAATAGCTCAACCTGCGAAGGTAACAGCGAAGAGGACTTGGATGCGTCGACGCCATTCGCTCGTGATTCCTTGATCAAGGGTGATGCTAGGGGATGCCCGACCCAGTCCAATTGCTCGAGCACTCGGCTAACGGACTTTTCCAAGTTGAGCGTGCACAGATGGTAACCTCTAATCCCGGCGTGCCAGATTTCTCGCATCATCGAAACGGCAAGTCGCACACCGTAGTCTTTGACCGATTGATCGTCGTGCTGCGAGCGAATGTAGGCTGGAGAGTCAGATATCACCTCAGTTCGAAGGTCACGAACGGGCCTACCTGAATGAGCTCGAGATCCTTGACGATCTGGGGTGGGATGTGGCTCTTGCACAAGTTTGTCATGCGTCGGAAGGACTGGTAGTTTTGGATGGGCATGATCCCCGGTAGTATGGGGATGGTGATACCTGATACGAGCAGAGTCAGTGCAAGGTCCCCAAAAAGGGCTTTCACACCTGTGGCGAACTTACCTTTGTCTCGACACGCCTTGTGCCACTTGAGGAACGTCTCGACGCAATAGAACAATTGGGTGACGACAAACTCGGCACCGGCTTGCTGTTTTGCGTAAAGGTAGTCAATGTCGGCCGACTTGTCCGCCGAGTCCGCGTGTCCTTCGGGGTAGCCTGTCGGTGACCCCATCGCGGTGACCCCATCGTCTCCAGTGTCAGCTTCCCGTGCCAGGGCCGCCTACTGACCTCGAAAGCGAACGAGAGAGCACTGACCTGCGACGCCGATGCAAAAGTCGTTCTCGTGGTGCTCTTTGATGTACGTGATTAGATCGGTCGCATGCTGGAATTCGCCATCTGAAGCGACCCAGTATTCCTCTCCTCTCGGTGGATCTGTGATGAGACAACAACTTGCGAAATTAGCGATCGGAGATACTCTCGCCCAGACATCAGATTCGAATGAACTGACCTCCTCGTAACGCCAACAAATTTACTACACCCAGTTCTTTGGCCCTCTGTTATCATCAAACCACCGGACCGCATCAGCACTCGGCCCTTCGCACACCGTCTCGGCCCGCGGCTCCTGAGACGACCGACCCCCGGTCCGCCTTACTGACCTTCAACGCCTCATCCAGCACACTCCTCTCCATGTTCGTGCACGTCAAATGCAAGCATGCGTCCAAGCCAAGTCCGTTCGTCTTGGAAACAATCGCTTCGGCCAATTGTAGAGAGGTCGAATGGGTCGATCCTCCGGCTCCCCACGTGACGTGAATCCATGACGGGTTGAGCGATGACATGCGAGACAGTCGGGAGATGAGGTTCGATACCCCGGGTGAGGTTTTGGGTGGAAACACCTGGATGAATCATGCGCAAGGACGGTCAGTATTGGCGTTCGTCGCCTCAGCAGATCGACGGCGGGTGAGGATGGAGTTAAGCGCGGAGTAAGCCGAGAGCGCAATGGGGGCCTACCTCGAACGTGTAGAAGGGTTCATCCGGCCCAAGGGATGAGATCTTGTCTGTTATCCGTCGAGACATGATTCAGATGTGCCAGATGCGGATGCGGTTGGTGCGACGCCGGTCACAAGTCGAGATGCGAGCCGTAAGTCGAGCCGAAGGCCGACATCACATGCACGGCGGACTTCGGTCAATCCCGAGCGATCGAAGCTCAACGTCCAACGTTCAACATTCAACGACGCCCGACCTCATTCTCTCCTCTCACGACAAGGGGCGAACAGGTAATGGGAATCAAGCACAATTCATACATCTGCTAAAGATAGGTAGTAGGTAGACCAGAGCGGGCGCCAGTTGGAGGTACCTAGCAGCAGCAGCCAGCACACACACATGCCTCAAGCTAACAAGAAGGAAAACGAAGACGCGGTGCAATTTGGGGGGCGAAAACGGTCGGTTGGATCTGGAACCGTGCAAACGATCGAGCTTGCACAGGACGAACAGTCCAAACGAAAGAAAACAGAGGAGGTGGGCGAGCAATAGGTCGAGTTGGTGGGTAGGCAGGTAGTTGAGCAAGGCAAGGCAGGTGGAGCGGGTGAAGGAGAGGGTCGCACAGAAAGATTTGCAAAAAAAAGCAGACGCGCATCGTCCGATTAAGAAATGTAACGCGGAGGCCAACAGGAGAACAGATTGGCGCGATAGAGCAGGCACGCAAGATCGAGAGAGTCGAAAGTGGGAAGGGGCAGAACATTAACGCTGGGTAGAGAGGTAGGAGAAGAAAAATGAGCTGGCGTGCACGACGGACTGAAGATCGACAGAGGGTCGCAAGGTGGGGTCGGGCAACAAAGAGGGTGGGTAGGCGAGTTGGGAAAGGTGAACAAGGGCGAGTAATCGGTCGGCGGCGAGCTCGTCAATTGGGTCGGAAATACATTTTACAAGATGCTGCAAGGCTTCTTCTTAGTCTTCTTCGTCGACGGTTCGAGCGCTGCGCAGATGGCCTCGTCAAAGACATTCTTCAACTGTATATGGCGTACGCAAAGGTCGGGATCCAGTCGCAAGTCAGCCCTGTGCACTTTCTCGATGACGTGCTTCTCGAGCACGACTTACGCCCTTCTGCGTCAGCGCGGAGCACTCGACGTATTTGACCGCGCCAAGTTCTCGCGAGAGGCGTTCACCGGCTTCAGGAGCGACGGGCCTCTGCTTTTGCCGACCGAGCTTCTCCAGGACGGCGGGATCGTCCCGCAAATCAACTTGGGTACCGACGATCAAGCAAGGGACACCGGGACAGTGGTGATGAACCTGGCGTGGGGCCAAGAGCATCACTCCTTGCACAGTCAGCTATGGCGGTGGGCGGGACGGTCGATCGACACCGTGTGTGGTGACAGAAGGGCCAGGTCGCGAGGGAACTCACCTCAGGGAACCACTTCTCCTTGACGTTCTCGAACGAGGCAGGGCTGGTGACGGAGAAGCATACAAGGAACACGTCGGTTTGCGGGTATGACAGCGGCCTCAGTCGATCGTAATCCTCTTGACCGGCGGTATCGAACAAGCCGAGCGTGTAGGGATCGTCGCCAATCATGACAGTGACGGCCTGTAAGGGCGTATCGGCGCAGAAATCACGAGTCAGTTTTGGATTGTTGCAACTAGTGTATCGGGGCGGAACGAAGATGCGAAAGGCTAGGGACTAGCGACAACATGCGGGCCCAAAAGTTGGGGGGCAGGGCCAAAACGCGAGGCGGGAGGGGGGGGGGGGCCTATCGATGAGGTCCATACTCGGGAGATGCGGTGGGGGCGAGCAACTTACATAGTTATCAAACACGGTCGGGACGTATTCGGACGGGAATTTGTTTGTTGTGTACGAGATGAGGAGGCAGGTCTGCGATTCGACAGCGGGGATGACACGCGCGACGGGCGGGTGAGGGTGCGTGCGTTAGTGACTGGACAGTTTCATCACCGGTACAGTGGCTCTACACGAGTAGGCGGAGGGCGTGCCAATTGCTGAGCCCGGTGCAAGACGGGGGGTCGACACGGCGCACGGGCTCACCTTTCCAACAGCACCATCACCAACGACCTAAGATATAACAGCAGGGCCCAGAGGAGGATCAGCGTCCGTGGAGATCATGCCTAGAGCACGCGGATGCGGACCACGCTGGACGGAGGGGCAGTGGGCACATTCCCCTCCGGCCGGGTGCGCCGCTGGATGCGTGATCAGATCGCGCTGACTTACGACACATTTGATCGTTTGCATCCTGGCAGGTGGGGGTCGAAGGACACCGCAACGTGTGGGAACAGAGTCTTGCTGTACGACACAGGTTAATCCAAAGGGAAGGCAAGGGCAGGCACGGGGAGATCGTCAGGTCAGTCAAGAGCGCGAACGAGATCGGCGGCGCAAGGCTGGAAGGGGGAACACGGTTGTGCTCTTCGCTCGAAACTGCTCAACACACTCGAACCGCGCCCGACGCTCTGACCGGGGCTAGCGGCCAGGCTCGGAGCCGAGCCGAAACCAAATACATCTTCCAATCGAAGCAACTCGAAAGCAAGCAGCAGAGTGCAGGACTGCTAGAAACACACGCCGAAACACCTGATTTTGCGCCTTCGAAGCAAGGCGTCGTCAATGGGCCCCTCGAATTCGTGCTCGTCTGTTTGACGAGTTCGTGATAACGTCGTCGTCGGTCTACGTCGGCAGTAGTGGCCGCTTCGGCGACGACCGCGACGCGCATGCGTGATCGGAAATTCGAGGGTGTTCAAAAACCGTCGTAACGGGGCAGTTGCTGAACACGCGCGCCCGCCACGCGCAACATGCAGCAAAGCTAAGGGCGCAAACCCGGACACAGAACCCCCAGCCGCGTTTGTATTGAGCCGGAGCAAAGGGCGATAAGGACGGGCCATTGACGTCTTCTATTGCCTTCTGAGCCTGGGAGGCGCTGGGGATCCCCGACCGTGAGCTGGTGGGCCCAACAGCGGCCCAGCAGAGGCCCAGCAGAGGCATACAGTGCGGGGGTCAGGGCCCATATAGCACACAAGGCGAGATCAACGGTCGCCAGAGCTTAGGCCTTCGAGGTTGCAGAGACATCGTGAGCATCTTCCGAGGTCGAGTTCCGTCGCCGAGTGCATGCGCCGTCGCCATCATCGACCGACTCGGCGGACTCGCCGTCCGGCGCTCCGGCCCATCCAGCACCAGTGCACGTCGGCCGCCTTTGACCGGAGAGATGGGTCGATCTCACGCGGACAGCCCGCATCTGTCGTCGCCGTCGCATGCACACACTGAACCACGAACACGACTAGAGCCCATTGCTCGAGAAAGAAGAACAATAACCCACCAAGGAGTGCTTGTGACGGTGCAAGGCGGTCAGACAGCTGGTCGACGGTCAAGCTGAGCAAGCAATGGGGCCCAACGCACACGGTGCGAGCACGGGGAGAAAAATGCGGTCGAGCGGTCGAGTCGACGAGCAGAAATATTGGGCTTGAAGGGAGCAGCGTTTGATGGTCGCGGATCGAACAGAAAAAGGTATGGAGAGTGTTGCGGGAGGGGGAGGGGGGAGGGGTACAAACGAAGAGGCCCGTGGATAGCGACCGTTCCAACGCTAATAGACGCTAATTGGACTCTATTGGACTCATTGAAGCCCACCCGCCGCAATGAGCCGGTATCTAATCAACAGGCGCGGGCGACTTGAACGTTTCTAATGCGCAATAGATCGTGAAGCCGGGCCCGCGTGCCTGTCAGGTCGGTCACTCGCGTCGACCCTCAACTGCTCCACTTCGCTCAAATCACCACGACCCAAACGCGCAACGACAGCATGGCGCCTCGAAAAACATCGGCTCGGAAAGCGTCAGGAGCAGCAGCGAAGAAGGGGAAGGCGGCAGCCGTCGCCGAGTCATTCGCATTGGATCATGATATCGAGCAACCAGCACCGATTCCAGTCGACGAACACGAATCCACACCGACCACGACAAGCCAGGCCGAGGAGCCCCAGGCGTCGTCTTCCTCCGCCTCAGCGTCAACAGAAGCAGCAGTAACAGAAGAGGCTGAGTCTACAACAGCAGCAACAGGATCTGAAGGAGGGCAAAGCGCAGCAGCAGCACCGACGCCGTCGCTGACACCAGCGGAACGTCTTGCCAAAGTCAAAGTATTGAGACAACGCATGGTCAGTAGCTGTTGAGAGGCGAAATATGGCAACGAAAATGGGACACTGACGGTATGCTATGTCTGCGCAACGCTCCGGCAGACCGAATCGGCCAAAGCGAACAAGCAAGACCTCATCACCGAGTCGAACCAACGCCGTGACTCGGCTCGGAACCTCGCTAAACTCGAACGCAAACGACAGCAAGCCGAAGCGATGGGAGAGAAACAGCAGGCCCTCGAGACGGGCGAGGATCTCGAACGGAAGCGGGCTTGGGACTACACGATCGAGGACAACGAGCGGTGGGACAAGAAGGTTGCGAGGAAGAACCGGAGGGCAGAATTCAGCTTCACCGGTGCGCCAAGATTTGTACAGTATGCCACGTTTGATTCAGCTTCCTGATGATGTCATTCCTCCGGTATCGAGTAGACTACGATGACATCGCTCGCCGCAAGTACAAAAAGGTCCGTGTTAAAACTTGCACTACCACTGCCTCCGATATACCGAGCTGAACCCTCCGTCATCTCTTGATAACGTGTTATTACAGGACATGGACGTCTTCAAACCCGATCACAAGGCATACAACGCGCAACGTGCCGCAGCTCATGATGCGGCCGCGCTCGTCGCGTCTTCTTCCTCGAACCCGGACGCCGGCGCACTTTTGGCCGCGCAAGATCTGTATCGAGATGCCAACTCGTTCGTCTATGCCGATCACAAACCGAGCGAGGATGCGATCGATCGCGTCATTGGCAAGATCAACCTTGAGTACGCAATGCCTTTTGTCCGAGCTCCCGCGTCTATGCGCAGCTGTGCTGAAGTGATCCTCACTACCGTGTGCAGTCTAAACGCCAGGGAGAATCGCAGTCGGGAAAGGAAGAACGAGGTCGAGGGGGATATCACATACATCAACGAAAAGGTATGCTGGCTTCAGATGTGGTCCTTCGTCGGCTTTGAGTGGCACTGACCAATTTCGTTCCTCTGATCCTTCCATATGCAGAACAAGCACTTCAACAAAAAGGTCATCCTCTGCTCACTTTCTTCGAGTGGCCTTCTTGATACTAATACGTCTATTGTTCGTACAGCTGGAGCGCTACTACGACGCCGTTACGAAGGACATTCGCGACTCGTTCGAGCGTGGTACCGCATTGTAGTCTCTTTCGGGAACTATGCCCTTACCGTAGCATGTTTATGTGTATGCTGTAATCCTGATTGGTTGTATGCCGTAGTGGTGCACGGAGATGCTAGCCAATTCGTCGGCGAGCTCCTCTTTCCGATCGCTAGGAGACGCGTCTCCTGTCCCCGCGTCGAGCCTGCTCCTCGGCTGCGCCTTTTGCCTCTGGATAACCCGCGTTCCTTCACCGTGTGCCTTTATGTCACCTTTTCATCACTCTCTTCCATTGGCGAAGTATGTAATCCTCCTCCCCTTGAAAGTACGAGACTCGCCTGAAGATGATCATCACTGTTTTGTCCCAGCAGCTGCTCGTTCCATCTTTGTACGACCCACCAGCGCGATGTCCAAGCGACCGTCCCGAGCATCGACGAGCCACGTCAAGTCATACAAGGAGGACGAGCTTGAGTTGAGCGGCCGCATGGTTGGTGGTCGTGGTCGTGGGGGTGGTGAGAGGATGGGCATCAATGAGAAGCAGGGCGGGCCGCTACAAGTAACTGGTGGGCCCGCCTGGGGAGTGCCCGTTGGGGATGCTGAGGATGACGACGACGATGACGAAGACGAAGGAGATGAAGAAGATATCAGGTCAGTATCAGCTAGATGGTCTACGTCAGATTCTCGACCTGAATCTATTTCGGAATGTCATGCCTTGGCGAATTGCACAGCTCGGTCTATCTCCAAGCTATCCGAGTACACCACCACCATTGACCCTCTTCTCTGGCTTGGTCTCAGCTCGGACTGATGCATCAGTATCTTCGACCTCACTCTAGGCATACGAGAGTATGGCGTTGAAGAAGGACCAACGACGAGCTGAAAAAGCGCTCAAAGATGCTCGAGCAATCCTCACCGCCACCTCCAACGAGGTCGACGGCAATGTACGAGCAGCGATGGCGAAAGCGTGAGTCGGCCTTGATCCGTCGACTCGTGCGACATTCGTGTTGAGAATCATGAGTGGTTCGATTTGTGATTACGCTCTCAGGGATCAAATGGTCAAACAAGCCAGCGAAGCTGCAGCGAAAGCCACCCGCGAATCTCAAGAAAACCCTTCAGCGCAGTGGGCGATCGCGTTCAGCTCGCAACATGCCGTCGCCGAACAAGTGACACAAGGGTTTGATACGTTGCGCGAGGACCTCAAGTCGAGGGACGGTCAGCTGTTCCAAGAGATGATTGAAGCATGTGAGTTTGCAGCTGAAACGGTCTCCTCTGTCCAAATCGTCTTTGGAAGAGCCGAACTGAGTGCTCCCAACGAGAATTTATTGCCACTCACTCGATCAGTTACGGAGCGCTCCTCGCGCAACAAGAAGGTTTTCAAGAAATTCAAGCAAGCTGTAGCCGCCCAAGAACACGAGGCGATCGAAATGGCCAGGGTAAGAGTCCCTTTTTCCCGATGTTGTTCCACCGCTTGGGATCATGCTCACACGAATGGATGATGTTCGGGCTTTGGCCTGCTCAGATGTACGAAGAGAGTGCGAGGGCCCAGATCAGATACTTCAAAGCAGCTGCAAAAGCTTGACGTTGAGACTTGATGAGAATGTGTCTGTGAAATTGAAGATGAAGTGTGCCTGCCGTGAAATTTCCCGAGTGCTGACCCGAGCTAGGTTTGGCGGCGGCAGCGGTAAGGCGTCCACCAGCTCTGCAGCGTCCACCGGTTCACCAGCCTCCAGCACCGTACCAGCCTGTACCAGCGACCCCCTGTTTGATCAGCCTGTGCGAGCGGCCCGCCTGTCGCGCCTCTGGCTTCTGACTATCTTCCCCACCTCACGAGCCCAAGACGCAGCCACCATGGGTCGCCGAGCTGTTCGTCCCACACTTATGGGTGCCGTCTAAGTATTCTTGAGCTGACATGCCAGGTCGTACCTCTCACGTGTCCGGCCACAGGAAGTCCAGCGCAAGCTGCTCGAACAGCTGATGGGAGCGGGTCAGTCCTCGTCTCTCCTCGCTAGCGTGTAGCACTACTGTGAAGTGAACCTAGTACCGATACGATCCACCTTGACCACTGCTCCAGAGTCGATGGGTATCGTCACGGTGACGCCGTCGCTGTGGGACCCCAAGGTCTGCCGCGCCTTCGTCACAGGTGTATGCACCCACGATCTCTTCACAAACACTGTCAGTGCACCCTTTGAATCTGTATCAGTCTCATTTACCTGCAAGCTGATCCTGGGGATATGCACTTTTACTGGGCCCTTGCGCTTGCGTACACACACTCCATCTCCTTGTCCCTCCTCACGCAACCTCACGCACCTTTAAACCCGCGAATCACGACACGGTTTATCTTCGACACAGAAAATGGATCTAGGCACTTGCCCTCGCGTGCACTCACCCAAACTCAAGAACGAATACGATGCTCTGCGAGCCAAGGCGGAGGCGGAGGAGGATCAGGTCAAGATCAAGGAGTTGAACCGCCTCAGGCTCGACTTTGAGCAGCAGGTGAGTTCCGGTGCGACTATATAGTGGGAGTGATTGGAGCTGACTTGTAATCGACTTCAACAGACCTTGGCCTTTGTGGAAGAGTGTGATCGTCGCATCCGAATGGCCCAGCGTCGTCTAGAGAAGACGCCCGAAGAGAACGCCCGATTCGTCAATCTGGTAGGTGCAGAGCTCAATGATATATGTTGGTCAAGACACTCAGAGGCTAATGGCTACGTTCTACAGATGCGTGAGATCGGCGAGGTCGAGGGCGCCTACCAAGCCGCGATGGCCGAGGTGGAGTTACTCGGTCAGTTTTGAGCTTAAACAACGGGGTACTTAGGATGGATTGCTCATCAATCTCTATTTCACTCTATCTATCCGACAGGATCGGAGGGAAAGGTCGAAGAATCGCTTGCCCAGCTCACAAAGGCCGAGGCGTTGAAGAGCGAAAAGGAGGAGAAGGAACGCGAGCTGCAGAACCTGTCCGAGACCGCCGGTGCATCGGGTCACCAGAAGCTGCGAGTGTGCGATATCTGTGGTGCCTATCTTTCGTTGCTCGACTCGGATCGTCGTCTTGCGGATCACTTCGGCGGAAGGGTAAACTTTTTCGCGCATGCCTGACGGAACTTTGCTCCGGTGCGGATCGAGCTGACGGTCCCTTGCATTTTGGCAACGCACAGATGCACTTGGGATATCACCAATTGCGTATCATGATGGACGAATGGCGTACCCGAGGACCTCTTGCAACCGGGCCAGCACCTTCGCACAACGGGGGTGCACCGAACGGATCTGCGCACCCCCCTCCTTCAGGGCCTCCGCCTTCGAGCGCATCTTCCGGTCCTGCGTCTTACCGACCACCGTCTTCTGCTCCCCTCTCGCGACCGCCACCGAGTGGACCGATGGTGCCGTCTGGCCCTCCTGCCCCCGGCTTTGTTCCCGCGGCCGGCCCTGCGAGCGCGACGTCTTCGGGCCGCGACCGCAGTGATCGCGACCGGAGTGACCGGGACCGCGACTCCTACCGCAGTGATCGAGATCGCGAACGCGGTTCGAGGGATGATCGAGACAGAGAGAGGGACGGTGGCGAGCGTCGTTCGGACCGTGATCGTAGCGACCGAGACCGTGATGGGCACCGCAGCTCACGAGAGGATCGGGACCGAGACCATCGCGGTTCTCGGGATGAACGTGACTCATATCGCTCTTCACGTCGATCCGAGGATGATAGGGATCGAGGCGATCGTCGATCGTCGAAGAGGTACGATGATGGTGACGAGTCGAGACCGTTGTCGTCGAGGAGGATGGACGATGCCGAGGATCGTTTGGACGGCGATAAGAGGAGGAAGATTGAGGCGTGAAAAATCGGGGACCCAACCCAGAGGAAGATTGGGGCTTGAAACTGACCAAGGGCTTTTCGAGAACTTGCCTACGGACTCATCTCATAACTTAGCTGCTCTTTCTAGTCAAGCTGCGAATTGAATGTATATCTACCACATGCTTGCTCAGGCATGGCGAGGCGCACAGGGAGATGTTCGAACGACCGATGCCATAAGGCTCAAGGCTATAACGCGCCGCGACGCGCGCTCCAATGACCTGACGACGCGTTCATGACCAAGATATTGCCACTCCGTCGCCTAAACTCAGAGGAGCCTTGCTGACGATATGCATCGTTCTTCTGGACCGAACAGTTGATTGTTTTTCTAGAGTGCAGCCCTTCTAGCTTGGACGAGTAATCATGCCGTATGTCAAAGCTCTTGAAAGCTCGAATGTATCTCGCGCGCGTCGGGTGCCGTTGCAACGTCAGCCCAGATCGCTTCCGCGACCAGTGACGGCGGCTCCCCTTTGCGACAAGCTGGCAGAACTCCTCACGTTGCAGGCCGACCACAAAAGTGTGTTCCAAGCAACCGTAGATACTATCTCAACCCCTTGCATTCCTGCTCAACTGAGAGCAAAGATGTGAGTCTCCTCTATACCCCTGTGACTCGGCCGTCCTCGGCGCCGCCATCGTCCAGATGCGGAACGCAGCGCATCGCATCGGCATTACTGCCTGCCAGCATGGCAGATGATGAGAAAAAACTGGGTTCGAGCGCGCGTACTGACGCACTATGTAATATCCTAGGGCACCACCCGTCATGTCCCAGACGAGCTTGGCGGACCGTATCGCCCGACTGAACCTCGCCGATGGTTCGACCTCGTCGTCGTCGGACAATGATGGGGCCTCGACTTCAGCAAGCGCAGGCGCCTCGTCCCAGCTCCGCACCACAGGCGCAGTCGGTCGTATCAGCGACAAGATCAGTCGATTTCAAGCCAACGCCGAGGATGCCCCGCTCGTACCCCTTGGCTCGTTCGGTTTGGGTGGCGTGCGGCGTGAACCGAGCTCCGGCATAAGTGGGGCCGCGAGCGACCGTCGAGTCGCCAGTCTCGGTCTCGGGCGAGCCGCTGTTCCTCTGGCTTCCGTCACGCCAATTAGGAGCGTCAGCTCGGGTGTTCCTAGCAGTTCTCCGACCCCCAAAATCGGTGGAAGCAACTTCAGCACGAGGTCGTCCTCCCCTACCGCGACCTTCTCCCCGACCGCTCCTGGTCTTGCTTCGATGACGAGCACGATCGACGCCAGCCGCCAGGATTCGGCCGGTGGCGATGATGCGGGGTCGAGTGCTGGTACACCTACATCATCAAGAGCATCGTCGCAATACGGGGGCCTTAGCGCCGACCTAAAGTCGTCCTCGAGTGGCGGCTCAGATATGCTGGCCCACGATCGCGGCTTGTTAACACGGCATGATTCTTCGCTCAGCGTCGCAAGCAGCGAGACTACCGCCGCCGGTTCCGAGTCCTCTCTCAACGTCGAGACAGGTAGTCTCACCAGCGAGCTTGGCCCCGACCCCAAAAGCATCACCATCGCCGACTTGCTCACGGCCGGCGCCAACTCACCCCTGTCCTCCCCTGTTCTGTCGGCACTTGTCAACCCCGTCGAAATTACCGTCGACGAACCCGAGGTCTCGTCCCGCTGGACAACGGCCGGTGGATCGCCTCGTGCTTTCAACAAACCCCTCAAGGGCCCCCTTGATGCGCTCAAGACGCCCTCTAGATCGCGTTCGAGCGTGTCTGTATCGTCGATGCTCGTCGAGACGGGCAGCACCACGAGTGAGGATGGCGACGGTCAGAACACGACGAGCGAAGGACCCTTGACACCCCGCGCCGAGGAAGAAGAGAAGCCGTTCCCGACGACCGTCGGCCCTGCAGACGATGAGGAGGAGAGTTCGGGTATGGCGACGCCGAACCGCAGCGAGCAGGACGAGGAAGCTCGAGAACAGGCGACCAAAGCCGAGTTGGAAAAGTACGAAGGCGAGGAGTTTGACGCGGTTGCTCCTCGTTTCGCGGAAGGCGAGGAGGAAAAAAATTCAGTCGAGACCCCGGCCCCGGTGGTATCGGCCGAAGCGAGTGATTCTTACGGCGACATGCTCGACGACTATGGCTCGCCAACGCCCGACCAGCCCAAGAGCCCCATCTCGCCGATGCCAGGAGGCATGCCCATGGTCAAGTGCAGCGATTGCGGTGCGAACGTCGACTTGATGGAGCTTGTTGACCACGTCTGTGCACCCGCATCCTCGGCCTCGCCCTCTGCTTCCATTGCGCAGACCCAATCGAGCAAGTCGTTCCCGGCGCCTCCGAAAGTGTCCGCGCCACCCTCGGGTCGAAACGCCGGCGCCATGACGCCTTCGGCCTCGCGTGATGACGTTCGACGTGGTACGAGCGATCGTTACGACTCGCCGTCGAGTTCACCGACGCGAACGCGCACCGAACCGAACGCTTTTATCCCGCAGACCGAGAGCCTCGTCCCCGACGACATCCTTGACGCTTACGATGAAGAAGACGACGACATCATGGACCCGCAGGCCGCTCGTCCCACTGGTGCGACCACGACCCAATCTTCCGGCGCCGACCTGCCAGATGATGTCGGCCTTGATCATGATTATGACGACCTTTCGTCGCCCGTCCATCTGCCTCCTCACCCCTCTGTCGTTCAATGCGATGTTTCCGACCTACTTGAAGGCGTCGACGAGGATCCCGACCCCCTCGCGAGCTCGACTGCAACACTCTCTGCGTCTCCAACGACGAAGACAAGCAAGTCCGACTTGTTAGGCCGAACAGAGTCGGCGCGACGCCGAGAATCGCCCAAAAGCGTCTACGACATGGTTGGTGGTGCGACGTACGACTCGGACGACGACTACGAAGGCGGCTCGGCGCAAATCGTTTCGGTCACTCACGCGTCTCATTCACCGACCATCCATAGGAAGTTAGGGTTAAAGCCCTAGACACTTTCTGATCCGCCAGGAATTCGGTTTTTCTACTGAGCAGCATTTGTTACAAACCTTTCCTTCCTCTACCTAACTCACGCATCCCTTCACGTTTCGACGATGGCTTTTTTTTTCCCCATTTGATTCGACGTGTGCCCGAAAAAAACGCGCATCTCCCCACCTCTTCCTTTTGATGAATAATGTTTCTCTTTTTGTCTTTCAAAGTATGCAATTCGCAAATCATTGAGTTTTACCAAGAAAACCCTCTCATTAGCTGGTCAGAGCGTGTCCCGAGGCGGGCTGGCGCGGGCGTTACTCTGACAGCTCTATCTCACTTCGCACGAAGCCAACGTCCGTTTGGCTGTTTGGCTCGCGGCGTTTTATTTTCTCGGGCATCAACATGGACAAGTCAATTAGGAGTGCCCCGTCCACGACGGCGACCCCACTACCTGCCGAGTTCGCGCAATACCTCTTCAGTCAGTTCACGAGTCGGGTCGACTGACGACGACGACTTGCTCGATCGTGGAGGCATCGCCGTTCGTTATCGCCGCGGGTTGGCTGACCCTAAAGAGTTACTGTCCTGGGTACCCCACCAAATTCCTCGTAATACCTCGCTTGTTTCATGTCCAAAAGCACATCGCAACTTGTTCGCCGCCGCCACAGCCTCCTTCGTCTCGACGATCGCCGGCTTTCCGCTCGACAGCATCAAGGCGCGCATCCAGGTGAAGCGGTATTCGGGCGTACTCGACTGTGCTCGATGTACATTCGCAGAGGAAGGCGTAGCCGGTTTTTTTCGAGGGGTAGGTCTGTGGGGAATGCTTTACGGTGGCTGTCGACGCCCTTTTGCTCGGGTGCAGAAGAGCGAGTTGACAATTCGAGACCCCTTTTCAACGTCCCCCCCCCCCCCCCTTGCTCGCCCACAACCCCGATTCCCCATATGCACAGGTTTACATACCACTATTAACCATCACCGTCGTACGCACTGCGTCCTTCTCCATCTATTCCGGCGTCAAGGATCGGCTACTTAAGAAGAGATGGGTCAAAGAAGGGTCCGTCAAGGGGATAGCTGCTTCGGCTTTTGCAGGTTCGTCATCGTTGTTTGGTTTGCCGTCTGGCGTTGCAGGAACAGAGGCTGATGGTGGCTCTTCTCTTATCCGTTCAGGCGGTGCGGCTTCGGGATTATTACTCAGTTGCGGCACGACGGCGTTCGAGTTCACAAAGGTGAGTTTGGTCCGAATCTCACGCAGTCTGGAACGATCTGGCATGCGGGCTAATTGTATGTCTATTTTGGTGCATCAGATTAAATTGCGTAAGTTTTCTGCGGCGCGAGAGGTAGATAGGTCACAGTGATGTCCAACTGCAGCGCTGACCTTTGCGGAAAACCTTGGTCGTCGGGGCAGAATTGGAGTATCTGATAGCGTTGAGTCGAGAATTTGTGACAGTAGAGATTGGCGATTGGCTGACCTCGGAATCGACTGTGATCATTGCACAGAATGAAGAAAGGGATACCTTACGAACCTAGAGGGACCATTCGAGGATACCTGGACGTGAGCCTTCTCAAACACCTGGCCTGAACGAGCGAAACATCATCTGACCCTGATCCTCCTCCAACGATCACAGCTCTACCGAGCCGGCGGCCTTCGATCCCTCTACACCGGTTTTACCCTCCACGCCGCACGAGACACCGTCGGCACAGGGTTCTACTTCTGTTTCTACGACACCGCACGACACCTCTTCGTCGACAACCCATCGGTACCCGTACCGCACGTCATCTCGACTTTTGCCTGTGGTTCGACAGCGGGTATCCTCAGTTGGGCCGTCATTTACCCCGTCGACTTGATCAAGTCCAAAACGCAACGAAATGCGTTGGCGGGAGTCCGTATGAGAGTCCGATGAGTATCTTCAGAAGGTTGAGTGCGGGAGGGGTGACGAAACTTTATCGAGGGTTGGGCGTCAGCGCTTTTAGGAGCGTCTTCACCCATGGTTTGATGTGTGAGTTTGTACAAGGCTAATTTCATCGAATGGCTTCGAATTTGGGGAGAACTGATTACTGCTCTGATGGATGTGCATCATGCCACTCACAGGGACGGTCTTGGAAAAGGTCCGAGGGGAGATCACGGTTCGGACAGGACATTCGATTGCGGAGGACGTAGAATATTGAGCAAATGAGTAGTGCATTTCCTAATCTATAGCATGCATACACGCCTTGTCTGCGACTCGCATCCAAATGTTTCGACCATTGCTCTCTCGTCCGCCAAGGCGGAAACTGTTCGAGAGATCGTGGCAGGACCAATGCTGGGTCGGCTACTAATAATACAACAACACGTGCAAGATCACGAGGCTCTGGTACGCATATAGAAAGTTAATTGCTCGATTGAGGGAGATCGGCAAGAGTTGTGGTCGATTCGATCGTCCCACCTCCTAAACACCACGTTCCATTGTAGAGCACGACGGCTTGGCCAGGTGAAACGCCGATCAAGGGTTCGTTGAGCTCGATCTCGAGCGAGTAATCACTGTATACAGAGGTAAGAATTTA
Organism: Microbotryum lychnidis-dioicae p1A1 Lamole; assembly: GCA_001244265.2. Lineage (NCBI taxonomy): Eukaryota > Fungi > Basidiomycota > Microbotryomycetes > Microbotryales > Microbotryaceae > Microbotryum > Microbotryum lychnidis-dioicae. The sequence goes on from CDLV01000007.1 coordinate 598,461, forward strand.
GTTTGATTCACACCATCTAGCTTTTGCATGCCCCGCATCGAAGACTTACCCTGCTCTTCGAACTACACTTCGGGCCAGCGACCGTTCTTGCAACGATCGAGTTTGAGCATCGACCTTGAAACCCTCGGCAGAATTGATTTCGCTCGGTGGATGATGGGAGGACAGCCACTTGAAGTCTTTGGTGAAGAGTTTGACAACCCGAAGGATTGGTGAACTGCAGGGACACAGAGGATTAGTGCCGCTTATGTTGGTCAGTCGGAGCATTGTACAGAAAATCCTTCTAGATGCGCAAAACTGACTCTTCAGGGACGACAACGATCTCATTATTCTTCCGATCTTTTCGACCGATGAAATGTCGTGAAGGAAGACCTGGTAACCGAGCACCTTCACCGATGGTGTATTGCCATAGTCCTTGGTGCTGTCCGACGATCTTGCCAGAAGTCAGGACGATATGGCCGGGCTTCGGAGGAAGGTAAGCGTCTGTCGAACAAGGATGAGACAGATGCGGTTGAATCAGCTGCCCAAACTCATCAAGAGAGAAGGAGTTCGTTCTCATACCTAACCAGTGCCGGAATCTCTTCCCTTTCTTGCCGACAAAGCAAATCCCCATCGACTCCTTTCTCTCCGTGATCTTGTCCGGCAAGCCCCAGATTCTCGCCATTTCTTTGACTTCGTCCTTCCTGTACTCTCCCAAGGGGAACAAAGTCCTCTTGAGAGCTGAAACGGGTGATGTGGAGAGGTAGTAGGATTGGTCCTTGAGGGGATAGGCACCTCGGTGCAAAGCTGGCTCGAGGGGGTCAAGAGAACTGGGTGAGAGACGAGCGTAATGGCCTGTGGCTAGATAAGCGTTTGGGTCCTTGTCGAAAAGAATTGAAGGTAGAGTTCGGAATTTGATCTCCCTGCGGAATGGTGCGAATTTTGGGTTCAGTCATCCCGTTGGGGCGAAGGGGTTGATGTCATTGCTCGGGGAGGAAAATCCTGCACTCGGTAAAAATGAAAAGCTGCCCAAACGTACTGATTGCATACGACATCCGGATTAGGCGTTACACCTCTCTCCCACTCCCCCAATGACCTCTCAAAGACCTCATTCCAATACTGCTTTGACAGATCAACCAGCGTCGGCTCGACCCCTCCCAAGCTCTCTTTACAAAGCACTTGCACCTGTTCCCAATCCTTCTCCCACTCGCACCCACCCGAATGTTGGCTATTCTCGTCCAATGCGTCCCAGTTGCGCATGAATACGGGTCGTACGTCGTAGTCCCTTTCGAGGAGGAGGCGAGCGGTGACGGATGAATCGATGCCGGCAGAACAGGCGACATAGATCTTGCTGCCCCGCAGAGGGAAGTTCCATGCCGTCAGTGGTGGGTAGAGTGGTGTTGGGTTGGGCTTGAACCGTGCTAGGGTGAAGCGCATCTGCGAGACGGCGAAGACACAAGAGAGCGGATAAAGACGGAACCGAAGCCGGATCGACCGCTGCGGATCGGTCGCGATCTGATTCGCAGTGAGTCACGTGACAGAAACGGAAAGAAATCTCCAACTCGAAGTCTTGTTTGCTTCAAGGGTGATATGGTCATAAAATGGGGATGAGTTGCGAGAGGTTTTACTGCTACATTGTTCACCGGAGAAATCTCCTCCACTCAATCATCCTTGCCCTCGGTGGTCGGGTTCATCCTGAACCACTCCTCCCTCGCCTCCTCCTTCCTCCTCTTCTCCTGCTTCCACTCCTGCGCTTTCCTCGACAACTCCTTCTTAGCTCCCTCCCCAAGCAGCTCAAACACCTTGAACGGCGTCTCTGCCCCCTGTCCCACCCCCCATCTCTCCTCATCCCAAGCAATCCCACTCCCACTCCTCACCACGGCCCATCCTTCCAATTCGCGCCTCCATCTCAACTCCTTGTCCAACCTCTCCTTCCTCAACTCACTCTCCATCTTGGGTGGGTACTTCTCCTCCGCCTTCGTAAAAGACCTTTCACCCGAATTGATCTCTCTCGCCGTCTTCAACTTGGGCGGCAGATCATCCTTGTAATAACTCCTCTTGGCGAACTCGTGAGCGGTCGGAAGCTTGCGGTACGAACGACGGAATTGCAATGCCATTTCATCCGTTTCGGCGAGGAAGTCGAGATCGGGCGAGCCGGTCAGGGCTTTGGCGTCCTCGATGACGGATTCGTGTTGTTCGCCTCGTCGGATCGCAGCGACTGTTTCATCGTTTAAGAGCGCTTCGGGCTGGAGTGCGGTAGGGGGAGCGTGAAAAGGTCGGGTTTGCGCCCAAATGGCCGCCAAGGCGTATTCGCCACCTCGTCGGACGTCGGAGCGGTGGTTGAAGAAGTGATAGAGCTTGGAAGGCCATTTCTGAATACCGAAAGCGTACGAGAAGGGGACGAGGAGGAGCGGAGGTTGTTCGGGGATGGTCGAGGGAGGAGGCAAGATTAGGGGGGTCTCGTGATCTGTCGGCTCGAGCGATGGCTTGGTTTTGCTCGAAGTGTTCGGGGTAATGCCGATCGCACTGTAAGGGGTGTAGCTGAGCGAGTCTAGACCCGGTGCCGATGTCGTCGACTGCGCCTCCGAGGCGTTGACGCTGTTCAATCCTTTCGGGATCTTGACATCGTCGAACGGTCCTCCCAGAGGGTTCTTGGCGTCCTCCTCCTCCAACTCCCTGATCATCAACTCTTCCTCCCTCTCCCACCTCCCATCCTTTCTCCTCTCGCTCGATCCCAAGCCCAATCCTTCCAATCGTGCCTCTTTCCTGAGATCGATCGCCTCGCTGTACCCCTTCTTCATCGCCCACAAATACTCCTTCAAGGCCGATCGACCCAACAGGATGATACCGCCTTCCTTCTCGTGCAGGCGTTCCTGTTCCTCCTTGGCCGAGAGGACGAGCTCGACGTTCTCCTGCGCCGAGTTGGTCGTCGAGACGTTGCTGGTCGAGGCTTTGGCCGAGGCGATGGAAGGGTCTTTGGAGGCTTCGGTGATGCGTCGTGCGCGGATCTCGGCGAGGAGAGTACGTCCTAGTCCTCCAGGGTTGGTCCCCGTTTTGATGATGTAGTCCGTCCCACTCGCGACCAAGATGGGCTGCGGAGGGTGCGGTAATGAGTATTGGTTCATTTCGATCGTGCATTGGGATGCATTTTTTACTCACCCTCATGTACCTCTTGAACCATTTCGTACTCCTCTCCAACTCGCCATCATCCGGAACCCTAGCCCCATAAACCTTCAATTTTCTCGCGTTCTGTTCGGACCCCATCGTCTCCTCCGACATCCACTTGACCTTATCGATGTACTCCTGCTGTATCCTCTTGCATTCCCTTCGGTCGTATATATAGGCTCCCGTTAGGGTCACCGTCGTCAGTAGGAACACGGACATTTTGGGTCCCGGTCGTTTCGGTCGCCAGTCAAAGACCGCTTGAGGGATACCGAGGTAGACGAAGCTGTGGAGAAGGATTGGAGATGAATGATCGAGACCCGTGAGATGAGTTTGTTTGGATACTCACGGATTGGTCGGTCGCTTCACGGGCGGAGGAAGGACTCGAGGAGTTGCCGCGACTTTGGGTGCGGGTGCACTAGCCGCCGCAGGTACAGGTGTTGCTTCCGGTACAGCAGGGACGACATTGGGTGTCGAGCCCGAAGGAGCCGGAGGTGGAGGAGGTGGTGGTGGTGTGGACATGTTTGGTGGAATGAGGATTGAGCTCGAAAGCTCGAGGGTCGTTACGGAGAAGGCCACGAATGTCCCGAGCTTCGCAAGCCCGCGCGCGAGCCTCGGCCGGGCGATCGTTCCAGTAGCGTTCCCGCTTGGACCTCCGCTTCGAATTCATTACTAACTAGGGTGATCGACCGGGAGCAGACACTACTAAGTAACTACTGATTTGCTTCACAATCGTGAAGGTTTTTTTTTGCAAAAGTCGATGTGAAAGACGGCTAGCGTGGTCGTTAGTGAGAGAATCAGGCAATCAGCAGATATCTGCCTGTGCATCATCCACCCGGCCGACGTGTCAGCTGGCTGACCGATCAGGCCCATCTACCGAGTTCTGCAGTGACACTCCAGTTCTGTGCACTTCGCACTCTACCTTTCTTCTCCAACAAGCACATAGAGGAGACCAGCTCGCGCCCTACATCCTCCTCCTCCTTCCCCAAACATGTCCTACCGCAAATACACCCACCTCGATCCCCTACCGACCACGTTCGACACGAGCTCGACTCTCCCCGAGGGGACGAACCCCGACGGCAAATCCCTCGCCAACGATCAGACCAGAGCGAGTCAGAGTCCTTGGTATGAGAAGTACGATCAGCCCTTTCTGACGAATGGGAGTAGGAGCGATAATGTGTTCGAGTGAGTGATTGCGGTCGGGATTCATCCCCGGAAGGTCCGCCATACATGTGGGGGCGGATTGTGTGCCGGGGGTGTCAGGCCGCGGCTGAGACTGAATATGCTAGGCTGGGACTGACATACGGCGATTTGGGTGTTGCCAGCTTCCACATCTATTACAACTTGGGCTCCAAGACTCAGGTACGTCCCAGCTTTTCGCGTGTTGGCTATCATTCGTATGCAATGGACTGGTGCGATGGCTCTCCAGTTCCGCACGATCCTCACTTCACGCGTGCCCAGGCTGGCTAGTCATCTGACTTGGCGCTACAGACAAAAATGTCGCACGGCCCCTCTTCTCAAAAGGATCTCATAAAAGAACGGGTCGACTTATACTTTGCCTGTCACTCTGCTCTCGACCAGGTCGAACACGCGAAAAAATTGCACGAACGCATCCGCCGCGAGTTCCCCGAGTTACGACTCTACAAGATCTGGGATAGAGCGGTGGGGTCAGTGCGCTTTACCTGGGACATGTCCTGTTATTCTACCATACGGGCCAACTCTACTGAAGTTCAAGTGGAACCCTCTCCTTCAGGCCCCACCCGATCGCCATGTTCGAAGTCAACGTTTTCACGCCCGTCCAAGTCGGCGCTCTGTTGGGGTTTTTGGTCGCTTACCGCGGACCCTTGTCCGTACTGTGAGTCCCTATGGATCTTGGCCCCTTGGGTCTTCAGGTGACTGATTGGAGGATGGCAACCTACAGGGTTCACCCCAACACGAGCGACGCTCTGAGAGACCACACCGAGCGAGCGACCTGGATGGGCACTCCTATCCCGCTCATCACCGAATTCCTCGAAGCGGATCACTGAGCCTAGTGTATAATCCCAGCCTAGTACCCGATCGCACCGTTGTATTCCTAATCAGTTCCCACAACCCCTCTAACCTCCTTCATCGTCCTCTCTGCGACCTCTCTCGCCTTCTCCGCCCCTTCTTTCTCCCTCTCCATCAACCACCCCGTCTCTCCTCTAATCCTCGCAAACTCTTCCCTGAACCCTCTCAAAGCTTCTACAACGACCTGCGTCACCTCCGCCTTCAAATCCTGTACACCCCTCTTTTCGAACCTCTTCGCGAGACTCTCGATATTCTCCCCCGAATACCCCGAATGGATCCTCAACAATCCCGCGATCCCAGGTCGATGTTCGGGATCCCACGTGATGGAAGAAGTCGAGAGGGAATCGGTGACGGCGGATTTGATCTTGGAGGTGATTTCGGAGGGTGTGTCGGTGAGCAGGATTTTGGAGGAAGCGTTCGGGGACGATTTCGACATTTTTTGGAGGGGGTTCCGAAGGGATTGGATGCGCGGGTGTTCGGCTGGGAGAAGAAAGGTTGAAGGTGCTTTTTGTTGTCAGTGGTTCTGTTTAGACGTTCGTATCGAGGGGTAGAGGAGCGTGCTCAGATGTACTCAGCATAACCTCGGGAATTCTAAACACCCCTTTCCCCTTCCCCTTTTTGCCATCCTTCCGCGCACCAGGATAGCGCGCATTCCAACTCTGGGCTGTATCCCTTGCGAGTTCAAGATGTTGTGCTTGATCATCTCCTACGGGAACATGGGTCGTTCTGCGCAAGCGGTCAAGATGGGGTGAGTTGTTGGGTTCCATTTTGACCGGTGAAGGAAGGTGAGAGCTGGCACGAAACTTGTAGAGCAATACGTCCGCGGTTTGAAGGACCGGATAGGCCAACAATCCGAGTTGGAGTAGCGAGTCGTCGACTTCGTCTTCCGAATTGGCGTTGCGTAGAGTCGCCATTTTACTCTACAAGATGGGATTCGAGGGGGGGGAGAGAGAAATCTTCAGTTGTTCATCTCCACTTGGACCCGAAATCTGCAGCTGAAAGGGGGGGGGGGGTGAAAGCTCACTTTCCAGCTCGTCATCCTCATCAACCTATTGACTGGAGTGACGCAATTGAGGTACCAAGCCAATTCGGCATGTTGAGACACCTGGTCTTGGTGGAATACGGTCGCGTGGGAGGAGTCGAGTCCGAGGGCGAGGAGGACGGCGAACATGTCTCTACGTTCTTGGCGCAGTTGGCTCGGGTCCTGGTTAGTCAAGAAGACTGGGTTGCTAAGTGGCAAGCTGGGATTTTTGTGGAGAGCAGCTCTGACTGACCTGAGGAACGGTCAGGGCGTGCAATCCGACGACGGAGAAGAAGAGCTGGTCCCTTGCTTCGGGTGATTGGGTCGACACCTGTTGTACGAGTGTCTGCCATTGCGAGAGAGCTCCGAGGTGATTACCGATCTAACGATCAGAAGAAACAGCAGCTGCGGTCAGTGCTTGTAGGGAGATACAACAGTTGACTTGAGCGGTGGGTCGCGTGCATGGATGCAGTGGGTGTACTTGCATGAGGTATCCCCGTCGGTTGAATGCCGGAAAAGATGACGCGGGGTGCGTATTTGGCTATTGTGGCTGCCATGATCTGGGGGGATGTTGAGGTGGGTGTCTCTGCGGCGCTCGAGGACGGCCGCCGGAAAGTGGGGTGTGCGAAGTAACTGGAGGCGGTCCGAGCACAAGCAAGCCAGCGCCAGCGCCAAGGCCCAACCCCACCTCACCGCCCTGGCCTCCCTTACGCGCTTCCCTCGTCCACCCCCAGCGATTCTGTCCCACCCCACCGGTCAAGCGTGGCATGTCGTTCTGGAAGCCAGGTACGGTCGCGCCCGGTTCGTCGATCGACCGGGATGGTGACTCGTCCGCTGCGGAGGGGGGAGCCGGTTCCTCCGTGGGGGCCATCACGGGCAGAGTCGCGCACAACATCTCCGTCGCAGAGAGGAGGTATCGGTTGCCTATAGCCAAGCAGAGTCAGTCCATAAGATGACGATCCGGCTCTCCGCAGCGCTGTGAGACCCGAGCGCTGATCTTCCCCATGTTCAACCCCCACTTTTTCTACTCGATCCCGACCTCGGATCGGCGCGAACACGCAAATGCAGAGGACGCCTTGCTGTATCTGCTGGAACATCATCCCGTCGTCGTGCTACAGTCGCCCACCGGAACCGGCAAGAGTACTCAACTGCCTCAGTTCTTGCTCGAAGCCGGATGGGCGAGCGAAGGCAAATCCATCGGCATCACACAGCCGAGGAGGTGAGACAGACACACTTCTCAAAGCTCATCCTCTGCACCAGAAACTGACCTGATTTCGATTGCCATGCCCCAGGGTAGCCGCGGTGTCGGTCGCCCAACGCGTCGCCGAAGAAGTCGGTTCCGTGCTCGGCGACCAAGTCGGTTACTCGATCCGGTTCGAGGCATTGTGCAACCCCGAGACCAAGATTCTGTTCCTCACCGATGGCATGCTCTTCAGAGAGATCTTGTTGGATCCGCTCTTGTCAAAGTGGGTCTGGCGAGCATGACGCGCTCCCTGAGAGGGTGACTTATGATCTTCAAGCTCGCCTGTGATCACACAGGTACTCGGTCATCATGGTCGACGAAGCTCACGAGAGGAGCACTTATACCGATCTTTTGTTGGGCGTGCTTAAAAAGTGAGGTCAAGGTTACTCCTCGTCCTGGTCTGATGTACTAATGCTTCCTACTGATCCCCCAGGATCCGCCGGGTTCGACCCTCCCTGCGCATCATCATTTCCTCCGCGACCATCGATGCCCAATCCTTCGTCGACTACTTCAACACGTTCCCACTTTCCTCATCCGTAGCATCATCAGGGATCAACCCCAAAGACGACTCGCACCTCCCACCACCGGCGAAAAGGTCGAGATGGGACGATAAGCGTAAACCAGCCAAGAGTGAGGCGGTCATGGTTCGACTTGAGGGGATATCATACCCCGTCGACATCGCCTACCTTGAAGAACCGGCGGCGGATCTGGTTCTCAAGGTCGTAGAGACGGTTTTTGACATTCATCTGAAGGTGAGCTACCTCGCACCTTGGCTCCCGAGGCGGAAATAGACTCCGACTGACCGCTGTTTCTCACCGCACTAGTACCCACCGGGCGACATTCTCGTCTTCTTGACCGGTCGAGACGAGATTGATCGATGTATCCAGCAACTGGCGGACAACATGAATCGGATGCCGAGTGGTGCAGCTGATCTACGGGTACTACCTCTGCATTCGGGTCTTTCGACGGAGGCGCAGATGGCCGTGTTCCAACCCCCACCGTCGAGAACGAGAAAGGTTATCGTCAGCACAAACGTCGCCGAAGCGTCGGTCACGATCGATGGGATCAAATATGTGATTGATTCGGGCTTGGTCAAGGTTCGTTTTCGAATTGGACTTGAGCTCAAGCTGTCGTCGAAGGTGCTGACCGGTGACGCTCCGCCACCCGCAGCTCAAATCCTTCAACCCTCTCACTGGCATGGACGCCTTAGTTACGACCCCGTGTTCCATCGCCTCCCTGCAACAACGGGCTGGAAGAGCTGGCCGTACTTCCCCTGGCAAATGTTTTCGCTTGTTCCCCTCCTCCGTCCTCCCCTCGCTCCTCCCGACAACTCCACCCGAACTCACGCGCTCCGACCTCTCCCTCGTCGTCCTCCAACTCCGTCTTTTAGGTATTCAGAACGTCCTTCGGTTCGACTGGATGAATCCGCCTGGTTCGGCGATGTTGGAACGAGCGCTCGAGTTCTTGTTCTGTCTCGGCGCGTTGGATGACGAGGGCAAATTGACCAAACCCTTGGGGGAGAGGATGGCGGAAATGCCGATTGATTGTATGATGGCCAAGATTGTGAGTGGGGGTACAAGTTACAAGCTGATTCAGCTCTGATGCTAATGCGACGTGCTCGTTTGCGGTTTACGTAGTTGCTCGACTCGGCGGAATTCGGTTGCTCGAATGAGATCTTGACAATCGCGGCGATGAGTAGCGTTCAGGTAAGCGACAGGCTGACCGTGAAGATGCGCAAGACTTCACCTCAACATTGCTGCCATGTTTCACAGAACGTCTTCATCATGGACGAAGGCGACTCGGTGCGCCACGAACTCGAACGACGCAAATTCATCGTCGAAGAAGGCGACCATCTCACCCATCTCAACGTCTACAACGCCTTCGTCAAACACGGTCGCAAGGCATCAAAGTGGTGTCATACCCATAGGCTCAACTTCAAGGCCTTGTCGAGGGCGTTGAGTATCCGTACGCAGCTGAAGAAGTATCTCCAGAGATTCGAGATTCCATTGATTTCTTGTGGGACGGATCATGCGAAGGTCAGGAGATGTTTGACGAGTGGGTATTTCAGGAACTGCGCGAGGGTGCAGCCGGATGGAACGTATCGGAGTGTCAGGGAGAACGCGGTGAGTCTTGGGGCTTGGACCTGCATGGACTGACCCCTCACGAGGGTTGTGGCTAATTGTTCGCATGCGCGTTGGCTTGGATGACAGCTCTTACATGTCCATCCTAGCTCGGTTATGTTCACACGAACGCCCTTGACGCCTTATGTCATCTACCACGAAGTGATTGAAAGTCAGTCACGGCTTTGTCTTGAAGGGCTACGCGAAACAAACAGAAGCGGTGCTGATGTTGAGCTTGATCCCCTGCACCCAGCTACGAAGAGGTTCATGCGCGACGTAACATCCATCGAAGTCGAGTGGTTGACGGAGCTGGCACCTCATTATTATTCGTTCAAAGAGACCGAGTCTGCCGTGCAGTAGGGTGGTCGACAAGGCTTTTACCGGGACGCGTCACACCTTACATTGTTGTTGGATTACGGAGGTGTTTTGGGGTGATGTTAATGTAGATCGTGAACTCCACGGACAAGCAGGCTTGATAAGCTCAACGCATATCCTCTCCGGATATAAGGGGGAAGTTCCAAGTCATTCACTTCTTACGAAAGGAGTTTTTCGATTCAGCCGAAGAGGTCGAGGCGCTGAGCCCGGGAGCGCTTGGCCTTGGGCCCTCTCCGCTTTCCCCACCTCAAAGCGGAGATTCGGTGGCTCCTTTCGGGGGAGGTTTTGGAAGGTGATCTAGGCCAACACCTAGGCTAGCAGGTGAGGATAAGCGCCTCAAGTAAATGTCTATGAAAACGTGCTAGTCTCTTGGCGAGGATCCGTGATTCATCGAAGAGAGCTGAGGGTCTCGCTTTGGGGTTTCTTTGCCTTCCTTCCCCCCCCCCCCCCCCCGATAAGGCTTCTTTGGTTCGATCCTTCCTTCTTCCTGGTTGTGAACTGAATACCATCTTCGCGTAGCGATGAATTATGTGCATGGAGGACTCGGTGAGTCTCTCTTCTCGGCTACGAACGATCCGCGCGCTACTTTATCGCCGTCGCCCAGATCAAGAACGTGCTCGGCGCTTGCTAGGCCCTTCGACCCACGTCACGTGGACCGCGATCACACACCGAGACTGACATCCTTGTCCTGTGCTGTCCATCAGATCAACTTGATCAGAACCCCTCAAAGATAGATCAGCACGGCTCTTTCGATCCCCGCAAAATTCCTGGTCCCCGGCACACTGCTCCCGAAGCGGAAACACCCCTCTCCCCCGCCTTCGTCAATGAACAGGGGCCCCGCATTGGGGCCGAACTTGACCGCTCCTCCGCCTCCCCTCAATCGACTGACTTGAGGAATGAGATGGCGCACCTCGAGCGGAAGATCCAGTCTATGGCCGAGATCTGTGAAAGGATGGAAGCGGAAAGGAGGGAGACGACGGAGGAGGTGGAGAACCTACGTCGGGAGGTGGCGTTGAGTAAGAGGAGGAGGGGGCAGGGGTCGAAAAGTCTGGCGGTGATCTTGTTGTGAGTTCAGCGAGCCCTTTCCCGTGTCTTCATGACTTTGATGTTGATATAACAACTTTATCGCCCAAAGAGACTTTGAACTCGACATGTTCGACTCCACCCTCTTCCACCGGCCCGACGAAGCGGGTCGAAATGCCGCTCGAGGATTGCGCAACAAAGTTCGATCGTACCTACCCGCAGAGAGAGCCGGCTGCAGTGTGATGGCCTACGTATTTTTGTGGGTACTTCTCCTATTTTTGTTCTGCCTCGGTGGGCTGTTTATGCTTGAACTGTTTTTTGTGGGGTATCGAGCAGATCTCGGGACTCACAACTTGTCGCGGATATGTGCGCTGAGGGTGTAATTAGCTCAGAGAGAGAGTTGGACGAATTCGTGAGCATAGCTTGCTTAGTACAGTACGTTCATTCTGCTTTAATACTGACTGCAGCAATTGAGATCCCACCAGGTGGCATCGTTCAACAACGCACATCCTTTGTTTCTACTCATATCGTCCGATGCACCGAGGAACGAGACACTGCAGCGCTTACGAGGTTGGTCGAATACGCCATTCAACTCCTTCAATCTCTCCCAAGTTCACTAATTGAACTCAGATCTTGACCACCCAAGGCCTAGCAGCGCTCTATTCCCGCCTTGACTCTTGCTCGTCGCTCATCCTCGGTCGTTGGGCCCTCGACCTCGAATGCGCCAACATGATCTGTTCTGGATCTTCAACACCCGAGGAAACTCCGAGGTACCCAAAGAAAATCAGCTTCGTTGAACCTGTTGTCGGAACTTGGGTTCCTCCCGAATTGATCCAACGCTCTCCTGTCATTCTGGACACTTCGGGTTTGCTGAGGAAGACATTGCTGCGCCGAAATAGGGGGGCGATGAGGGGGTTGAAGCTGGATGAGTACAGAGTAAGTCCACATTGGATGGCTTTGATGGCTACTCGAGCTGAGCTCAAATGGTAATTGCAGTCACTCCTGGATCAAGCCCCTCCCATTTGCCTGCAGCACTATCTTGGAGAGGTACCGTGCGCGCTAGACAGCTGCACTTTCAGTCATGCCTATACAATTTCCAAGGTGAGTCCTCTCGCCTTGTCTGAAAGATTGAAAGCAGAGTTCCAACAGCTGCGTTTTCATTCCAGGACAAGCTCGACACACTTCGCCACAGTCTCCTCTTCAAACCTTGCGCACAAACGCTTCAAGGAACCGAATGTGCTCTAGCGGACAGTTGCTTCTTCGCCCACGTTTGTCCTCGAGGATTGAGCTGCTCTCGACAAGGCTGCACCTTCCCAAACTTCATGCATCCGGATCTATCGACCGTGATTGTTCCTATGCTCCGTACTCCCCTAACCAAGCCGACGACCGATCCGGGGAAAGAAGCACCTTGGCCCCAATTCGTCAAGCGGGCTGAACTTCGTCTCCCACGATCGTCGTTTGTCGTCAAGCTCAAAGAGTCGAAAGAGAAGATACAGTCCATTTCCATCTCCTCAATCATGCCTCAACTCTCGAAGAGCCACTATAGCGCGCTTCCCGAGTCGAGCGTGACTGTGCCCCGAGTCGATGCTCAAACACCCCAAAATTCATCCAAACCACCCCTCATTCAGCTATCTTCCTCGAAAACGATCAATCGCATGAAGAGCGGGGACAATTTCAACAGAGCCGCGATTCAACGTCTCGGAACCCAAACGCTGTCGAGTGAGGGTCACGGTCCTGGTTCGAAATCGGGTCGCGCCGAAGGCCCGAAGTGGTGGCAGGTGTGATGAAACTGGCGAGAGCAAGAGGTACGTTGTACCTTCAGGATATCCTACAGTACAACAGTATGAGCGGAACCATTGAACTCATAGCGCTTACGATTAAAGGATGATTGGTGGACGTGTGGAGATATGAAATGCTGGGGAGGTGGACAAACGGGCGCATGCTCGGGGCGAGAAGCGTGGGGGCCCCAGAGCAAAGCTAATCTGGGGCTCCCTCTGAGGTGGCCCGACTGATGCAGGCCGTGGTGCTGCCAAGGAAGATGATTGGCGCAGAGAAGGAACAGTGTGTGATGTCCCGATGAAGAAAGCTATCTGGAAGTCGATAGATGCTGTTATTGCTGATGTCCAGCTAGCTTGAGGAGCTGAGCCTATTTCCGGAGATAGGGGGGCTTGAGGGAAAAAAAGGTGACCGCGAACGAGAGCAATTTGGACAGGAGGCCCGTGCGAAGTGTGACCGGCAGTGAGGTCAGCTCGACCTCAAATTCACGCCACTTGCATTCGCCCACCTCTTGACACTGGCTCTTGTGCCATCCACTGCACCCACTGGTCTAGCTGCCACCCCCTGTTCCCGAACCTCCACATATGCCCGCCCTGGCAGCCAGTGATAGTGAGTCATCAGCCCACTTCACTGGTGTGATCGCCGGCTGCCCCAGCTTTTGCAATGTGGGGTGGTTGTACTCCACCTTTGGTGCCGGAGCGGCAGATAATGCAGCACCCCACCTCGAGTTCGGCTCCGCTGACAGGCTGTCTCGACTCGTAGTTGCCAGCACGATTGCCCAGGACGCACGCTTGTGGCAGGTGAGTCGTACACTTTGGATCGAAGCTGGTGAGGTACATTCAATCTCACAGACAGCGAGAAGCTGCGATATTCAGTCCCTGATCGCGCGCCAGGACGAGTTCGTCGCCGACTTGCTATCGCGCCTGCTCGTTGCCTCGAGCGAATCTGCCGCGGCGTCGGCCTCGGTGCCAAACCCGTCCTACGTCGCACCGTCGCCCCCGCTCAGCTCGGACTACAATGCCGACGACAGCGATGACCTCAGAGTTGCTCGACATGCCTCGGATGCACTCAAAGCCTATTCCGATTCCCTTGAGGAGCGCGTCAAGGTGAGCTCACGAGATGGCACCCGGGCCGGTGATGATCGGAGGTGGGGGAGGTGGGGCTTTGACTTCGCGCGTGTGAGGCAGTCGCGCTAACTCAGCGGGCAACCGACAACTTGCTTCTGCTACGCGCTAATCATTCCTGCTGCAGGTCATCGACGAAGAGCGCAAACAAGCCTTAAAAATCGTCGCTGAACAAGAAGATACGATCGCTCAGCTGCGACTTAGTGTGAAACAACGAACCCCGGCGCACTCTCCTATTCTCGTCCCGCCGGCCAGTTGCATTGACAACGGCAATGGAGAGCGTGCTCGTGATACCACAGCGCTCATTTCAGATTCAACTCGCCTTTCGTTCGTAGTTGTGTTCCTCGATCTGTGAGTTGAGGCGCGCTGGCTGGCCTGTCACATTCTAGTGCTTACCCCTGGGCGATCGATTCAGAACATCGGCGCCTTTCTCCGACGCGCTGATCAGCCAAGGCAAGACCGGCGGTCTACAAGCAGCCAGCCAGCTTCGGTCAGTGGCATATCCCTTAAGCAATGAGTGTGATGAATAGGCTGATCGAGAGCTGGAATGGGTCAGCTGGGAGGTCGAAAAGGATGTTCGAGGTTCGTGGATGCGCGACGAAATGAAGACGTCGGGCAGGCGACTGACGTATCAGCTTTCGGACAGCCATCGGCGTCGATCAAAGTGCAATATGCGATAAAGAAGGGGAAGAACCCCAGATCATCATCTTTGCCTACTACGACAAGACATCGCTGGCTTCGATGCTCCTCAAGGTGACCTCTCGCGCATTAGGAGCGGCATAAGTGGAGCGCAGTGGCTGACAGCTCTTATCCGTCGATCCTCAGTGCCGTGTCATCACTTCAGGAGTCACCTTTGACGAGTTTTGCATGGCTTTCAACTCGGCTGAGCTGACTTCGCTGGTCGACATCGGCCGCGCTCCCGTCGAAAGCAAGACTGGCGCCATGCTCATGCTACTCGGCCCTCTAAAACCGCTCAAGAGGATCTACATGATCGGAGTCCATCCTGACGCCGTTAGTAAGTGCATCTTCTCCAAGCCATTTGGTAAATGTCTTACCTCCGGTCAGGTGCACAGTTTCGACTTGTCCTTCGCTTTGCCCTGGCGGGGACCGTCCTCGAAATGAGCTTATCACCTCCAAGCTTGTAGCGTGCGTCACATTTTAGCGGGCTCGCTGGCTCGGACGAGTAATGGGACTGAACGAATTGATTTTGCTTCTTCAAAGCGTGAACTTCCTCGAGGATAAGGAACATATATCCGCTTTGGAGTTCGTCGGCTGGCGCACGATCACCTTTCAACGATTGTTTTCCCACCGTACCGTCGACACATCGTGCTGGAAGCAATGGGCTTCTAGTCCGTACGAAGAAGAAGAGCAGGATTCGTATGACTATGATAATAGCCATCAGGATGATGCTGACTCTAGCCAAGGCGAATGGTCCCCCGTCTCTTCGCGCATCTCGTCAAAAGCGCACTCTCCCAAAGCCCCTTCGGCGGCGGCGAAGTGGAGGAGGATCAATCCAGCTGTGCCTGGAACGAGGTTTCGCGACGAAAAGAAAGCCGATCTTAATCCCGGCATGCGTCCTCTTGACACCAACCGTGGCTTCCTGCAACAGAATCCCCAGATCTGCGTGTTCCACTATCTCAGCGGTAACGGCTGCACTGCGCGTGGCACTTGTGGTCGTGCACACGACTACGACCTCAACTCGAGGCAGATCAGGCATCTAAGAGAAGATGTCGCAAGGCACCCTTGCAAAGTGACAGTTGTTTCTTGTGATTTCAGGTGTTCGGATGTCGCCCAAGCTGACAATGCCTGAGTTCCGCACGTTCTGCAGGAGCTGCGCAACACCGGTCGCTGCACCTGGGCGGAAACCAGCAGCGGCACCAAGTGCATGTATTCACATGTATGTGCACCTTCTAAAAACCATGGCGTTCCGTAGGTAGGATATACTCATGATATCGGTCGTTCTCGTAGGATCGGGCCAAGTGGAAGCGATGATCCCAAGTTGACGTTCAAAAATGAAACTGCGCAGCACTCCCAGTCTGAATAGCAGCTTTTAAGCTTCTCTTCTCCTCTCCATGCTCGTGTCGCCGCCGCCGAAGATTTAGTGAGCGCAGTAGAGTTTACCGCCTGGTCCACAGCTTGATGAAACATTGAGGGGTTCAAATAGTATTGGTGACAAAGAAACAGGAAAGAGCGCTGGGATCGGCTCATCCGCCCCAAGCTTAACCGGAGTGCTCGACCACCGTCGTCACGAGCTTGCCACCGACCACGACCGTCTTGAGCTGCTCGGGCACGGCTCGCTCTTCAAACACACCATCGTCCTCGCCTTCGACGGGAAGACTGATGTTCAACGCCGACGTCTTGGCCGTGATAATCTCGGTGCCCAAGCTCTCCTTCGAGAGGTAGATCATACCCCCGTCCGTGCCGTCGATCAAGATAGTAGGGACCTTGCCCAAGATCTGTACAGTGAATCCGGGGCTCGAACTTATGCTCAAAGCCGAAACGGTTGACTCCAAAAGAACAGACAACTTGGGCGAATTGACGATTGAGATGGCGTTGACCTTGGCCTTGACTTGCAGTACCGACGCTTTGCAGTTGAAGACGTTGACGGTCTGTTGGATCGACGTTTCGGTGACAGTGATGTGAGGGTCCGATTCGTAGTTCTCGACCAGCCACTTGTTGCCTTCCAGCGCAAGAATGGGTGGCTTCTTTTGAGCAATCGCTGATGGCTTGGGAGGCTTTGTGGGACCTTTGCCAGCTGATTGAGAATAGAAGTGGAAGCCGTGGTCAGCCATCGGACTCGGACTCCTCAAATTCGCTTCTGTGGGGGAACCGTTTACCAGCTCCGACGGCAGACACGACACCCCCCGCCCTGAGCTCAGGGTTCTTGTGCGTCATCTCGCTCTTGTCGACCTTCTTCAGACTCGACGTGATGTTCTCGCCCTTGTTGAGAGCCGCAAACACACCGCTCATGTCACCCGATGCGGCGGCAGCTGCTTGTGCGGGTGCCTTGAGAGCGGGAGGTGCTGCGGGCGGCGCTGGTGGGGGTGGCGGTGGCGGGGGAGCGCCACCCACCGCGGCGGAGGCGGCAGGGGATGCCAAATATTTGGCAGGGTCGATACCCTGTGACATAAACCGTATGCTTCGTTCAGCGATCCGCCAGATGGAGCACGTCTTGTACTTATCACCAGAGACCTGCTCACCTTGGGGTTCCACGTCAGACCGGTTGTGTGGTTGGCCATGACGTACTTGCGCAAGGCATCCAGTGTCGCGCTGAAGCTGCGAGCCCACTCGACTTGCTTCGGGTTACTGTGACGAGTGAGGAATGCGCACATGGTCAGTGTAGCGCCTTTGTCAGTACTGGAGAAGACTGCTCGAGCTCACGTGTCCTTGAACGCCTTGACGATTCGGTTGACCCAAAAATCGGCCGAGTCCTTGTATTCGCCGACGTGGGGGCCAGGTTTGCTATCCTATGGGATGTCCAATGATCTGATGCTCGTCAGAATCTGCACGAGCCTCGAACCCTCTCGTCCGGGCCGCTGTGATCCCAAGACGGTGAAGAAATGACTCACGAGGGTGACCCAGCCCAAAGCCGGAATACCCTCGGCCACGACGGTCAATTGGTTCGCATCGGGGCTCGCTCGATTCTTGTCCTTGATCTCGATCGTCGACATGAGCGCCTGTTGGGTCGGTTTGAGCAAGGACATGTAGGAAGGGTCTGAGGCCTGGATCTTTGTGCAGGCGCTCGCCATGAGGATGAAGGCGCGTTGAGCGTTGAACGCGGCTTGAACGTGTTTAGACTGATGTGGAAAGAGACAACGACGACACACTGGGGTCAGAACGGTACAGCCGGCAGGTGCTGACCCGTGTCATTAAAGCAGGGGGCTGTGGCTCAGCTCAGCTCGGCTCGGTGGCCGGACGTGACTCACTTGATCGGCGATCAAGCCACCCAACTCCTTACTCAACTCGAGGTACTTGGCCAACGCGCCCCGGAGGACTTCTTCGTCAAAGGCCGCAACCGAGCGAGGAACTTCGACTGCTGGAGCTGCAGCAGCGGCAAGAGACGAGCCGCCCGGTGCGGCTACCCCACCTGCGATCGTGCCGGCTCCCGCACCAGCAAGCGTGGAAGGTACGACAGCAGATGCACCACTCGCGACGTTGAAATGGGGTCCGCCACTTGCCGCCGAGGTGACGGCGATGTCCTCCAGTCGGGCGGTCGCGGCTTCAAGTCGTCGGAGCAACGTGTTGAGCGAACCGACACCTACAGGCAGTGTCCGTCCACGTGGAATCGCGGGAATGAGCAAGCGGTTAGACGCAGAAGATAGCTATGTGTGATCGTCAACTAACCGGTGGCAGGGATACCGGCGTGTGTGCCTTGGGCTGAGGCGGTATTCATCGTGTCGAGTGGCCGCGGCGGCGATGACGACGATGATGATGTGGAGCTGAGCGCCGAACGAAGGACCAAGCACCAAGTCGCTGCCTGGCGCCTATCGCTACCTGAGGCCGGAGGCGCTTTTTTTTTTTTTTTTTTTTTTTTTTTTTTTTTTTTTTTTTTTTTTTGACATTTTGAGGACCCAAAATCCTGAAAATCGTCGAGGCGCATTGCAAAAAATTGACATTTTGAGACGAAACACACGTTTCGCCCCCGAGGCGCATGTCTATATTTTGACATTTTCCCGTGAGTCGGCCCAATTTTGGCCTACCCTGAGCAACCTTCGGCATGACTTTGGGCCCGTTCGCCTTCGCTTCGAGACGCGTTTCGCGATGCTCGCGCTTGAACAACTCACTTAGTACTAGCCATCTTCGGTAATCACTTGAGTTAAGTGGCTGTGAGGGATTAGGCCGATTCGATATTGAAGGGGCGCAGGTTCCGTTCCGCTTCACTTCGGTCCGAGATTGGAGCATAGCACGACAACATCATCCCATGCAGGCCTTGAACGATGCTTTCGATTGATCATTGCCACTCACCAACATGAACATGACGATCGCCGAGCTCCTCGCCTTCGATGTCGCTCCCGCCGACGCGTCTCTTCACATCGAGTTGTCCAAAGATGAGCTCACCCATTACTCGACCTTATCATCTACTCGAGGCCGTTGAGAAGGCAACTGAAACAGCTTCTCACGACCAATCGTGCGTCTACCAAGCTCAACTATCGAGATTTTGGTCTAAGCTCACGCGTGTTCGGTTCTACACAGCCCACACACTTGACATTTCAACTGCGCCTCAAGTTGTCGATGCTCGTGATGCCAATTTCTCGCTGAACTGGCCAACCTGATTGCCCATCAAGCTGCTCATAAATGTAGCCACCTCAAGCTGTTCTACTCAAGGGAGGCCGATGGAATCGAGCGACCCAACTCGCGGAGAGGCAGGCGTAGGGGTTAGCAATACAGAGGAAGGACGCAGTGCAGCACATTCATGCGTCTTGAAAGGGTTGGTACAGTCCATGGGACCATCTCGCTGCGAAGACATGGCGGGCACGACAAGGAGCTTTCGCTGGACTAGAGGTGACCAGATGGACCGAGCGCTCACAACACACGAGGATCCAGAAGAATGTCTATACTGAGGATGGCCGCATTCAAGTGAGTTGTCGCTGAATTTAGGAGCGAAGGCAACTGGATCTAATGTTTGGAGAAACAAGCAGACGGAGCACTAGCACAACGCTATCCTCATTTTGGATCGCTTGACGGAGCTGTAACCGCTGCCACACCATTGGAGATTGGATCTCTGATCTGCTTTGGCCTCAAGTGTGGCATGCATTCACTCAGCTGCGATCAAACTGTTCATGGAGAAGAAGTGGTGTCCATCGGAATTGGTACGTTGTTTTGAGTGGCTGTTGAGGAAGTTCTCCTTTGACACAAGTCTTGTGTCCTACAGTGCGACACATCTACAGCAAAGTGACAACAAACCACTGCAACCAAGACACGCTCGCCTCGTTAACTGCTCCTTTTACAAAGGAGCTGGTGAAAATTCTACTGTCAAATGTCGTCGTACAGGAGCTTCGCCTCATCAAGAAAACATGCTATTCCACACACCTCATTGATGGCACTATGCCGTTCCGCATGATTGATGGTCGACAGGTCATCGAGTCATTAGGCCCGTCAACGACTACATATCGTTCAACCCCGGACCTTACCTCATGTTACCCGGACGAGCGCCTAATCAGCACGAGCGCACATGCCGAGCAAAGATTTGCCGCCCTTCGGAGCGTGCCCGGCCTGCGAGATGCCGCCGGCGGAACCTCTACAAGCCGCACAAATGCCACCGCGGAAACAAGGAGCTCAACTTCAGCGAAAAGGAAGTCTGACAACGAAACAGCGAGCCAGCCAGCAAAGCAAGGAAGGCTTGTTTGAAGCGTGGAGCCACGCGCAACACCAGCCGAAGCGACGCGCCCGCAAACGCTCGGAACGCGTTTTCGAGGACTTTTGAGCGATTTTTGGAGCATGTAGAACACATTTTGATAATATTTCCGAGGCGCATGCGAACTTTTGACATTTTGGAGCCAAAATAGGGTAAAAAAACTTTGACAAAATGGCCAAAAAAGGGCGTTTTTCCGCATGCGCCTCTGGCTGGGCTTTCGGGGGTCCTGCTACCTGTCGCTGCCTGTGCGCCTGTCGCTGCACTGTCGCTGCCCTTCGTTGCAGCTCTCCTCACCCGGCGTTCCTCATTCTACTTGTGGCCACGTCGGACGAATTGTGTACGGTCATTTAATGCTTTGCCGTTCAATTTTGAAAGCTTGAGCAAATCACTGTTTGCGACACGGTATATCAGCAAGTTCTTCAAGTCGGTTTAAGACCGACATCGAGAATCAGAAATACCCAGAAAGCACAGCCATGTCAATCTGCATCAAGCCTGATGTCACGGACAAACACATATCTTACAAAAAAGGGAAAACCATTCAATTCGGTCGATGCGACCCTCACCTTCACAGAATCACAAACGAGGCAAAGAGGGGTAGACGGGGGTCCAAGCGCTCGAGCTCGGCGAGGCGGCTATTATATGGGTCGAATGCAATTGTGGATAGGCGGGTTCATCAAGTGGCGTAAAGGTCACAATTGACGAGCAAAGAGAGCTTCTCCCCAGTCAATGATGTAAATGCGACCGTCTGGACGGATAGTCACATTTTGAGCCCTCTCGTCTCCATGGTAGACGCCTTCCTTTCTGAGTGTTTTGTACGCCTCACTAGAAAAATGAGGATTATCCAGCATGGCGTCAAGTCTGTCAGCGACTATGAAATGTCGAGGCACCAGATGGAGCCAGGCCTCCTGTCATACTCACTCAATCTTGCGCCTCAATTCGGTGTCCCCCACCCACTGCTCCTGGGTGACCGTGCTCCCCACGTCTTCCAGTAACAGGACGTAGGCACGGCCATCTGAACCGCTTCGATAAAAGCCATGGAACTTGGGGAAGTAGGCTTGCGCAGCAGTCGAGAGCGACGGCAAAATTTGCGTAAAGATGAAGTACTCTCGCGCAATCGAGGGCGCATAGTAGTCTGCCGAGACGACCTTGGCGACGAGATCACCTTGAAGTCGAGCGGGAGGATTACTGGCGGCGGATGCTCTGGGAACTTCGGTGTCCGGGCGGCCAGACCAGCGAGCCGTCCATATCGTGGCAGTTCGCCCCCTGCCAATCTCTGTGAGGAGATCGAGTCGATCGAGACGAGCGGGATCCCCGATGGGCGTCGTGACCCAGGGCAAGACATTTGCTTCTCCTTCTTCATCGAAGCTGACGGAAAAGAACTGCAGTAAGTAACAAAGGGACTCCCGATCAGCGAAATGTAGTGCACGATTGAAGCGAGAGTAATCCACATCGCGGTCGCAATCAAGCTCGACACCAATTGCCACCATACCCGTGCCCTTGTTCGCCTCCGAGTCACAGATGATCTGCTCATTGTGGGGTGAGGGAAATCTCATGAGTGCATGTGTCGGTCATGAGTGAGCTTTGGACCTAAACACTTACCGCGGTACCCGGAAGGTGACGCAGCGTTACCTCAAGAGCCTTTGCGTGCACGAGGAAAGGGCCCGCCACTGCGCTATCGAGAGTTTCGATTGGAGGAGACAGCAAGGGCGTCAACCGCATGCTTTCGAGCTCATCTGTAGTTCGCCTAAGAGCGATTCTCACCTTCTCGGGAGGACCTTCAATCGAGTAGTCTGCATGAACACTCGAAAACAGGGAGACGAGGATGGCGAGGAAGCTTTCTGGTCTTGGTGCCACGACAGGGCAAAGTCATCCTGAGCCCAGAGAACCGATAAGCAAACTTCACTGGTTAACAAGTGAGTTCGACCATTCTCAACGACTGACAATGAGAGCAATGCCAACGAACAACGCTAGTCAGTGATGATTATTTGTCAAGATATGGGATCCTCAGTCAGCGTGAATGGACCAACGCCTACTCACCGAGTTCGCAAAGGACGAAGTACGGAGGTGCGAAGTATACGCCGAATCGAGCTTTGTGTTCATGTAGCTGCAGAGCCATCTGGCCGGGCAGACGGCGGTCAGCGATTACAGCGGTGAGAGGTGTTCAATCTATCCAAAGTTACATCGATGGTACTGGATGTACCTTGGCTAGCCTGATTCCCTTGCTCTTCGGATGCATCACCGATCGACCATCGCTGTCGAAGACGCGCAAATCGAACGGGGTGACTGATCCATAATCAGACCAGAGATTCGGCATCTGTGATCCAGGATAAGACTCATGAGCACTTTCGAGATTGCCGACGTCGTTAGTCTCGAGGACTACTGTGTTTGCAAAATCGTCTCCATTTAGCACCGAAGTATGTAGAGTAGGCAGCTCGTCTTGACCGAGGTATTTGTGAAATGAAGGCATGTAATGTATTGCAACCGGGCGATCTGCTAGGCGAGAGACAGTGTGCTGGGTGATGTCCACGAGATCCAGTAGATGGAACATTACGTTCGAGTCGTCCCATTCATTTGAGGTGACTGGCCAATGGTGCAGAAAGTCGTCGAAGCAGAACTTGACAGACCTCGGAAGAGGCGCATCGCCCGTCCCGGTTTTCTCGAGCCCTCCCTTCAGACCCTGAACAACGCGATGTACGAGAGAAGGATCGGGCGAGGCAGACGTGAGGCCGTGACGAGGTAGCGTTTCGCCTGGCGATCTTCGAAACTTGACGTGCCCCAAAAGGGCAGAAGGCTTATGAGTGGTGGGGCGACAGACCGTAAGGCGATCGCGTGGCACAAAGCGGTAGGCATTTGACGGGAACTTGAACGCAAGCAAGTCCCTGAGCACCGACGGGACGGTAGTTCGCAGATGCATCGGCGTCGAAAGTGCTCTGTAAGCTTCTTGTCCTTATTGTGTGGTAATGGTACTGGATGCGACGATGTACTGCAAGTCGTCAGCCCAGCTAACCCTGAGTTATGCAGTGGTCGGACCTTCAAGTTGGCATGGCAATCGGGGCAGGCTGACTGTCGCCGGTACGGCTTGAAGCAGTGGAAGGTAAACCAAGGCAAGCAATGGCGCCGGGCGTCCTTGAGTGTGTGAGCAGCTCCAGTGCTCTACTGATGGAAGAAGGGGCGGGATGTTTAAGGCTGGGTCAATGTCGAAGGGTAGAAATGTCTTAAAGTCTGGTCTGAACTTGACGTCTTTGCAGTTCGAAGCCGCATGGCCGGGCTTAGAGCCGAGAGTGTGTAAGGTGGGCCTTAGAAGGAGGGGGGGGCACGCGCCTGGGCACGTAAGACAGAGTGCTCAAAGCGGACGCGGCAGTGCCCTACTTCGGGACAGTTCGGGGCGCGATCTGGGGCGATCTGGGGCGATCTGGGGCGTGGACCTCCTAGGACCTCCATGGACGAGTCTCGAGCCCCATTCTGAGTTCACGCAACCACCGGAGACTGGATGTTGAAGTACAGCCAACATCCGAGGACGATGAGCAATGACTCGGTCGGAGCGGGGCACCGCGCAACCCACTGCACTTCGTACATTGAGAGTCTGATTGCCGCGAACGTTGGGATCTTCCTTAGTACCGATCATAAACTAAACATCATCCCAAAGGAATTGTCGCCCGGATCTACGGGCAACAAGGCGATCTTTAGGGCGATGGCGCCTAATTCAAGTCCAGGTTCTGTAGTGGTCCATTCCCCTTTCAGCTCGCGTTTCTAATTGTTCCAAACACAAATCTCCGCTCGCAATGCTTCTTAAACATAACCGCATCCTTCGTATATCCGTTTGGCAGTCAGTTCGGTTCCACTCAGTGTTTCCTACTCTGAGTTTTGGAGAGCTGAATGAACCCTCAAGATGAGCTGCAATTTCATCACTTCAGAAATACCCAGAGCAAACAGGTGTAGAGGTGCAAAAGTGGAAAATCATCGGAGGCCAACAATCCTTTGGACAGACCCACTTTTGATCCACTCCGAGTTACCACATCTCCACTAAGCCATCAGCGTGTGCCTTCTCGCCGTCACACCACCTCCACTCCCATTACCCCCTTTCGAAACCCCCTCCTTCTCATTCCGACCCGCCAATGATGATTCCTCCTCGTCCAAATCCGACATGGCTTCATTCTCCGAGTTGGCCATCGAAGCTCGACCTCTCAAGCTCGTCAAGGACGATTTCGTCCGAAGGATATGGGACGTCGCTCCTGATACTGTGGCGACGGAGGGGCGAGAGGACTTTCGAGGATGGCTATTTGTCACGGGCACGTAGTCTTCCGGTCGTCGCATTTTGCTATAGTTCGAGAAGGATCAGCTCGAAGCTCGTGGCGGGAGATGGGGAGGTGACTTACGTGTTGAGTTTGGGAAGGGCGTAGTTGACGGACTTGCGAGCGCGACGACCACCCGCGTCACCCTCTTCGTATCCTCCGTTGGCGAGCATGGTGTTGGATTGAAGGACCGGAGATGCCGAAGAAGAGGGCATGGCACGAGGTTGAGATGCGCTCGAGACGGGTGCTGATCCAACTGGAAGCAGTACGGAGAATGAAGAGGTGAGCGTTGATCGGATAAATAATGAGGCCACAAGTCAACTCACAGTTGTTGTCCTGTTCGTAGTCATAATCCTGTTCCTGCTCTACTTCCTGAGCTACCTCCTGCGACCCCGCTCTCGTCGCCCTCCGTTTCCCTCTCGCCTTCCCCAACGCCGCCTCCACCAACTTCTTGGACGGCACAAACTCCTCATCATTACTTTGCTCATCAACCTCGTACGAGTTCTCCTCGTCCTCGTATCGTTTCTCCTGCGTTTGTGTCGAGATGGATTCGCCGACCCGTTCGTCGTCTTCCGACGTACTCGACGTCGTTGAGGTGTCCTTATTCGATGAAGACAATTTCGCTTCCACAGCAGCGAGTGTTGATGTTTTCCTCCTCGACCCAACGATAGCCAGCATCTCCTTCGGACCAAGCGACTCAAGCTTGAGCAATGTCTTGCGATCGCTCCAATAATCCTCCTCCTCCGTAGCCTTCTTAGCCCCGCTCGACGAAGTTAAAGACGTCGTAGCAGCCAACGACGAAGTCGAGACCGATTTTCTCCCTAACTGTCCAACAATGCTCGTCCTCTTGCCCGTGACTCCAGTGGTAGTGCTGGCTGGAGTCGTTGCGGCTGGCGCGTCACTTCGTACGGCCCCAAGTTGCCCAGGTTGAGGTTCCGGCGTTGGAGCTTTGACAATCCCCGAGACTCTTCGAGCTGGTTTCTGTTGTGAGAAGGAAGAGGTGTTGGCGTGGGCAGAGCGAGCGGCGGGAGGAGCCGAATGCGTTGCTCGGGCTTTGCTGGGGAGTGGTCGAGCAGTAGGGGCAGAAGTAGAGGCAGATAGCTGGGAGGAGTAAGTTGTAGTTGAGGTCTCGGAATGAGGGGACAGAGGTGCGGAAAGAGGTGAGGAAATAGGTGGGGGGACGAAAATGGGTGTGGGTGGTCGAGAAACCGAAGGCGATGCCGGAGCTCGAGGTTCTTCTCGTAGTCTGTGGAGAGGATTCAACCGGTGAGCAAAAATAGCCGATTACGTATTGCTACATGTTTCTCAACTCACCCATCGAGGAGGGTCCCTTTCCAAGCCGATTTCATTTGTTCTTCATCGCCTGAATCATCCTCTTCGTCATCGTTGAAATGGCTCTGTTCGCCTCCTTCGCTGATGTGCGAGAGGTCAGGGTTGCGTTGGAGAATGATCGAGGAGGGCCGTGGTGCTCTTCCGGCGGTGGAGCCTCTTCTCGAGACGGTGACGTTGCGGTTGGCGTCGCCCGAAGAGGAGGACGATGAGGAAGCGGAAGGGGTCGGAGGGGATTCTATTTGCACAGTTTCAAAGGATGGGTCTGTCAGGCTGCTGCGGGAAAGACGACGGTGACTGCATCGACCTACCTGTGACGGTTGAAAGCCGAGGGTGAAGGACTGTCGAGGATGGGATGGGTGGTGGTGAACAGGGTACATCCGAGGTGGCCCCGTCCGACATGGGGCTGGAGCAGGATGGAAGTCCGTTGCCGAGAGCTTGAAGCGCGGCCAAGGCGTTGACGTAGAGCCGTTGTGTCATCTGTCGGCACCATCTGATGATCAGCGATAGCATCCTCGGACTCGATAACGTGCATAACCGATGAGGTAGACCGACCTGGAGCTGTTCGTGATCCCAGGGGGATATCCCTGCGCTGACGGCTTCCCTCGCTTCGTTGAGCTGCCTCTCGGTCTGTTGCAACCTCATGCGGAGGTTCGAGTTCTCGCACTCCAAGTGAAAGAGGGTTCCTTTCAGTGCGAGTCGTTCAGCACGGAGACTGGTGACGGTACGTTCGAGCTCCGAGTTGGATCTGTGGTAGCACACCGTCCAAGGTCAACGCGGTGGTCCGACGAGTTGGGTCAACATGCCAGACACGCGTCGGTGCGCGCGCTGCTGATGCGCCAAGAAAAGCGGCAGAGCACCGACTTTGATAGTATCGAGTTCTTGTGTATAATTTCCTTGTTCTGCTGCATATGCTTCTTCTTGACTGTGCGCGACGCCGCCAAGATGTATGCAGGTGGGCGCGTCAGTCTCGACGATCGTTCAACCGGACAGCACCGACAAGGCGCTGATCACATGAGTTGCCGGCGACAGTACCAGTACTGACAGGCATCGTAGGCTTCGATCATGGGACCCATGCCATTGTTTCCCGCTGACGAGGCACCCGAGAGGCGACGGGTCGTCATGGTCCGTTGTCCGTTGTCCGTTGTCGGTCTGTCAATCCCGGGTTGGGTGGCGGATTTCGCGAAGGTATCGCGAAGGTATTAGCCGTGGGGCAAGCCGCAAGCCAGCGCGAGCGCAGAGCCACCGAGACGAAGGGAGACGATTGACGGATTTCACAAGTCAAAAAAATGCCAACGTCAGCTCGCTGTTTGGGAGGCACATTGCCAGCCAAGGTACACCCGAATTTTTGCTGGGAAAGATAGCGCTCAAAACATCATTCCTCAGTCATTGAATGGATAGGATACAATTCGGACTCAAGTTCGGCTCGTCTTTTGGCTCGTCGAGCATGCCAGGCAGGCCGACTCTTGGCTGGTCCGAGCAGGTCCGAGCTCAGCAGGCTGGTCCGAGCGCGGAATTGACGTCGCGCCAATATCATCGGATCGGACGCGCCCGAGGCATTGGTGCGGCCTTTGCGCTCATGCTCATGATCCCGCCCCACGGCACTTGCCCGGCCAGACAACTCGTCAACACTCATCATCATGAGGCAAGTTCGAGCGAATCGAGTTCCCCTCCTTCACTTGCATCCCACTGATCAGTTGTCAGTCGTGTGGTTTAATACAGCGCGACGCGAGCGGGCTTCACCGCGCAGGATTACGACAACGCCGCCGCGTTCCTCAAGGACTATCCGCAGCAGAAATGGCATGTATGGAGCGTTCAGAAAGCCTTGTCAATAGCCGTGAGTCGAAATGGCTCGCCACGCTTGATATATCCATCATGAGCTGCATCTCAGCTGGCTTGGCTTGGCTCGCCCCCACACCGAAGCTGACTGGGGGCTTCTCGCTCTCTCCTTCTACGCTCTTCACCCTGGCGCGTTCACCCTTAGCATCCCGAAGTGAGCAGTCTTATTTCGCATAGTTGGGTCTACTCGTTGACAAAGCGAAAGATTGAACCTTTTCCCACGGCCGCGAGCCATCGCAGCATACCCAGCAATCGTGGCATTCCCATTGGCGAGCTGCGAGCGGTGCAGGCGCGGCCGAATTATCCCAGCGCATAAAGAAACTACGCGAAGCCGAGCGGCAGGCTAGGAAGAAAACCACCTCGGGTGATGCAAAGACATCGTCTATCGCCTCGACTTCGAAAACGACCGGATCGAGGCTGAAGGGCGATCTGAGCCCCTCGGATTCGGACCACTCGGACGATTCAGACGACTATGATGATTCCGACGACGACAAGAGCAACCTGCAAGCCGCTCGCAAGACCAAGTACACCCGACAAGACCTGTACAACCTCATTCGTGAGATCCACACGATAACCAAGTCAGGAGGTCTGAAAAGGGACATTTACGTCAACCTCGCGACCAAGGCAAGTTCCGACTCGCCCTGGTGGGTCACGTCGCTGCCTTCCTTCGCAAGCTAACCCTCCTTGTCCTGCGTCACCCGCCTTCGTTTGATTGAGTAGTACCCCGTACACTCGGCGACTTCATGGCAAACCTACCACCGAGACAACCGTGCCGAGGTCGATAAGTGGGCCAAAAATCTAATCAGCGGCAAGAAGACTAGGAGAGACTTGCTCAGTTGGTTGAATAAACAAATCGAGGCCGACAAGCACAGGAACACAATGTCGCAAGGGACACAACGAGCATCACCACCACCGCCATCTGCAGCACGACCACGTATGAGCAACTCGTCTTTGGCGCAACAGGAAGAGACGAAGCCGTTTGCCAACGTCGATAGGAAGGGCAGAAAGCGGCAGGCGACGCAGGGTCTCGAAACCGACTCTGACGATGACGGCGACGCCAGGAGGGCGCGTCGAAAGAGCGATCCAGCTCGGAGGAAATCGACCGAAGAGACATCGACACCGCTGGTATCAAATGCAGCTTCGACATCGAACACTGCAAACACCGCGGTGTTCACAGACGCCGACGAGCGAATGCTGGTGCTGGAGCTGGCTGTCATTGAGAATGAGGACCGAGAGCGATCCGAAGCGTGGCCCGCACTGGCAAAGAAGGTGAGTCTCATCTCGTCCCTAATCCTGCACACAGAGACCGATGCTCATCTACTTTTACGTACGATATTTAGACTTCTCGACATACTGCACACCGATGGAAAGAGTACTTCACTACCAACAAAATCCGATTGCTCCCACGAGTAACGAATGCGGCGCGTGATCTTATGCTTGGCCGAAAACCGACGGTCGAGAAGGAAGCTGCACCGGAGCCACTACCCACTTTAAGCAAGACAGCCGCAGCATCCTTACCGGAACTAGCACCAGAGCCGATAGTAGCACTACCAGATTCGGCAATCGGCAAGAGTGAACCGCAGAAGAGCGCCCTGCCAGCGACCAAGCCTCCCGGCAAACCGCTCGTGCCT
Source organism: Microbotryum lychnidis-dioicae p1A1 Lamole (assembly GCA_001244265.2). Classification (NCBI taxonomy): domain Eukaryota; kingdom Fungi; phylum Basidiomycota; class Microbotryomycetes; order Microbotryales; family Microbotryaceae; genus Microbotryum; species Microbotryum lychnidis-dioicae. Next base: position 627,776 of record CDLV01000007.1, read on the forward strand.
TCGTCGTCTCTACACCTACCAGCAGCGGAATCAGCAACACCAACTCTACCGGCGGTAGTATCAGTATCAACATCAGCACCATCATTAGCATCAGCTCCAGCTGCTCCAACAGTGGAGCAGTTGCAAAGTCTCGACATACCACCCGCAGCCACAACGAAAAATCTGAGTGCTCAGAGCCTTCCCGCAGCGGCACCGAAACAACGCGCCCAGACACCCGAGGTCAATGCTATCGTAGCTACCTCGGCCGCCTCCCCGATGAAACTTTCGCAACCCAAAGATACCACGAAATCCACTTCTCCTAAGACTGCTTCAATGCCCTCGCTCGAAACCCCTGTGCCTCAAGCAGAAGACTCGACCGGACGGCCCAAAACAACGACACCGGCAATGTCCCCCACGAAGCAGGTCGCGGTACTCACAGCGCCGGTAACACAACCGACGAATGCGACGACTGAGGCATGGCCTGAACTCGGAGGCTCGGATACGGGACCTGCACCTGGCCCCACACAAGCGGGTCCGTCGACTCAAGCCAGGATGGATGATCCCCAGCCCTCGCCTCCGACTCCGAGTGCCACTCCTCCTCCTTGTGTGCCGCATGTTGATTCCAGTAGAGACGTATCTGGTGATGCGCTGATGGTAGCGTCGGAGGGCTCCCCGAGACGGCCGTCCCCTTTCCTCGGCGAAAGCCAAGATTCGGTGCCTACTCTTTCCGCTCAGCTTGTTCCTGCACCTGCTGGCTCGACGACAACAGTTCAAGTTGTCGAATTTGAATCGACAAAAACGAAGTTGACCCAGACAACAGTGACGAATGGTTCTAGTACTGCGGTCCCTACCGAAGCCTTGTCGCAGCTGCAGGACGAGGATGATCGAAGGATGGACGCACAGCTGCAAGCTGCCACTTTCAACGGCGTTCATCGACCGCCCGTGCTGCTGGGGACGCCACAACCCGTAGCCGGGGTCAACTGGACTTCCACCACCGGTCCCAACTCGAGTACGAAGCCGTTCGAGTCACATCAAGCCGAATACGACTTTCTCGAGACGTATCTCGACTGGCGACAGGTCAATTGGTTCGACGACGCCGAGCAAAAGTTGGAGGAGAGGGAGAAAGCCAAGGCTGCGGTCGAGGAAAGGGAGAGGGAGAGGGTCCGGCTCGCTGCTGAGCAGATGGTTCGAACGGCTCAGGAGAAGCAACGACGCGACGAACGGCTGAAAGCCCAGAAGGCGGCGGAAAATAACCGACTGGTTGTGAAGACGAATTGGGAATACGAGGCGCGGATCGCGGCGGAAGCGGCTCAGGAAATGGCCTCTAGGGTCGCGGATATGGAGAGGAGAAAAGCGGCCGAGGAAGCGGCCGATGCGAAAAGGTCTTCTCCGATACCTCTGGCGAGGGCGAGTCCGATGCCTCAGCACCACAGCTCAGATGCGATGCGATCTCCTTCCATCTCGAGATTTAACGGCGAGCCGATGTCGAGTCGCAAGAGACCGAGGGCAAGTCTGGAGCAGACCTCATTGCGAGATGTTACCCCACAACGTCAGCCGTCTTCTCAAAATGATACGCCGCAACAGCACCCACCCTCACGTCTCCTACCGGAAGAAACATCGAACGGCGCAAAGCGTCAACGACTTTCGTCGACACCCCGCCCCTCCCACAGCGGCCCCGCCCCTTGCGCCGCTACAGCGCTGTCACCCACAGTCAAGGTGGAGTCCGACCCGGTCGCAGAAACATCTGGAGCCGACACCGGGCTAGAATTGAAGGACAGCATGAGGGCTTTCGCCAAGCGCTACGGCCTCAAGCAACGCCGCGCCTGCGATTTGTATTTCGCCATCTCGGCCCCTCCTAACTATGAAGGCCTCGATCTCGCGTGCCAATGGTTCACCCGGAGGAAGGACGGGACGTACCCTTTTCGACCTGGACCCGGGACGGAGGATTATGACCGGCTCAAGAGATGGATCGAGAAGAATGCGTGGAGCTATGATGATGATGTCATTGTTTTGGATGGGACACCTGAGGCGCATGCACAGATTGATCAGCGGAGGGGGAAGCGTGCGGCTTGGTACAGGAGGCAGTTCTTAAACGAATATGGCGTCTTTTCCGTTAGGGACCTTGAGAAGCGATGGCCGTTCCTTTAGAATGATAAGTAATGAAATAGAACTCTACCTGTTCCTGTACCTGGGCTGAGGACACGATGACGGCCGGAAGGGAGGTCCGGTGGTCAACAACTCTCGTCACTGTCAAAATGTCACTTTGTGTCCGACGCCGTCAGCAAGGTCCGAATCAATGCTGACGATGCCCCGAACGATGTTCACAATGTCAATAACGAATTTTGTCAAAATGTGAGCAAGGCCCAAGTCTTGTTACATTCGTCACCTCTGTCACTTCTTGTCACTGTTGTCACCTCTGTCACTTATTCTTGTCACTAATTGTCGCCCAAGTCACCGGCGCTCGTCACTTCTGTCACTCGTTAGCAACTCCTGTCACCAACATCCTTGTGACCAATCCTTTTTGTCACTTAGGTCGCTGGTGTCACTGAGGCCACAAAAACATGGCATTAATGTCACGAGCCATCGTGCCGCCGAGCGCTGAAGCTGCCACTTGGTTCAGTAATGTCATGAAGGAGTTCGGTATGATCCGTCATCTTTTCGAGCACTTATTCGACTGTCAATAACTTGTCTCTAGCTTGCGGTTCAAATTCAGTCCCCAAGGGGTGCCCATGTCAGGAATTGGTAAAGAACTTGTCAACCTTGCAACTCGCATGGGTCAACAATACTGTGTCAATAACGTCACCAAGGTCAACCATCTCAACGCTATGTCAACAATGCATCAAAACCAATGTATAAAACCTGTAAGAACTGAGTCAATAATCAGTAAGGTCAACAACGCAGCTTCGGCGTCGACAATTTCAACAATTCCCTCCGAAGTGTCGACAAAGTGTCGAAAATCTCAGCAAATACCTCTGGGTTGTCAACGATGTCACCAAGCCTGTCCTCCCTAAGTGTGACGCCATCTTTCGCGATCGTGTATAACTTGCACTTCAAGTTCTATTTCAAACAGTATACATTCAAAGCCACAAACCCCACGGTTTAGATCGGTTTAGATATCCATGCTGACCTCACTCAAATCCCCCTCTCCTTCCCCCGCATCGGTACTGACTTCCGGACTCGAAGCGAAAGGACTATCCAACCCCGGCGAGCCCGAACGGGCAGGACTCGCACCCTGATTTTCTCCACCTTGCCTCCTCGGTTCAAGATCCGCATTCGCGCCAGCTTCTTCATCCTCGACATCATCTTCAGATGCTGAAGAAGCGGCTTGGTCGGCATCCTCGATTTCGGCGTCGAGGTCGACTTCGGCGACGTCGGCCATGGCTTCGTCGATCTGGGCACCCGTCGCGAGGGCGCCGTCGGTGTCCGAGATGAGAGGGGGTGAGCCTGGGGGTGGGGAGTTGGAATAGGTCGACTGAATGATGCGAGGAAGGGGTGAGCCTCGTTTTTTGAGGATGGTGAAGTTTTTGACTTTAATGCCGAGGAGTGTCTCAGAGAGGGAGGACATACCTCGAGATCTTCTTCCTGTGTGTTTTGACGTCCCAATGGTACGAGCCAACTGAAACCAAAGCTTCTGATCTCGTGCATCTGCGTGTGGAGAACAGCCGACCGAATGAGCGCCAACGAGTTGAGCGTCAAGGCATGGGGCATGGGGGTTCGGACGCACGGAGGAGAGGTGCTGTTCCTCGAGGTAGTCGAGTTGGTCCAATTTATCCTTTGGGCCTCGAAGCGTTCATGAGCACAATCTGGTCAAACCTTATTCCCAGTTCTTCATCAACGCACCTGTAATGTCGGATACAGCGTATCTGCGAACCGTTTTGAGGCCGGCTGTGCGTACGGGTTGGCGACGCGAGGTGGACGAGGTAGACGGGTCAACAGGGGCGGGTCTAGCCTCGGGTAGGCAGAGGGTGGGAGCATGTAGCTCATTCTGACGCGATACTCAAGAGGTTGGGAGGAAGAACGAAGACCTGGAAAGGGCGGAAAGGGCGAGCTGGTCCGAGCTGGATGCCGATCAATCTGAGGCGAGCCGAGGCGCGTCGCGGCGCGCTCCTCCACCGTTCGCAACGTTCGCAACGTTCAGCGTGGGCCTTTCGAACCCTTCTGACCACTCTCACCCAAGCTTTCAAGAGCACACTCGTCTACGATATGTCAGGATTACCACCCTCGATGGATGAGGAACGGCTCAAGGTAGTTATCCTTTTTACGTGCTTAGCTCCGCAGCCTGCTGCTGAGCGCTGATACACGCGGACCCACCTCCCGAGTCCAGGCGCTCTTTGAAGCCTACGTCAATCCATCGGGAGGTCGCACACTTGAAGAACTGCTCAAATTCAAGGACAGGCTCAAAGGTGCCGAGGCACAACGACTGCGTGGCCACTTCTCGTCTTACGGTCTCCACCCTGCAGAGTGAGAGCTTCCCTCTTCCCCCACTTCAAGTCCGGTTGAGCTGAGCAATCCCCGTCCTTGACACACTGCAGCTGTCAAGACCCCATCTTCGTCGCCGATCTCATGACGGGTCGACTCAAGGCCTTGCAGCAACGATGGGAAGACGATGTCAAAGAAGCCAAACGTTCGGTCGAAGAAGCTCGCATCAAATGGGAAAATTGTTCGTCCATTTTGAAAGAAAAAAAAAGGCCGAACACGCCGAAGGCTCCTCCCGTGTTACTGACCGCGAAATCAGAGTATCCCTCTACCAGTCCGAGACTCGCCCAATCAACTCCCTATCGTTGATATCCTTCAAATCGGAGCTTGGACTCAGTTGAGCAATGTCAAGTCGATCCCGGAACGATATTACGACTGCCTTGAGTTCTTGATTAAAAAAGTCGGCATGTCGGTCGAAGGAACGGATGTAGCCGGGTGCGTTGTCAAGAGACAAAACTGTGTCTCCGAAGTCGAGAGCAATGATCTGATTTAACCTTTTCCTTCGGCCTCTGAATTACCATAGCTACACCGCCTTACAACACTCGCTCACGTGCACACCACTTTTACACGACTTCGAATGGTCTTCCCTCCTCCTCCAAGCCTGTCCCGACCCCATCACCGCCATCAATCACCGCAACCGCTACGGCACAACCTCGATGCACGAAGCCTCCATGACCCTCATGCGACCAGGCGAAACTGAAAATCGGGCCAAAGTCCTTCGATGGCTTTTGGAACACGGCGCGAATGCCGACGTTCTGGATGGAGATCATTGTTCCCCTCGGTCGACGGGGGGCAGAGTCCCACAGTTCAAGCAGATTATTCAGGAGTTTGATCAGGTGCAGATCAAGACTGAGGCGTGCGGATTTTGTAGGAGGGGCGGGTTTGTGGGCAAGGGAAAAGCCAAGGCTGCGAATTCGGCGTCGGGGGAGGCCAACTTGAAGGAATGCACGCAGGGAGGGAACGAGGAGGGTGTTCCGCTCAGGGCGAATTTGAGGTGTGGGAGATGTCGAGCGAGGAATTACTGCGGTGCGGCGTGTCAGAAAATGGATTGGGCGGCGCACAAGAAACAATGCGTTGCGGTGGCATCGAATGCTCCAAGTCAAAGTGAGGTCGAGTCCAAGGCGACAAGCGAGGTCAAGAAGGAAGAGACGACGTCATAAATCTTGATGCTATCTTATTGTGTGCAAATTGCGTGCACGCCCCAGTTTGAGTGGGAGTAGATTGTCAATGCCTGTGGCGATGACTGTTTGAAAGAGTATCCATCGTTGAGCATCATGTGAAGACAGGTTTTACGATAGCAACAGAGGTCAAAACAAACAAAGCTGGAAGGGAACAAGGTTTACAAAACGATGAGCATAGGATTAGGTTATGAAATGAGGATCTTGCCCCGGTAGCAAGGGGTACACATGCTGCAAGCCGCGGGTTGCGTTGAGCCAAACCCCAGGAAAAAACCCGACTCAGACCGTGGCCATGGGCTGCGGGACTTCAAGAACAGGCTGGAACGTCTCCGTTCTAGCCCTTTGCGCCGCACGACCAATCACAGGCGTCGAAATCTCCCCAGACAGGGACATGACATCCTCACTTTCGGCGGCTTCGAGTGCTAGCGCAGAAGGTTTGCGTTTCCTCCCCGTCGTTCGAAGGTCCGTAGAAGCGACCGGTGTCGCCGTCTCGATGGGGCCAATTAGAACATCCATCGGCAACTTGCCGGCCTTGTCGGAGCGTTGCTTGACGCGAACCAACATGCTTGACAACTTCTCGTCCGAGAACTTGAGGCGAAGTTGCAAAGGATGCTCGGCGTCGACGTTGGTGATGGACTGGTAATGGTCGAGGCAAGCAACTTGCTCCATGTCGTGTGAAAGCACTTGCGAGAGGTAGCACAATACCTTACATTGCGCGCATTGGTACTCCTCTTCGTCCAACTCGGTCGGATCGACACCTTGGATAAGACCGGGGAGCAATCGACGTAACTTTGCACGACCCGCGAGTTCACGTTCCACCATCTCGCGATATGAAGGCAGCAGCCAACGCGACGCTCGGGGCCCCTTCTCATGTTGCGAGATCGTGACCAGCAATTCGTCGTGTGAAAAAACTGGATTTTTTCCGATCAAACGATACCTCTCCACGCAAGCGATGCCCGTCGGGAGCCAGTCGGGCAGAGCGAAATTAACGGCCTCATTGAAGTTGAAGCCGTGGTTGAAGCCTGAATGATAGGCGCGCGGAAAAGTGATGACGAACTCGTTCGGCCGCTGATCGCAAGCGCAAACTCGCACACCGTGCTTCTTCAGGCGACCGGGTGACATGAGCGTGACGAGCTGCCACATCAGATCGGGGTGCTGGTCGAACAGCTCCGGGGCTGCGAGCTTCATCGCCGCCTCCAGCTTCTCATCGTCGTCACCGGGGATGCCGTACCACGTCTTGGTGTCGCCAAAGTGGTGGTAGTTGATGCTGATGAAAGCGAGCACACTAGTGTCAGATGAACTGATATCTCGGCTACGACAGACAGTTAATCAAACTCACGAGTAGGTGTAATGATCCTCCTTGTGCCAGGCGAACGTCGAAAAGACCATCCCGATATAGATCCAAGGAATTGTCATGCCCGAAATGTCCGACTTGATGTACCTCAAGAGCGACCCGGCAAGGATAGGCAAGTTGTTGAGGTTCCATCCATCACGCGAGTAAGGATCACTTGGATGGATCTCGAGATTCGGCAATCCACCCCCATCGTTCGTGTGGTTGACATCCGCGCCATACTCAATCTCGACCGTTTCGTGTGGTGATTCGACGAGGCGCCAAAATTCGCGTTCAAAATGGTCCTCGACTGCGATCTGTTCGGTGAACTCGTCCACCGGTGGCGGTTCGACCGCCTCGCCCTGCGCATTGACGTACGCGTACCCTTTGGCCGGTACAAAGTCCTTAGGCTTAGCCTTCTCCTTCGGCATCGGATGTTCGAGCAACCACTTGCGCTTAAAGGCATCCGCGCGCTTCTGGAACGAGTACAGGCTGTGCTCTTCCCCTTCATCGAATCCATAGTCGGCTCCGTTCTGCAGCAGGCACGCCTCGCAGAAGAATTGCGATTTCGGCACCTCGGCGAGCGGAGGCGAAAGGCAGTCGAGGTGAAATCCGTGATCGCAGCCGTCGCACAAAACGATACGATCCGGCTCCTTGTCTTTAGAGCAGATCTCGCATGCTTCACCCGGCGTCTCCTTCTCCGAAGCCTTCTTCTTGGGCAATTCGCTTGAAGATGGGCCGCCCATTTTCACGTCGCTCCCATTCTCCGCGCTCGCTTTCCCCTGCGCCTGAGCAGCCGCCGTCGTTTCCTGCATCACTGCATTGAACATCTCCGAAGCCGAGGCGATGACGGAGTCGGCAACACTCCCTTCGGCGGGGTTGGCACCATTCGTAGCCGGTACCTCTTCCGCAGCAACACCATTCACGGGGATCGTCGACGTAGCGCTGGCGGCGGCCTCGAAAGGGTTCGTCGCGGCATCCACGTTCACCGCGCTCGGATCTGGTGGTGGGGTCCCATCACTCTGCTTGACGCGTTTGACGTAGTCTTCGAAGGGTAAAATGATCTTGGAGTAGCTCGTCTTGAGTTGCGTGCAGATCGTATTGTTCAGCGAGGTGTTGTAACCCATAGATTTGCCGACATAGCTCCACTTGCGTTGGGAAGACACGGCGTGGTAGCCCCCGAGCATTGTCACCTCTCGCTTGAGTTTGAACATGTCGATTGGCTTGCCTGCAATCGTCGGAATATGGATGCCAACCGAGCCTTGTTGACGATGGAAAAGGTACAGTTGTTCAAGGAAATTAAGACTCGCTCGTGCGGTCGCTTCCATCGAGTTGAGCTGCTGCAGGCGTGTCCTGAAACGGAAGGTCTGCATTTGCGAGGAGTGTGTCACAAAACGCGGCGACATATTAGTATTATACTCCGTCGATCTGTAATACGTACGTGCCAAACTGACCTCGGTATTGAGTGCAAAAGGGGGTCTCCACCCTTCCGGTGGGACGACTTTGCAAATGCCCCACTCTCTCGCCTCGAGCGCAATCTTCTCAATGTACTCCATCGGTTTAGCAAACTCTTCGATCGTGGGATGAAACACGGGAGCATGTTGGAGACCAAACATGCGAGCGGGGCGCGAACGAGGTCGAGCCGGTGGATTCGGCAACCTCGGCGCATGGGTCCGGATCGTCGAAAAATCCAGAGGTGGGGCGCGGGGCAACTCGGCGGTATACTTGCGAACGGGGTTCTTGGACCTCGATGGTCCACTGCTGTGATGGGCGTCGTGTGAGGTCGAGTTCGAAGCGGCGTCGTCATTGTCCGAACCGGCGCCGTTCTCCGACGGAGCGGGTGCCGGGTGACTTCCTGAGCGAGCCGCGCTCGCGCCAACACCACCACTAGGGCCGGCGCCATTGCTGCTGGTCCCGCCGCCGTAAAAGGAAGTCGAGCCGATTGCAGCCCCTGTCGGAGCCGAAGCGTTCGAGCCGGAAGGTTTGACGGGTGAAACGATGACTGAAAGGGCTTGGGCTTGTTCTTTCGCCATTGCGAGCGCGGCCAAGGCATGGTTTTTACTGGCCCGGCCTCCTGCTGCCCCCCCAGTGGCCAAGGCAGCGGCAGCAGGGGGAGCGGCGCCACTTGCGGCTACACTGCCGTTCGTCGACATTGTCGCCGCGCTCGACGAGGGATCCGCGAAAAGTTGTGAGGCCGTGGCGGAGTCGTGGGAAGCCAAAGGCGATGTAGAACCTTTGGAAGAGCCTTGTCGAGTATCATGGGCGTTGTGGTCTATGCTCGTTGCAGCTTCTGCTCCGGATGCAAGACCGCTCGAATCGACGCTCGCGCTATCAGGCTGAGGGCCAAAGCGGGTCGAATCATCGAGCTTGATATCGAGCGACGAAACGAACGTTTCCCTCGGACGCGCGTAGCCAAACCTCGACGACATAATCACCTTCTTTTCCGATCAACCACAGGGCCAAACTTGAATGTGAAAAGCACAAGCCCGTCGCCGGAAAAAGGGAGCGAGGGCGTGGGGTCGCTCGCCAAAGCTAGAAAAGACTTGAGAGATGCTGGGCCTGCCCGAGTGAACGGCGGTAGGAAGGCGTAAAAGGGAGGCAGGCTCGTCGAACCCGCAAAAGCTTCGAGTCGCCACGAGTCGATGTAATACCTTTGGACGCCGGCACGGGGGTGCAATCGAGTCGGGAGATGTTTTCCACGAGCCAGGTCCGGCTCGAAGACGTCCAAAGTCGATGCAGAGTGTTTTTCTCTGGGCGGGGGTGGGAGGTCAGAAGACGAACCGATCGACCGGCGAGCGGGCCACGCGATTTCGAGCCCGGCCTGTCACTGCCTGTCACTAGCCCCGGCCTGTCACGCCCAAACTCTCGAGACAGACATTTCAGCTTTGGACCGACTCGACCGATAAGGACTCGGACCCTACAGCGCCCAAAACACCCTACACTCTGGCCTGTTGAGGTCAAAGGCGTACTCTGATAGCCACAAGCCATCCTTGTCGGACCAACAAGCTTTGCAACCTCCTCTCTCTGATCGCGTCGCATGGATGCAGGGTTCGCTTCGCAAGCATGCTCCGAGACCACGTCACCCACCTAGCTGGCACGGAAGGTGATTTGTGGACACTCGCCCAGAGTAAGGTACTATAATTGCAACAACAAGACGACGGAATCGAGAGCTCTGTTCAAGCGAAGCCGAATCCCGACTTTTGAGATACCCCCTTCTGAGCCCACCAGTCGCGCCCGATGCCGACCTTCTCACAAACCTGCAGAAAGTCGCTGCGTCGCAAGCTCGCGTCGACGAGGGGGACGAAATCCTCCATTTGGGTCAGGCCGAGTTCGGTGGTGGCTAATGCTGAGGTGGATGGGTCAGGTCGAATCGTCGCCGCGATTCTGTCACAGCGGTTGCAGCGGAGAAAGAATCGAGCGTCAGTCGTACGCTGCGCGGGACAGGATGAGGCTAGCAAACTGACAACACGGGACCGAGAATAGTTTGCTCGGCCGTCGTTGTGCTTTGGTGTTCAGACCAACACCCGAGTCGAGTCAACACCTCCATCGCGATCTCGTTCTTAAGAAAGGCATCCGAGCGTCCGATCGAGCAGTAGACGTGCACTCGCAGGTCACGAGGGACGAGCTCGTCCTTGATCGTCTGTGCCGGGCCACCGAAGGGCAGATCGATGTGACGGTTAGCTCGCTAGACTCGTCTCGAGAATTCACCTTTCCTCATTCACTGACAAGTTCTATCGTAGTGAGTCGCGAAAGGTTGTTCTCTCGCCTATGGGATCGTGTGATTGCAGGCGTTTGAGCGCTCTTCTTGGAATCTTGTCAGGTGACACCGGGACTGACTTGAATTCACGGAAGATGGTAAGCGGATCAAACGTCCTGAACGCGGTGCGGTTCTCGGTCAAGCCAGCCAACCGGTGTTGTACGACGTAGTGACACTGTAAGTATGAAAAAGGGCGAGCTGCAGCCTAAGCACACTGAGCATGGTCGAGAGCTGGCACGAACGAAGCAGCAGAGATGGTGCCCCACATTGTGTTCCGTGTGGCATCCAGTGGTCGCAGAGTGCTGGAACGCATTGAGGTGGCCTGTTTAGAAATTGCAGAGCAATTAAATCACCCTGAGTTGGTGACACCACTACTCCGCCCCGAAACGCACGCCACTCACTCAAGAAGGTCGACTTCCATCTACCCCTCCTGATATGGACGTGCTCGGCGTACCAAAAATCGACCTCGTCCACTGCCAGTTCCAGCTCTTTGCGAACGACGCTTATCGCAAATCTCTCTCTCGCCATTACGCTCCAATCGTTTGAAGGTAACCTCGGCAATTCCATCTGGAGCAGCATGCCCCTCGTCAACTGGGACAAAACCTGGACCCAAACCGGCCTGGGGACCAACATCCCGATCGACCAATCGTAACCTGCGATGCCACCCAACATATCCCATTCGCGCTTATAATCTTCAGCCGCACACGAGAGTCGAACCTCCCTGGGTGGATCATCGACGTAGACGACGTTGGCTTGGCATTCGATTGAGCAGCGCAAGAGAGGGAAAGCCCATTGCATCGAGTACTTGAGCGTGTGACGAACCCACGATGACGTACGTGCGAGCGTGAGCGAACTGGGTAAGGTGCAGAACGAGAGGATATATGCCAGTAGTTCTGGGGGGAGGTCTTCCAGTTGAAAAGGCATGATGGGGGTAAGGGAATAAGGGGTAAGAGTAAAACAAGGAGCGGTAGCCAACTCATAACAAGGAAGCTCGCTCGGTCATCCGAGAGCCGGTCTATTTTGGGCACTACCTAGGTCTCTCGGCGATTAGCACCTCATCGCGAACAAAAACCTCTCAAAGGTGCTGCGTATTTGGGTGTAGGCACTAGAGGTGGGTATATGGCAAGGAAAGAAAGAATCCGGGGAACTACACCACCGGAAACTACGCCATGTGTGATGATGAACGCTCAGAGGCCCAATACCTGAGCATCGACGGCATCGGCCTTCCTAGCGTACGAGACCCAGAGCCAGATCAACCCAACCACGACAATGACCTTGAGAAACCCCGACCCAGGCGTACCCTCTCCTCCTGCCCCTGCCCCTGCTGCCGGTGCTCCCGAGAGTGTATGTCCTGATCCAGGGAATACGGGTCCACCTCCTGCGGAAGACGAGGTGTGCTTTCGGATCGCGGCTTCCAGACCGGCTGCGTTGGCGCCTCTGATCTCGTCCAGCTTGGATCCGTTCTTGGTCAGGACGAAAGTTGGCACTGATTGAGATATTCTCATGTCAGCATATTGCCCTGTGCGCAGTTGCGCCCCGATTCGGAAGAAAGTCAACGCCGAGCTCGGTGGGACGTGGCGGCCCAACTTCGGGCTCGGGCTCAGCACCCTGGGGTTCAGGAGCGGGCGAGCGATGCTGTCTCAAGCGACGTACTGGCTCGGATCGAGTACTTTTGAGAAATGTCCTTGGCAGCATCGACGTTGACTTTGCAGAAGGTCGCGTCGCGATAAGTCTTGGAGAGCTGGTCGAACTTGGGTGCGATCGCATGACAGGGGCCGCACCATGTTGCATGGAAGTCGATCTGTGCGAGAGGATCTGAAGAACGTCAGTCTCACAGCAGAGGACGTTTTCGGCATCGGCTAGCTCATGCGATGTGCACATATTATGCGACGATGCTGTGTTGGGGGCACGCCAAGTGTGAAGTGGGGAGGCGGCCAGGATGTGCTCAACGCCAACACTTACGACGACGAGCTTGTCCTTCTTGGCTGCGATTAAGCTGTCATGTTCGGCGAGCGACGAGAGGTGGGTGATGAGAGACATGGGGTGTGACGTTTGTGCGCTTGTATTTGTGCATGAAAGTGGAGTGTAGGCGGTCAGGCCGGTCAGGACCCAAGCCAAGCCGATCGTCGCCGCGCTCGGGCCCCTTGATTGCAATCTCACACCGGCAGACGCTGGCAGACGCCGGCAGACGTTGCTGCTTTGAAAGGCTTTCAACGGCCCAAATTGGTCACCGTTCACGCGACCGCTCTTCTCCTTGGCTTGTTTCCCCTCGGAGGTCCGAGGAACAGAGTGGAACAGAGCCCGCAGACTGAACTCCTGCACCACTCACCACTCCAATCAAGCGTTCTTTGGGCTTGTCACTCCAACTCGATGGAGTTGCTGCTCACCCGAGCCGAACCGCGGCAGCTCATCTTGGCCACGGCGTCGCATGCGCTCGTGCTATGTGCCGTCTCGTCCGGAAGCGGCGCTGCGGTTGGCGACAGGGGCACCAAGACTGCGACCGCGTCTGCTTCGATCGTCGTCGAGTTGATCCCGAGGGACCAGGTCTCGAGTCAAGCGACGCTCATCAACCCCGTCATTCATGGTTGTCTCGGTTTGCTCAGCGTAGGCAATGGTCAGTCCCTCCTCGTCACCCAAACCGATGACGTCGCTAGGGCCAACCAGCACCCACCCCGTCGTGTGTCCAGCGATTGGATCGGGACACTGACATGAACTCCTTTTGAGCGTGAAACAGATACCTTTGTACCCATTGTCACGCACTCGACCACGCTCGGCACCTCGCATCGCTCCCTTGCCAATTTTCTCGGATGCGAACCCGTCTCGCGAATTCTCTCGGTCGAATTCTACTGCCTCAACTCGGCCGCGTACGATTACTTTCATGACCCGGCAGGTGCCGCGTACTCGGCTTATGCGCGGGGTGATCATCTCCCTACCAACTCGGCCTACCATGCTCCTGGAGATGCTTCCGGTTCGATGGCCGATAGCAACTCTTTCGGCCTCGGACGAATCGGCTCGTCCGGGATGTCGATGCATTCTCATTCGTCGACGACGAGCGTCGGGGAACCTCTCGAGCACCCCTGCGCGCAGATGAAGAAGATCCTCTGCTCGGGTAGCTTTTACTTTTCTGGTGGAGGCGTCAAGACCTTTGACCTTTCGACGCGGCTGCAAGCGAGGTTGGCCAAAGCCGAAGCAGAGAAGCACAGGGGGAGTCTCGACGACGACGATTCCTTGCTCGGCGGGGGTAGCGCCTGCAGCGTCAATACTCCACGCACGATACATTCTGCAAAAGGAAAGGAAGCCGTTGTTGAGACGTCGTCTCTGGACTCGTCGATCGACAAGCGCTTTCTGTGGAACACCTTTGCCATCACCCCATTGCTCGAGTTTCGCGACTCGTGGCCGTTCGAGGTCCGGCAGCAGCTCGATCAGCAGGGATTCCTCATTCTTGCCATACAGGGTTACTATGGTACCTATGATCTCGCGTTGAGCGGACAACCAGCGACGGTCAGCTTGATCTCGCGGTTGGGATGGAAGAGGGCTGGAACAAGGTTTAACGTCCGAGGCATTGACGACGAAGGCAGCGTCGCCAATTTTGTCGAGGTCAGTGCTCCTTGCTGAGCCGGCTGAGCAAGAAAAGAGACTGATCCAATGATCTTATCTACGTAGACGGAGACTATTTTGCGAACATCAACGATGTGCTTCTCTTTTGTCCAAACGCGAGGCTCGGTGCCGCGTAAGTCGCTTCCTCTCGGGCCATTTCCCTAGCGGTGAGCTGATCGCTTCCTGTTGAATATCCGCGTCCAGTCTTTTGGGAAGAAGGCGGTGCCAACCCACTCGCCCCGAAAATCAGCATCACCCGACCCCCCGAAGCCTCCCTTCCAGCTTTCATCCGACACTTTGAAGAACTCGTCGACACCTACGACGCAGTGCACATCGTCAACCTCCTCTCGCATCGTGAGCAGGAAGCGGCCCTGACGGACGCCTACGCCCAGCACCTCGCGACGGCGCAATCCCTCGACGAGAACATCAGAGACCGGGTTGATTTGACGGCTTTTGATTTCCACTCGAGGAGTAAAGCTGGTGGGATCGAGTCGATTCGGAGCTCGTTGAGACAGATTTTGGGGAAGAAGGAGGAGGAGTTCGGGGCTTGTATTGTCACTTTCGAAGGGCACGGAGATCCCCAGGTGATTACGGGTCAACGAGGGGTGTTTAGGACGAATTGCAAAGGTCCGTCGTGCACTTCCTATGTCTAGGGACGAAATCACTGATTTTTTTTGCGGTTTGTTCAGATTGCCTCGATCGAACGAATGTCGTCGAGGACTTCATCTCCCGCTTCGCCCTCGAGGATTTTGTGCGCAAAAGTGGACCAGCAATGCGAGGCGGTGACGCAGCGCTCTGGTCCTGCCATGGTCAGCTCTTTGCCGAGAATGGCGACGCCCTTTCCAAAATCTACGTCGGGACGGGAGCGATCAACACAAGCTTCACCAGAAGTGGCAAGAGCGGATTTGCAGGTCTGTTGTCGAATGCGACAAAGTCGGTCGGGAGGATGTATCAGTCGCAGTTCGTTGATAGTGGGAAACAGAAAGCGATCGATGCCTTCTTGGTGACTCGGATTCAAGCGTTGCCATGAAAGCGAGCTGGTGCTGATAATACTTCTTCGTCTTGTAGGGTAATTTGGCCTCGTCGAAACAAGTGCGCGTTTTTAACCCCGTCAATGATCTCATCCGCACCCGACTGCGCGAGCGCTCTTCGGAATACACGACTTATGAACCCATCACCTTCTTCGTCGGGACCTACAACCTCAACGGCAAACCCCCGGGCAATGAATCTTTACTTCCTTGGCTATTCCCCATCCCCGACGCCCCTGAACCAAGTATGATCGTCATCTCGTTCCAAGAGATCGTCCCTTTGACGCCTCAAATGATCATGGCGACCGATCCGGAGAAGAAACGCAAATGGGAAGCCCATCTGCTTAGTTCGGTAGCGCAGAGATCGAATCCGCAGGGGGATTACATCCTTTTGAGGTCGGGGCAGTTGGTCGGAACCGCGTTGATCGTGTTGATCAAGAAGGAGATTGCGCATGAGATCAAGGGCGTTGAAGCGGCGGTCAAGAAGGTCGGTGGAATTTTCACCCTCCCTTGCCGCTGATTTCTATTGACGCTTTACTTCGATTGCCTGTGTTCTGAGCAGACGGGCCTGAAGGGTATGGCCGGCAACAAAGGCGCGGTGGCAATTCGCCTCCAATACCGCGATACGACGTTCTGTTTCCTCACGGCGCATTTCGCGGCGGGGTATTCGAACGTCGACGAGCGCAACGCCGACTTTTTCACTGTCGAACGAGGCTTGCATTTCAGTCGCGGAAGGACGATCGCGAGTCACGAGTGAGTTTGGTATAAATTGTCTTTATCCAGATGAGAGCTTGTCGCTGATTGCGTTTTCTCGCACGCCTCGTGCTCGTGCAGCAACGTCGTCTACGCGGCGGATACAAACTACCGCATCTCCTTACCCAACGACCAAGTGCGATCACTGGCCGAGGCTGACGACTATACGACGTTGCTTGAGGCTGACCAGCTGGGTCAAGTGATGCGCACGCGACACGTCTTTGAGGGCTACTCGGAGGCTCCTATCTTGTTCCGACCTACTTATGTGAGTTGCTCGACGAGCTTTCTCCTTCTCGTCCTTCTTGGGATCTAGGACTGAATTTTGAACGACCTTCAACGTCACAGAAATACGACAATTATTCCGACACTTATGACTCTTCGGAGAAACAACGCGTCCCCGCCTGGACCGATCGAATTCTATACCGCGGACGAGACCTCGATGTCACGCGCTATCAACGCGCCGAGCTAAAGGCATCAGACCATCGACCCGTATACGCCATATTCCAAGCCCAGATCCGATCGATCGATCATTTCATTCGTGCGACGTT
The DNA here is from genome assembly GCA_001244265.2 of Microbotryum lychnidis-dioicae p1A1 Lamole. Taxonomy (NCBI): domain Eukaryota; kingdom Fungi; phylum Basidiomycota; class Microbotryomycetes; order Microbotryales; family Microbotryaceae; genus Microbotryum; species Microbotryum lychnidis-dioicae. The sequence continues at coordinate 644,422 of CDLV01000007.1, forward strand.
GAGGAAACAGCTCTCGGAGGAGATTATGGCGGTGGATAAGGGGGATACGTTGGACGACAAGTTGAGGAGGTTGACAACAAGGGATTCGGAGACGCCAGCGGAACCGTTGTTGGTGAATGGTTCGGTCCCGGCGAGGTCGAAGGGGTTTCCACCGCCTTCAGATGATAAGCAGGCTTGGTGGAATGATCGAGGTACGTGCTGAGGACCCCGGCGTCAAAATATGTGCATCATCGCGGAGCTCATCTCTCTCCGCTCGAATATTCGGCAGATGGCAACTTGAACCTCGATACCGATTCACTTGGCTCAAACCCAATTATCAACGGGACGAACCCATTCGCGTCTGGCTACTCGCAGTCGAGTCCTCAAATGAAAGGAAAACCCACCGTGCGACGGAAAGCCCCACCGCCGCCGCCGAGTTCTCGGCCGACTCTGAATACGACGCCTTCCTCCACGACGAATTCGACCATCGCGCCTACATCGTTCGGTCCTCTCACGTCGGACAGCCCTTCTTCGTCGGTCCCTCCGCCGATCCCGAGGCGGCCTAACCAGGCACCGCTGAGCAAGTCTTTGCTGGATGATGACGAGACGATGGCGAGTGGAGAGGGGAATGGATGGCAAGTTATCGAGTGAGGAAGTGCATTTTGTTTGAGTAGATGCACGTATAGGTGTTTCTTGTATCTTCTTGTTGCTATTGCGAGTGCGAGAGTTGACCGCGGACCTAGATGAGGCTCAGGAGGGACAGTTGTGCCAGCACCATGACCGCCTTGCGCTGGGACCGCCTGGAAGCCGGCGGCGCAGAGGTGCGAAGTGGGTCGAAAGTACGGCAACGGCTGATCTCGCTGTGTCTCCCACCTTGCCGCTCAAGCGCTACCCTATCCCGCCACAACCATGCTTGCTCCATCGTCTCGAATCGTCGGGCGACTTGGTCTGCCCATGACACGGTTCGTGTCCCATTCGAGTGCATCTACATCAGCAGCAACAGCGCCGTCCTTGCCCGGTACCTCGAGCGACTCGTCCCCTCTGCCCGCCGCATTCCGAGCCGCCGCACAGACGCCAGGATTTTCCTCCTCGAACTCGACCCCATCTTCATCCTCGACGAACGCCCCCTTCAACTTCCGATCCTCGCAGTCGAACCCTTCTTACCGGCCGCTTCCAACGCTGCGAGGACAGCGAGCACCGATGCACAAGTATCGCCTCAGCGTCTACTCAACCCGCAACAACACCATCCTCACCCTCACCACCAAGATTGGCACCACTGCTTCCTCCTCTTCATCGGGTCCCTCCACCTACTTCGAGGAGTCGTCGGTCCAAGCGATGGCTGACACGGCGATGATGACCGATTCGGTCGTCGCTTGGGTTTCGGCCGGATCAGCCGGGTACAAGGGAGCCTCACGAGGCACCTACGACGCCGCGGTCGAAGTCTCGATCAAGATGTTCAACAAGATCCGTCAACTCGTCGACCCCGTCAATGCAGTCGATGCGGGGATGAGGAAGAAGAACGCGTGGCCGCAACCGACCGAGCTCGAGGTCGTGTGGAATGGCTTTGGCCAAGGACGAGAGGCCGTGTTCAGGACGCTCATCGCTGGCAATGGGGATCAGGTTCGCGAGTTGGTTAACAGGGTTACCGATGCGGTCCGTTGAGCTTGTTCTGTCTTTGAATCACGCAAAACTCGCTGACAAATCGCGCATTCACTCGATTCAGACCCCGCTCAAGGTCGGAGGAACGAGGCCTAAGAAGAGACGAGTGTAGGTTTCCGAGACCTCTCCGTCCGCTGTCGAATGCCTGGGCCCCTTTTCGCTGACTTATGGGTGACCTGTTCTCTCTTTCTATCACGCGCACAGTATCTAAGAAATTCTTCGTACTATCGAATGCAATTTGAACTATCAAAGCCCCGAATCGATTGCAAACGAGAGCGAAGGGATCAAGAGGGGAATCATGAGGCCGAGCTCGGTATCTACTGGACCTGACTGCCACGATAAATATCTTGCGGCGCAGGGGAGAAGGGTAGAGGGAGAACGAGAAGCAAATGAACAAATGGACAAATGGACAAATGGACAAGGAAATGTGGGTATCGAGGTCGAACTGGTCAACCCCACACGAGAGGGGGTCTTGTGGAGCCATACCGCAGCTATGTTACTCGCTGGCTTCTTGAACGCTGGCTCGCTTTACGACACCGGGTATACCCTAGGCGTGGATTTTGCCGGAGAAATTGCGGCAAACGATTTTCCTGTCGATCGTACTAGACTTCTTCTTTGGGGCCGTGTTGTGGGAAGGTAAGGACCACTCGGTGACTCGGAGCTGTGGCATGGGGAGACGTCAGTCAGCTCGTACTTCATCGGCAGAGGAGGGCCCCCCGCCGCTTCGATCGTGGACGGCCTTGCGAACTTACGGTAACGTTGCGGTATTTGACACTGTTTTCAGCGAAGTACGGGGTGCTGAAGGTGGTAGAGATGGCACCGGTATGGTCACCGGCCATTTGCACTGCCAACTGTGGCGTGAGAGCCCAGTGTTTCAGGGGGTGGGGGGTCTTTGCGTCAGCTCGTCCGTTGGAATAGGGGAGGCTGAGCCGTTGGACAAGACGGGTTCGGGCCACTGGGACACGTCGGTGCGCAAAGCACGCCGGCGATGTAGCTTACCGGGATCGACTTGTCATGTTCTGAAAGCAGCTCGACGTCGACCGCGTAGACGATTTTGGGATCGTAGTTTAACTCGAAGGGTATCGGGTGATGGAGCAAGAACGAAGCGTTTTCTGTCGGCTGCGTGAGGTTAGATTTTTGTGCAGCCGCGCGCTTGATCAACCTGAACTCGGCCTTGGTATCGCCCGCTTCTTGCAATGCCGAAACATTGAGGACGAGTAAGGCGACGATGAGGGTGATGGTAAGCTTTAACAGCATGGTTTTGCTTTTGGCTGGGTCGAGGAGCGTGGAGTTCGTGAAAGTCGGGCGAAAGATGCACAGTGCACAGATGACGAGGAAGAGGTGAAGAGGCGATAATTGACCGAGACCGAACCGGAATTGAACCCGGTTCAGTTTTGATTTCTGAAAACAGCAAAAAAAAAACCCAAAGGCGGTCCAGGACAGTTGTTGACTCGAGTGCGCTTTAATGACACAGGGGCGATGATGCGACGCTCGTTGTTTCATCGCCCGCGCCGCGGAGGGGCTGCCCGGTTTCGTGTGACTTGAGACACGTGTCTTTACTACCCGGGCAACACTGCCTCACTGTGTATAGTCAAACCTGAGAAAATTTATATCGCCCAATCTTATACCTGGCAAAATTTATGGACTTTTCAATCTCCCGACTTTTTTGGCTGACAGAACCTGTCCAATCTTATACCTTATAATTTATGAGTTTACAGGTCATTAAATTATAAGATAAGAGAGAGCCGGAAATGAGCGATTGATCAGGAATTGGCCTCCCTTCGGCGTTCTTGTTGACGAGCGGCCTGCTGGAAGAGTCCGAAATGCCCCGAAACAGCCGAGAAGCGAGCACAGTAGAGCAGGACCCCCGAAAGCCCAGCCTGAGGCGCGTAGGTAAAATCCGCGAAAATCCGGGATTTTGGACCTTATTTGTCCACCAATTTTTGGATTTTTCGGCCAAAAAGGTGCCCAGAATGTCCAGTCCATCTACGCGCCTCAAAAATAGCTCTAAAATTGCTTCAAATGCTCCAAAACATCTCCAAAAATCGCGAAAACGCCGTCCGGACGTTTTTCGCCCGAGCCGAACCAGCGGAGCCCGCGCGAGCCCGCACGCGTGTCAGCCGGTTCGGTTCTGCTTCGCCGAGGGCTCCTCACCTGCACTTGCTGCCTTCCTTTTTGACCCTACATCTTTCACGCCCTTCATTTGATTACTCAAGGACACAGAAGCGTCCCGTAATCCGTTGCAGCGTCGAAGAAAACAAAATCTTGCCTCAGCCTGCTGGCTCAAGTCGAAGACACGCTCCCCGAGGTATGCAACTGAATCCAGTGGTGCGAGAGTGAGCGCGGGCATCGAGGATGATTCCAAGGATTGAATGATTTGTCGAGCATCGAGTCCAAAGAACCGAGTCTTGCCGTCAATCATATGCGTTGAATAACGGCCCTTGCTGACAACTCGCAATTCTTGGAGGACGACATTCGATAGTAATGCTAGGGAGTCGGTTTCCGCTCTGTCACAATGATTTGACGTAGCCTTGGCATACATGTAACGTACTACGAGAGGCAAGATCGATGTCAGTCACTCTGCGAAGTAGTAAGCTAGCTACAGTGAGATGTACGAACCAAGTCCAATCGACAGTTGTTCTTCTCCTATGTTGCTGGCGTCACAACTGACAGGTGTGATGCTTCGTTTCAATCCAAAGCAGACAAGAGAGCCGATTTTCAAAGGCGTAGCTGACGTGACGTTTCCGTCGATCGACCCAAACATTGGGATCTTGGCGAATACCGTATATTGCCTTGCTCGCAATTGCATCCGTACCTGGGCAAGAATGAACATTATTGATGGGCACTCTCCGGGCCATATGTGCAGAGCACACAATTGAAGCTCACTTCTTTACGTCCGTCTTCGATGTATCCTATGTTGTCCGTCTCGTTTGCGGTCGAAAAGCGACTGAAGGTCCCTTGTTTGGTCCAGCGAATGGACCTCGCGACTCCTGACACGGCTTCGAGACGGGCTGCACCCATTGATTGCACTAAGCCTCGGAGGACACTGGAGTGCACTTCACCGTGCTCGGACAATTTTGCTTTTGATGTGGGATCGGAATCTTGGGCAGTCGAGGTGGTGGCGCCGTGTCTTCCCTTGAGTAGGACAGCTCTGAACGGCTCAGCGTCCTCGGGCTCGAAATGCCAAGGTTCACTAGCTGGAAGGGGCGACATCAATCAGCTTTGCTCAAAACGAAGCCACAAGCTTGGGCGACACCCACCATTGACCGGTATATCTTCCTCTAACTGGTTGGACTTCTGATATTGTATGGTATCCCACATTCGAAGACCAAGAAGAAGCTCTTTTGCAAGTCCTGCAGAAACCAAGCTTGTGGACCGAATCTCTTCATCGCTTGGATAAGTCCGCATTGCGACGAGGTCAAGATCGTCGAGCCTGTCATACATGTGATGGTAGCCTTGACGCGAGTCTGCGGTCTCTGTCGGTCTCTGTCTTGAGCTTTCGCATCAGTCCTAGAAGCGCAGTAACTTTGCTTGCCGACTAAAAACCCGATATATAAGCTTTACAAGCAGTAGCTCACGTGAAGCCATGAAAGGAGGATGACTTACCTGCAGGAATTCTAAAGCATCAAATTCTTGCACGACTTTGCGCAAACCGCCAAAAAAATGCTCGACCATCTCCGTACCATGTCGCCATGGTATGAACGCTTCTTCCGGCCAAAAGTCGCGGTAGTTCCGAATAAGGGCGATGTTTGCATCGACGACCTTTCGCATACCATCCAGGGTCTCCTTGGCAATAAAGGACTGCACGTTGTACCCGGGACGATTGCGGACGAAGGTCAACCAGCCCTCAAATGTATAACGAACCGTCAATAGCATCTTGATACGTTCAATCGGCTGCAAGGACCTGTTTTGTATCGCGTCGTGAAGCTCGCCGCAGAGAAAGAGGAAGACTATGGCATCGGCATCGAATTTGCCGTCCTCGTAAAGTCGGCAAGCATAGCTTCGGAGAACGCTCGATGCGTCGCATTGTCATCTTGACGATCACGTCCAATCACATCACGTAGATACAAGGTCCTCGCCGACTCTTCGACGTTGAGCAGCGTCAACAGGTCACGATATCCGATACATCCGGTGTCGCCGTATATTGCCCTGGCGCCTGAATCGCACGCGCTGCGGAGATTTTTGCTCAGGTGCTTTTTGTCCCGATTGAAGCACGTAGGCGTGTTGCCCACTTGAACGGATGCCAGTCGAATGGCTGGGAAGACTTTGTCGGGACCTGGAGATGGAATGACATGTGCGAGCTCTCGCCGACGGTTCCCCTCTCCGGTATACCCCTCATCGCCGCCAAGTCGCCTGCCATGACGCGCTGCAAGACGCCTTCGCTTGCCGCCCCATCCGCCGAGATGGAGGCAAGAAGATGACCTAGCCCAGCGTTGACAAGGAATTGAATAACTGATTCCAATTCATCTGCAGCCTCGGATGAGCTCGTCGAGTCGCCAATCACGAATGCGGCAAGGTATTGGGCTGGGCAAGAGACATCGTTTGGTGCAAGCATGTACACTCGAACCTATTCACAGAAGCGCCAGCAAATGAGCAATCAATCAAAGCGCTGCGCAGACATAGTCACCGACCTTGGTGCCAGCGATTGGAGGGTTCGGTCCCCGAAAGATACCCTCGAGCTCCTGCGTGGTTTCATACACGATTGGCGGGCCAACCATGCCAACGAGCTCGTGACGGAAGATTTTCTGCCCGCGCAGGCGAGCTTCCGCTTCCTTGTCCTTCAAATAAACCCGTGTTGTCCTGGTTACTTGGGGCAGTTTCGTGTCGTCGACGTGGAGGTTAAAGGTCTTCCCATCCGAAAGGTTCTTTTGGATAATGCGCTGCATGTGGGGCTCATCTAAGCCGAACCTGGGCTTTTCGAATGTTGCTCGATGTTGTCTGAGAGGTTTAGAATCGTCAGTAGCCTGAAGGAATGACGGATAGCTCAGGTCTGAAACTTGCTGAAGTGTGCGCATCGAGACTCCGCCGACAGTTTTTTGCACCACGCGCAACGCCGTGGGAGATGCCAGAGCCAGCGCGTGTTCAAAGTCGAGCAAAGCTTCATCTCGCACATAGCCTCTCATGTCCTTGCCTTGTGCGTCCCGCCTATGCTTGATCACGGCGACTTTTGCCATACCTTTCAGAATGTTGGCTCCAGCCAGCTCGTCGGAAACTAAACCTTGAGCGAAACGAAGATAGACCTTGCCATCTTTGGTCCCCAAAAGTTCCTCCAGACCTTGGTGTTCCTTGAAAACCTTTGACATCAAAGCCTCGACGGAAGCCAATCGTTTATTCGTGAACTTGATTGTGGGTCCGACAGCCCGAGGACGATGTAACGCCTGTGAGAAGGCTTTCGTGCGAAGCAGTGCCTTGCATTTGGCGCAAGACTCCAATTTCGTTCCACATTGCGACTCCATTCCGATCCTGGTACAGTTGACACTGTTCACTCGGGGTGCTGAATGATCGTTCACCCACGTCCGCTCGTTCGCTTCCAGATTGTTGATCTCACGGCGTTCAGAACGAGTCAATACACGTTTGCCAATTCTTGGGAACCTTCTCTTGATGAGCTTTAGCCGAGATGGTGCGCCTCCGCCTCGAGCAGAGCTCTTTGAGAGGTACATCTCTACACGTTGCCTGTTGAGCCGGGACATGCGGGAGGATCGGCAAGGCTTTTGCCTTGCGACTGGACAGCCGTTTCGGCGGGCGATCGGACAGCAAAGTAGTGGTCGATCTTGCGCATGTTCGTGCACGGAGGCTTTTTGTTGAGATGCTTCATGAAGCGAGTGACGCCGTGCCGTTTCGAGTATTCGACGTCTTTAAGATGCTCCTTGGCTAGTCTGACTCGTCGTGCTGTGATTGATTCCTCCGACTTCGGAGTTTCGTCGTCCGTGGTGCAATCATCGTCCGTGGTGCAATCATCGTCCGTGGTGCAATCATCGTCCGTGGTGCAATCCTCGTCCGTCTCGGAATCTGAGCAGAAGCATATCCCGGACCATGTCTGCTCGTCATTATCGATCTCGGCCATCTCCTCGACGTCCAACTCGTTTCTGTCCATGCCGGCAATGGGCGCGGGAAAGTCATGAGTGAGATGTTGAGATTTGGTTGCGAATGTTGCTAGTCGGTGAAACTGGCGAATGCGAGCGATATGAGCGCGACCGGCCGAAAAAGGTGCAACCAAAAGAAGCTCGGTTTCGACGACATTGATAGCCGCTGGTCCGCACGAGGAGCCGTCAGCCTGTTGAGCCATGCGGCCTTGCTTCGGTTCAGTGTTGAGAATATGCAGCTCGAGGTAGTTAAACAAGGCCAGTGCCGAGTTGCGAGTAATCTCGTCGATCCGAATATGCGAGAGCGAGTTGAAGAGCGTCCATGTCCTTTGCCCAACATCAACACGTGCCATTGCCCAATGATCGCGAAAGCAGAGCGGGAGAAACCAGACCGATTGAGGGCGAGCTTTAACGAAAGATCGAAGGTCGGCGAGAGTTCGATATGGGACAAGAGGAGATGCGAAGATGTACTTGTCCAAGACTTCACGTTGAGGGGAGTCAGATTGATGTTTTCTTGAAGCGACCAAAATCGCCATGAGATCGGATGGGAATGCCCCGTATACTTTGTCGGGTGCTGTTGACGCTTGTACACGCGATGAAGCTAGTACGCTTGTGATGGCAACGTCCATCGCGGTTTCTCCAAGCCACGTTGACTCTAGAAAAAGCACGAAAAATAATCCCAATCAATCACGCGATCGAACAAATGAACAAATTGGCTGCTTACCGACGAAATCGAGCAGCGTGCGCAAGGACGCGCTACACCCGAGGATCATTGAGGGGGTATATTGGTCCTCAACGAGCAGTGACGGCAGCACCTCCAGAGCCTTAACGATGAGAGGCTGATTTTCGATATCGACACCCAGATAACTTTTCATCCACTCTTGGCTATTGATAACGACCGAACGCATGCGCTCGGCGTAATCTATATGCCGCCAGATCCTTTCGACACCGAAAGGCAGCCGGTGCCCGGTGATAGCGATAGACCGGTAACCTTGTTTACGTGCCGCAGTGATTGCTTCACGATCCTTGAACTTGTCCCTCCAAGCGCGGAGCGGCCTAGGAAGAGTATCAAACTCGAGAGGCTCGTCTGTCGACCACGAAAGCTGTATTTGCGTTTCTGGGTTGTCGAAACGGAAGGTGAGAAGCTCAGACACCCTGACGTCCAAAAGGAGTGCCATTCGCTCAAAATCATCGTCAAGGAGCTCGATATCCGGATCGTCCAGATACATTACGTCGAAGCTGACTGAAGCGAGAACGTAGGATAATGACGATGTTGGCACAGACGACGCAACGCGGCGGGGAAGGCAAGAGACGCGCGCAAGGCTCAGACTTTTCGTTCATCCAGCCAAGTGGCTATAATTGCAAAATCGTTTAACCAGCCAAGTGGCTATAATTGCAAAACCGAACAATTAGAGCCCTTGCTGTTACTTCGGTACAGCCCAGAGTGTTTCCCACGCGCTCCGCACGTTCTTGAGGGTCGGCAAACTTTGGCGTACCAAGCCGAATGTGGCTGAAATGGGTCCCCGATTTGTCCACAGGCACCTACGGGCCTAGACCCCACCCGCACCGGCGCGCCCTGATTTGTCCACCCCGACTACGCGCCTTCGCGATTTTAGCCCATCTGAGGCCCCAAATTTGTCCAGTCGGGCACTACGCGCCTCAGGCTGGGCTTTCGGGGTCCTAGTAGAGCAAAGGCGGCGGTTGACCCGTTGACAGGCTATTAGTCGCGACGTGCTTCTCTCTCCTCTTCCGCCGACAACGACGCCGAAATGAACATCTTCACAATCCGAGAAGCCTTCATCAGCAATTCCTCTTGATATCATCATGGTCTCATTCCCTTCCCGAAATTCATCTGCTGGCGCCACGGTCAAATCTTGTCTGATCGCAAGAACAAAGGATCGACCGACCATACACCTCTTCCCAACGGTCCCGAGCCTCTCGATGGCGATCACGGCATCATCAACGCGATGAACGCTCTGAAGACGGCGAGCTGGTCGAAAAGGGGATATAGTTACGAGCAACGAGAAGATGAGTATCCACTTTCTCGTCGAAGTGGAGGAGGAGAACCTTGCTGGTGGGGCTGAAATGACCGATCAGGAGATTGTGGACCTGGTCATTGCCGAAGAGTTGGAGGAGAATTGCGAGGGAGAAGGAGGAGAGGAGGAAGCGGAGATAGAGCTCCGACCGGCGGAGCGAACGACGCTGAAGGAGGCAATCTCAGCAGGGCCCCAGAAAGCCCAGCCAGAGGCGCATGCGAAAAAACGCCCTTTTTTGGCCTTTATTTATATCATTACTACCTCTATATATATAAAAAGGTCGATCCGCGACCATGTACCTGAAATCGCTATTTTTGACTGTGTTGCGGCCCTCTGGGCCGCCTATAGTGAATGTACCAGTACAGTATTGAGTCTGCCGCACCTGCCTGTGTTATTGGTGTCCCGACCAGAAGTCCTGTACGACCCTTTTCGCATTTTCTGCACCATAAAAGTCCAGCTACAGCCCGAGGAATTTTTTTGTTGATTTTTGGCGGGGTGCCCAACTATTAAGCAGTTTGTGTGGGATTTAATGTATAGCAAGCGCGTGGGTTTGCATGACACTTCTTCTACAGAGCTCAGAGGTGGTCCCGCAGTCTTTGCGGGCGCGGCTTACGCTGCGCGATGCGCCGTCAATCACGTAATGTGTATTGTTTACAACGCGACACCGGTTTGAACAACAACCTGATCTTCCAGGGGCTGTTCCCGCGATACTCTCTCTAACTCTTTCCTTTCCCTCCCACTCACCGAATTTTCGTGACAACCGCGCCGAGTCTGGCGCGAGGATAGCGTACCGCCGTGCCATGGGAGACCATGGGCCTGCTCGAGCTTACTCGAGCGCCTGCTGCTGGGCCCGCTGCTCGACTCTCCTCTTTGTCCCGCTCCGATCAACAGAATCAGCTCCCCGCGCACAATGACAACAATTCAACCGATCTTGGTATTGCGACCCGTATAAGCGTCCGCCGTACAGCTTTGTAGAACGGACAGCGTGGTCAGCGCGAGGGCCCGATGGCCGATCCGACGCTGAGCTCGCCCCACCACCACCTCTTCCTGCGCAGAGCAAGTGCACAGGCCTCGAACCCCGCTCAAACCACTCAAGCCCCACGTTCCCATCCGCGACTACCTCGGCCCCAGATGGCCGTGTGTATCCACTTCAAGACTCGACACTGGGAGTGCAAAGGACGAACCGGACACTTGAGCACGTGCTGCTCGCAGGGTAAGGTGCAGCTACCTCCCCCTCCCCAGCCCAATCCCGAGTATCGGCAGCTTCTTGAAGGCTCGGATAGCGGTCAGTTGCTCCGTCCAACGACATTCGTCTGTAGTAGGCCCACATGCTGAACGGTTCGACCCACCTACACAGAAGCGGTTGCATTCCGCGAGAATGCCCGGTCGTACAACAAGTTGAACGCGCTGTCTTCACTTCGCTCGCTGCCCACTTTGACCAGACTCGACTAGGCAGTCAAGGACCCCGCATGTTTCGGATACTTCGACGGCTTTACCATCGACTCGGCGCACTCTCGGCGCCCTGAATCCTGCCGTCAATCAGCGCCCAACCTTTGCCAAAACATGGCTCATCTGCCCGGCCGAGACCACCGACACTCAACTGGGACCCGACGGCGCAGACAGTCGCATACAAAGATCTACTTTGACCAAGCTCGAATCTACGTTGCGTACCGGCAATCGCTTGGTGAGGGAACTTGCATCGGCCAAAGCTCGCGCAGGTTAGGCCAAAGAGTGGGTCCTGCGCCTCTGCCTACCACCTGGCCGAGACCGACGCACACACAACCTTCCTACGTCGAGCACCGAAATGGCGATGCTTATCTGCGATTCCGACACCAACACGGGAGATCGTGGACCGCAAGACCTTATTCTCCAGGTGCACGGTGATCGATGTCCCGATGGTCGGCCCAAGTACCAAGTTGTTAGCTCGCTCCATCCGTCTGCGACGCCTCTCCGTTACCCACTCCTATTCCCCGCAGAGGAAGATAGCTTCCACCTCAACATTCCTCTGTGCAGTTCCAAACAAGCTGGGTCATCCTTCGCCGACAAAGAGGATGAAGACGAGGAGGAAGGGGACGAAGGGAATGGTGATGGTGAATGTAAGCCCTTTCGGCTCTTTCTCGGATGTTCCATTCTGTTAAGGCGCATGCACAGACTGCACAGACTGACATTGAACGTTGGAACACCTAGGACGAAGCTCAAATAAAGGGGATCGAGGTGGCGAGTCTCGCGTTCACAATTATTTGCGTACTACTTGCACAAACGCGACGAGTACTTCTCAATCCCGCATTGTACCCAACGTGCCTTCCTGGCGTTCGTGATGACGGATACTCCCAGGTCGAGACCGATCGACTCAACTTACCTCCAGTTGGATCAAGAAAAACCTCCGCCTCACCACGGGCCAAGGCATCATCAGCTTGACCCCGGATCAAGTTAGACGTTCGGTGATTTTGGGCTCAACGTTCAAGAATAGACCGCGCGAGAACACGCAGCGTTACCAAGATGCGATGGCGTGCGTCGTAAAATATGGGATGCCTTCGCTGTTCATCACGGTGACATGCAACCCCGAATGGCTTAAAATCAAGGCTGCACTGGGACTGAACGACCAAGCATGCAACCGACCGGAACTCATTGCACGAGCGTTTGAAGCCAAGTTGAACCGACTCTGCGACGACGACCGTTTTGGCAACACGCAACGGGCAGGCTGTTTGTGAAAGAAGAACTGTTTCCTTGCTGTAATTCGTAGTGGGTTTATTCAACCTCTGTTGAAATCATGTAGACTGTTCGATTCTCCTGCTATTTGAATTTCACCCACCCGTTCATTTAACGGGTTCCCACTGGTTTGTCAAAGTTTTTTACCCTATTTTGGCCCCAAAATGTCAAAATTTCGCATGCGCCTCGGAAATATTATCAAAATGTGTTCTACATGCTCCAAAAAATCGCTCAAAAGTCCTCGAAAACGCGTTCCGAGCGTTTGCGGGCGCGCGGCGGCCTATCGAAAGTGGCTTGCGGCGCGCGTCGCTTCGGCTGGTGTTGCGCGTGGCTCCAGGCTTCAAACAAGCCTTCCTTGCTTTGCTGGCTGGCTCGCTGCTTCGTTGTCAGACTTCCTTTTTGCTGAAGTTGAGCTTCATGTTTCCGCGGTGTCATTTGTGCGGCTTGTAGAGGTTCTGCCGGCGGCATCTCGCAGGCCGGGCACGCTCCGAAGGGCGGCAACCTTTGCTCGGCATGTGCGCTCGTGCTGATTAGGCGCGAGCATCGACAACTTGAGGCGGAAGTTTCAAGTTTGTGGGCTGTGTAGAACCGAACACGCGTGAGCTTAGACCGAAATTCCGATAGTTGAGCTTGGTAGACGCACGATTGGTCGTGAGAAGCTGTTTGCCTTCTCAACGGCATTGAGTAGATGATAAGGTCGAGTACTGGGTGTGCTCGTCTTTGGACAACTCGATGTGAAGAGACGCGTCGGCGGGAGCGACATCGAAGGCGAGGAGCTCGGCGATCGTCATGTTCATGTTGGTGAGCGGCAATAATCAATCGAAGGCATCGTTCAAGGCCTGCATGGGATGATGTTGTCGTGCTATGCTCCAATCTCGGACCGAAGTGAAGCGGAGCGGAACCTGCGCCCCTTTTGTTTTTTTGTTTTTGATAGACTTCATTAACACATAATTATATTAGTACCTAGAAATCTTCGGAAAAGTCGGAGGAATGCTGTTACGCACACTGGCAGAAGCCAGTAGTGTAGGACTCATTGACCCTGAACCAGGATCAACCATACCCACTAAAACCCCTTTGGTGTCTTACAGAGACACTAGGCGACCCTTGGACTCCTGGATAGAGGCTCGAAGCCCCTCGAACTCCGTTTCGGTGATCGGTTCCAAAAGATCCGACGAGAATCGACGACGGCGACAGAGCTTCCAGATCGAGTGAAAGAAGAGGACTCGTAGTTCGACAAGTCGACGATCCGAGCGAGACACGACCGGGCATACAAAGTCCACAAAGACTGGGTGGGGGGTCGGGGACAGAGCAGACCAGAGGCGCCGGGCAAATGGGCAGCCGACCGCGAGGTGAACCAGGCACTCGGGTGCTTCCGAGAGGCACATCACACAGGAGGTAGATCGATTGTTGGAATGTGGGCTGGTTGGGGAGGCGACTTGGCGTCCCGGATGGAGGGACCCCAGGGAGAGAAGGTGGCCGGTATCCTCGGCGTCCGAGTGAACCCGGCGAACCTTGCGCAAAGCCTTCCACCAAGCGTTCCAGCGTTGCTCAGGCAGATCGAATACCTTCTGGTGTCCCTTGGGGAAGATAAGGGGGAAGATGAAGACTTGGTGGCGTTTGGACGCGTTCACAAACGAAGACGGGGTCATCACCTCGCCATCGGGCCCTCGAAAAAGCGTCGGGTTTACCGGGAGTTGTATTCCGTGGCCCGCTGGGAAATAGAGTACGTGCGTCGCCCATTGCTCGAGGTTCTGGCTCTTGGAGAGTTCCGGGGGATTGAGCGTGGTCACCAACGCCCAGGCTTCGAAGTATCGGACCCAACGAGCAGGAAGAAGTTTTGTTGTTTTTCTCACCGCATGGTCCCACTTTGGGGAAGGATGGCAAAAGTAAGCCCACCAGATCCAAATCCAAGGGCAACGATGCTGGTTGGGGGCCGGTCTGGACAAGGTGAAAGGGGTTGGTTCGTTTGGTGCCTGGAGGCGGATGCGGATGTCGAAGAGGTGGCGTGTGAAGCAGCCGTCCGGGGCCCGGAACTGGAAGACCCACTTCGCGTGATCGATTGCTAGACGCCGAGGCAGATCAATCAAACCGAAGCCGCCGTGATCAAGAGGGGTGCAGAGGCGCGACCGGGAGACCTTCGGACGTCGCTGAGTACCATCCGAAGCTCGACCGTGAATGGCCCTTTCAATATCTAATCGGCCTAATCCCTCACAGCCACTTAACTCAAGTGATTACCGAAGATGGCTAGTACTAAGTGAGTTGTTCAAGCGCGAGCATCGCGAAACGCGTCTCGAAGCGAAGGCAAACGGGCCCAAAGCCATGCCGAAGGCTGCTCAGGGTAGGCCAAAACTGGGCCGACTCACGGGAAAATGTCAAAATCTGGACATGCGCCTCGGGGCCGAAACGTGTGTTTCGTCCCAAAATGTCAATTTTTTGCAATGCGCCTCGACGATTTTCAGGATTTTGGGTCTTCAAAATGTAAAATAAAAATAAATAAAAATGCGCCTCCGGCTGGGCTTTCTGGGGTCCTATCTCAGCGCTTGATGTTTTCCTTAGGTTTGCTATGAATAGGTACTCTGGTCCAACGAATTTGGTTTCTTTTTGAGGACGAGGCTAGGAGGATTCGCAGGACTCTTGTTGCCGAGCAGGATGCCGCGAGGATTCAGACGACAATGACTTCGTATCTCCAGCGTCAGTAGGTCAAGGTATTTTTGCTTGGAGCTTTCATAACTTGTTCGATGTCATCATGCCTCGGTAGAGGCCGTACATTGGCTGCAATTCAGCAATTCGGGCCTCCTGAATTTCTTCGCCCTCAAAAGTCAATGTATCGACTCAAAAGATGCACGAAAATTCTTGATTTTGATGTAGGAAGCTCAACAACGGAGTTTCAGGTCATAATGTACTGATCTGAAGCCGAACTCTCCAAGCTTATACCTGTCTTGATTTATGGGAAATCCGTCCACCGAAAATATAAATTTTCTCAGGTTTGACTGTAGTAGCTTTTTCTTTGAAAGGAGCGATGGGCATGCGACCGCGATGTGCGACCCTCGTGGTCGATGCCACCAGCCAAGTATGCCGTCACTACCGGACACGGACCGCCGCCGTTGAACGTTGATCCTTCTCGGCCACACGCCACTCTGAAGAGCCACTTTGAAGAGCCAAAGTTCGGCTCGATTCTCGAGTGAGCTATATGCTCGCAAATCACTGATGAGAGTGGCGGTATACCGAGTCCCGTTATTGGTCCCACTGCGTGCGCTCGGAAAATGATTCCTGAACCCTCAGGTAGGTCGGAACCGGCGCGTGACAGCTTGACAGGGGTCGAGTCAGACCGTGGGCGCAAGACGGTGCTGCAGAAAAAGCAGACTGGGCGTGTCGTAAACGAACTATTTGGGAGCATCGGTCTATGTAATCCTTCCACTATTAGTCGCCTCTGACCAAAATGAAATTTGTTGTGCTTGCAACCGCGCTCGTGCTTCAAATTATAGTCGTCGTCACCTTGATGATGATGGTCTAACCTTCTGTTGAGAAGCACTGGAATGCACCGATCCCCTACGTTAATATCCCTTTGTTACCACCTGACCTTCAGTCGCGCCTCCGATCGCTTCACGAAGGCTAAAAGTTTGTGCTTGATCCCGGTGCAACCCAGCTTTCCCTGTAGGCCTTGCCACCACATTCGTTTGAACTGACCGCCCGTGTGAGATCTCTCGAGGAACGTGAGACACGGGTCCACACGTGAGAATGTATCAAGGATTTCGGGCATAAATGAGGTGTATTTGGCGCATGATGTCATCATAACGCTGGGAGGGACAAGGAGGACAACACCTCGAACTCCAAGTTGACCCCCTTGATGCCTTTGGTGACACCCTAAGCGATCGAGGAACGGTTCGTCCAACCGTCATGTTTCTTGAAATTGACGACCACGTTGAGGAGTTGTTTCAAGTACAGAAGCTCGTTGACAGAAGCTCGTTGAAGGGGATGACGTCGCCAAAGATGGCCCCACGTCGACGAACATGGCTTGCTCCTCTGCCCCTCCTCGACGGCGGGACCCTGAGGGAGCTCTCCAGCGATCAGCCAATTTGGACATCCGGTAGGTCGGCGTAGGCACCACCGTTTCGTATTTCTCTGGAGTCTGAGTGGAATCAGATGGATTGTTGTCAGTTTCGTTGTCAAGGTACGGAGACGAGCAACGCTCGGCGACCGGAGCCGGAACTCCGAGACCATCGGCAGCAACAAGATTCAGTGGTGTTCGACCATCGGTGGCGACGGGAATCAACTCATGCTCGACCGTATCGTCGGTCCCAACCCTCATCAAATCTGGACAGAACTCGTGCGCACCTACGAGACGAACACGGGTCTGTTCGTAGGGACCAAGACTCTACGCGCTCACCGGAGTTTACGCTATCAGCCCCGCACGAGTGTCTCAATGATCATGACCTAGGTCGAGCCTCGTTTCGGGGAACTGATCATGCTGCCAAACCGCCAGAAATTCGCGTTCTGATCGGCATCGGAACCGAGGAACTTCAACCGTTCTACGCTACGATCGTCCGAACCCTTGTACAAGAGTGTGGCGAAGCCCTATTGTCTAAAGTACCTCACGTCGACAATTTTGCGTTCAAGACCACCGACCGTCGGCGGCCCGGCAACGATCTATAGGGCGAGGCTCGGACCGGTCGGCTGTCTCAGCCACTTACGAGTCGTCAGTAGTCCTAGGTCTTATCGATCACGCTGTGAACCAGAGGCGGAATGTACCCAGCCTCATCAAACTGTAGTGCGGCGAGGTAGAACTTCGAGCACGGCGTTGCGGTCACGAATTACGACGCACGCAGTCGTTCGGAGGTCGCGACCTTGTGCGGCACGGCGCCACCAATCCCCAGTTTTACTAGCCACATGCCCGCCGTTCGCAGTAGACCTCAACAGATGCAATCGATTCTCGCGGGGACGGTAGCGGTTTATCGGTTGTACAGCAAACACGGTCGTCATTATTATGGTATGGAGAGGGTACGTGGCTAAGGACTGGACAGGGGACAACGAAGATGGACAAGGAGCACAATGACGGGGAAAGATGCGAAGAAGCTATGGACAAGACACACATCGTGAACAAGATAGAAGTTGCGAAGAAGACGGCGCAGAGTAATTACCAGTACGGACGGGCGTTGCAAGTAAGCAGAATGGACACGGGCCGGGGCGAGGGTCACTCGTCCTTGCGGGAGGGAGACTCAGGCCGATGCCAGTGAACGACCTATCATGGCGTGCAAAATAGACAATCAGCATGATTGGCAAGATAGCTTGGGGCCAATGCAAAGAACTTACCTCCACGGCGGCACCTCTTGCGGTTGCTCTGACCTCGGTCTCGTGCTCTTCCTCATCTTCTTCGTCCTCATCCTCATCCTCCTTCGTGCCGTCGCCACCATCGTCGTCTTCATCGTCGTCATCGCCATCCTCATCGTCATCGTTCTCATCAGAATGCGCTTCCTCGTCGTCGTCTTCCGCCACCTCTTCATCTTCTTCCGCGACCTCTTCCAGCTCATCGTTGGCGTTGGCCTCTTGTCCCGGCTCGATCTCGACAACCTCCTCGTGCGAGTTCTTTCGGATAGGCTTGACGCGTGCCGCAACCGTGGGTTCGATAAATATCGGCCTCTTGCTCGGATTCAAGTTGAGACCTAAAGCCCTCTCGCCCTGCTCCATCAAGGGCGTCGTGGTCCCCGGTCCCGCAGTTACGGGCGAAGCGGCACCTGTCGCTTTGGCAGCGGCTTCCCTTTCCTCCTTCCACGCTTCTCGCTCCTTGATCCTGGCCATCTCAATCTGTAACTCGCGTTCACGTTCGCTTTCGTGGCGCTCGCGTTCGCGCTCTCGCGATCCGCTTTCGTTGCGATCGCGCGATGCTGAGATGCTGGGACCGCCACTGACGGGGGAGGCACTGCCGGGTAGTTTCGAGCCTTGGATGTAGTGCACGTTGATGGCGTCACTCGACGTCTGTCTCGACATGGCGGGTGAAGTACTGCCGCGACTCATACCCGGTCGACGAGAGGGCGAGGGCGAGGTGGAACGGGGTGCCGATGAAGAGCGTGACGCCCGTCGGCGGCCAAGTGCTGGCGAGTTGCGCCCTTGCAGCGAGAGGTTGCGCAGGGCCGAGCCGAGTTGTTCACCCATTTCGAGGTGAAAAGGCTCGTCAGGCGTGTCTGCAAACGGATCAATGCCGTAATCATCGTAGTCAGTAGTCGCGTTCGGCAGCAGTTCGCGGTTGAATCGGAACTGCAAGGCGAAGAAGGCGCCGAACGATCACTTGCGCTCGGCTGCGACGGAACCAAGCCCTTTCGCCAGAAGAACGGACGGCATCATCCCTCAACGCGAAGCTCGCCCAGGCTCGACGGTCCAGTCTTCTCGTTGGCGGTCACCAGAATGAAGGCTGTTTCACTCCGTAGATGATCGCGATCCCCACTGCTGATGTCCACGCAATATCCTCCCGAAAACTCACCCGACGAAGGCGTAGCCACATCCTTGCTGACAAAGGGCTTGACCCGATTGGCGGCTTGCACAGACGAGTTCCTTCGTGCAAGCGGACGATCTTGATCTCCGACCTTGGGCAAAGGAGCAAAGTGGCAATGCGGACTCGAACTGCGTCGGTTGCATTCTTGCTGCACGTCGGTGAGCGCATGGTTCGGCCCAGCAGCGGCGCCGCCCGGGCTGTCACTGATCAAGGGCGACACCGATCCAGCGGCACCGCCGACATTCGCGACCGGTTTGAGACCGGGCGAGCTAACAGCCGAGGAAGAAGAGAAGATGGTGTTGTTCGAGTCGGAGAAGGCGCCGGCCGAGACGTCGCTGGCGGTGCCATCTGGACTGTTCACTCGAGCGATCGCCGCTTCGATCGAGAGCTCGGACGTAGGCGCTTCGAGCGGCTTGGACTTGTTGAGCAGGATCGACGACGGCGTCGAGTGGTGCGCCGGTGGGGAGATCAAAGGCGTCGTCGATCCCGACGAGGGCGCACCAGCAGCACCCGTAGCACCCGTGACACCCCCCGTAGCGGCAGCGGGGTTGCCACCAGCGGGCGCGAAGTGGGCCGAGGTCACGGGAGGGCGTGCGGGAGAGGCCCGACGAATGATCGAGGGAGGGGGCATCGCTTGCACGGCCGACGCTGGTTGTTGACTAGGGTTCATGGCTGAGGGAACCACGCAAGGACGGCCAGTCAAGCACAGACAAGTATATCGACGGACAGGACACAGCGGCGGCGGCGCGAGGAAGAGGATAAGCGAAGGGGAAACTAACGGTCAGCGGCGGCGGGGAGCCAGGCGCCAAGCGCCGCCAGCGTGCTGCCAGCGTTTTGCTGGAGCAAGAGGACCGGAGCAGTCGTCATCAAGAACTCGATGGCCGGCGACGCCGTGTCAGAAGTCAGAGCGTGACTTCAAAGCCATTCGGTGACCGAGCAGAGTTCATTTTCCAGTGTACCTGAGAGACTGCGCCTGGAATGCTTATTGGATGGAGATGTTTTCGTATTGCAGCCTTTTCGCGGCTGAGAACCTTATTTTAGCGTGCTTTTTTTTATGAAGATGTAGATAGATTTGCACTTTCGCCTCGGTCCTACTACTAGTAGTACTGAGTCTGCACACACCGGCCTCAGCTCATGTGTAGCACGCCAGCCACTGTTGCTCTGAGCTTTCGTCCGTAGGAAGACAGCTCGTGTGACCAAAACCGACACAATGATGTGCGTTGGACTCGGCCGGCAGGCGCTCCTTTACACCCAAAGCCGTGTTCGCATGAGATTAGATAAGCAACAAATAATAAAGACTCGAATCCAACCAAACCAGGAATAACATAAATAAATCTTCCACGATAGCAACTATAAGAGCGATACAATATGCGAGCTCGTACACGACATTCTAATCCTTCCCCGTCGTCTCAGACTACGACGACTGCGTCGATCTGCTTCCGTGCCACGCCCTTGCCCTTTTGCGCACTCGTCCACGGCTGCGACTCTATTGTCAAGCCCGCCAGATCGAGGTGAGCACCATCTTCAGGTGTTTGAGGAACGTCTTCGGTTCCGAGCGTCGAGTCCGAACCGATCGAACCTTCTCGAGGTCGCAAGTCGAGTCCGAGGGCCTGCGCGCTGGTTTTGCCGTCCTCCTCTTCCTCAAAAGCGACCGCCCCTTCGTCCTGGGACGGCTCGTTCTCGTCGGCTTCCTCGATGTGTTCAATCTCCTTCGATTTACCCTTGGCATCGGCCTCCATCCTCGAAGCCTCGGCCGCTGAAGAGGACGAAGTTGTCGAGGCACTCGAGCCGGAGCGCTTGCGGACCTTGCCCCACAATTTCGTCAAGCCCTTTTGTACATCCTTGTAGGTGTAGATGTCCTCGGGCGTCTGCCCGCCCTGTTGATACCATTGTTGTGGACCTAAAAAGGACAACCACACGACTTTAAGCAAGATAAGTAACCTCTCTCGTGCCTCCTCGGATGATAGGGCAGGGCAGAACGGACCGGCGTAGCGAGCTTGCTGCATATTGGGGCGAGCGCCACCCCCCCCGGCACCTTGATTCGACAACATCCTCGCCCTCGACGCCACACCAATAGAAAGCGAGTTGGATCGATACATGCGCCGCCCCGGTGGTAGCTCGGCGAAGCGGAGTCTCGCCTCGCGACTGCACGAGGTCGTTCTTCGAGCGAAAGCGGCACCGCCAATGTCCTCGACGTCAGCGCCTTCGAACGAATCGCCCGCGGTCCTGAGACCGGTCGCGCTGCTCGACCTCGACTCAGGCTGCGCGTGTGCACGGTGTGACGAGGTCTCAAAATCGGGGTTGTCGTCGAGGAAGTGCTGGGGCGGAGCTTCGGTCTCGATCGACGCGATCCGGGCGACGATGGACGGTCGCCGACCACGAGAATCAACAATGCGGGGCACCGAATCGGGCAAATCCGACATCGGGGGATCGTCGGCGCCGCTGCCCGCAACGCCGAGCTTGCTGAGCAACGCCGTCGTTCGAGACGGGGGCGATTTAGACGAATCGGCGGGCTTGACGGGGAGAGGGTTCAACAGGATCGAGGGTGAGGGTTGAGCCTCGGGATCGTGCAAGGGGAGATGCTCGACCGAGGAACTGGCCGAGGAAGGCGGGGTCGGATCGTCCGCGGCCGTCGGGGGCGCCGCGGTAGGGGTGCCGGTGCGGCGCGGTGTAGTAGCAGCATTCATAGAGCTTATCCTAGACTGCGAGCTATTGCGTGAGTTCGTCGTCGTCGTTGACCATGCCGGGGCAAACATGATGTTGTGGTCCTGAGGGTTTTGATACACGCTTCGACGCGGATGGGGAAGGAGAGAGCGAGCTCGGGGGTGGGCGGGGTTGGGCCTGGCAGGACCGGAGCACGGCGGCGCGAGCCCTGCGACGGCCAGCGACCTGCGGGCAGAGCGGGTGGGGCCACGCCTTCTGTTGGGACGGTGCGAGCCCGATCAGCCGCCGGCCGCGTCGGACATGATGGCGATGGACAGCGTCACAAGTTTCAGCTGCAGCTGCAGCACCGGCAGTGACGCATGACAACAATCAGGGGCTACATTCGATGCACATCTCGAGTTTCAAATCGACGTGATCAACAATCCAGGCTGTGGCGGATCGCCGAAGCTTTTTGGAGTCTCGACATTCGACTCCTTTCGAACTTTGGCGTGTCTCAGGAGCAGCGATCTCGCGTTCCACCGGGACTTCATGTCAGAGTTTGTGTCAGTCTCATTAGCCTTGCTCGACTAGGGAGCAGAGACTATTGGTCATGGTCCGGGAGCACATCAGACGGTGATGGCGAATCCGGCAGAGGGATTTTCACGGTAGGCGCAACGAAGAATTAAGAGAGTGCCGAGTTGTAGGCTGGTCACAAAAGAACTCGGTCGGCATTACACACGACCAGAAAATAAATAACTGCCTGAGGTAAGTAATCAGACTTAGTTGGGATGTTGACAGCTCTGGAGGAAGGTGGTGCAGCCGGTGGGGCTCACGCCACCCGAAAAGTCCAAGCGCAAGCACGGCTCCGAGTCGCTTTGGTTTTGCCAAGGGCTCGGCGGCCAGGCGAAGTCCGACCCATTGGCAGCAGTGTGAGAGGTACGGTGGTACCAGTGAACAGCAATCATCAGCCGTTGTGCGAGTGTAAGTCTTCGCATCGCCTTTGCAAGGTGAAATCATGATGCTACTTCGAGTAAGACTTTTTTTTTTTTTTTTTTTTTTTTTTTTTTGAAGATCTGACCCTGCCAGTGAGGTCGATGTCTCACAGGTTGAATGAAGGGCGTGGCCTCAGCTAGCTCAGCGGGCTGCCACTGCTGGCCAGAGCCGCCTCGACGGCTCGAATCGGCTCACTTTGTAGCGCCGCATATTCTTGCCGCTCCTCCTCCGGATCTGCGCTGTGTCCATCAACATCGCCCCACCGGCCGGTCTAGTCAACGACTGCGGTCTCTGTGTCATCACCTCACTCGACTCGGACTCGGACTCCGTTTGACCGCTTCTCTCTTGTGAACCGCCTTCACCGCCGCCGCTCTTGCTGCCGCCGTCGCTCCGGGAGCTTGAACCCAGCCCGTTCGTCGTCCACGCACGGGTTCCCTCACCCCCTGTCTACCTGTACTGCCTTCGACCTCCAGTCACGAACTCTGCAACATTGCTACCAATCGGTCATAACCCAGTATGTCAAGTATCACCCCCCTGTCAATCATGTCGTTCGGTGCCTCGGCCGGTGCCGACCCGACAAGCCAGGGCCTCGCCTTGCCGCCTTTCGCTTCAAGAATCGTTGAACCCGTCAACGACGATCCGGCTAGCCTGTCGATGCAGCACATCGCACGCACAGTACTCAAAGCGAAAAGGGTAGTTGTCGTATGTGGTGAGTTTCCCGCTTCTGTTGCGCCTTTCCTTGGGCGTCATAGCAGTTTCATGCGAGCACTGGGACCAGGGCGGTCGACGACGTTAATTGCAATCTGCCAACGGGCCGGGCTCGGCAGGGGCCGAGATCCCCTCGGCCTTGGCCCTAAGTGTCGTCGAGCCATATACCAACTGAGGCCGGCCAAGCAAGCGAAGTGAATGCACACTGTTCTCGGTTGCAGCCCATTTTATTCACTGCGTAACCCGGAGTCCCGCCTGGTGCCCTTGCAACGGCCAAACCAAGAAAGAAACGGAGTGCTTCGTTCAACCTGGCTGACCTAACCCGAATCGTTGCCTCTCCCCGCTGCCTTCGTTACGCCGCTCATTTCTCGAATTGATGACCGCAATAGGCGCTGGGATCTCGTGTGCATCTGGTATCCCAGATTTCCGAAGCTCCGAGGGTCTCTTCGATTCGCTCAAGCGGCAGCACCCTGAGGCGAGACTCAACACGGGGAAGGATTTGTTCGATGCCTCCCTCTTCTCGGTACGTCTCGATCAGTACGGCTCTGTGAAAGTCGTCGAAATGAAGCCCTGGCGTTCTTCTTATGCATCCGTTTATTGTACATTGAACAGTCCGAGCAGAACGCCTCCATCTTCTATACCATGATTGCCGAGCTCAAATCGATGGCCGATGTCGCTCAACCCACTGCTTTCCACTCGTTCCTCAAAGCGCTTGACGACGAGGGAAAGCTCATGCGAGTGTACACACAGTAAGACTTCCTCGCTTGAATTTTGACGAGCTCCCCAGTGCTTAAGCCCTTCCTGCTCTCACTCACAGAAATATCGATGGGCTCGAGGAAAAAGCTGGCCTCTCGTACGGTCTTGGCGACAAATCCTTGCCTCTCCCGCCTCGACGAGCGACTGCTCGCTCGCTCGGCAAGACGTCGTCAAGCCTCTCCTTCTCATCGTCTGCGAACCCACATCCGTCCAAGCAGTCCAATCCGTCAGCAGCCTATCCTTCGCCGGCTGCTTCGCCGCCCGCCCATGAGGTGCCCCCGCCGCCGACGCACTCCAAAATCCCTCGCTGCATCCCGTTGCACGGCCATCTCGGAACCATGTCGTGTGCTCATTGTTCAACAACGGTTCCCATCAACCCATTCATGCCAGCACTTGCGCAAGGAACGGCGCCGACCTGCCCCTCGTGCGAGTCGATCGATCTTGCGCGGACGGTCGCTGGTGATCGGTCGCGAGGCGTGGGCCGTTTGCGCCCCGACGTCGTCCTTTACGGCGAAGAGCACCGCGATGGCGAGCGTGTTGGAGAGATCACTCACCGTGATCTGATGGGCGCACGACCCGATCTCCTCCTAGTCGTGGGCACGACGCTCAAAGTGCCTGGCACGAAGCGCCTCGTGCGCGAGTTGTCCAAAGTCACCAAGCCGCCCGTGTACGACGCCGAGGACGATGAAGAGATGGAGATGCCCGTTGCCAGCGGTAGCTCGACCTCGTCCAACTCGAGTGGCACGACCTCATCCAAGACGAAGCGACCAAAACCCGCGCCCGTTCACGTCGTCTACCTAAACTACGAATTCCCCAAGCCGAGTATGGAGTGGAAAGACGTATTTGATGTTTGGCTTCGCGGAGATATTCAGGCGTTCGTACAAGCCGTTCACGATGAGAAGGACGAGGGGATCCGCCGCGAGATGGTGCGACAGAAGGAGAAGGAACTTCGCGAGTTGAAGGCGCTGGAAAGGGCCCGCGCTCGAGTCGAGCAGGAGGTTGCGCTCGCGAACGTAGAGGCTGCCGAAATCAAGAAGAAGAAGATATCGGACAAGGCCAAGGTCGCGCTTTCACAGGCGAGCAAGACGGCGCGAATCCCAAAGCCCAGAGCCGAAGCTGGCCTCAAGGCGACCAAAGCCAAGTCCAGCCCTGAGCCCACGGCGGTGCCCGTCGTCGTACCCCCAAAGAAGACGCGGACAACTGGTTCGACCGCGAAGCCGCGAACGACAAAAACCAACAAACCCATGACGCCTCTCCCGACCCCACCCTCATCGCAAGCCGCACCGGCGCCGACACGGCAGACTGCTCGTGTCGCCAAGCAAAACGTTCCGGTCGAGAGCATGCTCTCCCCGCTCAAGACGCGATCGGGGACCGTCCGTAACACGGCACCGATCAACAAGCTACCGTTCGCGGTCACCAAGCTGTCGTACACCCAGGTCACCTCGGGGCCCTCGTTCAAGTCGACACGGACCAACACCCGATTCTGACGCAGGTAATGAGGACGAAGTCAAGCGAGCATGAAGCGTGTCTCGAGCTTGTATAGAATATCCATCGAAGTTGTAGCAGTATATTTCATGTTGGATTTTTTTTAGATGCCCATAATGGCCTACATGTTGTCTTTGCTTGATTGATTCCAGCCCCCCCCCCTCCCCCACCCCCTCTCTCTTGCGCTCCTGTGAAGGGTGGTCCCGTCTCTTTTTAAGATGTCACGATCGATATAAAAAGTCAAGTTCTTATACACCACACTAAGAAGATAGATGTGTGCGATTAAGTTCAGGAGTGCCGAGACGGATATAGAATGAAAAAAGGTGGTCCAAAAAGAGTGTAGGTAAAATGCGAGACATGCGGGAACCACGCGTCGGTGCTAGCCACGATCATCTCCTCCTACTTAATGGCGTCGCCCGCCGACCGATCTTGCCGGTGATGTCGATGCGACCGCTGGTGGAAGGCAATGTTGTTCGTTGTTGAAGGCGCAGTTCGTCCTTCCGCATGCCTGCAGGTTGCGAGGAGACAGGACGAAGTTCGTCAGTCCCCAGGAAGCGTGCCCTCGGTGGCCAAACCTTGAACCTTGGACCGGGCTTGAGGCCGGGCCCCACATGGCCAAAGCGAGGAGCCTCGAAAATCAAAATCGATAAATGACGTACCGAGCCACGAGGGCAGCAGTGACCATAGCAGCACGTAGGATCCTCGCAGGTGACACCGTTCTTGAGTGCGTTGCAGAGGTGGAACTATCTCGAGCGAGAGTGAGCGTTGCAGCGGGTCAGTCGATCGATCATGGACGTGCGAGCTCATCAGGGGTCACCCGACAAGGCCACGAGGCGCATCGTGCGAGGCCGATCCCCTTTCATTTCTCACCTTGGCACCCCGTCGCATCTCTTCGACTTGAGCCGGTGTAAGCTTGTACAGGTGTGAAAACTGTGGCAAGAGATGAACGCAAGGGATAGTTAGGTCGATCAGCATTCGGGGTTTCCACACGCGGCGGCGAGATAGCCAGCGGACCGCCAACTGACCTTGCATCGCGGTACACTGCAACTCCCATTCAAGTAGTGGCTATTGCACGGCGGGGGTGACTGCTTGGACATAGATTTTTTGGGGTCGATCTCAGGTGTTTTGGGTCGTGCTGGGCTCTCTGACCGTCGCTCGACGGTCGTCGTACTCCATGCTCGTCGGGAGCTCGAGCTCGACGACTCGGGTGGTTCGTCGAACGGGTTGAATGACGACGAGATCTGCGGCGGTGGCGGTGAGTCCAATGGTCAGACGTCAGGTTTCAGTTGATTAAATCCCAAGCAATTGCAGAAGAGAACGCACTATGGATCCTGGTGACCGAGCGAACGCAATCTGGCGCATCAAGTCGCGCCGCTCTTCCTCCATCTCTAGGTTGATCCTAGCGAGACGCGCAACCTCCTCTTCGAGAGTCTGGCATCGAGCGCTCCAGGCGCGTTGCATCGTCTCGTTCTCACGTCTGGCCTGGGCGAGCTTGTGCATCAACTCGTTCGTTTGCGTGTGCTGGTTCCACCATTGTTGTCGTTCGGCTGCCGACGCGCTCGACGTGCCGGGTAAGCTCGTCAAAGATAACCCCGAAAAGGACTGCCCGAGTGAGTCGAGCCGTTGAAGCGGGCTCATTGGGCCGGCAAAACCGGGCGAGTCGCAGCACAGCGAGGAAGCCGACGTCGACGCGGTGCTGCCACTTGAACTCGAGTAACTCGACGAGTAAGCAGACATGTGAAGACTCCGGGGTAAGAGGTATGACCACGAAGGGTGAGCGAAAAGAGAGGACAGTGAGAGAGAGAGGATGTACACGAAAGGACGATAGCCTGCGTATGTGTCGCCGGTCGGACAGCTTCCCTTTCTTAACCACCCCACTATTTCTCGCGAAACACCGAGCCGGGCGTCGGAGCTTCGGAGTGTTGCACCGCGTGCCGGCGCACCAGAAGGCGGGGGGGCCAGCTGGTCACTCGGCGGATCGCACCATCGCCTGCTGATCCGAGAAAGTTGGAAAATGAACGGCAAGGAATTACCGAAATGAAGTCCTATTATGCATTCATCTTGCTTTACCCTTTCATTTAAAATACATTACCCACTTGTGGACGTGCCAGGAGGAATGATGTGATTCAAATTTGCAATCGCGCCAAAGACCGTCAGCCCATGCCAAGGCCCGGGATCCCGGGATCCTGAGACCCGCGGATTCACCGAATCTGATACCAAGGCCACGGTCCGCGTCCGTTGTTTTGTCTGCCCGAGGTGGGGCCGCGGGTGCTTCGAGTAGTTAGATCGTCGAGAAGATGCTCTCTTCATCATGAGCATGGGATCAGCGGCGCGCCCCGTTCAGTTTGCTTGCATTGGTTCCGGCTTCCGAGCTTCTTTTTTGGATCGAAGGCCGGTTGGATATTCTTGCCCGCGTACAACACCGTCGGTTTCAGATCAGGTATGGTGAAAGAAGTGCAAATATTGCCGGTGGATCGTTGCCTACCTTATAGGCTGGTGTCTATTTCGGGTTTGAAGGAAGACTCGCCAGTGCAGGTAAACAGGTCCCACCCATAAAGAGTTGCACGCGTTACAGAGCAAAAAAGCAAAAGAGCAAACTGATCGTAAAATAAGCTTACACAAAGAAAAGTATTGAGCTTTCTGTATTCCTCGAAGTGATAATCACATGCTCCCTTTTTCTTCAACGAAATGTTCTCATAGAATGGCATCCCCTTTAAAATTGTTCGATCTCAAGGAGCTGAAGACACTCGCGCGCCGCTACGGACCGGCTTCCGACGACCGCTGACATCCCTTTACCCCAGCTGAACCTCAAGCTTTCGATTGTCTCAGAGTCATCATGGCGAGTGTAAGATGCCTCCAATGTCCATGCAACACTGGTCCAAGATGATTGGTTCCGCCGTGCATGGGGACGAGCATCGAGTAGTACTCTGTGATTAACCTCGAAATGAAACCAGGCACCCGGGGCGGCAAAATGCGTCACGAAGATCGCCAATGGTTCGCGGCGTCGGTGTTCGGGTTCTTCTTCAGGCACGGTATGTGAGACTACTGCAGTACTCCAATTCCGGGTGTGCGAGCAGAATCTCAAGCATAGAGGAGTCCAAAGCAGTCTGGTCCCACACCGTTGACGTTATGCAACCGTGACTTGGCATCAGACGTCGATGGGGCTCCGGCGTGCATGCGCCTCTGATGAAGCGATCAGCATTCATGGGAAACGGCACGAGATGGGAAGAGGAGGACGTATGATCACACTTGCTAGTTTTGAGCACAGTGGACGCATAGGGGTTTATTAGTGCTTCAGAGCCTTAAGTTAGGCGGGGATGCAAGGCACCGCTGAAGAGGTTTTCGCTCGATCGTTTCAGCTTAAAGTAAGCTTTCCGCGGATGTCGAAGCGCCAGGAATGGGAAAGCAAGACCCGTGAGATGGTTTACGACACCTGCTGTGGGTGTAGGAACCGAGACCAGGAACAAACATTGATACGCGGTTCTCTCACGAGACGCGAGCCACAGCTGTTGCAGAAACAACTCCTGTTCCTGATCCGACTGCGTCTTTTCGGTGCGTATTTACTTCCTCTCGGTAAAGGCACTGGGAGCCAGACGCGTCCTTGTATACTTTATTCCAACCAAGACTTTCTTATGCCACGTGATCTATCCAAAGGTTTGCAGGCACCAACTCGGACGATCCAATGGTGCTTTGACCGTTGCGAATTGAGCTCGCGCTCGGAAGCTCCGGACGGACCGCCGATTGTGAGAAACTCGAGAAGACATCAGGGCGTCTCACCGAGTCTCGAAACTCACGCACCTTCCTGATGACCTGAGGAGAATGAAGCGAATCTTGAACGTGAGAAGACTACTGACAGGTTCAAAAAAGGCCCGGAACTGTGGTTCAGGAACCGAGGTATGAGGGCCAGGGATCCCCAACTTCAATTAATTATGAACGTCCCATCCAAAGTCTGCTTTTCCGCAGACGGCCGATTGGATGGTCCGTGCGCGGTATCACCGAAGCGCCGCCCCACTTGAGCTTGCACCTTCAGCCAGGGCCCTTCACTTGGCTCGAGCCCCCACCCAGTCACCATTCGCGCACCACCACACGCTTTCACAGAGCGGAGTTCAGGACTGTGTTGAGGCTCAGATCAAGTTGCCGAGCACTGCTCCGCCCTGCTTATCATGTCTCGACGTGATCGCAAGCGGATCGACTTCTCATCCCTCGAGGCCTCAACGAACGGCCCAGCTTCCACAATGCAATATCGCATCTCGGCGCTGCTCCGAGGACACACCGATGACGTACGAGCTTTAACGAGTGCTCCCGATGGGACGCTTTATTCGGCGTCGAGGGACGGGACCGTCAAGAGCTGGCGAAGGACGGCGAAGGAACCGAATGGACAGGAGGGGAGATGGGAGTTGCAGAGGACTTGGGAGGGATTGCATACGGGGTTTATCAACTCCGTTTGCTGGATCAGGAAGAAGAGCTTCGATACTGGTAAGCCCGTGTGTAGACAGGTCGTGAGGGCTCGGCGTGGACAGGCCCGTGATCAAGTGGAGCCCCGATTGTCGAGCTGATTCGGTCTTTACCTTTGGGATGGTGCTGCTCAGGCCTTCTCTGCACCGGTGGTCAAGATTCTTTAATTCAAGTCGTATCATTGACCGCTCCCGATGCACCACCTCGTACCTTGCTCGGCCATGGCCACAATGTATGCTGTCTCCACGCTTCGGCAGACGGGAAGCGACTCGCTTCGTAGGTCACCATCTCGTCTCGCAAATTTGGTGCGACACTCAAGGCTGAAAGCCTCCTATTCCTCTTGTCCAGAGGGAGCTGGGATTGTACCGCGCGGATTTGGGACGTCGAATCCGGGGAATGTCTTCAAGTCTTGACCGACCATACCGCAGCCGTTTGGGATGTGCTCTGCATCGACGTCAAAGGGTACGAAGGGACCGTGGTTACAGGTGAGCAATATCTCGTGGAAATGTTCACGAGGGAAGGGTGCTGATCGGACCTAGGTGATTGTTGCAGCTTGTGCCGATGGCTTAATCCGATCGTTTCGGGACGGTCAACGGAAACAGCTTTTCAAAGGACACGAAGGGCCCGTTCGAGCTTTGGCCAAGATCACCCCCGAAGTCACCGATGGGTTGATGTTTGCTTCCGCGAGCAATGATGGGTAAGCGAGAGGATCAGGCTCACTAGTCTTTCGAAAAAATGTTGAGTGGTTGTGGGGTCTCGACGCGCACAGTACGATCCGAATATGGCACCTCGACGGCACCGAACTGAACGTCTTGGATGGCCACGACTCGTTTATCTATTCGCTCGTTAGTATACCTTCTTCCTCGAACGGAGGGTTGGCTTCCTCTGGTGAGGATGGGATCATAAGGATTTGGAACGAGGAGGACGGGGGATTGGATCAGGAGGTGTTGGTACCGCCGCTCTCGGTGTGGGCGTTGACGACGCTTGCGGATGGCGATTTGGCTTGTGGGTGCTCGGACAATTGTATTTGGGTTTTCACGAGGGATGATGTGAGGAGGGGAGCGGATGAAGGGACGAGGGTAGCGTATGAGAGTGGTTTGAAGGAGAGGGAGAGGATGCAGAAGCTCAAGGCGGGGATGGATGGTGGGAAGAATGAGATGCCAAAGGTGGGAAAGGTCGAGGAGTTGGAGGATGCGGGCACGAAGCAGGGCGAGGTCAAGTTGGTCGAGACGGAGACGGATGGAGTGCATGCTTTCATGGTACGAATGCTCCTTCTGTTTTGCTGGCGGTTTCACCTGGATTGCTGATCCCTCTGATCACACCGAAACAGTGGGACGGATCGACTTGGGAAGATGTCGGACAAGTCGTCTCGGAACCCTTAAGTTCACCAGCCTCGAAACCGACTGAAAGGATGCAACACGAAGGTGTCGAATATGACTACGTTTTCTCAATCGACACCAAAGACGATGAGCCTCCTCTCAAGTTGCCTTACAATATTGGAGGCAAGCTTGTTCTCCAATCTCCTAAGCGGTGAACATTTCATTGAGTTGCTCGGCTAGCAAACCTGTACTTTCCTTCACTAGATGACATGCACGAGACAGCCGCGGCTTTCATCAAGCAGCATTCTTTACCAGAGTCATATACGTCTCAAATTGTCGACTTCATCAAGGCGTCTTCTTCATAGTAGACCCCTGAATGACACAACGCTACACAGCTTGCAACCCATCTGAAAAGTAATACAACCCAAAAATGATCTACCCTCCCACGCGCAAGCAGAACAACCCCTACGCAGTGCCTCCCTGAACAGTCTGCGGCCCCCTTTCCTTCCTCCGATCGTCCAATTCGCCCGTCCTAACCCAACTCTCCACCCCCAATTCCTCCCTCCCGAAACTCAACGCCATCAACCGACTTGCCGTCATCCTAAACACCAAATCATCCTGCGTCATACCCTGCCCTCCAACGGATTTGGATCTTCGGTCGACAAAGTCGGCTTCAATCGTTTCGGACATACTTTCGGGGACGCTGAAAGAGGCATGTTTGAAAGTATGGAGGAAGGAACGCCATTCGAATAATTTGACTTGGGAAACTTGGGGAACTTTGAACGTCGAGGTCGTCGTTTGGGGTTGTACGTAGACGACACAATCCGTAGGGATGATCGCCTTCCCTTGTGAAAGTACGACGAAGCCCAAATTCGTCTCGAGGTCAAAGCTCGCATAAGGGAACTCATACGACAATTTTTGTTGCGCGATCGTCGTGGCCAAATGGCGGAGATTCTTGACGCCTGTATCGACGAGTTGACCTTGACCGATTGAAAGAGTGTCGACGAGGACCAGGGTGTTGGAGGCGAGTTGGAGGGCGCCGGCGTGTAGGGATTCTTCTATTGTTCGGGGGGCTAGAGGAGTTGAGGAGGGGGAATTGAGGATCGGGATTGTGATGGAGAGGTGGGTGGAGCGTGGAACCAGGGTTGAGATGAACTGAATCAGGTGTTCGCTCGTGTCGGGAGCGATCGTGCCCAAAGGGTAGGCGAGGTTCAGCGAGAGAGATCCAAGGGCAAGGCCGGTCGGGTGTCGCAGATGACTGTTCAACGGAGGAAGACTTCAGTCGACCGCGGAAAGGCCGGAACGTCATTCCTTGCGTGCGACTCACATCCGAGCCAACAAAGCGAGCAGGAGCCACTCGGCTGCATCCGAATCACCCTGTAAGAGCGTGGTCAGATGGTCGACCAGTTCCTTCCTCAGCGCGAGGTAATCCGTAGCTTTGTCGACGGGGGCGATCGGGTAAGTGACGGGGAGGTTGAGAATGACGTGAAGCGAGGGGATCGGAGCCGAGGGTGCTACGGTGGCGCCTGATTGCGCAGCAAGCTGGTCGAACGAGTCCGTGAGTCTGAGCGTGGTAGAGTTCCTCGTTAGCGGTTGACAGTTGAGTGCTGAGATGTTCCCCACTCACTGTGTCTCGCCAAGGATGCCAACAAAGTCATAGACATCGGTCGTCTTGATCTTGTCTGCTGCCTCGCCGTAGATCTGTCCGATGAGATGACAAACTAAGTGACCGCACCGGCCCGCCTTTAACCACAGCAATTTCAACGTACCTTTGCAATACATCCGAAATGACGTTCCGAAGGGATCGGATACTTGTTGGGCAGGCCCGAACGTGTCTCAGCAGAGCCTTCTTGGAGCGAAAGCGAGGCGACGCTGCTCTGGAGCGCTGGTAGAACAAGAGATAGTCCGGTCCAATTAGTTTTCGTTCCTTCTGAGATGGTGGTTTCTTTTAAACTCACGTTGCTTATCCGATGCCTGGTGGTGCAGAAACAACCAAAAATAGTCACGCGGTCAGGGTTTTCCGTCCACTTCTCGGCCAGCGCAAGTGGAAAGGCTTGGACTGACAAGTTTGACCCATTCGTTCTCTCCCGGAACAGAGACGATATAGAAGCTCTGACGCTCTTGCAGATTCGTATAATCCTCCTCCTCATGAATGACCTGTTCGTGAAGCAACCATAGTCAGGTGTGATTGTTGCCCGCCTTCGATACGGGATCGACTCACGCCTCCGGATTCTTGCGTGTTCACCTGAACCTCGTCCCTACCAAACATGACGACCCTTTCTTGACCATTCGACGTTGATTGTGTAGCACGGTACAGCTCGGACCCGTACCCTGTGTCTTGAACCATGGCGCGGAAACGGACGAGTGAACCGAGCGCGGGCAGGGTCGATGGAGTTGTGGTGGAGGTGATGAGCGGGAGCTGGGGTCATTTCCGAGTTTTCGAGGAGTCAGTATGGTGAGTAAGGTATGGGCATTCGAGGTGGTGGAGTGGAGGGCGATGATGCGGTCACCGACGAGCATTTCGTCGCCCAAATCAGGTACACCACTCAACTCTACCCACCTGATCAAGATTCTTTCCTTCTTCAAACAACTTGGCGAAACGCTCCTGAACGAGCTTGTCGAACGCACTGAACGCCAAAGTCGGACTGGGCAAGCGCGACGTCGAAGCTGAATCTCGATGGCCCGTCGTCGAGCTTGAGCGGAGTTCATCTTGGCGTCTTTGGTACAGTGTGTCGATGAGCTCAAAGGGGGCCGTGAGGGCTGTGTGCAGGTCGGCTAACATGGTGGGCTTGGAGGGGGGGTTTGTGCGGCGATGTGGTGGGTAGTAGGCGGAAGAAGAGACGCGTCCAATCGAGACGCGTTGAAATTTGTCACGCGCGTCGGGAGAGGAAAAGTCTCGGATCCATTTACGCGACGTCGGCCACGCTCGGGCAGGGGAAAGTGCAGCATGAGCAACGTCCTTTCCGGCTGTCATGCCCCGGTACTTATGTCTTTCGGCCAGAACACGCTCTCTAGCAAAGCAGGTCGCGTGTGGTGTCGTGACAGGAATAGCTCCCTTCCCTTCTATCGAGGATTTCATTGTGCTAAGGGGGGGGGGGGGCTCGTTAGGAAAAAGAGTGTATAATACAAAGACTCAACCACGTCAAAAGCGTAGTTAGAGTTTTGTTTTTTTCTTTCTACAGTACATTAGCTCTTTTAATGCAGACGTGTTTTTTTTCTCTTGGTAATTTTGATCCGCTTCATACGACGCCCAAATAATCTTCCTTGATGGTCCCGATCGCGAACTGCAAAGTCGATAGACGCGATTGTTTAGCAACAAGATCATGTCATGGCCGTCGTCGAGGCTAGGACCTACAATCTCGGTCGCGTCGACCCGTGTGCCGACAATCTTTAACCGGATATGCGCTCCTTTTTCAATCGTCAACTGTGGGCATCTCCCGGCGTCAGTATCAGGAACATTTTGTGGATCGAACGAGCCGAACGAAACACACATTCTCTTCTGCACTTGTCAGACATGGTGGGTTCGCGTTGGGGTCGAATGCGAAATCGGATGGGATCAACTGTGAGGAGGTCAAAGAGATCAGCTCGGGGTGCCTGTTTTCCTGATGCAGTACGAGTGTGACTTGCATGTGTCGAGATGAAGCATTGTAACGGTCCAACATCCGCAAAGACGCCCATCTATATATGCAATAATCGCATCGAATCCGAATCAGCCCCACCGCATACGAACCGATTGGACCGAGAAGGAACCGACCTTGTTGACACTCGCGACGACGCCATCGACGACCTCCCCCCGGAACGGTCTATACACGATCGCCTTGTAGGATATCCTGAACTCTGCGCCACCTTCGATGACCTTGCCTCTCCCGATATCGTCGATCGAAAGCACGGATATGATGTAGCCGAGTTTACCTGAACATGAGCCTTCGACGGTGTCGCGTAGCCGGGTGTGGAGGTAGTCTTTTAGAGCGGGGGTGAAGTAGGAGGGGTGGAGGGTGACGACTTGGACTAGTTCCTTCTGTGAAGGGCAAAGGGGTGAGAATGGGAGGTGGGAGTGAGGGATATGGGGCAAAAAAGTCAAAAGTAGGAGCAGGAGGCTACTTACGAGGAAGAACATTCCCACCGCGGTCCCACGACAAGGAACGAGGGGGAGGAAAGGGAAGGTACACACACCCGACAACGACGACTGCTGTACTGGATCGCTGTTCCCAGTCAGCCGTACTAGCTACGACCTGCTAGGTTGTTGAAGGGGGCAGCAATCCAGAGCGACCGATGCGACTCGAGACCTGGAGCGCACAACCAGGACACGGTGACGCAAAAGGGAGAAGAACATGTTCAGCGAACTGAGATCGTTCGACTTTGGGGTACAGTGTACAGGTGCTGTTTCCGGTTCGTGTGCGTGCTCGGCTTCGTGCTCCGTCTTTGCTGCTCCGTCTTTGCTGCTCCGTCTTTGCTGCTCCGTCTTTGCTGCTCCGTCTTTGCTGCTCCGTCTTTGCTGCTCCGTCTTCCTTGATTCCACCCGGACACCTTTCCCCCCCCCTCCTTCGTTGTGTCGCCGCTATGCAACCCGACTGCACGACAAACAGAGTATGTGCCTCACCCCGTGTATGCGATGCGCAGACGGCTGTCTCTCGAGTGTCGCACACCCCGTCACACCGATGGACGCCTCAGCCGCGAGTGTTGACGAGCTGGAGGTGGTATATGATCCTTGCGGGTCGTCGTCCAGGCTGTCGTATGGTATGTAGCAGTCGACTTGGACGGGCGAGGTCGGTGTCGAGGGTGTGCGGCGCGGTGAGAGGGTAGAGACGGTCGCTGGTCGGGCAAAGAGTCCAGAGGCAACCGGCGAGGTTGGCGTTTGCTGAGGCGCTGAGGCACTATTTATCGAGACTAATGCTGGCTAAAGCTTGCTATCAAGGCCCCGCGAGCGCGCGACTGTGGAGGACTGTGGGCGATCGCCGACGGCCCCGGCTGGCCTTGCGACTGCCTCGCGCTCTCTCGCGCTCTCGCGCTCTCGCGCTCTCGTGCGTGCGCTCTCCTCTTACCCGAGTCGAGTTGTCTGATCGTCGTCTTGCGCTCCGTCCCGCATCTCCCTCTTTTCCTCTCCGGGATCGGGTGTGGTCGTCGGCGTCTTTTCTTCGTGGCCTCTACCGTGGTGCGCCACCATGTCGACCTCGATCGCGATGACGATGCAACGGCAACGGCATACGCTCAGGTCGGTTTTGACGACGGCGATCGCTTCGACCCGACTGACGCGGCCTCTCCCAGCTGCTGCCTTCGGTGAGGTAAGCACCCATATCGTGTGCATCGTGGTCATTCCATCGCTTCAGCTTACCCTCTTACGATTTCGCTTCACCAGCGCACCTCGATCGTCCCCTCCTCGCAAGGTGGATCGTCCCGATTCGCTTCGACTTTGTCATCGACCTCCTCAGCAGTGAGGCGTAATTCCTCCTCCTCCTCCTCGCCATCACCATCGTGGCAGCGAGCTGTATCCAAC
Organism: Microbotryum lychnidis-dioicae p1A1 Lamole; assembly: GCA_001244265.2. Lineage (NCBI taxonomy): Eukaryota > Fungi > Basidiomycota > Microbotryomycetes > Microbotryales > Microbotryaceae > Microbotryum > Microbotryum lychnidis-dioicae. Next base: position 681,228 of record CDLV01000007.1, read on the forward strand.
AGTACAAATCAAACATTCGCTCGCACTTTTTCCGCTGTACCTACCACAGCCACATCCACCACACGGCACCCCTTTTCCACCTCGGCCCTCGCTCGCGCCCAGCCCACATCCTCCGCCGCAGCCTGGTCTTCACCCTTTGGTCGTTTCAACACGCTCTCCTCCCTACGCACCAAAGCCTCCAACGACCCTTCCAACCTCCCACTCCAACGCCAACTCTTCACCAAGCTCCTCCACTCCCCCAAACCCCAAGACCAAGAAGAGCTCATCGGTCGCTACGAAGAATTGTCCGGATTGTGGATGGTCGAACCGGCGCCTTCGACGACCGCGGTCACGACCGAGCAACAGGTCACCTTGCTCAACGATGACGAGCTGTTTGCCGCTTATTTGAGGGCCTTGGCCGCGAGGGCAGCGGTCGAAAGTGATCCGTCGTCATATTTCGCCAAGCTCAATACGGCTTGGCCGATTCGACAGGGCAAACTCGCTCCTTCGACGACGGCAATACCAGCTGCTCCGTCCACCGCCGAGGCCGAAGCCACAGCCGCAGCCGCCTCGACATCAACACCATCGTCAACTTCGTCAACGGCATCCGCACCTTTCACAACACCGGCGCTCACCCCTGCCGCACTCGTCACAGCTCTCTTCTCCGGCGCGGGCGGTCGAGGCAAAGGCGGCGATGCCCGAGTCGTTTCTGGAGGTAGCAGTTGGCCTTTTTCATCGGGGTCATCGTCGACTAGTTCAGGTGGCCCTGAGCCCATCAGGGTCGTCGTTGAAGAGGTCAAGAGTCCTTTGGCGTTGAGGATGCTGCGCTTCATCCTCGTTACCGTTTTGTACTCATTCTTGCTGTGAGTTCACGAACGGGAGAGCGGAAATAGTGATCCCCAATTGGACTGACGAATGGGAATGCTCTATGCACTGCAGCCTTTCCCTCCTCTCGCTCTTGCTCGATTCATCAGGCATTCTTCGAGCCGGAGCGGCCCAGACGACCCCTTTCCAAACTACGCCCCCACCCGACCCGCACGACCCTTCAGGACGAGGCACGACCTTCAAGGACGTGCACGGTGTCGAGGAGGCCAAGGAAGAATTGTACGAGATTGTCGAATTCCTCAAGGATCCCGAGAGGTTCTCCAAACTCGGTGGTCGCCTACCGAGGGGTGTTTTACTTACAGGTCCGTTCATCGAGCCTATCTACCTAAGGGAGATCGCAAAAAAGGCTGACCTTTGATATTGCGCCTTTTTTTGCAACCGGACCAGGCCCTCCTGGTACAGGCAAGACCTTGCTCGCTCGTGCGGTCGCGGGTGAAGCAGGTGTGAGCTTCTTCTCCGCCTCGGGATCCGAGTTTGACGAGATGTACGTCGGCGTCGGCGCTCGACGTATTCGAGAATTGTTCGCGACCGCTAGGAAGAACGCGCCTTCGATCATCTTCATCGATGAGATCGACGCGATCGGTGGCAAACGATCACCCAGGGATCAACATTACATCAAGCAGACCTTGAACCAATTGTTGACCGAATTGGATGGGTTCTCACCGGGTGAAGGCGTCATCTTGATCGGAGCGACCAACTTTCCTGAATCGCTTGACAAGGCTTTGGTTCGAGCCGGTCGATTCGATCGCATCGTCGCCGTACCACTACCCGACGTTCGAGGACGAGCCGAAATTTTAAAGCATCACATGCGTAACATTCAATTCGATCGAGCCCAAGTCGATATCACCACCTTGGCCCGAGGAACGATCGGTTTCTCCGGCGCGGATCTACAAGCTTTAGTCAACCAAGCCGCGGTCAAAGCCTCGTCCGACCACGCTTCGGCCGTGCGCTCCAGTCATTTCGAATGGGCCAAGGAAAGGATCATGATGGGTGCCGCAAGGAAATCGGCTTTCATTTCAGAAACGGATAAATTGGCGACGGCGTATCATGAGGGTGGCCATGCTTTGGTCGCGCTTTATACGAAAGGGGCTTATCCGCTACAGAGTATTACGGTCGTACCGAGGGGCAACGCGTTGGGGTATACATTGATGCTACCCGAGGCGGATAAGAACTCGCATTCGCTTTCAGAGTATAGAGCAAAGTAAGTGTCGCTCGTGTACGATCTTTTAAAAAACCACTTCCTCGAGCTCATCTCAAAAATCGAACCCCCGCTCCCCCCCCCCCCCCCTCTTCCTCCCCAGATTGGATGTGGCGATGGGTGGTCGAGTCGCCGAAGAATTGATCTACGGTAAAGATCATGTCACCGACGGTGCCTCTTCCGACATCTCCAACGCGACCTCCATGGCCTCCAACATGGTCCGTCGCTTCGGATTCTCGGACCTGATCGGACCCGTGGCGCATTCCAACGATCCGGATTCCCAAACGTCGCCTGATACGCAAGCGAAGATCGAACAGGAGGTGAGGGGTATGATTGAGGAGGCGCAGAATAGGGCGAGAGATTTGTTGTTGGAGAGGAAGGAGGAATTGGATAGGCTCGCCAAGGCTTTAGTGAGGTATGAGACGTTGACGTTGAAGGAGGTGGAGAAGGTTGTAAAAGGGGAGGAGATTGAGAAGGATCCGTTGGATTTGGTTTGAACGCCAGTCATGGAAGGAAATAATAAACCCAATTCTGTAGGAGCTGTGTGAGCTGAGGTGTGGAGCAGCGACTCTTTAACTCTCTCGATGAGGTTTTACGAAAGTCCAATTTTGGAGAGCAGCTTTTGACTTTTCAGAACAGCAACCGCCCAAGAGCTAGAACCTCTTTTCCGTTTTTCTCCTAAAAACAAAACAACTTAGACAGTCTCTTAACAACCCCTCAAGCCTTGGCCCAAGCGACCCCCTTGCTACCCGTCGTCGAAGATTTGGGTGCTTCACTGTTTGTCTGCGAAGGCTTGGCTGCCGATGCTCCGGCGTTGTTCCCGTTGTGGTTCTTGGGAATGGGTAAAGGTTTGTTTTTGAGGTTCTCGTAGACGTCAGAGAATTTGAGGCCGTGGCGAAGGAAAAAGTCGCCGTAGCGGCGCGAGGTCGTCGACTGCGCGACGGTGAGATGGCCCTGAGGAAGAGAGGAAGAGATGGTGTGGGGTTAGCATTGCTTCGTGCTCTGATTGTTATTTAGGGGGAGACTTACCTCGTCGATGCCAAAATTGATATCACTAACCCCAAACACCTCGCCTTGCAACAAGGAGCCTTCGGTCCAGGTCAACTTGCGTGCCGCCCCCTTGGCAACCATCAACATCTCCAACACCTCGTCCTCCTCGACCTCGAGGAACTTGGCCAACTTGTCCGTACCCAAGGTCGTGTACAATCGCAAAAAGGATCTCAAAGTCGATGTCGATAATTGACTCTCGACCGAACCAAGGAAGATGGTTGTTTGGTGGGCCGAGGCGTCGGGCAATGCGGCGTACGTGGTGAGTACGTCGTTGGATTCGAGTTCGTAAGGCGGTGGGTTGGGGGAGATGAACCTCGGTGCACCGAGGGAAAACATCTCCTGGAACGCAGGCAAAGATTCGGCACCCCCTCGCGCCATCTTGGCATGTTGGTCACCGAACTTGTCCTTCATCGCGGTCGAGATGCCTTCGTCGACTTTGGTCGGGCACAGGGCCTGACAGATCGCGAGCAAGGCGTACATCCGATCGGCGGTCTTGTTGATCTGGTCGAACTGAGAACCTCGTTGAAAGTGCTTGAGACGAAGGACGAAGAAGAGGATGTGGGACAAGGCGCGGATCGCATCGGGATAACGACCGAGCATGAGGTACGAGAAACCGACGTAGTAGTAGGTCGCGACGTGGGCCGCGGTGACGCGCGTGAAGAGCGCCTTCTTGTTGAGGTCGATGCCGTCGAGCATTTGCAAGGCGAGGGTGTAGTCGCCGAGCAGAACGTGAACGCGCAAGAGGCCGAGGATGGAAAAGTAGCCGAGGTGGTAGTAGAGGCGAATCGAACCGAATTCGCCGGCGATCGCTTCGACGTCCTCGATTCCTTCGGCCTGGGCCGCGAGTTGGTCCTGGATCTTGCTCTTTTGGATCAACGAGTACAAGACGTTGAGGACCGAGTAGCAGGACCAGACCTGGCTCGATTCGGCAAGGATCTGCTTCTCCTCGTCGGTCTTGCCCGTAACCTTGTTGCGCCAGAGCGCGAAGGAGGTGTACTGGTACACGAACTCGTCGATGATGTTGTAGAGCCAGTCGATGGGGAGCGACAGGGGGACGGGACCGGGCGAGTTGAGGATGAGGTTAAAGAGCTGGCAATAGTTCTCGTACGAGGCGATGCGGTCGTCAATGTCGGGTTGGAGGCGCGCATAGACGTGTCGGAAGTAGAGCTCGCGGTAGAGCGTCAAAAAGACCTCGTCTGTGGGAAGCGAGGAGGGTGTGAGGTGCAGAAAAAGGATTGATCGACAGAAACACGCCGACGGACCATGGTTAACAAGTGGGGCGATCGTCTCTGCCTCGGGCCATTCGGTCTTTGCGAAGAACTTGTCGGTCAAGCGAGCCCAGCCTTGCTCGTACGCGGCCTGGATCTCGGGCAGGGACGGGGACGAGGCGGTGACGAGGTTGAAGAGGTGCATGATGTAGTTTTTCACGGACTCGGGTACGGCGGCGAGTGCTTCGGCCTGTTGGGCCTGGTGCGCGGCGGCCTCGGCGACTCGTTGCTGTTGCGCGTATTGTTCTGGGGTAAGGTTACAGGGGGTCAGGTCAGTTCACGCGCGGTCGTTGAAACTGATTGCGCGCTGCTCAAGTTGTGGGTGGTCGGCGTGTAGATTTTCGGTAGTGCAAGATGTTCATGGACCCTGCTGATGTGGTCGCGATCAAAGACAAAAAGGTCGGGTGGATGGGACGCCGGCAGCTGCACGACTTGCAGAACGCGAGCGTGTAGTGGGACACCGTGCGTTCTGATGCGCCGATGTATAGTCCAGGATTATGTCGAATACGGGCGCATGTCGCAGCTGTACGAGTACGTCCTGCTGGCCAACTCCAAAGACGGGGAACGCGAGGACTGACCTGCTTCAGCTTCGTTGTAGTTGCCATCGTAGTCGGCGCGCTGGATTCCGAAATCGGGTGCACCGTCGTCGTACAGCTCTTCCTCCTCTTCGCCGGTGTAGGGTTGGGCCATGATGAGGTGAAGGCGAGGGTGAGGTGGGGTGGGTTCGAGGCGACGAGGGAAGGCGACAGAGAGGCGAGACACCGACGACGACTACTTTGACGAGGAAAATCGCAGCACGGGCCTCGGCAGTATTAGCTTCGCGCCCAAAAGCCAACAGAGGCGTGGGCCCCAAGGCGCACACTGGCGCGCTCACACACACGCCCCCGCGAGATCTGGCTCAGCCCGACCGAGCGAGTTGGGCGCCTCGATGGCCCATCGGCGTGGACTTGCCAGAGGACTTCCCTCGACCACACCACGCCACCTCCCACCTCCCACCTCCCACCACCACCACCTCCGCCGCCACACTACGCCTCGTCCTCGTCCCAGTGAGCTCCGGCCATGTCCGTCTCGCAATACCCCTCGCTCCTTAGGAGTGAGCAGATGAGCTTGGTCCAGGTCAGTCCATCCCTTTTGCCAGTGTCTGTGTGCAGCGTGCAGCGTGCAGCGGGCAGCGGGCAGCGGGCAGCGGGTAGCGTCATCGCCGCCAATTCGCCGCCGGCTCCATATCTTCTCAGACCCCTTCATCGTCCGCCTCGACCCAACAACTGACCAGTCCTTCTCAATCTCCACTCAGCTCTACGTACCCATCGATGTCGCCCATCGAACGGTCGAGGAACTGGCCCAGCTCGAACGCGTGCAGTTCAAGGACCTCAACCCGGACGTGAACCCGTTCCAACGCACCTACGTCGCCCAGATACGTCGCTGCGACGAAGCCGAACGCCGTCTGCGCTTCCTCACCCAGCAGATCGCCGCGCAACAGATCCCGATCCGTCCTTACGACCAGACCGTCGCCTTGCTTGCCGCTCGATCCGGACCCCAAGCGCTCGACGAACTCGATGCCCGTCTCGCCGAGTCCGAACAACGCGTCGCCGCCATGAACGGTTCCTACGACAGTCTCGAGAAGCGCGCTCTCGAGCTCGAAGAGGCTCGCCAGGTCCTGAAGGAGACCGACGTCTTCTTCAACGACGCCCGCGGTCGTACGGCCGAGATCCGCTCCAGCTTTGACGAACCCGACGCTCCCCTTTTGGGCGATCTCGAGTCCGCCGCCGCCAACGAGTCCGGATTCGGTGGTTTCGAACTGGAGTGAGTCATCGCGACCTATTGTCAGCGTAATAGAGAAGCAGCACTGACCGGGTCCGTTTGGCGCCTCCGCCCGCCTCAGATTTGTCGCCGGCACGATCGACCGAGCACGTATGGCCACCTTTGAGCGAGTCCTCTGGCGCGTACTCCGCGGTAACTTGTACACGAACGTGCGTGAGAGGTAGTCCGATTGTTTTCGCGAGCGGCGTCTGACCACTGACTGCTCATCCACATGCTCGATCACCCGCAGTACGCCGAGATCGATGATTCGGCCTTGCCCGTCCCGGCTTCGGACCCCGGAAGCTCCGCCGGCGGCGAGGAGAAGAAGCTCCGCAAGAACGTCTTCATCATCTTTGCCCACGGACAAGACTTGCTCGACAAGATCCGCAAAATTGCTGAATGTATGTGCTGGTCCCAGTGCCCGCCCTGCTTCGGCGATGGCCTAGAGAGCTGACCGCTTTCTAGGCCACAGCGATGGGAGCGACGCTGTACTCCGTCGACTCGAACGCCGATAAGCGAGAGGATAAGCTGCGTGAGGTCACGTCGCGCATCGAAGACCTCAACTCGGTCCTGCACAACACGAACCAGACCCGTCGCGCCGAACTGATCAAGATTGCCGAGTCCATCTCGGCTTGGTGGGCCGTCGTGCGCAAGGAAAAGGTCATCTTTTCGACCCTCAATCTGTGGCTGTGGGACCAAGGTCGCAAGACTCTCGTTGCCGAAGGTTGGGTCCCGACGAGGGACATCCCCAACGTCCAAGCCGCCTTGCGTCGCGCCTCTGAAAGTGCCGGTACCTCGGTCTCGGCGCTCCTGCACGAACTGCGAACGCACAAGGACCCGCCGACGTTCCACCGCACCAACAAGTTCACCGAAGGCTTCCAGAGCATCATTGATGCGTACGGTATCGCCACCTACCAAGAGGTCAACCCCGGTCTCTTCACCGTCATCACTTTCCCGTTCTTGTTTGCCGTCATGTTTGGTGATATTGGTCACGGCTTTATCATGATGTGCACGGCCTTATCCTTGATCTTAATGGAAAAGAAGTTCAAGAAAGGTACCGGTAACGAGGTGAGTCCCGTTGACGTGCACCATACCAATCACTATTTCAAACTGATCGCTACCAAGCCCATCATCGACCTCACAGATTTTTGACACGTTCTACTACGGTCGCTACATCATCTTCCTTATGGGTCTCTTCGCCATCTTCACCGGTTTCATGTACAACGACATCTTTTCGCTCTCGCTCCACCTCGCGCCGTCGCAGTTCCGCTGGCCGACCGACTTTGAACCGGGCACCGTCGTCGAAGGTATCCAGACCTCGCGCCGCTACCCGTTCGGTATCGATCCTGCATGGCACGGCACCGACAACGCCCTCATCTTCACCAACTCGCTCAAGATGAAGATGTCGGTCGTGATCGGCGTGATTCACATGTCATTCGCCATCTGCCTCCAAGTGCTCAACCACCTCCACTTCAAGAAACCTGAGCTGATCTGGGCGGAGTTCCTGCCCCAGATCCTGTTCATGCAGTCCATCTTTGGTTACCTCGTCATGTGCATCCTGTACAAGTGGTCGGTCAACTGGGAAGAAGTGGGGCGCAACCCGCCCAACTTGCTCAACATGCTCATCAAGCTCTTCCTCTCGCCCGGGAGCGTCGACCCCAACGATCAACTCTATTCGGGCCAAGCGTTCGTGCAAGTGTTTTTGCTCCTTTTGGCGCTCGTGTGCGTGCCTTGGATGTTGTGTACCAAGCCTTACCTCCTGTACCGCGAGCACAAGAAGATCGCCGAACAAGGGTACCAAGGCATCAATGGTGTCCATGGCGGCAATGCCGAGAATCACACACTTGGCACCGACGGCGACGACGAGGTCGATGAACAAGGGCATGCCATCGTCGCTGAGGAGATGGACGAAGAACACGAATTCGACATGGGCGAACACGTGATCCACCAAGTGATCCACACGATCGAGTTCTGCCTCGGTTGCATCTCCAACACGGCCTCGTACCTCCGTCTATGGGCCCTCTCCCTCGCCCACGCTCAACTTTCCGAAGTCCTCTGGTCCATGACCTTGGAAGGCGGGTTCGAAATGGAAGGATGGGTAGGGACTCTTGCCCTCGTCTTCCTTTTCGCCATGTGGATGTCCCTCACGATTGCGATTCTGATCGTGATGGAGGGTTTGTCGGCTTTCCTCCACGCGTTGAGGTTGCATTGGGTCGAGTTCAACGGCAAATTCTTTGGTGGTGCGGGGACCCAGTTCGTGCCTTTGACGTTGCACGGTTGCGACGAGATTCCCGATGGAGTCATCGCTGCTTAGGTTGGAACCTCTCTCAAATTGTGTAGCCACTTTTTCTCGATTGACTGGAGATAGAACCTTCCCTCCCTTACCTTCCACTTGCTCTCTCCGTTCTCTTGCCCTCTAAATCATCGTCTGTCAAGTGAACACTTTCTTAAACTCAAAACAAAGTCTGTCTCGGTACTGCTCGAGCATTACGTTGCACACACGTTCTGATCTACGCACGCGACCCCTCGTTCCTCACTTCGACGATCGATTCGACGACGTGCTCCGCTTCGGAATAGCCTAGGATCTTTTCAATGTCCGAGCTGAGAAAAAAGCATTCGGGATCGAAGAGGGTTAGCTTCTTATTCAGAACCCACCCTCCCACCTCACGAACCGCCAACGTAAAAACTTACGACCTCAACCCTTTAACCCGATCAATCTCCGCCGAATTGTAATTCGTCAACCCCCTCCCAAACTCCACCACTTCTTCCCCTTCTTCCAAACCCAAACCCGAACTCGAACCTGCACCATCTTCCTCCCCCCTACTCCTATTCACCGAGACGCCTCTTCGACTCGCCGATACGGAAGCATGTCGACTCTGACTTGGACTTGCACTGCCCGGGGTGAAAATCTCACGACGCGATTCGGTCGTACGACCCCTTTCGGCGAAATGATCAGGTGAGACGGGTCGACTTTGAACTGACTGATTCTTCAAAGCCTCCAATTCCCTTCGTGCAAAAGAATTCACCCCCTCCTTCTTCATCTCTATGTCCTCTTGTACAAAGGTAGACTTCTTCTTCTTCTTCCTCCCCTTGATCACACAAACCCTTACCGCCTGACCGGCCGCGAAATTTCCCTCGACCCTCACTACCCCAGCCGCCAATAACCTACCTCCATTCCCACTGCCTCCTCCATCCCTTTCGCCTCGGGAAATCGCGCGATAGGCCCCTTCGTCGACGTAGACCGTTCCCCTAGGTGTGAGACCGTGCAGGACCCAGAAGCGACGGGAAGTGAGGGGCCGTGGACGGGGCGTGAAGAGGGTGTAAGGAAGTGGGTCGGTCGCGAGGGCGAATTCGACGGCCGGGAGAGAGTCCGTATCGGTTGAAGAGGGAGGAGGTAGTTCGCTTGCTAAATCGGGGTGTGAATGGGTGCGTGAGGAGTTGGAAAATTCGGAAGGGTGGGTGGTAGCTAGGTCGGGAGTGGAGGAGGCTAGATTCGTCGTTGAAGATGGGGCCTTAGGTGGAGACGAAGGATGGTGCTGATGATGGTTTTGTACGATCTCGACAATTCGATGGGGTGCTGAACCGAGGGTGATGACGGTGGCGCATCCCGCCCCGTTGGCTAGTTCGGCTGCGATCAATTTGGTTTCCATGCCGCCCGTTCCTAAAGAAGATCCTAGCGTGGCCGTCGAAACTTTTTTTTTTTTTTTTTTTTTGGCGCAAAAGACAATCGTCAGTCTTTTTCGACAGGAACAATTCGGATCGGTTTCTCGCTGAACTGACCCATTTTTCTCACCACTTCAATATCCCTACAGATCTTGACCCTCCTAGCGCCCGGTACCTTCCTCGGATTATCCTCGTACAAACCGTCGACATCGGTCAAAAGGAACAAATAATCGGCGCCACACATCCCCGCCGCGACAGCGGAAAGGGTATCGTTGTCGCCGAATTTGTTGATGTGCAGGATCTCGGAAACGGATATGGTGTCGTTTTCGTTGATGATGGGGATCACACCGAGCTGCAACAAAGTTGAGAGCGTCGTCGTCGCGTTCAGATATCGGGATCTCTGTGAGGGGAGTCGGGTGTGCGTTCCAGAGAGCCTTAGAGCTTTTCCGCCAAAATAATCAAAGCTCCTCCCTGCGGTTGCCACTCACATCGGCAATATCATTCCTCGTAATCAAGATCTGCGCAATCGGTTGCTGCAGCATACCGAACAATTGATCCCACAGGGCGATCAACCTCCCCTGCCCTATCGCCGCGAGGGCCTGTTTCTCCCCTATCGCTCGTTTCTTCCCAGGGCCCAAGGCGGGTAATCGCATGCGATGCAAGCCCATACCTATGGCGCCGGAGGAGACGATCACGACGCGGTGACCGAGCGACCGCAGCTTGACGCAGGTTTCGACGACCGCGGAGAGGGTCGAGACTTGGGGAAAGTGGGGTCGTTCGGGGTGCAGGATCGAGGAGGATCCTGGGGGAGAGGTGAGATCAGGGTTTTAGTTTGTCCTGGGGTGTAGGGTATGGGGTCATGAAACCGTCTTGAGTGTACTTGCCCAACTTGATGACGATTGTGAGCGGGGCCATCGCGAGTGATGCTGCGTTGAGGTCGAGTCAAGAGCGAAGCAGTGACGAGCTGCCAGTGGGTCGGAGCTGCGAAAGAGTTTGTCAAGCCGATCGAGAGAAAGTGGTTTAGCGCGAGTGGTCAGAATGAGATCTCCGTAGAAATCAAGGTAATTCCAATTGCAGTAGCTACTCACAGGAGATTACCACGCAATGTAGGAGACACTGATGCCGCGAGCGAGAACGAGGCGACCGCGTCAGATCAGATGAGCACTTCGGAAACGACAAGTCGGCCCGAATTTATCCCCGAGCGCAACCGAATCACTTGTAACCCTAGGTACATCGAGAGAATTTTTTCACGGGCTTTTCTTTCTACGTATATCATCATCACTCCGCGTGTGCATACCCTTTTTCGTTCCATGTCCTACTTTACAATTTACTCGGACCACCTCTGCTCCGTGCACGTTACGTGTATCCAGAAGTTGAGCCTCTCCCTCCCAGCCCCACACCTCACCGGAACCATGTCCTCCTTCTCCAGCACCGAGCTGCTCTCTTCCCTCTCCGAAATCCAATCCTACTCCGGAATCCAATCCTACACGATCCTGCCCGCTCATTTTTGTTCGTCCACGAACGAAAGTCGCGCCGAGATCAAGTTACTCGAAGAAGGGGAGAAGGCGTTTATCGTGTGTTCGGATAAAGGCTGGAGTATTGCTTTGAGGAGTGTGGTCGATTGGAAGGTGAGTTGTTGCAGTGTCGGCATTCCGGGAAGAGAGGGATGCGGGAATGTGATGACGCGATCATGGGTGGTGGGTGGTGGAGGGAAGACGATCCTTCTTCGAATCGGAAGTCTAGATACCCTTCCCAACCCTCAGCTTCGCTCGAAAAGCAGCTTTGTTAATACCTCTCAAAACGAACTTTTATCCCAGCGCCTTCCCCTCGACTCGGCAGCAAAAGACACCGAAACTTTTGAAACGCTCGAAAACCTCTTGGCCCATCTCAGTCCGGCGTTCGAAGCGAAGAGGATGCAAGTCTTGTCGGACAAGCTGTCGGCTGTTAGGATGGAACGTGGGGAGGAAGAGAAGGAGGAGGGGAAAGACCGGTAGAGGCAGATATGATTTGGCGTAGGACAGAGGGAAAGGATTTCAAACGAGGGCATTCGCATTCTAGCAAAAGTCACTTCAAAAACCCTAGGTGCTTGGTAACGAGTGAGAGCCCGGTTCACGTACCTTACTCTCTCTCACGAAGCACAAAGCGGTCTATAGATGAAAGATCTCTTCATTGCCCAAATTCATACCGGTCATCCTACAAGCCCGTCGCATCCTAATCCTCAACCTATGACCAACCACCTGCACCCAATACATATAACTGCCCCCGTCTCATCCATTTTACCAACAGCCCCCGAAAGTCCGACGAATTGATCGGAAAAAGTTGTAAAATCGAGATGACGGAGAGAGCGAAATACGAGCGACCAAGTCGATTGAAGTTGGGTTGAAAGACGGAAAGAATCGAGTCGAAGAATTCACAGCAAAGAATCGAGTATTGAAGAGTGCGCCATTCCGTTTTGGTTGTTGTTGTTGTTGCGGGTGGAAGGGAGACGACGACGACGAAAGAACGGTGTTTAGGTCGATCCGGACTTGCCCTCCGGGTTCGGGTTCATTCGGCGCTTTCCTCCGGGTGCGAGCGTGACGTTTACGAATCGGCGGTTGTAGACTGAGGAGGAGGGTGAAGGTGATGTCAGTACGTCTGCGTAGAGACGGGAATTGGAGCGAGTGTGGATGGTGAACGCACGGATGCGCTTCTTGGCACGGCCGCAGACCTGAGCAAGAAGTAAAGCGAGGTCAACATCTGAATTTACAGCCCTTGACGATCGTGGATGAGGACAAACCTTCTTCTTCTTCTCCTGGGGTGCGACCTTGGGGGTTTGCGACCTAACCTTTCCGGCACGTGCCAAAGATCCGTGAACTTTTCCCCTGTGGAATGAGAGAGAGTGGTGACATGGTCAGTTCAAAGTCGTGGAGCAAGTGATCGGTAGCTGGCGAGTGTGGCGGTCGATGGTCGATGCTCGTCACGCGATGGGCTGGGCTGAGCTTGGGCGGACGAGGCGTAGGCGTGGTAGGCGTAGGCGTGGTAGGCGTGGGCTCAGGCGTGGGCGCAGGGTGTGGGCCCAAGTGCGCGCTTGGCCCAGAGAACGAGCGTCGCACGCATCGGGCCAGGGTCGGTCAGGTCACAAGGACAAGTACACAACCCGTCATCACCGCTCCCGCTGCCCCTCATCCGATCCAATCGTTCTCTTCTCCTGTGCATCCATCGTGCCAATACGACTAGATCGAGTGGGATGGCGGTGCGGTCGCCAGACGGCTCGAGGGCGTTCGCTCGCTTCAAAAATGCACCAGCCGACCAAGGAGGATCGGCTAGCCAGGCGGGCGAGCGACCCTCGCCGTCGCCACACCTCCCATCTCCTCCCCGTGATCGCATGGCTGTAGGGCGTGTAAAGTCGAGAGGGCGCGGTCGAGCGGTCGTTCGTTCCTCTAGAATCCTCGAGAAGTAGCGGTGGGATCCTTACATGTTGACGTGGTATGTGAGACGAACGAGCGGAAGACAAGTCGGCCGCAAGGCGCAGGCGCTCAAGCCCACACCCATCAAGCGCTTGCGATTTTTTGGGCCTCGGCCGAGCGCACGCGCACGCGCACGCCGAAGCGGAGGCGTTGGCGGGCTTGGAGGGGTGCCATCATTGGTGGGATAACCGCGTTGGAGATTGTCCAAGATGCTTTTCGAACGCGTTCTAATGGGGAATTGATTCAGCGAAGAGTTTTGCTTGGAACGTAGTGGGTTGATCTAGTGGAGACCCTAAATTTGAGTGAGGCCCTGGAGTGAATCTACATCACAACCTGGTGGCTAGCAAAGACTGCGATTCCTCGCTTCATGAGCGAGGTAAAGGAGGCAGGCGACCCCCTGTCTTTCGATTCAGCGCGCGGCAAAGCGATCGCGCGTCGGACAGCACACCTCGCCTTCCGCCCACCCTCATCCTCTACCTTGCCCTGTCGTGCCGCACAAATGGACGAAGAATGGTCATCGGATGCTCTGGAAGCTCTGCAACTTCGCCTGGGTCAGTACCTAGCCTTTCCCCATCTTTTCGCGCTGCTGTTCACGACGTTGCGCGAAGGAGACGCGTCGCAACGTGCGCCAGAGCGACACCGTCGCGTCGAACGAACGCGTTCCCTTCGTTTGGAGCGCAACTCCACGCTCCCACGAAAAGAACTATTGTTTCCGTAAATCTACCTGAGCCCATACTGATTCTCGTTTCACTCACCAACAGTCCGAGCCAAAGCGGACGTCGCCGTGCTCGAACAGGGCGAGACGGACCTGGTCGATGATTTTCACCCGACGTTCGTGTACCCCATCTTTGGGCAGGAGGAGACCATCTTTGGATATAGGAACCTTGAGATCCAGGTACGTAGGCCTGGAATGAGACATTATGTGTGGTATCCAGGATGGGCGAGCAAACTGAAACCCCGGCCTGATCCCCTCTCTCCCGTTCAATCCCCATCAGCTTCACTTCAGTTCCGGCGCTTTGAAGCAATACCTGCACGTCGATTACTCGTCCAAATTCCCTTCTACCACCACCGTATCCGCCGACGACCCCGAAAAAACCCTCTACGAATTCATACCCCCGACCTACTCCAAAGACGAAGCGACGTTCCATTCGATCGTCGAAGCGGATTCCACAGAGTTCAAACCTTTGGGGAACAAGATCGGGGCGTTTCGCGAGAGATCTGAAGAGGAGATGGAGGAGGCGACTGGATCGGGCAAAGGGAAAGGAAAGGCCAAGAGGAGTGGGATCGAGGTTCCTCCGAGACCTTGGAAATTGGTTGAGCAAGGGGATGAGGAGGAGGATGAAGAGGTGCTTTACGAGGCGTACCAGACGACTTGGGATACACCTGGTTTCAAAGAGTATCATAGGAGGATGCAGATTTTTGTGTTGCTCTACATCGAGGGAGCGCAGTACATTGATGAGGAAGACCCGAGGTGGGAATTCGTCACACTGTGCGTTAATTTGTCTCCTCCTCTCCTTCAATTCGGAGTTAGTTCTCATGATCCTCTGCCATGCTTTCAGATTCGAGAGGAGGAAACGACAGGACGGATCGTTTGGATATCACTTCGTCGGCTTCGTGTCGTTCTACTCTTTCTTCTGCTGGCCCGATACCAAACGATTGCGACTGGCGTGAGTTTCCCCTTGCCGGTTTTACCATGAGACCGTTGACTCTTCTGACCTTGAACAGTGTTCTTCATGATTTATCTTAGTCAATTCGTCATGCTCCCGCCGTACCAAGGCCAAGGTCATGGGTGTGAGTCCAGCATCTCGCCAGCCAGCGCGGATGGAGTGAGAACAACTTTGCTGATCATTGCTGGGACCCCTCTCTCCACAGCGGCCCTCTACACACTCTGCTACAACCACGTCCTTTCCCGACCAGAGATCAGTGAACTCACAGGCAAGTCAAAACGCGACCAGACCAGAAAGGATGACGACATCTTTCTAACATCAGCCTCCTCCCCTTTATGACGCTTTCCAGTCGAGGACCCTTCGGAAATTTTCGAAGACATGCGCGACAAGTGTGATTTACACACCCTCATCACGTCGCATGAATTGGATGACCTTTCAGCTCCTTTGAACAAGCCTGCTTTGGAGGTGATTAGGAAGAAGTACAAGATTGCGGATGTGAGTCTCCCCTCGACCGAAAAAAATTGACTCGGCGCGCGTGGGAGCTTCTAAACCGAACCTTGTCTCGTCTCCCCTTCCTCCTTGATTTGTGCTTCACCCACCCCAGCGTCAATTCTACCGCCTCATCGAAATGCTCCTCCTTTTAAACCTCGACGAATCCAACGTCGCCCAAGTTAAAGCCTTCCGTCTAACGGTCAAACGTCGTCTATTCACCTTCAACCGAGAGATGTTGACCCAGTTGGAGGAGCAGGAGAAGAAGGACAAGTTACATGAGACCTACACGGGCGTGAAGGCGGATTACAGGAGAATCACCGCGAAATTCACTAGTGCGGCTTGAGAAGGTTTGAAGTCGGGTAGCTTCGAGGTAGTTTATATCCAGGCGGATCTCGATAGCTTTGTTCTTCTAGTGCATGTGGGATATTGCAGGAGAAAAGAAGTAGACTTAGGTGAAGAGAGTTGAGCTCCTTCTGTTGCATAAATGAGGACACTCCCCTCCCAAGAGGCTAATCAGACACGCGCTTCTCTATAACTCGGAGTGAGCAGGGGACTTGTAAACCAGGGCTGTTTCGAGAACTGAAGAGTGAAGGGAGCAGATGTCAGTCGCAATGCGAGAAAACTTCAACCTCACCAAGGTCGAGCACAACGTACCTTGTCTGAGCTTGGGCGACAAATCGGTTGGGAAAACAACAACGTACTCAACGTACAAATCCCCATAATTCGATTCGTGATAGATCGGCAACCCCTCCCCCGCCACGACTTGTACGAACCCGGGCTGCGTGACCCCGCTCCTCTGCAGCACAATTTTATGCCCATCCAACCCCACCACAGTCTTCTTGAACCCCAACAACGCCTCCGCCAAACTCAAAGGTTCCGTCCAATACAAGTTCGAGTCCTTTCGCACGAAACCCCCTGGCTTGCGCTTCGAACGGACTCGGACGATCACGTCCCCTGCTGCGATGTCAGGCGATTCGTCGGCTTCGCCTTCGAAAACGACTTCCGAATTTTCGGGCATGCCCCGGTCGATGTCGAGGGTGAGCTCGACGGAGGAATCGACGATGCGGTGTCCGCGGCAGACGGGGCAAACGTGGAGGGTCTTTTTGCCGCGGCCGGCGCATTGGTCACCTGTTTGAAAAAAGGGCGGAGAAGGTACGGGATCAGTTGCCGTTTTGTAAGATATGATGAGGGGTGGATCACATACAGTGCATTTGGACTTGTTGGTAGATCCCCGGGGCGAGTTGATGGCGCACGAGACGGATGCCTCGACCTGACCGACGCGAGAAAGGGTCAGCTTCTAGAATTACCCACCCTTGTGAGCGTTTCGAATGCACAGCGCACCTTCACATGCTTTGCACTCGACAACATCCCGAGCCGACCTTGCCCCTGATCCTTCGCATTCCTCGCACATTTGCTTTCGAGCAATGTTGAACTGGCGATAAGCGAACACGAACAAAGCGTAAGCATTCCCAGTCCCCTGCGACCCCTTTGCGTTCTTCCCCCTCGTTCCGAATACTAACGTTTATCCTGTCCCCAGAATAGATCGATTCTAAATCGACCTCGATATCGGCGATCATATTGTTCCCCTTCCTCTGCTGTTGTTGTCCGCCAAAAGCCTGACGGAACACATCGAACGGATCATGGAAACCACCTCCACCACCCTGTTGCTGCTTGAGACCTTCTTCACCGAACCGGTCGTAGATTTTACGTTTTTCCGGGTCGGAGAGGGCTTCGTACGCGTGCCCGATCTCGAGGAATTTGGCTTTGGCGGACTCTTCGGGGTTCTTGTCGGGGTCTGAGAGAACGAGTGCGAGCGTGCTCAGCTAGGGGAATCGAGGGCGGACTCCGAGGGCGGCCCTCGATCTACTTACGATATTGCTTGCTCAATCTCTGTAAGAGAACCACGAACAACAAATACTCTGTGTCAGCGCTCTCCCTTTCTTATTCGCAGCACGAACGATTCGGTCCTCGGTGATTCCCCGAGCGGCGAACTCCAACTACGAACTAACCCGGTCTGTAACACAGACAAAGCAAGATTTCAGCTCAGAAGCCCGAACCCCAACCAACCCTCTACGATCAGCTCTACTTACAAGCCTTCTTGATCTCCTTTTCACTCGCCGTTTTGCTCAGACCCAAGATCTTGTAGAAGTCGGCCCCGGCGAGGACGTGGCAAGCACAAAGCAACAGCACCAGTGCCGTTAACAATGTCGTCGTCAAGGATCCGTGGCTTGAACTTGTCCGCATGGTGGGTGAACCGAGAGCAAAGGGGGGGTGTCGCGCGGCAAGAGAGGGACGAGAACGACGAGGACGACAGCGTTGACGTGGCCGTTCGTTCGCGATTGCACGGTCCAGGCGCACACGGTCCAGGCGCACAGAGCCACGCTCTCGGCCTGTGTCTCGGCTCACCAGAGAATGACACACCCCGACACATTGAAAAGCAAAGTCGAGTGTTTTGAGTTCATAACAACGATACAAGGAAAGAACGAAAAAAAGATGAACTCCGCCAGACAGTAATTCGTACACCCCGAGAACATATCCTTTGTATCACAACACGCGATCCATCGAACGAGAAAAACGAGCCGAGGTAGATCACTCCTCCTCTTCGTCCTCATCATCCTCTCCCCCCACATCATCCTCCCCCTCTTCCACTTCCTCATCCTCATCCTCCTCCTCATTTTCCATCTGTTCTTCCCCCTCAGGCTGTCCCATAATACTATTCCTCAGATCGATCCATTGCTGCTCCGTATCCGCGATTGTATCCCCATTCAACTTTTCAGAGACCCGGCGCGATTGCGTAAAGAACAACCGTACGTCGCGGTTCGACGTCGCAACGATTTGGTACTTGTTGCCTCGGGGGACGAGGAAGCATGCGCCTCTGGTGGGGAAGTGAAGAGACAAAGTCAGATCAGGGTTGTAAGGCAGAGAGGCAAAGGTCACGATGACTCACGGGCCAATGGCGAATTTCGTTCGATGGACGGTGACCGAGCACGAGCCTTGGATGCAGTAGAAGATCTGTCCATCCACGCATCTCTGCATTAGTATCGTCGTCTCCGAGACCCGTGACTGTGACCGTGACTACGACTCACATAGGTATTATCCCTCGAAGGTTTGGTCGGCTTCTCCGATCCCGAAGGAATATCAATGATCCCGCCGGCGAGGTAATCCAATTCGCTAAAGATCTTTTGGTACCGGAACTGGCCCTGCCCCGCAGGTTTGGTATTGATCATCTTCTTGGTGAAAGCGACGCGACGTTGCGTCTCGGCCTGCCCTTCCCAACTCCAGACCAGACCTTCAGGATCGGTGAGCGAATCCACGCCTTCTTCTTCATCCTTGATTTCGGCTTTGACGCTTTGCGCTCGCCCTCGTGGAGCTTGGCTCGTCGCACGGCCTCCCTTCTTGCGTTGGGCGGCGAGTGGCTCGGGGTCGGGTTTGGGGTAGAGCACGACCTCAGTGATGCCCAGCCCGGACGGTCGACGCTTGTAGACGACTCGTTCGTTGCGCCAGTATTCGACCGGGGCCAAGCGCTGACGATTCGATCGACGTTCTGTCCCACACATCGGGAGCACCATGTTAGCTGCAAGCAATTATGTCCACTATTCTGACCGACCGTTGGCACTCACTGCTCCCATCATCATCGGAATCCGAATCGCGTCGACGCCTCTGCGGTGCCGTACGTACTTCCTTGACCCCATTCGTCTGTTTTCCCTTCTTGGTCTTGGCCGCCATCTGTCGTTTCTGAGCACTCGCCGGGCTATTGGTTGAGTTGGACGCGTTCGAAGTCCTCGCTCGTCCTTTCCCCTTGGGACGACTAGGAGACCGACGTTCTTCTGCTTCGCCTTGATCGTCGTCCTGGTCATCATGATTATAACGACCGGCCCCACCGCCACCTTGGTTCGTATCGAAATCATCGTACGCTTCACCTGCCCCATCATCATCGTCATCATCCTGGAACCCATCCTGATCGTAATACTGATGCTGAGGTTCAGGTTCAGGTTCAGGTTCAGGTTCCTCCTCTGGTGTCGGGGACCTCACAAGCCTCGCCTTGCCCTTGTCCTGACGAACAGGCTGCCCACTCTTGCCCAACTGGACCAATCGATGGTTGCTCGAGTCGTGGTTCCGAGTTGCCGAGTTGGTCAGACTATGCGCGACGGCTTCATCGTCCGATTCATCGGAGTGAACGTTCTCGGACCGATCGCGCGCGTTGGGTCGTCGGCCGTTCGTGGTGTTGCCGCTAGCACTACCACTTGCTTCCCCTCGATGCTCGGGTGAGCCGTACGTGAGCGAGTTCCGTAGCCCCGATGCGCGGCGAGCGTCTTTGCGGTTGCCACGTTGATAGCTGATCGGTGTCATGGATGATCCTGCAGGGGAGAGAACCCCCGTCAGCATGCTCCAAGATGTCGTGGCCGACCAGCCGTTCAATACTCACCATCGTCCAGCTCCATATCGGCACTATCACCGTACTCTTCCTCGTCATCATTGTTACCTCCATACTCTCGGTTGTCAAAGTCGCCTCGATCGTAGGTATCGTACTGCTCCAGCTGAACGGGTTGGCCCCCGCCCTGACGCGAATTGTCCCGACTGTTAGCCGTTTTCCGACTCGACGCGGTGTCCGAAGAGACCTTTCGAGATGAAGATTGGTCGTAGGCGCCACTGCGACCTCCTTGGGTATCGGGGGATCTGAAGAAGGCGTCTGGGTTCTGGTAACCGTACGCATCGACCGAGACGCGGGGAAGGGTGATACCGGTCTTGCTGCAAAGGGATGGAGATAGGAGGGACGAGCGTGTGCCAAAAGAATATTAGAACAATGTCTTCTAGCACTGAACGACGTTGAAAATGGGCCAGGCCTGTAGTGCGACGGCGCGCCCACGTGCATGTATGCACAACCCCTGCGACCTCGAGGCAGGCACGTGAAGCTGGAGCGCGCGTCGCTGGTCCCGCGCTCAAGAAAGCAAGCCCAAACCCCGCCATGGTGACTCACCGGCCCTTTTCACCAATCTCGTTGAATCTCTGTGGTCGTTCCCTGCTCGGCTTGGGGTTCGCCTGAGACGAGTTGAGGCTCTGTTGCGAGGAGCGTGAGCCCGATCGTTGCGCAAACGGACGCGACGCGTCGTCGTGGTCATCATGACCGTGGTCGTGGTCGTAGTGATCATCTTCGTGTGTACTACCAAAGAATTGGGAGGCTCGTTCGTTGCCTGCCGAGTCGCGGGCTACGTTCGAAGGTGGTCGAATGCCGGTGATCCTGTTTTGCGAATCGCGGATCGGGCGCAATGGGTGATGTCAGCTTTCGTCGGCGGGCGTGGGTCAAAACAAGGCAGGGGGGATGTGAGGGAGGGGGGCGGGGAGGGGCGACACGGGGGTGGAGGAGGTGGAGGCTGGCGTGGGACCCCAAGGGTACGGTGGATGTACTGACCTTCCTTGGGATCCAATGTTGTTGTAGTGTTGGTCTCGACCGTTGCGTCGGTCATGGGTGTTGGCCATCTCGGCGTCGTTGAGGTGCGGCTCGGCTGCCAAGCACGGGCGAGTTCACTGGCTGGCGTGGTTTACTGCAGCGATCGGTTGTTGAGTGAGGCTGAGATCTCGGCTCGGGTGCGACGGGCCGGCACTGAGCTCGGTCGTAGGGTGGGTGTCGTAGTGGTCCTGACGAAGAAGTGTTGTTGAGTGGACCTGTTGAGATGGATCAACTCGAATGCGACGGCGACGGCGACCAGACCCAAGAAGGATACAGTTGCGCAGTTGCGCTCAGCTGGGGTCGGAGAGCGCGCGCCCAAACTCGACAGCCCCTTTCAGTTTTCATTTCGGCATTAGCGCGTGCCGAGCGGGCACTACTGCCGTTCAATCTGTAATACTCAATTCGAACCTACCCGTGAGCCGCCGCCTGCGTCATCCGTCGCTGAGCGCTGAGCGCTGATCCGCCTCGCCTCTGCCCTTGTCCCCACCTCGCTCCTCCCACCTCCCTCCTCCCACCTCCCTCCTTCTTCAACCCCCACCCCATTCTTTCAACATGGTCAGTTTTACTTTGGAGGATCAACTACTGTTAGCCTTGCTGATCCCGCCGATTGTGTCCCCCTCCCCGCGCCTAATTGAATGTAATTGAATGTCCTTGGCGCCTCGGCCGCCCTATCTCGATCGACACCTCCGTGTACGACCTACTCTTCAATCGCGCATCGCAGGCTGGAGCAATGGAAAACGCCAAAAAGACGATCAAGATCCGAGGTCAGTACACCCGGTCCAACTCATGACAGCCCAGCGGCCCTGGCAGCACCTCCGCTCCCCTTCCGCACCACGGCGTCCGTCCCGACTGCCTCTCGGTTACTGAATCCCTTGTTCGCACCCCTTGTTCGCTCACAGATGAGGATCGGGAATCCAAATTCGGTTCCGTATTCAGTGTCTCGGGTCCTGTCGTTGTTGCGTACGTCTTGGATCATGTGCTGCCTCTGGAAGGCCCCTTCCACGACGCGGCCAAGCACAGACACCGCACCTCGCAGATTGTGATACTCTTGCTGATTTTCTCCTCTGCGTTCCGCATTTCGCTCTCGGCAACAGGGAGAACATGGCGGGTGCGGCCATGTACGAGCTCGTTCGAGTCGGTCACGACGAGTGAGTCTTGGGACCTTTCCTCGTCAGACTCCCCCCCCCCCCCCCCCCCCCGGGAGGCGGACGAATCTCCTCCCACTTTCCATAGGCGGACGAATCTCCTCCCACTTTCCATAGTCGACGGTCCAGGGCTTCCGGGACAATGTCATATGGTGGAGTGGTTGAACCTTCATTCTCGACTGAGACGTTAATTACCATGGCCTCCTCCCTTACTCAGGCTCGTCGGAGAGATCATTCGTATCGAGGCGGACAAGGCGACGATCCAGGTCTACGAAGAGACATCCGGCATGACCCAGGGTGACCCCGTATTGAGGACCGGAAAGCCTCTATCCGTCGAACTGGGTCCTGGTCAGTCTCGAGGGTGATGAGAAAAGTGTCGACTGTCGACTTGAGCGGCAGTGGCCAGAGCGGATAGGCCACGTGCGGTAAACTGATTTGTGCCTCGGATTCCGCCGCCCAGGTCTCATGTCCAACATCTACGACGGCATCCAACGGCCCCTCAAATCGATCGCCGACCTGTCCAAGTCGATCTACATCCCTCGCGGCATCAACACTCAGGCGCTCGACCGCTCGCTCAAGTGGGACTTTGACCCGATCCACTTGAAGGTCGGCGACCACATCTCCGGTGGTGACATTTTCGGTAAAGTGTACGAAAACTCGCTCGTCAGCGAGCACAAGATCATGATGAATCCGCGCGGGATGGGTACCATCACCTCGATCAACGAGAAGGGCTCGTACGCCGTCGATGTAAGCCCCTCGAAAGCTCATCACCCGCTCTTAGGAATGCCGAGCTGACAAGCGCGTGGTCGAGCTTACAGGACATTGTGCTCGAGACCGAGTTTGAGGGCAAGACGACCCAACACACCATGCTGCAGCTGTGGCCCGTCCGTGCTCCTCGACCAACAGGAGAGAAGCTGCAGGCCGATTTCCCCCTGTTGACCGGTCAGCGCGTGCTCGACTCGTTGTTCCCTTGCGTCCAGGGGGGTACGACCGCCATCCCAGGTGCTTTCGGTTGCGGAAAGGTGAGAGCGGCCAGAGTCGCACACTCGGCTTGATAATAAAACAACAGGACACTGACGCCGTTGGGGGGGGGGGGGGCGGCGAGCTGCTTTTGCTCACAGACCGTCATTTCGCAAGCCGTGTCCAAGTTCTCCAACTCGGACATCATCATCTACGTCGGTTGCGGTGAACGCGGTAACGAGATGGCTGAAGGTGGGTCGTTGCTCTCGAACATGTCAAATCTTTCGGCTCTCAATGCTGATGACAGTGTGTGCCGCTTGCTGCAGTCTTGATGGAATTCCCTGAATTGTCTATCGACGTCAACGGCACCCAAGAGCCCATCATGAAGCGCACGACCTTGGTCGCCAACACCTCCAACATGCCCGTCGCCGCCCGCGAGGCGTCCATCTACACCGGTATCACCTTGTCCGAGTACTTCCGTGATCAGGGCAAGAACGTCGCCATGATGGCCGATTCGACCTCGCGTTGGGCCGAGGCGTTGCGTGAGATCTCGGGTCGTCTCGCCGAGATGCCCGCCGATTCGGGTTACCCGGCTTACCTCGGTGCCAAGTTGGCGTCCTTTTACGAGCGTGCTGGTTCGGTCAAATGCTTGGGCTCGCCCGATCGTAATGGTACCGTTTCTATCATTGGAGCGTGAGTCCACTTAGGGGCGTCTTTGAGATGGTCACCAGTTGCGGATGGCTGAATCTTTAGGTCACCCCCGCTTGCCACAGTGTCTCGCCGCCAGGTGGTGATTTCTCTGATCCCGTCACATCCGCGACGCTCGGTATCGTTCAGGTCTTTTGGGGTCTTGACAAGTGAGTCTGAGCAGCAAGTTAGACCGTTTTAGATCGATGAACGGGCCGACTGACCAGGCTTCGAGCTCACAGGAAACTCGCGCAGCGAAAACACTTTCCCTCGGTCAACTGGAACGTGTCTTATTCCAAGTACACGCGCGTGTTGCAGCCTTACTACGAGCGCACCGAGCCCGAGTTCTTGCACTACCGCAACACGGCTAAGCAGATCCTCCAAAAGGAGGATGAATTGGCCGAGATCGTGCAGCTCGTTGGCAAATCCTCGCTCGGCGAAGGCGACAAGGTCACGTTGGACGTTGCGCGCTTGATCAAGGAGGATTTCTTGCAACAGAACGGTATCTCGGCCTACGATCGTTACTGCCCCTTTTACAAGACGGTGAGCACCGCTCGTCACCCCCCGTTGATGACTAGCTGACGTTAGCTGATCCTTTGCTTGCACTCGTGCGCTCCCAGACCGGTATGCTCAAGAATTTTGTCACCTACTACGAGCTCGCGCTCAAGGCGGTCGAGACCAACACGACGACGTGGAACAAGACGCGCGAGGCGACCTCGGACGTCTGGTTCCGTTTGACGCAGCAAAAGTTCGAGGACCCGGCCACAGGCGAGGCCGTCGTCAAGGGCGAGCTGGATCAGTTGCACGCCGATATCGTCTCAACGTTCCAGAATGTCACCGAATAGGCGATATCTGTTCCTGTGCCTGCTACAGGTTATCGACCACCGTTGCGATCCCGCCCGGCCAAGGCCTAATCCTCTCCGCGCCACTCGGGTTTTGCTCCCGAGGGTTGAACTCTAACTCCCTTCTCCTTCTTTTCCTCTCTGTGTCTGTCTCTGTGTTTTGCGAACTTTTTCCTTTACTTTCTTACTTTCTTTCTTGTTCCGCGGTTCAGAGAAAGGATTTGGAGGTTGAGAGTGTAATCTAGACTTTTTTAGTCTACCTGACGTGTCTACGCTGTGCTGCGGAGCCCACCTCCATCAAGCCTTCTCCCACCTGAAACACTTCTCCATCCTCAACATCCCCTCACGATCCTCGGGCATCCTCAACTCTGTCTCACCCGTCCCCTTGAACCCCAACTTGAGATCTACCCCTTCTGAGCCCGGATTATCCGAAAAAGCCTGCACCTCAATCACCCTCATCCGAAGCACAGGGACCAACCATTCGTCCCTCAACTCTTTCAACACCAACGTCATGTACCCCTTTCCGATAAATTCAGGTGATAGGAGAAAGTACCAGGTGTAGATGATGGTCGGGTCGCCTGTAGGGAGGGACAGGTTCTTGGAAATGGCCGCGTCACGTTCGGGTCCTTCGACGATTTCGAGGAACGAATCTTCACGGTAAACTTGAAGAACACCGATAAAAACGTCTTCTCCCTCGGAGTCGGTTAGGCGGTTGTCGTTTTTGTTTTACCCAACGAAAGATTCGGATTTGCCGGTCGTGAAAGAAGAATTTGTCGGCGTGGTTCGTAAGTTCCCCATGCGAATCGCACTCAGAGGGCAACCCGACGCCTTGCCCTCCTTCAAACTTTGCCCAATAATCGCCTCTTCAGTCTTCCTCAACCCTCTGACGTACTCTTCCGCATGTCGAGGTAGGTACGGATTGGGTGGTGAATACATGAAAGGCGAAACGGTCGGATCATTGAGGAGCTTGACGCGATGGGGAACATCGGATTGACGACTTGGGGTGAGGATGAGCTCATGTTGCGAGAGGGGTAGATAAGGTTCTGATGTTTTGGAATTGATGGAGAGTTTGAGGATCCAGCTTAAAGAGGGGTGTAGGGAGGTCGGGTAGGTCAACTTGTCGGACAGAACCGAGGATGGAGTGGGAGTGCTGGAGCATGCGACTGGTAATGAAACCGCCATTTCTGAAGTGGGCGAGTCTGGAGAGGTTTGGTGGTTCACTGGAAAGAGTCAGGTGTAGAACAAGACCAACTTCAAGATGTTGTCGTCGGACGAGTGGGTCGTTTCCAAGAGGCAGTGGCTCTGCAGATTGAGTCGTGACTAGTAAAGCTCAGCGTCGGAGTCCGAGATCGAGTCAATGCCAACCTCGACGACGATGATGCCGACGGTGCGAAAAGTAACTCCCGCCGACGTGCCGCTCCATCCGTTGGCTAGGCTGTTGTTCGTTCAATGAGACCAGTGGAGATGAGACACACCTTTGCGCGTTGCGAGAGATTGATCGGGTCACCCCTTTTCCCTTGCTGAGACCTCTTCTGGAGGTTGTGTCATGCCTGTGACAACCCACACGATTCTGCCGGTGTCGGACGGCCAGGACATCTGACGACCCGTCGCGCCAAGTCACGTGCACGTCACCGTCAAAAAGGGACAAAGGCTTGGCTGCGATGAAAATGCTTGCAGGGGCGCGCGGCGCGCGCTTCAGTTGGCGCGCCAACGCGGTAGCCAATGCGAAGGCGCTACGCAACGGCGCGTGCGGGAAAAGGGGCGGCGAGCATGCCTCGCCGCGCCGGAGCCCTTGGGACTGAAGTTGGGGTGCTTTGTTCTCACACAACCCATCCTCTTCGTGCTCCCTCTTCTGTTTGTCCATCTGGTCTGTTTGTGTCTCGTCTGCATTTACTCGTTCGGCCACCAACCACCTGTACGTTTCGGATCCCTTCGGTAGTATTCGTTGGCAAGCACCACCCTCCGGATCCCGTCGTCGCCGTTCGATCTAAATCTCGCGATCCAACCGCGCCGCGCCTGGATTTTAGCACCGACGACCAAATCGAAGATCATACAACATCGCCCCTCCGTGCGCGATGCACACCATCACCTTGCTCACAGTGACCCTCTGTCTATCGACCGCGGCTCTTGGCCGTCTCGATCATAGTCATTCCCGTCTCAACAAGCGCCACCACCACGATCTCGCCGCTCGAGCCCCTCTCCCTGCCTTGTCTCTCGGCGACTCTGATCCGTCGGCCGACCACCTTGACAAGCGCGGCGACTACAGTCTCGACAGCGTCGGTGCTGCTCTCAAGCTTTCTTTTAGTGACGTTGCGACGTACTCGACTCCTGCATCGCAAGCCGTCCCTGCCCAGGCCGCTTCTCTCTTTGCCGGACCGACCGCCGAGGAGCTCGCCTCGGCCAAAGCGGCCAAAGCGCTCAAAGAGAAGAAGGCCGCCGCCAAAGCTCGTCATGAAGCAGCTTCAAAAGCATTCGCCGCCAGGGTCAAATCTGCCGAGAATGCTAGGGCCAAGAAAGCCGCGCTGATCAAGTCCAAGGCCGAGGCGTAAGTCACGTGACCCTGGCTCCCCTCGTCGTTTCATCGCTTGGACCTTCACAACCCTTGTACTCGACCGCATCTCTGACTCTGTGATCTCTGTTTTGACTGCAATAGTGCCGAGAAGAAGGCAGAAGAAGAAGCCGCTGCTGCCAAGGCCAAGAAGTGAGTCTGACGGATAAAAGTTTCGTGCACGCTGTGCTAGACCCCTAACGACTCTGCGCACATTTTCCTTGGTCAGAGTCGCCGAGGCCAAGACGGCTGCAGAGAAGGCTGCCAAGAAAGCCGCAAAGAAATCCGCAAAGAAAGCCGCAAAGACAGCTGCTGAAACCGCCGCCAAGAAGAAGTCTGCCGCCAAGAAGAAGAACGCGTCGGTGCAAACAAAGTATGTTGCGAACGCGCTCGTCTTGCTATCCTGTAATCGATCGCTGACCCTGACGCTGCCTCTTGGTCTTTATTCATGGCAGTGTCCTGCCGCCTTTCAGGCTCGGCGTAGTGAGCGATGATGGCGATGACAGTTCGTCATCAGCGTCCACTGGCAAAGGTCTCATCGGTTTTGTCTCGGAGAACTGCGGACCATCCGGCGCCACCGAAGAATTCCCGAACGGCTCCGAAAGCTTCTTGAGCTGCGGTATCAGCAGAAGCAACCCTGATTCGGGATGGACACCCCCCAAGGGCATTCGGTTGGACCACATCACCACCGTCAGCATCGAAGTTGCGCTCGCCAAGAACCCCATCTGGGCCCCCTGCGCCAAATTCACCGAACTGTTCGAAAAGGTCGCCGAGAAGACGAACTTGCCGCCCATTCTGTTGATGGCTCTTGCTCTCCAAGAGGTGGGTTTCGCTTGGGTCTGTGACCAGGAAGAAGAGCCTCCTTGAGAGTGGATCTATTAAACTGACCGTCCGCGTCTCCGGTGGGTTTCTACGCAGTCGACGTGCATGGAGGACACGATTGGCGACAGCGGCGGTGCCTTTGGCTTGATGCAGATAACCGAAAGCAAGTGTGGTGGTCGAAACGCAAAAGACTGCTCCGCACCAGAGTACAACGTCTTGACGGGCGCGCAATACTTGCGCGACGAGATCGATCGCCAAAACGGCGCCTTCCTCGTCGCTCTTGGTCAATATAACGGCTGGTACCCCGGTTTGAGCTACAATATAGCTGTAGCACCTGCAAAAGAAGGTCATTGCGAGTGGCAGCAGAACTTGGATTACTTTGAACAAGTTCTAAACGGTTGGCTCCTCGGTAGGACCGGCTACACGATGGGTTCCATGAAGAATCTGGCCAACTGCCATTGAGGCCTCGGTGCCTACTCAATCACATATACCCCAGATATCCGATCTTCAGTTTGGACGTGATCACCCTTGGGAATATCTTTTGTTCATGTTGTGGCTGGGCCACTCTTGTAATGTAATGTAATTATGATCGACGGGCTAGGCCTGATGACTAGTGACTGTACTAGTGGAAGCCGCTTTGGTCCGACAGGAGCAACTTGTTGCAAGAGGTGCAGTATCAGTTGACTGTGAATTGGACCACCCTGGGTCCTCATCATAGCAGAGTAGGCAAGCAAGGATAAAGGCAACTCCGATAGGGGTGGGGGTCCGCGCGGAAGAATCCCACTGCCTTGCGACGACGGGTGCTCTTGTATGTCGGATAGACGCTGTAGGCCCCACAGAAGTGGTACACGCACAATCAAGTACATGTGAACGCTAAGTTGCGATGTTGAATGACCGATGAGTTGGTTCCACACTCCCTGTCCACGGTGGAGTCAGTCACTAACGCTGTCCGAGCCGCCTCCTGTGGTTCCGTAGGTGTGCCGCCCGATGTTCTTCAGGGGGAAAGACGACCTCCGATGCGACCCTCAAATTCACGAAATGTTCCTCTTAGCCGCCACGTGCTCCGCGGACGACGTTTAAGGCAGAGCGAACGTCCTCGACGGGGTGCGCAGGGGTAACCCCTATTAGGAGCGAGATGCTGAACAAGTAGTCGTGATAAGTTGAGAAATTTAGAGTGAGCAATGCTGAGATCCGAGTGCGAGCTGTACGGGAAAGAGAGCGTCGCGCAGTCGCACCGAAGAGGATGGGGACAAAAGAGGCATTGAACATGGTCGCACGAGTAGATCGAAACTTCGAAAGGCAGCTAGCACTGCATGAGCCCTAACCTGGCACGGAATCTCAGATGAAGATGAGAGCTTTCTGAGCCAAAATTGGACCTTTTCCAGGGAGGTATCAGGGTGAGATCGAGACCCGTGTCCATCAGACCATCCTGGGAGGACCCCCGAAAGCCCAGCCATAGGCGGCCCTCTAAAAAACGGCCTTTTTCGAGGCAAAATGTCCAATGTTTCTCCGGATTCTGACTGCGAATGTCCAAAAAAAGGGCCGCCTAGTGTTGAATAATTTCTCAAAATTACTCTACAAGCTGTACAATGCTCAGAAAAATTTCTGCGCTACGCGCAGACTGCATTCCCGCCGCGCGCGGGCGGGAAAGGTTGCGCGCACCGAGCACCAAGAGCGGTGCCAGCGCGACCGCCAACGAGCCTTTTAAAAATGAAATGGACTCAAATAGGATCTCATCTTTGTTTAATCATTCATTCGATGGATTGAATGCATATAATTTAGAGCTACATAGAAGAATGCACGCCAAAATAAGGTCCTCAGCTGCGCGCCATATCCTAATATATGTACCTAGAAATCTCTGGGAAAGTCGGAGGAAATGCAGTTAGCACACTGGCTAGGCCAGTAGTGTAGGACTCTTTGTCCCTAAATCAGAATCGATCATACCCACCAAATCCCCCTTGGGTGTTTTACAGAGACACAAGGCCAGCCTTGCACTCCTGAATTGATGCCCAGAGCTCTTCGAGTGCCATTTCGGTGATCGGGTGATCGGGTGATCGGTTCCAAAGAATCCGACGTGTATCGGTGGTGGCGAACCCTGGGAATCTTTGACCGACTAGGAAAAGAAAGATACGACTAGGAAAAAAAGATATTTCTCGGCAAGAGAGCTTCCAAATCGAAAGGAAGAAGAGGAGACGTAGCTCGACAAGTCGGCGTTCCGAGCGAGAGACGATCAAAAAACGATAAATGATCGCACATGCCTTACAGGAACAGCCCAATAAGTAGCCTCTGAGTAGTTCTGGTTACGAATTGCTTTTAGCCTATCGTTTAAGAACGACAGATTGGATTTTATGCACATCAGAGGCGCATACCTTACAGCAAATGCAGACACTAACGCGCTCCAAACGCAAACGGCGCGACTGTTCCCCGCGCCGCGCAGCTGGGCCGGCTATGCCCTGCACCCTGCGCCTCCCGCTACCCTGGTCTGCGCTTCAAAGTTCGACCGGAGGGAGGAAAATGTCCATGAATGAGGTGAACCTCGACCCCTTTTGAGCCAAAAATGTCCAAATTTGTGGGCCGCCTCTGGCTGGGCTTTCGGGGGCCCTATCCTGAGACCCGAAGCAGTCGCGGTTCCGGCGCGCCCCGACTGGCCAGGCTCCGTCTCAGCGTCTGTCCCACTGCCACTGCATTGGCACGGTGGCACCAGTAATATTTGGAATCACCGCCCCCAAGAAGACTGGAGTAAAAATAGCATGAGACTTGAGAGTCGACTTGTACCCGAGTCGTCTCATACTTCACGAAAGGCGGCTGTAAGTGCCCCCGATCGAGTGACGACACTGACGAGTCAGAGGCTCAGTGAGGCCCTCGAGAGCCCACTTCAAGCCACTGCCGGCACTGCCCACTCCAGCGATGCTACAGCTTGCTACAGTCGTCAGCTGACCCCACGCGAGCTCGCTCTTTGGCCCCCTGCGCTTCAGCCTCCGCACCAATGCGAAACCACGAGAACGCGACGGATCCTGGTCCTGTAAGTCAAGGTAATTCGCGCCATTCTGCGCCCTACATCGTTGCGATGTGCCACATGTTATCTAACGTCCTGCACCATCCTGCACGCGCTGGTCGTCGCGTTCCCCACTTCGCAGGAAGCTGCACGTGACTCGCTCGCTGGCAGGCTAGGCCACTTGACGCCGAGCCAGGAAGCGGCTTTCACCATACTCAAGCAACGAGTCATCGAGGAAAATGTCCTCGTGCCGGGTCCACTGGCTCATCAGATTGAGTACGATGATTCAACTGTCATGTAAGTGCCTGCCCTCGGCTCTAGCCCCCCACCCGATCCTGTCTGCACGTATAGCTCGGCCTGAACGACACACACACCGGCCGCCCGTGGGTTCTACAAAGAAGGAAACAAGACAAATAACGCTCGCTGAACCTCCTCACCTCACTTCACCTAGTCGATACCTTCGAGCGCGCCGCTGGAACGTTGACGGCGCACTGAAACAGCTGAAAGCGACGGCCGACTGGATGACGACGGAGAACATCGACACCACCTATGATGAAATAGAGGTCGAAGAGTTCCGAGCAGCGCACAGACTCGGTCCCCGGTACACTGGTAAGTTCGAAGGACCATCTGCTCGCTTCATCAAGTGCCCGCTTCGCCTCACCGCTGCCCTGGAGTAACGTCGTTCGCGCGCTAGCTCAACATGCTGAGCCCCGCCCCCTGTGTTCAACTGTCTCAGGGGCGCGAGATCGTGCCGGGAATCCCATCACGGTATTTCGCATGGACAGTCTGAGCGACGAAGACATTAAAGGCTTCAACAAAGATCACGGCCGAAGTGATCTTTGTACGAGCATCATGACGCGGGTAGGTGTGAATTTCACAGGGGTTTCAGTGATACGGCTCGTGTCGATTGCCGACGAAGAGCTGACGCTGAGCGCGTGATGTGTGCATCGCGGCAGGCGGGTACATGTTTCTACCTTCCGCTACTCAATGAGCTGCCACGCGCGAATCCTGGCGTTCCGATTGACTCGTTCACCAATAGTAAGCCCCAGGTCGACCGTGAAGGCGCTGCTTGCCAGTGAATCGGAAGTGGATTCATTCGTTTCGCACAGTCATCGATCTCTCCAACATGTCCTTGACGAAGTTCTGGTGAATGACTCCTAAGAGTTTGCTTCGTCTCACGATACGTTCACTCACACGTTGGTTCTCGACCACTAAGGGCACTACGAGGCTACCTGCAGCGCTCGTCGACTCTGGCGACGGCGCACCTTCCCGAGACGCTCGGACTTCTCTACATCATCGGTGCCCCCTCGATGTGGAGCGTCGTCTACGGTGTCGCAAAAAAATGGTTCGACGAAGGGACGACGAGTAAATTTCGAGTTTTGTCCGCGTCCGAGGTGTTCACAGGCCTGTCGGAAACGATCGATCCCAAGTCAATCCCCGAGGCGTACGGTGGCGAACTCAAGTGGCGCTGGGACCTTAATCATGGGGCTCCCGTGCTCGATCAAGACGTCAGGGAGCTACTGGGACTCGGACCCGACGAAGTGCCGCCCTCTGGCCCTTTGCGCTACAGCGCGAGCACAGGTCTGCAAGTCGTCGGCAGGGGAAGGACGGAGGCGGAGCTCGCTTACAACGGACGTGGTCGTCGTCCGGCCAAAGAACGTACTGCAGCACCTGAATCGAATGGAGCTTCCGGCGATACTTCTACCAATGGAGCCACGTAATTGTCACGCGCCATAGACTAAGTCCGAAGTGATAGATGGTCTTCTTGACGGCACTCCTCCACTCATTTATTTCCACTCCCATACACCGGTTGCCTGCCGCGCCCCCACTTATAAAGCAGCACAGAGCGCATTGAGAGCTGATGCATTGCAGGAGTGATGACTTTCTCAGTGGCAGAGATTGACGCTCCTTTCATGTTACATCCCGCCATCCGTATTAATTCGGGGCCTGGAATCAGCTAGTGTCGCTTCGGCGTGCTTTGGCAAACGTCCGGGGCAGGTGCCACTCCACTCATTCATCTCCACTCCCGTACGCTGGTTGCCTCTCCCCGGTGCTGCAGGGCCGTTTCGAGTTGCTATCAGCGGAGAGAGCTTGAGATGGACTTTCCGCATAGCCAAAAATGGGTGCCCAGCGCTCCCGGCCTCAGAAGCTTAGACCCCCTCACTGGACCCCCTCGGCGCGATCTCAGACCAGTTTCAGACCGATCTCAGACTTGAGATCTGAGATCGTGACACAGCGTCACGTTAGCTCTCTAAATCGATTGCCCCGAAGCTGCAAGACAACAGCGCCATCAGCCTTCATAATAACAATGGTTCTGGGCACCAGGCCGAGCTCAGCGTCCCTGCGGGATCTTAGTGCTACTCGGGTCACATCTCTCGAGATCGTCGTGCGTATGCTCTCTGAGCCAGAGACTGTCGCCGTATCACCGTCGTCATCGTCATCGTCACCCTTTCTACCACTCACCGCGACTCCTTTCCCCTTGCCACTACTGCTTCCACGAGCTCCAGACAATGAGTCCAGTAGGCTCAGCTGTCTCCCCAATGCCTCCATCGCATCCTCAGTCAGTTCACCTGGCTCACCACCCAGGTCATCGACCGGCTCGCCCACGTACGACTCTCGGCATCGGCCTGTCAGCAATCCATCGATCGGCCTCATCCACCAGATCAGTGTAGTCGCTAGCTCCGTCGTAATCAAACGCCCCTTCAGACGAGTTAAAGCCTGTGGTCTCGGCAACTCTAAGCCAGTCCATGGATGGATCTGGAAGCATAGATGTGCTCGCAGTAGCTTGGCGAGATGAATGTGTGCTGGCTGGCATTCTAGACGGGATCGATCTGGCCGACTGATCTACCGAGCCCGGCTTAGAATTATCATCGTCTGAGCGCCAGATATTAGGGATCTTGCGGGCCTTGATCCTCTCCTGGCCCATCGTGTTCAAGAACTGCTTAGTAGGCGCTGCGACTGTTGACACTATTGGCGGAACTCGCTCAGGGTGCCCGAGCGGTTAGCACCCGCTCAGTAGCTGAAGAGCCTGACCCCGAACTTCTTTCGTTTTGTACGTGTGTTTGTGCTCCTGTATGGTCGTCAGGCCTTTAGCATACCCCTTGGAATACATTGCGTTCTTTCTTGGTCACCGACTTCGACCCCCCTGAACCGTCTGCATGGTTTGGCTTAATGTTTCAGTGGTATTCCGTCGCCGCGACGTCAGGGGTGGCCGCAGACGATGATCGAGGCGATCTGATAAATCCGCGACGAGGCGATCTTCTGCGGCTCGTTTAAGGCGCGTCGATCGACGGCCTGGCCCGAAGCGGCTTCAAGGCTCTTTCCACCCCGTCCATCACTTCAACCAAGCAACTTGTGCACTAAGACATCGTCACTTTGGTCAATCCAAAAGCGAATTAACCCTCTCGGCATCCTCCTGGAGATTGTTGCATCACTGCCACAACCTTACAACGCGTCGCAACACGCCGGGCTCGATCCCGCGGCCTCTGTCAGACCAAGTCGGCAAGCAAGCCGATTCAATTCCACGGGACCCATGGCTACATGTGCTCAAGAAGAGTCAAAGCTGGTCGAGGACTATGACCACGATGACAAGATCGAGGTGTCGAGTGTCGCCAGTTCGAGCAAGCTGCCGGCTGCTGCAACGACGACGACCATACAGCTCAAGATTCAAGGTATGCTTTGGCTTGCGTGCAAGCAATGGCGGTGCAGTGCGACGCGCGCCGTTTCCGCG
This sequence comes from Microbotryum lychnidis-dioicae p1A1 Lamole, assembly GCA_001244265.2. NCBI lineage: Eukaryota > Fungi > Basidiomycota > Microbotryomycetes > Microbotryales > Microbotryaceae > Microbotryum > Microbotryum lychnidis-dioicae. The sequence continues at coordinate 715,854 of CDLV01000007.1, forward strand.
AGCGCATGCATGCCTCCCGCTGGGCCAATATGCTGACCGAGCCCTCGTCCGTGCACACACTCGTCTCGGGCAGGTATGACGTGCGGTGCCTGCGTGGCCAGCATCGAGAATGGACTCCGTGATCAACCAGGGATTCTGTCGGTCAAGGTCGCATTACTGTGAGCAAGCCAGCTCGACCGACACACCGATTCGACTAGGGCGCGGTGTGGCGGCGTCTATTCCGCGTAGTTCGCGCTCGCTGGCTGACCCATCGCCCCGCCCCTGACCCAATGCAGAGCGGAACGAGCCATCATCGAGTGCGACCCGTCCGTGTGGTCACCAGAGAAGCTCACAGAAGTGCGTTTCACATGGGGCAAACTGCAGTCGTGTAGAAGACCTCACACACGCCGTTGCTAGAGTGACTGGGCTGGGTCAGCTGACCGGCGGCTTCGATTGGCAACCACAGGAAGTCGAGGACATGGGATTCGAAGCGCAGCCCATACTTCCCGTCCCCCATGACACGGTGTCATTGCAGATCTATGGTATGACGTGCGTCGTCTTACCCTCCTCGTCTTCGTCGCGCTACGTCTTTGTGCATCAACTGACGCTTCGCTCGGTCCTCTAATCTTACCCCACTTGCACCTGCAGCTGTGGCGCATGCGTTTCCTCCATTGAGTCCTCCGTCTATTTGACACCGGGGATTCTCTCCGTCACCGTCTCCCTAGCAACCGAGCGCGCCACCATCACCTACGACCCGACCATCATATCCGGTGCTCGCGATCTCGTCGACCTTGTTTCGGACGTCGGTTTCGACGCGACCCTCGTGTCGGACGAGAACAACGCGGTGCAACTGCGGTCCCTTGCGCGCACCAAGGAGATCTCCCAATGGAAGCACTCTCTACAGCGCTCGCTCTGCTTCGCCGTACCCGTCTTCTTCATCTCGATGATCTTCCCCATGGTGTCGGCGCTGCGCCCCGTCGTCAACCTGCGACTGGTGCGGGGAATCTACCTCGGCGACATCGTGTGCTTCCTTCTCACGATCCCCGTGCAGTTCGGAGTCGGACGTCGCATCTACGAGTCAGCATGGCGGGCGCTGCGCCATGGTTCGGCGACGATGGACGTCCTCGTCGTCTTTGGCACGACCGCCGCCTTCATCTTTTCGACCGCGACGCTGCTGCTGGCGCCATTTTCCAGCGACGCAGACTACCACCCCAAGGTTTTCTTTGAGACCTCGACGATGCTCATTACCTTCATTAGTCTCGGGCGGTACCTCGAGAACCTCGCCAAGGGCCAAACGAGCTCAGCACTGAGTCGACTCATGTCGCTCTCCCCGAGCCAGGCGATCATCTACACCGATGCCCCGACGTGCCTCAAAGAGAAGAGGGTGCCGACCGAGCTGGTCCAAGTCGGCGACACCGTCAAGATCGTCCCAGGGGACAAGATCCCGGCCGACGGGACGGTTCTGCGAGGCGAATCGACCGTCGATGAGAGCATGGTCACTGGCGAAGTGATTCCCGTCCACAAGGTCGTCGGTGAGGCGCTTATCGGGGGCACGGTCAACGGTTCGGGCACGTTCGACATGCTGGTCACACGCGCCGGCAAGGACACGGCCCTGGCGCAAATCGTGCACCTCGTCGAAGAGGCGCAGACCTCGAAGGCGCCGATCCAGGCCTTTGCGGACAAGGTTGCGGGCTACTTTGTGCCGATCGTCATCGGCCTCGGCATGCTGACATTCATTGCGTGGATGTGCATCGCTCACACTTCGACGCACCTGCCCCACGTCTTTGCCGAAAAGGGAGCGACCAAGTTCATGGTCTGCCTCAAGCTGTGCATCTCGGTCGTTGTCGTCGCATGCCCCTGCGCTCTCGGCCTCTCGACCCCAACGGCGGTGATGGTCGGCACCGGAGTTGGCGCTCAGCACGGGATCCTCATCAAAGGCGCCGGACCCCTCGAAGCGAGCCATCGCGTCGACCGCATCATCCTCGACAAGACGGGGACGCTGACCGTGGGCAAGCTTGCCGTCGTCGGGGTCAAGTGGTCCCACCCTTGCTCAGCCGTAGCGGATCTCAAAGAGGCATCCCCGTCCATGGTCAAATTTTCTCGTCAAGAAGACATCATGCTCCTGCTCGCGGCGGCCGAGGCCAAGTCAGAACACCCGCTCGCCAAAGCCGTCGCGTCCTGGGGTTTGCGGGAGCTCGGTCACCACATCCTCCCCCCTTCCATTCAAGTGTCCGAATTTGAGAGTGTGACGGGTCTCGGCGTCAAGTGCAACGTGTCGGGTAACTTCCCCTCGCTCTCGGATTCGCAGGTGAGCCATGCCCAGCACTCGATCGAGATCGGAAACGCCGCGTTTCTCGCGGGGTCGCACATCGCCCCTGACGCGTCGCACGCTGCTTTCCGGGACCGTGAAGAAGGACTCGGACGGACCTGCGTGTTCGTCGCCGTCGATGGGGCGCTCGCTTGCTCCATCTCGCTCGCCGACACGATCAAGGGCGAAGCGCGTCAGGCCATCGACGCCTTGCGCATGATGGGGATTCACGTCGCGGTCGTCACGGGCGACCAACGCGCAACAGCGGTCGCCATCGCCGCCGATGTCGGGGTCGCGCCCAAGGACGTCTACGCCGGCGTCAGTCCGAACGGCAAGCGGTCCATCATCGAAAAGCTGCAAAAGCGAGGCCACCGAGTCGCGATGGTCGGCGATGGCATAAACGACTCCCCTGGACTGGCCGTAGCCGATGTTGGGATCGCCCTCTGCACGGGTACCGACATTGCGATGGAAGCCGCGGACATTGTTCTGATGAAGGCCGACTTGCTCGACGTTGTGGCTGCAATCGATCTATCGAGGCGCATTTTTCGCCAGATTCGACTCAACTTCATATGGGCCACGGTCTACAACCTCTTTGGTGAGTCCGACAAGCTTTGTTGTTTCTCTGATCCCGTCACCCGAAACACTTTTTAACAAGGTGATGATCTCTTCATGCTACACAGGGATCCCGCTTGCGATGGGTGTCTTCCTGCCCTGGGGTCTCCATCTGCACCCCATGATGGCTGGAGCTGCGATGGCGTTCTCGTCCGTTTCGGTCGTCGCTTCGTCGCTGACTTTGCGATGGTGGCGTCGCCCCCGAAGCGCTCGTCGACCCGACGATCCCGCCGGAGATCGTGCCGAAGGCTTCATCTCCGAAGTCCTTGGAGCTGCGTGGGACTCGTTCGGGTCGATCGTCATCTCCCTTCTTGCAAAACTCCGGGGTCGCGGCTCCTCTCGAGCTCGGGCCACCGATTCAGCGATGACGCGGCGTCCGAGCGAGTATGGACTTTTACCCAACGAAGTGGACGAGGACGAGGACGAGTCGGAAGATGATATCCCCATGGTCGGAGCAGCGAGGTTGCCTCGTCCTACCGAGGTCGTATAGCTCGACCAATTTTCTAAGAGTAGTGCTTAGGTGCTAGCCCCCTCCGTTTGCCTTTGCCTTCGTAGTCGTTGTTGTTTTACTACATCAAGCAAATGCTTTACCCACCGCTGCAAATGTAAGATTGCTATCTGTTTGAATATTTTGACCGTGTGACCTGTTTCTTCCGAACTTTTCAGTGACCACGTGCACGGCGGACTTGTCCACGCGCTCTGTGCGCGTGGCCCGCCTCAAACGCCGGGGTGTCTACTAGTACAGTCAAACCTGAGAAAATTTATGTCTTCGGTGGACGGATTTTCCCATAAATTAAAGACAGGTATAAGCTTGGAGAGTTCGGCTTCAGATCAATACATTATGACCTGAAACTCCGTTTTTGAGCTTCCTACATCAAATCAAGAATTTTCGTGCATCGTTTGAGTCGATACATTGACTTTTGAGGGGGAGGAAATTCAGAAGGCCCGAATTGCTGACTTGCAGCCAATGTACAGCCTCTACCGAGGCATGATGACATCTAACAAGTTATGAAAGCTCCAAGCAAAAATATCTTGACCTACTGAACGCTGGAAATACGAAGTCATTGTCGTCTGAATCCTCGCGGCATCCTGCTCGGCAACAAGAGTCTTGCGAATCCTCCTAGCCTCGTGCTCAAGAGAAATCAAATCCGTTGGACCTGAGTGCCCATTCATAGCAAACCTAAGAAAAACATCAAGCGCTGAGATTGCCTCCTTCAGCGTCGTTCGCTCCGCCGGTCGGAGCTCTATCTCCGCTTCCTCCTCTCCTCCTTCTCCCTCGCAATTCTCCTCCAACTCTTCGGCAATGACCAGGTCCACAATCTCCTGATCGGTCATTTCAGCCCCACCAGCAAGGTTCTCCTCCTCCACTTCGACGAGAAAGTGGATACTCATCTTCTCGTTGCTCGTAACTATATCCCCTTTTCGACCAGCTCGCCGTCTTCAGAGCGTTCATCGCGTTGATGATGCCGTGATCGCCATCGAGAGGCTCGGGACCGTTGGGAAGAGGTGTATGGTCGGTCGATCCTTTGTTCTTGCGATCAGACAAGATTTGACCGTGGCGCCAGCAGATGAATTTCGGGAAGGGAATGAGACCATGATGATATCAAGAGGAATTGCTGATGAAGGCTTCTCGGTTTGTGAAGATGTTCATTTCGGCGTCGTTGTCGGCGGAAGAGGAGAGAGAAGCACGTCGCGACTAATAGCCTGTCAACGGGTCAACCGCCGCCTTTGCTCTACTGTGCTCGCTTCTCGGCTGTTTCGGGGCATTTCGGACTCTTCCAGCAGGCCGCTCGTCAACAAGAACGCCGAAGGAGAGGCCAATTCCTGATCAATCGCTCATTTCCGGCTCTCTCTTATCTTATAATTTGACCTGTAAACCCATAAATTATAAGGTATAAGATTGGACAGGGTTCTTCAGCCAAAAATGTCGGGAGATTTAAAAGTCCATAAATTTTGCCAGGTATATGATTGGGCGATATAAGTTTTCTCAGGTTTGACTGTAGTACCCTCAGCTCGTGGTGCAATCTCCACCTGCAGCCAGGTAGGTCAGATTGTTTGGCTTAAAATAACTCAGCTCTACTTCACTCTTCTGGAGAGGAGCTACGTTTTAGCTTCCCTCGCGTTTATGCCGATGCCTGGACGACACCGCGCGGTGGAAACGCTTGGCCGCGTGCGCGTCCGCTTCTGTTGGGCACCAGCAGTGCTTCGAAAGCTTGGGAAAGCGCGTGTGTCTCAAGAAACAAACCGCACTTTGTGGGGTCGCAACTTGTGGCATCAGGTGGGGTCGACATTTTCCTGACTCGTTTCGCATGGCGCGTCACATGTTGTCTCCAATAAAGGGTTCATTTAAGATGGCACTTACATCATAGCCACGGTCGTCCGCATGCATGACAGAACAGCACTCTCCTCAGTCCTCCGTAGGCCTAGGCTCCGGCGTCGGTAGCTCAGTCCAAGCTGCGATGATGCAGTGCGCAGTGCGGCGTGCGCACAGCAAACCGGACCGCATGCTGAACTAGCTCGGGCGCTTTCGCAAGAGTGCGCCCGCTGCCATACTACTCGATACTTGTTGGAATCAGCGATGATCCCGAAACGATCAACAAAAGAAGAGGAACGGCTGGACCAGGAGTCGAACCTGGGTCGCTTCCATTCATTGGAGAAGCTTTGACCAACTAAGCTATCCGGCCCCTGATATCAGTGCAAGGTCTACTAACGCCTTCAACAATACTTAGGTACCTGCTCAACGTAAATGTCGACCGACCGATCTGGGTACCTCGTCCGAAAACAATTGGAAAAATCCGGACAGCAGTGAGCTTTTCTCTTCTGCGCTTACACGCGCGCGCAATTTTTCACGCGCGCGTCTTCCAAAGACCCAGAGGCTCAAAGTGCAAGTGAATTACCTCCTAGCGAGGTCACCTTACGTTCTTCTGGGATTAACGTTCACAACAATCACCTGAGGTTCTGGAAGAACAAGCAGGGCTTCACCCCAGCCGCTCGTGCGGCCGTCGATTTTCGTCGTCTAAGCTAAAGAGGGCAAGAAAAAATCTGCCTCCCGTTTTGTTTCGTCCAAACGTTCACTTGCTCAGTCTTGGGGCTACATAAAGTGATCGCATGCTCCACTTCACCGAACGGCATTCTGTTGCGTAGACGCTACCAGTTTTCCTTCTTCGGTAACGGCGTGTAAGCGCTGCAAGCGCCGCGATCGTCTCTCGATTCGGGACAACCCCTGGCCGAAGCCCCGTCCGCCTCCTCTAGCGAAGGCGCGCGAGAGTGCGCACGATCCAGCGATGCAGCTGCTCGACTGCTTGAGCCGGTCGTTGCCGTTTCAGAGAAGAGTCCCAGACATATGAGAGGGATAACTTTCGGCTTGCAGCTCCAGGCGATCATGCGCAGATTCCCAGGGATCGGTAGACGTGCTTGATCGTTGACATCTGGAATGTCACCGGAAGCTAGATGACGAAGAGGAAGAGCTAACAAGGGCAGGAAGTGCCCCCGATGGGCGTCAGATCGCAGTCACAGTCGCGCGGTCAGGGACAGGGGACCGAGCTCGACGCCATTTTTTTCTCGCAGCGCGCGCAGAGCCGTGCACAGCACATCTACCGATGGCGACTGACGCTTTCGAAGGACAACTTTCATCATACCCCGCATTCCTAAGGATGGGCTTCTTGAACTACCTATGGATGCTTGTTCAAGGCTAGCAGAGGGCTGGAGAGAGCAGCCTCGCGGGACCAGAGCCGCAGCCGGGCCTCGGCTGTTCGGGATCTTTTACCCAGTGGTCGACTCTACTCCTCTCTACTTGGCAATGTTTTCCCCAAGTTCCGGCGAGGGAGATCGAGTGTCCCACCTAAGTATAACACGCCTCGCTTGCATCAAGTCCTGATGAACCGGCGACCATCGTGCCGATGCCGATCCGTCAGATCCGCCTGCTGATCTCGAGCTCGCCAAGCGGCAGCGGCCGGTTTGAAATCCCTCGCCGATCGCAGAAAGCGCGCGCAACGATGAGCGCCTGCCTGCGGGTGTGCATCGACGCGCTTGACGCCGAACGCGATCACGAGGATGATATTATGATGAGTCCGACATCCAAGGGGTCAAGGACTTGGAGCGAGAAAGCATGGACGCTCGGCTCCGTTTAACCCCGTTGACATCCCTATACGCCGAAATGGTTTTTTCTTTCTGCGACCCAAGCCGCTCGAACGTGCGACCATGGATAGCTTTTACACACTTTCTTGCAGAAGGCTCTGGGCCGGCCGGCGGTGGGGCGGGTCCGCTGTAGGGTGATCAAATTCGCCGGGTCCGGCAGGACGTCTTGCTTGGCGCTCGCAGGAAGGAGCAGGCTCGGAGCCATGACGTGTCGTGCGAGGAGGGCCTCCAAGACGTAATACTCGCAAGACCTCGTAATCAAACGATTCAAGTGGGCGTTTACATGCCTACGGTACAGCAGATGTGTCTCTGATAAATAACCTACTCCCGTAATACGATATCGACGCGAGCAACCATAAAAAGAATTGAGTAGGTGACTCGATTAAGGCGACGAAGATTATTCGACCGGGCAAATGAAAAGGTTCACGAATAGCAAGTCACTTGAGGCTCGCGGGGCGCGTAAGCACCGTCGGTCCGTCCCCCAGATGGCGCGATATTCAGCGTTTTGAGCGAGCCTTGTCCCCTCGAAATACATTTTTTTCGCCTTCAACCTGTAGCGACTGTGGCCTGATTTTCAATCACCACAACAGGTTCAATTCCTTCTGTATAACTAGAGATATTGACTGGACTCGAGTGCCTACCGGATCACCTCTATGCGACGAGCCATAAAGAACCGTCCCGGCCCTGAATCGCGGTTTATCATCGAGGCGCTTGTGCCGATCCATCTCTTTGACGCACAAAGCTCGAGACCGCTCAGGCGCCTGCGCGCCGCCGTTCGGCCCTGTCAGGCGAGTTTCAAGCCCGAGTTCCGATCCCCTTTGACTCGAGAGTCGAAGCTCGAAAGCACGTTTGCTTCGTCTCCTTCATCACCCACGCCGCTTCTCCACCACGATCGATTCCAACTTCGAGTGATCACGCCCCACACTCCGACAGGAACGAGGACGACGACGATAGCACTATAGTGCCCTCGGTTCAGTCTTGGGACCGGGCTCGCTGCGAAGTCCAGCCCAGAGCCTCGACTCCGTCGCTCGCTCGTTCGTTCAAGTCGCAATGGCCGCGGAGTTGGTTGCCCCGATGCATCAGCAGCTCGCAGCGTACGGCGCTCGACACGCCAAGTACCACATCCAGGTGGCCCAGGATGTAACGGACGATCTGTTGTTTGGCAATTTTTGTCTCAAGTGAGTATCTTTCTGTCTTTCACACGCCCAAACAAGCTCGTTCGGCCGCAAGATGTCGGTCGGTCGCACGAACCACGCGTCGGTTCTCTTCTGCGCGCGCTCTCTCGCGCTTGCGACCACCGCCTGCCCTGCGTCGCCCCCGCCGTTCGGCCTGCCGTTGCCCGGGCCTGAGTCAAATGAGCCAAAATGAGCACGTTTCACCCGGCCGGGCCTAGCGGCGAATTGCGCTCGTGGCCCCGTATTCGCCGTCGGGCGTACATGCGCTGACTTCACTAAATGTGAATAACATGCTGACCACATCCAAATGTTTTGGTACCCCTTTATTTTGTTCGTCCTTGCGCCGAAAACAGCTGCGGGAACGAAGCCCCATCGGATTCGCCGTACTGCTCAGAGGAGTGTCGCCAGCACGACTCTGAACACGAGTCCGCGCCCGATTCGCCCTCGGTCCTGCCGGCTCTCGTCCCGTCTGCATCCAAGTCGACATGCTCAAGCCCGTCGTCATCAGCGACGAACTCGCCTTCACCACGTGGGATGGTCGCCGATGCGGTGCTCCACGAAGACCCGCCGCGACTCGACCTCGGCGCGCCCGTTACCCTGGCAAAATTTTACGGTGGACAAAGCCTGCCGATAGCGATGCGATACCCGACGTCCAAGAGCTGGAAGGCATCGCACGTCGACTACCCGGCCGCTGGCCCGCACGACGTCGACCCCAAGGCCTCGCCGCAACAACCTGCATCGGACCTGCACTTTCGTCGCCGAGCCAGCAAGCCTCAGATCCCGGCACCCCTCTTTTACCGAGAGCGAGCGGCCCACGTACGGTCTTCACCAGCTCTTGGACCGATATCACCGACGAAACCAACGTTCTGGTCGCCCCAGCTCGCACCGACGAGTGACATCACCTCGCTGGCGCTGCCGCCACTGTCGTCATTGGCCGCTTCGAGTGCTGCGCTGCCGCCGCCCGTGGTGCGTACCAAAAATTGCGGTCGACCGGGATGCGTCGGCGAGATGAGACGCCCGAGAATATCCGCCTCGAGCAAGTCGTCGAGTCGGGCCCCGAGCAACAGCAACAACTCGCGACGGTCGTCTGCGAGCGCCGCGTTGCAATCCACCAACGCCTACGACCCGGCCTCTTCGATCGACATCCTCATGTCGCCTCGCATCCGAGCACTACGAGCCGCCGAGACGGGCCACCTCGCTTCATTGGACGACCTCTCTCCGGAGGATTCGACGGCGAGCCAGCCGGCGCCAGCCCACCCGCACCCCGCCGACGAGGCTTCGGGATCATCCTCGAGCGATGACGATGAGTCATCCCACACCCACTCGGCTTTCGCTTGCTACCTCTTCTCGCACCTCTCGGAGGACAAGAAGCGCGCTTTGAACCTGGCACGTGACGACCATGCCGACGATGGAGACGACGAGGTCGACGAGCGAGTTCCACGTGGCCGCTCAGGGGCCTCGCTCCCCGCCGCGTCCGAACGGGGCGTCTCAGTTGATTCCGCCGCGATCGCAAACAAGAACCTCGCGCGCCCGACTCGATTCCTCTTCAGCCGAGGGACACCCAACCCAATCCCGGTGGAGGAAGAACTTGACCACGAGCGCACCATCCGTTCGCGCCAATCGACCGTCCGCCCCAAGATCGAGCCCGGCCACTTTATCTCGGCCACGACCGACTCTCCCGGCACTTCCGTCATGCCCTCGCCCTTCCCGTCCACGCCTTCTTCACCCCCGACCTCTGGCCGGGGTCGATCCGTGACTCGCCGTCCTTCGCATTCGGAAACGGATCTGCTCGGGGACCTTCCAACCGGGCGAGGTCGATCGCAACTGCGTGGTCCAGGCGCCGTCCTACGAAGTCTGTCGCCCACCGCTCGTGGTGTCAGTGAATCGAGTTCACGAGGTCGCCGCTCGTCTTCGAGTCGCGCCCGCGAGAGTGAGAGTCGAGGACGCGAATCGCGAGGTCGGGGTCGGTCTTCTCGCAACGTGACCGACGACGAGGCGCTCGAGCTCGTAGACGAAGGGGACGAGGACGAACGAGGACGAGGAAGAGGTCGGGACCGCAGTTCGTCTGCCTTCCGTTTTCGCGAGATCATCATTTCTGGAGCTGCTTACGGGCACGGCTCGCCGTAGCCGTTCAAGCCGTCACGGTCGCCAGGTCGACACCACAATACACGACATCACAACTCAAACCAAGCATCAGTACCGCATTCAACGCACCAAAATGAACATAAAAAAATTATGTTCCACTCGCAACACCCTCGCTCGCATCTCAGTCTTTCATCAGTCTTTTTCGAATCTTGTAGCATCAAAAAACTGAAACCCCACTCCCTCTCTCTCTCTCTGGATCGCTCGGAAAAACAACCAGGACATGGTCTCATCTAGCTTTCTCTCCCCCTCCCCCATTCCTTCTTTCTCTCTTCCTTTCAAAAACAAAACAGCCGCTACACGTTTGATACCATCTCTAGCTCATTTGCAGTTTGCCTTTTTGAAAGCACGAAAAGTTGAAACTCGCATTTCGCATTGTTCCTGTTACCCCTTGCACCATCTTTCTTCAACAGAGAGCATGTCTTTTTAAATTGCATTTGACATTGGGATTACAAAGCACGAGACACCAACTCGTCAGAGGCAGTACAACAGACTGCGATGTTTCTACTTTTTGGCCAACTCGATGACGATATGCTTGCTCGTCAACCTCGCCGTAGCCCCTGGATCCACGACGACGGTCTGCGTCCCATCAATGATCATCGCCGGTCCTTTGACCAAATCCCCCTTCTCCAGTCGATCCAACAAGAAGACGGGTACGTCGACCCTACCTTGGGATTCAAAGTAGACTGAAGCCATCTCGTCGCACTTGCTATTGCTACGATCCTCCCCCTCCCCCTTCCCCTTTCCAATCTCCTTGAACTCCACCGACCCCAATTCGTCCCAAACCGAAGGCCCCAACGAATCGAACGATTTACCGACCCCTCTAACTCGAACATCATCAACCGTGATCTTTGCATTCATACTGAAGCCAAATTCCTGCTCATAAGCCTGTGCGAAAGCTTTCGCGTAATCGTCGTCGTGCGCTGAAGGACGATGGATCATCAAAGCCGAATCGGTACCGTTGTACCGCATGTGGAGGTAAGGATGAATTTTGATCCTCTCGTTCGAGAAGCCTTGGTTCGAGAGTTCGCGATGCGCTTGTTGACCCAACTCCTTCAAGCGTGCTTCGAGTCGTTCACTCGCCCCTAGAGTGGCCCATTGTTCCGAACTGGGTTCTTGACGTTCGACGACGCGTTCGGCAAGTGCCATTCCGTAAGCGGAAAGGATGGACGAGAAGTGGTGGATTAGGATCGTCGAGATGCTGAGGGTCGAAGCGATCGCGCAGGCATGTTGTCCACCTGCGCCTCCGAAGCATGAGAGGACGTGTTTGGACGTGTCGTAGCCTCTCGCTTCGGTTAGGGATCGGATCGGTCGACACATGGTTTCGTTGGCGACTTTGATGAAGCTGTGAATCGACTCTTCATTCCGTCAGTTTAGGTACTTTGAAGGTGACTCGACCAAAACAGTCCATTAGCTCACCCCCACGCGACTTGATCCAACGACATCTCCTTGCCCGTCTCTCGGTTGATCTCCTCCCTCAACTTTTCCAACGCCTCAGTCGAAGCCTCGACGTCCAATCCCTCATCCTCCTTCTCCCCGAAGACCTTGGGAAAATGATTCGGCAACAACCTCCCTAGTACCAGATTCGCATCCGTAATGGCCGGTTTCCCACCCTTCCTATAGCAAGACGGTCCTGGATCACTACCCGCGGATTCAGGACCGGTGACGAAAAGTCCGTTCCGCCAGAACAACCTCGATCCTCCTCCCGCGGCGACGGTGTTGATGTTGAGTTGGGGGGATTGAATCGTCACTCCGGCGGTGGTCGTTTCAAAGACAGTTTCGTAAGTGCCATCGAAGCGGGTTACGTCTGTCGACGTTCCTCCCATATCGAGACCGATCACGGCTTTACCACCTTCTTGCCAAGACGTCAAAGCGAAACCGACGACCCCACCCGCCGGCCCCGAGAGGATCGATTTGAGACCCGAAAACCCTCGTACGTCGGTCAAACCTCCATCGGAACGCATGAATTCGACGCTCGTTGTTCGTGGTGATTCTTCCGGGGAGGTCGAGGTTGATTCTGAAGCGTTGGTCTGGTTCGTTTCCCGGAGCGAAGGTTCAAAGCCGGAGAAGAAGCCGTCAATGTATTTGAGGAGGACGGGGGTGAGGTAGGCGTCGACGGTGCAACTCGTTCCTCGGGCGACGATGCGAATCATGGGGAGGGACGCGGAGGAGAGGGAGATGTGTTCAAAGCCGATCGATTGGGCGATGGACTCGATCTGTCGTTCGTGATCTGTTGCGCCACTCTGTCCCTGGGTCAGGAACAGGGAAGCTAGTAGGTAGAGATGACTTGTGGGAGATGAACGCACCAGGATAGGTGAAGGAGTGCATCAACACAATCGCCAAGGACCGATAGCCTTCGTCGTAAAGTTTCTGTAGTTCGGCCTTGACGGCCTGCTCGTCGGGCTTCTTAAGGATCTGCACGGCTTCCCCACTCAAACCCTTGACGACCGACCCGGGTGGATGTTGCTCGTCGTCGTAGCCCCTTTCGACCTGTCCTTGCTCGTCAAAGCGTACGGCTCGATCGGCTCGTTTGGGGTCCGAGGTGTATCCGACCAAGGTAACTCGTTCGTCGACCTGTGGGTGAGGTTCGCACGAGGCTCAGCCAAGTCCGGCGAGTTGAGTTGGGGTGGGGTGCGCCCACAGAAAGGGCCATCATGCTCACCTCGATAACGGAAGAGTACAGGACGGAAGGTCGTTTGATGTCAAGATCCTGTTCAAGATGGCGCAGGTTGTGCGATGTCAGAACTACATGTAGGAGCCAAGGTGTGGCCGTACTGACGAATATTCTGGGTCCTAGTAGTACCGTACGGCGTTCGGGTGGGAACAAGTGGGGGGTGGGTTGGGTGCGATCAAGTGCGAGTCAGTGCCTTTCTTCAGTGGGGGATGTGTAAGATCCGAAGCACACGCACGACTCTGATTACCAATCTCCAACAGACTTCCAAAGCCCTGGGTGACGACGAGGGCATGTTTGGCCCCCTGTCGTTCGAGCAAAGCATTCGTCGCGACGGTCGTACTCAGTCGGATCGAGTCGATCTTGTCCACGGGCAGCAGCTCTTCCCTCGAGTAGGTGTGGCCCGTGGCCAGTTGGAGGATGCGCCGTACGCCCTCGCGGGGTGCGTCCGAGTAGTGGGTCGGGTCCGAGGAGAGCAGCTTGAGGATCACCTGCGTTCGTTCGGCGGAGGAGGACGGGGAAGAGGACGGGGAAGAGGACGGGGACGAGGACGGGGACGAGGTGGAGATCTGGGGCCATGAGGCGTGTACGTCGGTAAAGGTTCCCCCTCGGTCGACCGAGATCTTGATGCTTCGTTCTGGCAACTCGCGCATGTTGTTGGGTGGTGGGGGGGGGAATACGCAGCGGCAAGCGGGGTCATACGGTAATGATCGAATCCGACGTTGGGTGGGGGGCGGCCGAGGCAGCTGGTGTCGGCCGAAGCAATGCCGAAGCTTCAGCGCTTGAGCCCGCTGACGCTCGGACCCATTGACGACCAATCGTCGGGCTGGGGCGTCGCGCTCCTGCGGCTCACTCGCGCTTGAGCCCACTGACGCTCGGACCTATTGACGACCAATCGTGTCGGGCTGGGGCTTCGCACTCCTGCGCCTCCCGCCCTCGACTCGGCCAGTCGAACGAAGCGAGTCATGTCGAGCAACAAGCACTTTGCGTTCGCTCGCAAGCGCAACAACACACACAGCAAGAAGCGCAAGCTCGACGCAGTAGTAGCCACCCATACCGATCAAGCACCCACCGCAGCCGAGCCGAAGCCCGTGTCGACGAAACGAACCGAACGAGCCGCGAACCTCGCGTGGAAGTCGATCGCGCTTCCTTCCGAGTTTGGCTTCGATGAAGACGGCGGCCTGTTGGAAATCGATGAGGTCGAAGGGGTAGAGGTCGTGTATGGTGCAGCGGGCGTTCAGTTTCAGGTAGGCTCTTGTCTTGTGGATGGGCTGGTTGCCAAGCTGGGCTCTGGCCGCAGCTGACTCGCTTTCATGGTATATCGCTTCGCCGCATCGCAGGTCAAGGATGCTCTAACAGCCCCAGAACCCAAGAACAAAAAGACCAAGAACGACCATGTCGCATCCGTGGCAAAGGAACCTCTCTATGAATCGCCATTCCCGGATGAGCCACTCGAGCAACTCCCCACACTGGACACAGCAGTCAAACCTACTCCAGCTCCCAACGACAACAAGGCCAAACGAAAGGCCACGAATCGCACACAAAAAGCTGAACTGCAAGAACAACCAGAGGCCGATCGTGAGTACCGAGCTCACTCGTCGATTGAACCCCTATCCTCGGTCATGCGGACCGATCGTTGATTTTCTCTCTCTGCCTTTCACTGTGCCCCTCCAGCCCACGACATTCTCCCCGCATGGGCTCATCTTCCCCTGGCCCCTCCCCTCTATCGAGCTCTGGCTGAACTCAAATTCGAAAAGCCGACCGCGATTCAGGAGCGAGCGCTCAGTGTAGAGATTGGCGCGATGCCTTACGTTCAACCCCAAGACGAGCAGGAAGGCGACAACGACTCTTCAGAAGAGGAGAACGAGGGGGAAAGGATCGAGGGGGAAGAAGAGACGACCACATCAACGCCCTACATCTCCCCCTTTGCCGATGAGCCCCTCGACGAATCCGCCTCTTCCCCCAACACGACCGACCGGGACATCGTCGGCGTCGCCCAAACAGGATCAGGTAAAACCCTCGCCTACGGCCTCCCCATACTATCCCACATACTCCGCAGCCCACCCTCAACCTCGACAGAAGATAATCCGACCCGATTAGCGGCCTTGATCCTCACTCCTACGCGAGAATTGGCCCTCCAAGTTCGAGCGGCGATTAATGAAGTTGCCATAAGGACCAATCGACTTTTACCGGACGAGTTGCAGGACCCGAATTTGAATGCACCGAGGAAGAGGGAGAGGAGGCATCATATCAGTGTGGTCGCGTTGACGGGTGGGATGAGCGTCGAGAAACAAAAGAGGCAGCTGGCCAGGGGTGCCGACGTGCTTGTGGCTACGCCTGGTCGGTTGTGGGATATGATTGGAGAGGTGAGACAATTAAGATGTTCGAGGCTTTATCTACGGCGACATATGAGATGCTCACACGGGCTTCGCGTATCTCTCGACAGAACGACAGCTTGGCTCGAGCGATCAAGGGTATCAAGTTCCTCGTCATCGACGAAGCTGACCGCATGATCGAGAATGGCCACTTTGCCGAACTTGAAAACATCGTTCGCCTGACCCGACGCAAGCGACAAAGTCCCGAAGACGATCCCGAAGAAGACGAAGCCGGATTCATCGACGACTTTGCGATCTCGACGACCCATTCGCGCGTCGACTTGATCACCGCTCGAGAGGACATTCGCACGTTCGTCTTCTCCGCGACCATGTCCAAGGACTTGCAACAGAACCTCAAGAAACGACATCGCAAGTTTCGCCCCGGTCGACCTGAGGACGGCATGTCGAGTTTGGACGACTTGTTGCTCAAACTCGATTTCCGTGATCCCGACCCCGAGGTTATTGACCTGACGCCTGAACATGGTCTCGTCGAGACGCTCAAGGAATGCAAAGTCGAATGCCTTCTACCGGAGAAGGATGTGCACCTTTACCACTTCCTCTTGCGATACCCTGGTCGAACGATCGTCTTCCTCGCTTCGATCGATGGAGTCCGTCGACTTCACCCCTTGCTCGTTCTTCTGGGGTTGAACGTCGTTCAACTTCATTCGGGAATGCAACAACGTGCTCGACTAAAGGCCTTGGACCGCTTCAAGTCCGCGAAGAACGCCGTTCTCCTCGCGACCGACGTCGCGGCCCGTGGATTGGACATCCCCGCCGTCGCGCACGTCGTGCACTTCCAACTCCCTCGAACGGCCGACGTGTACGTTCATCGCTCCGGTCGGACCGCACGAGCGGGACAACAAGGTTTGGCGTTACAACTCGTCGCACCGGATGAGAAACAGGTGCAAAAATTGTTGATGGCTTCGTTGGGTAAGGGGACCGATTTACCCGGGTTGCCGATCGATTATTCGATCTACGATCAGTTGAAGAAGAGGATCGAAATGGCCAAGAAGATCGAGAACGCTCAGCATAAGGCGACGAAGAGTGCGCATGAGGATAATTGGTTGAAACAGGCGGCGGAGGCGATGGAATTGGATATCCCTTCCGATTTCGATTTTTCGGACGAGGAGGGGGATCCCGCGAATTCGAGGAAGAAGCAGGAGAGGACTCGAGGGGGGAGGAAGGGGAAGGGGCAACAATACGAACTCAAAATGTTGAAGGGGGAGTTGCAGAATATGTTGGATAAGCCGTTGATGATGAGAGGCATCTCGGCCAAGTATTTGACGACGAGGGCCACGGTAGGCTTGGTTGATCAACTCGTCGATGGGACCGGTCACGACAAAATCCTTGGATTCGATACCTCCACCGCTTTAGAGGACTTGAAGAACAAGAAGACGATCAAGAAGAAGAGCAATAAGGTTGCCGAAGAGTAAGTTTTCGATCTTCTCTCGTAGTTTGCTTTTATGGTAATAGTATGCCAGCAGAGTCGCACTTTGTAACACGAGAGAAATAACACAGAAGTGATGATGAAAGCAACAGCCATGAAATCACTGCGACGGAAGTAGAACGACGTGTGTATAGGTGATAATGAGACATGCAACAAAGGAACGAAAAGGGTAAAAGAATAAAAATAATCAAGCGTGTACAGAAGAAGGGGGATCCTTGTTGCTGAGTTGAGGTTGAGACGGAGTTCACCCAAGCGGAGCGAAAATCATATAGATTCGTCGTTGCGACGCGAGAGTGGAGGAGGTCATGTTCGACGAGGGACGAGGGAACCTTCGCAGATACCTCGGGCACGATGCCGGGCAAGGGCGTCTCCTCGAGCGAAACCTTTCCCACTGCGAGCAGAAAACAAGTACGAAGTGGTCAGCTCAATCCTTTGTCAAAATCCGAGGAAATCGAGTCGATGTACCAAGGGCAAGGGAAAGGCTTGTTGCCAGAATGGATACGCTCGTGTCGTCTCAAATCATGCTGTCGAACGAAAGAAGCCTCACAGTCCTCGTAGGGGCACACGAACGGCTTGTCCTCGAGGTGGGTTTGAATGTGACTCTCGATCGCATTCTTGCGAGGGAAGGTACGTTCGCACGAGTCCATCAGACAGAGATAGCGTTTGGATACCTTGACACCGTTATCATTAACGTGGGCGGGTACACTCTCGTACAGACTTTGGATGACCTCTTTGGGCAAAGATCCGGCTTGCCCATTGCCGCCCTTGGAGCTGTCGTCGTCATCATCGTCGTCGGATGCCGGTGTCTCGGAGCGGGAGAAGCGAGGGAGTTGTGGGATCGGAGGGGACGACAGGTGAAACGACGATTGATGTTGTTCTTGCGGCGAATTGAGCGACTTGGGCTTGGGGCCGGGTCGCATGCGGCGAGTGGACAAACACGGCGCAGAAGCGACGGTGCGCAGTCTCTTGTGCGGTGAAGGGGAAGTAGCTGCGGCGGCGATCCGAGTGGCTCGAGGTGTCACCTCGTCGCCGAACTCGTCCTCATCCTCGGATACGTCCCCGCGTCCTCGCTTTTCCGGTGTCGAATACCCCGTCGACGCTGCCGAGATGCGTTCGTACATGTCCTCCAACGACTCGGGATTGTTGACGTTGCTGTTGATCACGTTCGCTTCGTGGTACGGAGGGATGGACATGGTCGTGTCGACCGAGTTGATGTACTGGGCGTGCTGGTGGGCGAGTTGGGTTGTCTGCGCTTGTGATGGTGGTACGCTGTGGGCCCACATCATCGGGACGCCTTGACCCTGACTTTGGTATCGCGAAGGATAGGAGTACTTTGCTTGCTGGCCATAGACCGGTCCGGTCGAAAGCTGGCGCGAGTGCATCGGCGAACGCGGGCCGGGGCTGACCAGAGCGGGGTCCAGCGACTCGTGGCGGGTCGGAGCTCCTCCAGCATGATAGGTCGCGCATCGCTGTCGACTCGCCGATGGAGGCGCCATCGCCATCGGCAACGAGTAAGCGCTCTCCATCGAAGGTGCCGAGAGCATCGACGGTGCTTGCATCATCGAGGACGAGGACAGATGGCTCGGGCTCCCCCAGTTGTTCATATCAGGCGAAGCACCTGAGCGAGACGAGTTGGAAGGCGAAGAGAAGCCAGAGTCGTGCGCAAAGGAAGGCGTCGGCAGCGAGGCTTGGTAGTCCTGTCCATCGTTTTGCGGGAAGCCGTTCCCCATCCCGATGTTGCCGTCGGCGGAGAGCAAGTCGTTGGCGAACTGGTACGGGCTCTTGCGCACGTCGATCTCGTTGACAGAATCGACCGCAAGGCCGTAGCTGTACAGGTCGGAAAAGCTCAAGGGCATGATCGCTGGATCGGCGGACTGCGCGAGTGCCTCGTCGAGGGGCGAGTTGAAGGGAACGTTCGGGATCACAAAGCTGCTCGAGTGGGACGAGACGGGTGTCAAGGGTTCGCCACCGTACTGCTGCGCTTTGGCTGCGGGAGAAAGTGCCGAGCACGACTTCGCCTTGTTCAACGACTTGAGTGTGAGCTGCTTCCGTGGTCGTCGGCCTGTCGCTGGTGGTTGGGCTTTACCAGCGGGAGGTGGCGAACCAGGGAAGCTCGTCACTTTCGACTTGGATTTGGTTGGTGATGGTGCGGCAGCCGGTTCCGTTGCCTCTGCTGAGTCCTCTTGTGCAGACATTGTGGTCGGCTGGTACGCCGGGCCCATTCGCGATCTTGATCGAGCACCCTCGGTCACGACCGCCGTTTCAGGGTTGGCGTAATCGCCGAGCTCGAGATCGTTGCCGAGCCCAGGTATCCCAATGCCCATCCCGGTCATGCCCCCCATGTTGTCACTTCCCGTCGATACGGTCAAGTAGGACGAACTTCGTGCCGCCAGACTCGATGTGCGCGGTGCCAGATTCGTCAAGGGAGTGTGGTCATGGGTGAAGGATCCGCTCGGTACGGGCGAGTCGATCGCTATCGTCGTGGACGGATCGAGTCTCGGGTTGCCACCGATCAAAGGCGAGGTCAAGTATCCACCTTCTGAGCCGATCCCCATCAATTTGGTTTTCATTCGACCGTCTCGATCCATCGACTTGATTGGCACGAAGGGCGAGTTGAAAGGCGAATCGGGATCGTAGGCAGGGTAGCTCCGCGGAGACGCGCCCGAGCTGGGCCCACCAGACATGTGCGAGTAGTGCGTCGGGTACGAGGACGGGTCATGGCTCTGGTAGCTGTTGTGGTGCTGTTGCTGCTGCGGGTGATGCGGTTTCTGGTGGTGCTGGAAGCGAGGCGGCTGGTTGTTGTATTGCGTCGCACCACCGGTTAGATGAGCGTGGCCCGGAGCCGAGCGGTGATCGTAGCGTGGGGAGTCGACGTAATAGGCCATTGGACGGGCTCCTGCACGGGTCGAGCGGGCGCCGATGACGATGACGACGGCGACGCGAGTCAGTACCGATGCACACGAGGTACTAAGAGTGAGTACTAGGTGGTACACGCTACCACTCACCTCTATGTTCAAGAGTGAGCGATTAGGGCACACGTAGGATCGAGCCGAAAGATGGGCAGAGAGCACGCTCAGACCCTTTCTGCGGAGTCGCAGTCGCCGCCCAAAAGTTGAATGAAGAAGGGAGCTCGATGGGCCTGCAGGGGTGGTGCGAGCGCTCGGGGGATATGATGGGGGTCGGAGTCCGAGTCGAAGGGCTGGGGGGTCGCTGCTGACCGCAGTGAAACGAGACGATGTTCGAGGGGTGGTCGAAGGTACCCGATGATGATGTGGAAGAGTAAAGGACGAGTGTCAACGAGATGCTTATACGCAGGACGGGCGAAACGTTAAGCGGGACAGAGCAGAGCACCCGCCGGTGGTCGAGCTCCAGATTTAGGACGAAAATGGAAAGAGCGCCCTTCTGTCCAGTCCTCCCTGCTCCGCGAGGGCGTGCGCGCGTGCAGAGCGTAAATTAGCGAGCGAGCTCGAGTCGACGTGATTGCTTTCATATGGGCGACGTATTACAGTGGGCTGTGGAACCGTCTGCAACCTATCGTCTTGTCCATTCTACGCCCCGGTAATAATGCTAAGGTCACCGCTGTAATGAATGTTCTTTTCGTGCGGGACACGTCGGCCAGGTATAGATTGCAAATTCGACCCTCGATTTTCAACTCGGTCGTGTCTACGGTTTCGAAGCAAGGCCCGGAGCTGGGACGATTTCCCAACATACGTGGGAACTACGAACTCCCGGACTCTTATAAGGGGCTAGAAAGAGGTCTGCAAATTGCGCAATTCGCTAATGAGCAGGATTTGCCTTACTGGCCGACCGCCCGCGGAAACCTTGTTATCGACCTCGGCCAGAAGGGAGGGTTTTTTAGGCTGGCTAGGGTTGTACGTCGGTCCAGGCTCCAGCTAGCACGGACCATGACAAGACTCATCGGTGGTGCGAATGTGAGCGTGGGGTCGCGACGCCTGGGTGGAAGAGTCTTTGCCGCTTGGGCCCATTTGGGATTCTGTTGAACACAAAGTCAAAGATTGCGCCTTCAATGTCACGTCCCATGGCCAGGGGCTCCTCTCCCTCGCGGGTTCGGATCTGCCTGATTAGTAGGTAACCTGTCCGGAAATTCGAGAGAATTATTAGCTTATTGACCCACCTTTGTAAGAGCGCCGAGCAAATCTCCTTTACAGATCCCGAACTACAAGCTTGCTGAGGCGCGCCAGAGTTGGAGCAAGAGTCGAGGCTCTCTGATGAACCTTCCCGATCCAGCGTCGTTGACGGAGAATCTAAATGAGGCCAGAACGCTCCGGCGCCTTGGACGAGGGGGGATCTAGAATTTCCATGAGAATCGGCTTAAACTTCTTCTTCACCGTGCCGGTTCGGCTTGTGTAAACCAAAGCCGGTGGTCGGGTTTTAGGCTCTTTCCGATCGTCGATCGGCACATCATTCTTTTGTATCAAGCCTGATTAGATTTCACATCTACCAATCTTTCTTGAAAACGGGGGTTGGATTTATGTAAAGAGCCACTATCTCCATGCAGCCCCCACACTCCTAAAACCACCAAAAGTGTGATTCCAATCATGTGAGCACCAATCACCCTTCCTATTCCAAACTGGCGGTCGTGGAGCTGGACCGAGCGGTCGGTCGACGAGCAATCGGCTCACTGAAAGCGCAGCAGCGGTCGATCTTTGACAGCGACCCGAGCAGGGTTTCAAGAGGCCCTAGCGCAATCACCCTCGAGGTCCCACGATCCCATGAGTCTGAGGGACCTAGTTGACAGGGAAACCCAACTTCGGTGATTTGAAACATCGAAAGCTGAGACCAGCAGAAGAAGCTATCTCGCTCGGTCAAAGGTTACTTGAAGACTCTTGCTTGCCTCACAAGAGAGCGTCAGCCCGCGCATTCGCTCGGCGCTAGGAAGTCGAGCCTTCGATTAAGTGTGCGATCGACTCTACAAATGTCTCCTTCTCTTCCCTCTCTCAAACGAAGCGATGGGTCGATAGAGCACCTTCTTCTTTTCTTGGGGTCGGATGTCATCGCAGCACCAACAGTTCCCACGCTGGCCTCTGATGGGCTTTATGAGACTTGAGACATGGTACTTGCAAGGCGCCCGCGCAATCCGGGTTAAGGTCCCCTAATGCCCGAGATGCGCGCTTGCATTACACCCCTTTGGCGATCAGACCGGACCCCCGGGCCACTGCGTGGCATGACGCACCACGACGGTTCGGCAGTTGGAGAGCTAGAGTACACCGAGGTCTCCGGGTGTCTTCGTTTTGCAATCATCATTTCAAAACAATGTAATAAGAATACAAGAGGTGGGCCCCTAACTCACCGATTGTCCACCCGTCGCATCACCTCAACGCCAGATCTAGCGAGCTCCACCACCACCGCCTCCTCGATTCCCATAGCCATTATCCCTCGGTGGGGCATTATTGAACCCTCGTGCATTTCCCCTATCGTAGCCCAACCCTGTTTCACGATTTTGGTAGCCTGTTCGAGGTGGCCCATTGCCATAACGATCGTTTCCACCATCTCGAGGTCCTCCCAGTCCACCTCCTCCTCCACCCCCTTGTTGCAGTGCCAAACGAGAAGGATGGATGAACGATCCACCTCCACCACCTCCTACTGCTCCGCCATCCTTGCTTCGGTCAGGCGAAGGGGAACGCCTCTTTGTCGGGGGAGGCGATCGGGAATCGTCCCTTCCTCGACGCGGCGGTGGTGGCGACCCTCGTCGACGAGGCGGTGATCGCGAGTCATCGCGGTACCGCGATTGGGGAGGGGGCGACCTCGAATCGTAGCGACGACGAGGGGGAGGGGTCACCGAACGTGTGCGGGAACGAGAACGGGAACGAGAAACGGAACGAAAACGACGTCGAGGTGCGTTCGCGCTCTTGCCGTCCCAACGAACGGGGGAACGGGAAGGAGAACGGGACCTCGAAGAGTAGGACCGAGATCTTGAACGACCTTTCCTGGCTCCACCGCGACGACGCGAGTCATAAGAGGACGAGGACAGAGATGAGGAGGAGAGGGACGATTCGGACGAAGAGGTCGTGTCCGAGTCGGACGAGTCTTCAGCCTCCATCGCGCGACGCTGCTCGAGCATGATCTGCGGCGCTCGCTTGAGGTGCTCGCGCATCTCTTCGGTGACGGCACCCAAGCCGATTGAGGTGAAAAAGTTGATCGAGAAACGCGTGTTTTTGGGGTTGTCGATGGGGAAGATGTGCGTGAGGTAGGGTTGCATCGATTCCTCGGCGAGGCGCTCCTTCAGCTTCTTCAATCCCATCCCTTCCGTCACCTCCTGGAACATGATCTTGACAAAGATACGCGACGAGCTCGTCGTATCGTCCTCGTTCATCCTGATGTGTTCCAAGACGGACCACGCGATCGCATCCGTCGCCAGCAGATGCCCAAAGAAGCGCGCAATGTTGCGCAGTCGGTTCGTCTCGTAGCGATGGATCGTGTCGTAGTAGGTCTGGAAGCATTGCTCGTACGCCTCAGTCCACATACGATTCAGCTTGGCGAAGCGCTCTCCCATCAAACCGTAAAACTTGCTGTAGGTGCGTTCCTGCGAGCAGCACTCGATAATCATGTTGCACATCTCGCCGGCCTGGTGATCGGGTAGGTGGATCCTCAACAGCTTGTGCACGGCTTCCTCAAAGTCGAGCGCGGACATGATCGTGAGGTAGATCGTGCGGCGCAAGTTGACGAGATTGACGCCAGTTTGATCATGCACGTCGACTGTTCCATCGGCCTTGATCCCATCGTCGGGCTCGTCTTCGCTGCCCTCCTCGTCACTGTCTTCGGTATCGCCATCCTCGGCCGACTCGTCCTCGTCCTCCGAGTCGCCCAGAATATCGCGCTTCATTTCGGCATACATGACCTCATTCTCCTCATAGTTGGGATCAAACTTGAACACGTTCAGCATCTCGTGGACCTTGATATCGGCGTCGTCGAGTTCAATGTTGTGCACGATGAGATCGTCCTCCTCGACCAGATCGAGGCCCTCGCCGATTTTGGGATGTTGTTCGAACTTGTCGCGACGGACCTGGAATAGGACCTCGACCATGTATTGCACGCGCTTCGAAATGCTGCTCTCGTTTAGAATCTTGCGGAACTCGTCAAAGATCTGGTTCGTCGCGCGGGCCGACGAGTCGCTGAGGGTCGCACCGACCTCGCGCATGAAGGTGACGGCGATCTCGACCGAGTCGTCGGTCGGGTCCGTGAGCAAGGTGAAGAACATTTCGAGGGCCAATGCCTCCCATACGACCGAGTGGTTGACAAGATGGGCGATGAACATGGTCGTCGCGACGAGGGTCGCCTAGGACAGAGAAAGAGAGAGCACGGGAGGGGGGTCAGCTTGGGTGCGTCACAAGGGGTGCGGGCCCTCAGTGTTGCTTCTGGAGACCGACCTTGTCATTACGCTTGAGACTGCGCTTGAACTGGTGGATCAGTCGGTGCACCAGTAGTTCGCCGACCTGGGGCAGCTTGCTGTTGATGACGGAGACGAGCGAGGCAAAGACGGGGGTGAAGGGCAAGGACGACGCCTGGGCGCGCATGATGGAACGAGCAAACAGACCTCGACCACGTATCAGGTTCTCGCCAAAGATCTAATGAACGTCAAAGGAAGATAGATCAGGGTCTGCTCGAGTGCATTCTCGCCCACAAGAGGAAAAGAGATCGCGTGACATCACGCTCGGAGGAGGAAAGACCGAGTGAGCGAACTTACCGTCGGTACGATGAGCTTGATGTTGGAGGCGGTAACCTTGTTGATGAGGCCGTTGAGGGACTTTCTCAGTGCCTCCCAGGTGAGGCGTTGGTACTCGGCCGAAGAGGCGTCCTTCTCGGCTTGTTGGGCGAGCATGGCCCTCAGTCGGTGCGGCGGGATGTAGGCTCCCCCGCCCTTGGTCGAGGCCATTTGCTTCATCTCTTGTACGGGGTCGACTCGGTTCACGACAGCGTGTTCTGTGGCACGTTTGAGTTCGGCGTCGGCGAGGTCGAGGGCCATCTGTCGCTCGCGTTCTCGTCGTCGCACGGGGTCGCGGTCGTGAATGAAGGGCATCTCGATCGTCGAGGCCAGCGCGTCGAGAGCCGGGGGTGATGCATCTCGTTGTCTTCTTCGGTGAGAGGGCGGGGGAGGTGATCGAGAGGCGTCGGTCCTAAGAGAAGGGTGAGCAACAGAGGGTCCGCGTCACGGGTCAGTGTACGGAGCGAGCGAGGATGGGACGACAGACGAACCTCTTGCGCTTGGCGGGTACATCGACCGGCTCCTGGGGTGAGGCAGGATGCGGAGACGGACTAGGACGATCCGTTGGCGAGGGTGAGCGACTCATCGTCGTCGTTTTGAGGGTTGGGGGATCGTGGGGTTCGGACGGCGAGCGGCGTCGAGTCGTTGTGCGGGTCGTCGCTGCTGAGGCTGGCTGAGAATGAGAATGATAATGAGAATTTGAATTCCCGTTCGTCTACAAAGAGACGACTTTTACCCTTATCGGGCGCGGCTGGGTGCGCCTGACCGTAAGCACAAAGCGCGCCGTCGACGCGCACGGGAAACCGAAAGAGTATTCACTCGCTAAATAATAACTAGTGCTCAGTTTATTCCTTTTGGCATTTTATTTTCTTTTGGCAAAGCAATAAATAAAAAACTAAAGCCAAAAAAAAAAAAAAAAAAAAAAAAAAAAAAAAAAAGACTAAACATACAGAATAATTATTCGCCCAGGTTTCCGAAAGCTGGGCGCCATCTTAACAACAATTAGTTACTTTTACCCATAAAAGAATTTATAAGAAGAAGAGTAGAATTATCTATAAGAATATACATTATAAACCGGTTTTCGTTGCACAGCACCAGTTAAAGATAAGAACTCTCCTACTCAATTAATAGTTAGAGGTGTAGACATATTTCCTAGAATAAATAAGAATAAAATTAAAGAGAAAATAGGCATATACTGAATTAGACCACGGTAATATCTGATTTGTCTTGTATAATATCGATTGTATAGAACACCACCCAGACAGTAGAATAGGGCAGGACTAACAAACCCATGACCAATAGATAATAAAATTGCTCCCTCAATACGGACCCTTGATCGTTTGCGCTTTCCCGCTGTTTCCCGGCTCGCTCGAACCACTCTCCCGTCCTGTCACACCACTCGATCGGGCTCCTGCCGTCGCTTCCAAAGCGATGATCGCCTTCCTCCTGAGGCAAGTACTCCCGACCTGGTCCACTTCGTCAGCGCAGACCCCAAGCTGACCTCATCTCCTCCACGGCACCTCCACCCACATCTCCGTGCCATCGATCGACTGCGCGCCTATCCAGCTCGGTCTTTCTGGTGTGGTACGTGGCCCTGTGGATCCTCGGATTCATTGGACTCTACGTCGCGTGAGCACATCTGCGCTTCATCCTCGCCCCTTCTCCAGTACTGACCCTCCTGCCTCCGAGCTCATTCAGCAAGACACGCTATGATGCATCCTCGCTCGCACCCCACCCGCACCCCACCAACGAGTCGACCAAGTTCAACCCAAACGACCCGAACTCGCACCAAACACGTTCCTCGCCCAGCCCCCGCGGCGTGTCGATCCTCCGTCCGCTCCGAGGTCTCGACACGAACCTCTACTCGAACCTCGAATCCTCCTTCCTCCAAGTCGCCTCGTCGCCGTTCGAGATCATCTTCTCCGTCGCTTCCCAACACGACCAATCCATCGTGATCGTACGAGCACTGCAAGCCAGATACCCCCACGTCAAGTCCTCGCTCATCATCGGCGAACAGATCGTCGGCGTCAACCCCAAGATCAACAACCTCATCTCGTCCTATCGAGCAGCCGCATACGACATCCTCTGGGTCATCGACTCGAACGTGCTCACCTCGATCCACACCCTCCAAAATTCCGTGCACCAACTCCACTCCCGTGGCGCTCAAGGTCGCGAGATCGGCCTCGTCCATCACTTGCCCTTTGCGATTTACCCCGATCAAAACCTCGGTTCACGCGTCGAACAAGTTTTTCTCTGTTCGACCCACGCCAAGATGTACCTCGCGATCAACTACCTCTCCGTCGCTTCCTGCGTCACCGGAAAATCGTGCCTCTACCGCAAATCCCATCTCGACCAAGCCGCGGCGAAGAAACGGGCCGATCCGAAAAAGGGCCTCGTACTCGCCGAAGGGGAAGGCGGCTTGGCTGCGTTCGGCAAATACCTAGGCGAGGACAACATGATCGGCGAGGCGTTGTGGCAAGAGTTGGGCTTGAGACATGCGATGGGGGGTGATATCGCTGGGAACGCGGTCGGGTCCATGACGTTGGGATCGTACCTTCGGAGAAGGGTGAGGTGGATTCGCGTGAGGAAATACATGGTGGTGTGAGTCATCGCTTCGTCGGGGCAGAGCCCGTCTCTGAGCTGTACTAAAAACCCTTTCCCTTTCCCCCCTCCCTCAGAGCCTCCACCTTGATCGAACCCTTGACCGAATGCCTCCTATTGTCCATCCTCGCCGCCCTAGCCCTCCCCTACCTAATTCCTTCCCTTTCGGCATTCCTCATCATACCCCTCCACATCACTCTCTGGTACACCCTCGACATCCTCATCTACAACGCCCTTTCACGATCCTCCCCCGCCGCTTCGACCAGGGTCGCTTCCAATGGACCGGAACATGATGGACCGGGTGGGATCGCTTGGTTCAAAGCATGGTGGGTACGAGAAGCCTTAGCTTTCCCCCTTTGGGCTTTCGCGATGTTGGGGAATGAAGTTGGGTGGAGGGACGATGGCAAGGTCTATCGTGTGAGGAGGGATGGGAGTGTGGATTTGGTGAGGGACGGGGAAGAGTCGCAGCAGTGGGTTGAAAGGGGTTGGTCGTGGGTGAGTAACAGGTGGGGCGGGAAGAAGTATGCGACGCTGCCGGCGAGTGACGAGGAAAGTACATAGATTTGGGGAGGGGTTGTTCTAGCTCTGGACTGTCGGATAAATTATTAGGCTACGCCCCCAATAGGGGGCTTCATGCAAATTCGAGTTTGGTGGTGATGAACGCTCGACTTGCGAGTCAGCGTGAGCAGGGGATAATAGATACACGGTCTTACAACAATATGGCATGTAAATCCTCTACGAACTCGAATCCCTTCCTCCCTGGCTACCCAATCTCCATCCTATCTTCCCCCCCAGCAAGCGTCGCCGTAGGTTCCTCGCCCTCTCCAACGACTCCACTCGTAGCCGCTTCAGCAAGCGGTATTGCTTCCCCACTCGTCGCTTCAGCCAACGTAGGGTTCGTAGGTAAAGGTTCAGGATTGGCAGCGACGTCCGTAGCGGCGACAGCGGCGGCTTCTTCGTCCGAACGACGTTTCTCCATTTCGGCGACCGCTTTGGAATGCGCAGCGCGTTTGCCGTCCCGGTCCGCTGTGAGCTTCTTGATCGTGTCCTCGAAGCGTTTCTAGCATACGTAAAAGAGAACGAGGAAGTCAGTCTCACGCATCTCGGTACGGGATGTTTCACCGCATTGAGACATTGACTGACCTTGAAGATCGGATTCGCGGCCGTGCTAAGCTTGTTCTCCGAATCCGTAATCTTGCTCTCCAAATCCTTGATTTCCTCCAACAGCAACTTGATCCTTTTCTTTTGTTCAATCACCTCCGGATCGATCGCCTGTTCCTCATCGTCATCGTCGTCCGAACTACCACCGCCGAACAAACCGCCGGCGTCATCGGAATCGGAATCATCGTCTTCGGAGGAAGAGCGATCGATCGCTTCCATGCCTTTGTTGATCTCGTTCGCAAGGTCGGAATCATAGCCTGATCCAGCGCCGGCTTCATCGGCGTCGTCGTCATCGCGATCGCCATCGTCCATGCCTTCGTCGTCGTCTCCCGCAATGGACGAGGCACTGCCTTCTCGTCGTGGGGTTGGAGCACCTATCGACGACCCAACACCACCTCGATCGTCGTCATTGACGTTGTCGTATTCGTCCTCGGAGACGACGTCATGATCCAGTAATTCTACGCGGCGTGGTGAGGCCAGCACGTCAGACTAGGATTCTCAGCGCATCGTCATTTTGGGACGACAAGAATTACCATACTGGACCTGCTCAGCGGCTTGATCTTTTTCGAGAAGTTTCTCTACAGCGCTTTCCACGATCTCGATCGTCTGTTGTGGTGCAGCAGGGAGAACGATCAGTTGAGCTCGCGGCACCTCGAGGGGAAGGATCCATCCGAGCCCGAGCCCGAGCCCGAGCGGGCGCCTTCACGACGGTCACTTACCCTCTTGTTGATTCTTTTACGAAACCGACGTTTCCTGACGTGCTTGAGCGGTGGTGTGATACCATGAGGGTACGAAAAGTCCTCGATATTGAACGCCTCTTTGGTCACGTCGGCCTCATCCTGGATCTCGTCCTCGTCGACAAGTAACATCTGGCATACGTCCGCGATCTTGACCGTACCACCACCGGATCCGGTCAATCTTTGACTCTCCAACAGAGTCGGTAAATCGAAGAGTTTGGACGAATAGGATTTGCCCTTGAGATGAAAGACGGCGCGTCTCGAGTCCTTGAACTTGAACCACACGTCTTTGGGGTTTACCGTTCGAGCTTCGACCATCTCCCTCAACTGAGGAGCAAGATCCTTGGGCAACCTTAGGAGGAACTGTTCCTCCACTGCTAGAGGCACTTCCGGGTCCGAATCGAGTTCACGATCCCATCCTATTCCCGTCGCATCGTGGTTGACCGCGCCAGGTCGAGTCTCCTTCGTCGTCGCCGTTCCTGAGCCTAATGCACTTCCAGCTCCTTCCTGGTTCATCTTCAACTTAATTTTGGGTGCACTCGAGCGGGGCGTGTATTCAAACTCATCGTCCGAGCCCGCCAAGGCTTTGGACGTTTTGTGTCGTTGACGACGAGGTCGGGAAGCCGCCATGGTCGGTGGTGCGGTTGGGGGAAGCGAAGTTGAAGCTGAGGTGTAGTAGGCGCCTCCATCGTCCATCTTGGGCGAATGGGAAGTGCCAATCTTGCCAGAAGATTACGCGATCGACTGGCTCGATCCTAGTAGCGACACGAAGGCGAGAGAGAGAAGGAGCGACGGCTGACTTGATTTGACACTCGGGCTCGGATTTCGTCAAGTGTCCGAGCGGCCGCCAGCTCTCACTGCAAACAGCGGCATTTTTAACTCACGGACAAAAATCGCTCCAGACGAGCACCCTCCTGCGAGTTGGGGTCGAACATTACAAAGAAAACGCGCACTTTTTCAACTGTTGCCTTCTTCGCCTCTGCTCGGTCTGAGAATGATCGCCGGACGTCGGACGCCGGCCCGCCAAAGGAGGGAAAGAGGTCCGTGCGCCATCGGACGCGCAAATGGAATCGCAAAAGTAACGACGCGCCGGGGATCACACTTTCGGCGCGTATACAGGCATCTCTTCGCCTGGCTGCTTGCTGCCTCTCGCCTATCCAACACATAGCAGTCATGGCGACAGCCTTACCCGTCGTCGACTTGGGTCTCGACTAGTCAGCCTTTTCTGGACCTAGATGACTAGACTTGGGGAACTCGAGAAGACACTGAGACGCACTTCTCCCCCCCACAGCGACGAAGATCTTGAACGAATCCGCACTTTCTTGACCAAATTCGAGGTTACTCGTCCGGCGCGTCAAACCGAGCGAGATGAGGACGACGAGACCGAGATGGAGGACGAGGATGACGAGATCACACCCGATGATGTACCCGGCGTGCTCAAGTACCGTCAACAACTGGTCAGTACATGCATCTTTCCGCATTTCCTCGCCGTGTCACCCGCGATCTCGCGCCCCCGGGGGCGCGCACGCGTCGACGCGTCGCTCGCCCCTGCGCAAGGGGTGTGACTGCTCGCTGACCTGAAATACCGGTCTCGGCCGCGCACGAATGGCACCATTCTGACCCATGTGCCTTCCTCGCTCGTTCACAGCAACGTGTTGCCAACCGGGAACAAGAACGCCTCGTCATCGACCTCGAGGACCTGAATCAGGTTAGTGTGATGCACCGTGCAGAGACGCGACAAGCACCACGACATCGGGCCCGTGCTGATACCTTTATCCATATTCTTCTCCTTCAAAAGGACCTCACAAATGGTCAACCTCTCGTCGACCTCATCAAAGCCAACACGCAGCGATACGTCAAGCTCTTCTCTCAGGCCGTCGACGAGGAGCTGCCCGCACCGACCGAGGACATCCGCGACAAGGCCGACATCCTCGACGTGATCCAGTTCCAGCGCATGTCCAAGAACGACGAGAACGAACAGGATGGCGTCAACATCTTCCCGGCGAACCTCTTGCGACGGTACAACCTCTACTTCCGCCCCTTGGCCTCCGACGTGCCTCTCGCTGTGCGCGAGGTGCGCGGTTCCCACCTCGGCAAACTCATCACCGTCCGAGGCATCGTCACGCGTGTCTCCGAAGTCAAGCCCTTGCTCCAGGTCAACGCGTACACGTGCGACTCGTGCGGTGCCGAGATCTTCCAGGACATCGACAAGCGCAAAATTACGCCCTTGACCGAGTGCATTTCCGAAATTTGCAAGCTCAACAACGCCAAGGGGCAGCTACATATGCAGACGCGCGCGTGCAAGTTCACCCCTTTTCAAGAGTGCAAGATACAAGAGATGACGGATCAGGTCCCCGTCGGTCACATCCCTCGCTCTATGACGATCCATCTTTACGGCAACCAAACCCGTCTCGTCTCGCCTGGTGACGTTGTACACATTGGCGGTGTATTTTTGCCGATCCCGTACGAGGGGTTCAAGGCGTTGAAACTCGGTCTATTGACGGACTCGTACCTCGAAGCACATCACATCCATCAGCTCAAGAAGCAGTACGAGTCGATGAAGTTGACGCCCAAGATTTACGACGAGATCGCCGAGCTCAAGCGTGACCCGGCGCTCTACTCGAAGCTCGCATCGAGTATCGCGCCCGAAATCTTCGGTCACGAGGACGTCAAGAAGGCGTTGCTCTTGCTGCTCGTCGGTGGTGTGACCAAGTCGATGGGCGATGGAATGAGGATCAGGGGTGATCTCAACGTATGCCTCATGGGCGACCCGGGTGTGGCCAAGTCGCAGTTGCTCAAGTACATCTCCAAAGTTGCGCCCCGAGGTGTCTACACAACAGGTCGCGGATCGTCTGGGGTTGGATTGACCGCGGCCGTGATGCGTGATCCGGTAACAGACGAGTTTGTGCTGGGTGAGTCGAGAAATCGTTCTTCAGTAGTAGTACCTGCGACTGGGAGCTGAATGGGAATTGACTTCTCCTTTCACAGAGGGTGGTGCTCTTGTCTTGGCCGATAACGGTATCGCATGCATCGACGAATTCGACAAAATGGACGAGTCGGACCGAACCGCGATTCACGAAGTGATGGAACAGCAGACCATCTCCATTTCCAAAGCCGGTATCACCACGACGCTCAACGCGCGCACGTCGATCCTCGCCGCGGCGAACCCTCTCTACGGGCGTTACAACCCGAAGATCTCGCCCGTGGACAATATTAACCTCCCCGCCGCGCTCTTGTCCCGTTTCGATCTCTTGTTCCTCATCCTCGATACCCCTTCGCGTGACGATGATCAGAGGCTGGCTGAGCACGTCACTTATGTCCATATGCATTCGGAGCACCCCCCGTTGCAACACACCCCGATCTCGCCCGTTTTGATGCGACACTACATCGCGCTCGTACGACAAAAGCGTCCGACCGTACCTCGGGATGTGTCGAATTACGTCGTGCAGGCCTACGTCTTGTTGAGGAAAGAGACCAAAGCGGCCGAGGATCGCAACCAGTTCTTCACCTACACCTCGGCGCGTACCTTGTTGGGTGTCTTGCGCTTATCGCAAGCGTTGGCTCGACTGAGGTTCGCCGACGCGGTCGAGACGGCCGATGTCGACGAGGCGTTAAGGTTGATGGAATGCTCCAAGGCATCCTTGCACGATCACGAGAACAGGGATCGCGACGTAGACCAAACGACGACGAGTAAGATCTTCACCCTCATCAAAACGATGGCTGCTGCGGGACAAGCTCGTGTACGTGGTGCTGGTCGGAGTGGTCGATTGGGTCGGGGACCACCCAGGATGGAAGTCGATGGGGATGATGAACAAGGTGTGGAGGCGGATGGGTTCAATCCCGAGTTGAACATGAGGGAAGTCAGGGAACGTGTCATTGCCAAAGGCTTCACCGAGGATCAATTCAAGGATTGCCTCGATACGTACGCCGAGGTCGGCGTGTGGCAACTGGAGGCCAATGAGACCATCCTCAAGTTCCTGGGCGGCGATGATTAGATGTTTGGACGCGTGGGGACTGTATTCTTGTTGAGAGTGTGTTATCTTTCATTTGGGGGACCTTGTACAATCTTCCTTGTATCTTGTACTGCGGAAAAAGACGCAAAAGATGTTTCCTTCCACAGTTTGTTCCGGTGCTTCGGCTGGCCAAAAGCGTGTCGAATCATATCGTTAGGCGTTACGATGCATTATAAATCCAATTGATACATATGATATCCTCTTGTCTACTCTTCCCGCATACATCCACCAGGAAATAACCATCGATACTTGTTCGGTTTCTTCCTCAACAACCGCGGCAGCTGATCATCGTCGATTGACCGGCTCGGCACCAATTTCCATTTGGACGCCATCTCGCGCCATGTATAAGCCTCGGGCAACATCGCAAACATGTCCAAACCGTCGCAGATGGTTTTCTGAATACGTTCGGGGCGGAGGAGGGCAGTCGGCCGACTGCCCAGACGGTCGGTGTGCGAATAGCCTGTGTTTAGGCGATTCACATGCGAACAAGATCAGCATATCAGCATCTTACGACCCCTGGAGGTAACCAACACGATTGACACCAAAAACTGACCTTTGGCCTTGGTAATGAATTCCTCGATCTTCTCAAAGCACCAACTGCAATGCCACCCGCTATCGGCCAAGATGTTTTCGCTCACTTTACCGTGACGATAGTATTCTGCGGCCCCTTCGCCTCGATCGGGCCAATGCGTCGCATGGGCCCTCCAACTGCTCACACCTTTCATGATCCCTCCCGCTTCGAATTCGAACGAGTAGAGATAATCTTTTAGACCTAAGTGCAGGGGGAAGGGGAAACGACAAGATTGGAGGAGTTTTGCCGTCGGTCGGGAAACGAGTTCGTCCACGTCCGAGAAGAGGAGCACGGGTCCCATGGCGATATCGGAGTCCTTTTCGCCTTGGATTCGTGGAGGCATGTATTCCTTGATGAAGGTCGTCATCGCGCGACGTACTTCGATCTCTTGGGTGAACGGATCCTCCCCCTCGGCCAGGATCCGGCCGTCGATGGAACGGTAGTGAATCTTGTCGAGGAAAGGGGCGAAATCCGGATTGGTCTTGAGTGCGGTGGACATAATCAGGGGTTTAGGTATGCCTGTGAAGGTGTGTGCTGATTCGATGATGAAGAACTTGGTTACAATCGGGTCGAGCTCGGTGAGTCGGATGAGGAGCATCGGCAGCTCGGTCGAGAGGATCGACTGGTTGAAGAGCGAGCAATTGTCGGAGGCGGGAGTGTGATGGCGGGGAATGTAGAGCGTCAGCATACCGTTCGTTTCTGGATCTGTATTGTCCTTCTTCCCGGTCGGTTGAGGTGGTGCGCGAGTGCTCGCAGCCTCCATCTGGGACTCGTGACGCGACCCCGACTGGCTGAACGTGTCCTGACTGCCACCCACCGCGGGATGTCGATCACGTCTTCGACAGAAGGAAGAAGAACTCACCGCATCCCACACCTCTACCGCCTTGAGTCTCTCCTCCCATCCATACTCGCGACAAACGCTCCGAAGGTCCGCGCCCTCGGGCAAGTCCAGCAACCGACTGTGGATGTGTAGCCGAGGTCGCTGATCGGTGTCCCACAACGGTCGCGACGCGTAACTGATCAGATTGCGGGGTAGTCGAGGCACGAGTAGAATGTAGTAGACCGTGAACATGCAGAGGAAGCCGGTGCATAGGAGCAAATAGCGATTTATTCGATTCATGGTTGGTCGGCACGGAGTGGGCCTCGAGTGGGCCACGAGTGCACGAGTGGAAAGGCGATGCGGACTCCCTTCGTGGTTGTAATACCCGACGCCGAGTCGTGTCGCGAGTCACGACTGACGACTCACCACGTGTGCCAAGGCCTGGGGTTTAATTTGGACTAGAACGGAAGCAAACTGAGGCGCTCGGCATCCATGAAACCTTTTCGGCAGAAACCAACCACTGCAGACATGGCTTCTCGGGACACGGCTATTGAGAACGGTCTTCTCTTATCCAGCGATAAGCATAGCCTTTTGTTCCGATCTCCTGAAATTCGGATCCGCGGGAAACGGAGTGGTGCCTGCTGGGCGCGCAACCGGCCGAAATAATACCGGCGCCGATGTTTTGCTGGCCAGAGCCGAGACTCGGAAATAGCGATTATGTTTGCGTCGTCGAGGGCAGGAACACGAAACCCCATGGAAAAAAAGTGCTTATATAGTTTTTTTGGATGGCGTAGCCGGTTGGGGGCGATTCAGCCGTCGAAAATGTATGACGTGCAAAACCACAGTGGGCATCCGTGTCGTGCGCGCGCCTTGCACTCGTTTCCCCTTCCTTCCCTTTCGACCTTCAGGCATAGCAGACTCTCGAACCACTTCCAGCCTCAACAGCTTCGTTAACTCCCACCCCATTCCAACATGTTGAAGCTGTACGACCTCGTTCCCACCCATGAGCGCGGCCCCTTCTTCTCCCCCTTCGCAACCAAAGCTCGTCTCGCACTCGCTTCGAAAGGGATCCAATTCAAAGTCGTCCCTGTCACGTACAAGGAGTTGCAGACGGTTTGGAAGGAAGAGTTCAAGATCAAGATGCCGACGGGTGGGTTTGTGGCTCTGTAGTCGGGGTGGTCGCTGGCAGAAGAGCGCAGGTTGACGGTCACCGTTACTTTGATTCGCCGGCGCGGGTGGGACCCCACACTCGGATGATCCTCCGTGCACGCTGCAGTTCCCTTCATTCAGAGAGAGGATGGATCGTACCTCATCGATTCGGACAAGATATCCCAGTAGGGGTCATTTCGTGTTCTTTCTACCACCCTCACATGGGCTTTATGAGACTGATATCCCCGAGTCGGAACTGTCTCCTATCTCCCGGACAGTTGGGCCGATCAGGCGTACCCGACGGGACCTTCGATCTTCCTCCCCACTCAAGCTTCGGACCAAGTTGATTTTCAGTCGGAAGAATACAAGCAAGCCGCTGCGAAGGACATCAGCCAGTGTACGCTCCCATCAAATTCTTTTGACCCCTTTCTTCGCCCTCGGATTCCTGACTTTAGTTGGATCCCGTACCTATGCAGATTTTGACAAGTGGCTCGTAGGCGCGGTATACCTTCCGCGCTTTGCTCCGACGTTTGATGAATGGGTACGAGCTCCCTCCTTCTAGACTTTCTGCAGCTCAGGCTGACAAGCGTCGTTCTGGCTTCCCTTACCAGACCCGAGCCTACTGGACTTCGGACGATCGTCTCGGTCCTGGATTCTGGGCACGCGTCAGCTCGCGTGATCAAGGTGAGTCCAATCACTTCGGCTCCCCTTCAACCGATTCTAAGCTGAACTCTTCCCCCCGTTCGGTCTCGTACTCAGACGAGTGCTTGGCCGAGCTGCAAAAGGGTTTGGACGAGTTCGGCGAAAAGCACCTCAATTCGGAGAAGGGACAATTGTACTTGCAAGATCTATCGGCCCCCGGACACCTGGTGAGGCATGTTACTGTAGTATACACCTCCAAGCTTTCTGACCAACCTCTGCACGATCGACATCGTTCAGGACTTTTCACTCATGGGCTTTGTCCGAATGCTCTCGGCGTGTTCTCACGCGTTGGTTAAAAAAACGTTCGCTCGTCCCGATACGCATCTCGCGAAGTGGCTCGACAGAATGCTTAGCCACGATCAGATTGCCAAAGAATGGAAAGCACTCAGTGTTCGTGATCCTGCATAGATTCCAGCTTGGGTCATGGGAGTTTGAGTCATGAGAATCGTCGCTTTCGGGTTGCGTTCGTCGCATCAAGCAAAACTGCGTATATGTAGGTCGTATATGGAAGTCATGCAATGTAAATAGGGCCTAACAAAGTGAGCTCGAGTGCTAATCAGATGGGACCTACGAAAACATGGGAGAGAGAGATACACTCTTGACGATAGGGGCACCCATCAGGACAGATTACGCCAGGACCTTCTCCCTCGTGCTCTCCTGCTTCTCCTCCACCCTGACCTTGTCCTCTTCCTTGGAACCAAGAATCTCCCCAACAGGCACCTTCCCAGTCCCCTCCAGTTTCTCCTCCACTGCCTTCTCGCCCTCCCTCTGATCGTTCAATCTCAATCTCCTCAACTCCTCCTCGATCTCCCTCTCCCCATCCTCACTCAAGCCCACTCCAGCCCCTCCCAAGATCTCCTCATTGATTTCCCTCGCATCCTCCAACCCCTGCGCAAGCCTTTCATTCACCTCTTCAACCCTCTTCAACTTGATCTCCGGATCACCTACCACTTCCCGCAATACATCAGCCCCAAGTTCCATAGCGTTAATCATCTCGTTATCCGAAGTGGCCGTTTCGATAGCCCATACGACTTGGGACAATTTCTCCCTCGCGCCCAATTTGTGTTCGAGAAGTTTTTGAACGTGTCGTTTTTGCGCGAGGTAAGATTTGATTAGGGCCGTGGGTTGTTGTGTAGATAGAGCGGTCGTGGCGAGGGATTGATAGGTCTTGATTCGGGTTTGGAGGGAGGTAATGTAGGCTTCGAGTTGGGTGAGGGTCGAGAGGAGGGATAAGATCGAGAGGTCCGAGGAGGTGATCGTTAACGGTGGAGTGGTGGAGGTGGTGGATGGGTGGAAGGGTCGGAATTTGATGGCCTAGGGGGATCACGCGAGTCAGCACACCCAGTTCGAAGTTGAGTTGGGTCCCGAGAGAAGAGACGAACCTCTCCTTTCTGCACGCAATAGCCTTGATCACACAAGTGCTTGACCAAGACTTGAACATCGAGGGTCGACAACTCGGCGTCGGGGTCCAAGAGTTGGGATCCGAATCGGGCGCGGAAGGTGTGGAGGGTCATGAGGCGTGAAAGAGGGTCGATGAGATGGGCTTCCAAGAGGGGGAGGAGGGTCGTCGTTGCTTTCTGGATGAGAGAGGGAGGGGGTCGGGAAGAACTTTTGAGCTGGTCAACAGCGGCCCGAGCTCGGACTCTAACCGAGGAGAAGCTGACTGACCTCGACCAGGGGTACGACGACGTATTCGCCCTGTCTATTGGGCCATTCCACGGTGTCATCATAGGTGGTCGAAGAAGAAGAGGAGGACCCTCGTCCGAGCAATCGTGAGGCAGCCCATCCCAAAGGTCGAGTCACGAGGCCCAAGAGGGACGTTCCCGAGGACGAGGTGGGGTGCGTCGACGGTGAGGCGAGGTAGGTTGAGAGCGGTATACACGATTGGTCGTTGACCATCTCGGCCTGGGGGGAGAAATGCGCAGCAAAGATGAAAGGCCGAGCGTGAGTGAGGTCGTTTGGCGCGGTCACGTGCCAAGTGGAGCGATCTGCGATGACGCGATGAAGGGGCGTGACTTGTGACTGACGATGACGGTAGCCAAACTGGCCGGTCTGCCCAACTTGTGCGTGCGCAAGAGATGCCTCAAATCATCATCGACCTTGATGACGAGTCGATGGTCCCCCAGCAGCGCTTGCGAGGTCATGTGAACGAGCTGGTTGCGCCACCATGACAGAGCGCCGGCGTACCCGGTCGGATTCGATTGCTTGCGAGATGAGAAGGACGAGTACAGGAACTGGCCTCGCGCGGTCGACAGTTCGGGTAGGGAGGACAGGTACGACGTGGCGGTCAGTGGAGCATGTGGAGAATGCGCAACCGTGGGCTCGGCGGTCGAGGTGGAGGTTGAGCTCGAGGCCATCTGATTGCTTGGCAGCCGCGGAAACGGACAGAGGCAGAGGCAGAGCCGGGGAGCCCGGTGAGCGGGCCCGATGCCCCTGAACGCCTGAACGATCAGCGCATGACCGACGCTGAGGTGACCCAAATCGTCTTCTTCCTTCCCACCCCATCCATCTTGTGGGATCATGTTTCGCCTACCGACTCGCTATGCGCCACTCCCGATCGAACTGATCACTCTCACCCGATCATGTGCCGGGGCTTGGACGTGGTATGCCTGTGCAGCACCTCGGTCTCGACTGGCGCTTGGACCTCCACTGCGACTCGGTCTGGGTGCGAAACGCTCCTTCTCCGCCGCGTCGGCATCCCAGGACAAGAAGCAGTTTTTCGTCACCACCCCCATATACTACGTTAATGCTGGTGAGCACTGTCAGCTGGGGATCGTATATGTTCCAAACCCCCCATCTCATCATCTCACACCGTAGCCCTCTCTCTTCCTCCGCCGCAGATCCCCACATAGGTCACCTTCACTCGACCCTTCTCGCCGACGTCCTTGCGCGCTACAACACCCTACGTCATTCGACCCACGGCAATCCGTGCATTTCCCTACTCTGCACCGGAACGGATGAACATGGGCTCAAGGTACAACGCGTCGCAGAGGCGCAGCGTATCGCCCCTCTCGAACTGTGCGATCGGGTTTCGCAGACGTTTAGGGTCAGTTGCGCTCCCTTTTTCCGTCGAGGTCCAAAGTTGGGCGCTGAATCGGCCTTCGCCTCGGATAGGACTTGGCCAATCTAGCCGGTATTCAACCTCATACCTTCATCCGTACGACCGAACCGAGGCATCGGCAAGCCGTGCAACACCTTTGGGTCAGTTTGACCCGCCGAAATCAAGTTATTCGCGCGTACGACATCTGATCGAACCTGCACCCACCCCTAGAGAGAATTGAAAAACAAAGGCTACATCTACAAATCATCCTATGCGGGCTGGTATGCCGTCTCGGATGAAGCCTACTACTCGGAGAACCAAGTCACCGATACCGTCGACCCCAAGACGGGCGAGCAGATCAAGGTCAGCTCTTCTCAAGACCTGAGATGATGTCCAACTGACTGGGAATACGTGTCCTTGCAGATCTCGATCGAGACTGGGTCGCGCGTCGAATGGATGCAAGAGGACAACTACAAATTCCGCCTCTCGGCCTTTAGGAAACCTTTGCTCGAATGGCTGGCGTCCGAACCGAATCGCACGTCTATCGGACACACCTCTTTCCACTCCTTGAAAGGTTCATCCTCTGACCTCTACCTCGTCCCATTTCACAGCCCTCCAACCCCCCTCCCGAACCATCTCCCTTCTCGCCTCCCTCTCCTCACCCGACAGTCCAGACCTGCAAGACCTATCCATTTCCCGGCCCTCGTCGCGCTTGACTTGGGGTATTCCTGTACCCGATGACGCGGATCATACCATTTACGTCTGGATCGACGCTTTGGTCAATTACATGACTGTGACGGGGTACCCTTGGACGCCGGCGGGAGCGAACATGAATCTGGCATGGCCTCCGGATCGGATGATCGTAGGCAAGGATATCATTCGGTACGCTGCTCAACTTCATCCTTAGAGTGCCTTACCCCTACTGACCCTTTCTAGCTTGTCTTCTTACCAGCTTCCACGCGCTTTATCTCCCCGCCGTGCTCCTCGCCCTCGACCTCCCTTTAC
This sequence comes from Microbotryum lychnidis-dioicae p1A1 Lamole, assembly GCA_001244265.2. Classification (NCBI taxonomy): domain Eukaryota; kingdom Fungi; phylum Basidiomycota; class Microbotryomycetes; order Microbotryales; family Microbotryaceae; genus Microbotryum; species Microbotryum lychnidis-dioicae. Next base: position 756,222 of record CDLV01000007.1, read on the forward strand.
CCAAACACCTTCTCGCCCACGGTCATTGGACCATGGACAAGTTCAAAATGTCCAAATCGCGCGGCAACGTCGCCTCCCCTTTTACCGCAATCGAAAAATGGGGTTCGGACGCCATGCGATGCTACCTCATGAAAGTCGGTGGCAACTCGGCCGTCGATGCGGATTATTCGGACGAGGCGATCGAGGTGTTTTATAAGAAGAGCTTGAAAGGGCAGATGGGGAACTTGATTAGTCGGATTGGGAATAGAAAGATGGTGCAGAGGGTGGAGGAGGGAGGGAGGAAGTTGTGGGATGTGCCTGAGGGGGTCGAGGACGTCGATGAGGAGGTTAGGAAGGCGTTGATCGAGTTGAGAGGTGAGTTACTTTTTTCAGGTCTTTCGGGTTCGTCCAGGCGGATTTTAATTGCTAACTCTTGACTGTTTGGTGAGGGTAGACACGTTCGAGTCCCATATGAACAAGTTTGAACTTCATCGAGCCATCAACGCCTTGTTCGACGCCCTCACCCTCGCCAATAAAAATATCCAACAACTCGAGCCTTGGGCAGAGACCTCCTCCTCCGAGACCGTTCATCGCGCACTATTTTATTCCTCCGAAACACTAAGGATCATTGCTATTCTCATTCGACCCGTGATGCCTCAAAAGTCGAAACAATTACTGGACATGTTGGGCGTAGCTGAGGAGAAGAGGGGCTGGGAGGACGCCGTTTTAGGTCAAGGTGGGGAACGGACGCTGGATGTCCTAGGCAGGGATCAATTGTTCCCCAGTCTTGCGGTCAAGAAGCCCAAGGGTGGGGACGGTCGGGATATCGTCTCGCCTCTTTCTACAGACTTGAGTAATGCAGTCATCCTTTGAGTAGAGCTATCCTATGTCAACCTTGAGGACCAGTAAATCAATGCGAATGCGAATGCGAGTCGGAATGCGAATGATCATCGGCGTCGTCATCGTGCGAATGACCAAAGTGGGTGTTGTAGTAGGTTGGTGTACAGCCGTCTTCGTCAGAGTCCAGTTCGTATTCTTCCTCCTCTTCTTCCTCCTCTTCGTCCAAATAGTGCTCCTCGGGTCGATGAATTCGTCCGCATGAGCATTTGGTTGGGAACTCTGCGATAAGTCAATGGGTGACAGCTCGTAAGCAAACACATCTCTGACAATCGCCATCTATCCGCACACGACCTTACCCGACACCGGCACAGCATAATAATAACCTTTCCCCAATCTCCCCCCACCAAAACCTGTTCCTTTATCCCCCTCTTCAGCAGCGCAGCATGCAGTAATTCATTCTCCTTCTTGTCCCCTTCTTTCCAACTCTTCAAACTCCTCTCCGCCCACCCTTCATCCTTCATCAACTCCCTGACAATCTTTTCCAACAATTTCGTCGATCCCTCTTCCCCAGGAGAAGATTTCGTCGCTCCTTTTCCACTTGCACTACTTTCCGAACCGTCGCAGGGCTCAATCGTTTCCAAGATCCGACTCAAGGGACCTAGCCAATCGAGATCTTCGTTCAAAGGATCCAAAGCCGATCGAGTTACGGTATGCGATCCCAAAGCTTGAATCGAGAGACCGATAAATCGTCGATTCACATCTTCGGCTGTACAAATCACCCTTCGGAGGGATTGGTTTTCCAACTTGCCACCTTTTTCGAAGACCGTTCGATCGGCTTCGACGAGCGAGGAAAGTTGTTTTTGGTATTGTTGGACGATTTGAGATTGGTCCGTGTGCGAAGGTTCGGATCGGATCCAGTCGAGGAAGGAAGGAGGTGAGGTTCGTTGACCGAGTTTGAGGACGAATCGTCGACGACTGTTCTTCAATGTCGTGGTGCCGGCTTTAGGGTCGGCGTGGACTTCTTTTGAAGGGTTGAGGGAGAAGTGGAGATGATACCAAGCTACTTGACGGGTCGAAGGGATCGGATCATGGACGTGAGGGACGTGAGGCAGGGACAGGACCCAGCAGAGCTCGGTCGAGATGGAGTCGAGGAATGGCTTGAAACTTGACCATGGGTCCGCGATGGGATTCGTGGCGGGGGTGGTGGATTTGGTTTTGGGTTTTAGGGAAACGGTCGTCGAGGACATCTTGTTGGAGAGGGCAAGGATCGGGCATTGCGATTTGTGCGATGGCCAATGCTTGATCTGGAGGAGGGGACGGGGCGTGCGTGAGATCGCAGTCCTTGCCATGACTTGATGGTTGACTCTACTACCTACCTGGCATTCCCGAGAGCAGTAGGCCACGCCTCGGCACTTTGAACAGACTTGAAGCGATCGAGACGCATCCGAGCCAGTCGTCGAAGGCGCCTCAGGAGCTATCACAGGAGCAACTATATCAGTAGAGCGTAGTCGCCGCATCCAGTAGCATCGGCAGATCGACTAACCGGCCTTTTTGCACGCGACGCACTTATCGAGCTGGGCCATCGTCGAGGAGAGTGGGCGGATGTGGCTGCGGAGGCGGGAGGAGACGATGTGGGGAGCGCCGGTGCGAAATGGGGCCTTTGCTCGCGGAGGTCCGAGCTCAGCACCTCAAGCACCACTGCTCGAAAATGGGGTCACCTTGCTTTTGATGGCACCGCACCTTTCTTAGAGGACTTGTTCGGTTGACGACTCGATGTGAAATGTCTCGGATCGAATCTTGAACTGTGTCTGACCCGGGACAACTTGCCAACGACTTGTTATTTGATCGAGATGAAAATGGTGAAATTTGTGGGGGACACCTCCGTGCCCGATGAGTAACAAATGACTCTGCCATTGATGACGAGTATTTCGTCTTCTAGCCACGTCTTGCTGTGATCTAACGTGGATGAGTGTCGCAGTGCGAGATTGGCTGCAACGGCTCCTTCCTCGTTCGCTCACTCCTGTCGCCGCAAGCACCTTGATGATCGAACCCGACGACGTGCTCTTAAGCGACGAATTCTTACGCTTCGTTTTCTGAAGCCCCCAAGGCCTTTCGTCTATAGTTCCTACTACGTGTCTACCTTATATCGTGAACGAGATGACAGTTCATGTTTGGCGTTGACTATGTGCTCATTTTGAGAGTGTCACGTGAAAACTCACTTTGCCCGGCATGTGCTACATTTCGGGACAGGAGCCGAGTCATTACACGTTGGTGGAAGCGCAATTATTGGTAAGTAGTTAATCCCACACGGTCAGTGGAAGGACCGACGCCAAGCTCATCGACATCTTAAAGTGCCGTCTTGACGACCGATCGGCGGTTTGGGGTTTAACGGAGCCCGCTCCACCTCCTGTCGACGTCGATCAGGTGCGATGATGATCTGCTAGCGCGGCTGGGAGGGGCGAAAGTCAATTTCCCCGCCCCTGCGGGCTTTCTCACTATCCTTGACCCCAGATTGACCTCAGTTCACTTTCACGAATATAGGTATGGACGGTATACGTGATACTTTCGTCGATGAGCGATACGTCGCTCGTCATCGTCTCCCCCACCAGCGCTTCAACCGATTCTGGCTGTGAGTCCCTGGCACTCCCTCTCCACTCGCGCTCCGTCAATTCACGTAGCGCGGATGAGACTCACACTCTAACGCCCAGATAACACTCCTCTCGCCTGAGCAGTAATGCAGGCTACTCAGACGTCCAAGCCACCGTTCGCATCGACTCGCTGCCGATCGAGATCGAGGAGACTCGGGTGCTCAAGAACCCCGAGTGGACGCTCGAGGGCAGGGCCAAGGTCGAGATGGGGTCGACGTTGAGCATCATTCTGAGGGATGATAGGTGTACGCATTGGGTGAGTGGAGGCGACTTATTATGGATTGGATTTAGAGGTCGTACTAAGAAAAAAGCTGAGGATAAGTGACATTGACGTGGATGCATGCGTCGCTGGTTAAACTGATAGGCGGGGATTTACGTCGCCATGTGGATCAACGGGGACATGTGAGTTCGTCAACGACCACATAGAACGCCAAACAACTCATACCTAATGACCCATCTGACTCAAACAGTGTCTACTCCGAATCTCTCAATCGCAACCACCCTCGACTCAACGGCTACGTCTGGTCCGATGACCGAGCTTTCATCTTCACAGGAGACAAGGTCAGAACCTCCTTCTTCCTTCCCAACCGGGACTGGACAGCAGAAACCTTGATGTTTACCGTACGATATGTCGATGTTGTAGCCCTTTACTTTCAGCGAAGAACACGAAGTGATTTCGGTCAGAGTCGGTATCTACAGCATCAAAGGCGGAGACAATGGGATCGAGTAAGTTTTCTCGCTGCAAAGTAGTGGAGGAACAATTACTCATCACCTCGCCCCTCTGACACCTAAACCCTAGTTTCATCCCCATGGCATGGACCTACTTGTTCCCCGATCGACCCCCTCTCTTCTCCTTCCTCTTCGAACTAGAATGTGTTGGCACGTCCTGACCCCAGTCATCTTCTTCACTCCATTCGTCCATCCCCCACTGACGATTCTCCTTTCCCCGCACAGCTCCCACAGAGAAAATAGCACCTCCCTCCAACAACCGACCACCTGTTCAAGTGTCCACGACGATGACGTCGCAACGCAAGAAGTCCAAGAAGCGCAAGGACTCCGGATTTGGTCCAGGAGCCGATGACGAGGACGATAATGAGGAGAACAGTGAAACCTATGATGAAGTCGAGGCGTACCTTCGTCAACTTGATAGCGGAAGTGAAGAAGAATAAGGGGAGAAGTTATGGGTTGGTGGCTTGAGGCTTGAGCTTCGTCTGGGCTTGGGAGAGGGGTCTTTCTCGGCGCAGCTTGGGTTGGCGCATGCCGAAGCGAGACATGTCTGTAGCAAGGACAGCAATGCAAACTGTATCACCTTCCCAAAGGTCCTCTCTGCAATGAATGAATTCGAATGTTCGAAGATGACCATTTCTGCAGACCAAGCAAAACAACTTGAACCCGACGACGTGAATAACGACCGAGGCTTGCTCACTCAAAACCCAAGTGAAAATTCGAAAGGAAATGATGGAAGAAGGCTAACACAGCAAGGGTCTCGAAACCACAGCATAGAAGAAATGTTCACTCCCCTAGCGCAGTTCCGAATCACCGCAACAACCTCGTGTCTTCCGTCGGGCTCTCTTCCCTCCCTGCTCCTGTCGCACCACCTTCTGTCGATGTCGGATCCTCAATCTTGTTCCCCCAATCATCAATGCCTAATCGGTTCTGCCTTGCTTTCCAGCATAGGCAAAGGACCAAAAGGGCGCCTTGGAGGATGCCGGTTATACTGTTCAACGCAGGAGAACAAGGGATGTGAACTGCTGGTTGAGGGAAGTGAGTCTATGTTTAAAAATGGGACTGACAGGTAGGTGGCCCATCCGGACCAATTGACGCCTGGTCGTACGGCCAACGTGTAAACGAATACAAAAGAACCAGGGGTCTGAGAACAAGAAGGGATTAGTCTCGGCCCACTGACGCCAAAGCAAGGGAAACGAGACCACTGACCTGCAACCACATCATCGGGATACTCAGGCTTCCCACCAACTGCTTTTGAGCGGTCAAGACCAACTGCGGCAAGTACTGCCCACAACCCAAAACGACGGCCATCAAACCCAACGTCGTAGCCCAAATCCTGACTGCTCGTTCAGAAGGATGTTCTCTCCCTTCTCCTGGGAACGCAGGGGGTGAACCTTCGTGCGGTGCTTTGGGTAATGTGACGAGGAGGATGACGGTCGTCAAGAGTGTGAGAGCGAGGTGGAGCATCGTCAACGCAAAGAGAGAGACCGCTCGTCGATACTCTGGCGCGAGAATAATGCTGCTCTTGGCGACTTGGCCGGGGAGGAGCATCGAACGAGGGTCGAAGCTCGAGTTGGTCGAAGCAGCAGAACGCGACGACATGGACGACGAGCGTGATCGGGATCGAATCAAGTCACGGGGCGTCGAGGTGCGCATGAAGGAAGGAATCAAATGATCTGACCAAGGACGCTCGGCAGGGATCGCGTTGGATTCAAGGGGTACGGTCCGGATGTATTTCTGCGATCTTGGGAAGTAGATGAGGTAGAGAATGAAGCTGGTGCGCCAGGATCCGTTGATTGGATTAGCATTAGATGCTCGCTGTTGGCGAAAGATCTGCGCGGACCAGACTTTCGGAGAAGGACTTGCATGAGGAGGAAGCAAAACCATTGGAAAAACACCTGGCCGATGCCGAGGATCGATTCAAAGCACTGCCCCGCGGACTGCACAATAAAGCGAACAGGAAGGTCAGTGCGCTGGAAGCGGAACTTTGTCAGAGCCGAGCAGACGTACGAGGTATTGGCAGCACGCGACTTGACCCCATTGCAGGGTAACGATGTTGAGCAGACTACTCGCACTGCCGAGGAGAGACACGAGACAAAGGTCAGCCTGAATGCATTTCGAGGGCACCCGGTGCGTCGGATCCGAACGGGGATCCGAGGGTATGCGCGTGCCTGCTTGTGGAGCCCAGCAGCAAGAAGAAAGGGCTGAATCCATCCGAGGTCTTGTTGTGAATGATGCGATAGTGCTAGATAGTGCAGAGACCGATCGAGGAGTGTCAGCATGCCATCGTACTGGTGAGTGCGCGAGAGAGAGCCAAGTGGACGATGGCAGACCACGAGATCACGGGACTAGTCTCGACTGACCTGGGGCAGATACGACGCGATCAGGCCGACGATGATGAGCGTCGACAGGATCTGAGTCGTCGAGTCGTGTTGGTATGCGGCCTTGCACGTCGCAGGGGACGCAATCGGTCGACTGTGCAGTGCGTACATTCGCTGCGCACTCGAGGTGAAAGCACCCGCAGCCGCAGCCCTCGCTATCGCCATCACCGAGCCGCTCATGAGCCTTCGAGTTTCGCGAGTTTCGCTGGACGACGATGGATCAATCAAGCGGCCGACGGGAGGCTAGAGAGAGATCGCACGGGGGTTGAAGTTCGACAAAAGTGGGGGCGTTCTTGACAGCAGCGGAGTTACGTGTAGTGGCCTTGAGAACGAGTTGGCAGCGTGCGAATGAGTGACAAGTGCGACTTTGAAGTCGAAAAGCGATGCTCGTGCGACGCCGACCCAGCAAGGGACTGCATGTCTGCATGTGCAAAGGACCCCCGAAGCCCTGCCACAGGCGGCCCTCGAAAACCGGCCTTTTTCGACGCAAAATGCCCAATTTTTTTCCGGATTCTGACTGAGAATGTCCAAAAAAAGGGCCGCCTAGTATTGAATAACTTCTCAAAATTACTCTACAAGCTGTACAATGCTCAGAAAAATTTCTGCGCGTATTCCCGCCGCGCGCGGGCGGGAAAGGTTGCGCGCACCGAGCACCAAGAGCGGTGCCAGCGCGACCGCCAACGAGCCTTTTAAAAATGAAATGGACTCAAATAGGATCTCATCTTTGTTTAATCATTCATTCGATGGATTGAATGCATATAATTTAGAGCTACATAGAAGAATGCACGCCAAAATAAGGTCCTCAACTGCGCGCCATATCCTAATATATGTACCTAGAAATCTCTGGGAAAGTCGGAGGAAATGCAGTTAGCACACTGGCTAGGCCAGTAGTGTAGGACTCTTTGTCCCTAAATCAGAATCGATCATACCCACCAAATCCCCCTTGGGTGTTTTACAGAGACACAAGGCCAGCCTTGCACTCCTGAATTGATGCCCAGAGCTCTTCGAGTGCCATTTCGGTGATCGGGTGATCGGGTGATCGGTTCCAAAGAATCCGACGTGTATCGGTGGTGGCGAACCCTGGGAATCTTTGACCGACTAGGAAAAGAAAGATACGACTAGGAAAAAAAGATATTTCTCGGCAAGAGAGCTTCCAGATCGAAAGGAAGAAGAGGAGACGTAGCTCGACAAGTCGGCGTTCCGAGCGAGAGACGATCAAAAAACGATAAACGATCGCACATGCCTTACAGGAACAGCCCAATAAGTAGCCTCTGAGTCGTTCTGGTTACGAATTGCTTTTAGCCTATCGTTTAAGAACGACAGATTGGATTTTATGCACATCAGAGGCGCATACCTTACAGCAAATGCAGACACTAACGCGCTCCAAACGCAAACGGCGCGACTGTTCCCCGCGCCGCGCAGCTGGGCCGGCTATGCCCTGCACCCTGCGCCTCCCGCTACCCTGGTCTGCGCTTCAAAGTTCGACCGGAGGGAGGAAAATGTCCATGAATGAGGTGAACCTCGACCCCTTTTGAGCCAAAAATGGCCAAATTTGCGGGCTCCCTAGCCAATTTTCCGGTCCCCAGAATGTCCAAATTTGTGGGCCGCCTCTGGCTGGGCTTTCAGGGGTCCTATGTGCAAGGGACGCGCTTGCGCTTTGCGAGCCGCGGACTGGTCACTACAACAAACTTCCGAACAAGTTCAAGACCTCAGTACATGGAATCGTCTGAATTTTCCGCGCTCTTTTCAAAAATCCTGTGCGTCTAAAGCGGTTGTCTCCCATCCTCGAAACTCACAATGCTCGTCGTGAAAGTCGGAGTTGAGGCTGGTAGCGAGTGGGTCATGATCCTAGTACAGCGACCGCAAAAAAAAAAGACCGCGTTTGGACGTCCTCCCGGCCGAGCGAGGTTTTTCATTGGCTGCACTCTGGCTTAGTCTGGGACACCAAATGTGGCTTTGTAAAATTTTCGCGTCATGTTGAAAGATCGTTTCATAAATCCTCAGGTTCAACTGCACTCCTCCGAAACCATTCTCGAATTTTTGCCGCTTCAGCTCTCGTGAGCTCGTTCAAGTTTGAGGGCAGCATGGCAGGTTGCGTCTCGGGTTGGCTCTGCACCACCGCCCGCGCAGGTCGACCCTGGCCTCGACCGCCGGGGTCGATGCCTCCTCGTGGTGGCCCATGTATCGTGAGTACTCTTGACTACCATTGCTGGTCTCTTCACTACCGCTGGTGCGGAATACTCGGCCAGATGCGTAGCTGGGTACGAAAAACGCAAGCAGGGGGGGAGGGTGAATGAAGACACTTATTCGTGACCTAACACGACGTCTCACGACGGATGTTGACTTTATAGAGTACTTGTACTCTTGTTTCCTATTGTACGTACTTCTGTCTCTCGGGACGTGTTGCTGAACTGGTGCAGGTGCTGATGTCCCCTTTTTTTCTTCCTCCGCTCGCGACCCCTCTTCAAACCCCAAACAGAGCCTGACACCTCTCCCTCACCTTGTTGAATCACTTTTTTCTGCTTCACTCGGCAATGCTACGAGTGTCATACCATTGGGAAGGCATGTACTGACACCCCGTGCTCTCTCGTTGCTTTGGGGATCGCGCTTTCGCAACAGACTTGAACCCTCACGCCCTTTGGATGAATGGACCTTACTCGATCTTGCTGTACCTATGTTGGAATTTACTTGTATCTCCGAGAATTGTGTTGATGATCATCTAGGTCTCTGGGTAGGTCGAGCCCTTGGTGGGCGGCTCTGCCAAGCGTGTAAGAACATTGAGAGGAGCTCCTAGCAGCTATATATGCAACATGTCAAATCCGAGGCATATATCTTGAATTGTGAAAGTGGTCGCAAAAAGGAGGCGACAAACGGTCTAACCTCCGCAACTTGAATTGACGATCGGTCGCTGTTTGACATCACGGTGCGCGGTCGCGGCGCGCTTCTTGCAACGCCGACCGCAGGCTACGCTGTGTTACGGGCGAGCGTCCACGACCGAGCTTCGGCAGCACCCTATGATCGATGCCCAGCAAGTCTGACGTGCCTGAGGTGTTCAAGAAGCCATTGAAGCCTCTCAGTGCCCAGGTGGGTATTCTATCCTCGCTGTGGCTGGTTCGACGCGCTGATTTGGCAAGCTTCTCCTTGTCGCCGGCATTGGCTATCGTTGCTTTGGTGTAGCCTCGCTTCGGCTTTCCCCAAGCTAGTTCAAGAAGCGACACCTCGAGCAGCATCAACGTGTCGAGTGCAAAAGTGAACGGCAAGGCGAAGCAGGTGGAGACGATTGATCTGAGTCCGTTCTCGATCGACTCGCTCAACGTTGCTTGTCCTCCAACTTACACGATACGCCTGCTTCTAGCAGCTGAGGATGACGACCTTCTCGAACCAGTCCAGCGGACAAAGAAGCTTTCAAAAGAATCTCCGACATCACAGCAGGACCAAGGTCTCTGGGTGGAGCAATACCTCCCGAAGGATCGGGTACGTCGTGTCCTCCCTCGCCGCTGGTTCAGCTTTGCTCGCTCTTCTACGGCGCTGACCAAATTTCCCTCTCCGAACCCCGACAGGACTCTTTAGCCGTACACAAGAAGAAAGTGTCGGACGTCGCATCCTGGTTCGACGAAGCTTGGAAACCCAAACTCGCGAAATGGCGAAGGGTGCTAGTGCTCAGTGGTCCGGCTGGAGCGGGCAAGACCGCGACTGTTAAGGTGTTGGCAGACGAAATGGGCGTCGAGATCCTCGAATGGAGGAATGGGGGTAATTGGGAGGTCGCCAATGATTCGGGTAAGTCTGGAAATGGGGCTCTTCTGTGATCTGCTTGAGACCGGCAAAATCTGACGTCGGGGTCAAAAAATATTGGCTAGGTCGAGAGTCCATCGTGCACCAGTTTACCTCATTCCTCGCTCAAGCGGGTATGGCACCCGCTCTCCAACTCGGACCCGATCCCTCTCTACCTTCCATTCAACCCAAGCCGTCCACTTCAAGCCACGAATCTGGGGAACTCTCATCTCGTTCTAAAGCAGCTCGACTAATCCTCCTCGAAGACCTGCCCAACACGTCCCACTACCTAACCAAACTGGCCTTCCGATCCTCCATCCAGCAATACCTCGCTTCCCCTCGCGTCACCTGTCCTATCGTGATCATCATCTCCGAGGCTCTCTCCCGTCCTGGGCCCGACTCAATCGAGAACAACGCCGGTGGGGGTTTGATGTTTGATTCGCGCAGTTCGGATTCGTACGATGCGAGATCAGTGCTCGGGAACGAGGTACTGTTGCAACCGGGTGTGAGGGAGATCAAGTTCAACGCTATTGCACCTACGGTCATGAAGAAGCCCTTGCTTCATATACTGGATCAAGTTTACGAGAAACCGGACAGGGGGGCAAGGGGGGCCAAACCGAGTGTGACTGCGGTCGAACAAGTGATCGCGTGTTCGAATGGGGACTTGAGGTCCGCATTGATGAGTTTACAGTTCTTGGCAAGCTGCGATGATGCGAAATGGGGTGGGGAGGATGCGAAAGTCAAAAAGGGCAAGAAGAGGAAGAGCGATGGTCAGCCTGTTGGTGAGACTTCTCCTGGAAAAGACCACGTTAAGAAGCTGTGAGTGGGTTGAGATGTATCCTGGGAGAGGGTGGGAATTGATTAGATCGTTTTTCCTACTACAGATTACAATTCGTCACCTCGCGAGAAGCCTCGCTCTTCATCTTTCACGCCTTGGGGAAGGTGCTCTATTCGAAACGATGGAACATCTCCGCCGAAGAGGACAAGAAGGACCTTAACCGATCCGGGATCCTTCAACCGCCCGCCATCTCGACCCCCCTCCCCAAACCCCCTCGTTATCTTCGCGCCAAGTACTCACGCGAACCCTCCAAAGTCGACCCGGACCACCTCTTCGCCGAAGCTCCTATCGATCCGGATGTTTTCCTCTCCTATCTGCACCACAACTACACCCATTACACCACCTCGATTGAACAAGCCTCCGAGATTCTCGAATCCTACTCCATCGCGGACTCCTTGATGCGGTTCGAAGGGGAGAACGAGTCTTTCTCCCTCCGACGGGTCCCTTTGACAGGTCAATACTCCTTCGCCGTCGCGGTCAGAGGAACGCTCTTCTATCTCCCCAGTCCAGTACCAAAAAAGAAGCAGACGTTGAGGAAGTCTGAGGTATGGGGTCAGTTGAAGAGGACGAGGGAGAATGAAGGGCTCTTGTACAGCTTTGCTTCAAAGGGTTATTTGGGGGAGGATTTGAAAGTGGGGAAAGCGACGAGGGTCGATCGGGCCCCTTTGGTCGGGAGGATGATGAGGGACAAGGGAAGTGGTGGTGGGGTCCCTAGGCATGCGGCTTTTTTGGTTCAGTTGGCGACGTTCCCGACTGTTTCAATGGCCGAGACGCAGATGGTCGTGAGAGGGGAGGCGTTGGAGGAGAAGGAGACGCTTGATGAGGAGGAAGAAGAGCCGGCTGACGATGATGATAGGGATGAGCCGATGGACCACGCTTTCGAAGAGGTCTTGGAGGAGGAAGAGTGGTACGATCCCGATGATGATATCGAAGAGTGAACAGGCCCTGCGGGTCGATTGGTGGACTAGAAGATACGATTGCGACGACGATTATACAACTGGAGAGATCAATCTGTACAAACAAGAAGAAACAATAAAATGTCGGATGCCAACTCTGCTTATGCGAGAAGAACGTGTACACTCCCTCTACTGATACTCTAATCTACTCCGTCGCGCCACCGACCATGTCGATTAACCACCCCGTCACACTCTTGAGCTCCTGCAACCCATGCCACTCGGCAACATTCTCCGTCACGAGCAACCTCTTGGATACCTCTCGCTTCGTCTCGGCCATTTGGTACTCGCCACTGCATTCGCAGTACAAGCGCAGGTTCGTGGACTTGATCTGCTTGCATCGCACACAGCGTTGGTCCTGGAGTTGGAAAGCGACGATGTGACGTTGCACCGATTCGATGATGGTCGCTTCGATTGAGGACCGGTCGTATGCGGCCTTGCAGCGCTCGCAGCACCAAGGTTGGTTCTTGATCAGTAACTCGGGGTTGCGGCACAAGTCGAGATCTGGAGAGAGAAAGTGGATGTTAGTACGCGTACATGCTGGAAGAGGCCAGTACGCCCAAGATGCACACACCTCGAACGGAGTTGCAGTTCTTGCACACCACCATCGGGACTTTGAACGTCAAGCAGGGGTTCCGGAATGTCGCCTCGGCCGCAAATTCGCGCACGCTGATCAAGTCGAGCAAGTTGCGCTTGAGCACCAGCACCTCAGCATGCACCTCCTTGGCCAACCCGAGGATGGCGCAAGTCGTCTTGATGAACTCAAGCACGGGGTTCTTGAGCTTGAGGTGGGCACCGGGTAAGATGGGGAATTGGAACGCCTCTCGGTTCGCTTTCTCGCGGTGCATGTCGACTTGAGACGTGACAATCTTGAGCAGCTGTCGGGTCAAAGTCTGAGTGATGAACGTGCGTCCGAGCTCGACCTCGTCGGTCTTGGTCGGGTCCGCCGCCGTGCCACTTCCATTCGGCAGCAGGCGCAAGGGTGTCCGGATCGAATCACCGGACTTGCGCTTGGCTTGGTACATGCCGTGAACGAAGTGGCCCACGACGAGCGAAAAGTCATCCTGGCATGCGGGAGGGAGGAATGTCCCAATGTTCCACGACATCTCGATCTCGATCTCCTCGGCGAGCGGCTCCTCGATGCGTTCGGGATGGGCGCAGATGATGCCGGCAAAGTTGGCCGTGTCCATCCAGACGAGCTGGTCCCAGAACCGCACGATGTCGAGCTGGATATAGCGGAAGAGCTCGCGCGACGTAACAGACGAGACGACATAGTTCGCATACGCATACGCGCTCGACGACGATGGCTTGCTCGTAAGCAGGAAGAGCCGACCAAAGTCGGCGTGCACGATCTCAGATCCGAGGCGGCGGAACTCAGCCACGAGCTGGGAGAAGGTCTTGCGCATGAGCCCATGAACGAATCGATACAGGGCTGGGTCGTAGAGCTTGGCAGCCGGGGAACTGATCCACCGCCAGAAGTGATCGAGCATCCATCGCCAGTGAGCACCGTCGGCTTTTGAGGCCTCGTTCGACCACGACTTGACCATCGAGCGTAAAAGATTGAAAGTTTGTGTCGGTAGCACCGCATCTCCAAGAGAGACAGCCGCGTGCGCCGTGCCTTTGGAGTACTCGTCGAGGTTGTGCGAAGCCGCTTCAAATCCTATCGAGGCGCCACCTTCTCCACCTTCGAGCTCGTACACTAAAGCGGACTGGAGCACGGCATCGACGGCCAGGTTGCGCAAATCGATTTCAAGGCACGCGTTCGAGTAGCAACCCGGTCGACCGATTTCGGGGTTCACAAGATCGTCGGCCAGTTGCTGCGAGTTCGCATCGGCTTCGCGACCTCCAAGAGCGGGGCGCGACGATGAGGACCACCACAGCACCTGATCGGCTTTGGTCAAGCGCCGAGCAAAGTCAATGTCGGCAAGGAAGACGGGAACGTCACGCTCGAGGTTGCAGATTGGGACGTCGAAGCGATCGGCGAGCTCGATTCGTTCGCGGATCCACACGGCGGCGCGCAAGTAGTGCTGGACCATGCGCTTGCAGGCAGGTAGTTGCCAAGCCAGAGCCGGGAACGTGTTGTCGGCCTTGGTCGAGGCGATGACAATGAAGGGGAACTGAGCCGTAGCAGGGATACGCTCCTCAAAGTACGACCGAGCCTTGGGCGAGTGAATGATCAACAACGATGAAGACGAGGATCGGTTCGATGCGAGCGCGGCAAGGTCTCGCGAGAGGAGGCGCAGCGCAGCGTCCTCGCCACTGGGGTAGGCGATGGTGGTCTCGAGAGTACTGGTGTACTCGAACACGCCGACCTCCTTCGCAATCTTTTCCTCGACCCAGCGCTTCTCCTCAACCTCTTTGCGTTTCTGCAGGTTGTCGGCGTAGTATTGTGACAAACTCGTCACGTCACGCGTCCGCCCTCGTTCGACGATGTAAACCTTGGCCGTGCCATCGGGTAGGAACAGCCCAAAGACATGGCGACTGTCGCTCGTCGTATGGAAGAGGTACGCATATCGCAGTCGGCGGCCTTGGTCGAGGTATCGACGCCGACTGAGCGACACGCCCGGTCGAACAAGATCCTCCAGCTCGAAGTGACGGTCGAGCCCCTGACTGAGCGTGACGCCTCTGTCGGGTACGCAAGACGATCCGAGGCGCAGGATCGCCCGCACAGCCAGCGGGACATCCTGCTCATACACTCCATCGACGTTGGGTCCATTCAGGAGCTCGCCGTACCGCGCTTCGTCTTTGACATAGTCCTCTTCAGAAGTAGTGACCTTGACGAGGTTGATTGCGCGTTGGGAGCGGGGTAAGGTGCGACTGAGCGCTTCGACCGTCGCTGCCTCGGGGATCTCGCTCTTGTACTTTGGCAATTCGATGAAGTTGATGATGAACTCTCGAGACACCTGAAAGCAGTCTCGATGAACATGAGCATACTCCAACGGAGAGCTGGCCAGGATAGAAGCCTCGATACTGACCTTCAACCGCACGCTCTGCAGCGTGTCCTTGATCAAAAGCCACAGCTTGAACTCGCCCGGTCGTTCAGCCACAGGCGTGATCTGCACGACATCCCATACGGCCGACGAGAGCGCGCTTGACTGTTGCATCATCATCGAGCCCAACGCGCCGGTCCTGCCGCTGAACCCTCCCGAACGCGCCGCTTGCTTCATCTCTTGACGCTTCTGTCGCCAGATCGGCTTCATGTACGCGATCCAGCCAGAATAGTCCTTGTTTATGTCCGGAGCGACCTTGGGGATCGGCGCAGCAGTGATCATCTTGGCCGCCTTCTTCGGTGGGGGGATGTATCCCTTGGGTCCGAAATCCTCCATATCGGCTGTACGCACGACGGGCTTCTGCATCGCGAACATCTCGTTGACCTTGCGCTGCTTGAACTTGTCCTCGAGGTTGGCGACGCGGCGGAACAACCAGTCCGGGTGGCGGATACGAGGCACGGGATTGGCTACTTTTTGCAAGGCCGCAGGGATGGTGATGAGTTTTTGGATGACGGATCCGAGTCGCTCGATGTAGTAGTTCCAATCGAGGATCGAACGCAGCTCAAAGTTGGTCAGAGCGTTGTCCTTGAGCCACCTGCGCAAAAAGTGCTTCTTGACGGACAGTTCGGCCGAGAAGATGGCGACGGGGACGGCGCGCTCCGTAACGGGTGCGCCGATGGGTTTGGTCGAAATGATGAACTTGCAGGACAGACCCTTGTCCTTGACCATTTGCTCGCCCAAAAACTCGGCAAGACGACGAGCCGTACTGATCGAAGTTGATTTCTGGCCTGCGTATTCGGCAAGCGTCTTGGACATGCTTCGGTTCTCAGCAATGAGTTCGACCAACTCGTCATCGGGGAGACTGCTCGCCTTGCCAAACAGGACGTCGAGCCACTTGTCGGCGACCGAAGCGACGGACGCGTAACAGCTGACGAGCGTGTCGCCGAGCAAGAACTTCTCAAAGATCTGCGACTGGAACGTCTTGATGAGCTGAAGCTCTCCCCGACGCTTGACTTCGAATCCCTTCAGCTCGGCGAGCGAGCCATCGTCGTTGAAGACGGCGTATCGCTTCTTGAGCAACTTGTCCTCTTCCTTGGACGACGGCAGGATCATGGCTCGGTATGGACCGTCCAACTCGAAGAAGATCGAGTTTTCCTTCCGAACCTCGTACGTGCCTCGAACGGGATCGACGAGCTCGTGGTATTGATCGTTCGTGAAGTCCTTGTAGACGAGATGATTGAGCATTGTGCACGGGTACGAGATGCCGTACTTTTTGCCATTCTTGAGCTTGAAGGTGAAGCCTGGAATGAGATTATAAGCGGCGTCAGAGTCGATGTCCAAACATAGTTCTCGGAAAGTCAGACCGACCATCAGGGAACGAGCTCGGCAACATGCACCAAATACCATCCGTATCCAACTCGAGCGGCCTCCCAATCTGTTCGACCAACTTCCTCGCCATCTGAATGATCGAAGCCCCCGTCAAACATGTGATCCCCGCCATCTCCATCGAATGCCATCGAGCACCCTTGCGCATGACATAACCATAGAATGAGTTGAGGATACACTTGTGCGCCAACTGCAACGAGTCGTACAGGACGATCATCTGCTTGGCGTCAGATATCTCCGGAATCGAGCCCCCCGCTATGGCCGTGTCGAGGTTCTTCTTCCACGTCTTGTGCAGACCCTTGTAAGTGTATCGTCGATCTCGGAACGTGCGCACCGTATCGATATAAAACGGGTTTTCGCGTTGACAAATGATCGCTTCCTTAGTCTCGATTTTGGTCTCCTTGGTCTTTTTGTACACCTTGCGTGAGTAATCGCCCAATCGTTTGTGCAACAACGTCGTCTGTTCTGTAGGGGACAAATCGACGAACCTCCTCGGAGGTTTGCCCGGCCATCTCGGAGGGAACATCTCTTGCTCTAAAGCGTTGCGCACCATCTTGAACTCGTCCAGTTTGGCGGGAAAGTACTCGCCCCTCCAGGCCCACTTCATCTTGCGCTGGCATTGCTTCCCCGGTCGATTGTAATCGCACGCGGCGCACGTCGCTTCGTTGACAACTGAATCAGGCTGCAACCGGTTGGACAACATGATGTTGGGGTACATGGCCGCGACGTCGAGATGGTAGATGAGCGGGGTGTCGGATCGCAGTGGGTTGTCCCGTAATTCCTCCAACATGACCGTGATCTCGGCCTTGACCTCGTCGTAGTTCTCGACGTCATCCAAAGAGTGCTTCCCTTCCTCCGTAATACTGAATTGCAGCGCGTCATCGAGATCATCGATGAGCTGCTGTGCAGCCGATGAAACGATCTTGAAATCGGTCGAGATGTCACTTCGGAAGACGCCCGCTTCGAGCGCCTCGACGTGACCTCCAACATAGGTCTCGGACTCCAAGAGATGCCCTTCGTACATGTTGTTGTGCGCTTCGACGTGTCGATTCGGCATAATGACTTCGCCCCGGTACGCTTCAACCATCAACAAGGTCTCGCACAACGTGCCCGATCCTTTGCGCAGCACTTCGTCCGGGTTGAGCGGGATAATGTTGCACAACGAGAACACGAAAGGATGGACGTATTTCATGTAGAGGTAATAGGTCGCCACCGCATCGGAAACGGAGTACTGCGCCAGGACCTGCGGTTGTTCGACCGCGTACGGCGTCATGAGTTCCGGGTCGAGTTCGATCGGGTTGTAGCCGAGTTTGGCGACGGTGACGGCTTTGAGACCTTGACTTCCCTGGGGAAGGTACGAATCACGCTTGACCCATCGGAAGCAGTCCATGTGCACGCAACTGCGACTCTTGAATTCGTCGTCCGAATCGAGCTTGAACCCTGTCTCCTTGTACATGTCAATCCCGTGCGCCGTCGCCCTTGCGAGCAGGAAAGGGAAATCGAACGAGTCACCGTTGTACGTCGCGATGACGGTCGGTTTGGCCTGTCGAATGTGCTCAAAGAAGCGCCCGATTGTCCCTTTTTCATCGGCTTCGTTGAAGATCATGAAAGGGCCTTCGTACTCGGCTTTGGGCGTGTATTCAAAGTCCTCAATGTCGGCACTGACGATCTCGCGGTTCGTGATGAGGAAGCCCTGACCGTCGATCATGTACGAAATCATCATCACTTGATCGGTCTGCTGGTCCGGGAATTTGAGGGGTGCCTTTGTCGTTTCGATATCGAAGGCCATCACGACGGGTTCGGCACGCGAGACTCGCTCTTTGATCAATGAGATCGACACCTCCCCGTGGTCGGCCTTGACGTCGTACCACAACCCCACACGAATGTCTGTGCGATGCAATCACGGCCGAATTTTTTAGAACCGTTTCGCGGAGAAGTCTACGCATAATCTCACTGCACGCACCCTTGTCAATCGCCACTCGAAGATAGTACGGCACATCATACTCTCGGATGTCAAGAATATGATCTGTCGCCGGCCCCGCCGAGCCCGCCGCGGCACCGACCTGAGCGAATGACTTGGACTTGCCCTTGCCCGAACCAATGTCCTCCATATCGTAGTCCATCTCGTTCGCTCGATCAGCCGAGATTACTTCGGCGTACGTGTCGACCGCGTCGAGCTTTTCTCGGTTTTTGGTTGCGATCGGGAGGAGCTCGCGTCGGACGGCGAAGAGGTCGTTTTGGTTGCGGAAGTGAAGGGCAACGTATTCCCGCCGGTAACCTAGAAGATGGTTGGGCTGTAGCGGGAAACAGAAGAGGTCAGCGGGGGTGGCCTTCTGTCCTGAGGCTGCCGGCGGTTAGCTGACTGACCAGTTTAAGATCCTCCTTTCGAACTCGCTGAACCTTGGTGACGAGCTCTTCAAACTTGCGCAAAACCCATTCCTCGACTTGACCCTCGTGTCCTTTCTATTAAATGGGCCAAGCGGAACGGTCCCATGTTAGCGCTACACAAGTGAAGGATTCTCATCCGAAACAGATCTCTGCCCTCCGTCTCGGCGTCCCCTTGAAACTTACGCGACAAGCGATGTAGAAATAAGGTTGATAGCAAATCGTGCTCTTGAACATATCACCATCATCTTGGATGAAATAGTAATCGACTCCCGCTCTCGGTGGTGCTCCAGAATCATCGGGAACCAAAGTCTGCCCAGAGCGATAGCATAAAGAAATAGTGGTCAGCCTCGACCCGTGACGGCAGACGTACTTCCCATGTGATTGCAACTAACGGCAATCATGTTGACGAGCCACCCGACCTTGGGCGGCCCTTGGTCGTACTTTGCGAATCCGAGGGACTCATCCAACGCGTCCCAAGCCTGCGCAGGAGGAACTCCATACACCACCCGTCAGCCACCCACAGAGCATTTAAATAAACCTCACGACCCGACAGTCACGCACCTTTGCGTCCTCGATCTTATCCCCTTCCTTAGTCCCCTCCGCCTCAGTCTGCAACACCACACCGGACGAAGCCCCTCCTCGATTACTACTCCCTCCTCTTCCTCTTCCTCGGAAAGATCCCCTTCCACCACCACCTCCTCCTCCTCCTCCTCCTCCGCCTCGGTAATTTCCGCCCCTTCCTCGGGGTTTATACGGTGCCATTTGAAAAACGTTCCAGAAAGATCTCCGCGTGTGTGTTCCGGTTTGTCGGGCGTGGCGACGACGCGCGAAGCGACGCGTCCAAGTCGTCCAAGTCGCGAGTACGGACGGTATAGCGAGGCCCGGCCGCGTTGATCCGTAATCGGTTCGACTGGTATAATGCTCGATAGCCGACTGATAGGAAACAAAGATGGGCACCAACGTTTCCTGAACCTCGACGACGCTGCCAACGTACGAGACGGTGAGAAAGAATGAATCTGGGTCACAAAGTCAAGCGCGCTCGAGCTCGGGCAATTTACGAAGCACGACGCGCCTCGCGTTTCGCTCCGGGGCAGTCCGGGGCACTGGGTCACGGCGGACTGAACGAGTTCACTCCAGTTGGAGCAAGTGCCTTCGTGCGATCGGTATTCTTATCTCAAAGAGTTCAGTAGACGATCACTTGGTTTTGAAGAGCTTACATTGATTATAGGTGTACACTCATTCGAGATCGGGTCACGCTAACAACGGAATCCACCCCTATTCGAGCTCTACTCGGGCGCGGACTCTAAAAGGTCCGAGGGATGATTGTATTTGGTACATGCAGTAAAGCTCGATTGCGATGGTCCACGAGTTGGAAAGAACGCAGATGAGAAAGGAACTGAAGAAGGAAAAGCACCCCACTCGTACTACCCCTTTGATGATCAACCTGTGCAGAATCGGTGCCCAAGCGATGTCGAGAGAGAAGATGTAAGGGGAAGTCAAGCCCGGCTACAATAGTACGATGGCAGAGCATGTCGTATAATCGCCGATGCAGCATTCATTCATGCTCGCACGCCACACTCCCCTCCCTCTCCTTGAATACGCCCACTTTGACCACATTCTAGCACGCGCACCCTCCCTCCTTCTCGGTCGTGTTCGTCGGTGTGATCGACACATCAATCACTGTTGAAAGAAGAGCAGCTCCAGCTTGATCAGTATCCAGCTTATCACCTCCCAACGCGCTACCACCTCCGACTCACTCTGATTTGCGCCATGCGCCTGCTCGCCCTCCCTCTCCATCCCCGGCAGCGCCTGCGCGATCTTCCTGAACAAAGGCTTGACATTGTGTCCGGCTTTGGCCGAGGTTTCAATGAACATGACGTTCAGCTCCTTGGACTTGATCTCGGCCTCTTCTGTTGTCACTTGTCTGTGGGTTATCAAGTATGCGATTGAGGATCGGGATCAGATCAGGAGAATGCCCTCCCCGAATGGGACGCATGGGTCCTAGCACTGACCGTTTGTCGTTCAAATCGGTCTTGTTACCGACCAAGACGATGATGACGTCGTTACCTCGCTCGGTACGAACGTCGTCGACCCAGTTGTTCGTGTTCGTGAACGAGGTGCGATCTACGTGTGAGATTCGATCATGGTCTCGGGTCAGCCACTCAATCTCCTCTCAAGTTCTCAAAGGTTGTGACCGTTCGAAAGACGGACTCGTAATGTCATACACGACGACGGCGACGGAAGAATCTCGGATGTAGGAAGGGATCAGGGAGCGGAAGCGTTCCTGTCCGGCGGTGTCCCAGAGCTGCAATCGTACGGTTCGGTCCTCGAGGTACATGGTCTTGGAGAGGAAGTCGATGCCTGCGGGGAAATGACTACACCGGTGAGCCAGAGTTGTTCCTTTGTAATGACGTGTCGACTCGGACTGACCAATGGTGGCTTGGTAGGTGTTGTCGAACGTGTCATACCTGGTAAGGGGATGAGCGCCGAGGAGTGAGCATGTGAAAGCAGCGGCGGCGGCGGGTTTCTAATGTAACACCTACATGAACCGAGTGATGAGACTGGTCTTGCCGACGCTTTGTTCTCCCAAAAAGACGAGCTTAAACCTGTGGAATGCGGGGCAGAGGTCCAAGCGTAAGTCAGGTGATGATGCCCCGAGGTCGAGGTCCAAACAGGTGAAATGGCCGGTTGGTTCGAGGGCGGGATGGGAACGGGAACGGGAACAGGCATCGGATAGACGGCCTATTCCCCGCAGCACACGTGTCACAAAGCCCACTCACTTCTTGAGAGCAGCATGAGCGAACTCGGAGGTCTGAGGTGCAGCAGCGGTCGTAGCAGGTGGGGTCGACGTCACACTCGCCCTGGTCACACTCGGGCTGGTGGCGCTCGTCGTGGCCGCCGTGGTCGAGGTGGCCGACGGTGGCTCGGTCGACGACGACGGACCCTCTTCGCCTGCAGCGGCGGTCGAGGCCTCGGTCGTGGCTTCTGTTGTGGTCGCAGCAGGTGCACTCGTCGATGCGGTTTGGTCAGTGAGGTTCGACATGGTTCGAGGCGCGATAAGGAGTTGAGACGGGGTGGGAGAGTGCGAAGGCAGAGAGAGCTAATCCCGAGTCGGGCTGAGACTGAGATCCTAAGGCAGGCCACGCCGGGCCACGCCGTAAATGGCCGGTCACCTCAAGCTGGTTGGTGCTCACTCCGCGGTATCACTCCGCCGGGCAACACGCGCGCCTTGCCCTTCCTGGGCGCTTGGGCCGGGTGGGATCAGCGGTGCAATCTGGAACACTAATGCCTATTTGGCGTTCTAGCGTCTAATACGCCTTGGTAATCATCAAGTCGCTGCCCGCCCCCGCTCCTCTTCGGTCCTTGCTCTTCGCCCCCCCGTTGCTTCCCAGGTGATCGATCACCAACATGTCAAGCACATACAATGAGGCGGATTCGGATCTGACGTTGGGACAACTGCTGACTCGGTCACTGGCCAGCGCCAACATTGTGCTCAACGCCGACTCGCCGAACGAGCTCGCCATACAAGTGCGTCACTGCGCACCTCCCCTCTCATTCTGTGATGCAGCAACCTAACCCCCACCCTCTCCACTCACACACACCAGAACCGCATACACTCCACCTTATCGGACCTCAAGCTATGCTCTTCGCTCATCTCCCACCTCTCAATCCTGTCGCCGAACGAGACGTTGGAAGAAGTGCAGACGCGTGACCTGCGATGCCTGCTCGTCGATGCGCTCAGCGCTCAATTACAAGTGCTCGTCAAGACCAAAGGAGCTGTCGAGAGGATGCAATGGTTGCAACAGGCCAAGGTCGGCTCTGCCTTTCGAGCTCCGAGCGCTCTACGGCGACTGATCCTCCCTACCCCACCCACTTCGGCCTTACCTCACAGACCCTCTTTGCCTCCTACGTCGCTCTGATCGATCGATACCAAGTCGTTGCCGAAAACCAGAGATCGACCTTCGCAGGACCGCAACATGCGACCCAGGATCCGACACGCCGCCGCGAGAGCAAGATTGCGCAGTACAAGATGGAGAAGGAGATCAAGAACAAGTTGGACGTGAGTTGGGTAAAGCGTGTCGAACATCGTTCGGCGATGCTCATCTACGCTTCACCTTTTGATTTTCACAGGAATTGAGGAAACGAAGGAATGAACAAAGAACCAAGGCAAGAGGCACGCGCATCTCCCCCACCTCTTCGTCCATGACGGCGATGACCTCCTCATCCACCGCCCCCACTACGATCGAGCCCGACCCCATCGACGACGACTCGTACGACTCCGACGACGACGAGACCGAAGTCGCTCGACCCTTGTGCATCCAACTCCTCTTGCAACACTACGTACGCGCCCACGCCGAACTGGCATCGATCGAACAAGAACTGGAACTGCTGAGTCACGGGATGAAGATGAGCGATCTGCCTAGTGGGCCTTCGGGAAGTGGTAGTAATGGGAATGGGGCACAGGGAAAAAGTAGGGAGGGGGAAGATGATACCAGTTGGAGGTTGGACAAAGTCGATCGAGGGGCTCAGGGACCGTTGTTGGACAAGGAGGGCAAGGTGAGTCAAATGCATCCATCGAAGAATCGTCTCCACAACGAGATATAATAACTCCCGTGACTCTATTCATTCAGGTCCTACGACCCTTTACGATCCTCCCCTCGAGCAAATCCTCCATAGGCGGTCTCCTCTCCACTCGCCTCCGCCTCCAATCCGAAGTATTCCGATCCGGGCACCGACTTCCCACTATGTCCATCGATGAATTCCTCGACCAAGAACAAGAAAGAGGCAACATACTTCAAGGGGGTGGACCTTCGAGTTCGGACGCGGTCGATCAAGCGAGGAGGGATGAACAGGCTGAGAAGGAGGACGATACGCAGGCTGGCTATGATCGGGAGGAGAAAGAACTTTGGAAGGCGAGGGAGTGGGATGATTATAGAGATGCGCACAGGAAGGGGGAAGGGAATATGTGAGTCGTGACGGTTTGTCCAAAGAGGAGGATGGCATGGCGATGCTGATACGTTGGAAATCCTCTCGTCTCACAGGCACAATCGAGGATGATCAACGACTCTCCTCCACCATGTCTATACAGAATCGAAATGCAATGCAATGAATCTAGTATCTTGCCCTTGCGGTTTCACCTTTGGACACGATGACACCCGGCCCTCCACCACCATGATCCGCCTTACGACGATGGTACCGAGATCGTCACGGGGACATCGACCGTCAGGCAATACTGGAAAATCAACCCACGCAAGACAAAACCAAATCAGTGTCTTCTCTTCCTTCAAACCCCCTCAATCTTTTCTTTGTAAACTCACCGCCTCAGTATAAGCCACTCCCACCGCGATCCCCGCCGAATCATTCCCACACGCCTTGGCGAAACATGACCCGACATCTTGAATCCATGACGGGATAGTACAAATACATTCTGCGTCGTCTGTGGCGCACCAAGTCGCCACGGTGTTGCGAGCGATACAACCTGTGACACTGAAGGGTATTTGGACGGTTGGAGAGAGGGTTTTGGTTTCAGGGAGTTGAGACTCTGTCGCCTGCCGAGGAATTCGGATTGGGGAAAAAAAACACCGGACTCACCATGCTGGCACAATGGGTTGTTTCTCCCCACTCCTCTTGGACATTCTTTTGAGCGTTTCGAATCCTCTTGCGACCAGAGGGCCCGGCGAAGATGACGACGGTTCGACGGCACTCATGTCCGATGAAGGAATTGCGCCGCCGAGATGAATGAGCATCGACACGACCAGGAGAGCGAAAAGTTTGAAGCCCAGAATGGAGGGTCTTGTTGATGTTGATGACATGGTGATTGGTGTAGGTTGCCGAACTGTTTGAGTGTTTCTTGGACGATAGTTGATGAAGCGATATGGTGAATGTAGTCATAATCCGTCTTTCCTCACTCTGGTCAACACAAGGTAGTCGAAGCCGGCCTTTGTTAGGTCGCGCCGCGCGGGAGAACAAAGGCAGCCCGCGTTTGGGTCGTTAAGCCGGAAACTTGACATCCGGCCAACACGATGAAAAGATCCCTCTTCGGCAACGGGTTGAATACTTGTTGAGGAACGGCGCTCAAATTGAATCCACTTATGGACCGACACGAGTCAAACATAGTCCCCGCCAGGTTCCGCCGACTGGTCCATGCAGGGTCTTCATCCGGCCCCTTCGCCAAGCCCACGAGCACTTCATTCGCCAAATTATCTTTTGTTGAAACCCAAAAAACAATGCGGAAATGACATCCGCATCGGATGGTTGGGGGCGCTGTGTAGGGAGGTGGGTAAGCCGAAAGAACATAAATGGGAAATTGCCAGGCTGCGGCCACGGCTGTCGAAATTTCGAGCACCGGTGTGGTGGCTGCAAACGCGCGAGTCCCCAGTCACCAGGGTCCCGCATCGGCTCTCGAACTCGATTGGGGTTCGCCGCTTCGGCAGCCTGGGATTGGGTACGGCATCGCACTCACGATCCCAGAACGATTCATAGAGCACTGACAGGTGTGTCATTAGACTCAGGTCCACCGGCAGAGGACTCGGAACCTTTCCAAATTGATCCAAGGTCACACCCGGCGGTTACGTGTCGAAAAGTTAAGCTGAGTCGGCGAGTGCGACCGCGGACTCGGACGCCCAGGCCCCCCCCGAAGGCCCCCGAAGGCAGGACCCCCGAAAGCCCAGCCAGAGGCGCATGCGGAAAAACGCCCTTTTTTGGCCATTTTGTCAAAGTTTTTTTACCCTATTTTGGCTCCAAAATGTCAAAAGTTCGCATGCGCCTCGGAAATATTATCAAAATGTGTTCTACATGCTCCAAAAATCGCTCAAAAGTCCTCGAAAACGCGTTCCGAGCGTTTGCGGGCGCGTCGCTTCGGCTGGTGTTGCGCGTGGCTCCACGCTTCAAACAAGCCTTCCTTGCTTTGCTGGCTGGCTCGCTGTTTCGTTGTCAGACTTCCTTTTCGCTGAAGTTGAGCTCCTTGTTTCCGCGGTGGCATTTGTGCGGCTTGTAGAGGTTCCGCCGGCGGCATCTCGCAGGCCGGGCACGCTCCGAAGGGCGGCAAATCTTTGCTCGGCATGTGCGCTCGTGCTGATTAGGCGCTCGTCCGGGTAACATGAGGTAAGGTCCGGGGTTGAACGATATGTAGTCGTTGACGGGCCTAATGACTCGATGACCTGTCGACCATCAATCATGCGGAACGGCATAGTGCCATCAATGAGGTGTGTGGAATAGCATGTTTTCTTGATGAGGCGAAGCTCCTGTACGACGACATTTGACAGTAGAATTTTCACCAGCTCCTTTGTAAAAGGAGCAGTTAACGAGGCGAGCGTGTCTTGGTTGCAGTGGTTTGTTGTCACTCTGCTGTAGATGTGTCGCACTGTAGGACACAAGACTTGTGTCAAACGAGAACTTCCTCAACAGCCACTCAAAACAACGTACCAATTCCAATGGACAGCACTTCTTCTCCATGAACAGTTTGATCGCAGCTGAGTGAATGCATGCCACACTTGAGGCCAAAGCAGATCAGAGATCCAATCTCCAATGGTGTGGCAGCGGTTACAGCTCCGTCAAGCGATCCAAAATGAGGGTAGCGTTGTGCTAGCGCTCCATACTGCTTGTCTCTCTCAGGGAGCTTTTCCTAGAAGTATAGGACCGGCAAAACATTAGATCCAGTTGCCTTCGTTCCTAAATTCAGCGACAACTCACTTGCATGCGGCCATCCTCAGTATAGACATTCTTCTGGATCCTCGTGTGTTGTGAGTGCTCGGGCCATCTGGTCGCCTCCAGTCCAGCAAAAGCTCCTCGTCGTGCCCGCCATGTCTTCGCAGCGAAATGGTCCCATGGACTGTACCAACCCTTTCAAGACGCATGAATGTGCTGTACTGCGTCCTTCCTCGGTATTCGCTAACCCCTACGCCTGCCTCTCCGCGAGTTGGGTCGCTCGATTCCATCGGCCTCCCTTGAGTAGAACAGCTTGAGGTGGCTACACTTATGAGCAGCTTGATGGGCAATCAGGTTGGCCAGTTCAGCGAGAAATTGGCATCACGAGCATCGACAACTTGAGGCGCAGTTGAAGTTTCAAGTTTGTGGGCTGTGTAGAACTGAACACGCGTGAGCTTAGACCAAATTTTCGATAGTTGAGCTTGGTAGACGCACGATTGGTCGTGAGAAGCTGTTTGCCTTCTCAACGGCATTGAGTAGATGATAAGGTCGAGTACTGGGTGTGCTCGTCTTTGGACAACTCGATGTGAAGAGACGCGTCGGCGGGAGCGACATCGAAGGCGAGGAGCTCGGCGATCGTCATGTTCATGTTGGTGAGCGGCGATAATCAATCGAAGGCATCGTTCAAATAGTAGGCCTGCATGGGATGATGTTGTCGTGCTATGCTCCAATCTCGGACCGAAGTGAAGCGGAACGGAACCTGCGCCCCTTCAATATCGAATCGGCCTAATCCCTCACAGCCACTTAACTCAAGTGATTACCAAAGATGGCTAGTACCAAGTGACTTGTTCAAGCGCGAGCATCGCGAAACAACCGGGTCCAAAGTCTTGCCGTAGGCTGCTCAGGGTAGGCCAAAATTGGGTCGACTCTCGGGAAAATGTCAAAATATAGACATGCGCCTCGGGGGCGAAACGTGTGTTTCGTCTCAAAATGTCAATTTTTTGCAATGCGCCTCGACGATTTTCAGGATTTTGGGTCCTCAAAATGTCAAAAAAAAAAAAAATGGCGCCTCCGGCTGGGCTTTCGGGGGTCCTCCGAAGGCCTAGAGGCGCCGCTCGATTATTCCAAACCGCGTCGATCGCGACCGTTGTCGACTCTCGAGCTCGGCATTGCTTCGGGGCTCAGGAAACAGTCCATCGTCGTGCTCGATGATCGCCGAGCGAATGCACGGAGACTCTCAAACGGATCAAGATACATTTACGCCCGTGACGTACAAGAAGAAGGCTCGCAACGCAACTCCGAATGGCGGCGGACTTCCGCTTCCCGGGCAGAGGAACTCGACTCCGCGTACGGCCAGTTCATCGTCGACCCGGGGCAAGGGCAAGGGCAAGTCCGTCATCGTACGGGAACGGACCTTGGCCGAACGAATCGAGGGGAGGAGAACGACTTTTGTGACGTCAAAGTATCTCGAACAATGCAAGAGTGAGTTATAGCGACCTTTGACGAAGTAACACCTCGGTACTCACGTACACCTCCTTCCCAGGTCTCCTCCGCAATGCCCTCGACCACGACCGACCCATCGCATCGACATCGCAATCTACAGCCTGCCCAACACCGACTTGCGCAGTATGCCTAGGACTGGGGACCTTGACCGACTCACCCAAATCTCAAGAACAGTACTTGCTGCTCGAGGCACTCCAGGATGAGCTGGGCACCCTCGTACGTCCGGTCGAGCGGCCTGATGCGAGCTGCGAAGACGTTACTGTCGCCGCGTAGCTGACACCTGAGCTCATCGCTGACAGTTGACGAAGCCGACCGAGGTTTACGATCCCGTGTTCGACCCCCAAGACATCGAGTACTTGGTAGCACGAGGACTACTCCCCCTGCAGACCGAGGTCCGTACTTTCGGCACTTGCTCGTTCCCACCCCCACTATCGCCGCCTCTGACCGCTTCGAACATGCTTCTTCTCTCTCGCATAGCATGACCTCATATTCGACACTCCGACACTCCTGTACATGCCTCATTGCCCTAGATCCCTTTTTGATCTCGTGCTGGAGCGGTCATGGTCTCGAAAGGGGTTGAAGAACCTCATCATACTCGGCAATCGACTCGAAATGTACGATGACCCGTACGTGATGGACCGTGGGGATAGTCTAAGATCCCGGAAGGTGAGACTGAAAGGTACTCATCTCTCTAGACGTCATGCCTCAGCTACTTCAAGTGCGAAATCACCCTTTATCGCTCGAGCAGGTCAGCCTTTCTTTGGAGTTTCTTTTATACCTGCATGCCTCGGGAACGATCTAACTCGCTGTCTTCCCCTTCACACAGCTCCCCTCTTTACCGCCATACCACTCCCACCAACAAAAGACCACTTCCAAGCGTTCAACGATCTCGCGTTACAGTGGATCCCCCTCGAGAGGCTGGATCAAATACCCGACAACTTTTTCGACAAGGCGCTTCCGCCGTCGATACACAACGATCGCCTCGAGAACGGCCACGAAAAAGCTGTGCATTCTTTAAAAGGTGATCATCTCTCTGAGGCACTGGAGCGGGTGATACTCTAATAGCGTGGAACGTCATCAACGATCGTAATTTTATTTTTCAACTTGCAAAGCGAATGTAACCGGTCCAAATCAACTACAGTACTTCGTGGATCCAAACAGAGAAATCACGACGAGAAAGAATCCCCGAATCCATCCAACTCGTCCAGAAAAATTCGCACGCCGTCCTCGTAATCGGACACACCCGACGATTCTTCCTCCCATGCCGCGCTCGTCCCATCGTCGTCGACTTGGAAGTCAAAAAGGACCTCAGCATCGGAAGATCCCTCATGCCACGCATCGATCGAAGCAGCTGACGTCGAGTAAACCGAGTTCGCCTCCTCCCTCGAGTACGAATACATCGACTCGTCTTCACCCCGATCCTCGAGGAACATCGACGGCAAGGGCATCAACAGCGGCTCATCTTGCTCACTCGAACGAACGGACTCTTCCTCCTCCCCACCAATGATCCTCCACCATTCGCCCTCTCGATTCCACTCCCCGATAGCGGCCCTGACGTCCTTTCTCGTCCATTGGCGCGCATCGAACGTGACGTGCACTTCCTTGTGCTCCTTTCCTGTGATAGGATCCATCCACGCGACAGCTTCGGTCTTGACGTGTTGAACGTCATCAAACACCCCAGCGTGCGAAAGACGATCATGCAGCGCTTTGATCCTTTGGGCGTGCAGAGCGTAGGCTTGTTCGATCGAGGTGAAGGTTTGGACGATCGAAGGGCTGTGGTTGGTCTCGTTGGTCGAAGAAGAGACGGGGAAGGCGAAGGTAGGGTCGACGGAAAGGATGAGGATGATGGGGTCAAAGTCGAGGTCGACCGAACGGTCAACCAAAGCATCGGTGGCGTCCTTCTCTTCGACAACTTGAGCCTCGCAGGGAAGCGCAGTGAAGTACTTGTCCATCTCGACCTTCTTGCTCATGAACCCGGCAGCTTGCAATCGATCGTTTGTCTGCGTGTTCCTGTTCAGCTCAGCCTTTTGGAGAGTACGGCGAGTCTTGATCCACTTCCTCTCGTCCAAACCATCGAGACTTCGATCGCCAGCAGCCCTCAAGAAAAGAGGAACATTGTGGATGACGTTGGCGAACAAGGGCTGACTCGAAGAGAATTGCCTTGCACTTCCTAAGCCTTTCGAGCCGACAAAATTGGATTTGACGAGCGAAGGGCGTAGGCGGAGGCCATTCTTGAGGGGTCGTCTTGAAGCATGGTTGAGATTGGCGAAACCATGAAAATGGCCCGACTTCGTAGTGACGTGATCGATCCTACTCGTCACATAAGGTCCATGCGGATGGTTGTACCTTAATTTGATCGAATGAAACGTGCCTTGGTAGATGGAGCGGGTGAACGACTTGAGCCCTCGGGCGAGCTGGGAACTCAAGCTCGGTCGTGAAGGGATAGGAGCTCTGCCGTTTGCCGAGGTGGTGTGGAGGTGATGCTCAAATATGTGGTGGGCTTTGGTTGATCTCGAAGGGACATTGGCCCCTCCTCGACGTGGAGCCGAGGCGAGACGGCCCCAGACCTGTAGGACACGAGAAAATCGGAGCGGTTTGTGAGCACGTGAGTTGCCTCTGAAGCGAACAGCATAGGATGGGCGGTGACGCCGGTGGCAAGGACCGTTTGCGAAATGGACTCACTTCCCACGCAGAGGTGGCAAGACCAGTGGGCGGTCTCATCTTATAGTAGTGAAGTTTCTTGAGCGGATGTTTGAAAAAAAAAGAGTGGTAGGTGGGGAAGCAAGCGAAGACGAACTCGGATTGGATCGGAACGAATCGCTCGACTTTAGAGGCGATTAGCTGCCGAAGGACGACGTAAGCTCCGGCCGATCCGGCCGGCGGAATGCGACACGTCGCGGCGCGAGGCCGGCCTGAGCTGGCCTGAGCGCACGTCCCGAGTAGCGCGTGAAGCCGGCAAGGTGGTTTGGTGTGTAAATGCGCGGAGTTTAAAGCTGCTTGCAATAATGACAAGGTGTAAGGGAAAAGAGAAGAGCGGAAATGAAGGAAACAATGAAAATAATGCCATTCGAACACAGATACGTGAAAAAACACAGGATGCACATCGAAATTGGGGGAAGGGGTTCGCCGGCACGGGGACGAACGAGCGAACGAACAAAACGAAAAAGCCCGATAAATTGAAGAGACCAGAGAAGCACTTCAACGTTCCCCGGGGATATCACAGCAGTTCATGGTAAGGGATCCGCACGCGAGGCGGAGGAGGAGCTGACGGTATGGAAGATTTGGGAATGGGAACACGGGGCGGAGGCGACAGATCACCTCTTCTCGACCTCGACGTTGGCGGCGAACGACGGCGTACTCGAGGCGGCTCGTGGCGTGACACGAGGAGCCATCTCGACGGCCGGCGCTCGCGGCGCGTTATTCTCTTGCGCCTTGGTATCTACAGGATCCGGCGCAACATGGACAAGGCATCAGGGACGGGGGCACGGCACACCAACGCTGCGACTGATTAGCACTCACAAACGTAGTACGTGGACCCAGAAAGGATGAAAATGATGCCGGTGGCTCGACCAGTGCCGACGACATCGTTGAAGAGCCAAATGCCGAGGAAGGTTTGCAACACACCACGCACGGCTAACAAGACAGACACGGGACAAGAGATTCAGTGTGGGATCGTCTGGGCTTGGGCTCGGGCATACGCAACTCACCAGCAGAGACCATGTGGGAGATGGGCGAGGTGACCTTGATGGAGAGAAAGCCGGCGATGCAGATGAGAAACCCGAACAAGCCCTGCATGTAGGAGTAGTTGATGCGTCAGTGATCTTCCACCCCGGGTACCTCTACACTGGGCAGCAACTGACCGTGACGGCCGCTCCGGTGATGAATGTTCCGAGACCCGTCGACTGTCCGGTGGCCATGTCGAGCACGACCCAAATCTCGCCGGATACGAGCACGAAGGGGAGGATGACGAGCGCCGAGAGCAAATTTGAGTAGTAAGCGAGGTCGAGCGTGTCGGAGACGATCGCGAGCGATCGCTTGACGACGATGGCATGAACCGAGGTCGTGACGGACGAGAGGACACCGAGAGTAATACCGATCATGGAGGTGTGCATGTTCTCGGCCGAGACACCGGCCATAAAGCCGAAGCAGACGAGAGCGACGGCGGCGAGGGTCGGCAACGAAGATTTCGTGCCGAGTAGCCACCACGAGAAGAAGACGGTGAAGGGCAGGATGAGACCTCGGGCGATTTGCTGATGGGGAAGGGGCAAATTGGATCAGTCTTCGCGCTTACGTACAAGGACGAGTCTACCGTTCCCACTCACGTAGAACGAAGCATCAACAAATTCTGTGGTATGAAGGCAGATGTCTCAAGATCAGGAAGTCGGTCCGCTCGAGAGCGTGAGAAGATCCGAGCTCACGAAGGCAGTATGTGTTGAAGGCAAGGCCAAGCACGTTGCAGGCGATGAGGGGAATGAGCCCTTTGCAGACGTGCGACTCCATTCTCGGCAACTTCATAGCCCCTGCTCGTTGAAAGCTCTAGGCCAGATTAGTACATGGCGCGTCGGAGGGTATTCGAATATCGCCTGCGTGCCGATCAACGAACCAAAGAGTGCGCACAGGTGCAAGAGCAGCACGGCAATCAGGAGCTGGCAGAAGAGGAAGAACAAGGGGACCTGTGCCGGTGGATGGATGCGTGTCAGACCATGTATGCTCGCGTAATAGTATCGTTTGTCGACATGAGGCAGCTTACCTGGACGGCGTTGAGAACCCACTACGACACGCCAAGTGAACGCGATCAGAGGTCAGTTTCGGCGGGTGGCCCGTTCGGCAGTGGGCGCCTACTTTTGAGGGCGGACGTACTTTGTTGACCATGATCATCTGTGGCGCGAGAGTGAGAGAGTGGTGATGTCAGTATCATTCTTCTTCAATCTGGCCAAGGTGTACATGGGATGCTGCTGCTGCTGCGACTGAAGGATCGATTCTTTGAGCGGGCGGGGGCACGTCCAGCTGGCGTGTACCGTGCCACGCGCCTGCCTCGAGGCGCCTCTCGGAGACAGGCGACGAAACGGGTCGAGACGCGACCGACGACGGCCGAAACCATGGGGACGCCCCAGCTCGGGCGCGTTTCAGGATCGCCTTCAGAGCAGCGGCAGCTCCAGCAGTCCGGAATCCTGTCGTCGACCATTCTGACTTACAACAAGGGCAGCGACGA
The DNA here is from genome assembly GCA_001244265.2 of Microbotryum lychnidis-dioicae p1A1 Lamole. NCBI lineage: Eukaryota > Fungi > Basidiomycota > Microbotryomycetes > Microbotryales > Microbotryaceae > Microbotryum > Microbotryum lychnidis-dioicae. The sequence goes on from CDLV01000007.1 coordinate 789,484, forward strand.
GGTAAAACACGACCACGCCCATCACCTTGAGCTGCGATGGCGGCGCTTCCTCTTTCTGGGGCACCGCGGCGTCGCTCGGCAGGCGTTGGTGGCCGGGCTTCATCTCGATCACCTCTTCCTGATTCGGCACACGCGTGTAATCGACTCCTCTTGCGGCGGACATGGTATCGAAGAAGCGAAAGGAAAAGTGGAGCTGGGGAGACGGCGGGACGAAAGGGCGGGTCGGGGGCGATACGCGATGCTTCGAGTCGGAAGGCAGAGGGAGGCAGGGATAAGCACCGCGCGTGCGATGCGAACGAACCCAATGCCAGAGCCAGAGGCTGTAGCGGGCGAGGCGAGGCGCCGTGAGCGGTGAGCGCGCTCCCACCCTACTGTGTATACTATCTCGACGCGCACTCGACGCGCCCTCACTATTTATCGTCCCCGCGTTTGGCGTGTCGAAGCTGCGACGATCTTTGGGTTCCACACGACTCGACCTCGACGTTGTGGTCAATTTTTTCGACGTGCGGCCGGTGTCATCGCGAGATAGTCTCTTGTATGTCAACTGAGTGAACAGTGTTCTCCTCGGAAGCTCAATACCTTCTATGTCCCTTCCAGCCGAATGAGTCATACGCGGATATTTCAGCAGTTACCCGACACCAAGCGTGACCAAGGCTACTTCTCACCGTTAAACCCCATAGGCAAAGTGATGGGTCAGCCTCCGACAGGGGCGATTCCAGAGACAGTGGCCACTCATGTATCCGAACCGAACGCGCCAAACCCAAATGGCCCAGAGCCCCTGTCTGGCCTCCTTTGCGCCGACCGTTCGTGGCGCGTTGCAGAGGCACTGCCGTTGCGTCTCCTCTTGTGAAAGCGTGTTGTACGCCATGACCCAAGAAAAGCGCAGATTGTATAATGTGGACTATTGTTCTGATAGCACCCTACGTTCGCGGCGTCTCAAGGTGGCGGACCATTCAGATGTACTGCCATGAAGAAACCGCCCACCCGACGTCCCCAATGTCAATAGGGTCTACTCGACCGCGCAACTCATAGGACTGTCCCACCAATCAGATTCAGAGCACACATTAACCTCATGACTGTCCGTGCCATCTGGTCAACCTTGGGCTATGCCCGGCTCGTTCAACTTCAGAATGCTGTGTTATGGCATTTGAGGACAGATGGCGCGCTGCTCGTAGTCCGCCGCCCTGGTCTGTGCGCGCGCTGTAGTGTCCGGGGCGGCCACGACACATGTAAGGATATATCCTTACACATGAGTTAAGGTCAATACACAACCAAATCTGTTCATCTTGATATTGTAACATCAACATATAACTATTTCTGAATGGTGTCTGCAAGGACTACATGATAGCATGTGTATTGCAAGACTTGTAGTGATTCAAAATTTCTGTGTCCTTACCGCACCTCCCGTATCCTTACCGCACCCTCGTATCCTTACATGTGTCGACATGTGTAAGGATACGCCCGCGCGCGCACGTGCCATGTGGAACGACAGGAGGCGCACTCAGGAAGCCTTTGTTCACATTTGTTCACCTAATTGTCCCCACACCGCCCATCGACTTCAACACCGTGGCACTGTTTGAATTTTGCGAACTAGCCAAATGCGACCTCCAGCTTTGTGCCAGCAGGCACGGACTCAAATCTTTCATCAATGAGATTGCGGAACCGCCAACTTCCCGACCGTGACGCCGGGCCCTGGGCTCGGACTCGTTCTGGAGCTGGAGACCGGCCCCAATGGCGGGCTCCCAAGTCGAGATTCAAAGTCCCAAGCATCAAACGCCAATCAACGGTAGGAACCAGTCGTCGAATCAGGAAAGGAAACGGCCAGTCGGTCCCCGAGTCGGCAAACTCAGCGCATCCTCAGGACGATTGTGGCGACCTTCAAGCTGAAACATTGACCTGCACGGTGTCCGCACCGCGGCTATCGAAATCCCCGACTCCAACAAGAAAATTTCCTATCACCGATCGTACAAGCGCCTTGCCTAATCGCATCAAGTCCGCAGAGGACTGCGAGGAGAACTGTGACAATTATGTGGACGATAAGCACAACGATCACAAGGACGACCGTGACAATGACTCACCTTGTTCCACTCGGCTCGCCCACGACACTCCCTTCCACCACACCATCAAGCAAGAGAAGTCAACAATGCCTCTCCTGTGCTCCCAGAACAGCGATCCCGGTTGGCCGTCGCTGCGCAGTCAAAGCAGTGTTGAGAGTGTGAATTCCGCTTCTACCCCGCAAGTCGGCTCGCTTTCACCAGCATTAGCTCCGAACCTCTCCCGTCTAAGCGTTTCACAACCCAAGGCTATTCCAAAGGACAGCTCCATTCTTCCCAAGCATCAACATACGACTCTTAAGCTTGAAGGTACGCCACATGTGTTGTCTAGATGGTAGGCCATCGGTAACGAGGCGAGGCGCGCGCCCGGAGGCTCGATTGGTTTTAAGGCAGTGGATTAGACTTAGTGTCTGAGTGGATTATAGTCTTGCGCGTGGGCCTATGCCTTCGCAAAGCAGACTCCCTTGTTTATCTTTTCTTTAATCACTCGTTCCTCGACTATCGGTTCTGACACTGCGCTGCGTATCATCCTACCGCTGCCACCTATATAGGTTAGTTGCAATACTTCAATCACTTGTTCCTCAACTATCGGTTCTGACACTGCGCTGCGTATCATCCTACCGCTGCCACCTCTATAGGTGGTGCACTTTTACATCAACATGCGCTCTCCCAGCCTGCTTAACAAACGGTTTCACTGAAAATTGATATTGTCCGCTTGCCTTTCTTAGTGTTGATGGTCAACTCTGAGGTTTCCTTGAACCTCTCTTGGTGACTAACGTGCGGATGATATTTACGCTGTTGGTGTCCATCAACTTCACGGAGACAGGACATTGTTTCGTCTATCTACGAGATATTTTGGAAGAGGTTGCTGAGCTAACTGGCCTGGCTCTCCAAGGTATGCAAGACAAGATTAGATCGGTTCCCAAGCAACGTTGACAGGCCACTCAGCCAGTTACTAACCGTTTAATTCGGCGACTTATCTGTGCCTTTGTACAGAGGACTCCTGCTTCGACTACTGTGTGGTCGACAACGCGGCTACGTCATCTACTCACTCGACTCCATGTCTTGCCTCCTGCCGGTACGACCAACTCGCAGCATTTACTGCTGCGACCGACTCTTCGTACAAGGTTCTCGGGTTGCCCGGCTTCGTACTCGACATCGACTCATTGCCAGCAGAAGCAACCATTACCTTGAGAGTGCGTATAGCTTCATGAGTTGACGGATTCTACGTCGTTGAGCTTTAGTCGCTGAGCTGACTCTTGATTGCAAATGTCACAGGTCTACGAGCACATCAAGGCTCGACTCCCATTCGTAAATATCACTACAAGACCTCAAGGCCGGGAAGATGCCCCTGTTCCAAGTGGCGCACCTTCTGCTTCCAAGCACGACTTGCTCGTCAGGGAAAAGCGTGAAGCATCTCCAAGCGACAGGATCTCCGGCAATCTACGTCCGAACACCGAACCATATTCAACGGATGACAAGCTCGTCAACAGTGAAGATCATGCGAATTTACCAACATATAGTGAAGGAAGGACAACGATGACGGACTTGATGCTCGAAGCATACCCACAAGAGATTGTTCTTGATCCTTGGCGGCCCAACGGGACTTGGGGCGACGTCCTCATTGTTCGTATGGATCCAGGCTCGAGCGGTGGCTTGTCACACATGTGGGCTTTCTCGGCGTCATCATCTCGAACCGATTCAAAAGGGCGATGGAAAGGCCCGCGTTTGGATGCAAACGTCGAGTACAGCAAGTACAGCAAAAAACGTTGCATGGGCGTGTTCGTCTGTTGTGATCAATCATGCCCTGGCAAGCGTCGACCTCACACATCGCTGTCGACAGCGAGTAGGTCGAAGTTGTTTCAGGAGGAGACTCCACAGCTCGTCACAGGACGCCCCAAGAAGGCTGCAACCCGCAAGCCTCTCGCTCCAAACGTTGAGAGGCCTTCAGACGAGTTACCGCCGTGTCCAATCACAAGCTGTAACGGACCGATGAGGCACATCCTGTGCTCCGCTACGATTGCCCGAGGGCAGCGTGAGGAATGCCCGGGGGAAATATATATCTGGCATTCAGGGTACCATTTGCATCCTGCGCCTCTGGTGTCGCGTCCGTCCCCGCAACATCTGGAAGAGCTGCGACAATTGCGTAAAGCCGCTCCACAAGCATCGGCCGCCGAGCTGCGCATGGGACAAATGACCGCATTTCCGCAGGACCCTCGTCATCGGCCGTCCGCCTCTGAGATTTGCCCTGTATTCGACAGCACTCGATCAATCTCGAGATACGCACCAAGAGTGGGCCACAGTAAGCGTAATGGAGCCCTGCCCGACACGTTGATGTCAGCTATTGAAGCTGTTGCCAATGCCGGTTGCCTCGCGTACATCGAAATACCGGGACAGCGCCAAGGGCAGCCACTTGCTGAGCAAATACACGATCCTGATCCTCGGAAGCAACCCAGGAACGATGGGTCGCGGTCGAAGTCGAAGATCACCTCCAATTCGCTAACCGACTCTGAGACGTCATTTGGCATCCAGACTCCTCAGATGAAAGCGAGGCTCTCGGAAACGATTGACGACCGGCTAGTCGAAGGCAATTTGGGATGGCCTACCGACGCTCACAACACCTACTTTCGCGACAACTGGGTGTTGCTCGCCACGGTCTACTATTCGCCAAGCGCTCGTCGCTGGTTTCCGATCCTGTACTCCGTCGGCAACCACGAGCGATCAGGCTTCTACCGCCGACATTTTGCGTACCTATTCCAGATTCTTGACGATGCCAATCATAGCGTGGAGGACATCGTCAACGGAGTCACATTTGTTGTCGATTATTCAAGCGCGCAGATTTCGGGTCTTCGCCAAGCCATTTCGGATTGGTACGTGGCACGCAAGACCGCAGATGTGGGACGCTTGAACGTCACGCCCAATCAGGTGTCACAGTGGACTGCAGAGGCTATTCAGATTGGCGAGACAGCGGCAAGCGGGTGCGCCTTTCACTTCATTGAGCAGGTCAGGAGGTTTGGGGTCCGACATCTCAGTACGCAAATGGAGCGCGAACGATTTGCAATGCTGGTCAACACCATGCGCAACGCAAAGTCCCATGCATCGATTGAGTCCATGGCAAAGCGCACAATCGACGAGTTTCCTGTGTCAGAGAATTGGATCAAATGATGGACACGACCGGCGATTCGAAATGTGGTATTCAAGGAACTCAATGGATCCGCAGAAAGATGCGTGGCTACCACAACAAATGCGGTGGAATCTTCCCACTGGCTCCTAATCCATTCATGTGGTGGCGAACGCTTTGGACCGGTGGAAGGGGTGATGCGACTTATCGACTTCGCGAAAATGACAGACCGAATTGAAAGTCATGCGACCGGTAAGGCCCTGGCATAGCGTTACTACCAACCCATTATCCTCATCTAAAACCATTCTCGCCTTTGCTTTGAAAACAAACGGCTATGTCAGGAGTTCCACTTATCACGAGCAAGGCAACGTCCGCGCTCATATCAAAGAGATCAAGTCACGCAATCGGGTACCTTCATCCTACGTCAGTGACGCCAACATGCCTGAGCCTTCGATCTCGTTCGCTGCACCTGCTCGTCTAGCTGGCATCGGGTTTTCTGAGTCACCACAAGGACCTTCAGACTTGTAAAAGGGTCCTGAAACACCACCACTGAGCAAATCAACCAAATTACCTCCTTCCACGTCAAATCGTTCCCGGCAGCAACCAAAGAACCGGTCAAGGCAGGGCAATGGGCCCACTGCGCAGTCGATGGCCTCCAAAAAGGGCTCAAGACGTGTTGATTACCCCCACAAGCGCAAGATTCCTGACCCGCCGTCTGACGAGCATAGTTCGAACGAATCATCAGACGACGTTGGATTGACGCCCTCAATTCATTGCAATTCATCCGAGGCCATTCCCCCGACGGATCGCTCCATCAAGCTCCATCAAACGTCCAATTCCAAATCGAAAGGTAGTCCTCCCCGCTCAGATTTCAGCGGCCCATCGCGACGAGTCCCCGTTGTCCCTATGGCTGTGAGGGCGCTCAATGAAGAAACGGAGTTGTCCCAAATACGTACGCCTCCGCCCCAGACTGTTGACTGAGTGCAGAGGCGCTGAGGCCTGGCTGACGGAAATCCTGCTCTGATTTATCCTCCGTCTCACAGTTCTTGCGCAGCACAATGCACGAAATTTGGAAGCCCCCAGTGGTCGGAAATACCGGATACCTCGAAAACGATTGGCCTTCCTCTTGTCGGTCCTCTTGTCGGTCCTCTTGTCGGAACCTGAATCACAATCGGAGGCAAAGAGGACATGTACGTCCGTATTCAACATTCCCCTGTCCCTGGTTGCATCCAAGTCGGAGTTGGCGCCATCGAAATCTGCAAGAAAGGTAGAAATGGCCACGCCAAAACCTGCTTCGACGTCGACGTCACTCGAGCGCACCAGTGACAAGCTCCCAGGGGACTCTAGATCTGCACCAAGGGTAAAATTCGCTCCGCCCAAGACATCGACGTCGACATCGCTCGGTAGCACGATTGTGCAGCTCCACGCAGACTTCTGGCTTCGATCAGGTGAAGACGGGCCAGTCGTCATTATCCAAGGCCCGTGGAGCGATAATTCTTGCTGGATTGACTCAACGCTTATCGCATTGCTCTCGGTCGCCAACGGATTGGAACCATGGCTGCAGTGTCTGGATATCCTTAACACCCATACGGCCTACGTGATTCCTCCACTTGGCGATGAGATGGTGTTGAGGCTCCGCCCTCGATATTTGGCACTCGAGCTATGGGATGCGATTCGCGAATACACAGCATTGGCTCGAAAGTTTGATATGAAACCGGCGGCGAAGGCCATTGAAGCATACACACAATTACGAGAACGGATGATTTCCACTGTGGTTGGGATGTCGAAAGAGCGCGGAAGCCATTTTACAACTCCATTTAAGCGGGGGAGTTATAGTAGCCCAGTAGTCAGTCAATCACTCAGCAAACCCCGCCCTCCCAAGACGATTAAAACTGGACGCTAATCATCACTTTTTTCGGCAGACCTGGCTCGAGACACTTCACTCGTTCACCGTCGATCATCCGCTTCTGCCAAGCGCTGTCACGGTGAATGAGCCCGACCGAACTCTCGTCGAATTACATCTTCAACGAGCCGGGTATTGCACTGTTTGCAACTGCATTCAGATTGAGGTGTCCCCAAGACTACAATTTGTGGTTGACTGGCCCCTTCTCATCTCAAGTTTCCACCTGCCTTCGCATTCGCTGGAAACGTTGTCGGACGTCCTCGCCTCAATCGTTGGGCAACCGTTGAAATTGTACACAGAGGCAAAGAATTCAGGCCGTCGGCATCACAAGCGCAATTGCCCCGGAGGCTCTTACGTGCAATTCGTTTCAATCACCTCGCTCCCCCGTGTGATTGTGATCAACATCAACAATATTTACCCGGAACATCCACTGGCCCCAGCTGAGCTACGCTTCGGTGTTTCGGACCAAATGCCAGAGATGGTCTGGCGCCTTCGGTCAGGAGTGTACAACATCAACAATTCATATTTCGTTACGAACGCGACAGTTGGATACGGGCAAGAGGCCGCATGCTATCATTTCGACGCAATTAAAGGCTCTCTCGCTAGGCCGATAGGGGACAGGAACGCTGGCGGATTAGTTTCCGTTCTTCTCTACGAGCTAGAAGAGGAGTCATTGAACTTCTTGCAAGCCTTCAACCTAATGCTAACGCGGCAGCGGCACGAAATGTGGAGTCTATACCATGAGCCCTCCGATCCTACCGATATCGGCATTAAAGTGTCAAGTCTACCACCCAAAGGGACTCTTGAAGAAGGACAAGGTGTCTGGAAGATGGAAGATGCGTCGGCTTTTTTTCATGAATGCGAGATAGTGAGTGTCGGGAACGCCAAAAAAGCAGATCAATAGAGCTGACGATGCTCTCCTCTTACAACGTTTTCCAGCGGTGCAGTGCTCCTGGAGGAAATCACAGTGGGGAACATTCATGTTGATGGCAAGTTTGACTCACAAAGTTGTGCCCCAGTGGTCCAGTAAAGTTTTAGCCTTGTCAATCACTAATGTACTGTACAGTAGGGGCTATGATAGCGGTCAGCAATAGTATGTATAAATAAACTTAGTGAAAAAATGGGCATGGCGATACTTTGACAACCACTGGTGTGCGGAAAGAGTCAATTATTCACCAGCAGCAGCCAGTGCTCTTTGCGCGCGAGCGTATAGCGTATCCTTACGCATGTCACGTGCGCGCGCGGGCGTATCCTTACACATGTCGACACATGTAAGGATACGAGGGTGCGGTAAGGATACGGGAGGTGCGGTAAGGACACAGAAATTTTGAATCACTACAAGTCTTGCAATACACATGCTATCGTGTAGTCCTTGCAGACACCGTTCAGAAATAGTTATATGTTGATGTTACAATATCAAGATGAACAGATTTGGTTGTGTATTGACCTTAACTCATGTGTAAGGATATATCCTTACATGTATACAAGCCGTGTCCGGGGCCAGGCGCCAAGCCACGAGCGAGCGGTCGATCGCGCGACTCGGCGACGGGGACTTGGGGCTCACTCGACTAATGAAGCGAACGGCGAACGCTTCCTTTCGACATACAACTCACATTCATCTCCACTTCAATTTTCTATCTTCTCCACATTTGGCTACCAGTTCGACAAAGAGCGAGTATGGATGCTCATGCTCGACCACATCGGCCACGGCACATGTCGATGCCTCAACAGAATGGAGCATCGTCTCGGCCTCGACGCTGTGCTTCGACCGTGGGGGTGACATCGTTCGTTCCGTCCAAGTTGAGGCTCGAAACCAGACACTCGTCGATCGCGCGCTCTCATATAGGTGGTGTAGTGCCCTTTCCTCTATCACCTCCACTACGTACTACTCGAGCGTCTGATCAAGTGCAATACCGCTCATCGACGATACAAACCCTGAAAAATGATTCCGATTCAGGCTCGGACGACGACGACGATGATCTACCGCTCTCGCACGTCGTCGGCTCCCGTCGTTCGTCGGTCCGCCTCCACTCGGCGCCATCATCGCGCTCGCACGTTTCGGTCTCGACGAAATGCAGATCAAGGCCGTCTTCGAGTTTGGTCCGTTTCGGATCAAACCCCTCGATCTATCATTATCCCCAACATGCACCAATGATGCTCACCTCCGCGTCGCATCGTCGACACACGTTCAACGATCTCAATTCTCCCCACCTTCTGTCGTCAAATCTCGTCGGTAGCACTCAGAGCGGTCAGAACTCCCACCAGTGGATGGTCAGACACTCTCCAAGACAACAGCTCGTTATAAAAGATTGGAAAACGTGCGATAAAAGATCTGTTCTGGCCGAGAGTATGATTGTTCCAGTCTCGACTCCTCTCTCACCGCTCCCTTCCCCCACGAGACTGGACATGGATAAACTCGACAAGCGGCATCGGTCGAGCTTGACGAGGTCCGTTTTAAATCAGACGATTGTAACCCGCGCACTGGTCACTGACTCATACCTTTTTGGGTCTTTCCAATTCACAGACTTCAATCTTTAGTCACCTTGTCGTTCGAAGGTGCAGAACTGAAGAAACAGTTTGAAGAACGTCAAAGCGTCGAAGCGAAGGAGATGGCTGCTCGCGATCTTCGACGTCGGCAGACACTGGTTCACACTGCAAGCGAGCCCGTGCCGAAGGATGGCGAGAAGCCTTGTAAACTTGTACGAGGCATTCCCCCTCCCAAGGATCATAAAAGTCGACGACCTTTCTTGGCTTCCCTTTTCTCATGCTTCAAGAGCAATTCCGCCTCCGCCACGCCGCGAGAGGAGCCTCAAGGCACCCCTCGAACAACAACCCTCGACGCGCCAAGACTCAACACCTCCTCATCAATTGATGAGAAAGAACCCTTCACCAACTTGAACCATTCACGGGCAAGCTTACGACCCCACCTCGCCTCGACGCATTCGCGCACTGACAGTCTCGAACAAGTTGTCGTCGATTGGCGCGCCTCGAGAAAAGCTTCATCGACCCCCGCTGCAGGCGTTCGATCCCCTTTCCCTCCCTTTCCCAACTCTACGATTCGCTCGAACGTCCCTGGCTCGACGAGAAATTCAACTTCGGCGACCAAGAAACTTTTGAAACATTCCTGGCTGGATTACTAACCTATCCGATCCTCGAGGAAATCCTCCTACGCCACTCGAGATCACTGCTGCGTTCTGTCTGTGACTCTCATCGCATTTTTTAATCTTTGATCCCATTTGCATCTTCTGTTTATGACGATATCTATCTGAAGTACACCCGTCCATGCTGTTCATGGGCCTTTTCGTAATGACACTCCTTTTGGTGACGAACTTCTTTCCTTTTGGTGACGAACTTCTTTCCTTTTGGTGACGAACTTCTTTCCGTACGCCACCATTAGACGAGCTGAGCGCCGATGTTTCGAACGAGTTCGTGAGAATCTTCTCAAAGAGGTATGGCGTGCAGAGAGTCTTTGATTACATAATCAAGGAGTACGCACTGAGAAGATTCATTGATACCTTGAACGACTCAAGATTGCACCCCTCTTCACGTCGACCACTCAGGCGGGATGGCGGAAGGTGGTCTGGTCGTGGACGGACTGACCCCCTCATTCCTATCCCTTTTGACCGCTTCCAAAACCTTTGCCGTCGGAGGCCTAACCCTGTTCGTATCCACAGCTTCGATGGGCAACTCGAACCTCTCCTCCAAACACCCATAAGCCTTGGGCGTCAACTTGATGACCGTATGCAACGGGATCTTGAGGTAGGGCAATTCCTCCTGGCTCAGATTATGGAAATAAGCATACAAGCACCTCAGAACGGCTTGATGACAAACGACGAGAATGTTTTCCTGTCGTTCGAGTTCGATTATGACGGGTTCGAGACGAATCACGACGTCGCGGTAGGACTCGCCCCCTCGGTAGCGGTAGTTGAACTTGTCGTCGTCACGGGCGGCGTAGTCCTCGGGGTAGTACTCCTCGATTTCTTCGTAGGTCATACCGTCGCAGACCCCGGCGTCAAGTTCGTCCAGGGACTTCCAGGTCAATTTCTCGTACGGCAGCAGAGAAGCGGTTTGAATCGTGCGTCGAAGCGTCGAGGTCCATACCTGCACGTGAGGGACGGCTTCAGTCTCCGTACCTTCGAGTCTGAGATGGAAAGGGATTGAACCACTCACCGTTAATGGCCTATCGCCAAACTTTTCCTTGATCAAACTCGGCAAGGCCCTCATGTACTGTTCGCCCTGTTTCGACAACGGCGCATCGCCACCGATTTGCCCATCGACGTTGTACTGTGATTCGCCATGTCGGGTGAAGAAGATTGATCTTGGAGTGAGGTGCAGGTTCATGAGATAAAAGGCGATACGTGATTGGAGGTACCCGTCGATTCGGTTGCACGTCACCTATGGCACGCAAGAATGGCACGCAAGGATTCGTCGGCACGGCTGGGCATTCGACTCTGAAGACTCGATTTGTACCTACATGCTGCCCCACATTGACCATCTTGCAGAACGTCACCTCCTTGTCCAAGGTCTCGTCGAGTGGCTCGTACTTGTCCTCGTAGTGCCGAATACGAGCTCGGAAGTCCGCCTCGGCCTGGATTTTGTCCTGCCCATCGTAGTCGGGATCGCCGGAAGCGACCTTGACGGCGATGTTGGCTTCGATCGTCGCTGGGTCGGTGCAGATCGACTCGATAAAGAGAAGCGTCAAGCCTGGTTCTTGCTTGATGCGATCGACGAGTGCTTGTCGCCGTTTCCGGGTCGTGTTCGTCGCGTCTAGTCGGAGGGGAGCATGAGTAACTCACACATTCGCCCGAGAGCACCTTCTCTTCGCGAACTGACCGTGAATCCCGACGTTTCCTCCCGCCTTGAGCCAACTGATCAAATCCTCCAAGCATTCTGCGGCCATGGCTTCGCGTTCCTTGGAGGCATCGGCGTTGTTAGCGTCGAAAAAGTTGGCGGACTGATCGGCCTTTTCGCCCGTCGATTCGGCCATCTTTCGGTACTTTTTCCTGCGTAGTTGACCGACATTGAAGACCTGTTTGAGTTGAATTAGGATGAGTTCGGTTTTATGTACAACCTGGTAGTTCAGACAGAGAAGCAGGTGGCGGATCGTCAACTCACTTTGACCTGTATGGCGGTCAAGAGCAAATCATCAGCACAAGCATCACTAGATCTAGTCCTAGGCCACACACTCACCTCATATTCGAGCCACTACCAGTGAGAACAATACGGGAACATTCGATCAGCATGGACCATCCGTCCCGAAAGAAAGAAGGCTCCCAACGCACGAGAAGGTATCGCATTAGCTTGTTGCTGAGATAGCTCTTGCCCCTGGCGGGTAATCCGACCATGGCGACAACGATCTTGGCCTCCGAATAGTCAGGTTTCTCGACTGTAGTTCAGATCCAATGATAAGATATCAGTGACGTGTCGTGCCTGTGTTCCAGTCGACCACGTCTCCTGGCCGAGCTCTCGCGTCTGGCGATACGGGACGGGCGAGGTGCTCAAGACTGACTGGTGTTGCCGGCGGACATGCCAAACGTAGGATCGATCGTTCGTTGAGTAGCCGAGGTGATATTGGAAACGACCGATGATTGGGACGAGTTGGCGGTCGAGTAAGGCCTGCACCCAGTCATGCGTATCATCCATTGTTTCAGCTCGATCGGGCCTTCCACTGGTACGACTGCGCCGAAACTGACCAGGTTCCTTCTGCGCCCCCCGTAGCAGCCCCCTCCTGGTTAGGCGAGACCATAGGACTATTATCCCTACTTGCCCAACCAGGCAAAGGATCACTAGCATACCGTTCGGGCGTCGGACTGATCGCGCTCGGTAAGGAGAACGGACTCGGACCAGGCGGACGGGGTCGAGACCCGATTGAGGAAGAGCGATTGATCGCCCCGGGGTGGTTGCGATTCAAAGAGGTTGAGCGGGAGATGCTGGTCGAGGAAGAGGGGGATAGGGTTGGTGATCGGGTCGCAGAGAAGGGGGGAGAGGCGTGTGACGGTGGCGAGGAAGGCATCGCGGGCGATGGGGCAGCGCTGAACGATGTCGCACGAGGTCAAGCCAAGGAAGGGATCGGCGGCGGCGCGCAGCTCGTGGCGCCCGCACCCGGGGGGGAAGTGGGGCCCAATCGAGTGCCAGACGCTGAGGGAAGGCGGCCCGTCTTCGGAACTCGGGCTGCCATGTCCATACGGATGCTCTCAAGAAATGATTCATCGTAGAAAATTTGGTATCTTTTGTATTTACCAAACTACATTGATCATTATCGTCTCTTCATAGCCGAGCACAACAGCGCCGCGCTGCCCAGCCTGACCCGCACGTCCTGGTGGTCGACATCGTGAGCTGCCGAAACGTCAAGGAGACCAGATCATCAGTGACTCCTGTCACTATAAACACTAAGCTGCACAGATCACTCACTGTCTTCTACCTCTCCCCATCGGTTGATCTGACTTTGGACCTCGACGTGGGCGCACTTGGCCGCCTCATCGACCGACAAATGCCCCTCGACCAAGCCCAACGCGATCAGATAACTCTTGCTTGCCAAGACAGCTCGCTCAAAGGCTGTGAAGAGTTGTCCGATTCAGCGGCGACGACGTGAATCGGTTAGGAAACGATGAATGTCCAGACTGACCCGCGAGCTTGTACTCGTCATAATCGGCAACGACACCCCCAAGCTTGACGATCGTCGGATCGGGCTGTTTGGTATTGAGAATCCCTTCGTACTTGATGAGCTCGACGTCGTACGTCTTGCGCACCCAGTCGAGTAGCGGGTTCCAATGCGCATCCTGCAGTGTGACGAGGTGGTCCGGTTCTTCTTCGTGGAAGCTGGTGCGGGAAACGAAGGACGCATTAGAAACGGCGACTTCAACGCTTTCGCCACCTTATGATACGCACCAAACTGTGTCGGTATCGAGATATCGGAGCAAGTTGGCCACGACTTCTGCTCGCACGTCGGGCGTGCTTAACCCGTCGATCGCTCGGGAGATGATCGAAGTCTGCGCGCAGAGAGGCAGACTCATGAACTGTTTCTCCCTATTGAGGCAACAGCAAGAATCACATGAAAGGTCGCACCATGGGTAGTGTGTGGGGCTTCAGAACGGCGAGCTGGTTTTCCCATTCCTCTGCGATGAGTACGGCGACGGCGAGTTGCTGCTTCGGGAGACTGATCTTGGTCCCTCCCGGTGTCTTGAGCGTGCGCTTGTCCAACATGACGGCGTAGGTACCTGTCAATCGAGGCGCAAGTCTCAGCCTTTGGGTTAGGAACCCTAGTGGCTTGAGCAAATTCCGAATTGGCTGACCGTCAGGTTGAGGCGACACCGAGACCGTCTTCCAGAACCGTCGCATCATTTTCTCCGCTCCTGCACTTGCCGAATTTCATCACTATTTGTTCATGCGAATTTACATGCACTCTTATCGACTCACTTGATGTCTGCGGCTCAGCAGGGTTGCCCGGTGCAGTGGCAGCGACATCGGCATCGGCAGCAAAGGGCCCTCGAACATGCTGTGTCTGCAAAGAACCGGCAGAGCGAACAAAGATCCTCGATGGAGTTGCTGCAGTTGGTGTTGAAGTCGAGGCTATTGTCCGGACGAAAGACCGGGCTGTTGAGCGGAACATATTTTGGGAGGTGATCGGCGGGTGAGCGGCTGGGCCGGCTGGGGGTTACAGCGGACTTCGCAAGTGTCTGGCGCGAGAGCGCAACTTGGCTCCGATCGCGGAGTCTCGCGGAGTCGCCTGCAGTAACTAAGTAGCGCGAGGGCTCGATCTGTCTCCGCATCTTAGCTTCTTGACCTATCTATATACCTGTAACCCACATCCTTTTACACATACGTCAATTGCATTAGGGTGAGTTCTATTTGCCTAGCCGGAGCTCATCAAGGGTTCAGATCCTCACCACCGCGCGCTTCTCAATCGACAGCTCTCCCCCGTCCCCCGTCCTGCGTCATCGCCCTCCGTTCCCAACCTTCCAACGCACCAACCTTTGCACGAAATCCCACCATGTCAGGCCCCTCAACCCGAGCCGCTCGAGCGACCTACCACCCTCACTCCGGTGCCCGCATTTCCGAAGGACTCGCCCGAGCCCGGCGACCGTTCCGCACCCAAAACGCCATCACCGGTGCCCTCATCTTTGGCTTCGCAACCGCGGTCTACCTCTACTCGATCCGCGCCGTCGCTCAAGACGATTTCTCCGACCTTGATGCTCCCGTTCAAAGGGAGGGTTTGAGGAGTCTCGAGGATGAACAGAAGGAACGGGAGAGACTCAAGGCGGAGAGGGTCAGAGAATGGGAAACGAGCGCTGTCTCAACCACTGCGGCGCCGATCCTCGAGACCGCTCAAAAGGTTGAGCAACAAGTGGAGGAACGTCGAGGGTTGTTGAATGGCGTGGTCGGGAAGAGCGTCGCTGGGATCTTGACTGAACGAGGGATTTGGAACGGTAAAGGGCATGCGTCGTCCATCATCCCCAAAGCACCCGACGTCGATAGGATCGGCACCCTCTGGGACAACCGAGCCAGGACCGTCCAGGAGGGGCCGAAACTCGTTTGAATCCAGAGCTCGGAAATCATCGCTTTCCTCTCGACCCCATCTATCCTTTGTATTTGTCACAAGTCCTCTCTTGCAAACCCTCATCCTACGTGATAATACAAACAACATATCCACGCTCGACTACGATCTCAGACGGGTTCTCCCGATCCGGTGAGGTAATCGCCGCGAACGAGCTCTCTTCGGTCCCGAAACCCGGTCCGCGCGTTGCACGTGGATATCCCAACCTTGAAGGTGTTCGAGGCACATGCCTCACTTTCTCACGCATGACACATCCACATGTTGCTTCGGATCGGAAGTGAATCAGAACGTGAAGTCCTATTTCTCAATCGCTACATTCGTTGGCACCCTCATCACACTGGTAGCTTCCGCTCCCCTCAAGGAAAAAGACATCAATGTCACATCGTATGTCCCATCCAACTTTCCAAGTCGACTCTGACACAGCTCGAGACAGATCACATCGCGCGTGCGCGCCTTTCCCGTCCCCTATCCTATCTTCACAGTCGTCGGCCCTACGCGGGCTTCCAACAATCATTGATCACTTGCTCGTCAGTCCTGGTGGTCATACCCCTCCTATTCACTTCCTCTTCATCAACCCACTAAAATGAAACTCCGTCAACCCTCCCTTAGCGATTGCATGAATTATTGCCACACTACCGGCGGAAAGTGAGGCCCTACCCCTCTTGAGAACCAAGCAGCACCGATCAGAGCCGAATGTGACGCTGACTTAAAAAACCAAAACCGCCTCCGCTCTGCGCGCCGGTTCTCACTTTCCGTCACAGAAACTGTCTTAAAAGCTGCCAATCCATTGGGTACTGCTCCCTCCAATCACCGACCGAGGCCTTTGCTGAGGACGGGGACCACGAACTCAAAATTGCAGCGGGTCATTGCTGGTGAACCTCTCAGACTTCGGCTCCTCCTTCGCTATGAATCACTATGCGTAAACGAGTAGCGCTTCAATTAGCAGCATCCGTACATTGGTTGTGGCCGAGTCCATATTTGTACGATGAGGGATGTGGAGCCAGGGGAGATTGCGTTTGGTCGTCACGCGTGGCCGAACGAGTTGGCATTGGAAGGGGTAGAGATTGCTGTTCATACGTTCATCACAATCTGCGTAACTATGTTCATAATTCCGCCAAATTCGTTCATAAACCCGTGGAATCATCATGGGAGAAAGCTCGGACTCTCAAGAGAGGCTGTATCCCCGAAATTACCTCTTTTTCCCGTCACCGCAGCAAAGCTTCGGGTTTCCCTCTTGAGCTTTCGCACGGTAGTCTTGAGGCATACTACGAAAATGTGATGGTAATGATCGTCGAATACTTCAACAAGGATCAGGTGACAAAAGGCACTGCGTCGTCCGAAACATGCCATCACCCGAGTTCGATAAGGGGCAGTCTTTCAAGTCTGCCCCGCACCGAGAAGACAATGGGATTTGCGTAGTTCGTCAGATACTTCGTGAAGTTCACCAACCTGTTTGAATCGCTCTCTACGAGCGTAGAAACGTTACGTCTTCGGTCATTGGGCCATGTTTTTTAACATCAGCCAGTATTTGCAAACGGTACATTGATATATCATCGCTAGAGCATAGTGGTTTCAAGACCAGCACTACCAAAATAGACTGAGGGACAAGTGCCCACTCAAGCATAGAACTTCAGCACGTCCTCAACATCCTCCTTGGACCCAAGGAAGACGGGGATCCTCTGATGAATCCCAGTCGGGACAATATCCAAGATCCTCTCCCTCCCCGTCGTAGCCAACCCTCCCGCCTGTTCAGTCAAGAAGGCCATTGGGAACCCTTCGTACAAGAGACGCAGCTTGCCCGATTTGGACTTCTTGTCTTCCGGGTAACCGAAGATGCCGCCGTACAACAAGGTGCGGTGAACGTCCGCGACCATGGAGCCAATGTAGCGCGCGGAGTAGGGCTTGCCATTTGCCGGGTTCTTGACCGATTCGAGGTATTTCTTTACCGGCCTGGTGAGGTGAGAAACTCATGTGAGCTTTTCTCCTACAAAGAGGGACGCTGAAACCGAGTGAGGCGGTACTCACTCGTGGAAGAAGAGGGTATTGCCTTCGTTGAACGAGTAGATCTTGCCGCGGGGCGGGATGCGGATGTTGGGGTGTGTGAGGATGAACTCTCCAATGCCCTGCACAAGTATGGTGTTCCGAGCAGTTCAGCCGCTGCGGATCCACGGCGTTTCGAGGGCGGCCGTCAGACTCACGTTATCGAGAGTGTAACCGTCAACACCCTTTCCAGTCGAGATGACAAGGTTGGCGGACGATCCATACATGCAGTAGCTGAAACACGGAGAGCCATCCACCATTAGCCACACTGTAAGCGAGCTGGACTGCAGTTTCTGAAGCGATCCGCACTTACCCAGCAGCGACCATCTCCTTTCCGGGGCGAAGCACGTCCGATACCTGACCATCCGAACCCTCTTGGACCTTGTAGATACCAAAGATGGTACCGATATTGACACCGGCATCGATGTTGGAGCTGTCCGCAGGCAAGTCGGAGAACCCGGACCAGTCAGCATTTACAATCTCAAGATCAGAATGACTTTTAAATCAGCATTGACTCACGATCCATCGAGAGGGTCAAAGACCACGCAGTACTTTCCACGGTACGGGATGTCGATCAAGATGGGGTCATCGTTCTCCTCGGAGATGAGAACCGAGCATTTTCCTGTGGTCGCGTAGAAGCGGAATGAATTTAGCACATTACCTCTAATTGCACTCTCTAACTCGAATACTATTAACTGACCACATGCCCTGAGCGAGTTGATCATGATGTCGTTCGACTATGACGTGGAGGGCCGGATTCGGCGCGGACACGAACAGCCATTAGCTACGATGTGCGTATTACACAAGATTTGCAAACGCATATTGCTCACCAGAATGTCGAGCTTCTTTTGGTCCTCGCCTTGGACGTTGGCGGTGCCGGCAGCACCGATGCTGCATTGCCATGAGATTGAAGCGGGAAAGGTAGCCGGGGCGGGCCAGGAGGGGAACCGAGGAACGGCGTCAGTAGCCGTAACCGTTGGGCCGGAGAGGACTTGGAAGAGCGAATAGTATGGCGCAAGATGCGACAGAGTTTCAAGAGCGAAAAGATGTGGCACATTCATGAAACCAATTAACCAGCACCATCGTTTCAAATCAAATCGTGCAAGCCGGGCTGCGACGACGCGAGTGCCGCGGCCCGACCACCGAGAGCGATCTGGTCGAGGTCGAGTTCGAAACTCACAGGTTCAACAAACCGGCACGTCGGACGTTGGTCGCGATGAACTTGCACGTGGTTTGGACGGCGGTGAGGAGGATGGTCAGGTCACCGGTCGCGGCGGGGGAGTGTTGTTGCGATTGCAGCACATGCTATTGCGGGCAGGGAACGATGGGGCCACAGAGGAGCGGCAAGTCAGCCGATGCCGTTCGAAGCGTGGTCTTGTGGAGCGGCGGCACTCGGAAGCCGCTTGGTACGACCATGCTGTTCGAGCTCCGCCACGCAACGTCCCCGAGCTTACCGAGGTGAGCGTGACAATCTCGGTCGAAGGCGGTTGTTGGTCCTGCAATACAAGACCCGAGACGACGAAATCAGCTCGATGCTCTCAAGCGGAGTAGCCGCGTGGGGCTGCGTGGGGCTGCTTGCGGGTCGTGCAACTGACCATCCTGGTACGCTTGGCGGGAGGTTGCTGAGCGGTCGACGTGGTGGCTATTTAGCTCGAGCTGGAAAGCTTGAAGAGGGATGAAAGTGCGATGAAAGGATGTGGGAAGGGACGAGGGGAACACAGAGCCTCCGACCCCACCATGCGCTAGCCGGCAGCTTTGCCCCGGCAGGCCCTGGCAGGCCCCAGCTGGCCCCAGCCGAGTGAATCGCGAGCACGGGTCGACCCGACTTGTCCGAGAATCGCGGGACGGACCGGGGCTCCGTTGACAACTCGCTGTACAGTGAACCTCCTTATTCGCGATACCGACTGGAGGCTTACAGCCCTCAACGGGGGTACAGTTTCAAGGGTGACCAAGATGAGTGCGTTCATCATCCGTGTCACTAGCTATACGAAATTACGATGCCTGGCGTGTACCGCAAGATGGCAATTCCAAACTTCTGGCTCGGCGAGCTCGGACCTCCTGGGGACCATCTCAGCTGCCCTGTCAGGCTGGTGCGGGATACCGGGGCTACCAACATCCGCTGCAGTGCAACCGATGATTGTGCGATAATTTGCCGAAAGCGGGCGGAAAGTGAACTCTCACAGGAAGAATTTTTTTTCCCGTTCCACTGTTTAGAGTCGAGGCCGACAATGTACAAATCGGCCGAAATCTTGGGATCGGCACAAGAGGAGCAACGGAGGAGTCAGGCTTGAGCTCCTGACCGTCCACCGCCCACCTTCCGCAACATGTCGCACACACTACTACCTCGGTCACTGCAGATCATGACCGCGCGACACATCCTCAACGCCAGCCCCTTGCGCTCAATACCTCGTTACGGTCTTCATCGATCGCTGCCATCTCTCAACACGATCCGCCTGCGAGCATACCAGACCAAACTCACACCTACTACACCGTTCGATGAGCTGGCTCCCATAACGATAACTCCACAATATCCTCTACCCCCCTGGGCGAACACGTTGCCAAAAGCTCTACGATGGACCCATCCCTACGTTTCGCTGGCGAGGATGGACAAACCGATTGGCACCTGGCTGTTATACTGGCCGTGTGGTAGGTCAAGTCCCGACTCAAGCTATCACATGTGTACTCATCTGGCCTGATCTGCTTATCACAGCTTGGAGCTTGACCATGGCCGCCTATTCGTCGGCATTACTACCCCTATCTTTGGCTTGGAACTTGGCCCTCTTCGGCACCGGAGCTTTGGTTATGCGCGGCGCAGGATGTACGATCAATGATCTATGGGATCGTGATATCGATCAGAAAGTCGGTCAGTACATTTCCTTCCCGCTCCCGTGCCGAAGGACGTTTTCGGCCGTTTGCCTAACCTGCCGCCCCACTGCACGACAGAACGAACCAAACTTCGTCCACTAGCTTCGGGAGAAATTCGTCCGTTTCATGCATTTTCCTTCTTGGGACTACAACTCTCGGTCGGGCTGGGTATTCTGACCCAACTTAACTGGTACAGGTGCGTCCTGAATTGACATCATCCCCCGAGCCTCAGTGAAGCTTCACCGAGCTGAAAACCCCTTTTTTTGGACACAGCATCGCCCTCGGAGCCTCGTCCCTCTCGCTCGTCGTCCTCTACCCCCTCATGAAGCGCATCACCTACTGGCCACAATTCGTCCTCGGACTCGCATTCAATTGGGGTGCTCTCCTCGGATCCTCCGCAATCCTTGACCACATCGACCTCCCCGTCGCCTTCCCCCTTTACGTCGGTTCAGTCGCCTGGACGATCGCCTATGACACCATCTACGCCCATCAGGATAAAGTCGATGATGTCGATGCGGGAGTCAAATCGACGGCTCTGTTGTTTGGTCAACAGACTAAACCCATCTTGACGGGGTTTTCGACCGTTTTCGTGGGACTTTTAGCCACCTCGGGATGGATGAATGGACAAGGACTCGGCTTTTGGACATTGAGTGTGGGAGGAGCGGCATGGCATCTCTTCAATCAAATTAGAAAGGTCGAGTTGGATTCGAGGCAGAGTTGTTGGGAGACGTTCGCTAGAAATCGCAATCTGGGGGCGATCGTGTGGAGTGGGATGATGCTCGATTATACGGCCATGATGCTCGATATTGATCCAACATTGGCTTCGGCTCTGTAAGTGTGCTTAGTACGTTGGGGCTGACATTCTTCTATTATCATGCGAATGCAAGTCATGTTGTTCTAGAGCAAAGCATTTGCACAAGCCTCAAGCAGAGCACCTGAGGCTATCTCCGCTCCTTCACCAACCGTACGTAAAATCCAAGCCAAGCGTTCCGCCCTCCTGGAAGCGACCCTCTCCTGTGTGATCCTCTCCAATTCCTGACTCTTCTCCAGCGCCTTGCTCAAAACCGAATCCGGCAATTCGGCCAATCTAGCGACATTCAGCCCGTGCGACCGCGACGCCAATCCCGGTCCAACTTGGTACAAGAACGTCACGTCCGTGAAACCGTCGTCCCTCTTCTTTTCCAAGCACTTCATATGATGCACCGAGATGACCTCGGGGTATTTCTTTACGAGCTGAGCCAAGGAGGGGTAGTGGGTGATGAAGATGGTTCGGGCTTGGGAGGTCGTCGTGATGTGTTCCAGCACGGCCGCAGCGATAGCTTGACCATCGTTCGTACTCGTGCCTCGACCAAGTTCGTCCAAAATGACCAGAGAGCGACGCGTCGCAAGCTTGAGGATCTCGGACGTCTCGCTCAACTCTACCATGAACGTTGAACGACCACGACCAATTTCATCGGCCGCTCCCATGCGCGTGAAGATGCCATCGAACAAGCTAGTCGTGCATTCCTCGGCAGGAACGTAGCTTCCGATCTGCGCCATTAGCGCGATCAGAGCCACGGAACGCGAGAACGAAGATTTTCCACCCGCGTTGATACCCGTCAAGATGATCTGCTTCGTCGCGGTACCTCCGAGCTCGATCGAACTGGGGACGTAGGGCTGGGACGAGAGAACCTCATGAACTGGGTGCCGACCATCGACAATCTTGATAAACCCCGGTTCGCGGACGATGGTAGGGCGGACATACCCCGGTGCGATCGCCGTCACAGCAAACGAGAAGAGACAATCAGCGGTCGCGAGGTTCGAGAGAACGGCCCTGAACGCATCGTAGCTTGTCGAAGTAATCTCCTGCAGCAGAGCTTTAAACGCCGCATCGGCCGCAGCTTCCAGCCGTTCACGGTTCTGGTTTACCTCGTCCATCTTGGCCTGAATCTGGGGGCTGCGGTAGCGGTAGTACTGCTTCGTCGAATTTATCTTGATCCAGTCACCAGGTACAATCTTTTTGGACTCGGCGATTCCGATCTCCAACAGGAACTCCTCCTCGGCCACGCGACGAAACTCGATCGTTGGCTTTTTGAGGATCTTGCGGGCTTCCTTGAGCAGAACCCCCATTTCAATGTCAACCGCATCGAGGCAATCACGGACTTTGCGCAGGTCATCGGGCGGATTGTGGAACAATTCTGCCTTCTTCCCCGCCTTAGCCTGTTCACTCTTGATGCGTGATCTGTGTTGGTTTATGAGAACGTAAGCTAAGGTGGCCCGTCATAGGATATCAAAAAACCTCCCAAAACGTACAGGAAGCCATCAACGTCCTTCTTGATCTTGGGAAGGCTCGCCACGATCTGCTTCAACAGCGCACTTTTGACCGTCGACTGCGGTGTCGGTGCCCCGTCCCTCTCTTCTTCCTCATCAATCGCCTCGAACACATTCGCGACCCTCGAGAACGCTTGCAGAACGCGCAGTAGCTCTTGCGTGCTCACCCGGCTGAAATGGATCCGAACCAGCCCGCGCTCGAGATCAAGCAGACCTTTGAATACGCCGCGTAGCTTAGATATCGTCAAGTTCGAACTCGACGAAATGATCTCGAACACGGCATCCTGGCGCTCCAATACTCGTGCCTCCGAGATAAGTGGATGGCAGATCCAGTTGCGAAGGCGTCGGCGCCCGAACGCCGAGTGGCAATGGTCGAGAACCGAGAGCAGCGAGCCGTGGAGGGTGAAGTCCGTGTTATTCTGCAGTAGCTCGAGGTTTTGCAATGTGTTGCCATTAAGGTTCATCGTCGAGCGAGAGGAGAAATGCTCGAATGATGATTCGTGGAAGAAGATCGTCGAAAGGTCGAAAGCAGATAGATGCGAGATGAGTGCTGCGAGAGCGACGAGGACCAGGTCGGGAAGGTCGAGGACTTGGCTCGGACAGGCGCCGTTCATACCGACGCTGGGCGCAGCCTCGGCCTCGTCTTCCGAATCGGAGCCAATGACAAGCTCCCGCGTAAGCTCCGTCTCTTTTGCTTTCCTCGATGCGCCAGCTGCCTTTAAGCAGATGTAAAAATTGGTGATGAACTTCCTCGCCGCCTCTATCGTGAGCTTCTTGTTCATGCGGTCGATACGACAGGTCGAGTCCGAAGCTCCGGAGCTGCACCACTCGATGCACCACTCGATTTTTGAATCAGCACGACCATATACTTGGGAGAAACCACTCCGGCTAACTGACCTTTGTTGTCGCACGAGGTAGTTGATTATCGATTGGGTCTGTTTGCTCAGCTGCGGCTGCAGAACGACTTCACTCGGTTGAAGGTGCAGGAGCCTCGTCTCCAGCTCCGAGCGCATTAGGCCATCAACAAATTCTGCAAGCCATACTCTATCAACATCCAATATTTCTGGAATACGCTTGAATGAACATCGAATGGTACTCACCATCGTAAATCACTTCCCCGGTCGAAGGCTTGACCGCAACCATTCCAATCGCTACTTTCTCATCCCTGCCTCTTGCCTCCTCAACCAGGCACACGATCGTTGCTGCGTTGCCAGAGCTCGCATCCAGAGGTTCGACCGACAACGGATCTATGTAAGTCGCGCTCGTGTAGAGATCATCGAGCGCGCGCACGAAAGGTCCCTGGCGGGTGGAAGCGTCGGCTTTCTTCAAAGCGGCGGTTTCCTTCTGCCGTACGACACCGACTTTCTGACCAGCATTGATCAATCGCTTGATGTGCACATCGAGTCGGTGTGTCGGGATAGAGGCCGACATCATGTTCTGAATCGGGGTGAATGTATCGCCTTCAGCTGCTGGTTCGGTACGACCACTCCGGTCCCGAGACACTGACCTTGATCGGAAAGTGAGCGATGCCTAGGATGCGAGAAGCCGTGACAGCATCTTCCTCGAAGAAACGGAACTTGTAGCCGACCTTTGGAGTGAGCAGATGCGTCAGCCTCGTTGACAATGCGAATTCAGCTCCGTTCCGGTGACTGACTTCGATGACGAGCAAGACCCCCGGGTGAGCTTTGCGCAGCGCAATAACTTGTTGCTCCCTGTGATCAAGTTAGAGCTTGAGTCAACGAGGCAGTGAGGTCATTCCATCAGAATCTGAGGCTCACAGTGGAGTATACTTGATACCGCTCGCTTTCGCCGATTTGGTCATCGCCATCATACCTTGGGCAGCGAATTTTCTGAACCTCGAGTGGCGTACTGCATCACCATCATCATCACCATCACCATCATCCATCTCATCATCATCATCACCTTGAGCTTTTGCCACTACTTTTCCCTTGTTCTTGGTTCTCGACGTGCCAGCGCCATCGTCTACATCGTCATCATGGTCGCCGTCTCCGAACGGCGAGAGCGGAGATTGACTTCTCGTTGACGAGTGGTGGCGACTCGACGCGTCGTAACCATTCGATTCGAATGCCGCCGCTGCCAGGGGGTCCTGATCTTGCAGGAAGGCGTTCTTCTTCTTGAGCAGGTTGATGCTCTGCAATCTGTTCGTGGCCATGGTGGAGCTGAACGCTCCATTGCGCTGCTTGCCATTACTTATACTACCTCCCCCAGCTCCTACTGCTGCGGTCGAGCTCGAGCTCGAGGGCTTATGGGCGCCATCATTCTGCAGTGTTTTGGAGACTGAGGACGGAGCTGGTGGCTTGTACTGCCATCTCGACACCTTTTGAGAAATATCGACCTCGCGACGCTCCATGGTGTTAGTCGATGACGACGAAGCAGCAGCTGAACTACTCGTCGCGAACGCTGCCGATGACGACAAGGGGCCCTGCACTGTTGATTCCAGCTTGACGCGTTTCGAAGGACGTGGAGGCACCCTTGACGCGTCCGACACGTCGTCGTCATCGTCACTCGAGTCGAGCAGGATGAGTTCTCCATCGATACCGTCACTTTTCCGAGCGCCGCGAATCGCAGATGACGACGACGAGTTCGCAGCGATACCACGTGCATTTGAAGAAGTCGAGGGAGGAGGTGCTCGTGGACGGAAGAAGGCAGATATAATAGTCTGGCTCTGATCGTCCTTGGCTGGCTTGACCATCTCTCCACCACGCGGGTACGACGTACGACCGCCACGACACCCGACCGAGAGACGTCGAAGAGAGGGTAAAGTCACGTGCCTCGCCCGAGTCGGGGAAATTGGAATTATAACCCGCGACTACTAGCGGATGAATCCTTTCGTGTATTGAAGTCCCCTCAATTAAAATTTCCCCCTCGATTGGTTTTCTTGTTTTGATGAGACAGGAGAAAGTTCGATAGGCTCGCGAATCTTAGACACATTCACGTGATCTGATCTGCTCATGCCCTTATTGAGACTCGGAGTCGGCGAGTCGCGCATAGCTGCAGTGAGCTGAGCAGCCGAAAAGGCGACGACGCCCTGACTTCTTTGTAATTTAGCTGAAATTTATACTCTCATGCTATTTGCCATGCTTCAGTTCTAGCCAGGCTGCTGCGCCCACACCTCCGTATAGGGAGCGATCGATCAGACGCCGTCACGTTATCAAACCCTAAGCCTTCTTGAGCAAGCTACTAGATCCTTTCAGCTGACCTCCCCCGCCGCGATATGTTATGCATCGACTCATCAACACGAAGACTGTATTGTATCAGGCTGTACCCACCGCACATGACCCTGGAAAGTAGCCAGTGCAGCACTCTCGTCGTTTGGGCAAACACATTCAACCAGTCGAGCTCAAAACGTCTAATCCGAGTCGGACAACTGGGTCCGACTCTGCCTAGCTGAGAATCTTCGGGACCAGGCCCACCTTGAGCGGTGAGGGACTACCTGCAGCTCCACAGCACCAAGTATTTACAGGGATTTGTGGCGCTTCCGTCATGTGCACGTACCATGAGAGCCTGGAGTATGCGGTCACTGTGCGTGCCGTTGAGAAATGGAAGCCAAATTCCAAAACCCGTCGAGCATGGTCGCGACTTGCACTATCGACAAACTGCCGTAAATCCTCAGTGGGCTGAAATCCGTCACAGTCTGACGATGATTCTCACGCCCGCGACCAAACGCGAATCGTTCAAGACGCTGTACATGCAGAAATACCATGAGCTTGCGCCACACGCAGTGGACTTTGGGAGCTTTTCCCGATGAAGCGACGCTTGGAGATGGCTTGCCGAAGTCAATATGCAGCGTGATGGACATAGCTCCTTTTCATAAGTGTTCTTGCAACTTTCGGTAGTTGTAGAGGTGGGTGCTGGATATGTATCATTGAAGCTTTGAAGCTTTGGATTCCCGCTGGATCTCCGAGTCGAAAAAGTCTCCGAGTCGAGGGCCGAGTCGAGTGGCCCTGGTGTCAGCCGAGAGTCGGAGCATCGGGAGATGTAAACCTGCAAAGTGGACAGACGGGATGTGTAGTCCGACCCCTGTTGTAGCCAGCGCTAAGACGTAGAGCACCGCTGGGCAGCTTATCCAATTTCCTCCCGGACCCCTGATTGACCGATCTCCAGCCTGACTCGGCAGACAGGGACCCCATCACGAGCGCGCGTGTTTTTTTGACTTTGGAACGCGCCAAGCCTCTGTCAGGGGGTAAACCACTGCGACTCATCCTCTCACGTCGCCCACTGCCATCGTCCATCAACGGACTTGATCAACTAAGTCATCATCTGGTCCATCGTCGAGTATGATCACGCATCATCAGATCCAGATCGGCACCATGAGTCGTCGTCATCAGCCAGCTCAAGCGGCGATCAGCGCCACGGCGAGCACCAGCAAAGGTCAGTTCGCACTGTCGGCACCAGCCTTTCAAAGCTGCACTCAAGTGCATTTGTGCAATTTTGGCAGCGCCCGACGACCACGATCCCATCCCTGCTAGGCCACCCCTCTTTGGCTATGCGTACGGCGCCAAGCCAGCCCAGGGGACCACGACCTCGGCCGCCAGTGCGACCGTCGCCGGCGCTAGTGGCGCTCAGCTTACGACCTCAACGATCAAGAAGAAAGTCAGCCTCGCACCTCCGGGTGGGAGTACGTTCAAGACGCCCCTCATATCCAAATCCAAACATGGTCCACTCCGTTCAGTTCATGCTACCTTGTCCGATCCTCGTCTTCGTGTTCGACCCAACTTGGTCAACGAAAGTTCTCGTCGTCTTCCAAAGTGGGGCGCTGAATCGCTCGACGTTGATGACGAAGAAGACGATCAGAACGAGATGGACTTTTCAGAGGATGAGGACGATGATGGTTTCGAAACGACTTCGGATGAAGAAAAGGCTGAAGACGAAGAGATGTATGACGTGCAGATGGGCCGAGCGCAGGACGACAGTGGCGTCGGATTGCTCGAGACTCCGTAAGCAGGACCCCAAGTAGAGTGATTCGAGGTGGGAACGCACACCTAAAGCACTTTATTACTAACTCAGTACCAACAATGTATATGAAGAAGAGGTCAAGCGCAAAATCCGAGCTCTCGAACGAGGTGATTTTCTAATTTTTTTCACCCGGGTGGGATGTGCGAATCTAACTCCGCCTACAATGCTGCACAGGACCAATGATCAAAGCCTACCAAGACAACCTCGAGCTGGCGACTGCCCAGTACTCTCACGTTGTTAATGACATGAAAACCCTGCTCAAAAGAGACCTCGGGGAAGAAGTTGGGCAAGAACTCCGGTTCGTCGAGGCCCCCCTATTCCTCCCTCAGCCAGGCTTACTCAATCGAACAACACGATACAGGACGCAGATCGAAGGCGCGATGGAGCACCGAAGCAATCTAGACGACGCTTTGATTCAGGAGAGAGATCACTTTGTCATCAATGCCGCTGAAGCGATCGTGGTCCGTCCGTAGTGGGCTACTGTCGCCGGCACTATAAAGGCTCGATTAAGCTGAAAATTCCCTCGCCAATTTCAGACTCAAGCTCAAGACCTCATCAACCAACTGTATGAGGTCCAAAGGAGAAGCATTGAGGGTCACAAATTCTACGAAAGAAACAGCCTCTCGTCGCGTAAGTCCTCGATTTCCTCCGCGGTCGCACAAAAAACCTGATCATACTCTTGCCTTCTAATAGGTAATCAAGCGCAAGCCGGAATCGACGTCTCGTCCAAGAATTTTGACCAGGAATCTAGCAAACTCATCAAGAAGCTGTCAACCCCAAGTAAAGCATCAAATGCAGGCGTACCGAGCGTTACTTTGGCCAAAACCAAGAGCAAAGGCAAAGGCAAAGCGACTCGCTGACGGCCTGAGACGACTAGTTGTCATATTGCCTTCGTTATCTCTCTAGGTCGATATCTGATGTATGATAATAACTTGTAGTACATGAACAGCTGCAGCTATACTCAGTCACTCCGATGCTTTCCGCTTCTTGTCCTTCTTGCTCTTCTTCCCCTTGGACCCCTTTTCCGAAGCCGCGCCGCCGGACAAAGCAGCCGCAGCACGTTCGATCTCCTCATCGTCTTCGACCTCAACCTCAAGCTCCGCCGCTACCTCTTCGACGACCGGTGCCCCGTGCACTACCGTCGACGTCGTTTTGGTCTTCTTCAATTGCTTCCCCTCGGCGTTCGTCGAAGGTGCCGGCAAGTCGGTCCCCGCTTTCCGCTTCTTCCCCACAGCATCCCCCTGATCCTTCTTCCCCGCCTTACTCCCAACCCCAATCATCGCAATTAACTGCTTGAGCGAATAATGGACTCCAGCTGCAGACTTGAATCGATCGCTGCTCTTGAGTGCTTCCCCAGCCTGGATCCAATTCTCCACCTGCCAAACGTCGTTGACTTGTGTCGCGTCAAGGTTTTTGGTCAGTCGAACACCGGCAAGAGCGAACTTGACGAGGTCTTTGAGCCTTGAAGCGTCGAACGATGCGCTGGGCTTTTCTGGATCGGCAGCTGATGTGAAGACGGAGAGAAGTGCTTGTTGATATCTGGGCAAGGATTTGCTGAGCAGAGGTCGTGTCGTTTCGGGAGCCTTAGAGAACTGGGCAACGTAGGAGGTGACGAGTGTGTGCAGGACCTCGAAGGCCTGCATCCTTCGATAAGCGTTGACGATCTCTTCACCCTGAGACAAGTCCAAGATGGCATCGAACAAGGGCCACGCGCACACGGGCGAGCGTTTGCAAAAATCGATCGTCAGCGTCGGCTGCACCCTCGTCTTGCTGTTCTTCTTGACCAAGTAGTCCGAGAAGCGGTCGCTGTACAACTTTGCGATCGTCGAGGCGGTCGAAGCATCCGAACCAGCCGAAGCAAGGGCGGATCTGACGAGATAGATCGCTGTCTGACTGCACAGGGCAGCAAGCTCGGCGTAATCGACTCCCGCGGCGATCTGGTGGAGCTCCTCGAGAGCTTCGAGGGCAGCATCAGGTGTTGCAAGAGGGGCGATTTCGCGCTTGTTCTGGACGATCGATCGTAGTGTTCTACCCGCCTTGGTTTGCAACTCCATTTCGAGCGCCGAGGTGGACCGAACAATGCCGAGCAGAGGAAGCACGACCAAGACGAGCAGAGGGTTGGATGAGCGGTGTTTAGCCAGCGCATCGACAAGGTCGAGGACACGGAGACGATAGTGCATGTCATCCGTTCGATCAAGTTTCTTGCTCCTTCGTCCACCCGAGCCAGACTGAAGGCGGAAGATGTCGGCGAGCTTATCATCCAAAGCCATCATAGCATCGTCGTCGAGCAGCTCCTCTTCATCGCTCGACTCGTCGTCGTTCCTGTCCTCAGCGGCTTGCTCATTGGCCTCGATCTCGTCGGCGACTCCTCTGGCTTGCAACGCCGCGAGGAGCTCGTTCTTGAAGTCTTCGTCAACGTCGACATCCGAATCGTCCGAGTCGTCATCGTCCTCGTCATCGGTTTCCTCGGCAGCAGCAGCGGTTCGAGACGCGGCGGTGGCCTTGCCGTTGGCTTTGGCTCCCTTCTCGGCGGTCATGCTGGCGTCCCCATCGGCGTCAACATCCTCCCCGGTTGCTTCCGACACTTCGGGGCGAATCTGCTCCAGCAACAGCTCCATCGCCTGAGGCCCAAGATCCTGCGAGAAGCCAACAGACGCTTGCTGCGCAACACTTTTGACGAACGCCGACGGTCTCCGCAAAAGCTCGAGCAGCAAGTCGACCAACACCGTGGCGGGCTCGGGGGCTTCTCCCTCCTCTTCATCGGCCATCTCGTCATCCTCATCGTCTTTGGTCGACTTCCGGGATGCTGCATCCGAGCCCTTGATGACGTTGGGGAACAGCAGGATCAAAGCATCCGACAAGCTTTCTAAGGCGTCGATTGAGTCCTCGCCTTCGTCAAAGGAGAGCAGCGTTACGGCCTCAATCAAGGCCTTGGCCGTATGGACGCGTCCATCTTCGGCAGACGACTTCTTCCCATCGAGCTTGGTGTACATCTTCTTAATGCTCGCTTGGAGAGCTTCAATGTCGGCGTCGGCGTCGTCAATGGGTGTGAAGTGCTTGCTGTCCGATGCGAGATTCTCGAGCAGGGTCAAAGCGCGAGACAGCCAGGTCGCGGTCGTCGGGGTGGGTGTTCCGGCAGTCTTGGTCGATGTCAGGGAAGCTGGAGACGGAGCCAAGACGGTCAAGATGGAGAAGAACCTCGAGCGAGCGGCGAGGCGAAGCGATTCGGTCAAAGCCGGAGTCGCAACGTAGGACCGTGCCCCCTTGCCGGACTTTCGGACGTCGAACCAACCGAGGACGGCGAAGAATTCGAGCACACCAGCGATGATCTCGTCGTCCTTTGTGACGACTGTTGAGCGAACAAGATGGAGAAGCTGGTCGAATGCCCACGTCCGTCGGGCGGCCAAGGCCTTGACTTGTTCCGGCTCCAACGCGAGACCCATCGACGACTCGTCTCCCTCCTGCTCCCCATTCCCGAGGATGAATTCCTTAAGATAATTGATCCAGCCGCGAACACTCTTGAGATCGAATTTGGCGACGATCTTCTCGATCGTCTTGGGGTCGAAGGTGTGCTGACCGTGGGGAGGGGCGACGAGCGTTTTGAGCAGTGGCAAAGCAACGGAGGGATTGTGGGCGAGAAAAGGTGGGATCGAGAGGGCAAGTTTGTCCACGACACGGCTCAACGTCTTTTCAGTCTCGCTCGATTTCCGTAAATGGTTCGTGAAGGTGCGGACGACGCCCTCGCCAAAGAGCGCGGGGACGTCCGAGGGCGGAAGGCGTTGCATGGCGAGAGAGAGCAGCGAAAAGCCGGTTGCCTTGAGCGGGAGAGATGGGGGAGCAAACAGGGATTCTAGGTTTTGTAGGTGGTTGATATCAGCAAAGGCTACAAACTTGCCTTTCGTTCTCGAAAAGGCACTCACGATCAACCAACACCCTCCAAGCGTCGGTCCACTTGGCGACCGGCTCGTTGCCTGCCAATTTCGGTGCCGTGCCCGAGGCCGGAAAGTAGACGTCAAAGATCTCGTTCCACATGAAGTGAGGTGCCGTGCCAGCAAGAGGGGCACCGTTCTTGGTGACGACTTTGACGGCGTTCGATCCTGCTGTCGGCCCGTTGCTGGAAGAGCTTGCTGCCTCGCCAACTCCACCCTTGAGGGCTTGTGCAAGGGCGGTGAGCGATGAACGAGCGAGAACGTTGCCGGTCGGAAATGTCGGTGCAAGTACTGTGGACCAGTCCGCCTCCTGTGGATTTCGTGAAGATTCGCGCCACACTTTGGTGAGTAGGCCGATCGAACGATGAAAGTATGTGATTGTCCCGACTTACGACACCATTCTTCTGCAGGGTCAACACAATTGCAATCTTCTCCGGTGTAAATCCTCGTGCCTTTTCCCTCGAGTCGATCAAGAGACGTTGTACGAGCCATTGTTGTGCTTCCTGGCTCCAGCTCGGCGCGGCAACGATCAAGGCGCGGATCGCCTCGAGCACGACCCACCATGCCGGCTCCCGCATCCACATCTTTCGCATAGCCAATTGCATCAAAGCCAGTATCGCTTCCCTGAACTGCTCCGGGTCGGGTTGTTGGGGGTGGAAGAGGACGCCGGACCGTACAACGGCGTGGATTCCGAGCAACCGAGCGAAAAGCATGCCCCGTTCTTCACGAGGATCGGTCGAACCCGTCGGCGCAGAACTGGCGAGCACTTGGGCCAGAATTGTCGATGCTTTGGGAAAGGGTAATCGAGAGATTAATTCGGTCAAGGCGACGGCGAATCCTTGTCGCGAGGCTTCGTTGGTCGAGCCGAGTCCTGCGACGAGGCGCTTGATCGCGTACGGTGTGTCGACATCATCGGCATCGGCGTCGGCATCATCGCCATGGCTCGCTTGTGCCGGTTTGGTCGAAGTGGAAGCTCGAGGCGAGTCGAGTGGGGTCGAGACGGTCGAAGACGTCGCTGCTTGGATTAGGGCGAGCGACGAGAGCAGCGAGACGGAGGCGTCAATGCGAGTCGGCAGATCATGCGACGACAGCAGAGGGAACAGCGGTACAATCGATTCTCCACCCGGTCGGACCATGGTTCCTATTATTGTGCTCGTGGCTATTGGCAAGTCGAAGCTAAGCGTATAGCTAAGGTCGAGTCGAGCTCGTTCAAAAGGTAGAACGAAGCCAAGCGTGCGAGACATCGCTCCGCGCCTGCAAGGTCCTCCTCGGCTGCGAAGCTCGCAAGTCGCCTGCAAGGGCCACCGCAGAACTGATCTGGAATGGGTCCGAGCGCAACTGCCCCGCCGCTTGGATTGCGTGACCCTAAGCATCGACCATGGGCCTCCAGATCCATGTAGAGGTGTCATTAATCTGTAACAATATTTTTTCACGGTGCTTTGGAAAGTGCTAGAGAAGTGACTGATGCTAGGCGTTACCTGGGACTGCTTCGCCGTGCGCCACCTGACTGTATGCACTCACAACACACGCTCCCTGGTCAGCTTACGAGACAAGATACGAGTGGGACTCTGTGGGTAAACGCTCACTTGACATCCGAAAGCCTAAAATTATAAGTGTCGTGCATCGGTGTTGGTGGACACCTCCAAAATGGCTTGGCATCCAAGCTCGAGCCTCGTCTCCGAGTCGGCGGAGAAACGCTTGAATTATCGAGCCGTTGCAGTCAACCTGCGCAGAATATCAATAGTCACCCTCGCCATTCAACGGGTATCTCGGGGGAAGTTTATATACCACACTTGTTCGTGAAACGCTCCCGTATGCCGTGATCGCCGGCTTTGACATCGCGACGCGCGTCTCCTATGTCGAGTTCGCGCGTCAGGAGCACGGTCCCCACGTCGCACGCGCATACCCCGTCGCGCTTCTCCCTCCGTCTCCGCTCATCACTCTCTGACGGCCCTGCCCCTACCCCTGCCTCGACCACGCACGTTGATCCTGGTCGCTCTCGGTGACTTCCCGAGTCGCGTGTACTTAGTTTCGACCCCGCGAACAAGAGTGACTGCACCGTGATCGGATCATCTGACACTTCCCGAGGAGGCCTGAGCTCACCGGCTCGTCCAGCTGACACGCGTCACGCCCAGTCATCGGCTCGGCTCAAACGGCCACCCCTCTCCTTCCTTCTGGAGTGCTCTCACCCCCTCCCAGATCGCCCTCCATGTCGTCCAAACCACAAGTTGTCAAAATCGAGGATGTCGGTGCTATTTCTTCTGCTGACGTCGAAGCCATCCGTATCGCTCGACTGCAAGCTCTCGTGCACCTCGAGTCACACGAGGGTCGCAACGGTCGCTTCTTCGGATCGAGGCTCCCTGTTGAGCTACTGTGTCGCATCGCGTACGAATTGGACGAGCAGAACCTCGTCAACATGACCCACGTCAGCAAGAACTGGCGCAAGGCGTTGTTGGCCGAGCCCAAGTTATGGTGGCGCCTCGAGGAGCTCGCGATCAACCACGACGAAAGTATCGGCAGGGTGTCCAGGTTCGCGCAAAGGTCCAAGGGGGAGTTGAGGTTCCTCGAGCTCGAGTTTGATAACATGTGCGAATGCGAGTCCGATCTGCCCGCGATCGGAGTTCTGCGCTTGTGCCTGCAGGAGATCGTGCGTCACGACGGTGCTCGCAAGCTCGATGCGATCGAGGTCAACATGAGGGGATACGAAGAAGAGGGGGATGTGGATGGAGCTTTCGAATGCTTGGCGATGGTTCTTCAGGTGTGTGAATTGTGTCTCGTATTCACTTCACTGGTAAGTCTGGCGAAGAAGAATCGCTTATTCTCGTTCCCTTCACCCACGGCAGTTCTGTCAATTTGCTGCGATCAATCTCAAGCACTTTTATGTCGACACTCCTTTTGAGCGCTTTCCCTCTGGTGCACCCTTCTTCGCGATGCTGCCAAAGGTCCAGCACCTCTTCATCTCGACTGCGGCGCTGGAACTGCCGGGCGATATCAGTCTGCCAGACGTATTCTCGGCTACCTATTCCGGACGGCGCAAAGCCAACGTCTGCAAGCACCTCGAAATCATGAGTCTCTATGGATGCTTGCTTATGGACACCCACTTCCCCGACATGCCCGCATTACGCGTCATCGACTTGCTGTGAGTCAAGAGTCCACTGGCCGAGACGAGTTGGCGCTGGTGAGCCGGGTACCAGACTAAGTGACTCCTTCCCCTTCAACCTCAGCGGGGTGCGATGTGACAATCTGTACGAGTTGTTGTCAAAGGCTGCGTGGTCGTTGCAAGACCTGCGCCTCGCAACGGTCGACACCAAGGCTCCCGCGCGCTTCATAGACCCCGAAGCCACGAACAACGAGGATGCCGACTTGACGCCAGCCTTACAGTTGCCTCGATTGCTTCACTTGCGCTACCGATGCGAGCGAAAAACGCCTTCACTGTGGACATCCCCTACCAATGCGATGGCGCTACCCTTCAACGTGGAGACGGCGGCGCTCAAAACCCTTTCCTTCAACACATCTCACTGGGCCGACATCGATTACGATCAGACCTACATCGACGACGTGTTGTCCACTCGAAACCTTGAAAAGCAAGAACTGATCAACATATTCCGCCAAGCACCCATGTTAGAAGCGCTCGACCTCGGCCGGGTCCTTCGCGCCCCTTGCCCTTCGCTCCTGACCGATGCTCTTTCGGCGACCGGAGGCGTTCCGGCCCTGACGCATCTCATCATCAACGCAGGCCTCTCGGACAAGAACCTCGAGACGCTTCATTCTCTCGCTCCGAATCTCAGGTACCTCGATGCTCGCGAGGCGGGTGTGACCTTCCCTGCTCTCGCTCGTTTTGCGAATCGGCTGCGCAATGGTTCATCCGCTCGTTTGCGCACCTGGCTCGACAAGCGGTTCCGCCTCATCATCGTTGCGAGCAAGCCGGTCCAAGAACCCAAGCTGTCGCAACTACGCTTGGATCTACGCAACCTTCTCGTCACGCTCTCGGGCACGCAGGTCGCTCATCTTGCGACGCAGCTTGTGCTCAACTCTCCGCCCAACGGACCCACGGTGAGCGCGGATAACTCACGAGGGCTATTCACGGCATGTAGGAAGCTGAAATTGCATTCTTTTCGTGCTGCCCGACCGTATTCATAGTTCCCCACCGTCAAGGCCGAGATATTTTCCCTCGCCTCATGTCCGACGACGCGTTCATCGTCAGCCATCATGGACGAGTCACCCAGCAGTTTGGGGAACCACGGCGGGAAGAAGCCCGGCAAGAATGCGACAAGGTCCGCTGCTCCGAGCTTGATCAACGAATCGGCCAGGCGAGCTCTCACGACGTGGCAAGTCAGGCGCGAGCAAGATCTGGCGCTCGAGTGGTTCGAGAGTTCTCGTCTCGATCTAGTGTGGGAACCTCCTGAAGAGTTCAAGACGTTCAAGTGGGACCTGGGACCAGCGCGCGTGGATCCGTATGCCTTGAGTCTGTGACCACAACCCCGGGATCCTCCAGACAGAGATATACTTGTTGCTTTGTCACTTGAACCGGTACTAGACAAGTAGAATTCGATGACGGTGCTTGGGATCCGCGAGATCTTCAATGCCGCCGAGTAAATTCAGCTGCGTCTCCCTCACATGCGGTCATAGGATTTCGATTCGGCCCGGCGTTGCAGAAGAGAAAAAAATACGAAAGAGCTAGCGTTATAGTGTCATCACAAAAAGTAGGAAGCGCAAACACTTCCGAGAGAACTAAGCCATCAAGCCGGCCGGGAACGAGAAATCCGTCTGTTCCTGCTTTTGCTCCCCATCCACGACATAACCAACGCGCAATCTTAATCTGACCAACGCCCCAGGTGCAGCGACCATGACTCTTAATTGCTGCGTCTCGGTCGCTCCCGGTCCAACATCCGTCTTGGACATGGCGAGCATCTGCAACTTCTGCGTCTTGGGTACGGCGGCTTGGAAGTTGACGTTGGAAATGGGTTGCGTCGCCGTGAACTTGGCAAGGATGTTGACGACGAGCTTGTTCGAGTTGTCGCGCATCGGCGTGAGGGTGATTCGGAGACCGTTGCTCGCGTAAGCCTCGAGAGCACCCAGTGGCGCCGGCGCTGCTGCTACGGGTGATGGCCGAGTGGCGGCTGCAGCTGCAGGAGCACCACCAGAAAGCCCCAACAGGTCGTTGCCGAAGGCGGATTTTGAAGACGAGGAGGTGGCGGGTTGGGAAGAGATCGAAGTCGAACCGAAAAGGCTCATAACATCGTTGACGGAAGAAGCGGGCACTGCCGTCGCCGATGCCGGTTCGTCGTTGCTCGAGCCAAAGATATCGGCCAAGAGGTCCTGCGCCGTTTGGGCACGCGCTGCCGGTGCCGACACCTTCGCGGCGGAAACACCCGAGTCCTCGCCCATGAGGTCAATATCGAGCAATGCCTACGAAGATAGAAGAAGCAACATCACTTGATTTGGGCATACACATTGAGTCTGATTGGCTAGTCCACGTACATCCTTGTCCCTCCGAAGAGATCCCACCGGTCGCTTCTCGCTGACGGTGCCCATGACTGTCGGTCGCAATTCAGGAGGCGGCATGCGTTCCAAAACGCCTGTTTTGATCAAATCCATGCTGAGCAAAGCCCCGAACTCAATTGCGCGCTGCTGCAGCTCAAGCTCGACGCTCGAGTCGAACGAATGCAAGGCCTTGGAGATGCGAGCGAGCTGAGCGGCGCCTTCGAACCGGGTCGAGAGCTTCGTGAGTGCCGTCAGGACAAAGGCGCGGATCGTATTGTTCGTGTAGGGCGAGATGAGCACATTCTCCATCAAGTCGAGCACGTCCTCCTCGCTGACCGCCTCACTAGTGGTCGAGCCGGCGCTTTCTTCGTCGTCCCCACTGGCCGGTGTTGTGCCGCCCTGCAACAGGATGTCACCAAACTCGCCAATCGTCCATACACCAGCCAAAGTCAACGATTCTTGCGACACGTCGGCGCGCAATGAAGTGTAAAGCTTGTAGACGGTGTAGGACTGCAAGTCCGGCGTGTGGGTGATGAGACGGATAAAGCCCGACAAGACCTCCTCGCGGACAAACTTGCCGGCAAGCTTGAGCACGCGCAAGACCGTGTCGATATGCCACCGTCGGTTGGGGGCAAACTTCTCCGCGGCGGCGCACACCTGCGTCGTCATGCCGAGCTTGAACTCGTTGTCGGCCACCTCGAGAAAGGCAAGCAGCTCTCTAATGAGGACGCGCACGTTCTGTTCATTGATGAGCGCGTACGACAATTCCAGTGCACGACGTCGGATCGAGATATCTCCGTCGCGCAAGCAGTCGAGGATGATAGATCGATGTCGTTGCACAGCGTTCGTGTCCATCGCAACGACCTTGTTGAGTGTGTTGAGGGCAACATATCTGAGAAAAAGGACCAGCATACCTGGCTCAGTCGACCGAGGTCATTTGCGATCTGGCTAAGCTCGTGCCTTTGCTCACCGAATGTTGTTGTCACGGTTGCTGAGGAACTTTCCGAGGATGTTGATCGCCATGACGCGCAGCCCGCTCTCGGCCTCGATCTCGAGGATAGTCAACACGGTCTCGTATAGAATCGAGTTGCCCACGTTCTTGGCCGACTCGGTGTTGGTGGCGACCTGAGCCAGGATGTCGTTCATTGCCTCGCTCGCCTCGACGTCGTCTTTGCCCAGCATGCGCAGGAGGCGCAGGATCTTGACCTGCAAGAAAGGGTCCGTGATGCCTGAGACATCGTGCTCCGGGCTGTACCCTGTCGTGACGAGCGACTTCAAGTGGCGGACGAGCAAAGGCACGGCCTGTGAGAGTAAAGGATGTGTAAGTCTTGGTCCGAGGTCTCTGGATCCCACGGTGTGAACTGACCTGTCGGAACGGATCACCACCAACTAGTCGGCACATCTCGGTGACCAACGTCACACCCGTGAGCAGCACACCATGATTCCTATCGCTGAGCAAACTCGTCGATCGCCCTTCGAAATGGTCGACAAGGTCCGGTACCTTGTAGATGCACCGCAAAGCCGCGAGGGCCGCCTTCTTGCGAATGTAGGCGTTGCCCGAGCCGAGACACCGCTCGATTTCGGTGACGAGATCGCGCGACATCTCTTCCGAGGCGATGTTGGCAAAGGTGCACAGCGCGATCGACACGGTCGAAGCGTTCGAGTGGTTCATGTCACTGTGGTGGGGGAGGCGTTTACGGGCACGGCTCAGTTCGCAGGTTCCCCAAGAGTCTGAGCTTCTACCTATGGAGCGCGACTTACTTTTTCAACGAGTTGGTCACCAACGTCAGCACTTCTTGGTTCTCGTCCAAGAGCAACATGATGCCGAGGTAGCCCAGTCGCTTGTCGCTGAAGCTGCAGCGGATGAAGGTCGAAAGAGATTCAGCTTCACGACAGAGAGCACGTCGGGTCACATCGGACGTCAGAAGGACGTACCGAGGTGATGCAACAAGTTTAAGACATTCGATTTGGCCAAAGTGGGCGGGGTACCCGAGCATGTGGATGTAGAGCAGCTTGGCGACATTGTGGTGACGGGTGAACGAGTCTGTTTGGCGGCGCAGTGAGAAGCATCCGAAGCGGGTCAGTGAAACGTTTTGCGGGCATGTGTGATCAAGACATTTCGTGGTTGCAAAGGCGTGGCGATTGCGACGCGATGTTGCTCCGTATCGGCACTACCAGGGAACCGGAGGCTCAAGTATGCCACGCGACTCCACCGGAGCACGTCATCACAGAGCCACAAGCCGGCGCCATCACCGCAACAACCTAGTTCCGTATACCATCAATGTGAGTTTAATGACTCACCTTCCTCTTTGAAGCTGGTTCGGATGACGGCCGATTCCTTGACGATCAACGCGCGCTCGTCCGCAATCGTCTTGGTCGAGCGGATCGCCTTGATCAGCGCCTTGAGATTGTAGAACACCATCTCGGTCGAGCCTCAGAAGTTTCTGGAACGGTTCGGTAGAGCTGAGAGTATAGTCGAGAGCGTGTACACTGGCAGACGCAGGGGATACGGGCGCTGGCTCTGACACTTGGCACGTCTCGGTTGGACTCGACACGACACGCGACGAGTGATGGGCGGCGGGCGACGCGCGAAGAGTCAACCGTGGCGCGGACTAGACTCGTTTAGAGACGCAAAAAGTTCCTCAAGCTCGACCAGAGACGATCTGGGGAGTGCTGGCGATTGGCGGCGGGTGACGAGGTGGACGGTGGCAGGCGATCGGCCGAGCAGGCGAGACGGGCCAGCCAGGCCCCAAGGTCTCGCGCACGGACCAGGCGCGTTCGTGCTGGCACAGTTTCAAGGATGCCTATCCGCTGCTCTTTCTTATAGCGCTCAACATGAGTGGTCACTCAAGACGTCTGCCGAAGGCATCGCACTGACTTATTCAGCCGAGTCGGCGTCATATGCATTCGAAATTATCATGTGGCAGAACGTTACGACTGCAGAGCAATCGATGGTGCGAGACATGAAACAATCCCAGCTCCCATAAGCATCATGTACCAGTACCTACCTATCCACGGCTGAAGATGTTTGGCGAACACCTCAGCTTGGGTCCTGCGATCCTGCTAGGCATGGCAGACGTAGGTGACCGACTCAGGAGGACGGGCGGGGCTCGAAGTCTTTTCCGAACGGGGCCGAATGACTAGACGTGACGATACACCTAGAGACATCATGGTCCCAGATATCGATCTAGCAAAAAGCACAAGGCGGAGCGACTACATTCGTTCCCATTCAAAGCTCGCTCGATGGGTGCAGGCCGGCGATCACTCGACCCTCGAGACATCCGGAGGCACGACTTCGTACGGTACACTTGGAATAGGCAGTGCTTCGGGCATGTGAAGACGGATTCGCGTTTTCAAACCTTTTGTCAAAATCACCCTTTCGGTAGGCACCCTTCGCACGCCGAAGCGGCACCCGCAGTGCTTGTGCAAAGACGACGTCATCGACCGTGATCGCATCAAGTGGGGGCGGCGGAGCTGCGGAGGGCGGCGGCACGAGGGGAGGGCAGAACCGCGGTGCGCCGTGCGGGAAATCACGCGCTACAGCGGAACCGAGGGTGCCTCTGGACCCCGAATGGAAAGATAGGAAATCCTGCATTACTACAACCTACCTAGGGTAGGTAGCCGGCACAGCCTTGGGAACTAGTAACTGCCACGTACGCGCGGGAGAGGCGTGGTGGCATCATTTCACGCCTGTGCCGGCGAACGATCTGCACCAAAGACGTCATCGCAATCAGCGGTTCTCCGCTTCCAGGCCTCTTAACTCTGGTCACAAAACCCCCTCTGAGCTCGGGTGCACCTCTTTTCTTCCCTC
Organism: Microbotryum lychnidis-dioicae p1A1 Lamole; assembly: GCA_001244265.2. NCBI lineage: Eukaryota > Fungi > Basidiomycota > Microbotryomycetes > Microbotryales > Microbotryaceae > Microbotryum > Microbotryum lychnidis-dioicae. The sequence continues at coordinate 830,532 of CDLV01000007.1, forward strand.
CCATCACACCGCTTCACAAATCTCTTCCACTTTTTTCACCACACACACCCAATCACTCAACCATAGACATGTAAGCCTCGACGCCTTGCTACACTTGCCATGCACGCGCTGACCCGTTCTCGATGTTCCTCCCCGTTTGTCCCGCTTCCCTCTCCCCTCGCTGCCACGTCTCACGTGCCCCTCGCCGCCTGTTTGCCCTCTGTCCTGCCCCGTCTATCATCGCTTCCTACTTCATAGGTCTTCCACCACCAACACCTCCATCGTTGACCAGGTCACCTCCACCATCAGCAACGCTGCCAACTACGGTGAGTCACGCTCCCCGCGTCGCGCCCCCACCTCGCTCGATGACGATGCCACGTTGTCCTAGCCGCTGACCGTTCCATTGCTCATCTCCTATAGTCTCCGAGTCCGTTCAAGGTGCCGTTTCCGGTGCTAGCCACGAGGGCAACAAGGAGGTCGCTAGTACGTCGTCTTCAACTCAGTCTGGGTGAGGGCCTTTGGCCCGCAGCTGACCTCGCCTGTTCTCAACCGTTCCCCAGAGGACTCTAACGTCTCGCTCGGTGACCGTGCTTCAGCTGGTTTCTCTGCCGTCTCGGACAAGATCGACCAAAAGTCCCACGACGCCAAAGCTGAGGCCCACAAGGAGTGAGTAGTCATCGCCGTACGAGAAGAAACGCGACTGAACATATAAACTGACTGTGTTGTGCTCCTGTTCTTTCTCTCCAGGACCGCCAAGAACTGAGTACCCATTGGATTGAAAGAGTATCCCTCTCCCTTAGTATTTCATATGTTTTTTAGTTTGCTCCGGCTACTGTAGTGAAATTACATAAGTCAAGAAGAATCGAAACAACAGCAGGAGATATCGCTGGCACTCTGGTTCCTGAATGATCCTTGATCGCCCATACCCGAGAACAAACGTCGGACGTCGGACGTCGGAACGAAGTGGCTCCCATGTTTGCCGCCAGTCGTCCGCGGAGCGCTCGTTCGAGTTCTACGGGATCAAGACATGTCTAGGGAGATGAACCCCTCTGAGACATCACAAGCCAAGATAAGGTGCTGTAGATAATGATCAAGTACGGTACCTAGCTCAAACTTCCTTGGTAGCACGTCGTGACGTTGGTCGGTTTGCGAACACGAGGTCCGATCAAGCGCAAGCTTGATCTGCAGCCTGCGAACAAGCTCAGGCCCAGGCGCCCAGGCGCCTCAGGCACTAGGACCGCCGATTCGGGGCAATACAGCTCTCGCGACGACCGGTTTCACTCTTTCGTGTTCCACATGCAGATCTCTGGTTGAGAATTATCGTAGTAAAGCGGACACTTTGGCTCGGACTCCTGTGAAGGAGGGGGTGCGTACCATCCGAGGAAAGGCTCTTCGAGCGAGGTTCAGATCTTCCGAAGCGAGGGTGTGGGGAAGCGAGGGTGTGGGGAAGCGAGGGTGTGGGGAAGCGAGGGTGGAGTACGAATCCGCATCCACTTCGATCGAATCGGGCAAGCTGATCGGGCCTCGACATTCTCAAAACGAGGCGAGGGTTTCATGCACGACTTCGGATACCTGATAGGTATTGTGTCGGCAGGGAGTAACCCAAAACATCAGGTTGCTTGAAACACAGGAAGTCACTCCTAGGTTATAATTAGCGGGGTGTAGAGCCTGGTCCAGAAAGAGGATCGGCAGACAAAAACCAGGACAAAATGCGATATCGGGGCCATTTCGAACAGCGATTTTGACTTAATTTTTGGACTTGAAAAAGGAAACTCCTATTGGATGGACAACAACAACAACACCAACAACGCCAGCCATGCTGCTATACCACCTCTTCGCCCTGACCCTCCCGATCCTCCCGGCCAAGCCCCCGCCACCACCACCAAATCATACTCCGCCGCGGTCGGCGCTCGCTCCGCTGCGAAGCACGGAAACGCCACCGCCAACGCCTCGACTGCCGTCGCCGCCCATCCACTGATGCACAACATCGAGAATTGTGTCATCATCAACACCCCACCCTCAACCTCGGTCGAGCAAGTCCTCCTCGCGCTTGACAAATACTACCCTGGCCTTACCGGCGCAATGCCATGCGTCATCAAGGGTCAGCGCGGCCTCCGCTTTCCCAAGGCCGCCGATCTCGACACCCTGGTGGCCAACGGCCTCACCGTTGGCAAGACTCTGTGAAAAGCCGAGAAGCTGTACAGCTCTACTAGAGGAGGTGTTGTACAATGCACCCTTACGGGCTTTTTCTCCGACCCCGAGGGCCTCTGCCTATTCGATGAGCAGATCGCTGCCTATGGCACGGTCCTCCGTCGTCGCATCCAATACATTGGAAAGACGAAACATATCTCTGGGGTGTACGACTTTATCCTTGCCCTTAAGGATGTAGATGTTTTGCCCCCTGCCTCACTTTCTATTGCTTGTGACGGTGTCACTGAGCGAGTCCCACTGAGGATCACCGGTGGCATGCGCCACTGCGTCTTCTGCCGTTCCGCGGCTCACGTCCGTAAGGATTGCCCCGTCGCCCCGGCGTGCAAGTCCTGCGCGAGCACCTCGCACGCCACCCAGCACTGCCCGGCCCGTCATGCGTCGAGCCCCCAGGGACCCCCCACGTCACGTGCCCCGCAAGCCTCCACCGTTACCACCGCCGCCCTCGCCGCCGTGTCCAAGTCGATCTCCCCGGCCTCCGCCCACGACCGCACGACCAAAAAACGTCGAGTGGAACAGGATCTGGCTGCCCAAACTGAAGATCTGTCCAACAGAGCTCAGCCCGATTCTCTGTCGAAGAATGCCCGCCCCGAGTTCTCCTTCAGTTTCCCTTGCAAAACTGCCACTCCTCCTGCCCCCCAGCCTGCCTCCAATCAGGGAATTGCCTACTCCCTCGTTGAAAAATCCTCCCCGCGCGGCTGTTTACTCTTGGTAGCTTTCTCATCACTCGCTCTACATTGTGGTCCTGACTTCTCGGTGTCGTGCACCCTCACCTATCGGAAGGTTAGTTATGGAATACTTATTATCACTCGCTCTACATTGTGGTCCTGACTTCTCGGTGTCGTGCACCCTCACCTATCGGAAGGCTTTACTTCCGCGCTCTCATCGTTTCTGCGATACTCTGTCCCCGACCCCCCACCCAGTCTTTGTGGACTTTGTATGCCCGGTCGTGTCTCGCTCGGAACGTCGACTTCTCGAACTACGAGTCCTCTTCTTTCACTCGATCTGGAAGCTCTGTCGCCGTCGTCGATTCTCGTCGGATCTTTTGGAACCGATCACCGAAACGGAGTTCGAGGGGCTTCGAGCCTCTATCCAGGAGCCCAAGGGTCGCCTAGTGTCTCTGTAAGACACCGAAGGGGGTTTTAGTGGGTATGGTTGATCCTGGTTCAGGGTCAATGAGTCCTACACTACTGGCTTCTTCCAGTGTGCGTAACAGCATTCCTTCCGACTTTTCCGAAGATTTCTAGGTATTAATATAATTATGCTGTTAATGAAGTCTATCAAATAAATTAAAAAAAAACCCACGCATGCACCGTTGGGGATTAGACCAGCTACTCTGAATTGCGCACCCTTTCAAGTCCCATCGACGGGACGCGCGCGCGTCGCATAAGCTCTCACAAGCATGCGAGGTCTCCGAAAGGGTGTGAGGGAGGTCGTGAAAGTTGCCTCCCCGTCCTTCTCGGCTCGGTAGCCTACCGAGCGTACTTTTCCTCGTCAGCAGCAAGTCCCGACCATCTACCTTGCACTCCCGACTGCACTTTGAGCAGGATGCAGTCCACATTACGTGCTTCCATCACTGATTCAGGTAGGACTCGTGTGTGGCGTTCGTTGGCTGAGGCTGCGCCATCGAGAAGCGCAGCCATCCCCGATTGAATCGCAAGTCTCATCGAGCTGATTCGAGCTCCTTCGTCGTTGTCGATGTCGCCCTCTTGTGCAGATGGACTTGGGCTCGGATCACCTTCCGACGACTTCCACATGATTACTCGATCTTCACCTTCACCCTGGAGCAAGTTTTTGTCCCCGTCGCTCTTCACCTCCAGTAGCACCTACGGTTCTCCTGTCACGGCACCGTCCGCCGCCGCGCCCGTAGCAGCCGCCCGAGCGTCGCAGGCGGCCCGCATCGCTGGACCCCCTCCTATCGTCGCGGTCGGAGCCTCGCTCGCTGCGCCTGGTTTCACTCATGAGCGCGAGATCAACCCTTTCGAGAAGAGTTTTGCCACGTCGGATAGCCCCGCCAAGGGCCGACCGACGCCCCAGACGGGCTCGCCGGCGCCGCGACGCCACAACAAGCGCGTCGATGCAATGCCGATGGCGCCCCACCTCGAATCAGCCGACGCCGCCCCTCGCGTGCGATCGAAGCTCCACAAGACGATCAGCGCCGCACCGACTGGGACAGCAGTACCTGTAGCAGCCGCCTCGACGTCCAAGGATACCGTTCAATCTACAACAACACGCCCTGCACTTGGTGTAGGACTGGTGGCTCGTCGAATGCATCGCAAGGCGACCAGTGAGAGCCTAGCACCAGGTTCGCAATCGAGCTCACCTGCGATCGATCCAATCGGCGCAGGAAGCAGCGGCGGCCGCAAGAGAGCCGCTTTCGCACCCGCGCCGGTTGCCTCGTTCAAGTCATCGAACTCGTCGAGCTCGCGGTCGGGCCATGCCAGTGAGCGAACAAATTCGTCGACATCCAACTCTGCCGAAGATTCCCCTGCATCATCGGTCCCGCCTTCACCGGTTCCCGACACCGAGGCCAAGCCAGCCGTGCCGAGACAGGAGTCGACCGTTGCCGCTAGTCGAAACGGCGAGGCGGATGTCGAGCAGGCTTTCGGCACTACCGCACTTGCTCGACTCGTCTCGTCGACGGTTGATAAGGGAAAAATTCAGCACTACCAACCCGCCCCTTTGCCCATTTCGTATGGTGCGCCGGCGCAGCCCTCGTCGACTTGGCGAACAGACGCCCCATCGCAGCAACAGCCACCGCAGCTGCAGAGCCAACCCACGGTTAGCATTGGCGTACCAACTACCCAAAACGACATCTCGGTTGCCTCCACCGCTTTCCTTGCTGAAGTTCAGCATTACTATGACTCCAGCTTCATGGGCCTGGATGACAGCGAAGGAGCTTTAGGTCGCTTTGACTCGTTCGACGTCTCTGCGCCGATGTCCACGCTCAACCCTGGTGCTTTCGTCGGGTTCTCTTTCGCCTCCGAAGATGCCAAGAGTAGTTCACATTGCCCATTGGACAACTCGACCTCTGGGACCACCAATGAAGGTCTTGCTCCTCGCAAGCGAGGCCGCAAGCTAAAATTGGCTGTGCCCGCAGAAGATGCCGAAACGGTCAAGGTCGAAGCTCTGGAGCGAAACAGGGTTGCGGCTTCGAAATCGCGACGACGCAAGAAGGAGCGAGTTTTTAAACTTGAGCAGAGTAAGTTTCAAAGACAATTCTTGGAAGCAACGAAGCATCGGCCGAGATATTGTCAAGCTGACCCGTGCCGACCCCTCTTCTTCGCAACAGATGCGGCCAACCTCGCTACTTCGAACGGCCAGTTACAGCAAATGTGCCAAGTCTTGTCGAACGAGCTGCACGGCTTGCGTGCGATGCTCAAGCAGCTGCACCCTCTGGACTGCGACTGTGTACACGTTCGAGGATATTGCGCTCGCGAAGCCGGCGGTGGGGGTATTCCCACGATCGAACGGATTGCTGGCCGAACGCTGTCTCTCGTGAGTACACGACAGGAAGATCAACATGGCTCGGTAACAGGAAACTGACCAGCGTCTTCATTTTTCCTATCAGGACTACACCAAGGTTCCTCGATGGGGCAGCGAAGACGATTGCTACTGCGCCGCACCGGGCATGCCGAACTCGCGATCCAAGCGAGGGGCCCCTGCAGCCGACGAAAGTCACCCGGACACTCGGCGAGCTATACCAGTCAAGCGTGCCCGAGTCTAGGTTCTTCTCACGTTCGACCACCTGAGTTGATATCGAAAGCTGCCTATACACGACAGGCTTGCTTTCCTCATTCAATACTGGTGCGAAGGCACAAACGACACGCCCACGAGTCTCCATCCGCCAACTTATCCACCTCCCATCCACTCCAACTCTGCCGATCTATCCCTTTCATCCCCTTCACTCCCTGGTTCCGCTCGACCAGCCTCTGTCTGCTTGCGTCCAGTCTACCTTCGCTCCCGCCGCTGCCATTCTGGCAGCTTACACGATGCCCTCTTCACCTTTAACATATCTATCCCCAAGAATCAGCATGTTGTTCAGCAGTACTTCCCTATACATGGAAGAAGTCTGTGTACCTTTATACACGGTGTGTTTTTCTCTGTGCATAGTTTCTGTCCCTCTGTGCGTTGTCCCTTTGTGTGATGTTGTAATGTTGTAACGGGTGCCGCAATTCAAGTTTGCAGAAGCGATACACGTTCCACCGCTGCTTCGGCCCGATTTGGTTGAGCGGATTCGATCCTCGTCATATAATATCTCTCGGACCTCGGAAAAGCTACAGCTATCAAGCAGCTCCTCCACATACGTACGGGGGCTTTCCGACGGGAAGATCGCCCCGGCGTCTCGGACATTAGGAGCTCGAGAGGTTCGGGGCACTCTGATGCGATGCCGAGCTGCAGCGCTTATTGACAGTGCGCATTTGCTTACGGCGCTTACTTGGGTTCGGCAGACTGGCCGGGCACACTCCGATTTAATAGCTTGAAGCAGGGTCAGGCATACGAAGCGCGCTGTGGAGTATGCCTGATTCGAGGGATCAACCTTTCCGCGGGTTTAGCCGAACCTGATCAGCCGAATGGCTATTTTGCTCTGAAGCTACTCCTACCCTTCGACGTCGCGAGTTGAAGGTTCAGCTATTTTTTGAGTGCACTAGGGCTCGCTTGAGTGCATCAAAGCATTCCTTACAGCAAAGTTGTTGCTGCCTGGATTATTCGCGAGAGGTTATGGTGGTCGGACACCATGAGCGGCAGACTATCACGAGCGGACCCGCCAGTGATAAGCGCCAGCGATAGCGCTTCCGGGCGCTTATTGCGAAGCGCTTCCCCGCGTTTCTAACTGACCTCCGCTGCTGTCCTCCCAGTCGATCCGTTGACTTCTGTTCCTCTCACTTTCCTTTCCTTTCATTTCCATTCATCACAAGAAATATCCATTCTCTTTTACAACCCCATGCCTTCCGTCGAAGCCATCTCCTCCGCTCCCGGCGCCGGCGGTGCTCGCACCAAGGCCCACCCTCTCGACCCACTGACGGTCGTGGAAATTCAACTCGTTTCGGCTGCGTTCAAGAATGAGATGTTCCAACGCGGCGTCCTAAATGTTAAATCATGCCATGTTGACCTCGTAGAGCGTAAGTTAATCCGTTCTTATACTCGGAATTCTGATGATGAGGGCACGTGACCCGAATGATGTCGTGGTGACAAGCTTAAACCCTCGCCAGGCTAGAGGTTATCGGGGGACCGAGACGAGATTGTCCCGCTGTGTCACTTCCGCACGAAGACCATTACGCTGACTTCGCCCTTCCCTTGCCCAAACCAGCGCCTAAACTGGAGGTGATCGCCTACCTCGGCATCTCCACCTCGCCCACAGATGTCTCACCCGTCTCTTCAGGAGTCATGCCCAAGCGACGAGCCGAAGCCGCTTTGATCGACACCCTCACGGGCGACGTCTACGTCCTGACAGCGGAGATCGTCGCAGGCACCAAGGCCATCGTCGAAAAAGTGGAGAAACTTCCCGAAGGTGTTCAGCCCGCCATCACGAACGAGGAGATGACCCAGAGTGAGGAAGTCGTCAGGAACGACCCTGAGGTTATTCGTCTGTGCGCCGAAGTCGGTGAGTTTGCTCGAGCTCTTCTTCCTGCGAGAATCTTGTGGTGGCTGAACGATCATCATTTGTTCGGTGTTGGTGATGGATCAGGTGTCAAAAAAGAGCAAATCATGTGCGACTGCTGGTCGATCGGCTACGAACACCGATTCGGTAAAGGGGTCAGGCTGCAGCAAGCTTTCGTCTATGCTCGTCTTGGAGCCGATGAGCACCTCTACGCCCACCCACTCGACTTCAACTGCGTCGTCGATACGAATGCTGGCAAGATACTCAAAATTGGTGAGTTGATCGGACGTGTTTCTATCATCGTTTCGATCCACGAGCTGACGTGAGATCTGGCCCATTGCAGATTTTGCACCCCACCGTACCTCAGCAACGGCCCCTAACGCTCTGTCTGGCACGACAGCGCCGCACACGGTTGAAGGCGACTCGTTCAAGAATTCGGGCCGAGATCGCATCCCCCCACCTTTGGAGCGCCATGATTATCTCCCCGACTTGATCCGCGAAAAGGCCCAGAGCGAAGGACGCGATTGGGACGTGCGCCAGGACTTGAAGCCGCTCCATGTCCAGCAACCCGAGGGCGTGTCGTTCGAGATTAAGGGCAATCGCATCAAGTGGCAGCATTGGGATATGCACATTGGCTTCAACGTGGGTATATGGCGACGTGAGACGTGGTACCCGAGGCGTTCGATGTAAGAAGCTGACCCTCTTACTGCGCACCAGTACCGAGAAGGCATCGTGCTCAATCACGTCCAGCACTTTGACCGCGAAGAAGGTCGCTATCGCCCCATCATGTACCGCGCTTCGTTTGCCGAGATGGTCGTCCCTTACGCCGCACCCGAGTGGCCCCACCCTCGCAAATTTGCTTTCGACGTCGGAGAATACGGTATCGGCATGATGGCCAACAGTCTTACCCTTGGGTGCGATTGTCTTGGCTCGATTCATTGTGAGTGTATGAAATTACAGAATTTCGGGGAGGCTTTCGCAACCGGGGTGCTGATTTCTCTTTTTATTTCGGCCTGACAGACCTCGACGCCGTGATGAGTGGTCACGATGGACAACCGATCAAGCTCGACCGTGCCGTCTGCATCCACGAAGAGGACGACGGCCTTCTCTGGAAGCACACCGACTTCCGACCCGGAGGACGAGCGCATTCTGTCCGCTCGCGCAAGCTCATCATCCAAATGATTTGCACCGTCGCCAACTACGAATACCTCTTTGCTTGGGGCTTCAAACAAGACGGCACGATGGAGTTGGAGATCAAGCTCACGGGCATCCTCAACACCTACCTGCTCGCTCAGGGTGAAGAAGCCGAAGCGTTTGGCACTCAAGTTGCTCCTCGGATCGTTGCTCATCACCATCAACACATCTTTTGTTTGCGCCTCGATCCTATGATCGATGGACTCAACAACTCCATCGTCGAGACGGAGATCCATCCTCTCGAAGCTCCTACAGGTTCGGATGAGAATTGGGCTGGCAACGGTTTTGAAGCGAGGAAGCGGGTTCTGCAAACCACAAAGGAGGGAGCTCGGCTTGCGGATGCACCTTCCTCGCGCATGTGGTCCTTCATCAACCAGGACAAGAAGCATTACTCGACGGGTACCGCCGCAGGATACAAGTTGATGTGCAAGGACTTCCCCCCTCTCCTCGCAAAGGAAGATTCCCTTGTCGCTCGTCGCGCGACCTTTGCGAAGAAGAATCTCTGGGTGACCCCCTTTGTCGACGGACAATTCTTCCCGGCTGGAAAGTACCCGACGCAGTCGTTCGAGGCCCCGGAGGATTCGTTGGAGTTTTGGATCAAGGATGATAAGCCGATCGTGCAGAAGGATATTGTCACTTGGGTATCGTTTGGCGTCACGCATTTGCCGAGGGCGGAGGATTTCCCCGTTAGTAAGTCGAGTTGGACTTCTTTCCATGACCTTTGCTACCGCAGGTTTCATCGGACTGACCACATCATGTTACAATCCAATAGTGCCCGCCGAACACGTGCTCCTCCAACTCAAGCCCGTCAACTTTTTCCGTGCCAACCCTAGTCTCGACATTCCCGCTTCCTCTGATGCGAGGTCCGTCATGGCTTTGCCGCAGAACGCAGGGAATGAGCGTTGCCATTGAAATTGGAATCGGCATACTTGAGCCTGGAGAAAGGACAGCGAGATGGGACTGTCTTTGAGTTGAGGTTTGTGGGCTTGTTTGTACTTGCTCTTGTTAGCTTAGTGTTTAGAGCCCTAAGTTATCGGTTGTCAGTCATCTCTGTCTTTGTTTGTGTGAATACAGTCATCATCATACACGCAACGAGTTCCGAGAGCTGATACAACAACAGCAAATCAAAAGTACCCCCACCCCAGGGCACCGAAATAGCCCTTTATTCAATCCTCTTTCCCCGTCCCTCAACGACTGTATCAACCCTCTCCAGCCCAACTTCCAACACACCCCATCCAAGAACACCTCCCGCCTCTTCTCTCGCCATCCTCTTCCTCAAAGGCCTCAAGAATTCCTCCTCAACTTTGGCAAAGCCTTTCCAAATCCCCGTTTGATCCGCTTCGTCCCGCGAAAGAAGGAGGTATAATAGCGAAAGCTGTTCATGAATCGTCTTGGTTCGATCCTCGTCTGCTTCTTCGAATTTGTTTAAATCGAAGGGTCCAATTTTAAAAAGCTCCTCGAACTCGATCAAGAGGAGAGGTGAGAGCCAGAGCCCCCCTTTCTCCTGGTCGATCCCATTGCGAAGTTTGTCGACCTCATTAAACTTCCTCAACAAAACTTTCCTCAAAATCCCGATCGAAGCGGATCGAAGACTCGGGTAGGGACAAGTTTCGATCAAGTCTTTGAGGCTTAGGATTTGTGTCGCTTCGGTTGGGACGAGGTCGAGTACGAGGGTTGTTAAGAGGGAAAAAGCGATGAAGCGCCTGGAGGGAGCGGGAGAGAGGGATGTGAGGGTGCTGATGATCTGATTGGGGTGGAACAGTAGGAGAGGGTGTATCAATACATCTGCTTCACAATACTTCGACGGATGTGATAGGACGTACTTCCACCAGAGGGAAGAAGACCTCTTCACCCACCACTTCGCCTTCTTGTGCAGCCCCTTGAACGCACCACCAAAGCCAAAACAAGGCCTCGTCGACCCGTCCTTGTCCGCTGGACCCTTCCCTCGCGATACCGATTAAAAGACCCAACGTCTTTCGAAGGAGTCTTGAGTATACTCCATTGTTGAGGTCTCCCTCAGGATCTTCACCCATCGTCTTCACCCAAATTCTATCCTCAGGATCACGAGCTAGTACCTGAATGAACAACTCGAACGCTCCTCGATTCGAGGGAGCCAACGCGAAGAGTTGCGCAAGTTCGAGGTAGAATCTATCACGGACAAAGTCGATCAAAGTGGTCCAAGCTTGTTGGACGAGAGGGTCGAGGGTCGGTGTTGCTCGATGAGGTATTCGTCGGTGCGGGGATTGGGAGTAGAAGTAGGTCTCAGCGAGGGAAACGGGGAAGAAAAGGGCAAGATTGAAAGCGGTTTCGAATAGGTGGGATCGAAGGAGGACGTGACACTGTTGATACGGTTCGGAGTCAGTATGAGTCATGTGACGTTGGGTCTTGGGCCACGTTGGAAAGACCCCACCTCTTGCTGCTGCGCATCAGACCACGTAGTTTTGGTGATGATCGTCTCGGTGAAATCAACAACCATCTTGGCCAATACGACCGCATCTGATGCCGTTACAGGATGGATGGTGCAGTGGATTCGGAGGATCGACGTCACCGAGGCGGTGGCAGTCTCGAGGAAGCGTGACGGTTTAGCTGTTTTGATTCGGGGAAAGACTATACTCGTTTATCGGGACAAGGGATGGTCAGCGACTACATAGAAAGGAAAAAACTCGCGGACATACCGTGGGCATATATGTCGACAAGTGCGACGAGCTCTCTGAGTTGTGAATGGGGTGATGGATCCCGCCCGTGCTCCTCGTTGTCGTTCCCGGATTCAGAATCTTCATCGACGTGCCGTTGCTCCTGACTGGCTTGACCAAGTTGGGCGATTTTTTCCTCCAACGCGACGACTACTTCTTTGGCACTTGCATGAGATGCGAACAGATTGACTGCTTCTTGTGCGAGTTGTGCCTTTGCAGAGTCGGCGGGGAGAGCGAGTAAAGGGGTGAGGAGGAGCAAGGGCGGGAAAGGATCATCAAAGGGGGTGTGCTGGTTGAAGCATGGCCAAGTCAGCGGTGTTCAGTAGGGTTTTCATACGATGAGGGCCTACCTCGAGTGAAGATGGGCCGTCTTGTCGCTGTATCGCCTGAGCATGTCGCTCCAACTCGCTGACGAGCGCTTCGAGCTCAGCTGTCGAAGCCGGGCCGGGGCCGGGGCGAGACAGTGCTTGATCGAGTCGATCTTGCCATGACGGGTTTGGCGTGACGTGGCTCTGGGTGCTCATGAGAGATCGAGCCACGCGCGGTGATGAGAGTACGAGCCGAACCCGACGCGAGCCGAGTTAGTGGTCATGCGGCGTGCTCGAGACGTGGTCCGTGCGCGTTGGCAGTCCCGCACGACGTCATTAGTAATGCTAATTAATGAGCACTAGTGAGCCGGACGGGCGGCGCGTCGTCGCTCGGCTCCTAACCCTCCACCCCCCCACCCCCCCCCACACGGCTGACATCGTCACAGGCACGTCAATCACAGCGCACCCTTACACCTCATACCGCTCATCAAGACATAGACCAAGACCCACACCTGGAGATGTCGCTGCTGCACGCGTTGATCGCGCGTGACACGGTCGTCCTCGTCGAACACGACCATGCACCGCACACCCCCAACAACTACGCACAGGGCAAGTCACACCAGAGGCAGGCCACTTTGCTTAATCGCTGACCCCGTACGTATCTGATCTCCATGTACACGCCCCGCGCCGCGCATGGGCTCTTTCGGACGTGCTCTCCTGTGCATCACCGGCCTCACGCGGACCATGACCACAGCCACCCAAACAATCCTATCCAAGATTCCACCCAACGACTCCAAGCTCACCTATGCCGGTTAGCCATCCTCTTGACTGCGGATCGCCAAGCCCGTCGTTCGAGTTCGAACTGACGATCCAGTCCACCGTCCCCCACAGCCGAAAACCTTCTGATCCACTACCACAAAGCCAACGGCATCGTCGCCATGGTCGTAGCTCAGGATTCGGCAGGGAGGAGGATGCCTTTTGCTTTCCTCGCCGACCTCTTCAAACATGTGCGTTCGTCGGGGCATGACTCGAACGTGGGCTGGCAACTCGGCGCTGATTCGGCGTTTGATCGGTGCAGTTCCACCAAAAATTCACCTACGAGCAGATCGGGGATGCTCCCGCTTTTGGTTGTAACTCGTTCGAAAACGACATGTCCAAATTGATGGTCAGTACCGGCTCCAGAGACGGGTGGGGCATCGTCGACGCACGCCGGGCCCCCCACATCGGTGCTGAGAATCGTTCCTGTCGCTGCAGACATTCTACGAGGAGACACCACCGAATGATCCTATCAAGGTAAGCCTAGTTCTTTGATGAGCCTCACCGTGATCCCACTCTTTTTCTAACCTTTACCTGCTCACTCTCCGCAGGCGGCTCAAGCCGAGCTCGCCGGTGTAAAGGTGAGCGTGGGCGCTTGACGATCACATGCGGCGCTTTCTGATCGAGGAGTGCCGAAAACTCACCAGGACATTATGGTTCGAAACATCGACGCTGTACTATCAAGAGGCGAGAGGTTAGTCATCCGATTTGCAACTAGTCTAGCCCTCTCCCCCCGGTGGCTGACACGAAGCGACCCGCTCCACGAATAGGATCGAGTTGTTGGTCGACAAGACGGACCAAATGTCGAACCAAGCTCGAGCGTTTCGTAAGCGAGCAACGGTGCTCAGAAGGAAGATGTGGTGGAAAAACATCAAGGTCTTGATCGCGATTGGCTTGTCCGCTACAGTCAGTCTGAGCGGAGTTTTCCGCGCTTTCTTTCCTCTCGATGCTGATTTCGGCTGCTACCCTCGTTGCAGCTTCTCCTGTATCTCATCGCCGCGAGCTTCTGTGGGGCCAAGCTCAAGTGCACGGCCACATGAGTCCTGCTCGCATGGGCCTAGCATCTTCAGCCTTTTATCTCTTTCGGTTGCCGCTACTTCTCACGCTCCTTCGTTTTGTTGTGTATCTTGGAGTTTGCTCTCGTTGCCGCTCGACTGTGATTGCATAACACTTAATCTTGAACCGGGCTTGATCGAGAGAGCAATCGGATGCGAGAAACGATGAGTAACTTTTGCAAACTGCTCAACTACTACGGAAGAACCGCCAGACCCCACTTCGCTTCACCTCAACCCCGCCAACCTTCCTTCACACTCAACAGGTTCAATCTCTATAAAATCAATGTCCCCACCTTCCTTTGTCTGTTTCTCCCCTTTGATCAACCCGTCCAAGATCCACTTCCCCTCCACAGGTCTCACATCACTCCTGGTCGTCCCTACCGTGAGATGCGCCACTTCATCCTTGCCTAGGCATCCGTCCAAATTCAACTCCGCCCCATCCCTAGCCTCAGTGGACGAAGGAACAATCAACGAAACCTGTATCGACAACACCCTCGAGTCCCAAACGATCTTGGGTCCCAAAACGACCTTGACTTTTAACGCCTCGTCGTCCTCTTCCCTGCCTTTGAGATGATTCGCAAATCGTTCCCAATGTTTCTTCTTCTCCGCCGTCATCTCCGGATTCCCTCCTTCCACGAGTTGAACCTCCTTCTCATGCACCAGCGTGATATGAGGATTTAGCTCGACCCTTTTGACCCTCTTCAACTCGGTCCACACCTCCACCTCCTCCCGCCCTTCAAAAGCCTTCTCCACCAACCCTTCCAACTCAACTTTAATCGCGACCCCGAAATACCTCGGAGCCAAATTCGCTTCCTTCGTTTTACGCTCCGCAATCTTCTCCTTCTTGACCTTGACCTCATCCACGACCTTCTTGATCTTGGGTTCCCAAGTCATCCCCCTCTCCACCGCCTTCTTCAACTTCCCCTCGTCCACCTCCCCTTCCCCCGCATGTTCCTTGCACCCCGGTACCCCAATTCTTTTCAAAACCTTGACTACCTCCCTGATCGCCTCCTCCCTGCCCCACTCAGCCTTCATCTGAACCACCACATCGAACGCTCCATCGCCAGGGTTCAAAACCGGGTCAAACGCCTCCCATTGACCGAGGAATTGCCAAATCGCGGCTTCGTGCAATAAGCCCGCTCGAAGGGTTTGGTGACGATCGCCTCGGTCGACTATACGGGACGAACACAGCGCGTGCAGTTTGTCGCGCGGCAGAGAGGGCGAGTCTATGGAGTAGAGGAGGGCGATGGTCTGCACTTTGTGGGAGGGGGAGAGGGATAGGGCCAGGGAGGAGAGGTCGGAGCGGAGTTTGATTTGATGGTTGTTCCTGAGGGGTGTAGGAGAAAGACTAGCTTTGAGCAATTTGTTTGGTGGTGATGAGGGACGCAATGAGCTTACTTGTCGGCGTAAACAACTTGGTCGGTTTGCAGGGCGGCCTTAACGGCCTTGAGGAAATGGGGGCCGGATTTCTTCATGTGGAAGTCGTCGGATTGGATGTGCGCGAAGCCAAAGAGGTCCGAAAGTGCGAGTCCAAGCGCGGTTTTGCCTGTTCACCGAGAGGCTGGATCAGACAGAACCTCATGATCATCTGTGCACCGATCCGGACTCACCACACCCCTGCACGGCAACAGGCGCGATCAACCAACGATCGTACTCCCTCTTCGCCTCTTCTTCATCCACTTCCTCCTGGTCCTTGCCCAACAACCTCATCCTATTCTTCCCCTTCGCCAACGACTTGACCACCACCTTGGCCTCATCTCCATTCCTCCATTTCAAAAACTCCTCCCTGGTCTTGATGATCCCCCTTCCCTTCTTCCACGACTCGAACTTTGTATAATCCTTCTCGATCTCCCTCTTGATCCACCATAGATAAAGTTTGGTTTGTTCGTTCTTGACCTTGTTGAGGTTGACGTTGTCCAACACGATCGGATTCTCCCTTCCCTTCCTCCCAGCTCCAGCTCCAGCTCCAGCTCCAGCTCCAGCTCCAGCTCCAGCTCCAGCTCCAGCTCCAGCCCCAGCTCCCACGACAGTCGATCTCGCTTCCAGTTCCTTCTCATACATCATCAACAACTTCCTCGTCGATTCCCTCCACTCCCTATACATTAAATAAGGTTCATCATACTTGACCTTCCAAAAGAACGCTTCGTTCGCCTTCTCCAATCTCTTTACCCCATCCTCATCCATAAATTCCACCATTCTTGAAACACCCCCTCTTTGAACACCACGTATAACGAAGCCTTCTACAGGGACGATCTTGCCGTTGGGTTGTTCGATCCCACCTAGGGATTGCACCGTTTGACAATAGGTTTGTACGGCCACCACGGAGGGGAAGAGGGTGTAAGGTGTGGGGATGAAACCCCATTTTTGGGCAAAGAGGGTCACGTAGGAGGAAGGGAGCGTTTGTAGGATTGGCTCGTTCAGATTCAGGCCGTGGAGGTGGAGTCCGGTGAGATGGGTTGGGTAGGCGAGGACGTGTTCTTCGAACGAGTCGTCGCAGAGCTGCGGGTGGCGGGTGGGAGTTCAGAAAGAAGGGGTGAGCTTCTAATGGCAGAGCAACGGGTCGATCTCTTTTTCGATTCTTACCTCTGCTACGGCAGTGAAATTATGCGACCACAATTCTTGCGCCAACATCTCCTGCGTCTTTCCCACTTTTTCCAGGTGACGTTTCAACCAGTATTCACCCCTCTGCGAATGAGAGATCCGTTCCTCTTCTTCCTCTCGCCCCTCTGCATTGGTCGAGTTGAAGGCGGGTAAAGGTCCGATCGAATGTTTAGAGGTGACGAGGATATGGCGAGGGGATAGGGAGGCGATGAAAATGATGCATCCGTTGGATTTGAGGGTCAGTTCGTAGGGTGCGGTCGATTGTTTGGGGATGTTGGTCCACTGTGAAAGGGAAAGAAAATTCGGCCCAAGCCGGTCAGGCCTACCTCCTTCTGTGCCTCGGAGGATAGCACACCTCAAAGCCACGCACCTCTGTCCAAGAGACTTCTCCGATGTTGAAAAACTTGTCGTAACCCCTCGCAACGATACGATACTGTTCTCCGGCTCGACTCGTACCACTCGGGTCCACTTTTTCAGTAAAGAGTCCTCTGGCTCGAGTCGGGAATGGACAGGGGTCACTCTTGTAAGCATACTCGGCCATCTTCCATGAGGTGATGTGGTGCGTTGTAGAGGGGTCCGATGTATACACGGTGTGCAAGGAGGAATGCAGGAGGTTGCGGATTGATAGAGGGGTTGCCGTTGAGGGAGAGGCGGAGGTGGAGGTGGAGGTGGAAGCGAGTTTCATTTGTTGTAAAGAGGTGGACAGATCGTTGGGAGGTTGCTTTTGTTTTCCTTTGGCGGAGCTTGTCGAGGATGAACCGACGACACTGAGTTCGTCATGGTCTTGGTCTGGGTCGTGGTCGTGCTCCTGATCGTGGTCAGGCTGCGAACCGAGCTGCTGTGCCGCCGGTTGAGTCCGAGTTTGGTCGACCTCGTCCTGAGCACCAAACGAGAGAAGAGCTTGGACGAGGGATGTGGCAGTGATGTTGGCAGAGGTTCCGGCGTTGCTACCGGTACTACTGCTCGTCATCGTGGGGTGAGGCAACGGGTTGCTCTTGGACGACGATGAGCAGGTCGAGCCCGCTGCTGCTGCTGGAGTCATCAATTGAGCAGGTCAGGACGAGTCCAGCCGAGCGTCGGTACGTCCGTAAAGATGACCAGCCGAGGGAAGATCGACGCCCAAGCCGAGTCGGGAATGGGGCACGGCGACGGGTTAAAAGATTGGCCAAGCTCGAGCTGTTCCTACTGCGACGACCGGCGTCGAGTGGTGCGAGCGATCACTGATTGCCAGATCAACCGACGTCACGCTCAGCAAATCGAAAATTCCATTAAAATACAGCAAGGCGCTTTCGGGTTGTCAAAGTAGGTAAGAATCTGACTTGGGCATCATCAGCCCATACTGACTGGTAACCGACCTTGTACTGAGTTAGAAATAAGTCGGCCTAGTAACTTCAGTAACTTCAGTAACTTCAGTAACTTCAGACCGATCCGAGTCACTGCCCGCGCATCGGCCAATTCATCGTCGTGCCGACGCGCGTCGCAGCACTCAAAAAAAAAGTTCCCAAGTCATGAATTCCAGTTGTTAGTAGATTTGGTTTGAGGACAGAATCTAACAAACGCGTAGTCCGCTGCAACCCCCCCCCCCCCCCCCCCCCCCCCCACCTGCAGCTTGCTTCCCTCTCCCCTCTGTCCATTGACGAAGGAATGGCGGCCGAGTCAGGTGCCAAACCACCACTCCCTCCAGCACCACCAACAGCTTCTTCCCCTTCCCCAGCAGCACCAGTACCCTCTACCCCGGGGGTGATTGGTAGTCGTTCGCAACGGTGGCAGCAATCACGGGTCTTTGGAGCGGCCAAGACGGGTTGGGCTTGGAGGAGGGCCATCTTGTTTGGCTTGGGCACGAGTTATGCGGTTGTCAAGTGAGTCATTTCCTTTGAGGGGAAACTGGGCCTGAGCTCGACTGATCCACTCGTGACCTTCGATCAGCTGGCAGAGCTCAAAGATCAAGGCGTGGAAGAGGGATCAGATACATGACAAGGTGGGCGAAGCACGCGTGCACGTTCTTGATGAACTCGAACTGACGTAGGCGACTAGCGACTTCCAGACCTACCTGTACTGGAAAATTTACGATGGGTGAGCGAAGACGAGGCTTGCTCTACCTCCTGTCCGACGGGGGGACTGGGCAGCGGCTGATTCTTCTCTCCTCCCCTCGGCTGACCGACCAACAGCGGCATCGTCGAAGCCAAGTCATATGGATCAAAGTGAGAGACACAGTACACTTCACTCGTCCAACACCAGACACTCACTATCCATCACCCTGGACAGTCTCAACTACCTGCTCAACTCGTCGACCGGATCGCCCGAGGAGCCGCCGAGAGTCATGACCCTTTTCGACGTCATCCGGACCATCAAGCTTATCGAACAGGATGATCGAATCGTCAGTTGAAGCCCGATGCGGAGCTCTCTTCCCTAGCTCTCAAGCTCAGTCAAATTTCGACGCACATCGCACAGCGAGGCATCATCGCCGATTTCTCCAACATCTCCGTCCCCTCCGTACCGGCCTACAATCTCGGCCTCGCACAACTCGAAGAGATCCAAGAAGCTCTTCTCGAACTGCGTCGTACCAAACATGAACGACTTGGACAGGAGAATTGGAAGACGATCGCTTGGTCCGATACCTTTACCAGTCAGGCGCAGTACTTGTTCGCAACGTGCTTCGATGAGGTCTATACCCAACCGACGGGAGAGGTCCCTCTTGTTGGAATGGGTGAGCTGTGGTGAAGCATTTCTGAGAATAGTGTCAAGTAGGTACTGAACCTTCACCCGTTCCTTGACTAGGTACAACGGTCCCCTTCTATGGACGACTGGCAAAATGGTTGGGCATCGAGGTCCATGCCGAGGCGAGGAACGAGTACAAGAGCTTTGTCCAGCCTGTGAGCTTGATCCATCAAGCCTGTGAACCGCCCTATTTAGATGGATCACTAATGCCTAAGCCCTCACGCACAGTACATTGACGAAAAATTGACCAAACCTCAAAAAGAGAACCACCTCGAACTCGTCAGCGACCTGAACGACAACCTCATGACCTACATCGCGCGTAATCGCTTCTCCACCTCCCTTGCCGGATTGCTGGGTCTCGAACACGTCAAGAAGCTTTCCCAAGAAGGCCCTTACAGCGCCACACAGGCGACCAAAGTCGGTCTGTTAAATGGGACGGCCTATCGACAGGACGTGTTGGATTCGATCATGGACAAGGATGAGAATGGGGATTTGGTCGAGAATCCAAAGAGGGTTAAAGGGTTTTACCACTACAGCAAGATCATGGAGAGGATCGTCGAGAACACCGTTACAGACGCGATGGATGTCGGGGTCGTGTACCTCATGGGCACGATTGGTGATGCTGGAGAGTGAGCATCGCGTACTGTATTGCTCGGGTCCTTCCGATTTTTGACTCATATGGCATTGTCCCCCTTACCCAGATTCGGAACAGCGGCGGTCGTCCGAGGCTTAAAAGAAGCCGGTGAAGACGAAACGATCGGAGCTGTCGTACTGCGCATCGATTCAGGCGGAGGAGGTGTCGTCGAGTCCGATACGATCTGGTCCGCCGTGCGTGATTTGAGGGAAAAGTACGGCAAGACCGTCGTCGCTAGTTTCGGGAACGCTTCGGCTTCGGGAGGGTATCTCGTCTCGACGCATGCCGATGCGATCTTGGCGAGCCCTTCGACGATTACGGGATCGTGAGTCCAATGAACGCGTTCAAGTCCACGTTCACATCGATGTTCATATACTTATGTAAGTTCGTTCTGCACAGTATCGGCGTTGCCGCCCTCCGTCCCACCTTCACCCAAACCTTCTTCGACCGGCTCCACATCACCCTCGATTCCATATTCCTCGGTTCGCGCACCCAAGACCTCACCCACAAACTCGAAGGTGCCGAACTGAAACGGTACCAAGCCCATGTTGATGAGATGTACACCGATTTTAAGAACCGCGTCGTCGAGGGGAGGGGTGTGCATCCGGAATTGATTGATTTGATTGCAGGGGGGAGGGTGTTTGCGGGGTTGAAGGCTTTTGAATTGACGGCGCCGAGGGAGTTGGTGGACAAGATCAGGGGTTGGACGAAGGAGGATTCCACGACGCCGGAGCCGACGACGAAGCTCGAGGAGCTTTCGTCCCCGAGGCTTATAGGGGAGGAAGAGACACCGAAGAATGGATCAAATCGAGCGACGATCGTCACCTTACCCGAGGATCAGGAGACCTCACCTTACGCTCCTCCGACAACCGTCATGAACGAAAACTTTTTCGACGAGATCGCGACTTTGGAACCAGCCGAGGTGAACGCCTTGAAAGCGCTCTCCTCCCCCGAACCCACCACCTCGACCTCAGTCCCTCCTCCGACGGAAGGGCAACCCTCCCCCCTCCCTACCGTTTCAGGGATCTTCGAAATCACCCCCGGTCCCTTCGGACGCGGCCTGATTGATGGTCTAGGAGGGATCCGCGATTCGGCCATCTACGCTTGCGAACTCTTCATCTCCAACGGTGTGGCCGCTTATCAACACGACAACCCAGGCATGTCCGAAAAGGAAGCGTTGAAGTCACTTTTACCGGATGCGAGACCGAGTTGGAATGAAGAGACGGGGGAGATGGTCATGAGTCTTGATGTACGACTCAAGAGGTTCCCGGTGCAGAAGGGGTTCTGGCAGACTTTGAGGGAGAATAGTGAGAAGGGGGATTCGGTCGAGTTGAGCCAGTTGGGGGGGTTGGTTAGGGGCTTGCTGGTAGGTTGGGTTATCAAGGCGATGGCGGATGGGGTGAGTGGTGAATTGAGGGAGTTGGGGCTTTGGGAGGGGACTAGAGGGACGAGTGGACTGGGTTTGGGAAAGACGAGGTTCGGTGGGATGAGGGGGATCAGGGCGGAGTGGGGTGGGTTCAATTTAAGATAGAGGGAAGGAGTTGTGGTCTACAAGATTGTAGACAAACCGTCTCGCGAAAGCAGCGCATAAAATATTTTATATGTCCCATGGCGATATACTACAACAATGCATTGGTCAACACACCAAAAATTCAACTCGATTCTATCGCCCCTTACAATCCCAAGTCCTCCAGCATCACCCCTCTCCCCCCTTCGAACCTCTTCCCAAACCTCTTTTTCAACCCCGCACTCCCAACTTCCAAATACTCCTTCCTACTCACCAAGCTCCCCAATTCTCCACTTTCAACCCCTTCCTTCCCACTTTTGACAATCTCCAATACCGGCTCTTTGGACAGCCTTACGTTCACGAAGAACTCTTGAGGTGCCAAAGAGCGAATTTCGTTGAACAAACGGGTTTGGAATCCAGGGAATGATGTGCTGCCTCCTACGAGGATGATGTTGGACCAATAGAGGCCTTGCAAAGGGAGTGGAAGGGACGCGATGCAAGAAGCTATGCATTCGGAGAGTCCTTGTTGGTTCAGGTCTGTAGGTCGGTGATGAGTAGGTTCAGTGTGGGGAATGAGGGGAGGTTAGGTCTGTGATGGCTTACCTATTGTCGTAGGGTTGAACAAGACTTCGGGGACGGTGAAGCGTTCGTTATTCAACTGCAGCAGCTGCTCTTCAACAACGGGGGTCCCCTGCCCATTCGAACCAGGCATTTCGGAAACGATGGGGAAGGCCGAAGGTGATGGTGGTGCAACGTTGGGATCCCTAAGGTAACCTAGCTTGTTCTTTGATCCCGGCAAAAAGTCCGGCAGTACGTAAGTGCGAACGATCTGGTGGGCTTGGTTCGAACTGTCGGTGGCAAGCATCCAGGGAGTGGGTCAGTGATCACGACTCAAACGAGCAACTGCTCATCACCTGGAAGAGCAAGCATCTGACTTTGCCAAAGTCCAATCCTTCTCCCATTGATTGGTGACATAGCAACATTCTTCCTTTGCGCGTTCCATGACCATGGTTTGATCCATCATGTACCATTGCCGAAACGAAACCAGTTCCTTCAAATGGTTCGTCAACAACTTGCCCCCTGCGTCGATGCGTTGGATCGCATCCTCGATCAAACGGCCTTTGTAGATGGGGACGACATGGGTGAAGGAGAAGCCGGCATCGACGACGATTAGACATTCTGGTGTCCCTTTATCGGTGGAGGTTGCTTCATCGTGCCGTGTGGCTGTTGGGCCGAAGGGGACGAGGAGAGGTCCGGGTATTCGAAGACAGGCGGATACTTCGAGCTCTTCGAAGAGAATCTGGTCGTAGTGTTCTCTTACGTTGGGGAGGTTGTGCATCGGTTCGGTGATAACGAAACGGGTTGCACTGGGGTCGATCTGGGAAAGAGGTGGGGGCGTGTGAGAAGTCAACGCGAAGTGGGTCTTTCCTGGCCAGCCATCGACGACGCACGGCCAGTCCACGACCCTTGTTGGAAAATATGCGATCCCAGACTTGTTTCTCGACGTCCCAGTTGTTGAGAATGCCCTAGAAGACACGTTTCCGATCAGCTAATGGCGAAAGCGGACTCGCTCAGCAGGAAAGCTCGCCCTCTCGAACGCCAACCGCATCGTCAACGCGCCAAAGTCCTGACAGTCATCGAATTCATCGGCGATGTAATTCTTGCGCTCTGTTTTGGATCGGATGATGGCGTTGCGGTAGACCCTGTGCGACGGGGAAAAGGTCAGAGGCAATCGATCAGCTCCGAGCTCTCGAGTGGACGAAGCGAGACAAGGACTGACTGAGGAGCTGTCGAGGCGTTGGGATGGGTAGGCTTATTAGCCCATAGTGCCTTTATTGTATGGGCTCCATTGTCAATGATCAGCGTTGGCTCGTTCATGCTCGATGACTTTCAGATCGGAGTCGAAGAGGGAGAGGTGGGGAGCGGAGCGAGGAGCGAGGAGCGAGGAGCGATACTGTGGCAGCGCACGATTGAACTGAAAACCGACGCCGAGTCTGTCACAGTGGTATCTTGACCGTTCGATTACTCGGAAAGCATCGTGCCAGAAAGCGAAGGGCTGGCTCGGGAGGTGGATTGCACGACTGGGGCGAGACCACGGAAGCAGCTCGAGCTCAGTTCGCAAGGCGGCGCGGAGTTACGCTTAATTGCCCATTACAATGCCCCGTGCCAAGGGAGTCGATTAGTCCAGCTTATAGTCCTGGTGCGCGCGCGTGAAATCTGGGCGAGGCGCGCGGCGGGGGTTGCGCCGACCAGACTGGACCGCTCTTGGCTTTGAGCTCCTGCTGCATCGGTCCACTCAAGAACCTCCCCTCCTTGTGAGTTGAAACGACATTCGCCGCTGCATGGACGATCCGTATGAACACGACGACGACGACTACACGGGGAGCCAGGCCGTCCAGTCGTTGGAGTTGGGCGGGCTGGGCCAGCGCATAGGGCGCATAGGCGACGACGGCGACGATGAGGTCGATGAGGCTCAGCGGTGGCTGGGGAAAAAAAGCGGCTTTGCGCCTGGACGGGTGCTGCTGCTGGCTCGCTCGCTCGCACGACAGACTCTCCACACGGCTCACACTCTGCTTGCCGCTTCCCTCCACGTCCAAGCACTACACGCTGACTGACCACATTCACCCGCATCTCTCTCCCTCCTCTACCAGATCACCATGGGAGCTTACAAGTGAGTGTCTTTGCCCGGATCGTCGCTTGCTCGTCGCTTGCTCGTCGCTTGCTCGTCGTTCGTTGGCTGCTAGTTGGCTCTGCTGGCCCGCCGCGACGCCGCACACCTGCGCTACGCCCAAGCAGCCAGCAGCATCGTAGCGTCTCGGCTCGAGCCCGCTCGTTCAATACACCTTCCCCAATGCACCATGTCATGTCGCTGACCACATTTCACCGCTTTCCTCAGATACATTGCCGAGTTGCACAAGCGCAAGCAGTCTGATGTGTTGCGCTTCCTCCTCCGTGTGCGATGCTGGGAGTACCGCCAATTGAACGTCTGCCACCGCGCCAGCCGCCCTTCGCGACCGGACAAGGCCCGTCGGTTGGGTTACAAGGCCAAGCAAGGCTACGTCATCTACCGCATTCGAGTCCGCCGCGGTAATCGCAAAAAGCCCGTCAAGAAGGGTGCCACCTTCGGCAAGCCGACCAACCAGGGTGTCAACCATCTCAAGTTCCAGCGCTCGCTACGATCGACCGCCGAGGAACGTGTCGCCCGTCGATGCGGCGGTCTCCGTGTCTTGAACTCGTACTGGATCAACCAAGTCAGTCCGAGCTACTCGTTTCCATCTCTTTGAGAACCGACGAGCTGACAGTGCTGTGCCCCGCCCGCCGCTATCCGCCCGCGCTGCCACCCCCCCAAACAGGATGGTGTCTACAAGTACTTCGAGGTCATCCTCGTCGACCCTTCGCACAAGGCCATCCGTCGCGACGCCCGCATCAACTGGATCTCGAACCCCGTCCACAAGCGCCGCGAGGCCCGCGGTCTCACCGGCGCCGGCAAGAAGAACCGTGGTATCGGCAAGGGTCACCGCTACAACCACACCCCGCAAGCCGCGACCTGGCGCAAGCACAACACCCTCTCCCTCCGTCGTTACCGATAAGCGGATCGTCTTGGCCGACTGGTGTGTGTTTTGTGTATACGCGGGGGGAAGCAAAATCGGTCGAGTTCTTCATTTGGGGGGAAGCAGGGACCTATGGGGGAATAAAGGCGATCACGGACAAGATTCCGAGGTTCACTTCTTTTTCTCTTGCGTTTCGTTTGCCCTCTCTAAAGAGCAATCAATGTGCTCCTGCAATATCAAGGGGAGTCTTGAATGGCTTAATACAGATTTTGATCGGGGTGATTGTGCGATGGCGTGCGCGGCAGTTACTCGGTCTCTGTATCTCCAAATCAAAAGAGCACCATTTAAGTTCTTCTTGCCCCACCCAAACGTGTGCGGAATGAGCCAACACGAGTCGATTGAGACTCGGATCAGTAAGTACTCAATTCGTTAAATAGGGATCGTCAAAAGATCGTCGCAAATCGCAAAAATGCGTCGCCTCGGCCTGGTCGCGCTCTGCTCACCTTTGCTTTTGGTTGCCACCGACACCCCCGGCTGACTGCGACCGACTACCATGCACCACCGGCCACGCATAGTCGCACGGGTCATCTACTTCTTTCAGTACTTGCCACCTATTACCACCTCCGCTCCTTGCCTCCGCTTCCCGTTCGGGCCGCCCCCTGTCTCGTCTTTTTCCCTCTCCTCGCTCGTCCCTCCGCCCACGAAACGCTGCACCCCGGCTGACCATGATGCCAATCAACGTCATCCTTCTGTGATGCACCCCCACCCCCCGCTGAGTACTTGTGGCGGCCCACCGCAGCTCCTCTGACCACTCGCACCAGCTGCGACCGGACCTTTGCTTTGTGGCTCGCGGTCGGACACCCACATCTCGCTTTCGCAACGTGTGCGCCGTATGCAACGTAATTCATCCTCTCTGTTCCGTTCCCCACTCTTTTTCATCCCTCAAACGCGTCACGTGTGTACAGCATTACCACAGTTCAGAACAAGTCGTTTCGTGTTCGGGTCGTTCGAGGTTTCTCACTTCCCGGTTCGTTACGGCTTGTGTCTGTTTAACAATGGGTATCATGTCTGAAGGAATTTTACCAACGGGCGCAACAACAATCACACCTTATCTCTTCCCGGGACGTATATCGTTTCACCGTCAAAAGTCGACTTTTTCTTCGATGGCTCTTTGGGGCTTTGAAAGAAGGGGTTGGGTTGAAGGGGAGGTTACATATGCTTTAACCGCATCTTTCCATTTTTTAAAAATGTAGTGTACTGTTGTATCCCCCGGCCTTCCAACGCTTGTCTTCATGAGCCTTTCGTGAGGTTCAATTTCTTCCACGATACGGCATTTCTACCAGATCTCTATCAAACAGTAGTACCCGCCGGCATCGAGATCAATTCTTCCAGGACCCTCCACGGCGTCCTTGTGTCTGTCGCGCCACGTTATCCAGCACCTCTTTGATCACCTTTTCCATCATCTCCTCCCTCACTTTGTCCTCCTCAGACTCCACTTCTTCTTCGTCCGATTCCTCTCCCTCTGCATCTTCCTCGTCTTCCTCACCCTCCTCATCCTCATCCTCTTCGTCGTCTTCATCATTCTCCTCCGCCTCCTTGGCCTCCCTCGCATCATCAGCCTCCCTCGCCACCCTCTTCCTCTCCATATACCCCCTCCTCTCCTCCAACTCCTCCCCAAACGCCCGTTCGGTCTTCAAGAAACTCTCGCAATGATCCCAATACGTACCCACCCTCCCCTTGAAACCCTCTCCAATCTCTGGGAACCCATCTTTTTCATTCGTGGAGAGATAGGTATAGTTAACATTGACGAGATTTTCGAGGATTTGGGTACGCGGGTCGAGGACTTGGTGGTTTTGTAAAGCGATTCGCGATTCGCGATCGTAGGTATTTTGGTCGACGACGAAGGATTCGTAAATCGTTTCGAGCGTACCGGCGGGCTGGGGGAAGATCATGTTGATGAACGTAGTGTTAGAGCGGTCAGATTTACAACTTTACTCCTGGGCAATCCCCGTGCTCGAATTCAGGCAAATTGGAAACGCACCCAAGTGAACTTAATCGTCTCCCCCGTCTCCTCATCCACCTTCTCCTTGACGACATCGAACTGATTATACTCCACCACCCGCGTCACCAAACTCCTCACTCTCGGGAACTTGAGGTGCAAGGCGCCAAAATTGGGTTTATGAGGCCAATTACCGTTGCGTAGGTAACGTACGAAAACGTCTTCGTCGCCGCGGGCGAGCGCGTAGGAGATGGAAGTCCGGGGAGGGGGAAGGGGATGGCCTTTGAAATTGACTTTGGTGGTTGGGAGGGAAGGTTCGGTGTCGAGGTAAGGAATGGGAGGGGCGACGTTGTGGAGATTCGGACGGCAGTCCGTGTGAACGGGACACTTGGTGTGAGACGCGAGGCGGCGGAAAGTGGCTCGGAACATGGTTGGCTTGGGGTGATGAGGAGCGAGAAGAGGAAGAGAGATCGGAACGGTAGGACTCTGTGATGAAAACAGAGTGAGGGCCTTTGTCAAGCCCTCATCCATCGTGGGGGACTCCGATGAGCTCGGGACAAGGCGCGCGCGCTTCCGCCTCCCCCCTGTCACAACGCAGGGGCCATCCTCTCGGACGCCGTTCGGCTTCCCTTTGTTACTTCTTGCTCGAGATTAGATCTGTGCTCGGACCCTCATTAAGAAGTATGATGCGATTCTGATTGGTGCATGAAGGAAGGAGTTACAACATCGAAGACTTAGAGTAGCTGGTGGCGTAAATCGGTGGCACTACTTCGCCGCCTCGGCCTCCCTCTGCTTCCGGGCCAGTTTCCTTTCCACAAGCGAAACATACTTGTTCATCCCCCCCTCGATCAACTTGATCTTACCGCCACCCACGCAATAGTTGTTTCCCGTTACCACACCCTCTTCGTCGCTGCTATCCTCATCGTCATCATCCTCTTCGTCCACTCCATCATCCTGAGTGACCCCTGAAGCTTGTTTGAGCGTCTGTCCCTAGATTACCACGCGTGAGAACCATCGATCATGAGTGATGACAATCACTCCCCCTTGATAATGTTTCAACGCCACTGCAAGGGCTTTGATCGTCGCCAAATCGACATGAGTCGTCACCTCATCAAGAAGCAGTAGTGGAGGAGGATGATAAATGATCAACGCGATCGCCAGTCGAACCAGTTGCCCTCCTGAAAGTTGACCCAAAGGCGTATCACTCGCCGTCTTGTCTTGTAATCCAAACGAACCTAGACAGGCGCGTACTTCTTGTTCGAGTACAGTCTCCCCCTTGGCTTTGAAGTGATCGAGGAAGTACGAGAGTGCCGTCGTCGGTCTTCCCGTCGAGAGGGAGAGTCCTTGAGTGTTTTGAGCGAGCGTCAGCTCCTCGACCGAATGTTGGGAGAAGTAGCCAATCTTCAGGAGGGGATGTCGTTCGATCTTGCCTGTGGTCGACTTCAATTCTCCCATGATCGATCTAGCCAGGGTCGATTTACCCTGTCCATTTGCATCGACGAAAGCGCACCGTCCACCTTGGTCGACGGTAAAGGTTACGTCTTCGAGCAGGGGGACCTTTTGTCGGGGATGTCGGAACTCGACACCGTCAAAGTGAATTAGAGAACCGAGAGTCCGAAGCTTCTCTGGGTCCGGAATGCGAAGTCTGATCTTCGACTCTTGATCCTCGAATAGGATGTCGTCACGGTTCGTGAGATGATATCCTGTTTTCCGTGTAACAAGTGATTGTGAGCGACCATCCAAAGTACTCATCGTAACCTCCTACGTTGGACATACCAGCTCGATCTCGATTGAGCTTGAACCGCGTCCCCTTCTCACTCTGTTCCAATCCGAACCGTTCGTCCAATTTCTTCTGCCGAGACTTGACCAGCCTCCGTCGATTTTCATCTCCGGTCTTCTTGGCACTTGCGATCCCTTGCTGGATCGATTTCTCAATCTAAAAAGTCGGCACCCCCGAGTCAGCCTCGTATTGCGCTCGGCTTTGTTGAAGGTGTTAGTAGACCTTGCACTGATATCAGGGGCCGGATAGCTTAGTTGGTCCAAGCTTTTCCAATGAATGGAAGCGACCCAGGTTCGACTCCTGGTCCAGCCGTTCTTCTTCTTTCGTTGATCATTTCGGGATCATCGTTGATTCCAACAGGTTTGGCGTCTAGAATGCTACTTAGATGCTCCTTCTTCCGATCCAATGCCTCCTTCTGGCCGATCAACTTCTTGCGTTCCTTCCGTTCGTTGAGTTCGAACGCGGCGGGGGTACCATCAAAGTACTTGAGTTTTTGTTTGCGTAGAACGATGGTCTCCTCCACGACGGACTGAGCAAAAAGGGGTAGTAGAAGGTGTTAGCCGTGTGACTACATCGATAAAGGACGTGGTCCGGGAGTATAAGTCTTGGGGCTCACGTTCAAGAATTCTTGGTCGTGCGAGATGAGCACCATCGTCCTCGGCTCGTTGATCAGGTGTCTCTCGAGCCTATGAGGATGCAAATCGATCATCAGCCTCTCGCAGCCCCGGGAACGAGCCCCAGACCTTTGCAGCACTGACCTGATTACGGCCTCGAGATCCAGAAAGTTGGACACTTCATCGAGCAACAACACGTCACAATTGACGAGCAGCGACGTCGCGAGTGCGCATCGTGATCTCCAACCACCTGAAAGAGTCGAATAGGGGCCTTGTTGCATTTCGAGTGAGAAGCCGAGACCCGTCAAGATGGAACTCGCCCTAGCGGTAGTCGTTGATGCTTCGAGCTGGCGAGACCAGGAACGGGAATCAGGTCAAGTTATGACAGAACTAAGCAAACATACCTGGACTGACTAGGTCCACCTTGTTCTGCGCATCCAAAAGCATCTCGGTCGCTTTGGCCAAGATCTCGGGTCCGTCTCAACAGATCCGACTTGCTCCACTCTGAAATGGGTTCCTTACTCATCAGCTTCGAAGCTCAACCGGTATAGAAAATGATGCTACGTACCTCTCCTCTGCCTCTCTGACCCGCTGCTCAGCGAGGATCTCTTGCTCTCGAGCTTCTTTGCCCCGAGTGCCCGATCTCCTCAAAGCAATACTCCTGGCTTCGACCAGTTCTATCCGTCTCCTTGGAAGTTCGATTTCATACACAATACGCGTCATCTCGCTGACTGAAGGTGATTCGATCGCCTTCGTCAAAGCTGTGTGATCCATTCGCGACTCATCAGCAAACCCTGCCGTAAGCTCAATCTCGCCTCTGTACGACCGCACCTTCAAGTTCATGCAAAGCCTTCGTGCGCTCCTTGTCTCCTCGGATGACATGTTCCAAAACGCTGATCTTGTCCTGGGCCGCTTCTTCTGTTGCACGATTCGAGTCTTGCACTTGACTGAGGAGAAGGATTCTCAATTCGCTTGGTAGTCCCGGAATCAGTTTTTGGTTCAGGGCTTCGAAGAAGGTTGATTTGCCTGAGCCGTTGCTATAGTTTGAAGTCGAAGTAAAAACATGAGTTTTTTTTCAAAGCATCCTGCACGACTCTTTTGTGTTTGACTCACCGGCCGACAAGACCATCCCGTTTCCCTTCTTTGAGCCTCAAATGACTAGTAACGATCAAGTCATTCGGGCCGACCGAAACAGTGACATCCTTGATATCGATCTCGAGTGAATGAATCGAGATGGTCTCGGTGTGGAAACGTGATTGTTGTGAGGTACAGTGAATGTCCTTGTTCGGAGCGGCTGGACTCCCAACTTGCCTTAACTTATGGGCTCTTGTTGAATGTCTGTGATAGCGCAGCTTTGTGTTCATTCGCGCGCAAAATTCCTCTCCCACCGGCATCCCTCGCTCGTCACGTGACGAGTTTCCCTGGACATCATAAACACCGCCGCCGAGATGTGAGACCTTAACTCGCGTTCCTCGCGGCTACAGAATCAGGGTTACTCGAGCGGAAACCGAGAAGATTTCCACTCTCCGAGTCATCTTGGTTGAAGATCGTGACAGAACAGCCTTTGCGCCGCTCTGTTCGGGTCGGTGCAAGGGTGCTAAAATTGGCGCCTCCGGATCCGCGCCTCCTCGAATTAGGACTGGTGCCCCCCCCCCCCCCCCCCCTTGTGCCATTTGAGACAATTTCATGCAGGGCCCTCCTGGAGCCCAGTTCTGTGGTCCCGTGGGGGAACAAAACATCGAATGCTAAGCTGTTCAATAATTCCTCCCGTTTTCTGGAAACGGTGACAGGAGTGGACGAGAGTTCAACGAGCAAAGGAGTGTCGAACGTGGGCTCCCTTTCAATACCTTTAGCCCAGCCGAGAACGAGCCGCGGGACGGGGGCGGACTGACTCCATTTCCCAAGGCAGCCCGAGTCCAGCGCCGCCGTCGCAATGGAAGCGAACACTTGAACGCGCTTCGAGGTCTTCTCACCTCCCTATCCGACTCTCGATCATCGCTACAATTCGACCGTCTACATCTGGGGATTGCTTGACCCCGGTCCTCCTTTTTCTTCTCCCTCCCTCCCGTCGACTTCTGAACTAGTGCGCGGCTCCCCTTGTGTCTTTATGCTCGCCGAGTCGCGCCTCGGTCATGAAGTACGGCAAGAAGTACCAAGAGACACTGCAGGCGCCAGGGATCCCAGAGGAATGGCGCCAACAAGCGATCGAATATCGACAGGTGAGTACAACCCACCACCATCACCACCGACCGTTTCTGCCTTGTACAGAGCACGGCTGATACTGATCCTCGACTGCTCGCTCCACAGCTCAAGAAGGTCATTAACCGCGTCGCGACCGAGCTCAAGGACTTGGGCCTGACCAGTGATGTGCTCAAGGACCTCTTGTCGCAAAAATCCACCTCACCCACCTCCACCTCCGCCTCCACCAATTCAAGCCCGCTTCCAAATGGTAAAGGCCGACCCCGCCGGAGAAGCAGCACGGTGCGAGCCTCGACGAGTGGCCATCTCTCGACTTCGCCGACTTTCGCTCCGAGCGAGGACGACAAGTTGGAAGCCGCGGTTAGGATCGAGAGCGTCGCGGATGAAGAGGCCGTCACGTGGGATAGTTCGGAGGATTCGTCGCATCATGCGCCAATCAGTAATGGGCAGATGAGGAAGGATAAGCGTAGGAGGCAGAGCAAGCTTCGGAGGGCGAGAGCGAGCTATGAATTGGCCGGTCAGTGCCAGTGCATGAGAAGGAGTGTATGTGTTTGGTTGAAGAAAATACTCATTCCATGACCCCATCGATCGAAATAAGGTGACTCTTCCAATCCGGAACCACGCATCCACATCGTCTTCTCGTCCGCTTCGTCGGCGTCGATCTCCGAGTCGTCGTCGGGCGAGTCGAGCTCGTCTGCGCACGTGCGAGGCCAAATCGGCCGCCACTCTTCGAATCGCTTCACCGAACTGCACGACTCCTCCGAGGATGACAGTTCACCCGCACGTAGTGCAGATGGTGGCGATTTGCTCCCTCATCAGCATCATGAACACCATCATCACCGCTCAAAACATCATCCACATCATGTCAAGGCTCCTACTGAGGGCGACGACGAGTCAGCGAACGAAGAAGGTACGACGACCAGTTCTTCGTCGGCCCACCGCGCCAAGATTCGATTCGAAGGTGCCGGACCTCAAGCGAACGCATTGTTGAAAAAGATGTACGGTCTCGAAGAGAGCGATACCGAGATCACCGAACCTGATCCTGAAGGACAGGGGGAGGACGAGGATGAGGACCATGCCAAGGCGATGCAGGAATTGGCCGAGGTCGAGTTGGATTTCGAACCCAAGAGGAGGAGGAGCGACGAGACGCTTAGGACGACGGTGCCGGTCGATCAGGAGCATGTCGAGGCGATGAAGAAGCTGTCGATCGATACCGAAAAGAGTGCGAGAAGGACTAGCTTGGTTGAGCAAGCCAATGAGCGTCAGGCTACGGATGCTGATGCTGATGATGAAGGGCCGGAACGGCCCAGGAGGTGAGCACGAGTGGTTTGGATGCTGGTGTCGAAGTAAAGACTGATTCCTCCGCTCGATCAGACGACGGAGACGACACATTCATCATCAACCCCGGAAAGAAGTCTTCATCCCTCTCAACAAGGACAACGAGTTTCTCGGCCTGCTCGCCAAAGCCCTCGCGTCCCTCGCGGCTCTCCAACTCGCACAAAAGCAAAACTTCACCACCGCCGTCGAACTCCTCGCCCGAGAGGTCTCCGCTGTTTCTTCCCCCAACCGACCCAAATCCGACCTCTACATTTGGAGAGACATCTTCAGCCTTTGGGTCGAAGCCCAAATCTTTGAATCGGCAAGGGAAAGGGATCGAGGTGAACGCTCCGTCGAGGCCGTTCAAGAGAAACTGAGTTGGTTCGTCGATCAAGTCGCGAAACGCAAGTTGGCCAAGAGGATGAAGCACAAGGAAAGTCGACATGCGTTGGAGAGGTTCATCCAGTTGAATGTCGAGTTACTCGATATGAAGAAGTTTCAATTGGCGAATGAGGAGGCGGCTCGAAAGATTGTGAGTTGGGAAAGGAGGGTTGATACCCGACGTCATGTGGGAGAAGCAGTAACCTGACTTGAGAGTATTGTCTTTGTCCGGTTCTCACCAGCTCAAGAAACACGATAAACGAACGGCCCTAACCGCTTCCTTAGGGTTTCCGAAATTTATCGCCGCCGCCTCGTCCCTGTCCGCCTCCTCCTCCCCTGACAACCCCAACAGTCGTGTCCTCACACTGCCCGGGTTTCCCTCCCTCCCCCACGTGCTCCTCTCAACCTTTACCGCCACCCTCCTCCCCATCATTCCCCAATTAGATGACTACGAATGCGCCATCTGTGGTGAAGTCGCTTTCAAGCCCATTCGCTTGGAATGCGGGCACAAGTTTTGCGTGAGGTGTTTGGTCAAGATGCAGAAGAGGGGGCAGGACGCGTGCCCGCAGTGTAGGAGTCCAGTCGTACTGAGGGCCAATGCTAGTGAGTCTTTTCCTCGAAGGGGGGTTGAGGGTGGAAAATGGGTTGCTGATCAAGGTTTGTGTTCGGTCAGCCAATCTGGACACGGCGATGCAGAGTTATCTCCAACTCTGGTTCCCCAAGGAAGTCAAAGCCAAAGCCAAGTCCAACGCAAAGGAAGCGGCCATGGAAGAATTGGCGGAAATGGTCAGTAACATCAAACCCCTCTTCAACAACACAAGACAACGTCCGATCTTTGACTGTTTCGTTTTTTTTGGTGTATCTCGTGCAGGGTATGGACGATAATCAGTGTGCCGTCATGTAGTGTCGTGGTTTCTGGTCTTTTTTCTTTTCTTGCGTTCTCGCGTCTTTCAATCTTACAGTTTTTTATATCCCGTTTTCCAAGAATATACGTGTGCGGAGGACAAGACAATCCTACTTCTATTTCATCGAAATTTTGGCCTGCATCATTCCTTCAAATGGCCCCTCAATGGCATAGCCAATCCTTCCCGATCCTCAACCTCACACTCATGTCTCGATCCTCTAAACCGATACCTCACCCTCAACGACTTTTTCTCCCCGTAAGCGCAGTCGTAGAAGCCCAAGAGATGGGCTTTGGACCTTCCTGCTGGAATAACGAGTTGGGATTGGTTCACGAGCGCTTGGAGGGGGATGGTGACGTCTTGGTAGCGCTGGTTGATGGCGATTTCGATTTCCGAAGGGAATTTCTCATTCGTAGAGGAGGGGGTTGGGATCGGCTGGGGCGAGGATGCAGTTCGTGGAGTTGGAAGCGGGTCGGGTAGAGTCGTCAAAACGCCGTACCAAGCCTCTTCGATAACCAAACCTTAGAATGCCATAATTTGAATCAGTTCCCGTTCAAGGAGTCCCTTTGGTGGAGAAAAACGGCAACGTGCAAACTCACCTTGCACCTTCTCCTCCTGTTCGATCTTCTTCCTGATGTGCTCGACGAGTAGTGCGATCGCTTCTTCGGCTTCGTGACGTTTCTCGACGATGTATTCGCCGTGTTCTTTGCGCAGCTCTTTGATCTTGCTGTTTCATGAAATAAAGCCCACGAGGAGTTTAGTCTAAATTTGGAAACTAGAAGTTCGATCAGTCGTGGACTTACGAAGCGAGTCTCTGCTTCTTCCTCGGCGCGATAACGAATTGATTGACGGCGATGATAGAAAGGGCGGGAACGACGGTGAACGAAAGCGCGAGTCGAGGATCCCAATTCGAGGAGATGATGATAGGGAAGTTGAGGCGTTGTCCAAGACGATTGAATCTGTGTACCACCCAAGTCTTACCTCAGCTTTCTGGGTCGAAACCCGTTTGACCGATGAGGATCCTTGGCGACACACCTCAATTTAAAGGTCATGACCCCGTTCATGGCCATATCCAATGTCATTCCCGCTCTGACGTTCGCCGTCACCCTGCGCTCACCACTGACGAACGTGCTCAAACCGCCTTGCGTCGACAACGCCCCACCGACCGAGACCTTGACACCACCGAGCATAACCTTGGCCCATTCACCTGAAAGGGACGACACCGTCAACCCCGTCATGAGACTACATGACCACCCTCGATTGTTTTGCAGGGCGAGATTGATGCTGGAGGACGAGACAGGCTCGAGGGAGGATAGGCCCCAGCCAAAGAGGGAGTATTGGCCCGTGCGTAAGGTAAAGACACCGGTCGTGTCTTGAAAGAGACGCCGTCCGAGCGTAATGGCAAAGATAGGTGGGGCGGCGAAGGTCTTGGGTGTGGCGTTGATGGTGACGAAGCTGCGGTCAAACCGAAAATGTGTTTAGTTCGAGACATACCGTACGACGAGTGCGCCGAGTACGAAGGCTCACGAGTCTGGATCAGGGGTAAAAGTCGCCTTCAGGGGTAATGTCCGCGGCCGAAGCAAAGTGGTGCCAATCTGTGGGATGCCCGACGACGGTTTTCAAGTCAGCCGCGCAGGCTACGATATCGAGCCTTGGGGTCCAAAGCCAAGCCCACCTCCAAGGAAAGTTTCGAGTTGGGATTGTAGAGGATTTTGGCGAGCAGATTGCCCGCTCCGGTGCCTTGGCGCGCGAGCAACTGACTCGTCAGCACGACCGTTGTCGAAGGCGAGATGGGGTTCTGTAAGGAAAAAGGTCGAGCGTGCAAGCTTGAGCCATACAGCACCAAGCACGTACATACCTACTTGCACTTACGACGAAAGAGTGCTTCAAAAACATCTGCCGTGTAGAGACGGTCGACATTTTCTGCCATAGAGACATGTCCGGAGGGCCACCGAACTTGCGGCGGTGCTCGTCGGGGAGGAAGAGCACTCGAGCATCAGTCGCACAGGTCAACTCGCCCTTGGACCTGATGAGGCGCTCGACGTCGACTTGGAGCTGCTTGCGACCCAGTCGCTCGAATTCGGCTCGGAGCTGGTGGGAGGAGCGGGAGGGGAAGGGGGGAGGGGGAAATACGAGAGCTCGGGTGAGTGTTGGGTCAAGGCGATGTGGGGGTTGGGAGAAGCTGGAAGGGGTTCGACTGACCTCTGCGGGTGTCTTGTGCTTGGGCCCGACTTCCCAATCGGTGTGCAGTCCTTCTTCACCGAGTTGGTCATAAATGGCACGCTTGTGAGGGTCGGACAGTATCTCAAAGGCATGGTTGAGGCGTTGGAAGCGCGAATCGGCGGCCGCTTTCAGAGCCGGGTCACGATGTCGATCCGGGTGGAGTAGGGCTGCAGCAGGGTGAGGTGGTGAACGCTGCACAGGTCAGAGTGCTTGTTGTCGCCGCTCGATGCGCAACCCGAGGTGTCTGTGCGCACTGACCGGCCAACCTCTTGTACTGCTTCTGTATATGCTCGTCTGTGCTCTGCTTGGGCAAGTTGAGCACGGCATAGAGCGCTTCGGCATCGTGGGCCTCGTCGGCGCGCTCGTCCGAATCGGGCACCGTCGACCACACGGGTTCCTCTGGCCGGTCGTGTTCAGGTCGAGTGAAATGCGAGGGGAGGCTCGAGTCGTCAAAGGGTAAGCTGGACATGTTGCGCGGCACGGTCGGTGGCTTGGTTCGCTTGACGGGTGAACAACGAGTGGGGGGCAGGGGCAGGGGCAGGGGCAGGGGCAGGGGCAGGGG
Organism: Microbotryum lychnidis-dioicae p1A1 Lamole; assembly: GCA_001244265.2. NCBI lineage: Eukaryota > Fungi > Basidiomycota > Microbotryomycetes > Microbotryales > Microbotryaceae > Microbotryum > Microbotryum lychnidis-dioicae. The sequence goes on from CDLV01000007.1 coordinate 867,375, forward strand.
CAGGGGCAGGGGCAGGGGTCCGAGGGTCCGAGTGAAGAAAGGAGCAAGGGGAATCGCGGGTGTGGAGGGGAGTATGTACAGTTGCGATCGTAGCTGTACAAACTCGGGAACGCGACAAGAGCGCCCTGACCACTCCGAGTGGTGTGCAGTGCGGGGGGCGAGTCGATGCAAAGGCGCGGCGAGATGGAACGCTTGTGCGAACGAACGATCGCCAGCCAGCCAGCGCCTGCCAGCGCAGTGCCAGCGCCCAGCTGACCGCCGGACCGCCCCTGCCGAGCCCTGCCGCGCGTATTACGACAGCTGTCGCGCTGTCGTGCGGCCGGCGCTTTCCCGGTTCGCAGGGGTCCGCCTCTCTCAACCGGTCCTCTCACACCACCACACCCGTCTCGGGCCAGTCGTGAGACATGTCGGATACGTCGGTAAGCTCATCCTACACTTCATTCGCTCTTTGACACACCGAGCTGATGCTCCCCCTCTTCCCACTCTGCCTCCACTACTTCCCCTCGCCTCGCCTCATACATTGCCTCGCAACCGGATCCGAATGACGTCGCACCCCCACCCCTTCCTCAGTCGCCACCCCCGGCCCCCTCCTCGTCCCCACCCGCCCGAACGAACCCCTCCGAACATGCCAAACAACTCTTGACCCCCATAGACGTGTCCGTGCCGCCTCTGATCGTGCGAGGCCCCTTGATTCCCACCTCGGATCCTTCCTCGTCCTCCACCTCGATCGCACCCACCAGTGCCGATGCCGTGCCTCCGACCAATGCGACCGCCATTCCCGAGACCGAAGCCACGACCACATCCTCGATCAGGATCCAGTTGACCGATCAACAGATGCACGATCAGAGCAGGTGGACAGAGCAGAGGATACAGCGCAAGATGAGGGGAGAGTACGAGAGGGCAGGGCAGCAGCTCAGCGAGTTGGTCAGTTGCGCCCACGCCATACATACCCCACACGGCGCAACGTGGTCCTGATCCCGTTTTTTGGTGGCTCGTACAGGTCAACGAATCATTGGACATACCTCTAAGGCTCAACTCGATCCGGATCGTCGGCGCGAAAACGACCCGATCCTCGTTCCTCTCGTCTCTCGTCGCACCCTTCCTACCCGAGATCGCCCCCCCATCCTACCTCCAAGCAGAACCCACATCACGACCCACATCATCCGACCCACCACAAACCTTGGCCTCGCTGCTCAGCACCACTCGCGAACTCTCGACCTTGCTGTCCCAGTTTGACATTTTCCGGCAGATTGACGCCGTGCTCGAACAATCACCGAGTGTGCTCGCTGAACCGGGCGATGTCGATATCGTGCTACGCGTAAAGGAGGCACCCAAGTACTTTTTGCGGACAGCGACCGATCTCGGCGACGGTGAAGGATCAGCCGTGAGCTTGACTCTCCTTAGACTCGTATTTCCTCCGTTCAACGCACTGACCACCTCTCCTCCCCGACTCGCCCATCCAAGACGGCGACGGCCCGGATCCGCAACGCTTTCGGAGGGGCGGAACAAGTTGAAGGCAACATCGCGTTCGGGACGCGCACCAAGTCCGCCTTTCAACTCCGAGTCGATACCCCGATCAACGCCTCGCCAAACTCGCGTGCCGAACTCGCCGTCTTTTCCGCCAATCGCGATTTGAGCTACTATGCCAGTTGTGGCGAGTACACCAAAGGTGCCCAGGCCAAGATCAGGGTCAGTTCAGCACGCCTTGACCCGCTCGGAGAATCTCCCTGCTGACCTTTCCGTATCTACAGACCTTGACCCCGTTTGGTCTGTCCGAACTCTCGTACGAAGCCGTACTGCGCAACCTCTCCGACATCCTACCCAAAGCCTCCATGTCAATCCGCAACGCCGCCGGACCGTCAGTCAAATCCTCCCTCTCGCACACCCTAACCAGGGACACGCGCGACGACCTCTTTGCGCCTACTCAAGGGTCCTTCCTCCGCTTCAAACAAGAATACGCCGGCCTGGGGGGCGACGCGCAATTCTTCAAAACGGAAACTGAAACTTCGACCAGTCGAGCGCTACCTTTCTGCCCACCCGGATGGACCCTGTCCTTCGGTTCGAGGACGGGTTGGTTACAACCCCTTAACGCCTCACGAACGTCCCATTTCATCGATCGATACCAACTAGGAGGACCGACCTCGATGCGACAATTCCGACCGAATTCGCTCGGTCCCAAGGACGCGGCCGATCATTTGGGTGGGGACCTCTTCTGGGCCACCGGACTTTCGCTCACCGTTCCCTTTACGCCTAAACCTCATTGGCCTCTGAAGGTACATACCTTCCTCAACGCGGGCAAGTTGTCCACCTTTGATCCTCAACAAGGTTATATGGGTAATTTGAAGGGTTTGGTCAAGGAACCTAGCGTGAGCGTAGGGTTGGGTTTGATGTATAGGCATTCATTAGTGAGGATCGAAGCGAACGTAGGCGTACCTTTGGCGATGGGCAAGCAGGAAGGTGGGGTCAAGGGATTGCAGTTTGGGTTGGGGATGAGTTTCCTTTGAGAGAACGGTTTTTATAGGAGCTAGATAAGATTGAATAGACCCAGATCGGTCAGGCATTTAAAAAAAAGAACGTGCAACTCAGCACATCCCCTTTCCATGGGCACTCGCTTTTTGAGGCAACGCCTGACGTGGTTCAGATATAGGCAGGATTAAGAACGTCGAGTTAGATTCCACGCAGCTAGACGAAATGCTTACCCAACGCCCTTCTCGTAATATATGGGCAGACGAGGTACGCGAAAACAACGAACGAACACAGAAAAAATCGTACAATACACACAGTGTAGATGGGGGTCTTGGGAAAAGAAGGAATTGAAGTCAAAGTCGGGAACGGATCAGTGGAATATATATACGAGGCACACGACGACAGCCGCAACCCAGGGTGGGTTGGGGTTGACGTCTCTAGGAGGAGAAGGAAAAGCAATAAATATTATACGCGTGTAGGGCACGTAGCGTTTATCTTTTTCGGTCTTGTCTGATCTTGTGCGAAGGGCGCCTATGGTCGATAAGGTTCCAATTCGGAATCGCGAACCATCTGCACCCCCGTCCTGATCACATCCTCAACATCCATCCTAGGGCCCTTGGGGGACAGCTTGAGTCCCAAGATACCGCCGACCTCATCCGTCGCTCGAAGGATTCGATCGAGATCCTCCTTCGTATGCGCTGAAGAGAGACAGAATCTCACACGAGAAGCGACGAGCGGTGTCGCCGGGTAAGCGACGACGACGACGACGATCTTGTGGCGTTCCAACATCATGCGGGAAAAGGACCCCATTTTTCCGGGGGAGAACAAGAGTAGAGGGACGATCGGACTGTCACGGTGACCGTAGACGATGAAACCGAGCTTCTTGAGACCGCCCGAGAGGTAACGGCAGTTGAACGCAAGGCGACGTAGGCGGTCTTGGCCTTCGCGACCGTCCATGAGGTGCGGTGGCAGTTTTGCTAGCGCGGGGACGTAAGCGAGCGCTGCGGGGCCCATGATCGAGCCCATCGAGGTGACAATCTGAGACAAGACGGGAGGGGCCATCGCTTCGGCGTAGTTTTGCGAATGCGACGTCAAGCGCAGAGCGTTGATCAAGGCGTGACTACCGGCGATGTAACCTCCCGAGGCACCGAACGATTTAGTGAAGGTGCCCATGAGGATGTCGATCCGCTTGGGGTCGACGCCAAAGTAGTCGCACACACCTCGACCGCGCGGACCGAGCGCACCGATCGAGTGGGCCTCATCGATGTAGAGGTAAAACTTGTACTTCTCCTTAAGCTGCAAAATGACGGGTAGGTCGACCAGCGTCCCTTCCATCGAGTACAGGCCTTCGACGATGACCATGATCTTCTTCCACGGTCGATGCGTCCGCGGCTGACCTTGCGACACGCATTCGCGCAACAGTTGCTCGAGATCCTTCATGTTGTTGTGCTTGTACTGACGTACCATCGCGCCACTCAAGCGAGCACCGAACCGGATCGACGAGTGGTTGAGCTCATCCGAGATGACGAGGCAGCCCTTTGTCAGCAACGCCGGCAAGCTCGTCGAATTCGTGGCGAATCCCATCGACACGATCATCGCATCCTCGGTACCGAGGAAAGCGGCCACCAGTCGCTCGGCCTGGACGTGGAAGTCAGACGTGCCGACGTCGTTGCGTCCACCCGCAGCGGTGACGCCGAGTGTCTTGACCATCTCCTCGGCCTGATCTGCGCACGGGCCTCGAGTCTGCGCGAAACCGAGATAGTTGTACGACGAGATGTTGAGCGCCTGCGTGGTTTCACCTGTAAAGGTGAAGTCGTGGAAAAACTCTGAAGGTGTGCGGTCGAGGATCGTAGCCGTGCGAGCGGCAACACCCGTGATGGGTCGAGCGAAACAATCCTCGATACGCAATTTCAGTCGACGAGTGTAAAACGAGTCGAAATCCGAGTACAGCGGAGCATAGCCCTGAAGTTGTTACGGAGATCTCTGTTCAGTTCGCCGGACTAGCACACGAGTTGGTGCAGATGTCCCCCAATCGATGACTCACGTTGCTCGGTTTGAGATGCGCATACTCGCGCGGGAACAGCCGTTTGCCGATAAAATCGCGCAGGTGACCGATCAGAATCAACAGGGCGTCTGTGGCAACAAGGCAAGAATCAATTTGAGTCAGTTGAAATTCCCGATTGAGCGGATTCCTATAGGCAAGAGACTGACAGCTGACGTAGGTAAAAAGATAGACGAGCACGGATGGCTCCTCTTCTGAAGCGGAAAGATCGTCGCCGGGGGTGTACTGCGAGATGGTACGATGTGCGGGGTCTATGTCGTAGCCGTATTCGGAATGTCGCAACGAGTAAGGGTCCTGCGGGTTCGGCACAAAGTCGACATCGAAGGCGCGGGTGACGGGACGCGTCGCCGAGACGGCCGACGAGAGCGGCATCGAGGTGTTGAGTCCACGCCAGGTCAGGGAGCGGGTCGACTCATTGGAGTCATCGGATCCTGCCGAGTCGGAGCTGCTGCGTTTACGGCCATGGTGGTCGAATTGGGGCAGGGTCGAGGCGTACGAGATGAGCGACGAGGAGCCATTCGACGATGACCGCGTCCGTACCGAGGCGCGCGACTGCACCTGGGTCAAATACGACGCGGCGTCCTTTTTGGAGAGACAGCGCGAGCGCGCGGGCCACGACGACGACGACGACGACGATCGGAACCGCACGCACAGAGGCACAGAGGAAGATCAGAGAGCTTTCAAGGTCAGTGCAGGGTTCGATTGGGTTGAACGGGGTTGTTGTACGTACCATTCGATTGCCGTCGATGCCGGTCGTCGGCGTGGGTTTACGGGGATAGTGCGATGGCGGCGACGCAGCGGCTCCTCGAACAGGCATCGGGGCACCGGGAAGGGGCGCGGCTGACCAAGTTCGAGTGACAAGATCGCTTTATTAGCAGTGCGACTGTGCGACGCACGAAAGGAGCTGCTGCGGTGCGATCGGAAAGGGGTGTACAAGACATGCCCACGGTGAGCTTGACTATCACTGCGTACGATGCCGAGCTCCTGCGGTGTATGTATGTACTGTGTACGTACGATGGGGCTAACGTAGCGTGTAGGCGCTCGATCCAGATCGGTGCAGGGACTCGGCAGCTCGTGTGTGGTGGATTGATCGTCGAGCTCAAGGCCGAGCTTCGCGCGCCGAGAGAGCGTGAGAGTCCTGTTGAAGCGACACGAGTTGCAAGGCGTGCGAACGACAGAAGGCGATGCAAGGAGAGAAGAGAAGGAGACGTGGAGACCCAGGGCCGAAAGTGAGCTGCGATGATCGCGGTGCAAGAGGAGGTCGGCGGCAGTCGGCAGCTCAGTGCAGCGCTATTACCGACGCCGTGCCAGCTTACGATTTCCCGAAGGAGTCCGAGCTCAATTTTTGGGAGTGCCGCGCCTCGAGCCAGAACGGGCAGAATTGACCGGGAATTCTGCCCGGGGTCGGTCCGTCTCCGACCTCTCTCGACACCCAAACCCCATCCCGTCACCCCTCACCACTCAGTCCTACAAACATGTCTGGCGCGCTTGCTACCGGTAAGCATTTCATTCATCCGACTGCTTGTGTGTGGCCTGGCCATTCCGACGACGGCCTCACTCGGTATGATGGACTTGCAAGCTGGATCCCGTCCCCTCGGTCTCCATCGGTAGCTCGCCGATAATCGAGAAGGCCTGTAGCGAGTGTGCTCAAATTCGATATGTGGGCCGTTGTCATCTTGGGTCTCGTCAAAGCACGCTTCGCTGCCCTCCAATGTCGACTGCATATCTTTGCGTATCGCTGGGGACGCGCTGAGATGACGTCGGTCAGCGCCGGACCCATCTCCGACCGCACCACCCCACGCACAACCCGCGTTCACTAGGGCTGTTGGTCACAATAGACAATTTGAGCATGATGCTGATGTAACGCCATTCTTGCTTCCGCACGCCTCTGCCTCTGTTCTCACTGGCACTCAACTCTCCCCACATCCCGCCCTCGCCGCTTTGGTCCGGCCCCTACCTACGTGCAGATTACCCCGCCTGGGCGACTCTGCAGTCGTTGTACGACAAGAACCACGCCTCTCTCGTCCTCAAGGACTTGTTCGGTGCCGATCCCGAGCGCTTCAGCAAGCTCTCGCAGGCGTACGACAACTCAGCCAAGGATGTGCACATCTTGCTCGACTACTCCAAGAACTTGGTCGACGACAACGTCCTCGATGCGCTCTTCCAGCTCGTCAAGCAAGCCAAGGTCGAACAGGCTCGCGACGACATGTTCAAGGGCAAGCACATCAACACCTCCGAGGACCGCGCCGTGCTCCACGTGGCTCTGCGCAACGTCGGCTCCGAGTTCAAGATCCCCGAGGCCGGCGCCGACGAGGTCCAGGGCGTGCTTGACCACATGACCGAATTCTCCAACAAGATTCGCTCGGGCGAATGGAAGGGATACACGGGCAAGCCGATCGACACCATCGTCAACATCGGCATTGGTGGATCCGATCTCGGCCCGATGATGGTCTGCGAGGCGCTCAAGCCATATGGATCCAAGAACTTTAAGATGCACTTTGTCTCGAACGTCGACGGCACTCACATCGCCGAGGTCACGTCCGAGTGCAACGCCGAAACGACGCTTTTCATCGTCGCGTCCAAGACGTTCACGACCCAGGAGACCATTACCAACGCCGAGTCCGCGCGAGAGTGGTTCCTCAAGTCCGCCGGTGACAAGTCCCACATCGCCAAGCACTTTGTTGCGCTCTCCACCAACGCCTCGGCCGTCACCTCGTTCGGCATTGATTCGGCCAACATGTTCAAATTCTGGGACTGGGTCGGTGGTCGTTACTCGCTCTGGTCCGCGATCGGTCTCTCGATCATGCTCTACATTGGGCCCGAGAACTTCAAGGACCTCTTGCTCGGTGCGCACGAAATGGACAAACACTTCCTCGAGACGCCCGTCGAGCAGAACTTGCCCGTCATCCTCGCCGTGCTCGGCATCTGGTACAATGACTTTTTCGGCGCCCAGACCCACGCTCTCCTCCCCTACGACCAGTACATGCACAAGTTTGCCGACTACTTCCAGCAAGGTGACATGGAGTCGAACGGAAAGGTCAGTTTTCGCGTGCTTTGTAGGTTGGTGACATTTGTTCAGCTGCTGACTCGGGGGATAGTACGACGCTCCCGCAGTTTGTCACCAAGGATGGTCGCCGCGTGACGTACCAGACCGGGCCCATCATTTGGGGCCAGAGTGGAACGAACGGTCAACACGCCTTCTACCAACTGATCCACCAGGGCACAAAACTGATCCCGGCCGACTTCCTCGCGCCGATCGAGACCCAAAACCCGATCCGCAACGGCCTCCACCACGAGATCCTGTTGTCCAACTTCTTCGCCCAACCCGAGGCGCTCGCGTTCGGCAAGGACGAGGCGACCGTGGCCAAGGAGTTGGGTGCGCAGGCCAGCAACGAGGCGCTGCTCAAGTCCAAGGTGTTTGAAGGCAACCGACCGACCAACTCGATCATGTTCCAAAAACTGACCCCCAAGACACTGGGTGCGTCTCTCATACTGAAGCCCTGCACAATTTCCTCGTCGCTGATGTTGCATTGTGACCTTTTCTGTGCAGGCTCCCTGATCGTCATGTATGAGCACAAAATCTTTACGCAAGGTTGCATCTGGGGCATCAACTCTTTCGGTAAGTCCCAAGTCACTCACAACTCCAGCGAAAGGCACTTCATGCTGATCGCCTGATCCTCAATCGCTTCGTGCAGACCAAATGGGTGTCGAGCTCGGCAAAGTCTTGGCCAAGGCGATTCTCAGTCAAATGGACGACCCGAACAAGGTCACCGGCCACGACTCGTCGACGACGGGTTTGATCAAGCACTACCAATCCAAACGAGCGGCCAAGTCGACGTGACTACATGGTCCCGGAAGGTTGTAGGAGTTTGATTTAGTTTCTACCTTAAAAAAATACTATGCATGTGAAGAAGTTTGATATGATATAGAGAGGGCAGAATCTCTAGATTGAAGAGGGCTGTGTAACTCACAGCTTAGGCGTGGAGCACTAGCACGCATGTATATGAGAGAGGCTTCCTCCGAGTTATCAGCGCGCGTGCATCGACAAGGACAAGCGCTTCGCATCCGGCTGCCTCCTCACTTCCATCCCCCTCCTACCACAACCCCACCCACCACCTCTCGCAACAATGCAACCCACAACACGTCGCCTCATATCCTCCACCTCCACCTGTCTCGCCCGAGCGCCGCGAGGTCGTAGCGGAGCCAGCAAGGATCCCCTCGACATGGCGTCGATGATCCCCGGTACAGGTTCCGGCGGCGGCGGCTTCGATTACCCCTTGACGCGCCCTACAATCCTCAAGATGCAGGAGAAGAGGTTATTCTTGCATTATTTGAGGTTGGAGCAGTTGCAGTTCCCTGATTTGGGTGAGTTCGGAGTGTCGAGATGCCGAAGGTGCTGACGGTAGACAGACGGTTTTCCCCAAGGGTGTGGAGTCGTGTCTCGTGAACTGACATGAGCTGATTACGCTACACACCAGTCGCCTTCCGCCAAAAGTACAAAAAACCCTCATCCGAACAAATCGTTCGAGTTCGTCATCAACACTATCAAGGCGAGCCCCACCCCGCGGCTCGCAAAGTGACCGTTTCCGTCAACTGCGACGACCTCGCCTCGACGCTCGGGTCCGAACAAGCCCAACACAAGTTCAAGTTGTTGGCCGGACCTAGGTGGGACGCGACAAATGATGAGGTCAAGATGAGTTGTGAGCTGTTCCCTACACCGGAGATGAATGAACGGTGGTGTTCAGAGACGTTGGATAAGATGATTGCCGAGGCCAAGGTGAGTTTTCCGTCTTGGTCTGGCGCGGGTAGCGAACTAGAAGTTGGTTGGTCGAACATGAACCTAACTTTTGGGGGTTTTTTTTTTATCCCATAGGACCTGTCGGATCCCATGTCGGACATCCCTTTGGACCCGCGACCGACGCTCTCTCGGTTGGTCAAATCCGGCAAGCACAAGATCGTCACCCTCAGCGACTTCCCCAAGGAATGGTTACCCGCTTCTCGCAAGCGCTCGAGACCAAGAAGGGACTCGATGATAGAAGCTGGACCGAAGGGAACAACCACGGTTTCTGCTGAAGGGACCCAGGCTGTTGAGGCGGAGGATAAGGTCGATGTTCAGAATTTGCCGAGTGCTGGTGTTGGGAAACAGGGTGGGGCGGAGATTCCGGCTCGTGAAGCATGATAGAATGGGCTGCAATTGGATTTAGTGAACAAGACAGAAACTTGAAGCTTGGTCGATTCGCCAGGGTCGTAAGAAGGCTGTGCTCGGGCGGATCGGCCGGGTAGAGAAGATTGGCGCTCAACCGCAAATCAGTCCCACGCTGAGGCTAAGCGGTGTAGTGTCTTCTAGAGCATGTGCAGCCGATACGAGAGAGTAGGTAAGTCGGTCTTCATGAGCATTTCGTGAGCAACGAGAGCGGGGCCCTCAATGAGAAGCGTTCGGCAAAACCTCTCGAGAAGGTCCGTGCGCGCGAGTGCTGAGTGCATACAGTCAGGGCGAGGCGGTCACTGTTTTGAGCTCTTGCAGCCCACTCCACTCATCGCACCCGCGAACGCACACGCCCACGATGGACCTCGACCCTACCTATCCTGTTGCATCCACATCACGTCATCAAGCTATGGCGTCCACATCCGCCAAAGCCCCCACCACAACAACAAACACGGGACCCGGGACAGGCGGTTCCCACCTTCGACGCGTCGCCATCACCGAACAAGGTCTCCAGAAAGCCGCCGAATCGGTCCTCAAAGTTCTCACCCATGAATCCATGGTACAGTGCTTCCCTGAATTCCTTCCCGTGTTCGTCAAGACGTATGGGGAGGAGGAAGGACAGGTGCAGTTTGATCGGTTGGTCGAATCGTTGAAGGAGGTGCTGGTGGAGCATTATAGGGAGGGAATTCCGGTTAGTTGGCGCTTTCGAAAAAAGTGGATGGGGCCAGGGGGAAGTTCGTGAGGTGTGCTGATACGTGCGGATGGATCTAAAACAGCTCGCTTGGACAGACATGTGTGAACGGTTCGATTGGATCGCTCGCGCCAACGCGTTGGATGAGATTGTCGAGCGAGCGAGGCAGGAGAAGGCGCAGGGACGAACGCCGAGGAACTTATATGTGTATGTCACGAGACACTGCGTGATTGGTTCGTGCCCGATGACTGACGTGTAAACTCTCGTTATCGCCCTCCTCTCGACACCTCTCGACGCTGGCCACTCCCTTCTCGGCGTTGATCTTCACGAACTTAGCAAGGGGGCGGATGGACGCTTGACAATACCGAGTGCCACCGTACCCGTGCTCAAGGACGCTACTGCATCATTGAGGGCCAGAAGAGTAGCGGTGAGCAATCGAGGTGTTCGACAAAGATGCAAATGTTGCAACAATCTGAACCCTGATCCTCCAAAATAATATTGCTTTTGGCGAATCGTATCAGCTCGAGGAAAAGAACCGGGCGACGTTCGAACGCATCGTTCAGAACCAAGCCGTAGCGGATAGGACAGAAAAACAGATCAAGGAAATCGTCGAGGACTTCCGAAGGGTAAGAGATTTCGAACAGAGTTCTCGGCCGGATCGGAGAGTCATGCGCTGATGAACTCTGCGCCAAATGCTTGAGGTGACTCCAGGCGGTCAAGATGCTATCGACGGTCGATATGAACGAGTTGACCGAGCTGCAGAACCAGGTCGTGCAAGCCTTGCCGGCGGATGCGATCGTCACGTAGATCCGGTCCCGAGGTGGCGGACTTTCAGGTTTAGCCGATTCGCGAGCTGTACGATGGGGTTTTGTATTCGTCATTGTGCAATAGTCACCCAAGTGCTGTTCTTTAGTCGTGTCCGGCGAGATGCACCTCCCTTACGAAAGGACGACCCAACATCGACGTCGACTTTGCTATCCGCGGTGCGGCATTCGCTGTCAAATTGCCAATCTCGGGCGGGACCTCGTCGGTGGGCGCGAATTTGTCATCGGGCAACGGGCAAGCCGGAGCGCAAGCTACGCGCGCTGGCCCCCGCGATTGATATTGATCAGCGGCTACTTCGATTCCCTCATCTTTGCTTGTCGTTCTATCTCCCTCCCTCCCAGTGGCATCACCAGTGTATGCTTCATCGCCCTCTGCTCAGTTTCACTCTCAGCAGCACTACTACTCGACTCTTACCTCGCTCGACCCCTACCCGAGCGTTCGTTTCCACTCGTAGCAGCAGCTCTAGCTCGTCCCGCTTCAACCAGCACCAGCACCACCACTCGGCCACTTTCTTGAGCCTGCTCACCGCTTGCGCCGCGGTCTCGTCGACCCACTTGTCCCGACCTCTCCACACGATGGCCCCTATCGAAGTCAACGGCGGTGCCGCGGCCGAGAAGCCGTCCAAGCACAACAAAGTCGTCATCATCGGATCTGGTCCCGCCGGTTAGTTCTTGCTTCCCCCTTGTCCTTTTTCCTGGCTCGCCGAGCCCGTTTGAGGCCGTCAGTCTGTCAGCCGGAAGTGGTCGTGCTGTGGCGCGGCGCCATTCGCCAATTTCCCCGAACCTCATCGAAGGGCACGCCTCGCTGGCTGCAAGATGATTTCAGCATAATTTGCTCGATGAAACAAGTACACCCGTGAACGAGGTGACTGATAGGTCAATGATTCACTTGCCCATAATCAGGTCACACCGCGGCTATCTATCTTGCCCGCGCCAACTTGGAACCGGTCATGTACGAGGTCAGTAGCACGCACTAACTCGGTCTGCGCCGTCTTCGCCCATGATCTGGCGCGGGCTTTGCAATGTCTTCACGAGTGGTTGTAGTAGACGTCGCTGACATGTTTTCTTGCCTCTCGACGTTGGCTTTCGCTCTCTGCAGGGTATGCTCGCCAACGGGTGAGTGGGTCCATTTCCGGTCTTATATCCCCGGAAATATTCGTCGCGTGGACGCTCTAAGGAGCATGCAAGGCTGACATACTGCTCTCTTGTCTTGATACGCAATCCAATCCACTCGCAGTGTCGCTGCCGGAGGACAATTGACGACCACAACAGAAGTCGAGAACTTCCCTGGATTCCCCGAGGGTATCCGCGGTCCGGAGATGATGGACCTCTTCCGCGCCCAGTCGATCCGCTTCGGTACCAAGGTGCACACCGAGACCGTTTCCAAAGTTGGTAAGTTCATCGCACCATTTCACCAGTATGGATGTGAAATTGCGGCTAGTGCGGTAGTCTCGAAGCTCGGTCACGGTGCTAATTCGCTCTTCGGATCCCTTGGTCTTGCTTTCATGATTCGTTCAGACCTCTCCTCGCGACCTTTCAAGTACTGGCGTGAAGGAGCAGAGCAAGAGGAACCCGAAACGGCCGAGACAATCATCATCGCGACTGGTGCCTCGGCGCGTCGCCTGCATCTCCCGGGAGAAGAGACCTATTGGCAGTCCGGTATCTCGGCCTGCGCCGTCTGCGATGGTGCGGTCCCCATCTTCCGCAAGAAGCCCCTGGCTGTCATTGGTGGTGGTGACTCGGCATGCGAAGAGGCCATGTACCTCACAAAAGTGAGACGTTTTTTCGCGGCCATCGTGCATCGCCTCTTCTGCCATCCTCTCTGAGCTGACTGTTTCTTCGGTACCGACGATGTTCTCCTCTTTCTCAAACAGTACGGCTCGCACGTCTACGTGATCGTGCGACGAGATGTGCTGCGCGCGTCCAAGATTATGGCGAACCGTTTGCTCAAACACCCCAAAGTGACTGTGCTGTGGAACACTGAGCCCGTCGAGGCCAAGGGCGATGGCGATCTGCTGCAGGCGCTCGTCATCAAGGACACAAAATCGGGCGAGACCAAGGACTTGCCGATCAACGGTCTCTTTTACGCTATTGGTGAGTGGGGCTCCTTATCGCCCGGATCCCAAAGCGAGCTTGCGAAGACACCAGGTGCTGACGAGATCTGGTTTGCAATGGTTTTGCAGGACACGAGCCGGCGACATCACTCGTACGCGGTCAACTCAAGACCGACGAGGATGGGTACATCATCACCGAGCCCGGAACGTCGCTCACCTCGGTCAAGGGTGTCTTTGCTGCTGGTGACGTGCAGGACAAGAAGTATCGACAGGTGTGTTTGCGCAACCCTGAGTCTCCGAACCGAGTAGGCTATTGACGGGCTCGTTGTTTATCATTCTCACACAGGCCATCACTTCGGCCGGTACGGGTTGCATCGCTGCATTAGAGGCCGAACGCCTGTTAGCCGAGGAGGAAGTCCACGACCAATAGATAGCGAAACCCCAAAACGAGGCGGAGGGAACAATTCATGACACCAGCAACTCATCGACGTAAATCCCAAAAACCACACCGACCTCATTCTCGGCCTAAATTGCGGCTCAAGTTCCTGGGTAAGGCGTTTCATAATGTCATTCTCCCCAATCTTCTCTTCGTCGTTCTTCTTTGTTTGTGCAATGATAATCTGAAAGGGGGGCAATTACTACATGCCCATTGGTAATTGCTTGAGATTGCTGCTTTTTTGAAGAGGAGGTGCAAAGAGTCGACAGACCTTCGCTAGGGGTTATCAATGGGAGAAGGGTGACGTGTCGATCGAGTACGTCGGTTTGCAAGCCTTGCGCTCCGCGGCACAACGGGCGGCACACTGGTTTTAGCGGCTCCGGTTTCCTCGCACCCGGTTCCCGACTAATGCCTCGGGCGTGGAGCCGGCGCCGGGGCGCGGCCTGGGAGGGGGGGCAAGATGCTCTTCCCAGATCAAAGACTCGGGCTCGGGGTCCCTTCTTTCTCCTTACTTACCACATCACTTCGACTCACCTACTTCAACCTCAACTCACCTACAACATGCCCATCGACTTTGAAAAGGCTATCGGTGAGTGCACTGCTTCCCATTTGCCCTTTTGGGTGGACAAATTAGCCCCATGCCCGCCATTGTGCTACCGGCTGCGGGCCCCACACCGTTTACCCCGGGCTTGTGCGAGGCGATTCGGGCGGACAGGAGCGACTTAATGACGACCGCCAAATGAGATCCCTCACCTCCTGTTAAGAGCGGACCGCTAACTTGCTCTTTTGGTGTTGCATTTTGGTTCAGGCTACGAGAAGACCCCCGCTGCAGTCTCGTGGAACCAACGTGACTTGTTGCTCTATGCCGCGGGTACGTTTCAAATCTCCGAGATCTCTTCTCGAGACCTCGAATGAGGGCCAATCCCGGGACTGTAGACTGAGTGAATGTGCGTTGTTTGATGGTGTCGTAGGTATCGGAGCCAAGCGCAACGAGTTGACGAATCTGTTCGAGCTCAACAAGGACTGGCAACCTTTCCCGACCTACCCGCTCGTCCTCGGTAAGTTATCGGACCCACTCGTGGGCAAACTTGGTTGCCTCCTGAGGCGCTCCTCACCAAACTATCTGCTCGAAAAGAATCACGGCAAATTGCTAACTTCATCCCTCTCTTGAATCAGGCCTGAAGGGCGACTCCGAATCGATCAACAATTTTTCCAAAGCCAAAGACGCCGGAGGAGCCACTCCCGGTCTCCCCGCGTTGAACCCCAAAAAGTTGGTCCACGCCGAGCAATCCATCTGGATCCTTAAGCCCATCCCCGCCGATTCGGGTAAGGGGTGGAAGTTGCGCAAGCAGAGCGTAGGCGTCAAGGACACGGGCAAGGGTTTAATCGTCGATGATTCGCAGGAGTTGGTTGGCCCGGATGGGGGGGTTTATGTGAGGATGTGAGTACTGCTTGGCCTGCGGCTCAATTTGGTCGAGCAGTAAAGGAGTGGAACATTGACGATGTTTGTCACCTGCTGCCCTTCCTCTCAGGATCTCGAGTGGTTACGCCTTCGGCGACTATACCAAGGACGAACCCAAGTGGAAGGGGTTCCAAAAGAGCATCGCTCCCAAGCAGCCGACCAAGGCCGCTAACAAGCCTCCTGCGCGGAAGCCCGACGTTGTCTTCTCCGAGAAGACGACTGAGGAACAGGCTGTTATTTACCGACTGAGTGGTGATTACAACCCGCTTCACATCGAGCCTTCGATCGGAAAAGTAGGTTCTTCTCTTCTTCCCATGTCGCTTCGGGCTTGAAGCTGATAAAGCTCTCCAACGAATCGCCCTTTTTACAGGAGTTGGGTTTCCCCGGTGCTATCCTGCACGGCTTGTGCTCGTACGGTCATGCGGCCCGAGCGCTCGTTCTTAACACTACGGGTGGAGACGGCTCCAAGCTCGTGTACATGTCAGCTCGATTTACGAGGTATGTCTCCTCGCTCTCTTGGATCGCTCTCAGCCCCTGAGCTGATCATCCGTCCCCTCGTTGAAACAGCCCCGTGATGCCCGGCGACGAGCTCGAGACTTCGATGTGGTTCAGTTCCGAGGGGGAGAACACCCGTGTCGATTTCATCCAAAAGATCGTCCAAACGGGCAAGACGTGCTTGGGTGGCGGTGTTGCGCTTTTCAAGGGCAAGACTAGCAAGCTTTGAGGATCTTTATTGTCTGTTTACTTAGTAGTTCGAACTGGACCTCTCTCTTTTTCTCTCTCTCTATGTGTTCGTTTTGAATGTGCAATGGGAGCAAGCTGACATCAGTCGCGAACCTATTTTGTGCGAATTTATCTTGTCCGAGCATTTACTGTGTCCGACCATTTACTGTGTCCGATCACCTACTGTCTCCTACTGTCCCCTAATCTCTGTCGTCTCTAACTCCTCTGGATACCCAAACGCCCCTTGCTCCCTAACCTTATCAAAGACCTTCATCATCAACACCGTATCCCTCAACGGCATCCTCTCCGACTCTGTCTTCCCGTCGCGAAGACAACGAGCGACTTCATCGGCTTGCCATGCGTAGCCGAGGATGTTACCGGGGCGAGGCTCAAATTCAAAAGTTTCGATTTTGGAAGGGTTGATAGGGGAGTTGCCGGAGTTGGCGTAGGCTTGTTCGGTGGCCCAGGCTGAGTAGGTGAGGGAGGTGGGTCGGTAGGCGGGGCTGGAGAGACGGAAGAAAGGGTTAAATTAGATGGAAGCCACAATCTTCCGAGATCTATAGGGGTGACCACGTGTGACTCACCCATTGACTTGAATGAAACCCTTAGTCCCTTGGATCAAATTGCACCTACTAGGAGCCGTCTGCGATGTCTGACTCGTCATCAACACACCCATGACCTTCCTCTGTCCACCTTGGGCTTTTTCATCCACAACGGGGAATTGAATCGCTGCGACAACAGTGCCATCGACTCCGGTGGCGGGCAACTTGATCATGTTGGATTGAACATCGAGCATTTCCAGCGGATCCTGCAGGTTCTTGGGTTGAGGACCAAGAGGAAGCATTGCGAGGGCCAATTGGGTCCAGGGATAAGGTCCGAGATCGAGGAGCGCACCTCCGCCGAGGACGGGGTTGAAGATACGATGCTCTGGGTCTATTGGGGCCATAGGGGCAAAATTGACGTTGAGTTCGGCTTGGACGGTTTGGATGGGGCCGATTACGGAGGACGAGATGAGGGATTGGAGCTTGAGGGAAACAGGTTGGAAACGGGTCCAGACCTGAGAGGCAGCGGAGGGGATGCGATGCGAAGTTTCGTCAGAGAATGACCGGTTGGAGCTCTTAACGAGGTGATTGATGCACTCACAGCTTCCATCAGGAAGAGTTTCTTGGAGCGGGCCAAGTCGACCAGGATTTGGCTTTGGGCGGCATTGATAGTGAAGGGCTTTTCGCAACTGGGAAACATGCGCGTGGAGAAGTGAGCGGTCAGTTTCGACGATTTCCGGCGGTCGATCGGTGTGGGGCTGCACGGGGAGCCAACTTCACACTGACAGGACATTCTTGCCCGCACTGAGGGCCGCATAGGCATTCTGAAAGTGGTGCGAATGGGGTGTACCGATGTAGATGCAGTCAATGTTCTAGCGGGCGGAGAAGGACTTAGTGCTTGTCCTCGGCTGACAATCCCCACCGGCGGCGGCCTCAGTGTTGAGACGGACCTTATCGGCGCACAGCTCGTCATAGCTGCCATACTGCTTGACCTCGTCCTTGCCCTCCTGAGCTTTCGCCTCCTCCCAGCACTGATCCAAAAAAGGCTGAACTTTCTTGATATCCCTCGAAGCAACGGCATAGATGGAATGCTTGACATCGTTTACCTCTCGAGTCGAGGGGTCCGACAAGAGGTCGGTCACGAACATGCGACTGATCCATCCGCACGCGAGAATGCCCCAGCGCAACGTGTACACGTCGTGCGACGACGCATCGGAAATCATCGTTTGCGGTAGAGTGGTCAGTGTGGTCTCAACGGGGAAGGGTGGGGGGATGATCAATGCAAGGATAGGGTGTGATAGGGTGCTACTGGGTGTTATAAGGAGGGTCGAGCCCAAAAGCTAGGATAAGTTTTTTCTAGGATAAATTTGTGGCCAAGCCGAAGGTCAAGCGAGATCACACGACGAGGTGCGCGCCGGTCAATTTCGACTCGATCGGAGACAGCGCCTCAGGAGTCGGACTTTTTCGGACTTTGCTCTACGGTGTGCCCTCGTGGTTCGGCATAATGTCCGAAATCGATCCCGTCAGGAAATACTCTCTGGTCCGTTCTCGGTAGCAAGACGAGATTGCCGGTTACTACTACTCCCACTCGGCTCGATAGAGTCCGTTGCCGACTATAAAATGCCGAGGGCCGAGCGGGTCGGTTGCGCTCGGACCACTGGGCGGTTATGACTTGGGCGCTTGCCGTCATCGCGACTGCTTGGTCACGAGTCCGCGCCCACGATCCGTCGGGATGAGCTTCCACCCGCTTCCTTACGCCAAGCGTAACAAGATCACTTCTGGAAAGCCGACGCTTGACCCAGCTGCACCTCGAGAAGCCTCCTTCCACCACTTTCAGCATCAGCACCGCGAAGCCGATCGTCGCCAGACCTCGAGTTCAGCAGCTGACAAGGCCTCGCGTAGTTCACCCAGTCGGTCCAGCCAACGTACACGCAACAAGGGGAGCTCCAATTGGTCCAGGTCGAGCCAACCGATCTATGGGAACTACGTCAACTACTACACCAAGCGCGATGGTGGACAGTTGACGCTGCTCGATCCTCGATTGGCGCTGTGTGACCCGAGCTGGTTCACCGACAAGCGCGTGTTGGATGTGGGGTGCAATGCAGGAAAAGTGACGATTGAGGTAGGGCAACACTTCCAGGCAAGGAGCGTGACGGGCGTCGATATCGACCCTCAGTTGATCAAGCAGAGTGAACGAGCTCGTAAGTTTCGTCATTGCACCACAGTACGGCTCGTTGCAACATCAACAGGCCCTTACTCTCGTGTCCAATCTTTCACAGTCGACTTGGCATGGTCAAGACAAAGTCCTCTGGCTGAACTAATCGAAAAAGCATCGGAGCACCGCCTCATTCCGAACCACTCGAACCGACCGGCACCCCCGGCCAAACCCGACCCCCGCCATTTCCCTCTCTCAATGCCACGTATGCTCGGTTTCCTCCCCGTACCTCGAGACCATCTCATCGAATGGGTAGAACAATCCGTAGAGCACCCGAGCGGTGCGGCTCGAGGTCGAGGGCAAGAGCAAGAGGACGACGGGCGCAGAGGGAAGCGGAGAAAGATGGCCCCTCCGAAAGAGGTTAGGACGTTCCCGACGAATGTCAGGTTCAGGACCGCGGATTGGCCCGTCGATGGCGCCGATGAGGACAGAAAAGGGTACGATACGATACTTGCGTAAGTCAAGCTCTTCGTTGCGCCTTCACGAACGCCGGCTGACTCCAAGAAGCCCTATCTGATAGCTTTTCGGTCACCAAATGGATCCACCTGCACACGCTCAATTCGGGGCTGCTCGCCTTCTTCACTCGATGCTACAACGCTCTTTTACCCGGAGGAAGACTCATCCTAGAACCGCAGCCTTTCTCCTCCTACGCCCCCAGCGCGCGTTACGTTGACGAGTTGAAAGCCAATCTGCAGCTCATGAAGGAGGAAGGGGAATTTCGAGGTTGGAGAGCCGAGGACGGGGATACCGAAAAGGTCTTGTTGGAACAGATCGGATTCGAGAGGGTTGATAAGTTGGGTAATACGGGCAAGGATGGTTAGTTTCGGTCTGGACAAAGACGGCACCGACGAGTTCGGTGGAACTGACATTTGACCTCGGCATAAAACAGGCTTCAGGCGACCGATCGAGGTGTATGTCAAGTCTGGAGGCAGCTGGCTGTAGTGCTACCTTTGTGCAAATGCAACTCGTACAGTAGATGGACATTGTGTCAGAAAGACGCTACAGCGCTATGAGAACAGTGCCAGCATAAAGTCGACTTGGCCCTACTAGTAGCCTTGTGGGGTCGGCCCGGCGGCTCGGCCTCGCAAGTGTGTGTGTGAATGGGTCCGAGCGTGCGATTGAGCTCTCGGCACTTGAGCGCCACAGTACTCTTTCTCTGCTTCAAATATATTTCACACCGCATCTACACGACCGATCAGTTGCAGGTGAGCAGCGCAGACCACCTGGATGGTTGAACAGAACTCTTGTACTGATGCATGAACCACCTTTGGCTCCGTAGACTGGCCTAGGCCGTTTCCGATGGCGCCTCGCCGGCTCCCTTTCGAGCTACAGACGCTGCTGTGGCACTTGCCATCCTATCGACTGGTACCTACAGCCGTCTCGCCAACTCCTTCATCGGTGCTCTGGTCTCGTTACAGCTCGGCCCCCGCGGTCGACGCCAGCCTCGCTCGTTTTCAATCGTCGTCGCACGTCGTTTCTCACCCTTCACCGCTCGCCGTTGACGACATCACCGCGACAGGCCCGGCCATCTTCGAAGACGTCTCGAACGAGTATCAAGGAATCCCTTTGTCGACGCTTGATTTTCCTCGTTCCGCTCCTCGCTCGAACGACGATGCGCTCCTCGCATTGCTCGAAGCAGGCGATCTCGTCGGCGCACGATCGCTGAGGAACGATCTCCTTGGATCTTCCCAACTTATTCCGCCCCGATTCGAATTCGGCAAATACGCGGAACAGATCTTGCGGGCTGATATCGCCGGTACAGAGACCACGAACGACTGGTTGGAATGGTGGTCGCTCGCGCCTTCGCTCGTCTCCGCGAGGTCGATGATGGGTCAACATCCGGGCCAGTACAAGCGCAGAGTGAGGGAGATGGCACATAGCGCGGAGAGGACCTTGGACATTTTGATGTCCGGGCGGAGAGGGCGGCAAGCGACGACAACCGATTGGGATCGCGTCTCGGCGTTTGGTCTTGTGCTCGCCGAGCAGGGTTTCGTCCGAGGGCTCGCCGACAAGGTTCTGATTCAGGCTGCGGCGTACGCACCTATCGACCAGAGCGAAATGATGTGGTCGTCTTCAGTCGACTCACTCCGACGGGTGTACCACGACATCGGCTCCCTAGTAGACTCGCCGCAGAACGCCTCCACATCATCGCCGAGCGCCAGAACAGACGCTTACATCGCATCGAGGGTACAGCAAGATTTCATTGCGCTCAGAGAACGACGAGCTGGAATGCTCAGAGCGCATTGCAACCTCGGACGACTCGACCTCTTCACCGGTCTACTCGACGAGCTGGCTCTCGTTGAAGATCTCGACGGTCGACCCATGTCGCTTCCGAACGAGAGTTTCATCCCTCTTTTGGCCGAAACGGCGACGTCGAATCGGTTCGATCTCTTCGAAAGGATCTTGGCGAACTTGTATCGGAAGGGTCGTCGACTTGTACCCGTGCATTCGGAACGGTTGAGAGCGAGGACACCGTACCACATTAGAGGTGCTGCTAGCGCGTCGAGTTCGGGGACGAAATCGACCATCTCGCCGCAAGAAGCGTTCACGACCTATCGCTACTCGACTCATGTCGGTGCATTGGAGGAAGGGGCGGATGAAGTTGCTCAATCCAGTCTTCGCTCCGATCTGAAAGCCGCGCTGCAGGTCAACGATGCGGATCGAGCCGCGCACGTCATCACCTCCATGATGGGGGCGCATGAACAACCCAGCATCGATGCCATGGCCGACTTTATCCGGCTTGCCCTTGATACCCGACAAGAAAGGACGCTCGCCTTTGTCGAAACGCTGGATGAGCACTTTGACGTGCGAAGTTCCAAAGGAGCTCATCGACGCTCGAGCGAGATGTGGGTTGTGTCCAAGATGTTGGCCTTTGTTCAACGTGGGGAACATACTCGAGCTTTGGACTTGTTCCGCCGCACCTTCTCGCTCGACGGAATACCTTCGACGCTCGAACAAGTCCTAGCGACTACTATTCCGCCTTTGGATCCCGACTCTCGATCAGGTCAAACCCCTCTCACCGCCGGTGCTTTACGAATTGCCTGCGAAGCTCTGGTCGCTCTCTTAGAGAAATCGCAAAAGACTCAAATCATCTCTATGATCTACGAAACTCTGCTCCGCGAACCGGCCATCATCATCCCTCTACGACCTAAAGGTCTCAGCTCCCCTCTCGACGCTTCGACTTTCACACCTTTCATCCTCTCGTTCAGTAAAAGGGAGGATCCACTGGTTTTACTCAAGGTGTTGAATCAGATGTGGACGCTTCTAAGATTACGTCCGACCAAGCATCAGATTGGGATGATGCTTGGTTCGTTCGCTCGGTTCGCCAGGTCGAATGAGTTGTTTTACGTCCTCGACATCGTGACGAGACGACCAACAGCAGGTTTGCAGGGAAGTGTGAGGGAACAAGTCGCGGAGATGATGCATAACATCGAGGAAGCTTTCGACGAGGAGAAGAACAGGCTAGACATCGTGGTGTGGTCAGCGATGATTGAGGGATTGATGAGGCAGAAGGATCACCAGGCTGCGCAAGAGGTCGTGAGGAGGATGCAGCAGAGTCCAGGGTTCGGGAAGGGCTGGTTTGAGGATCAGAGGTTGAGGGAGGCGATGACTAAACTGCTCAAATCGACTAGATCGGTCGAAGAGTGATCATTGGCAGCCTTGGGAGATATGTAACTCTCGTTTTTCATGTTGTGACTGTTATTTCCGATCTTCGAGGAGTCACTGTTATTTCCGATCTTCGAGGAGTCACTGTTATTTCCGATCTTCGAGGAGTCACTGTTATTTCCGATCTTCGAGGAGTCACCAAAATGCGAAATCAGAGGATGAGACGCGGTTCGTCGATTGGCTGCACCTGGAGACGGTAGGACAAGCGTATGACGAGGGATCGGAGCGGGGATGGAGGGCGGGAGGGGTCGGAGAGCTGGTTGGCTTTTTGGGGTCGGTCGTCGGGGCTGATGGGGTTCAGGTGTATGCAGAGTTGGATCCTGATCTGAGCGCAAAGTGTGGGGTGGGGAAATATACGGAGAGGAAATCAATAAGACAAAGTTGAGGGCCGACTGTTGACTTACGAGTCCCAAGACGGGAATAAAATAAACAAGGCGTGCAGGGTCGTCCCGTCGATCGTCGAGTCGATGATTGTCAGGAGCTGGAGATGCGGAAGTAAGACTCGGGGCCCTCGCCGGGGCCCGCTGGGCTTGGGCTCATGTCCAGAACGTCCGACGCAACGCAAGGCCACTGGTCGATGTTGAAGGATATCCTGGCCGTTATTACGAGCAGATCACCCCAGTACCTCGGGAATTGCATGCAATTGACCACGAACGCGGCCTGTTCACGTTGGAAAACCTTTTGGAGAGGAGCGACGATTGGCTCGGGCCAGCGGTGCCTGCCCAAGGTCCAGCCGACGATGCTGTATTCGCATGCCCAAGATCCCAGCGAGGGAAAACTTTCGATGGTGCTGGTTTCATAGGTTGAGATGCCGTCGCAGTCATGACCGGAACGACTGTGCCCAGTTCCGATGCGTGGGGTAAGCACGGAATGCGAGATCGGAATGCTCCATCTGGCATTACAGGTGCTGATCTATAAGGTGGCCACTCTGACCCGCAGTGCTATGTACGAGAGAATGCGAAACAGGAGGGTCAAGGCGAGTGCGATTCCCAAGAATTTTCCTGATTGTCGGAACGAAATGCGATAGGATGAGAGAGGTCAGTTTGCTTGAAAGCAGGGCAGATACGAAAGTCATGCTGCTCGCGACTGACCAGTTCCCGACGGTGCGATACTGAATGTCTGGAGGAGCTCTTCTCCAGTGGCTGTAGAGGATCATCAAGCATGGAATGCATCAGTATCAAAAACCATTGCACAGCCCGTAAACTCCAAGCTTACCAACGACGCAAGCGCCCGATGCGATATCCTGAGATGTGCAATCAAAGACGAGGCCCTTGAACTCGTTGATGATCTGAACACGCGCTTGGGACTTAGTCACCGTCGCCCATCCGATGATCTGCAGCCACTTCGGTACCGTCACGGAGATGATACCGTTCAATTGAGCAGACATTGTGATTGAGGCCGACACGAGCGAAACGGCGAGTCCTCCGTTCTCGAAGAAGCTACTAAAGATGATCTGAGAAGGGGTAGACGGCAACGAGTGAGCAGTTTCAGACATAAGACGATGCCACAGCATGGCGCACTCACTCCGATCGATTCTCCGGTCGAGATTAGGGCATAGGAAGTCAACCAAAACTCGATGAAAATGCGTGGTGTTTGCTGAAGCTTGATCCCGAACACGAACACGACCGACCACAACAGCGATGACACGATCGAGACGGCCGTTTCTTGAAGCGAGTACGCAACAAGGAAAGCTGCTACACCGTGTCGTCCAGAGCTTCGCCATTCATGGAAGAACAGACCTCGCTCCGTTGGGAAAATGGACAAGCACGCCAGCATACCTGCACGGGGTAGGAACTGCTAGTCAGCGTTTCTTACAATGTACAGTGCATTGATGCGTGAAGTACTCACCGACAAATGGCAACGCTGTCGTCTCTTGAAGGGCACCCACGCGTGTTTGCGCGCTGCCTGGCCCGAGGCTGAGCCGGCCAAAGAAAAGGAAGAAGAGGAGAGCGAGGAATGGTGGATTCGCGAGACGGGCGACGAAGATATCGCTCTGCCGTCGCAAATTCTTGAAAGAACGAGAGAGTACGACGGGTAATGCACGAATGAATGGCGCGGTGCGTTGCTTGTGCGTACCGAGAGGGGACGCTTGCGGTGATGGCGAGAAGGATTGCGCAAACTCACGGTTACTCGTCCGCCACGCCTGGATGATGCGCTCGACCTGCGCAGCAGACCGTTTCTCCTCAAGCGAATCGCGGTAAGAGACCGAGATCACGTCGAGAACAAATTCGGCGGGGTTAAAATCTGTCGGGCAAACGGCACCACAGCTCTCAAGCGCCTTGAGGATGTCGGTCCGCGGCCCGGAGTACGCTGTGAGACCTCCTTTGGCGAGCAGTAGCACATGATCAAAGATGTCCCAAACATCCGATCGAGGTTGATGGACCGAAACAATGATTGTCCGGCCTTGATCCGCTAGATCTTTCAGCGTGAGCATGATGTTGTAAGCCGTGAAGCTATCCAGGCCCGAGGTGGGCTCGTCGGCAAAGAGAACGGGCGGGTCATCGATCAGTTGCACGGCCAGTGACAGTCGTCGTTTCTCTCCTCCGCTGATACCCTTCAGGAGAGGGCCACCGACGAGGTTGTCGGCACAAATCTTGAGGCCGAGAATGCGTAGGACCTCTTCGGCTCGAGCATCGCACTGCGACAGGCTTTGGCCAGGTAGCCGAAGACGTGCAGCGTAACGCAATGTCTCGCGCACGGTCAGGGCCGGCAAGTGGTGCGCATCTTCTTGCTCGATGAAGGCCATCAGGCTAGCGAGCGAAGAGTCGTAAGGGCGATCGTTGAAAGTGACGGAACCGTAGGTCGAAAACACGGACGTGGCGCCCGATTTGAGTCGCCCAGACAAGACTTGGAGCAGCGAACTCTTCCCCGCCTGGCAAGAATATGACAAGCAGGTCAGTACGAGCAAGGTCTGGAGCGATAGTGAGAGAGCCCTATCAATACTCACGCCCGAAGGTCCCATTATTGCGCAGACTTTACCGGCGGGAAAGAAGGCGTCGACGTCGTTCAAGATGATCTTCTCGACCTTTTGACCTCTCGAGGCAATCGAACGACTAGTGACGGTGAGGCCCAGTCCGCGGACCCTGATATCGACCAGTTGTTTGCCCTTCGCCGCATCGGCTTGACGGTCTTTTTCCAAGACCGCACTCTGCTCTCGACTCGGTTGGCTTGCAGCATGTTTGACCCCGCCGGGATGGTAAAATGAAAGAAGCAAGATGGCGAAGAGGTGAACACCGAAGATGAATCCGAGGAGGCCCAAGGGGTAGACCAGTAGTGGGGTCGCGGTCGGGAATCGCAGACCGGTCAAGACGTTATCCCCGATACACTGGTTCTTAGCCATACCCGTAACGCCTTCGCAAGCGAAGGTCCGCCCTTTGAACTGCAGCGTTGCGATCCAGTGGAAGCCGTAGAAGTAAGGGCCCAGCCAGCGAAGCCAGGCGATCCAGACGGGCAAATCGACGATCAGGTAGCCGGCAGTGAGGACAAAACTGATCGAGAACCCGTTGGCCAATAGACTCGCTTGGGCGAAGGAGCGATTGATCGCGCAGCACATGGCCGCGTATCCGAAACTCGAGAGCTGAACCATGATCCCGTTTGCGCAGAAGCTGAGGACGTTGATGGCGAGGTTATCACGGCGGAAGCCACACATGAAGTAAGCTGGTGCGCGTGATTCGTTTCCGCTTCAGCAACTGCGCGCAAAGCGAAGGTAGGTCGCCATGACTCACTGATGAGACAATAGACGATCGAGACGAAGGCGTTCGTGGGCAAGTAGCTCAGGAACGAACCCAGTAGATACGGCACTGCCTGGACCAGTCCATCCTCGTTTTCACGATCAAAGACAACGAGATCTTCGACGAGGATGAAGCACCAGACGATGATAGACAGGTAGAAGAAGGCGGGGATTAACTGAAATACGACCGTTTTGAACGACTGGATACCGGCCGGTGTTTCTGGAGGGTGGTAGAAGGCCAAACCAACGACTACACCAATTCTGCTCATCGAAAAGACGACAATCAATCAGACTCATATGTTCTTCATGGTTTATTGTTAGGTCACGCACATGACAGCCTGCGCGAGGAAGCCAAGACTTTGGCCATAGTTTCGCGAGACGTTGCGCAGTCCTCGAACCGTCAAGTACCCCGTCTGGGCGATCCACCCCGGCCTTGCGTCAACCCGCTCTTGTCGCATATTGCCCTGAGAGCGGGAGTCTCTCCTCGTGATCGCGCCATCTGCGTCGCCGTTCAGACCCGCTTCCACCTTTGCAATTTTCGAATCGTGTTCGTCGGTCAGGCTCTTTGTGCGGGTGGCGAGTTCGTAGGCGGTCCAAGCCAAAACAAGCTTGTTGACTCGCTCACTGGACTCGACCTCCGCGATAACATCCCTCGTATCGACGCTCGAAATGTCGATGATAAAGTCAAGCGGGTTGGCCAGCGCGGGCAAAGGGTGACCCAACTTGTTGAAATAGTCGAGAATCGACGCTTGAGGCCCAGAATAGACGACGGAGCCGCGAGAGAGGAGTGTGATCGTGTCGAAGAGCTTGAAACAATCTGATCGGGGTTGATGGACACTCAGGACGATGATTCGACCTCGTTTGGCCAAGGCACTCAGGGTTTCGAGGAGAGCGAACGCGGTGAACGAGTCCAAACCTGTGGTCGGTTCGTCGAGCACGAGTACTGAAGGCAGGGTGACCAACACGCAACCGATCGACAACCGACGTTTTTCTCCACCCGATATGCCCTTGCGAAACGGTCCACCGACGATGGTTTCGGCCGCATCGCGTAACCCGAGCTCGTTGATCGTCTGCTCGACGATCGCTTCCCGTTGCTGGCGGGTAACCGACCGAGGTAGTCGAAGCGCCGCCGCGAAGGTTAAGGTTTCCCGCACAGTGAGATAAGGCAGGAGGAAGTCTTCTTGTCGAACGTATCCGATGAGCTTGCGAGTATTGACCTTGCCCTTGCTACGAGTCGCCCCAGTCGGGATGGAACCAAAGTCTTCAGGGGCAAAGGTGACAGATCCGGAGGATATCTCGAGAGTCGTGTTCCGACAGGCTATTGTGTCGAGAAGGGTACTGTTTTTGAATGAGAATCGAGAGCCTATGTCAGCCTTTGCGTAAAGGGAGGAGCATTCAAACGGAGCTCTGCGGACATCGCCGAAACTTCGAATTATGCGCAGAGACCGGACTCACGTTTTCCCAGACCCCGACCCTCCAATTCTGGAAATTCGAAAGTCAGTATTCACCATCTCGTATCTCTGGTGCGAGGGCACGCAGTGCAGGTCGGATCGAGGACTGTGTAGAGTCCGAGGCGACCCCTATTCGCAACTCACAATGCCAACACCTCACCGGCGCGGACCTCGACATTGACGTTCCTCAAGAGCTCCTTGGCGAGCAACTCCTTGCTCTTGTTGAGTCGCTTTTGCACCGATCGAGGTACGGTGATGGGGATTGCGAGAGGGATGCTCCATTCCGGCGGTGGCGCGACGATGGACAGCGACTTGACGGAGAGCGAGTACGACTCTGGAGCGGGCAGTCCGGCTAAGCCTGTTTGGGACGGACCAGCGTTGGGGCCTTCAATGTCCATGGCCGAAGACCCTCGCAAAGATAAGCCTGTTTGGGACGGACCAGCGTTGGGGCTTCCAATGTCCATGGCCGTAAACCCTCGCAAAGATGCGGGGTCCAAGTGATGGTGGGCGAGTGCGATTCCTGAGCAGGACGCGGGACCGCCGTGCACGGTCGTATGACCGAATGACGCGGTCAACGAAGTTGAAACCGAGCGCGCTTCCGGTTCTCCTTTCCTTTGCGACGCCGCTCTAATTCGTTCCCCACTGCGATCGCGACGACAGCCACGGTTTGTGGAGTCGCGGAGCGCGACGGACTGGCTCCGAGCGAACGGAATTTGTCCGAGCTCCCCGTTCGGACCTCCCTCCAGAATCGGAGGCGTTACAAGTTCAACAAGCTTGTCCGACTCTCTTATCGGTGGAACACTTTATCCATAGGCTGCTCTCGCCTGCCCACTCTTTCGAGGGTATGTACGGTAGGCTAAAACCTCACTCCAAGCTTTTCGTGGGCGCTCAGTAACTGCTGGTGATTGTCTGCTACAAAATTAGCATCAGGTCGAGACCGGAAGTGAGCGAACTTCCCTTTTAGTACGGGCAAACAAATCCAGATCGAGGTCGGAGGCGTTCGGTAGAGAATCGCGTCGTCTTGATGTAGCGTTGTAGTATGACTAATGGGATTCTTTGCTAGATGATTGTCAAGGACATACCTACCTAGCAAAGCCTCTCGGTGAGAGAGCTCAGGTTCGGTCCGTCGAGGCACCGGCCGCGGAGAACGCCGGAACTCGCGTGCACGTGAGAGAGCCCTGCGGTCGCAAGCGCCGAAGCGCCGAGGTACTGCCGAGGTGCGCCAAGGCTCAAGGCGTAATCAGCCTGGGGAGTCACACGGCGTTCGAGCTTCGGGCCTTGAGAACCTTACCTAATCCCATAGACTGCGTGCCCGCCTTAGCCAGCCACTTAGAGGATACAGACACGTCTTATTCTTCCATGTACCCAACCTGCGACGTTCCTGACCTCCAATTATCGGACGACACGACCTCGAACGAGCGGGATTTTGATAACGATAGCCTAAGCGGCCCGGAGTGACAGATGCCCGTCGCTTGCGCTCCACGCTTTCGGCACACGCCAGTACAGCAGCAGCAGCAGCAGCAGCAGCAACAACAACAAGCCTATCCTCTGGCCTCGACATCACGCACAACACTAGATAATGCGGACACCTTGGAACCGGTTTCGGAGGATTCACTTGGAGCGTGCGCCCGAAGCGAAACGGCCCAGGACCCCCCTGTGCCTCATTCTGGCTTTGGCAAGCAAGCACCACCCTTCGCAGTCACAGATACGTCAAAGCTACACCGAACCAGGTCCGACTCGACATCCAGCGTTGGTAGCTCCAAGGGCAAAGAGAAGGCTAGCGATGATGGCGACGGGGAAGGTATCGGCATCGGTATTGGCGCCGACGATCCTGGAATGGTCCTCGCCGCAAATACTCTGCCTCGAGTTCGTACCGTCGCCGTGTCGGAACCATCATGCGAAGAAGGGAGCAGCAGCAGCACCCATGATTCTCCCAGAGAAACACATTCCGTCGCTTGGGCACCGATCTCCCCTCCGTCAGCACGAGGGACGGTGCAGCAGAGTCCCAAACTGCTCGGCACTCCGTCTCTTACGACGACGACGATCGCGCGGCTGAGCATCGAGACAGCCACGTTACCGAGTGGAGATCTCGCCTTCTCGCTCGTATCGTCGACAAGACCTGTACTGAACGAAGCGGGGTCGACATGCGGAGGCTCGGCCGAAACGAGTCCAGAGCATTCATCCGCCGGCCGCTCCGATGCCCAACCCAACATCGCCTCGACGACCTCGGGACAAACCTCGCGCGGGGAAGGGAGCGGTCCCATCGATGGTACCAGTTCCTTCTGGGCCACGATGAGTTGGAAGATGAGGTCTGGAAAGGCGACCGTGGTTCAGAAACGACTTCGCGCCCTTGGGTTTAACGAAGAGCTGTCGAGGGATTTCGACTTTTGGGCCTCGGCCGGCCTGACGATCTGCAACATCGGTGGTTTCCCCGGCACGGTGTTGGCGGTCTTGAAGGCGATGCGAACGGGTGGATCGTCGATGTATGTGTTTGCTTGGCCCATCTCGGGACTCTTTTTTATGAGTCTGGCTGCCGTACTGGGCGAGATGGCCTCGACGTGGCCCGTGGCAGGTCAGTCTGATCGCCAATACTCTCCGACCTCAGTGCGGGACTCAGAGAAAGCTGACCCTGCTTACATTTCGTTGCTATCGTAGGTGCCATGTTTACTTGGACGTTCCGATTGTGTCGAAGCTCTCGACGGCTTGACATTTGGGCTCGGTATCTTTCGTGGATCGTGGGCTCCTTCCTGCTGTGCTCGCACATTCTGCTGCAGGTAGATCCGGTGTGGACCAGGGAGACTGAAGTAGATCGGAAAGGCTAACTTTGTACATCTCGCGCGGTTTTAGATCGTCATCACCTGGCAATTCTCTCACAATCTCCTCGGCACAATCGGCCTGTATAGCAAGACGAATAGCTCGATCTGGGTGCCTGTGGGGATTTGCTGGGTAGGTTGCGAGTCACGGCTTCTAGTTCTGGAGTGAGTAATGAATCCGCTGACCTAGCCTCTCTCATCTGGTGTTCTCGATAAGGCGGTTCTCTTGGGGTCTGGGCTGATCGTCAGCTCACCTATCGTCCGCTCACCCTGGTTCTGGCGAGGTTGTGGTTTCATGACCATCGTCTTTTTTCTCACGCTCAACATCACCCTTCTCACACAAGCCAAGACAATTAAGTGGGTATAGTGACTAGTCCAGGTGCTTGGTAGTGGAGTGTCCTGACGCTCCTACCTTGGCTCCACAGATCCGCCAGATGGGTTTTTTCAAACTACGAGAACGACACAGGCTTCTCCAGCAAAAGCTACGTGTACATGCTCGGTGAGGAACATAAATACGTTCTTCTCGCGAGGGTTTCGTCGGCTGACTTTTTTTGTCATCGACACAGGCTGGGTATTCACTTGCGTAGCTTCGGGGATGGAAGCTGCCGCTCATATCGCAGAGGATACCCGGGCCCCGGCCAGAACTGTGCCCCAATCCATGTTCTGGAGCCTCGCTGCGACGTACGGCATGGGTTGGGTCTCGATCTGCGTCTTGTTG
Source organism: Microbotryum lychnidis-dioicae p1A1 Lamole (assembly GCA_001244265.2). Taxonomy (NCBI): domain Eukaryota; kingdom Fungi; phylum Basidiomycota; class Microbotryomycetes; order Microbotryales; family Microbotryaceae; genus Microbotryum; species Microbotryum lychnidis-dioicae. Next base: position 898,434 of record CDLV01000007.1, read on the forward strand.
GCAACGTTGGATGCTTCGAGTCTCGATCCGACGCTGCAACCTTCCATCGCGCTCATCGCTAACTCGATCCCGCGCGCCCACACAACCGTTGTTCTGATCTTTGTCCTCCTCTCCTTCGCCTTCCAATCGATCGCCCAACTTCTCGCCACCTCTCGATTCACCTGGGCGCTAGCTCGAGAATCAGCTCTACCTCTGTCCCCCTTCTTGCGTAAACTCACGCCCAAGAGTCGATTGCCTCTCCGAGCCATCTGGTGCATCGTCGCCATCGCTTTCCCCACCATGCTTCTCATCATCGTCGATTACTCGATCATCGCGACCATCATTCTCGAAGGCGCCGGCTTCAGCGTCATGTTTTCCTACACCGTCCCCGTCTTGATCTACCTATTCCTCCCTCGCGATGCACTATCCGGTGATGGCCGAGCGTTATGGACTTTAAGAAAATGGAGCAAACCCGCTGCTCTTGCAGGGACTCTGTTCGCGCTCATCTTTATGATCATGCTCTGCTTACCTACGGCATACCCCGTCAATGCGATATCGGCATCCTATGCTTCAGCCGTATTGGTCTTCGTATTCTTATTGGCGACGCTCGCTTGGATCTTTTACGGGAACGCGCACTACGCGGGACCGATCAAGACGACAACGAAATGGACCATCGGAGCCGAGATTGAATTACCCCGTTCGGCCACGATGCAGAAAACGCCGACCCCGGCCGGGGGAACTAATAGTCCTGTGCAAGCTGAAGCTTTAGGTCCACGCTTGACCGAATCGGAATTTTTGGGCAGGACCGCGCATGTGTTTTCTTCGTTCGAAGGGGAGGGGACTACCACACATGGGATGACGACGAGGATGTCGGGGACGAGGATCGAGATGGGAAGAGAGGCGATGGGGACCTTGCATACTGGGACGAGAACTGGGACGGGGACGGAATGGTCCACGGATTGGGATGAGGAGGAGGAGGAATACTCCTCGGAGGAGGAAGAGGAGGCACCCTCTGCGGAGGCCGGGACAACTTTACAGAGTCAGAGGAGGGGGAGCAGTCGAGAGGCGGATTCGACGAGGTGGAGACCTAGAAGGGATCAGGAAGCTGATGGACCTCGCACGCCGGATGCGAGCGTGTGATCACTTTAATGGGCGATTTATTGGGATTCACGGACTGGAAAAATATGTGATATAGTGCACACACGGTTCGCAATGTTGTATCACCTAGATCTTCGCCTATCATCGTTGCCCCTGTTTCATCTCATGAAACTTGCGAGCTGCTGCAGCGCTCTCAAAGACAGAACATCTTTCAGGTGGGGCATTCAGTGGACAGAAAGCACAATCCAGTATTAGTAATACACAAAAAGTGAGCTTCTCCCAAGCAACAAAGGCAAAAGGAGAGAAGAGCTCTCTACTCGAACGCCATCGTACATACAATGTCTAAAACTCTACGTTCTAGCAGGAAGAGAACGACTTTTTTGGGAGGCAAACCAGCGGATATTGAAGAGAGAGTGTGTGTCTTGGGGAAAGAGATCCAAAACGAGAAGAAGTTGTTTGCCCGAGCTCAGTCGTCCTTGAGACCGCCCGTCAAACCCGATCCACCGCCGTCCCCACCTGGTGTCCCGCCTCGACCATCACGTTTAACACGCGACCACATGCCCACTTTAGGATCTGTCCAATCACAAACAAATTCTGGTCAGCTCCTGTTTGCCTAACAGTTATTAAGAAATCGGGAAGGTGTTAATTCACCAAAGATGAAACGCAACGTCACCCCCGGCCAACTAGAATGTTGAGGCAACGGATCGTAGAATTCACTGGCGATACGACGTAGTTCGGGAAGTTTGGTCCAAGCAACGGAAGGAAAGTCGTGGTGTTCGTTGTGATAGCCGACCTGAGAAGGGCAGGACAATTATTGCCTGGGGTCAGTATTCGGCGGACCGAGCGGGTGGGGAGATGTGGGACTGACGTTATAAGCCAAGATGTTGAGAGGGCCGTAGTAAGACCATGTTTCTTGGTCGTGACCATCAAAGAGGTAGTGCTGCACCCCATCAGAATGCCAGATAACATTACTGGTCAGTACAAAAAAAAAAAAAGCTTTCAAGCCATCAGTCTGAACCCATTCACCTCGGCAATAAAGTGCCCCGCACAAGGATGCAGCGACCCAGCCATATGGCTCGAGAGCAAAAAGTAAAGCATCGAGTACCATCCAAGATATCGAACGACGAGGGCATTGAAGCTCAATTGGACGAGCCAATTGAGAGCGACCCAACGCGTCGGGGCTTGGTAGCGGATGAATCCGGGGCGTAAGGCGTAGAAGAAGATTTGGAAGGAGCTGTGAGGGCCGGAGAAGACGGTCAGTCCGACCTCTCTTGAACGCGTCAGAAATACGCCTGTTTAGGTCTCAGCAACTGACGCGAAAAAGGTCTTGCCAAGCACGGTTTTGAAGACGAGCAATTCGAGTCGCGAAGGAATATCGGTGTCCATGCCATCTTCAGCGAGGAACTGCCACAGTGAAGAACAATTTCCAGTCAGACCTCCCGGCATGAATTGGACTCCGCACTCTGTAATCGACGCACCTTGTGATGTTCGATGTGGTACTTTTTGAACATCATCGCAAACGGCACACCAATGGGCAAATTCGTCAGAATCGCAAAAGTACGGTTGGCTTTGACGCCTCGGAAGGCCAAATTATGCGTGATCTCATGCACGGCCAGGAAGATATTTTGGTTCGCGGTGCCACCGATGACGTAAGCGAGGATCCAGAATTTCCAGGACCAGAAGGGAGTGTTGCGTAGGTAGAAGGCAGTGAGGAATTGGGTCGCCATGACGAAGAGCACGACGTATTTGGTCAAGGGTTCGTAGCCCATCAGTTTTCGGATCTGTTTTTTTGCGTCCGAGATCCGAGATTGATCGGATAAAACTGATCAGCACTTCCTTTCCCACGATATTTCAATCATCGCCTCATCACCGCCCGAAGGTGTCGTCACTCATCACCAACCAGATCAGCATTTCCCCCAAACTGACCTCCGGATGAGCCTTGAGCACGGCCTTTCTCCTAGTCCGATGCGGTTCCTCCGTCATCAACCACAAGAAATCATTTGGATCCTGTTCGGGTTCGATCTTGCGTGGAGCCCATTCGTTACCCGGTCGAGAACCGATCTTTGTGGTGGCGCCGAATTGCGCGGAACTGGTGCTGCTCGGGTTCGAGTTGCTGCGAGACCGAAGCGCGGGGGAGGGAGACGCGGTGAATTCAGCACCAGCAGGTGGGTCCTGCCCTTCACCAGTCGATGAGGAAGAGGAAGAACACGTCGACAGGGACGAGACGGATCGTTTAACGAGCAACGAGGGAGGGACAACTTCCGCTCCGGCTGCGAGGTCGAACGCGAACCCGGACGCGGGCAGTGGGTGGCGATACACGTTCGACGCCGTAGAGCGTGTCGAGGCCATGTTACGGGGGCCAGGTAATGGAACACAGGTCCGGTAGAAGGAGCGGGAGAGTGACGTAACTGGACTGGGAATCTAATGAGCTGGATCTAGGAGGGAAAGTAAGCCTGATCTATCAAGTTGAGGCGAGTCGTCGCGCGATGAGCGAAACGACGTGTTCTCGCCCGTGCCTCAGTTGGGACCTTAGGTGGCAAAGGGGTGCGGATAAACGCACGCAGGGAGCGAAAGGGAGCATCTTATAGCACGCATGGGGGCGGATGGGAGCTTCCCTTATCACCAACACCGCGGTGACACGGGACGCTTGTAGAAAGTAGATCTGATATATTCATAACAAGAACCACCTCATAATCCCCTCGGACACAGCCAGGATGGGGGAAGAGTGGGGGGGGGGGGGGGAGGGGGGGTATAGGGACCGGATCGGGAGGGAGGGACCGAAGAAAGAACGAAGCAAAGAGCGTGAGGTGTCGAAACGTCGACAGATTAGGTACCGAAGTGTAGAAATGGAGGCCTAGTCAAAAAGGGAACGAGAGCACGAGAGAACCATAATGCAGTTGCACGTGACGCAGTCATCATAGGGTAACTAGGGGGTGAATCTTACAGGGTTTTCGGGTCGAACCGGAGGTGGACGAGAACAATACGATCGCGTTCACAAGCGATGTCCAGGGACCAGCACGAAGATGATGGTCAAGATCGCGACGACGACTGCACTGAGGAAGGTGACCCATAAAGCGCGGCCAAACAAGAGCTTGCGCACGTAGGGTTCACGAATGCCGATCGTTCGGAATGGGGTCTGTGCGGCGATATCCTCCTAATGTTAGCAACAGTGCGGGGCAACCTGAGTTACTGGGTCAACACCCACCGTTTCGGATAGACCCATAAAGACGAGTAATGGGTCAAGGTCGTAGGCATGCGCGACGAGATTGATGATGGCGAAAGTAAAGGGGATAATGACCTGTTATCGATGATCACAGTTCGCATCAGTACATCTGATGAATCCACCCTCGAACCAGGCCCCGGGCATGACTCACCCATAATCTCGACACCTTAGGCTTCTTATCAAGAAAGATGAACGCAAATCCCGTTGCCAGCCCGACCCACAACGCCAACAGTCCAAACGCCAGTCGCACCAGCGCCGATATCGGCGTCAAGTTGCCAAACGCCTTGGCACGCAGGAATCGCGGGAAAGTGTCCTGCTCCATCGCTCGGTAAACGTATTCCTTTTGCGCGTGGAACATGTCGGGAACTTGGGCCTGCGCATCGGCTTCGCGGTCGTAGTCGGGGTGCGTTACAGTCGGTAAGTTCGATGATGACAAGGTGAACTCGGTGATGCGCAGTGCAGGGGGAAGGTACACCTCCTTGTCGGCTCCGGGCATGAGGTACCGCGAGTAGATGCGCTCGGCTGAGGCGATGAGGTCGGTCCTCGAGATAGCCGTATCGCGCATGATGTACGGTTGGGCCGGTGCCGCCAATCGACCGTTGCGAGGTCGGTCCTCCGAGTCGTGAGGGTAAAGCGCTTGCAGGGTTGGTGAGAGTGGGTAGGATGCCGAAGCAGGCGTCCGAGGACGGGGGGACGGCGTGCGCAGAGCGTCCTCCCGTTCGCCTCCCAAACTCGGCCCCCTTCGATCGCCATCCGCCTTCTCCTTCGTCACCCGCGTCTCCCCGTAGTCACTCCCACTGAACGCCTGCGGTCTCCCCGACACGCTCGGTCTCGGACTGGCGGGTGCGGTATTGCCCGGGACTTCCTCGACCCCCTCGCCGCCATCGTCGCCGCGTCGGATGCCGGTTACGCCACCGTAAATGCTGCCTCGGGTGCGTGCCAACTCGTGGTACCTCGGCCAATCCTCTCGTACGGTGCGACCGGACTTGCGCAAGTCTTTGAAGTAAGCTCGACCTGTGCAATAATCACCAAGAGTCGACCAAGGTCAGGCCAATCCGTCGTTGATGCACCGCCGAACGGAGCCGAGTTAACCGTACAAAGGTTCTCATGCTGTTGCACATCGAGCCAAAAGTCAAGCGTGTCCTCCGACCCTTCGCGCTGGAGAAAGAGGTAGTAGCAGTACAGGTCGACTGGCGGGCGAGTGTCTGTAGCGAGGCACAGCGATAGGGGAGGGGTGGTAGGGGTGGAGAGGGGAGAGGGGTCAGTTCCGTCAGGGCGGATCAAGTCAAGTCTGTACGGAGACAGGGTTGATGGCGGTGATTGGGGCCCAGGTAACGTGGACGTCCAAAGCGAGATGCTTTGGACACAGTCCAACACCGCATGTTGCCCCCACGACGGCTGGATGAATGAGACAGGAGAGGGTGCGCCGTGACCACGCAGTAAGGGACCTACTGCGTCTGAGCACCTCGGCCAAAGCGGGCAAACGATTCCTCGGTGCTGGGGTTGACTTCTTGGGCGTGGTCGTCGTCACTGTAGGCCACCTCACAACACGCAAAGGTCAGCATCGAGCCCGGGCATTAGGTGAAGTAAGCGCCGGACCGCTCTGGCGGCGAGAGCGGGGGGCCCGCGCTCAAGTGGGTGTGAGAGCTGTACGGCATGTGATGCAGCGCGAACCAACACTTGTCGGGCCTGTACCCAACTCACTCTTGACAAGATTTAGATCACCGTCGTTCGTCCAAGTTGCCTGGAGCTCCCAGCGGTAGTGATCTTCCTAACGGCGAAGTGACGAAATGGTTGAAGCACCCACTCGCTGATGTGCGCCGAGCGCTGATGAGCTGTTCAAGTGCACCGCACGCGCCGCGTGTTTGGCTCCGTCCGGCTCCGCAGATCCGAATCGGGGTCGTACGGTAACCTCAAGAACTCGCGTTCGCCGGTTTTGGGAGGCCGGGGACCGATTTTTGATTGGAACTGCCGGCTTCGTGGTCGATGGGTGTGCCGGAGGGAACGAGATGGTGGAGGGGTCGCGGCGACCCACGCTCGTCAATTTCGCGCCCGGCGAACATGCGCGTGAGCCAGCGGATATGCGGATGCCTTCGTTGATAGCTCACAGTTCGGGGTAGCCGATGACTTCGGTCGCCATTGAAATTTAGGGGAAATTGGCAGCAAGTATGCATGAATTTCCAGAGTAATGCTAAGAATGAAGCACCATCTGACATCGACTGCACGGTGGCACCGGTTTTACTACTGTTCGGGCAGAATCTTCTTGAGCCAAGCCTCGACGTCTTGCTGCTCCTTGGCCCCGAGGGTATGTTGCATACCTAGAAGCCGATCATGAACCAACAACAACATGTCAGCATCGTACCGTGGCGAGACATCACCAACCCCGTCCCAACTGACCCGGATAGCTCTCAAACTGAATATTCTTCCACCCGAGCTCCCTCAATTTCTGCACCGACATCTCCCCCCACTGGTACCTCACCACCGGGTCGCCGGTGCCATGGCCCCAAAAGACGGGGTAGGAAGGTGCATGGTCGACTTGCATCGATTTGAGCTTGTCCGCCAACATCAAGAACCCCGAGAGCGAGATCAGGCCGGCGAGTTTGCGCTCCAAGGTGGCTCCGACCGCGAGGGAGACGACGGCTCCTAATAGTAAACGACGAAACACTATTTTCAGCGGTTGTGTGTTCTAGAGGCTCAACGTAGCGTCTCCTACCTTGTGAGAAACCTCCAACGACAATCCGGTTCGCGGGGATACCAGCATCGACTTCGGAAGCGACCAAGTCCGAGATCGTTCGCACCGACGCGAGCAGACCTCGTTCGTCCTCTTGCGAGGAGTTGGTCGGCGTCAAGGAGCGGATGTCGAACCTGGCATGTGCACGAAGCATTGTATGAGCACTTCTCTCCCGACTCGACAAAACCTAGCCCGTTATGCTCGTGCGACATACCAGCTGTTCATCGGCATGCCTACGTGGTCGCATGTGGGGTGGGGTCTCGATCGGATCAGCAAGGGAAACAACACCGACGTATGCCAGCTCATACCAGCGAGCATCGCAGCTCCCCTACGTACCTCCATTAAGCGTAACAGGCTGTGTAGGAGCCGTCGGCAACACCCATTTCACATGCTTGAACCTCGGTGCCAGAGCCTGCGCGAAAGGGTACCACCCCGCCGCACTATCGCCCAGCCCATGCGAGAAGATAATGGTCGCTGTGTGTTTGCCCTTGGGCAGGACGGTCATGACGGACATTCTGGGAGGGGTATTTCGAGGGGGACCCGTGCGATGGGGAGCTGAAGTGGGATGGAATAGGCGGGTGGAGGGTGAGGTACGAGGTGCTGTTGAGGGCCGGAGGAGGTAGAGGACCAAGGTAAAGACGCCGATGAAGAACAAGGTCGTACGCTGAGGGTGCCGACGGGCTGCTGCAGGGTTCGCCGTCGCGTTGGAAAAGGGCAATGTGTGGGAGGAGCCGGGAGGAGAGCAAGAAGCACTGACGCCTGGCCTAGCTAAACATGCTCACTTCACAGCCACCCAGCAAGTCCTTAACGCCGTGACAATATCTTCGACACTGCCCAAACAAAACATAATCGTGCTGCACTCCCACTGTATATTTCAACCGGTCCACCGTCAAAGTTACCACATAGTTCTCCGTCTCCGTCGTTCCTCGACCGCAATCGTCTTCTTCCAACCCCACTTGAGCTCCCTCGTCGTCCTCTTGTGTTCCAACGCCAACTTCCTATCCTTCTCAGCCCGTCTTCCCTCCGGTCCGTCTCCCCAACCCAACAAACCCACCACGGTCGGACTCGCGAGGCCAAACTTGCGCGCCAACCGTGATCGAGTCCATCGTGCCGGATCCGATCTCCTCAATGCTTGCAGTTGCTCGATCTCTTGTGCTGACAACACCTTCTTACTTGCGTTCGGGTCTTGGGCACTCGCTTGACCGGCCTTGGACGGTCGCGAGAGAGGTAGACGATGCTCCTGTTCGTGGATCGTACTTTGCGACGACGTCGAAGGTATCGCAATCGTCGCGGGGAGGACCGAAGGAGGTGGTCGAACGATAAAGGTCGATCCAGAGGGGAGGACGAAGTGCTCGGCTAGGGCGGAGGATCGTAGAGGGTCCTTGGTGCGAGTGAGCAGTGGCATCTTCTTGGAGGAAAGAACGCGCAACGTTGGGGCGAACGCGCTTTTGAACATGGTGTGAGGTGGTTGAGTGGTGGGCAGGGCAGGGCAGCGGGTTGTGGTTCAATCGGTGATTGGAGAGTGCCCGATTGCGGTGCGGAGGGCGCAGTGGGATGATGGGCGCTGACTTTTGAGTTCGTTGAGCACATGTCGACCGGCGACGATGGATTTCGTCGCAGACGGGCCTCTTAGCGCGCACGGACCGTCTAACGCGCGGAAGCGGGTCCGGCCCCGCTCACCTCCCATGCAGTGAGAACCCGGATCCACCGCTGACTTTTTCTTATAGCGGCTTGATGAACACGACTCTGGATCGGAACTTAGCGCATACCTAATTAAACCACGTGCAGTTCCTCGGAATCAGGCTCTCGAACGGACTAGCCGGAGAAATCTGATTAGCCGTCCGAGTCGCCCAAGCTCATTGGCTAGAAATCGTGAACGATTCCGTTCAGCTGAATTGCCGAGCTCAGCTGTAGATGCTTTTTCTGGGTCAATTCGCACTTGGACGTCTTTGGCCGGGGTGGGCCTTTGCTCAACTTGATAGGCTGCCAAGCTTTTTCGATTAGATCAATCGAAAGACCGCATCGGCCTCACTGCCGAAGCACGCGCCAGCCGGATGAGCTCTGGTCAGTCCCCTGGAATGGGGCTCGTTGGCGGGTAGCGTGGAGCCGGCAGGGACCGCCGATGCGCCGACGCCTCATGGCAAGCTGCACCGAGCTTCGGACGAGACTTCGGATGTTGATAAACCACATTGCTATGTTCTTGGAACTTGACTGAACTTGAGGTTTGATCCCACTCGTTCGGGAGAGCTTCTTTGATCCTACCCTTATCTCTCCTCCCGCCCATCCGTTCGTTAATCTTCATCGTTTTGTCTGACTCAGTCTCTCACACCATTCGCCCCGACTCTCATTCCACCACGCCCTAGTTCCTAGCCCCTCCACTCGTTTCAGCTCTCCTTCGGCTCACCACCTCCGCATCACCTCGACGGTTCCCGCTCAACAATGAAGGGGGTTCAACAACTACTCTCGTTCTCGACTCTGCTTACGGTGGTACTCGCAGGCGGGTCCATCGACAATAGCGACGAGGCAAAGCTCATCAGGGTGAGTGGGAGAGATTTTCGTCGGTCGCTCCGAGGCCCCACTTGGATCCATGCGGCTGCTGAGCGTTGCTTCTAACGCGTCTCTGACACCCTACCACCTTCCTCACACAGTCCTCTGCATCAACGCTCTCCGGTAATGGCAACTACGTGTTCGAAAACGTTGCTACTGGACAGCAGCTCTCGTTCCGTCGCGACTCGATCACGAATTTCTTCCCTTCTCTCAGCGATGGCGATTCGCTCGAAGTACAGGTACGTTCATGCTTGCTTTTCTATCCGGATCCGCTCTGGTGGGTTCAGAAACCGTACGCGTCCCAAACCGTTTCATTTCACGTGCCGAGGAGCTTGATTGGTCGGGATGTGCGACAACTCCGAGCGGGGACCCCTTCGGCACGCGATTCCGCAGTCGACGCGTTTCAGCCCGAGCTCCAACGGCTCCAGCTCCCCGGCACCCCGTGCGCGCGCGCACGACGTCATCGGCTCGCGTCAAGCTAGCGACCCGGCATTGCCTTTCAGCGCTAGACCCCTAGCGGGCTCCGATTCGTGACCCCGGTTTCGTGTGCCTGCCTAGTACCGTAGTAGGCCGACAACATAGATCAATCAACCAATTTTTCCACGTTGAGACTACATGCTGACCTATAGATCATTGCCAACTCCCTTCCCGCCATCTTCAACAAAAACCCTCGACCTTGTTGACTCTCACAATTCATAACCCCTGTTCCAGTTCGAAAACGGCGCGGCGCGCATCAGTGGCGGCAACAACAAATGCGCCTCCGCTCAATGGAGCTATGACGTAGAGGACGGTGTCGATGCTTTTGCCGTCTCGTACGCTTGCGCTGTAAGTCGTTCGTAGCCGCGTGGATCGAATGCTGAAACAGGAGCTCACGCCTGGGATGCCTCGCTTGCAGGTCGGGGAGGGCCAGAGTGGTACCGATACCCTCGAGAAGACTAAACAATGGCGAGTAGCGAAATTTTATCCTACCTATACCCTCGCTTACCCTAATATGAACACTTGCTCAGGTGGTACTTTGTCGAGGCCGACTCGAGCTCCAGCGATGGCAACGACGACGACGACGATCACTCTCCTTCCCTCGGTCTCTCCCTCGCCGCCAAATCCCGCAAAGCCACCACCACCTCTTCCGAAGATACCTTCGACAGCGCCAAGAAGGCCGTCAGTTCTAAAGCCAACGCGACGACGACGGCTTTCCTCAGCCACGCCAAGGGTTTCTACGAATACCATGCTTCGAGCATCCCTCGCAAGCTGATCGATCAAACTAAGGTTATTCCTACGAACCGCACGACGTGGCCTTGCATTCATCCCGGTTGGTGGCTGCAAAAGTGAGTCTCGACAACGTCGCTCGCCGTCACAATCACCGTCCATCGGCAAAGTGCTGACACGTACTGTCCGCACCTCGTCACAGCCATCCCTCGTACGTCACCAAGGATGGTCACATTGAGTGTAAGGATGACTTGAAGGCCTACCGTGCATCGCTGTCTTCGTCCCGAATGGCTCGTCGATCGAGGATTGCTGCCGGTAAGGTCATCAAGCGCGGGGCGAAGGAGTACTACATCATCGCTCAGGATCATTTGGATGTGAGTGGGGAGAGGTAACATGATTCAGATCGCTGGTTTTTGTACTCAATTTCAAACTTGGCTAATAGGACATGGCGACACGAGCCATTGGATCAAAGTCCGTTTCGAGCTTTGGCGGGTACACGAGCACCAACCTCGTTCTTTGGAATAAAGTGAGTCGATAGGGTCGCCCCATGCGATGTCTCGTGTCCTTCGTTCCACTGCTGACCGGGTTGCATGGACCTCGGTGCACTCCTCAGTCGGATCCGCATCAAATTTGGACCATCGTCTCTGAGTAATCGTCGCGACGACTCACCATCAGCAACACCTTCAACGCATCGAATCTTGGGATCGGGTTTTCCATCATGTTCATATTTGTTGTTTGATACCCCGTCATGACCTCGTTCACCACAACATGTCGAAGTTTGAGGGCCTCACCGACGACATATTCTCTTCCTGCTCGACCCACGTTTGATACGTAGCAGCACGCCTCTCGTTTCCCTGTGCACATATTATTCATTTGTATGTTTGATCTTAAGAACCTCAGAGCTCTGACCGTGCGCTATTCACGCCCAATCTCTAGTTGTGCGATGCTTGACAGGATCACGTCCACCGCGAATCCCTTTGTCCTCGGCGACAGCTAGTAGCCCCTATTACTCCAGAGCCTTTCTTCTGGTTCGCTCTCGGAAGGAATTTTCGGTTTAGCGATGAAAGTGCTTTGTTCCACTCCTTATTCTTCATTCTTATACCCTAAACTTCGTGTACACCCACTCGTCTCTTCTTTCAGTCTCCTGGTGCAGACCGCGAGAACCTGTATACACCCCGGAACGTCTTCAGCAATGCTCACCTTCACAGCTCTAGTCATGCTGGTACACGCCATCCTATTCTCCCACCATGTTCATGTTGAAGGCATGTCCTTTCATAACGCTGAAATGTTTTCGATCATCCGGGTAAGAGCTTATGGTCATCAAACCCGGCCCTTCCCAAGCTAAAGCGCCCCACCCCACTGCAGGACAACGCCGAACGATTCTCGGCCGGCGACTATTCCATCAGAAGCGCCACGACAACACTTTCCGGCGAGAAGGTCGCGTCGACCGCAAATTGCAAGCCCGCTACGCGACCGTTCGACTGGAACAAGATGCGCGATACGGCAAATCGGGTTATACGGAGGGGTATTGGTTCGGCACCGTAATTTCGGGATGTGGTATGTGTGGTTCGAGTCAGTATGGATATCCAGGCGGTGAGGGGAAGATCATTGTTATGGCGGCGTATAGTTGTCGAGCTGGGGAACCGGGCCGGGCGGGAGGAGAAAAGCCACCGATATCGATCGCCAAGCGTGAGTTAGGGGTCAGCCGAGGGGGCCAAGCACCGTCTTACGCAATGATCCTGCTCATGGCCGCTGATTTTCCCGAGTGTTTTACAGAGTTCTTCCAGTTGGTCAACTGTTCCGAGAGTTGGACAGCCGATGGCATCGTCGGCAACCCCGTCGAGCTGGAGGGGCAAGGGGCACAAGAGACTCCGACCCGTCGTCGTTCCCTGTACGAGGGGCCCACAGAGCCTGTGGCCCGGCATCGAGACCGGAGAACTACGAGGCAACGGCACCGGCGTACTTTTGGCAGCAGCACTAGCGCGAATGGTACACGTGACGTCGTCATCGGAAAGAAACGTTTGGAACGGCGAGAGCTTAAATCCGGTTGCTATTTGATGTGAGTCAAAGAACAACTTGCCAGAGGACCAGGGCCTGCAACGGCAACTGACGCCTTCAACCATATTTTGGTTACGACCTACTCAGTATCGGCGAGGACCATCTTTTGGATCAGTCAGTTGAGCTCGCACCTGCAAGGAAATTCGCGACGCCTCCGTTGACGATGCTCTCTGGGGCAGCTTGCAGGAGAACTCGAGCAGTCGTTGACAAGCAGTTAGAAACTTACGACACGTTCGTTGACGTGGCGATGGCGGATCTCGACGGTGTGAGTGGAATACCCATGGGGGCGTTTGGTCAATTTCAATTTGGCTAGAGTCACGAGGCTGACAATCTGGCATTCGCCCCAGTCTGATCCTGGCCAGCAATGGATAATCGAACCGGCGCGAGAGGGGAGTCCAAGCTCAAACGAGCAGTGTGCATCGCATCATTAATAAATGGCTTCGGTTTGGGCTCGGGGGCGAATTCCCTCACGACACGGCCCCGCGAAGAAACCGGCGACCCAACCGGCGCAGATTGCGCCGCCGCGAGCGAGGCCGAGAAGGGGGGGAATACAGGGGGTTGAAGGGAGAGCTCGCCCCCCAGCCCAAACCAAGCGAATTCCTAAGTGATTTCGATATCCCATATTTCACAATGAAGATCACTGCGACCATGAAACGGCGGACCGTATTAGGGCACGGGCGGAAACACGGTCAACGCGAAGAGACCTGAGCTGAGCGTAGAGGAGCGCAGGATGAGCAGAGGGCAAGTCACAAATCACCCTCCGCACTTGCGAGCTCGTCAAACGCATTCTCAAACTCCTCTGATTCATCCTCTGATTCATCGTAGGCCTGAACCAAAAGTGCACCTCCCGGCGAGTTAAGCTGAGAAACATCGCCTGACATTGCGCGGGCCGCGATAAAATTGACTTGGCGCCAGTACCGTTCGAATGAGTTGCTCTTTCAGCGACCAATAACTTTCACTGTTTCCGGTGGAATCCCCTCGAGAAGGTAATGGGTGGCGCCACCGATACGGAAGGAGTGACCGGATACGAGCGGACGATCCGCTAGCGATGTGGTACTCGGGATCCCGTCGCGTGCAGCAAAGTCGGAAATGAGACGGGACTCCTGATCTCGTCTGCTGAATCAGAGTACTCGGGTCATGCGGGCGACGGCTGATTCGGTGGTCTCGGGGATCGGGCTGGAGTCGCCTAGTCGGGAAGTGCAGATTCGGCTAACTCGGCCTAGCGCCACATGAGCGGATAAAAGTTCAGGACGAAGTATGGCGTGATCAGGACGAAGTATGGCGTGATCGGAGGGCCGAGTGTCGAAAAAGAGGAGGAAGCTGGCCCGGAGGGGTTGGAGTGTCCTGGCGTCGGAGGGGAGTTCGCTTCTTGTTCTTAAGGTAGACAACTTCTAGGATCCGATACAGCATCTTAGCTGGTTCTCTCTTTCTGCGTGTTTCGTTCTCGTACTTGGTCTCGTTTTACCTTGTCATTTTCATATCATCTTTGATCGACCGCTTTGCTATACCATAGCGGCCTTCAAGGTTTGATTCACACGCGAGAGGAACCGGGATCGAGTTAACGGAACCCATCGTCCCTTAGATTGGTAGGAGAAAAGCGGTTGATCTTGCGGAGGGTCCGTTTGCAAGTGCAACGAAAGCAGGTTATAGGGACAGGGACCTTTCCCCGATTGCGGTGCGATGAAGTCACCTTGATGACGTTGTACCTTGTCGAACGGTAGGTGAAGCTCGATTCGAGGTCCCACACGAAGAGCAGAGATCGAGGGATGCATCCTGACGGTTGACGGCGTGATTGGTGGATGAGACGGATCCTCAGGCGAGGAGACGGTCAGTTCGCCGATCCTTGCCATGCCATAGAACGAAACGGCAGCACATGCGATGACGGCGAGGTCTTCAGGCTCCGAAACTTCCAGAAGACGGATCAGGCAATCCAGGTCAGGCAGCTCGAAAGGGCGGCGAGGTGCCTTCCCGAGAGGCGAGATGTTCTTGGCAGCCTTATAGACCATGTCTAGGCCGATCCTGTCTGCGTTCCCCTCGAGACCGTGAGTCAGGCAGGCTCCAGAATCGGAAGGCAGACGCATAATGTCGGATGGTGAATTGCCGAAATCGTGACACAGCAGCAAGGTGATCGAAATAATGTCGCATGTTGTTCCAGTCCATCGGGAAGCGGAAGGTGGAGTCCACCTCTTCAGAGTCACACCAGTCCAAGTATCGCGCGATGCAGCCTCCATGAGTGTTCAAGGTATTGGGCTGGATTGAGGATGAAGCAACCTTGCGACGGTTTTCAATCTCGGAAATTAAGATCGATCTGCGACAGCCGCTTGGCAAGACCGGCGTAGCGAGGAAAGGGTGATCGTGGGGGACGGTCCTCACGAAAGAGCCGGTCAATCTGTGCTCGGGGACAAGGTTGGTTGTGATAGTAGCCCACCCTGCGAACGTGCTCGTGTCGTCGAAAGCTGAAGCGACAATGATATCGTCCGAGGGGTTGCGAATGAGACTGGGGCCCAGGATCGCCCTTGAGCGCTTGAGCTCCTCGACTTGCAGAGGTGTTGTTCCCACTGCGATCACAGCGCGTTGTGCCGCAGGCTCCTCGTGGAAGCCGGGGAGCACTGTGGCGGTGGTGGTGGCGCTAGGTCGGGCACCATTCTTTGTACTTGAGATTCCATAATCGCCTCTTCGAGAAAGGTCTGACAGGTTGGAGGCCGGGGTGGTGCTACCGGAGGGCTCCGCCGAGCGGTCGGTAGCCAGACCAGGTGAGGGCCCGGCGGTCGCCGAGACCCGGTTAGCGAGTGTATTATGGATCACACGGGTCAACATGGGTGAGAGAGGGTGATTTGGGGAATTTCTCTGTCGTACACGATCAGGCATCGCTTGCAGAGATCGAATTTGTATGTAGGAAGGAATAGGGTAGTGGGCAAAAGAGCACAGTTCGAGGCGCAGTTGACAGGGGTGTCTGGCACTGCCTACGTGCAGCGTCGTCATCGGTGACGTCATGAACACAACGAATGTACTTGACTGACATACACACAAAAAGAAAGGGTAAAGGACAAATGCCCTCGCTTCTATTCATGAGGACAGAAATGCCCTTCTCAAAGGACCAAAATGCCCTCAGAGTCTCGACTTCTTTAATACTTGATATATCAGCTCATAACCAAGAGGGTAGCTTCTTGTAGTCGTTGTGATCAGCGCCGTATACTCAGAATCCCCAGAGATGCCGTGAGAATTCATATATCACGGTTGCAAAGTCAGGGCCCTATCGCGACTGAAGCGAGTCCAAGTCGAAAGCGAGCGATGAGTATAGACCGAGTGAATTCCATATGAAAAAGGCCAGCAGTAGTAGCATTGACAGTCTTGAAGCCTTATGCTCAGATTCAAATGGCCTATCTATCTATTGTATGTAACTCGATTGTGACCGGGGCCTTTGCAGAAACCACAGATCGCGTCGCGCTTGGACCTCTCGTCCGCACCCCGGAACCTGCGTTTGATCGGACGTCGTATACGCTTGGAGAGATGTGACGGAATGATAATGACACCCTCTTCTTCGTCAGTTGAGTCACTATCGTCCACTTCACCATGACCTCATGACGCTCACGAGGAAGACGATGCAGCTTCCATTCAGCCCGAGATGGAACAGGTTGGAGCGGTGTCGCGTAAGTCTGCACTTGCTGTCGCCGGTGTGCAGCAGCGATCGGTGACTGTGGGCTTCATTAAAGACAATGATGGTCCAAACACTGCATTCTCCTTTGGAGATAGCAGTGGCAGAGAAGGAGCACGGAGGATCTTGGACACTCTTGCTCACGACGCGTGTCAGACTTGCGAATGTCGAACTGAAACTGGTGATCAAGCGCATATTGATGGCCCGCATCTGTGAGCTCCTTCTTATCGTAGAGGCTTTCCCCCTCCCTGAAAAAACGTTCCATTGTCGAAAGTCGGTGGTGACTTCGATGTCGAGGCGAGAATGCGGAAGTTGGCCAACGTCGATTCGCGAACTCGGGCGCCTCGACGCGTCGACGATCGATGAGGACCCCTGACTTTGCGACCGTGATATATGAATTCTCACGGCATCTCTGGGGATTCTGAGTATACGGTGCTGATCACAACGACTACAATAAGCTACCCTCTTGGTTATGAGCTGATATATCAAGTATTAAAGAAGTCGAGAATCCGAGGGCATTTTGGTCCTTTAGAGAAGGGCATTTCTGTCCTCATGAAAAGAAGCGAGGGCATTTTCGTCCTTTCGCTATCTTTCGAGGGCATTTTTGTCCTTTTCTCAAAAAGAAACCAGTGTACTCACAGGAAAAGCGGGGGGAGCCACCAGAGTAAGCTGAGAACACACACAGCACGAAGCAACAAGCAGGAAAAGAAAACCGGAGAAACCCAGAAGAAAGAGCAACAACCCGTCAGAGCTCCGAGTCCATACGAGGACGGCCAGCGGAGTCTGAGGAGGCTAAAACGTGAAGTGCGGCATGGGCCGATAGTCTGCAATCGCACGCTGCATCGGACGCTCCAGATCAAAGTCGAAAGGAAGAAGATGAGAGGGAAGGATAATTTTTCGAGAGACAATGTCCGCAGGGTTAGATGCGGTATGGACATAGTCGACGACGAAAGACACATCATGAGTTGCCTCGAGTTGGCGTAAGTACTCGATCGATTTATTGATCCAACGATTCGTCGACCTCCCTTTCCTCCAAATATAGAGGACGCCCGTGCTGTCGCAACGAATCAAAAGCCTAACATGACGAAAATTGAGTGCGATGAGCGCGTCGGCAAGCGCTTCGACGGCCCAGGCTTCCGCGACGGTGATGTGCGCATCCCGAAGTTCTTTCCAGTTCGACGGCAACGGGAAAACGCTCGCACGCGAATCGATGACGATACCGAGGGCTAACTTACCTCGGGGAGACGTGCGGTTGACCTATCCAAGTCCCACTCGATACCTACAAAAGTGAAACGGCGAGTCCAGTCGAAACCTTTGTCGGGCGCGAGCTTCCAACCCAAGTCCGAAATCGCTTCTTCAATCTCTTGTCGAGGGACAGCGGCATCTGGGCAAAATACGATGACGTCGTCCACCTGTTTGAAGACCGTGATCGAGGGGAAACGTAACTCGAGAAAGTCTTGGGTTACGTCCGCTAGATTACCGAACACCCCCGGGGTGGTTCGACCGCGAAACAGGGGACTCGACGAATGTAAATTCGACCCTCCCAACAGATCGTCATGTGCAGCTGTTGCGACGGTAGGAGAGGAACTTGGTAGAAAGCATCCGCAAAGTCGAAACCAAAACACTGCATTGACGGCGGTAAAGCACGAAAGTGCCGGATAAGCTGGGCAAGCTTTGTCCATCTACACGGGAAATTATTTGCAGCCAGCAAGTCGTTGCAGCTTTCGATCTCGGTGAGCTCATCGTACGCCCGCGGGTACGACATACTCTCGATCACGCGGTGTTTCGGGGGTTGACTGGGTTCGCGTCGTTTTTCGATCACCGACAGCGGTTTCGAGCGGAAAGAGCCGACTTGAAGGCGGAGCCAGTCGTAGTCAAAGGGCCCCGCGATGCGACCGTCGCGTAGGAGACAGAGAAGTTCCTTGGCCGCTGCCTCACGAGATGCGTCATCATCGTTCGAAATGTGGATGCTCGGAGTAATCGGCTCCCTCGGAAGGTGACGGAGGCCAAAGTCGAAACCCTCGCGGATTTGGGTCGGGATCGAATCGACTTGCTCAAAGGGAGTGTTGCCGCGGTGTACGCGAAGGCAGTCCACGGCCGATTGCCATTGATCAGGCTTGAGGGGGGTAACGACATCGGTCAACGCCGTGCGTAAATCCGTGATGGAAGGAAGAGCGGAAAGTTTATTCCCAGCCGACCTAGGGGCTCTCGCCGACGAAGAAACATCCGAAAGTATATGTACAGGAAAAGCAGTGTCCCGTTGAGAAGAGTCCGTAGGAGCTATGTACGACGAGGAAATGTCTGTAGAGGTGAGATCCGTTGAAGGCGCGAGCAAAGGCGGAGAGAGTGAGGGGTTCGTTTGTTCTAGAGGCGGATCAAACGCAACAGATTGGTCAGCGAACCTGTGTGGAATGCCCAGCCAAGACCTGGGCAGGTGACACTGGAAGCGTGGGAGACGTAGGAAACGAAAGAATACGGGATCGAAGAGGGGGGTTCGAGAAAGCAACCACTTCATAGGAGAAAGCGACCACGTTATAAGAGAAAAATACCGCATTCGAGGACGGATGCGGCCGTATGAAAGGTGTAAAGGTTGAGTATGGTCGTATGATAGAATATGGCCGTATGATGGAAGTGAAGCCCAATCTACAAACTACTAAAAACTGTCGATTATGGTCGTATGATAGAAGTACAGCCGAATATGGCCGTGTTATGATATAAGAAAACGGAATATGACCGCCTTATGATATAAATAATGTCGAACATGGTCGTATGAGAGAAGTGAAGTCGAATATGGCCGTATGATAGAGAAAGACCCCGAACATGGCCGTATGAAAGGTGCGCGAATTGCGACTAAACTCACCACATTGTGATGACACCACAAGGTCAGAATTATTTAGTCCATGTATATATGACGGAAGCGAGGGCTTGACAGGCGATACTGAGTGTCCAGAGTCAGGCACGATCGGAACGACTACGACGGGCCCCGGCCGGTGTCGCAATGGTCCGAGGAATGCAAGCCGTTGTTGAAGGCGAAGCACACTTGGCGATTTGAGGATTTAGGGTACAAGGCTCCGGACGAGGAGCGAGTGAAGGCATCCGAGTCAAATTTGCGGCAGAGATGAAAGGGTGGGTGATCCAAGGACGTCAATCCGCAAACGATGCAGAACATGGAGCCGTTGCCGGAACGGTTGGCCGCGAGCGGTCGAGTGTCGTAGGGTGGTGTCGAGCGAAAACCATTGTCGAACGAAGGGCGAAAGTTAGTGTCTGAGGATCCACGCAAGGCGTTTGGAGGCTGGTCACGCGGAAACGACGCTCCCTGGGGAACCGAAGGGCGGCTGTACGAAAGACGGTTCGCGATGTTGGGCGTAGAATTTCCGCTCGGGTCGGAAAAAAGGCGCTTCTTGGGCTTGGCTGAGACCTGGGAGTAAGCGTCACGAACGACATCGGTGAGGGTAACGGAGGACTCTGTGAAGAAGATTTCTTTCCTCTTTTCTTCCACCGAGGCCACCATCGCCTCACCTTCGGCCTTCGACAAGCTCCACAACTGGGTAGAAAGGGAGCAGGTACTCGCCGTGTAATTGAGGTGGTCACCGGTGGGGCGATGGCAACGGTGCTCAGCCGTGATCATGGCTTCCGGGTTGAAATCGGAAACGTCGCATGATAATGCTGTTCGATGCCGTGTCGCTACAAGACCTCGCCAAGTGGGTCCAGAAGTTCGCCCTCACGACGATGTCGTACTCAAGTCACAGGGGCCAGCTCTTCGAGGTAGCGCGCATCGCGACTCGGGAAAAGTGTTGTAGGAACGCTTCGCCCGTGTTGGTCGTTTTGAAAATGTCAGCCATCAGGGCGGCGTACAGGAATGAGGCCGGCTGCCACTCGTCGAAGGTGAGTAAGTGATCGAGCTGGTGACCTAGTTGGAGAGTCGCCGAGCGGTCCTTGGTCGTGGCGAGAGAGATAGTCTGACCCAGCTTCACCTTGATGCTGGCTCCATGCGTGAACAGACTCATCGGGATCGCTTCTGGTCTGGCCGCCTTGGACGCGATGTCAAACAACTCCAACGAGACGGTGATTGGCGAGTCCGTGTAGGCCGAAACCAAACTAGCACGAGAGTGGGACGTAGTGACGTTGTAGGAACTGAAAGACTTCTTGTGGGAGCCCGATGCCCCCGCCTGGAAACTCAGGCTGTAGAGTTCGCGACCGAATGAGGCTACTAAGTCCTGCGGGGCCGCCCCACCAAACGCGTTCGCACCCGCATCAGCGGCACCAAGGCCGATGCCACCAGCACCAGCACCGCCAGTACCAGCACCAACGGGACCGCCAGCACCCACCGCTCCGCAAGCACCAAGAATAGGCACCTCTGGCTCAATACATAAGCACGCTAAAAAGTGGCGCGCGCGGCGCGCCTTCGACCCTCGCTTCCGCGCGGCGTAGCCATACATGTTGCCCGCCTGCAACCCGGGTTGCTGGATGGCCCCAGGACTAGGGCAACTTGCTAATGAGATTGACTTATTATTAGGGAGTACTTGTGCAATCGCCCACAGAGCTGTCTCTTCTAGCCTCCCCCCGCTCAGCGCAAAATCAGACCCGCCTCAGTTCTAACACGAGCACCAACT
Source organism: Microbotryum lychnidis-dioicae p1A1 Lamole (assembly GCA_001244265.2). Lineage (NCBI taxonomy): Eukaryota > Fungi > Basidiomycota > Microbotryomycetes > Microbotryales > Microbotryaceae > Microbotryum > Microbotryum lychnidis-dioicae. The sequence goes on from CDLV01000007.1 coordinate 919,544, forward strand.
ATTGTAACACACAGTAACACATTCTCGAATCAATATACGACATTTGTATCGGACAATGGGCAGGCATAAATGGAATCGCTTCAAGTTCTGACCTGACAGGCTACTTCGAGGGACATCCTGACTATAAGCCCCGAGGCCTTCGTTCGGACGCTCGAATCCGCACCAACATCCCCGGAACCCGGCACATGGTTACGTACACTGCGCGCCAAATTCAGCAAAGAACCTTCGATGAACATGCTCGTGGCGAAGCTAGCTCGCCGTCTCCTCGGCCTCCAATGGCCCCTCCGATACAGGCCGATTTCGACGAAGCCGCTAAACCGAGTGGGATGGATTGGGATGATGAACGTCACAGCGAGTACGGTGGGGGCCATGAACGCGACTTTAGTCCGGCCCCATATTTTTCGGATCGAACATCCCGTATGCCAATCGCGCCTGACTATATTGCAACCGCCGAGCGATTATCATTGGCTGCTCTGCGCCAAGTCGAAAGTTTCGAACCAGCCACACGTGGTCAGTCGAAGAAAGAAACGTACAAGCAGTTTGTGTTCAACGACGCTCGTCTAAGGAGCTTGGAACGGCCAGCGCTTCTGCGCCAGTATATTGCGTTTTGCGCTGGGGCAGAAGCGAAAAAGAGGTGGAGGGAGCGCAACAGTTTTGAAGGAGTATAGGACCCGCATCCAAGACTTTGACGACATCCTCGCGCGCATCTTCACCGTCCCCGTTGACATTGCCGCCGAATATGAGGAATCGCGCCTATTGCGTGAAATCCTTTCACCCCTGTACCAAGAGTGCCAACGCCCCCTCCCGACATCCTCGCGCGCATCTTCACCGTCCCCGTTGACATTGCCGCCGAATATGAGGAATCGCGCCTATTCCGTGAAATCCTTTCACCCCTGTACCAAGAGTGCCAACGCCCCCTCCCTGAGGACGAAATAAGGACCGACGAGGACCAGGAGGGGAGTGACCGCCTTTTTAAGATGGATCCAAAAGGTGTACCGCCCTTTTCTCGGGAAACGTGCCCCGGACGAGTACTGGGATCAGTTAGAAAGCGAACATCGCACCTGGCAAGCAGCGCTCAGACCATTTGCAACGACGGTGCTTGTCAGGAGTAGGTCCAAGCTTTACCACTAGCCTACGCTGACCTCAAAAAGGTACAATATCCACTCTGAAAGGAGTGGACAGTTTGGTACTATGTATGGCCAACCCCCAGTGAAACGAGCTAGGAATTGCAGGATTACTGGTTCATGACAGTGCTCGTCCACGTTCCCGAACCTCCCAAGCCGCCCACCGATGCGGACCGAGAGCCCGAAAGGAAGAAGATCTGGGACTCCTGGATTGTTGAGTGTGCCCACAGGTGGTTGGCGCTGTTGAGCAAACAGAGGGAGACGTATCGTTGGATGCGCAAGAGGGGTCCAGCGGAGAGGGTGCCGCGTTGACCTCAGGGGCACGAGAGGAGGACGCGATATCGGAACACAGTTCGGCGACAGGCCAACATTCCGACCACGGATCAGCAGCCGGCTCGGAGGCCAAAAGCAACCTTTCCGCCCTCTCCGAGCTGACCAGCCTGAGCAAGCTGGAGCGCGGCCTGGATACTGGGACATGAGGCACCATGAGTGTCAATTCACCAGTTAGACAATGACCGTCTCGAGTTTTCCGTAAGCGTGTGTAGCCACCTAGCTTGTATGTTATGTTGATGGAGATCCTGCATTGCAACCATGATTCACCCCGAGGGTACAACGCACTCCGAAGGCGGAAATTCTTGTTCAATTTTTAACCTTAGGGCAGGGCGTAGATACACTACAACAGAGTCCCGCGCCTCCGGAAATGAGAAAGCGGTATGCGACGACATGCTTCATCAATTCTAGGACACTCTCAACAAGCACTGTACAACCGGCGTGGCGATGTGTACCCGCCGGAGGTACACACGACCGGTGCCCTCTCCAGCTGTGTACCCCTGGGGTTCCACGGCTCAGGCGCGGTCCGTCGCCGCCGACGGCCTTGCTGACTGCACTACAACAAACTTCCACGCCCCCGTTCAAAGCTCAGGATGTGTCTGGGGTTACGGAATGAAATAACCTCTTGCGACGAGACCGACGAAAAATTTGTTTGCTACATCCGACTTGCACTCTGAAAAGCCCGCAAGGCCAACGCACTTCCCTAGCTGAATTCTTCGTTCGAATCAGCCTCCGAGCAGAGCAGAGCGAAACTGCACTACAACGAACTTCCACGCACCCGCTCAAAGCCCAGGATGTGTCTGAAGTTACCGAAAGGATTCACCTCCCGCCGTTGGAGACTCGTATATGTTATTATACAGTGATCTGCCACCGGTGACCGACTTTGCACCCCCGGGGGTACACAAGGCGCAAGCGGGAAAGCGCCTGTGTACTCCCGGGGGCACGCAGGACTGGTCCACTCTTCCGCTGTGTACTCCCGGTAATGATCACACCCCCCGCGCCGAATGACTGTGTACCCCCGGGAGTACACAGCTTTGTCGGCGGCACAGGCCGGGTCCCTCGGGGTTACACTCTTGTACTCTTGTCGCGCGCCGACTCTGTGTATGGGTACCCCCGGGAGTACACAGCCCCTACAAGGTCCTTGGCCGATGGACCGATATCCCTGCTCACTCGACTACATAAACTATCACGTCAACGGAGTAGGTATGCGGTGACGTATTTCATTGATTTTTGCTGACATGTTATCGCAAGCACTGTACAACGGAGCGCCGTTGGACGCGTCTGGACCCATGCTTTGGGGTGCTGTTGGAACAGAACAACTACAGCAACACCAATCCTCACCGCCCCCCGCCCCCCTCTGGCAACGTTCCCAAACCTGAACCTGCAGATGTCAGCATCGATGCGCATCAAATTTTAGTCTTTAACTTAGTAGAACCTTCAAGCTTGTCACGTACTGCAGTTCGATGAGTGTGGCGGTGGCGACCGGCTCGTGGGATCGTGGTCGTCAACGCGTCAACGCCTGATTAAGGCTGACATTCATTTTACTTTTGTGCACGGGCGTACATTTCCACCATGTGCGATATGGGCCGCATACAAAAAGCAAAGTCCTTCAATAACAAATAATCTACAGTCAACAAATGCGCCAAACCATCCCTAGCTAGCCCATGGGCTCGTCGAGAATCTCGAGGTCGTCCGAGTCCTCAACGCTTGTCAGCCCGACTCTCCGTCGCCCTCCCCGAGCTCAGCATCATCTTCTTCCTCGACCTCGTGCTCCGATCGTGAACCCAAAACTTCTTCCACTCGTCTTTCATACACATCATCGCGGTCTCGCTCGGCATGCTCCGCGGCTGGATCGGGGGTCAGGCCAAGTTCCCTTCGGAATGCGTCGAGGTCGATGGTTGTGTGGCGCACGTCCACGGCAGAAGGACCTGATGAGCGGCGGCTCGACTCAGTGACGAGGCTCTGTATTTGAGTATTATTCAGCGTCGAAAGGCGGCGACCGAAATGACGTGGACTACCGCGCGACCGGCGCAACACCTGTTTCGCCCGTCCGGCGAAAACTCCTCCGATCAAACCGAATGCCGTGGGCCGCGATTCATGAACTGCGGGTAAACGGGTAAACGCATTCTGAGCCAGACAACCGAGAGATCATCGCATTCGGCGAGCCGATCCAGACGCTCTTTGACCAAAATCTGCCGGCGTTGAAGCACATACCACACCGCAGTGCCAACCTCGCCCGCGGGTGGAAGCGGCAAACGCTGACGCGTTGCTGGGAGCAGACAGGAGAGGCAACACATCGTATGGTCGGTGGGCTTCGATTCAAGATATACGACAGAAAGCGTGAGGGAACAGAAAGCAGTAAGACCAGGACCGTGATCGATAGCGGCGCGTCAAGCGGCAATGCTGTTGCTCGCTCGCGCTCAGGCTCGCTACGGCTGGTCTACCAGCGTGGTGAGACGGCACGTGACTTAACCACGTCCATCAATGCTACCTTGTCCCCACCGCTAATGAGGTAATGATGTAATGATGTTCTAATCGAGCTTCTTCTCGCTACTAATCTAAAGAAGAAATTGACGATGAGTTTTCCGAATATGCTTTATACACAATGGCAGCATTTATAAGATTGGATTACCCCGATACGAGCTTGCACGTACATGAGATGAACGTGTTGAAGGCCACACCAGCCTCCGTGTTGCGCTAGTTCTCGCGCCATCCAGCAACCCGGGTTACAGGCGGGCAACATGTATGGCTACGCCGCGCGGAAGCGAGGGTCGGAGGCGCGCTGCGCGCGCCACTTTTCAGCGTGCTTTGCTTATATATATAGCCAGAGGTGAAGAATAGTTCATGGTCATCACTGACGGAAGTTGCCTGGTGCTTCAGCCGCAATAACACCTCCATTTTTATATTTTTATTTTTTATTTTGCCGTTCCAAGTTTGAGTTGTAGCTAGTCATACCATGTCTTTGATTAAGCCCATCACGAATGCCCTTCCACCGTCACGAGTCCGACTCGGCGCTATAAGTCGGCGCTTACGCCGAGCAAAAGATCCAAGCGCCGTAATTCACGCGACACATTTTGCCGGTTTGCCGTCTGCCTCGATCGATACGACTAGCTATAAGGGGCTTCTTCGCCGCCCACTTTGACACCGCGGGACTGCGAAGGTGTGTGACACAACCGTGAGTGTCACCTCTGGAGCTGTCTACTCTGTCTGTCCCGCCAAACCGACCTTTGGAATCGTCGAGCGATGGCGATTCGGCCAGGTGTCGTCCATTGCTCGGCCGGCCTCCGGCTATGCGAACGCATCCCCTAAGCTAGCCTGCAGGACGTGTTCTTCAGCGGTGACTACCCGGCCATGCAGCCGGATACGGATAGGACCCTTTCGTTGTTGCGGGTGCCGAGTGCGTAAGCGGCGATGAGGCCGAGCCCTCCACCCCCGATCCGGACGGCGACACCTCGACTCGACTCGACGTCACCGCGCACACTACGTGACCCGAGACGACGGCTGTGACAACACCTACCGCAGACTCAATGTGCTGACCGAACAACTTGCGTCTCTTGAACGCAGATAGATTCAGCCAGGATGGCGCCTGCCCAGTCCAAGCTTGCACGAACGACCTCGAGCTTGCCAGGTGGATCGGCCTCACTGGCCGTTCCTTTACTCGTTGCACTCTACTATCTCCGGAAACGAACCACCGATGCGGCGACCAAGGCAAATCTGCGTAAGCCACTGGGAATTTTCAACTGTGTGGTTGTGCAGCACGGTAGCTGACCACTCCTGGTCTCCGCCTCCTCACCGGCTCCTCACCCCACTTGTCTCATACCCGATCCCGTGTTATGCCTCTAGGAGGAGTGCCTCTGACAACACCACAACTGGAGATGGCCCAGCGTGACCTTTATAAGCCGCGAGTCCCATTTTATGACGTGTTGACAGAACTATGTGGAGGACTAAGAGGCTCATCGTACCGCTGAATGTCGGCCTCCACAGACTTTCGGGGGGCGCACGCGAGCTGCTCGTGCCTTCGAGAGGCCGCGTCTCCAAAGTCCTCATCCGACCGACAAAGCAATCGACTTTCGAGGCCCACCGACCATTCTTTCGGGCACCCAAGAACACGCCTGCTGCAAGCACGACTTCGGCGGGCACTCGAGCGCAAACGGCCCGCGTCGGGGTCAACAAGGAATTTTTCCGCCAGATTTCGGCCATCTTCAAGATCATTTTCCCTCGCTTGACGAGCAAAGAGGTTTTTCTCGTCGCGACACATACCAGTTTCTTGCTGCTACGGACATATCTCTCGCTGCTGGTCGCCAAGTTGGATGGACGACTGGTCGGTGACCTCGTCTCGGCGAATGGGAAGGGGTTCATCCGAGGCCTCGGGCTGTGGTTCGCTTTGGCTGTCCCCAGCGTGTATACGAACTCGATGATCCGCTACCTCCAGCAGAAGCTGTCCATCTCTTTCCGGACGCGTCTCACACGCTACGTGCACGATCTCTACCTGTCGCCGAAGAACACCTTCTACAGCATCGTCAACCTCGACGGGCGGATTGAAGGCGCCGATCAGTTTGTTACGACTGACATCGCGCGGTTCTGTGACACATTGTCCGCGCTTTAGTGAGTTCCCAGCTCTCTTTGATTCCCGATATTGCACCCTGCTGACCGATGACGTTGCTCGACACTCAGCTCCAACATCTCTAAGCCCACGCTGGATCTGATGTTATTCAACATCCAGCTTGGTCGATCAATTGGAGCCAAGGGTTCCGGTGGTCTATTGGTGTCGTACGTTTTGACGGCATGGATCTTGCGCAAGGTCACACCAGCGTTCGGGAAGCTCGCCGCCATCGAAGCCAAGCTCGAAGGTGATTTTCGCAATGCCCACTCGCGCCTCATCATCAACGCCGAAGAGATTGCCTTCTACGACGGTGCGAGCATCGAAAAGGACATTCTCAATCGCGCTTACTTGCGTCTGATCAAGCACGTCAACTCGATCTTCAAGATCCGCATCTTGTACGGCATGATTGAGGACTTTATCGTAAAGTACATGTGGTCAGCTTGTGGCTACTGTCTCATCTCGATCCCTGTCTTCTTCGCACCCAAGCACACGGGCGCCGAGAACTCGGTCGAGACCGCCGAAACGGACGGGAGGAAGGTGGCACAGCGAACCGAAAGCTACATTTCGAACCGACGGTTGCTGCTCTCGCTTGCGGACGCGGGTGGACGACTCATGTACAGTTGGAAGGACCTGTCTGAGCTGGCTGGCTCGACCTCGCGTGTCTACAGCTTGCTCTCGACATTGCACGATCTTGATGCAAAGCGCTACCAGTCCGTCCCTCGACCGGTCGACCTTGCCGCTTGCAAACCCTTCTACGATCTCGGCAGTGTGACGGGCGAGCTCATGCTTGAGCCTCGATCGACGGCGCTCAACGAGCCTGTCGCTGTGTCGTTCGACGATGTGCCTATCGTCGCTCCCGCCCCTGGTATGGCTCGAGGCGGAGAGGAGCTAATCAAGAAGCTCAACGTCAAGATTCACCGAGGCGAGCATTTCTTGATCACCGGACCCAACGGATCCGGAAAGACCTCGATCGCTCGTGTGCTGGCCGGTCTGTGGCCCGCCTTCGAAGGCGTCGTAACCCGCCCCCAGGACGAGGACATCTTCTTCCTCCCTCAGCGACCTTACCTCAGTGCTGGTAGTCTGCGCGACCAGATCATATACCCCCACTCGTACCCTGACTTCGTCGCGTCTGGACGCAGCGAGGCGGAATTGCTCAACATCCTCAAGCACGTGCATTTGGCGTACTTGCCCGCTCGTGAAGGTGGACTTGACACACGTAAGGAGTGGAAAGATGTTCTCTCCGGTGGTGAGAAACAACGCGTGAGTCCTACTTCTTTTTGGTGCCGATGCTGGGTAGATGAGGAGTGCTGACGAGTTAGATGCTTGGAGCTTTTAGATGGGTATCGCTCGATTGTTTTATCACTTGCCCAAGTACGGTGTTCTGGACGAATGCACCTCGGCCGTCTCGACCGATGTCGAAGGGATGATGTATCAACACGCCAAGGACCTCGGCATCACCCTCATCACCATCTCGCATCGACCCTCGCTCTTCAAATACCACCATCATCTCTTGCGTCTCACGGGAACCGATGGGGAATGGGAGACGACGCAGATTGGTACGGCGGCTGAGACGTTGTCGTTCCAGAAGGAGATTAATTCTCTGACCGAGAAGCTTAGCGATGTGGATACGTGGAAGGCGCGACTCAAAGAGATTGAGAAAGAGCTCGCTTTCACTACCACATGAGATGATTGCTCGTAGGGGCAGTTAGCCCCATTTGATGATATGAGCTTTCCGTAGCATATTGTGTAATGATGAAAGCATGTATTCAATACTACATGATTGATAGGAGGTCTGTTGAATCATACAACGTCTCGATGATCGCCTGCGCCACTTCGTCGCCCACCGAGCCCATAACCCTTGGCTGCGCAAGCAACCGCACGATTTCGTTTCGGAAGGCTCTGTACAGTGGAAGGCTAGCAAAAAGGGGATGCAGTTCGTCGAGCACCTGCATGAGGTTGATCATCGCATTCCGAAGGGCGTGCGCTTCGCTGGTATTGGCGTGGGCGTCGACGACGTCCAGTTGATCGAGCAGATCGAGAAGCTCGAAAGCCATATCGAGGAGTTGCTCCATGATCTCAACACACACTTGCTCGAATAGATGGGCAGAAGGGTGGGTATGTTCGATGCACAGCAATATGCTGGTCAGCAAGTGACCGAGTTGCGGGTATCGGAGGGCATCATGGAGTACGGAGCGAGCAAAATGGGCAACCTGTCCAAAAATGGCTCGACGAGTCAGAGCTCACGTGTCCACTTCTCGAGCGGGATAGAGTTTTGGAAGCGAATGAACACGAACTTCGGTCCATGTGCCCACTCTGGCCATGTCAGATATCTGAAGGAGATGCAAGACGATGATCTCCATGTCACGGTACGACATAGTTTGCTCGACGATCACACTGTGTCGAACGTCCATGAATATTGACGATAGTTGAGTGGCAGAGTGCCGGTCCTTGCAGTGTTCATATGTCAAATAATCATGATATACCGTGGGTCCGGCTTGGATGTACAAGAAGCGTCAAGATGATCATTCAAGAGACTGATTCCGGAGACAGGATCTCGGTGCGACGGGGTCAGCTCACCTTTTCGTACGACCGAGAGAACCTCGGCCCTTGGGACGAGTCCGACAGCGACGACTAGTGGCCACTGTGCTCGTAGCTCGCTGACAAATCCTGGAATAGACTCGCCAACGTAGTGTCAGCCCGACTCGATTGATGACATCGACCCGCCTGCCGAAACGGACTCACCGGTCGGGGTCCGAGCAGCGGGCTTAAAACTGAGCAGAGTTATAGCCTACCGAGCAATGCGTCGCACTGTCGCGTTACATCTCGGTCGACTCGAGACTGTGACATCACTTGGACTAACCAACGCGATACGAAGACGGTTTCGAGCAGCTGGACTTATGTTCATCGTGTTGGAACCGCTGCAGATGGGAAGACGGTGCCGAACCGGCGGCGATTGGACCGTCTCGGCAGTCTCCAGAGAGCCAGTTTTCCGGCGCTCCACGCCTTAGCCGGCTCCTTTCAATCACCACGTATACCTACGAATATCCTACCTACTCGCGAAAGGGACGAGCTTTAAGGCCGGCTATGAGAACGAAACCGTACTATTTGTTCTGGCTGGCGAGTTGGCATTCACGTATCCTAGGTATTCAATACCGGAGTGAAGACAAAGTTGTACTGGCACTTAGTAGTCACACTACAATGTCTGGTCTGCCAGGAATTGCCCGCGAGACCCGAGTCAGCGGCCTGAGCCAGAATGATCGTGATCGGAAGACTCACATTTCAATGTCCTTTGGCAGCGGAAGCTCACGCTCCCCACTGCTGCGGTCTTCCGAAAGGAGGCGACCGCCTTGACCAAGTCAGATTGAGAGCAGAAAGTACTGGATATGGGGCACATGATGTTGGAATCAACGATGATCCCGATATGATCAACAAAAGAAGAAGAACGACTGGACCAGGAGTCGAACCTGGGTCGCTTCCATTCATTGGAAAAGCTTTGACCAACTAAGCTATCCAGCCCCTGATATCAGTGCAAGGTCTACTAACACCTTCAACACATGATACTTGCTGGTACGATGTAAAGCGTTATGACGTATCTTCTTGCACTCCTCTGTCAAACGAAGCCTTGCTGGGCTTGCCCTTTTTTGCTTTCAGGCTGGGAGCGAGCTTGTCGACAAGGCAGCGCGGGCATTCCCGATGATCGCCCTCGTTTCTTTGCCGGTCACTTTGTCTTCTGCGCCTGCGCCCTGCACCTTGCACCCTGCACCTACGCGCCTTACACTTATCTCGACGACGGTCGAACACGGGCACAACTGCCTCGAAGACGCTGCGAACGTCGTCCACGACGTCCTTCGCTCTCGGGAGACAAGGAGCGCGCTGGTCTCCGTCTCCCTCGCCGGCGAGATCGATGGCAAATCACTTCTTCAAAGCCTCCGAGCCCCTTCGCATCCCGCGACTACTCCCGGCGTATTTGTTGAGAAGGACCCTAGCTGATCCTCTCCACTGTATATTTACTACGCCCTGCTCCGTCGGGATTGTTTAGAGCTCTACTGCCTTCGAACATCAATGCGAAGCCTCGACGGACATCGCGAAGGGCAAGGAGCCAAAGCGACGTCGGGTGCTCCTCGATGCGATCGTCACCTCGAGGAGATTGTTGCAGCGGCGGATCCAAGAATCGTGTTAGGCGGATCCAAGAAGCCATCGTGTTCAACCATACCATCCAGCATCCCAAGCTCAACGAGACGCTTGCCAAGATCGCCAACAGCAGCAACAGCCTTCCTACGGATCGATCCCTGTGTTGTGGATTTGGACTTGGAGTACCAATGAATGAATGAAGATTCGCTGTAGCTACACGGCGTTGATAGATGACCTATTGTGAGATAGAGTATCGCCAAGGTCAATCAACTTGTAGCAGGCGAATGGGCGAGATAGATATCGAGTGTGTGTTAAAGAAGAAGGAGAGAGTGAACGAGACCAGAGCCTTAGATAGTATCCGCGTGCAAGCCACCTCTGAGTCCAATCAATACGCCACACCGCCATCTGCCTCCATCCGGCGCCGATCCACGCGCGCGCCAACTTCCCAATGCCACAAGTCCCTCTGGACCGCTGACCCTTTACTAATTTCCCACAACACCCTGTCCCCCACCATGCCCCCGTCATCACGAGCGACACCCTCGCCGCATTAGTCCCCGGACGATCGAGAAAAGCATGGGAGGGCAGGTTCAACAACGGTGACGAACCAACACAAGTCTTCGGCTTTGTTCGCTGGTTCGAGCACGGCTTAGACTCGTCCCGCGGCCCGCGAAGCCGATCCCCTCGTCTGGACGTTGACTAAATTCGGACAGGTTTGTGACGTTGCGCTCTATCCCAACCGCGTCGACCTCGTGAGCGCCGGCAGCGGAGTTTCAGTGCTTCTCGGCGCCGACTCCTCCCGTTTTAGCGCCGTGTTGTCGAGCAAGTACAGCTCCAAAACATCAGCTTGGTGGCCTTGTCGTGTGCGACGCTCACCCCGCGGTGTGAAACTAGCAACGGTTGTGGCGAGCCTCGTTCTCGAGTGCGAGTACTTCAGCAGGATCAAAGGGATCGGGCCAGCAACCCTCGAAAAGTGGCAGGGTACGCCACATGAAGACCCTTCGAGAGTCTCGCGACATGCGTACCCGCCGCAATCCCCTGTTGTGCACTAACTGAGAATCTTCTCCACTGCACTCTGCCACCCCCCTTCCGTGCCTTTCGGTCCAAGATTCCGAACTCCAAAGAGACCTCGCCGTTGAAGTTCGACTACGTCAAGCCGAGCAGTCGACCTGCCTGGTCTCGACGACGCCGTGAACGGTTTAGGCAGCGGTCAAGGCGGAGTCGGGCCACCTCTTGGTCGAGCCCGAATTCGAGGACGGCATAGAACGATAAAAGCGCAAACTCCAGACTTTCAGATCGATGGAGAGGAACAAGGCGACCACGGCCGCCGAAGCTCATGTCCCGTACTCGAAGCAATCGGACTCGGGCAGGAGCTGCAGCCTTGCCCTGGCGACGAAAATTCTCTCGGCGGACTTGAATACAAAGGTATCGACAATGACGGGTACGTTCGACGATCTGGTTCAAGAACCCACTTTGCCTGGAGGATTAAGGTAAAGCGCACATCGGTCTCGAAGACCCGCCGCAAGGACGACGCGTCACTGTCACCGGGAGGCAAGCGCACCGCCGGCAACTGAAGTTGTCGTAGAGTCGGACTCGGCTTCGCCTTTCAGTCGATCGTCGACGTATCCGAACCGCGCGGCCACGGCATCGCACCAATGTTGATTGATGGGTGAAGCCGTGCGAAGACAAAGGAGGTTGATTTGTGGTCGCAGCTTTCGGAGTTTTGTCGCACCGGGACCGGAGTCGCCACCCGTGCTTCAAGTCAGCATCATGATCTTGTCTAGGTGTCGTTACAGATCAGAATTTTGACATTGTTTAAATCATCCCCGAATAAGATCATACGTTTGCGCGGTGCTACACTAAATGACTTTCCCGAGATCGCCTCCGAGTGGCCGGTCAACTCGATTGCGCATCGGCCTCGTCAATTGCACTTTCCCTTTGCCCTTTTGACCCGGCGAGCGAGCGAGCAAGTGCCTCCCCATCCGGCGCTCTTGGTTAACTTGGTTGTTATTCATCCCGTAAGCCGAGGAGGACACCATCGATCGGCGCATCATCAAGCCTTGGGTACTGATACTCACGCGGGCTGTCGGATTGCGGACTATTGCAGTCACGTTCGCACATTGCCACGCCCCGTCCCCGTGGCGTCGATTTCCGCGTCGCCGGCCTAGTCATTGGCTTCCGTGAACGGGCGACTCCGTCTCGCGACGGACATCATCTATCACGACGGTCCGAACGGAACACCTTTTATTGTCGAGGCACGTACCTGCGCCTCTACCAACGCTTCCTGGTCGACGCGACATCGCCTACAGCCGACACTTAGCTCGAGAGCCCGTCGTCTGATCGACACGCGCTCCAGAGCGCTCTGCCAGAGCCGCCGACGTGATGGCATCCCCACAGCCGCCGTACGAGGATGTACACAAGGCGCGCAACAACCACCGACGCACGCGTTTGAACGCATTGAGGGCTATGTCCCTCTCGTCGCATCTCAACGGGAGCGCCTTCGCGTTGCTCTATGTCTCCCCTGTTGGCGAGATCGAGACCTTCTCGACGCCCTCGCTGAGGCCCCACCTCGGTAGCTGGTTCAACATCAAGGTCCACAAAGAGGCCAAGCGCTCGACCATCAAATATTTTCGTACCAGAAGACGTATACAAGGCGAATTCGCGATTGCAAACGACTTTCGAGGCGAGTACGACGTTGAGGAACCCAAAGCTCCGACGATAACGATCACCGGCAAGCCGAGGTGGCCGCGATCTCGCACAGCTTCGACACGCGCGATCGTCGAAGATGACTGGGAGGAAGAGGATAGCCCCATGTTGGGTGCTGAAACGGCCTTGATCCTGCCTCCTCTTGAGCCAAAGCATGCGACCGAGTCGGGCGCGAATCAGGCTTCTGCGCCGGCGTCAAGAGAGAGGGAATCTCCGCCAGACGGAAGCGCCGCAAACACTCATCTGAGGACACCTGGACCCATGACCAGGCAAAATCGACCCGCACGGTCACCTACATCTGCGGGAGCCCGACCTACCTCCAGCGAAGGCGACTTTGGCCGATCCCCGTCGATGGGTCAGCTTGGCCTGGACGATACCGCTGCAACCGGGAGGAGAGAACTCGATGCCCTTGGACGACCTACACCACCGCTGTCGACGTCTCCTACTGAGCTTGGCGTCACATTGTCGCAGGCTTCGATCTTTCCTCGCCCTCCACTGTGCCGGCTCGTCCCCATCCTGCTGGACCCGCAGTCGATCTCGAAATGGTACTTAAGCAGATTTTCGGCGATTCCCCACGAGCAACAGTACGAGCTTTGTGCATTGTGGATACGAGCGCTAGAGCCCGATCACAAGGTCAAGTTTCCTTACAAGACCAGCGGATCGACTCTTCAACCAGCATGGTGGCCTGCAGGGGTGCCACACAAGCCGCCATCCCGCCTGTCCGAAACAGGTGAGCCAGTGTCGGTGAACACACCCATATAGCCAGGGGCTAACGCTGACCCTGCACGTGCTTCCTCTACGCAGAGCGAACCCTTCTGCTCGCTGCCATGATCCACTCTCATGATCGACCGTTGTACCAGCTGGAAGAGATGACCGCGCAAGATTCGTTTGCGATCTCTCTCGAGCTCGACTATCTGCTTAATGACATCTACAAAGTCGTCAAGCTGCAGAGGCGAGGGCAGAATAATGTCGAAGGTAAGGGTCGACGCTTATTATGCTAAAGCAGGATTTCAAAAACGTAACTCATGCTCTCTGCACATGTTCGTACCCGCAGGGGCGCTGTTCCCTGCCTTCAGTGTGGACGTCCTTCCACTCGACTCGGAGGTCCTCGATTTCGTGGCTGGCGCGTTAACCGTTGTGCCGGAGGAGGAACCCGGTCACCCGACAAATGATGCCAACACGAATGTGCTTGCCTCCCCCATCAAGTCGAATGAGAAGAGCTCTACGGGAGGATCCAAAGGATCACGACACCGGTCCCGCAGTTCGCTCTCCTCCGCGCCATCAACTTCCGCGACCGCCGTCTTCGGAGCGTCACCAGCACCGCGGGCGCGGACCTTCGCGCATCCCTACGCCTTGTCGCGATCCACCAGCGTTCAAGACGTCGGCATAAACGGCCTGTCGCTTGCGACAGGGTCCCAACCGCTCTCGCGCAGTCACTCTATCAATGGCCCTGGAACTTCTCTGGACGATGCGATGGCGAACCGGGATCGCGGCATTGTGTCCAGTACGGCCTCGCGAGCCCATCGAACACCTGGTCAAAAGCAAGCCTCCGATATTGGCAACGTTCGTACTTTGGAGCATCCTTCGACAGCGACGACATCCGCGGCCTTGCAGCGCGCACTCGAGAACGGGCTGGACGATCAAGACGACGCAGCGCTCAAGTCGCCGTCCGATGGCGCGAGTGCCTCGCGGCGTTCCCACCACCGCGAGCCGGCGTTTGCCTCCCCAGCTATGATCAAATCTGCCAGCCGGAACATGGTCTTTGATTTCATACCGGAAGCTGGCGGGATGGCCCCTTCGCCCTCTCGTAGTGCACCTGTGGCGATAGTCAAAAAGCCAGCTGGGTCGAAGCCCCTCTCTCGCCAAGGCTCTCGCGCCTCGGCGGCGAAGAAGGACCGAGTACGCGCTTCGGCCCCCAAGCCGATTACAATACACCCGGCTCATCAGCTGGGAGAGCTCGCTGTCGAAATAGCTGGCGCGGACTATCCCACTCCGACGTACTCTACACCGTCGCACATGGCCCGGTCGCAGTCCGCAAGGCAGGCCTTCCAGCAGGCTCCCGAGCCCTCGCAGCGGGCCATGCCCCATCCTCACTCGTCGCAAATCCCGCAATCTGCACAATTTCAATCGTCGCATCTCGAAACCCCCACTCAGTACGGGCAGCCGCGTTACACGATCCCTCATCCTCAACAACACCAAGTCATGCACCCCGGCATGCAGTACGGGGAGTACGAAGAACAGAGAACGGCGCGCCAGCCCCTGCCCGCTCAGCAAGCGCCGAACACCTTTGTCATGCCCGTTCCCGAGGATCCCAACGCGCGGACGCAGCATCAGATTGGCTACTCGCCGCGAGAAGCGAACCGTTATCAGATGCGACACAATCAGGGCCAAGCCGGACAGCAAGCACACTACATTGGGACGCAGGACTCGCAGTACTTCGAGGCTCAGACGGGACGATCGCAAGGGCAGCCCGTCCAGCAAGACGCCGAAGGCTCTCGCTTCCAACACCACGCGCCCTACCTCAATGTTCGCATGGTCAATCAACAAACCTATTCAACTCAGCCCACGCACTATTACCACAGCGAAGCTGCAAACCAAGCTGACACGGTGCAGTACACCGGTGGTGCCATGGGCATGAACGATTACTCGCAATGGCCTGTACATCAGCAGTCGGCCGTGGGATTAGGGCTGGATGAATTCTCCGGTACCACTTGGGACGGCGCCATGTATGATACTCAGGCCATGCAGGGCATGATGCAACAACAGCAAACGATGCAGTACGGTTCATGAACGGAGCTCTGGAAGCTCCTCGGGGTCATGTTCTCGACCAGCGCGGAGTCAATCTTGTTGCGCGAAAGTCCTCTTCTCATTTTTCTTGATCTATTGTATCTTATCGGCTCTCTTGTATGTCTCGCTCTTTCTTCCTTGATTGTCTGTATCCATGTCGTATTCATCTTCATCGCCATCGGGGAAGATCGTGAAATCGAAATTGTACTTGTACCAATTCCGACAAAACGTCTCAGTTACAGTCGTCGGACTCAGGGGCATCGCAGCAACATAGGCAGCGACTTGTTCTTCCAAATCACGAGTAAGGGGTAAGTTAAGAGGAAGCGACAACACTACTTAAAAGACCTTACAACAAATTTGGCTCTGGTACCAAGAGCACTCTACACATCGACCCAGCGAAGCTTTTTTTGATCCAACTTCATGCCCAACAAGAAGTCGAGTGGTCTTCAATTGAGTCCACTACCATCGGCCTGGACTTGCCACATCCAATCCTGACCCTCTTCCTTCTCGCCCTGATCCAGCGCATCCCATTGGTCCGTAAGATTTACGTCATTCCAACTCTGTCCCTGAAAAGCGTCAACGACATGACTCGTCGGTTGATCGGGAACACACGGAACGAGGTGTGTCGGTAGATTGGGGTCCCGATTGGAGACGACCCCGTAGGTGTCGAAGATGTACGGCGAATACTCTTGAGCGCCATTTGAGTCCTGCGTTGCCATGTACGGCTCCAACGCGGATTGGTCCAGGGAATTTGTGTACGAGTGTTGCGATTCGGAGCTGAATTGGGTCGAGGGGCGAGGATCTACTGGCGCATGACGCTGCATGGGATTCCCGTATGAGGTCGAGCCAGGTCGAAGCCGCCTTCGCGCCTCTGTGAGCTGCCGGAGACGCGTGCCAGCTCGAGGCGTGAAGTAACATGCTAGTTCGAGACCTTCTCGGAGCCTGTGAAAGTGCACATTACAACATTCAGCAAGTGATTGTGTATTTCTAGTCGCTCGATGGGAGAGAAACTGACCACTCTAACTCCTGCTCACTCAGCTCATACTCGGTGGAGGCGGATACACCAGGCAACTCAACTCGCTGTGCCGCCATTTCCGTCCATGCCGGCAAAGTCTCAAGCTGGACCACGAGGTGGTAGACGAGGTGTTTGTCGTTCGATTGTAGGAAGAGCTGCGAGTAGAACGCGACGAGCTTGAGTGACTTGCGCACGCGAAGTTCGGACTCGTGGCGCAAAGAAGCCAAGAAGGCGCTGTCCCGACGCGTCGAATTCCAGGTCGCGCGTGCGTCGGAGTGCAAGAACTGGTGAACCAGATTGATGATGTCGACGAGATAGGTGTCGGCGCGAACTCCAAGGAGAACGAACTGATCGAGCGCGTAAGGTTCATCCTCACACCCCGGTGGAGGCACGTGGATATTAACCAAAAACTGCTGCAGTTTCTGGATGCCCGCGTGTGCCTCGTCAATGAGGGCGTACAGAGCTCGGAACTCTTGCAGAGGAGACGGTGTGTTGGGACGTCGGTCTGCTCAGAGTAGATGTGACTATCGTCAGATGGTCGAGTCACAGCGAAAAGTCGGGGAGGAGCGAGCTAAACCACGTACCGATCGCGAGGCGAGCAAAGAGGCGCTGCACCCCACAGACCCATAGGCCGGTCGTCGCAAGTGCCGATTCAAGAACAGATCGAGTGAGAGGTTGTTGCAGAGTCTGTTCAAGCACAGACGCAAGCCGTTGCTCGACGAAATTGGGAAGCGCGGCCCCCGCCGGCCCAAAGTAAGATTGCAGCTCCTCCGTGCTGATGAGGCAGGGCCACATCGCGCGTGGAGCTGTCATGGCATCGTCCGCGAACAACGACGTCGATAGCCTCTTGCTCAGGTCAAATCCGACTTCCTCACTGTCGCTATTCATGAGATCGACGAACATCCCGACTGCATTCCGGAGCACGAATCGACTCTCTTTCGGTTGCGCCTCTTCGACTGTGTTCAGCACCAGGTGTGTCAGCGCCTATACCTCCTCTTCGCGATGCGCAAGCTCTACTCACATATGAGCAGCTGCGTCAATCCTGCCAGAGACTCCAAGTTGTCCCACCGAGGCTCGCTCAGCACCTTCCCTGCCCAGCAAATTTCCTTGGCGCGCGCCTCGAGCGCTCGACAGGCGTTCTCCCGTCGTTCGCCAGCACCGAGGTACATCGCAGGAGTGGCCGTTCCGTCCGAAAGTGCGGCCGTCGAGATGCCCAAAAGGGCCGAATGTGGTGATGTTCGAGCGCCGAGCGCGCAGAGTACGGCGACGCCGAGTTGCGCCGACGGTTCCAGGTCGTGCAAGTTGGCCTGGTATTCAGGGATCCGTTCCGCAAGCGCATGCAAGGCTGGTAACCGTGAGCAGCACGCTCTCTGTCCCGCATGCATCAGGCTGATCGTTAAGGTCTTAGCGGCGCTGGGTAAGCCGAGTCGATGCTCGATGCTGAAAGGTCCAATGTTGGCGAGGCCGAGCCGCTCTTCGACCAAGAACTTGAGCAACGAGCAAGATTCCTCCAGACTGAGATTAGGGTGAAGGGCGCTATGAATCGAAGTGACGAGCCTTAATGACGCCTCACTGTTGCGATCGTCGGGAGAAAGTGGAGGCACGGGCGTCGGGACGGTCCAGGCTGGGGTATTTGATGAGGCTGCGGGCGAAGTTTGCTTTGCGTCGTAGTCGCTGTCATATCGCTGTGCTTCCAGTTGTTGCTCCATAGTGGCCACCGCAGCTTCGAGCGCTGCCACTCGGTCCGACTCTTCCGGGTCATCCCTTTTTCGAGCCGAAGTCTGATCCGGGTAGCTGCAGCCCTCGCGACGCTTGAGACACCGACCGCAAATGGGGAACGCTCGGTCGCACCGTACGCGACGCTCCCTGCACCGATTGCAAGTCTTGTCGCCGTAATACTGCCCCTCGATCGCACCCGGGTCGATCTCGCCTCGCCTGCGCTTAACGCCGACTCGAGCGCCCTTGACGGTGCCCGAGGCGGACATGGTGACGTTCGAAGCAATCCGACTCCCCGAGTGGGCCTCAAACGTGATGTGATCATCGTCGGGTGAGCTCTCATCTTCGGCACGAGCGACGGTGACGATCATGGTCGAAGGGTCGAGGGTGTGATTGAGGCTGGCGCTGCGCGACTCGTCGAAACGCTCGTCCTTGCCCCTGTAGCTGACGGCGCTAGTCGCACCGGTATCTCTGCCGGAACCTGAGCCGGAGCCGGAGCCGGAGCCGGCACGTGACGTGATGGTGTTGTTGGGAGAATCGGAAGCGACAGAGGACATGACGAGATGGCCTTGTGCTGTCGAATGCGAGTGCGACTGCGGGCGGGGAGGCGGCGGCGGCGGCGATACGGCCGCACCGGGCGGGAGAGGCGGGAGGACTCGTAGAGGGGCACCACCGTCCCAAGACTGGCCCGGGTTGAAGGGTGACCAGACGTATTGGCTGGCGCTAGTCGCAGCGGTGGTGACAGTACTGGCGAGGGCCGAGGACGAGCTGAGCGACGCTGACTGCGACGGGATTGAGCCGGTCCGGGCGACTCTTGGGCCTAGAGTGGCCGGAATCAACGCTGAAGCTGGGCTCCGAGTTGGATCAGCCGGCGTGGCGCTCACGCCAATGTGGTACGGCGTGTACACGAGCGTTGGAACGACGTGACTAGTCAACGTGTCGTCAGTGAAAGGTAGTGTAGTGGGTGGTGGAGGCGACAAAGTTCGTCGAGAGCTCATCAAAGCAAGGCCACGCTGGCAGTTGTCAATTGCGATGGCTGCTTGAGCATCTGACGACGCTGACAATCCACAGCCGTCTTGTCACAGTCTCACTCGACGCAGTAACCAAGAAGCACTTTGGGTCCGATTCACGTCGGAGAGGTAGCAGCCGATCGTCTGGCTGTGTCCGGGGTCAAATCCAAGAAATGCTCTGGCACAGCGCCTAGCCAGGCGTCGACAGGCTAGCCCCCGCTGCGCGCTGCGCCCTGCGCCCTGCTGCGCCAGACTGCGCAGGGCAGCGCAGGCAGGACCCCCGAAAGCCCAGCCGGAGGCGCCAATTTGTTTTTTGACATGTTGGGGACCCAAGATCCTGAAAATCGTCGAGGCGCATTGCAAAAATTTGCCATTTTGGGACGAAACACACGTTTTGCCCCCGAGGCGCCTTTGCAGATTTTGACATTTTTCCCGTCGGTCGACGCAATTTTGGCCTGAGCAGCCTTTGGCATGACTTTGGGCCCGTTCGCCTTCGCTTCGAGACGCGCGTCGCAATGCTCGCGCTTGTACAGGTCACTAGTCATTTTTGTGATCACTTTATTAGTGCAGTGGCTGCTAGGGATTAGATACCAATAGTTCCCACTGTGATTGAAGCGGCGCCGGTTCTGTTCCACTTCACTTCGTTCTGACAATTATTGAAGCATAACACGACAACATGATTCCATGCTTATTTCTCGACGAAGACCAGGACTGCTATTTGAACAGACGATGACTTCGATCGAGTATCGCCGCTCACCAACATGACAATCGCCGAGCTCCTCGCCTTCGATGTATCATGTCGCTCCCGCCGACGCGTCTCTTCGCACCGAGTTGTCCAAGGGCAAGCCCACCCAATAATTGACCTACCCTACCTGACTCTCCAGACCAGAGACGCGTTTCTCGCCACCGATGCTCTGACCAACGCACGCAAGAATGGATATCGACCGTTGGCCGTCGCGTCGACAAGCAGTACGGAGCGCTAGCACAACGCTATCGTGATTTTGGATTGCTAGACGGAGTTGAAACCACTGCCACACCATTGGAGATCGGATCTCTGATCTGCTTTGGCCTCGTGCGTGGCATGCAGCTGCGGATGGAGAAGAACCGCTGTCCATAGGAGCTTCGCCTCATCGAGAAAGCATGCTATTTCACTCACATTGATGGCACTGTGCCGTTCTGCATGATTGAAGGTCGACAGGTCATCGAGTCATTAGGCCCGCCAACGACTACATATTGTCCCACAGGGATCTTACCTCATGTCACCCCGACGAGCGCATAATCAGCACGTGCGCACATGCCGAGCAAAGATTGCCGCCCTTCGGAGCGTGCCCGGGCCGCGAGATGCCGCCGGTAGAATCTCTACAAGCCGCACAACTGCCACCGCGGATACAAAGAGCTCAAGTTCAGGAAAACGTAAGTCTGACAACGAAGTAGCGAGCCCGCCAGTAAAGCAAGGAAGAGGCCACGCGCGACACCAGCCGAAGCGACGCGTGCCGCAAGCCACTTTCGATAGGCCGCCGCGCGCCCGCAAACGCTCGGAACGCGTTTTCGAGGGCTTTTCGGCGATTTTTGGAGCATGTAGAACACATCTTGATAATTTTTCCGAGGCGCATGTGAGATTTTGACATTTTGGGGCCAAAATAGGGTAAAAAAACTTTGACAAAAAGGCCAAAAAACTGCATTTTTCCACATGCGCCTCTGGCTGGGCTTTCTGGGCCCGTACCCATGTCGGGGGTGGGGGGGGGAGAGGAAAAGAAAAGAAAAGAAAGAAAAAGGAAAAGAAAAAGAAAAAAAGAAAAAGGAAAAGAAAGAAAAAAGGAAAAAGGAAAAGAAAAGAAAAAAAAAAAAAAAAGAAAAGAAGAAAAAGAAAAGAAAAGAAAAGAAAAGAAAAAAAAAAAAAAAAAAAAGAAAAGAAAAAGAAAAAAAGAAAAAGAAAAAAAAAAAAAAAGAAAAAAAAAGAAAAAAAAAGAAAAAGAAAAAAGAAAAAAAAAGAAAAAAAGAAAAAAAGAAAAAAAAAAGAAAAAAAAAAAAAAAAAAAAAAAGAAAAAAAAAAAAAAAGAAAAAAAAAGAAAAAAAGAAAAAAGAAAAAAAAAAAAAAAAAAAAAAAAAAAAAAAAAAAAAAAAAAAAAAAAAAAAAAAAAAAAAAGGAGAGGGAAAGGGAAAAAAGGGGGGAAAAAGAGAAGAGGGAGGGGAAGAGAAAGAACTTGGAGAAAGAAGAAGAGGGAGGGGGAGGTGCAAAAGGAGAAAGAGAGGAAGTGGTACGGAACAAGTCATTTTGACAACATACTTCATATTACGCAGGTATTATACAGCTACAAAGTTGTGACACTTCTTTTGATGCCAAGCTCGGCCATTCATCTCAGCCCTTGTCAGTCCTCTACAGAACCTTCGTGATTGTGGGTCGTTCGGATCCATCTCGTCTGTGCTTCCGCAGTCCAAGCACGCCCCGTCACACTCAGTCACCGATCCGTCATCGCTTAGTTTTGACCCCTTGCGTCGACAAATAGTTTGCCCACATAATCAACGTGCTTTGCCCCTTTTGTGGTACCCGCGCGCGTCAAAGCGCTACTCGTGCCCAAGTCCGCGCTCGAACCAGCGTCGCTCGAGGCAGTTGCAGCAAAGGGGCGGATGGATGACGTTGTAGGATCCGAGAAATCGACTTCTACCTCTGGCCTCCCCAAGGCAGGTGGTTTGTGACCGAGTAATGCCGTAGCCGCTAGCATGCTAACATCACGACCGCGGGAGGGGTCGGTAAACAAAGCTTGGATCACTATGACGTCGTTCCCACCCATGTTCATTGTGGCTTGAGCATTTGCCAGCGACGACCATCTCGGTGCCCATGTATTGATGTGCTCTGGCATCTGTGTGAGGATTGCGCTTCAGCTCAACATCACCATTCAGTGTGACACAAACGCGACATACTTTGTAAAAAATGTCTAGTCCGTTGGCATACTTGTTCCAAGGCTCGGTATTCTCGAATATCCGAAGATTTTGAGGAGCTCCCAGTCGTACCTTGCTTGAGAGATATCTGTATAGCGCTCGTTGGCTGGGTGTGTGGACATACAATACACCGAATCGAGTACCCTGACGTTCCGCTGGCCAGTCGTGGCGAAGCTTGCGATCGGTTGGCAGCCGGCTTTGCATATGCTGTATCGCCGGCGTATTGTTTTCCAGCAAGTTCCGTGGCGACCACTTGACGGGCTCCGAACGCAGAGTCCCGCGCTCGACTTGATAGGGCTCGATCAAAAAGTGCATTTGCGCTGTTGGCGACTGAACAACAGGTACGATGCCGAATGTTTCGGTGGATGGGGTGTAGAGCAGCGGGTTGACTATATCTGACACGGTGGTTGAGTGCCGTGGGAAAAATGCCGAGGTTTTGCGCCTCAGACGATGTAATTCCACAGTGAGCCAGAGGTCGTAGTGCCCCACGCATGGTTTTCCGGTACGATTGAACGTCCCAACCTGCGAATACAAGGGAGAATGGGTGAGAATGGTTGCCGCTTCTTCGAATTGCGATGGTGGAGTTGGACTGACCGTGAGGTTATGCACTAGCACGTAGTCAGCCGTGCGCATTGACATGGCACGGAGAAACACCAGACTTTGGAAACTGTTGGCGAAGGTTCCGATGGATGCCTCCTTCGAGACTGTTGGTGTCGCGCTGGCAGGAATTAAACGGACACCGTCATCCGCCTTTCCATCTGGCCCTCCGCAAGGCCCAAGGTCGGTGTACAGCTCGATGCCAACTGGATCCGATACTTGGCCTTTCCGAACCGCCTCAAGACATCTCTTCGCTGCCTCGTGCGCCGCTTTGTTGAAAAGTGGTTGCTTCGACTTCGCATCGACCGAGCTTCTCAAAGACCTCCCGGACCAAAGGCTCGAGAATGCCTGGCGGAGGGATCCATCGACGAACGCGTCTCCAAAGCTTCTTGTTCCATACCGGCGAGCGGACCGCTTCTTCCCACGTCATTCCGAGTTTTGCTAGGCGAGCCTCCATCAGGAGTCGATCATCCGCATTCGGGATGAAAACCGCATCGGAGAAGGCGCGAGCAAAGGCATTGCCAGCAGCGCCATGTTTTTTGGACACATAGATCCGGCCAAAGAATTGCCAGAGATCGAATAGAATTTGCACAGCGGTATCGTCTGAGGAAGGGACTAGTGAAAGGGGATGGTTCGAGATACATACATCAGCTCCAGCCCCGGCGCCAGGACTGGCGCAAGTCCGTACTAGTAACTGACCTTTGCTTGTTGCAGCCTTGCCCCATATAGCTTTGCCAACTGCTACATTTTGTCATCCGTGTTATCGGCGCTTCGTTTCCGAAAGGGGCGTGACAGTAGTTGCATCGTAGGATATGGCACGTTGCAGCATGAAGACAAGGGGATCGCCGCATGCGGCGCGCCTGATTGCGCCAACTCAGTCCGCCAACTCAGTCCGCCAACTCAAGTGCTCCAACTCAAGTGCTCCAACTCAAGCGCGCACGGTGCGCTAACTCAAGTGCGCTAACTCGGGCGCACAACTGCGCCAACTCAAGTGCGCTAACTCAATTGCGCCAACTCAATTTGGCGCGCGCGAGTTAGCGCAAGCGTATGGGCCGCCGTTTGGGCAACAAATGGATTTGCGCGCCCGGGGCTACTTGCGCGTTACAACTCGTTTGTACGCGCGCCGAAAATCGTGCAATTGCGCGCCAAAGGGCCTTCATACGCGCGTCATTCACTCTTGGACGCACTTTTGGTCTCTAACGCGCTCTGGAACCTGTGGAGTTGCGCGCTTTCCAGGAAATACATCTGTTTCTGGCCCCTATTGGCGGTCCGCGCGCTTTTCACTCACTGTTAGACTCGCTCGCCCCGCCGTATCCGCGCACGGACGGGGCATTACACGCGCTACAGCGCGCTCATGCGCGCGCAACCTACTCAATCTACGCACTTTTTGGGATTTTTCCAAAAACCAAAAATAAATCCGTAAAATGATTTTGAGTTTTTTCATTTTTCATAGCTAAATTCCGAACCCCGCACTCCCCGCTCTTTACGATATGCGCGCCTCGGAAGCTGCTTACGCGCGCTCGCAAACAGTTCTCACGCTCGCAAAATCGCAGATGCGCGCGACCGGAAACGCTCTCACGCTCGCGACGCTCTGATTCGCTCGCGGCTTTTTCTACTTGCGCGACAACCGACCCCGAGGAGGATTGCCTTTTCACTCCGCGGTGTGTATCTCATTCTCATGGCAGGAGGTGTCGAAGCGTTCGAAGCTCAGGGCTGGGCACTCCGGCTCCAAAGTTGAGTTCCAGAGATCCAGAGAGCTAAGGGCTCGTTCCAGATAATTATTTGTCGGGGTGGGCCGACAAATCCTGCGCCGGTGCTCCCGGCCAAGAGTCTTGGTATGCAGCAGCAGAATCGTATATCGAACATCGGCACTGGAAGAATCTCTGCATCTGCTCCAGCCTGCATTAGGAGGGCTCAAAGAGCTCCCAGCTTGCAACGTACCTGCACCCTTGGCGGCCAACTCCCTCTCCCAAGTCGGAATGATGCCATCCAACTTTCTCGTGATGACAATTGAAAGCTTTTGACTCTTGAGTGAAACAGAGTCGTTATGAAAGCGGGGAATGACTGGACAAGGTTGACGTGGGGGCGGTGTGTGTGTGGAAGAAGGCGGCCGCGCGAGTCCGCGCGAGTGTCGCGCGTGAGCTGGAGTGTGTCGCGCATGAACGAGTCTAGACGAGTCGCGGGCGCGCAAAAGCGTTCGGCGGGGCGCGCATATCCATATTTCTGGGCGCGCGGAGGCCCCGGGCGCGCAAATCCATTTGTTGCCCAAACGGCGGCCCAAACTAGCGCACCCCCCAGCACCGGTACCGCCCCGGCTTTCTGGGGTCCTCGCCTGGCCAGTCCCTGGCAGTGCCTGGCTCTGGGTGACAAGCGGCCGGCACAACGGGCGAGACAGCTCATCTGGACAGCTTTTTTCTACAAATCACGATCCTCCGATCCTTTGATGTTGAATTCCCCTTCTGCACAGAAATATGCCATGACATTCCACATCAGCACTTGACTTCGTGTGGTCCGAATTAGCGAACTGTTAGTCGGACACCGGCTTCAGCAATTCAGCGAGCATGCTGCATGCTGCATGCTGAACCGCATGCATGATTTATTGATCGGCGACGACCGAACGAGGCCTTAACGTCCTCAACCTCAACCCCTGATCTGCAAATGGAAGTCGACCGAGGTAGCTACCGTACAATTGAAAGAGACTGTTTTCGTCATATGTCACATGGCCAAAATCTCGGACACCATATTCTTCTTGTCACGCGTCAAAGAGGCCTCGGAATACTTAATCGTACTAAGGTTGAGCAGCAATTTCCTTTGTCACACTTTGGCGAAGAAATCACTACAGTGGCATCACAAAACGTCGAGTGTCTCACCATTTGCCCCAAAATTGGCCTTTGGATCATTGTAATCTTGCCAGATTTCGGTCCCAAAATGTCCCACATCCGATGTCACATTTTACAAATTTTGGGCGGAATGCTACGGTTCAAATCATACGGTAGCTACAACATCGGGCGGTAGACCAAGGGGAAGCTAACGAGTGGCAAAGGCCTACATAAGGCCTACATTTTCGCGCGTCCCGAAGCCCACGGCGGTTGCAACACCGCTCAAAGCTTGGTGATTTCCCGGGGATCGCCAGGGTCTAGATCTGGGACGTCTTGGCGACCCTGGAGTCCGAATTCAGAGGCCCAGACCACCGAAGGCGGCGTGATTCCACTACGTACTCCATGGACTCCATGCCAGCTTGGAAACGTTCTCCTTGAATTCTTCTGTTCTTTATACATTTCACCGCTCGTATAGCACTAGTCAAGGTCTTGTAGATTGCCTGTGTCGGCCCAGGTCCCAGGCCCCAAGCGTACCTCCAAGCCTACCCACTCTGCTCAGATCTTGATTACAAAAGCTAGATTAACCGATCGATCGGGCCCGAAATGTCGATGGAAGACGCTGCCAAAATGAAAGTCCCGATTCGCGATTGTGGGTCAGAGCTCTGGTAGTCTGATTTGGTCCCATCGCTTGAAGATCCAGGTGCTTCGCAAAGCATCTTG
The DNA here is from genome assembly GCA_001244265.2 of Microbotryum lychnidis-dioicae p1A1 Lamole. NCBI lineage: Eukaryota > Fungi > Basidiomycota > Microbotryomycetes > Microbotryales > Microbotryaceae > Microbotryum > Microbotryum lychnidis-dioicae. The sequence goes on from CDLV01000007.1 coordinate 946,039, forward strand.
ATTTTCTTTGTGCTCGTTGAGGTACCGGTAGAAGCAAGGCACTTACTTGACCATGGTCAAAAGTTGTGGGATATTTTCTGAGCACTTGAAATAACATCGGCGTCGAGGCAAACCCCGTCGGTCATGTGCATCAGCGGTCTCCACTGAAAGCAAAGACTTTCCCCTCAGAATGTACATGAAACTGATAAATATTCTCGGTTTTTCATGAACGCTGCGCTGCGGGTTTGACATGTCGCGAGCGAAAGGTCGTACGGAACAGCGCCGAAATCGAGATTTCGTAATTGTCGACACTCGGTGGCACTCAGAACTGCATGGAATCGGACCGTTCAAGTCTTGTTCACTCAATTTGTGCGATGGCTGGTGGAGATGATTTTTGAACTCTTGATCCTTTGAGCAAGCACATAGTGCAACGCTAGCTTCCTACGCTGCAACAGCGGTCGCATACAAGCGTCCGATGCAGCTCAAAGTGCCGATTTGATGAGATCCCCCGTTGTCGAGCCAAAATTGGTGGGCCTGACCGGCCCGGCCGGCTATCGCGGTGCTTTGGCCAGTACTAGAGGCCGCAGTCGCCTGTGCTCGCCTGCTGGAAGCCTCAAGGCCTCACTCAGCATCTCTAGTGCGCTCCGTCTAGCCGGTACACACGGCTCCACACGATGAGCAACGAGAGCATACAGACGATTCAAGGAATCAAATCGGGTCAACGACAACGACCCGACTCGATCGCTCTCCCCGCTCGTGATGACTTCGCGTTAACCAGCCCACTCTCACCGCCCGCGTCTACCACCTCATCCGGCGGCGCCAGTTCCGTCGATCGCCCCGGCGGGGCATTGCCCTCGTCACGGCTTTTTCCGATGAGGTCAGTCACGCAAAGTGTTGATGTGCTACGACGTGCAGCTGTCTACGCAACTGTCCACCGTATCGTTTTGATTACCTGCTGACGCCGACCCTGAACCTCGCATTTGTTACACGATCCCCGTCATGGCTCAACCCGCCGTTGAATCGTCGATGTGCATCTCGCTACACCTTCGCTTCGTCGTATCCATGTGGTGTCGTCGGTCAATCGGCGTGTGCAACATCCGAACTCGAACGGAAATATAATATAAATGTTTCCTCTGTGACGATGATGTTGCCGATCTCACCTGTACAGGAATGTGATGCACTACCACTCGTCGAAGGGAAAGGAGCGTGCTGCTCCGATGTCGCCGGGCTCGCCTCCGTCATCGGGGTACCCAATCATGTCGCCGGCCTTTTCCAGAGCTTCGGGGACCTCTGCTATCACCTCTTCCATTGAACCTTTTACATTCCACGCATCGGCGATGCCGACCACGCGCAAGCTCGCGTCAAGACCCGAGACCCCCGGCACCGCGTCGTCGGCCCCGACCGTCCCATCGGAGGGCGCGCAGTCCGACATACCTTTGCTGATGACGGCTCGATTCGAGCATTCGGTTGCACCGGATGGGTCTCACCACGTATTGACTGGAAGGGACGGGGTCATGGAGAGATGCGAAGATGAGGTGTGTTGGACGAGCGGGCTTGTAGACAGCTTACAGGAGCTTGCGCCATCTCGTTAGCGAAATGTGAGGCGCTGACTCCTGCGCTTCGTGTTCGCGTGCCTTGCAACTCTCACGCTTCCCCAACACAGCCGATTCGGCTGCCTGGTGCGATTCAAGCCTTTGGGGTGCTGATCGCATTTGAAGAGCAACCGGATGGCAAGCTGCGGGTGCAGCAGGTGTCCGAAGTGAGCAGGAAGGAGCGCGGAATTGCACCTAGGAGCCGTAGGACTAATCTGGTCGCTTCGTTGCATCATCCGACGTCTTCCGCAGAACTCGAATTTTATTCTTGGCATGCGGCCAAACGACTTCTTCCGCACCCAATGCCTTACCAGTCTGCTAGACCCCGAAGAAGCCGACGCACTGCGGGACGCGCTCGAAGCACTCGACGACCGCGACGCTGATTCTGCCAACTTGTACGAAGGGCCTATCAACTTCCAGCTCTCTGGAACGGGCCGACCTGGTTCGGCTGCGGCTGATGCCCAGGATTCGTCACGACTCGAATGGTCGTGTCATGCCGCGCTGCATCGGCCCGATCGGGTCAATCGGCCGAAAATGGCCGTACTGGAGCTGGAGCTGATGGACGACACGGTCAACCCGTTAACGACCGAATCCACGGAGCCGGCATTGCATGAAGAAAAAGGAGGCATGGAGACGGACCAACCTTTCGAGCCGACTGAGGAGGATCTGCAAGAGAGTACGGTCTCGCTGGTCAAGCCGTTACGGTCATTGGCGGGGATGAAACGGCAGCGCCGGGCAAAGAGGTCGCAAGCGGATGTCGACGTCGTGACCTTGTTAATCAATATCAACAACGAGCTCTCCAAAGCTGAAGATATCAATGTCTTCCTCAGGATCACAGCCGGTGTCTTTAAGGAGTTGACCGAGTTTGATCGCGCAATGGTCTACCAATTTGACGAGAAATGGAATGGTCGCGTTGTGGCCGAGCAAGTTGACTGGTCACGGACAAAGGACTTATTCCGCGGTCTGAACTTCCCTGCCTCCGACATCCCTGCCCAAGCCCGAGAGCTATATCGCGTGAACAAGGTACGACTGCTGTACGACCGAGACCAACCGACCGCTCGCCTGTGCTGCCGCGACGTGTCCGAAGTCGACAACCCACTCGATATGACCCATTGCCATCTGCGAGCCATGAGTCCAATCCATATCAAATATCTCGGTAACATGGGGGTACGAAGCAGTATGTCGATTTCAATCACTGCCTTTGGGGGCCTATGGGGCCTGGTCGCCCTGCATACATACGGACGGTATGGCCATCGAGTCTCGTTCCCCGTCCGACAGCTGTGCAAACTCCTCGGCTCGTCAATTTCGCGAAACATTGAGCGGCTATCCTACGCAAAGCGACTGCACGCTCGCAAACTGATAAACACCGCCCCGAGCGAGGCGAACCCTTCCGGCTATATTCTGGCCAAGTCAGAGGACCTCCTGCTCCTCTTCGACGCCGACTTTGGAGTGCTGAGCATCGGTGACGAGGCCAAGATCCTTGGCTCTGTCGTCAATTCTCAAGAATTGCTCGCCGTCCTAGAGTACCTTCGCGTAAAGCAATTCACGACGATGCAGCACTCTCAGGACATCCGTGCGGACTACAACGACATCGACTACCCTGGCCCATTCGAGATGATCGCCGGCTTGCTCGCCGTTCCCCTCTCGAGCGAAGGCCGCGATTTCATTGTCTTCTTCCGACGCGGTCAACTACAGGAAGTCAAATGGGCCGGCAACCCGTACGCGAACAAGACGGAAGACGGGGATGTTGGTCAGCGCCTCGAACCACGCAAGAGCTTCAAGACCTGGAGCGAAGTCGTGTTGGGGAAATGTCGCGCCTGGACGGATGAGCAGATGGAAACGGCGGGCGTGCTCTGTCTGGTTTATGGCAAATTCATCACGTGAGCCGTGCACCGCTGAAAGGAGCAAGGTAGCGAGAGATGGCATGGTAACCTGGACTGAAGTGAACTCTTATTTGTACAGTGTGTGGAGGGAAAAGGAGTCCGCTCTCAAGACCAGCCAACTTAACAGTCTGCTGCTCGCCAACGCGTCCCACGAAGTGCGCACCCCGCTCAACGCAATCATCAACTACCTCGAGCTCGCGCTCGATAGTGAGGTCACGGATGAAGTGCGCGAGAACCTTACACGAAGTCACGCGGCGTCCCGTTCACTCATCCACGTCATCAATGACTTGCTTGATCTGACGCGCACCGAAAGAGGCCAAGACCTCTACCTGCAAGACCCGTTCAACCTGTCAACAACACTGGAGGATGCCTTGTCGGTTCACAGGGCTGAGGCCAAACGTCGGGGTATCACGCTCGACGTGGTTGAAACCCCTCAGGGGACGCCAACAAATTTGCTCGGAGACCGAGGCAAAATCCGCACGATCGTCAGCAACATCGTCGGCAATGCGGTCAAGCACACGAAGAGCTCGGGCAGCGTCACAGTCGAGTGGGGCGAGATGACCGACGTGGATCTCGAGGATGCCATGGACAAAAAGACCGACAGTATCCGCATTGGGCTGTCGATCATCGACACTGGCGTGGGTATCTCAGAGTCACGCCTCGAGTCCTTGTTCCGCGAGTTTGAGCAGGTCTCGACTGTCGGCGATGACCAGCGTGGGGAGGTAGCGTCCTCGGGGGGAACTGTCGGACTTGGACTGGCCGTCGTTGCTCGCATCATTCGCAATCTGGGAGGTCAACTGAGGGTCGAGTCAAAGGAAGGCGAAGGCTCCAAATTTATGGTCATCATACCGTTCCGACTCCCCCAGCAGCCGATCTCCCCGCCCGGCAGCTCCACAATGGACGACGACACGTTGGCGGCCTCATCGCGAACGATGAGTATCGCCAATGGGCACAGGTCGATGACCCGCTCCAACAGTACTGGTTCCGCCGGGTCGAAGAATTCGGACATCGACTCCATCATCAGCGCCATGTCGAGCTCGCACATGAACCCTGGAGCTGCCAGACATATGACGAGCGGCAACCAGCGAATGCTGCAGGCGAAAACGTCGCGCGCTTCGAACACTTCCACTTCGAATCGATCCAACCGCTCTGAAGGGTCGATGCGCTCAAATCGATCCTACAACTCGACGGGCACCGTCGGGAGCAAGGCCAGGTCGAACGGCTCGATCGAAATTGATAGCTCGAACGTCGCACTACGGGCCATTCGGGTGCCGCCACTTATGCGCTCTGCACAGGAGTTGAATTCTCCGGACGGCGATCAGGAACGAACAATAGTACGCCGCGGCTCGCTCACCCGGACTGGATCGCGCAGTGGTGTACTGGCCTCCTCCGAGGAGCACCGAGGAAAGATCAATGCCGCACCGGCTACGACGAAGCGAATCACAAACATTCATGCGGCCATTGCATCGCTTACTTCATCCACACGGATGGACTTCGCCGACGCTATTGCGGAACAGGACGGGGCCGTCGAAACCGGCGACGCAAGTCTTCAGCCACTGATCGAAAGTCCGATACACGTGAGCCAGTACAAGGCATCGCCACCGGCAGTGCAAGAGGATAATGTTCCCTCGATGCGCGTACTGGTCGTCGAGGACGAGCTCGTCAATCGCATGATCCTGCAAAAGCGACTGACCAAGGATGGCCATGATGTCGTTGTCGTCGAGCATGGCGGTGATGCTGTGCGGCTGTTCAAAGAGGACCGACAAGTGAGCCCAGTGTTTGTGTCCTTATTTTATGAGGAGCGTTACAGAAAGCTGACGAATAAACATGCCTTGCTATCAGTTCGATTGTATCTTGATGGACCTGCAAATGCCGATCATGGGCGGTCTCGAGGCGACGCGTCAGATCCGGAGGATCGAGCACGACGAACCCGTCTCCCTGGCGCAGCAGAGGCCTTCCTCGATATTGAACGGCCAGATCCCGATCCTTGCCGTTTCAGCATCGCTGCCGGAACGTGAACGACCACTGATTGTGGAGGCCGGTATGGACGGATGGTGCCTCAAACCGGTCGATGTCAAGCGCTTACGCAAATTGATGCGCGGAGCTATCGACGTCGCTGTGCGGAGCGAAGACGTTTACCAGTCAGTCACCATTCTCACGGTTTTCTGATCCTGTTGGCATCTCCAAAGGCGCGTGAACCCATACTCGAGGTTTTGTTTGCCCACAGAGCTGGCTCGTTTGAGAAAGGCGGATGGAACTTCGAAGCGCCGTCGCATCGACCGTCCAAGCCCGACGTGGCCGACTGGGTTCAGAACCTGTCCAAGTAGTGTCGACGTTCTATTACATGAAAGCGAAGTGCCGCCCGCCGGTGTCTTCAGGATTTTCATGAGCATGAGGTTTGAGGGGCGTGCCCCAAGTCCTTTGCGGTGCTCAATTTTTCTTTTTGTTTGCGGAAGTTGGCGCGTAGAATTTCTCTTCTGAAGTGGTCTTTTTCTGGGGCCCGGGATACTCGAGGTTTCATGTCATGTCTCATCTTGTACTGTTTCATCTCTTCACGAATCGAAATACCAGAGCTCTGTTTGAACAAGAGAAGCCGGTGGGGGAACTTGTGTTTCCTATTGTCACCCACTTCCAAGTCTCGAATGGTGGATTCAGCTCGATTCGAAATGAACATTTGCGCTTCTGGACGGTTCCCCCAAGCGCCCCTGCATCGACGCCAGCCCAGCTTCGCCCGCATCCCACCACCCGACCGCCTCACCCGCCCAATTCATCATGTCCTAGTAAGCGCCACTTTCTTCTCCTAGGGCCATCTCAGAGCTACCGGCTGTACGACTCGGTGCTTCTCCAACGACCGTTCTATGGTGCTACTACATCATAAGCGCACGAGTCCCGATTCGCGCCGGGGTCACTGGCTCGCTACCGACTCGAGACTACGATCATGTCATCTCCGACCTCGCCCACTTCTAACGAGAATGTTCTCCTTAGCTACGAAAGGAGCAAGATCGTACGCGTTGTCGATCACACATTCAATCTGGACCTCGACCGCCGCTCATTGCTCGCTTCCGCAACGACCTCTCATCCCAACATCACCGACAAGGAAGCAACAACTGACTTTTCGGCCTTTGTTCCACTGCAGCACCATCGCTGGCAAGAAGATCCTCAACGAGTACATCGCGTGAGTCTCGCTCACTCACTTTTGGGCCGTACTTGTGCGCCGCGGGGAGTTGCGTTTCGCAAATTGAGGATTAAGCAAGCGCATTATTAACCATTTGCTTTCCATCTTCCTCCCGCAACCGCGATCGCCCTTCCCTCCCCCGCATGCCCACGCCGTGCCGTCCTTCGTCATCTGATCCGGGTTCACTCTTCTCCGACCTCTTTCCTCCGTCGTAGCCTCGGTGTCTTCGGCATGACCGGTTTCGGCGCATGGGCCGCGACGCGAGGTGGGGATGCCAAGGCGACCAAGATCGCAGAGTCGACTAGCGCCAAGCTCAACTCGTCCAGGTAAGCGCTATGCATCGAACTCTTACTCCCATGGTTGATTTTTCTTGGAGATTGACTGTGCTCTTTTTGCTTCCGTGTTGTCGGTCTATTTATGATTAACAGCGAGGAGGAGGCGGCCTTTATCCAAAACTTCATCAACGATCTCGAGCACCAGGACAAGGCGCAGAACAAGCACTGAGCGTAGCGATGATAGTTCTGGTGTGATGATTTTGGAAGAAGAACAAGAGCGGAAAGGAGTTACATAGAAAGATGAAATCGGAGAAGGTCTCCGTCCAGATCTCCTTACCTGCACGGCATGAGGGTTAGGTGCTCTCGAGAGAACTTTCGATAAGGGTTGCAAAGCTTCGTTATCTTTTCATTTCGAGATGCTATAAGAGAAGAAAAGCGCAGAGAGGAAACACAAAAGGAAACACTCGAACTCTACTTTGTGTCCATCGGGACATCCTCCTTCTCGTACCCTTCATTCTTCCTCAGGATGACATCTGCGATTGCCAAGCGGAAATAGTTAGGTTAGTGAGCATTCATCGGCGCGTGCAAGTCATCGGAAACATTGCTGCAACTCACATCCTTCAAGTACATGCGAGTAAGAGATATACTCCTCTGTCGCCAACTCGGCACGTTCGACCTGGCCCAACCGCACCGGTGTTTGATGCGTCTGGAACCCGGAGATCGTTCTCGGTTTACCGGCTTGACCCACGACATCGACGGCGGTCCCGACTCGGACCGTAGCGGGCAAGAATTCGCCTTCCTCGTTGAAGGTGATGAGGAAGCGAGGGTACATGGCCATGACGATAAAGTAGAGCATCCAATGTGACTTGTCGAGAATGAACTCTTTCGAATCGGTGAAGGCGATGATGGTCGCCAATAGACCCGCAACGGCGACGGGGGACATGAGGGTGCGATCGGTATGGAATGGGTTGATCCCGATCGTACCTTTACCCATATGCACCAGGCCTTGCGCGATACGGACCATGAAGAGGCAGTCGGGTTCTTTGGCGTAGTACGATGCGAGCTGGCGCAGCATTTGTGCCAAGCGCGCATTGTTCGTTCCCGCGCCGACGAGACCCATCGCGAAGATGGCGTTGATTGAAACGGCGAGGTCGTTGTCGTGCGAGTAACGCGACAGAGTATCGAGCAACGTCAAGACCGGGTTCGAAGCCGAGATCAGACCCAAGGCCAGAGGGACCGCACGACGAATGACGGATTCCCCATAGTGCATCAGGTGGTTGAGCTGTCGGATCGCCATCTCGGAACCGACATCTTCACCCATCGAAATGACTGCGATACCGAGCACGGCAAAGGCCTGGTGCAGGTCTTCTTCCTTTTCGGCGTCGATGTGCTCGTAGCAGTGGTTTAGCATCGATTGTATCTTGAGCACGTTCCCTGTCCCCGCGTACGACAGAATCTCGACGAGCACCAAAGTCTGTTTCCCGATCGGGGCCTCGATCGCCTTGAGTGTCTCGATCGTCGCGTCCGAAGCGTCTTGTCGACTGAGGTAGAGCACCGCCAAGCCAAGGCCCAAGAAGCGACCCCACTTGCTCTTGAGCTCGGCTTCCTCACGCTCCATCATGGTCTGCAGAATCGCCATGGTCACCTCGCCATCGCACGAACCGACAAAGATGAAGCCCAACGCGAGCGACGTCATGGCCGCGATCTCCATCGTCACCGCCGAGTCGGCGATGGCTGGAAGAAGGAGCTCTCGAATATCCTCCCGTTGTGTGCCGGCGTACGCGATACCGATACCGACGATGGCCGCAACTCGTAACGGCACCGATTTGGACTCGACATGTTCGGACAAGAGAGCGAGCGCGGCGTCCATCTCGGTTCGGATCCCCGAGTGAATCAACCCGTTGGCCAGCATCGCACCGGCCTTAATGTGTTCCTCGGTCGCGTAGGCGTACTTGTCGATTTGTGACAAGCCGACGTCCGTGTCCCATAGCAAACTGACACCGAGCGAGGCCGCGGCGGAGAACATGCCGTGGTCCTTGTTCTTGTAGATCCAACTCTGCCCCTCCTCGGCCTCGACCATCAGCTTGTCGTTGCCGAAGCCGGCGTTGACGAAGGCGTTAACAAACGTGCCGGCCAAGTTTTGACGTGCCGAGTCGACGCTCGCGGCGGCGCCGCTCCGTGATGTGTTTTCGAGGTGGGATTTGTAAATATCCTCGAGCGACTTGGGTTCGGTGACGTTGAGCTCTTTGCCGAAGCGCTTGAAGTTCTCGGTCAGCTTGGTGTTGTTGAGGATCTCGACGAGGTCCTCATCGTCGGTCTCAATATTGACTTGTTGACGAGCCAAGAGGTACGCGAGTTGTCGCTTCATGTGACTGAGTGGAAACAAAGCATGCCATTCAAGGGTTATGCATCAGCATGCTGCCCCTCGTAAACATTCCCACTTTGTTGGACTAACGGGTTTGTCGGGGATTCAAAGTCCTCCTTGATCAAGTCCATGTCTTGCAACTTGAGCGAGAGCGCAATGCTCTCGGTGTACTTGCCGTGCTTGCGGTAGATCTCGCGCGCGGTTTTGAGGAAGAGTTGGTCGTCGGGAGAGATGAGCAGGTTCACGCACGAGACCATGTAGAGGCACACGCGGGCGTAGGTGTCCTTGTCGACGTGGGGTACGATGCTCGGAATCGATTCGAGTTCGAGCAAGAGATCGACGGCGTCGGCCTCGCCGTTGTGGGTGAGCAAAAAGGGGACGAGACGCAATCCGAGCTGGAGCAAGTCGTCGGTCGACTCGGTCGAGCTCTCGTCGTTCTGTCGGGCGAGGTATTCTTCGCCCAACTCGGCCGCCAGGTGACGCACGTACTCGTGTCCCCACAGTCCCGAATCCTCCTCGCTGCCGCCCTTGAGCCGGTAGGACAGCGTTTCGCGCTTGCCCGAGTCCGAGTAGGTCATGGCAAGCACGGAGAGGATGTCCGCAAAGAGGCTCTTGTCGCTGACGGAGGCCGTGCTCGAGTCAGCGGATGTGATGCCGACGGCCTTCTTGACGTCGTCGAGCATCGAGGTCGAAGGCTGGTCCGGCCACGAGGCCTGGATGGCGGCGAGATCGGCGTAGTGGGGACGGAGGTGCTTGAGCGGCTTGGGCACCGAGGTGAGCGACGAGGTCGAGGTGCGGATCAAGGTTCGTAGTGACTCGAGTGCGGGTCGGTACAAAGACGTGTCGGCTTCCTGTTTGGGGAGGAAGGTTAGTCACGGGTGAGTGAATTAGGTGGGAGGTGGAGAGAGCGGGACTCGCCTTGAGTCGCTCGACGAGCATCTCGAGTTCGCTCTTGAGTGCAGCATCCTCTTCGGACTGCGAGCAGTGTACGAGTCAGTTGCTGTTGTACTTTTGTTTCGTTGCAGGCTGGGTTGGTTTCGGAGCGGACGCCGACATCGAGGTCGAGGCCGAGGTCGACGCGTGGTCGGTGGCTCAGAGACTGACCAGCTCATTCTCATCCTCCTTGGCTGCCGTGGCAGTCGTAGTCGGATCTTTCTTGTCGTCGTCTCCTTCCGGCGACTTGCCCTTGTCATCCTTCTTGACCGGGTCCTTGGATGGGATCGGCGCGACGATGAAGGGGACCCCGTTCGGGTCTCGTTCGTCCTCAGCTGCTGGCATCGTCGATGGGGGAGAAGATATGGGCAAGATCGAGAGAGAGGGGTGGGAAGAGGAGAGGGTGGTGGCGAAAGAGTCGGAGCGGATGAGGTGGGGAGAACAGCAAGGAGAGTGTGTAGAATCGAGAGAGCAAGCTGTTGGACGAGCACGTCGTCAGCGCCTGTCAGCGCCTGTCTGGAAAGCGCGCCCGCCAGCTCCGGCTCAAGACTGCCTACGCGCTCCCGCTTGGGCCTCTTCTCGCGGGCTAAATAGCGGGAATGGCGGGCGCGGCTGGCCAAGACCCGGATTCGTAGTTCGATCGTCTCGAGGCGATCGAGACAGCTCTCTAGCTCAGGTCTTACAGGCCCAAGGTACCAGCTCTTGCTCCTCTTGAGCAACATGAGCCTCGACCCAGTCCGCCGCATCATCAGCGGTAGAAAGGCGCGCTACACCAATGACGAGCACAACCTCGACCTCGACCTCGTCCAGTTGACCGACCGCGTGAGCACTGGCAGGTGCTCAAGCCTCAAGCTCACGTACGCGGGCATCGTACACGACGTGCTGAGGCTGACCATGCGCGCCGCCTTCGACTACAGGTCACCTTGATGGGGTATCCCGCCGTGGGAACTGCATCACTGTACCGCAACAAGAGGTCAGTTCGTTGGGCGGTCATCTTGTCTCGTCACCCTACCCGCCGCGTCCTCCTTCCGGGCCAAGACAGCCAAAGCGACGTCATCTCTTCTTGTGCCGCGGTCTCGGCGCTGGAAGTCCACCGGCCCCCCTATCTTCCCATCTCTTCTGTCGTCCCCGGGACCGCGCACTCACATAGCCCTGGCCAATTCCTTTGGCTCGTTTGGACTCTACAGATCTCAAGTCCTCAAATACATCTCCCTCCTCCCCTCACCGCCCCTGATCGTCAACCTCTGCCCACGCTACGAAAACTCGTACCCTTCCGACGCGCTCGTCCCCCCCGCCGATCGAGTTGTGCGCTTCCCTTTCCCCGATCATTACCCACCCCCTTTGAGTCTGCTCCCCGTTGCAGTCGAGACGATCGATACATGGATGAAGAAGAACCCGCAAGGGACGCTAATGATTCATTGCAAGGTGCGTCCGTTCAACTTCGTCTGCTTTGCTTCGACAGGTGAGAGAAAACTCACCAGAGATCGTAACCTTGTTCTGTCACCGCGCAGGCCGGGAAAGGAAGGTGAGCCTATAGTGTGGAGAGAACGCCAATCACACTTCCAGGAAATCTCGCTCAACACCAAACACTTTACAGATCGGGCACCATGGCCCTTTCCTACCTCTTGACCTTACCCGGTCTCCCCTCGGCACCTTCCCTCCCCACCAGTTCTTCGGACTCGTCCTCAAACGAACCCATCGACCCTTCCCCCCGCCCAGCAACCACGACGACCCACCAAACGCACCAAGAAAAACTCGCCGCCCTGATCGACTTTCACACCTCGCGCCGGATGGCCCCGGGAACGACTTCTCGAGGCGTCTCGATCGCGAGTCAGAGAAGATGGCTGGGGTATTGGGCGAGAGTCTTGGATCGAGAGGATCCGAGACCGCGGGTGGTAGAAGAGAAGAGCTTGAGGAAGATCAGGTTGGATTGGATTAGGATTCGAGGGAAAGGGCCGAAAGGGTTGTGGGGCAAGTTGGGTGGGGAGCGGATGGCAGTTCAGGTAAGATCCGAACGTACGTGAAGGTCATTCGTTGAATCGAGCACTCAGTTCGAGGACCTGTGCCACTCTTAGGTCTTCCACTACCGACCTTCCATCTCTTCCTCCCTGCGCAAAAGGGAGGTCAGACTTGACGCTGACCGCAGCGCAGACGAGATCTCGAGCCCCTTTGACGATGAGAAATGGGACGACGAGGAAGAGGACATGCTCCAAAGAGTCGGCACTTTCTCCGAAGCCCCTGATGCCGAAGCGCCTTCTTCACTGGAGGAAGGGGACGATTTTACCGAGACGCCGAATGCTATCACACCAGCAACGACCGCGCCGTCGTCACCTCATCCTGATTCGCCTCCATCTCCCTCGAGTCCGAGTTCCAATCTAGAAGAGGACAGCCCAATCCGAACCCTTCTCCCTTTCTCAATCTACCTTCCTTCCCCGACCTCACCCTCTCTCGACGTGGCCCCTCGATCGAAAGAAGTGTCCAAGTCATCTACGGCGTTGGAAGAAGGCATGATCCTCGATGCCGATGAGGGTATTCAATTCAAGTTGTTGTTGGGTAAGAGTGGGAGGAAACATGGGGACTATCTACCTGCGATGGTGAGTCCTTTGTCTTCCCTGACAAGGCCTTATTCTGACAGCCCACTGAACTGACCTAGAGTGCTTTTCCGACACGCAGGCAGCCCTAGGCATCATCTGGTTCATACCCTCTTTCGAAGCCGATGCCGCCGGCCAATCCCGATCGCATGTGTTCATAGTGGAAAAGGGTTCGATCGATTTTTTGAAACCCCAATCGGGGATCCATGGAGTCGAGATTGGATTCACTTTTGTGTGATTTGGAATTTTGCAGCGTGGTACTTTTTTCTTTATGGAACACGTTCACCGGACTTTTCACTCGGATCTCCGATTGATATATTGAGATTACGAACGTAGCCTTGTACAAATTTCGGGCACTTTCAGGCATTCTCAGGGCTCAATCTCCTTCTCCGCCAACCCCACATTCCCCACTCCACCACTGCCACTTTAATGCCCACCTCCAATCCCAAACACCTTCCTCATCCCGTCCCTATCCTCCTTGCCCAATCCCAATCCTCTCCTCTCCTCCTCCCCAATTTCCACCCCCTTCAAAACCTCCTTCAAAACCTTATCCCCCTTCGCCCATCGCAATTCCCTCTCCTGCCCTTCCCAAAACCCATGCACCAATTCGCGCGTCTCGGAATGGGTCATCAGGGCCATTTTGTGGAGGTGTGTGCTACGGATTGAGCAGAGGGAGGTTTGGGAGAGAGAGAGGAGGTTTTGGAGGTGCGGTTGAAGGAGGGCCGGAGTGGTTGGTTGGATGGGGGAGGGAGGGAGAAAGTAGGATGCCAGGACGGTGGGGATCCAAAGGAGGGAAGGGATGAGGAGGTGGAGGAGGGAATCGATCTAGGATCCGTATTTTGGGGGAAAGTCAGCTTGAGGTCACCACGACGAGATGGGGAGTAAGAAACGTACCATCATCACCTTCCCGGACCCAACGTTGCTCCACCTCGCGTACACCTCCCCCGCAAATCCCGCACCCAGCGCACCAACAACATAAACCCTCCACCTCTTTCTCCTCCCTTGTGAACCCATAAGAAGGATCGAATCGATCGTTGCGATGAGGAGATATTTCAGGGCGATGGAAGGGAGTAGTACGAGTATGTAGTCAAGGGAGGAGGTGGAGGAACACCAGGTGCAGTGCAGGAGAGGGAAGGGGCCGTAGGAGAGGTAGAGTTCGCGCGCGTCGAGGGTTGAGAGGCGGGATAGGAGTGCATGGTCCTTTTGGGGGGGGAAGGGAGGGAATGAGAAAAGGTTCGGCGCAGCGGAGGTGCCCTTTCGTCCTTCATTTCGAGCGTACCTGATCGTTCAAAGCCTTGTGCCGACTCCAAAGCTGCTCCAATCTCGTTATCGAAATCTTCAACTCGATCGGGGTCCTCAGGACGGGGAAAAAAGTGTGCCATATCGATCTCGAAGGCGCTAGGTGAAGAAACAGGTTATCCGTCGGGATGAGAGATCGAGCAAGGAGGCTCGAGATGGTTAGGGTCACGAGACAGAGGCGGGCGAGTTTGAGCCGAGGGGGAAGCGGGGGTTCGATGTGGCGGGTCGAGAGGAAGGGGGAGTTATGGGGAGGGGGATCGTTGCCGTGCGGTGGGGCGGCTGTGGGATATAGGAAGGCTGTGACGAAGCGGATCAGGCGAGGGAGTAGGAAGGGGGCTAGAAAGAGCTGTGGGTGGGGAAAGACCCGTTTTGGGGTCAGTTACTAAGATACATGGAGAGAGTTGTGAGTGGGGAAACGTACGAGGAGGGTTTGGGTAAGCGTCGACGAAGAAATGGTGATGATCATGGTGTGCGCGGTGGTGGCATGGGGTGCCTAACCGAGTCTCGTTATGCGACTAATACACGCTGGCGACAGTGCGCTTTGTGGGGTATGTGGGTCGATGACGTACGTGGGCGACGACCGCGGAGAGAAAGGACGTGACGACGTGGCTCGACGTGTATGGACCCAACCGCTCGAGGGATCGCCGAATGGGAGTCGAATCGAAAGGGTCTTGACGAACGTGGGGGAGCGTTCTAATCCGGTTTGACCTGCCCTGCGCAGGACGATGGACAGCTGGCGATCGTGGTCCAAGAACAGGAGCCGGATGAGAAAGCGACCGAGAAGTGACCAAAAGCGGACAACAGCGGACAACCGTGCGAGAACGTGCGAGTGCGAGCAGGTGCGAGCGTAATCTAGCGTAATCTAGCGTAATCTAGCGTAATAGAGCCTAATAGAGCCTAATAGAGCCTAATAGAGCCTAATAGAGCCTAATAGAGCGCAATCATGTGCGCGCGGTAGTCGCGCGGTGTCTGCCGGTCTGCCGGTCTGCCGGTCTGCCTACTGTCTCCCTTGCACGAGCTTGCACGCCTCGCACACATCTGCTACGACCCGTCACACCCGAGAGCTTGGGCCTTCTCCTCGTGTCTGCACCTTCACAGACCTGCACTCTCACAGCTCCCACTCCCCACTCTAGCCGATCTCTCCTCTCCGCTTCCCCTCTCCCCTCGTCCTCCTTCCGTCTACCCCTCGCCAGTCGTTGACGGAAGACAAGCCATGGCATCCAAGCAAGCAGCCAAGCGTTTGAGCAAGGAGTACCAGTCGATGCAAAAGGCACCTCCTCCCTTTGTATGGGCCCGACCAAAGTCAGTATGACTGAGGTCCGGGTGATCGATGACGTGCATGACTGGCGCTTACTTTGTCTCTCGCCGTGAATACGCACAGTGAATCAAAGTGAGCTCTCTCCGCTCCAGCTGCGGTTCATCATCACCAGTATGCTCAGTCTCGATCGATCTTCCCACAGCGTGCTCGAATGGCACTACATCCTCCAAGGACCTTCGGATTCGCCGTACCTCGGGCAAGTTCCAAGAAAGGAGCCACCTCGTACGGCCAGCTGATCCAAGTGCATCTCGATCCGTATACAGTGGTGAATACTGGGGGACGCTGCTCTTTCCTTCGGTCAGTACATGAACCAATCTCCCTTGCACCTTCACTCACTCACTCACGCTCTTTGAAACCGTGCGCAGGATTATCCCTTTGCTCCCCCGACCATCAAGGTGGGTTATGCACGAACAGGAACCCGACGGAATGCGTCAGGCGAACTGAGTTTTCGTACCACATCCTGCAGATGATGACCCCCTCAGGACGCTTCGCCCCCTCGCAAGCGATCTGCACGAGCATGTCCTCGTTCCACCCTTCGACTTGGAACCCGGCTTGGTCCGTCAACACGATCCTCGTCGGGCTGTTGAGCTTCATGTTGGGTGATGAGATCACCACAGGTGCGTTCATAGTTCGGTGGGAGGCTGCCCAAGGATATGTCTGACTTTGAGTTCGAATCCTTTGAAGGGAGTGTGATGACTACCGAAGCCGAGAAGCAAGCTTTCGCCAAGGCTTCCCACGCCTGGAACATGCAAGTCCAGTCTCCACCTTCGAAATCACCACCTCTTGCCTCAAACTGAAACCCCACCCTTACCTTACCTCCCACAGCCAACAACCACGTTTCAAAACCCATTTTCCCGAATACTCTTCTCCCGTTATGAAAAACCTCCCCGTAATGGGTTCTGCCGGTCCCCCTGCACCAACCCAATCGGCCGCTGTCAATTCCACGACGACGACGACAACGACGACGGTGTCAACTAACGGTGCTGCCCTTCCTGTACATTCCTCTTCTGCTTGTTCGTCTTCTTCTTCGAGGAACGGTACAACTCGGGAAAGATTTGCGTGATCGATAAGAGGGGAGGTCGCTGACTCGTCATTATTCCTCCTTCCCACATCCCAAACGATCCATCTACGTCTACCGCCACAACGAACGTTCTCGACCTCAATTCCGCTCATTCAACCGCGCGTAGTGATCGACAAGAAGAAGGACGAACGCAAAAGCAAGACAAGAACATGGTTTCTCTGGGCTTTCGTCTTCTTGCTCGTGTCGTGGGGCGTGATGAAGGTCTTGGAATAGATTCGAGTGGGTAGTAAAGAAGAGGGGGAGGGGGGGGGGGGCTTGGGCTTGGGCTTTTATTAGAGCTGTTGTAAGATCAGAGGTCAGAATAAGCGTTTTCGAGAAATTCGTCCCCCCACTCCATGTCGGCTTGGGAATTTGGAGGGATGTATCTGAGAAGTGGTGAAACCGAGCGATGTGCTCAACGAGTCGGCGGCAGCGAGGTGCCAATGAGTTTGCGAACGAGTGAGAAGAAGAGGCAACGACGCGATTAACACACGATCGAGACGCGCGTAATGCGAATTTAAGGCCAGACTAATTCATCAACAAGAAGCAGCTAGGCAATACACAAAACAAACGGGCGAGACTAATCCTCTGACAGACAGAACGGTCTATCAAATCACTATCAACTCATGCGCGAGAAACCCAACCTCCATCCATTCAAGCAAGATCCTTCGCAACCTGAGGCGCGACCTTCTTCCACACCTCGCACATCTCGTCCCAGACTTTCTGTTGCAACGCTTGATTCTTCTGGGTCGCGAGACTTGCGGCGGGACTGAACAAGAACAAGGATCGAATACCCGCAAGTGTCAGCCTAACTCGTGCTGGAACCCTGAGCAAAGGCCGGAACGTACGATTTGATCTCACAAACCGAGATGTACGCTCCAGCGGTGGAGGAGGTATCCTCCACGGCGGCCCAGGCGATATTCTTGCTCCCATCTTCGGTCGTTCGAGCAGCCATATCAAGCATTTTCCTGTGCGGAGAACTTGAAACTACTCAGTGTCTTGCTCGCCGACCCAATTGAACGAACCATCTCAGGAACTGACCCGAATACCCAACTCATCTCCTTCCTAAGCTCGCTCACGCACAAACCCGGGTTCACGACGTTGACGATCACACTATCCTTCTCGAGGATGCGGGCCAAGTTGTGCGCGAGGTACATGTTCAACAACTTGGTGATATTGTAGCGATCAGTCTTGTAGAAGTGTTCGGGAGAGTTGAGGGCGTCGAGCGTCGATCCGGGGACTTTAGCTTCCTCGAAGCGGGCCCAGCCATGAACTGGGAGTTGGAGGTTCGATTAGTTGAGGGGTTGGATGGGAGCGGCATTGGGGACCCAGTTGTTCGTGGATTACGAGGGGTGAGACGTACCTTCTGAACCGACAATTGTCAAATGGGTTTTAAGTCCCGAAGACTCAGGGCAGGGCGACGGCAACTTAGCAGTCTTGCGCAGCAAAGGAATCAACAAGAGACCCAACAAGCCAGTCGACAAGACGTTCGTTTGAAGCCTTATGGAGAATTTTACGAATCAGTCAGTATGTACATACTGAACGCCCCTTCCTCAGTCTAGGTTCGGCGAAACCGAAAGACCATCGGGCCCGAAAAACTCACGATTCCTCCCACCCATCCTCGGTCTTCTTGAACCCAAACGTCGCGATCGCCGCATTCTCCACCATCAAATCCAAGCGATCCAGTTCATCTTCACACCTCTTTGCAAAAGCCTTGACGCTGTCGAAGGAGGCAAGGTCGAGTTGCCAGACGTGGATGTGATTGAGGTCAAAGGAGGCTTGTTCAGCGATTTGAGCTCGGGCCGTCTCGCCTTTGCTGGGGGTGCGTACGGCGAGGATCAGTCGCGCTGGGTTGAGGCGCGCGAGGTGGATTGCCGCGTGGAGCTATGGTTCATGGTAGGGTGGAGTGTAAGGAGTTTTGAGAAAGGTGATCGTATCAAGTTGTAGGTAAAGCTCCCTGTGCGACAACAAGACTTACCCCTAAGCCGACGTTACTTCCTGTGATGATCACCGTTCGACCGTCGAGGCGCTGCGTCGGAGCCACGACCTTCCCAAAGAACTGTTCTCGCAACATTTCAAACATGCTTGCACGTGGCGTGAGGTGAACGAAGAGGTTGGTTGTTTGGAGTTTAGAAAAGCTTGGTTGTGGGCAGTGTCGAAGAGGACCGTGACGCGTAAGCTGAGTGAAGGAAGGAGGGAGTCTTTCGATGAGGTCAGCCAAAGACAAATGACCATGCGAGAGTTCACGTGCTGGCAGCGGAGTTTGAACCCGAAGCCGAAGGAGGTCGCTTATCTAAAGCTTTTATAACCCGTACGGAGGCTGTTCGGGGCACCTCTGGCTATATATAAGCACGCTAAAAAGTGGCGCGCGCAGCGCGCCTCCGACCCTCGCTTCCGCGCGGCGTAGCCATACATGTTGCCCGCCTGTAACCCGGGTTGCTGGATGGCGCGAGGACTAGCGCAACACGGAGGCTGGTGTGGCCTTCAACACGTTCATCTCATGTACGTGCAAGCTCGTATCGGGGTAATCCAATCTTATAAATGCTGCCATTGTGTATAAAGCATATCCGGAAAACTCATCGTCAATTTCTTCTTTAGATTAGTAGCGAGAAGAAGCTCGATTAGAACATCATTACATCATTACCTCATTAGCGGTGGGGACAAGGTAGCATTGATGGACGTGGTTAAGTCACGTGCCGTCTCACCACGCTGGTAGACCAGCCGTAGCGAGCCTGAGCGCGAGCGAGCAACAGCATTGCCGCTTGACGCGCCGCTATCGATCACGGTCCTGGTCTTACTGCTTTCTGTTCCCTCACGCTTTCTGTCGTATATCTTGAATCGAAGCCCACCGACCATACGATGTGTTGCCTCTCCTGTCTGCTCCCAGCAACGCGTCAGCGTTTGCCGCTTCCACCCGCGGGCGAGGTTGGCACTGCGGTGTGGTATGTGCTTCAACGCCGGCAGATTTTGGTCAAAGAGCGTCTGGATCGGCTCGCCGAATGCGATGATCTCTCGGTTGTCTGGCTCAGAATGCGTTTACCCGTTTACCCGCAGTTCATGAATCGCGGCCCACGGCATTCGGTTTGATCGGAGGAGTTTTCGCCGGACGGGCGAAACAGGTGTTGCGCCGGTCGCGCGGTAGTCCACGTCATTTCGGTCGCCGCCTTTCGACGCTGAATAATACTCAAATACAGAGCCTCGTCACTGAGTCGAGCCGCCGCTCATCAGGTCCTTCTGCCGTGGACGTGCGCCACACAACCATCGACCTCGACGCATTCCGAAGGGAACTTGGCCTGACCCCCGATCCAGCCGCGGAGCATGCCGAGCGAGACCGCGATGATGTGTATGAAAGACGAGTGGAAGAAGTTTTGGGTTCACGATCGGAGCACGAGGTCGAGGAAGAAGATGATGCTGAGCTCGGGAGGGCGACGGAGAGTCGGGCTGACAAGCGTTGAGGACTCGGACGACCTCGAGATTCTCGACGAGCCCATGGGCTAGCTAGGGATGGTTTGGCGCATTTGTTGACTGTAGATTATTTGTTATTGAAGGACTTTGCTTTTTGTATGCGGCCCATATCGCACATGGTGGAAATGTACGCCCGTGCACAAAAGTAAAATGAATGTCAGCCTTAATCAGGCGTTGACGCGTTGACGACCACGATCCCACGAGCCGGTCGCCACCGCCACACTCATCGAACTGCAGTACGTGACAAGCTTGAAGGTTCTACTAAGTTAAAGACTAAAATTTGATGCGCATCGATGCTGACATCTGCAGGTTCAGGTTTGGGAACGTTGCCAGAGGGGGGCGGGGGGCGGTGAGGATTGGTGTTGCTGTAGTTGTTCTGTTCCAACAGCACCCCAAAGCATGGGTCCAGACGCGTCCAACGGCGCTCCGTTGTACAGTGCTTGCGATAACATGTCAGCAAAAATCAATGAAATACGTCACCGCATACCTACTCCGTTGACGTGATAGTTTATGTAGTCGAGTGAGCAGGGATATCGGTCCATCGGCCAAGGACCTTGTAGGGGCTGTGTACTCCCGGGGGTACACATACACAGAGTCGGCGCGCGACAAGAGTACAAGAGTGTAACCCCGAGGGACCCGGCCTGTGCCGCCGACAAAGCTGTGTACTCCCGGGGGTACACAGTCATTCGGCGCGCGGGGTGTGATCATTACCGGGAGTACACAGCGGAAGAGTGGACCAGTCCTGCGTGCCCCCGGGAGTACACAGGCGCTTTCCCGCTTGCGCCTTGTGTACCCCGGGGGTGCAAAGTCGGTCACCGGTGGCAGATCACTGTATAATAACATATACGAGTCTCCAACGGCGGGAGGTGAATCCTTTCGGTAACTTCAGACACATCCTGGGCTTTGAGCGGGTGCGTGGAAGTTCGTTGTAGTGCAGTTTCGCTCTGCTCTGCTCGGAGGCTGATTCGAACGAAGAATTCAGCTAGGGAAGTGCGCTGGCCTTGCGGGCTTTTCAGAGTGCAAGTCAGATGTAGCAAACAAATTTTTCGTCGGTCTCGTCGCAAGAGGTTATTTCATTCCGTAACCACAGACACATCCTGAGCTTTGAACGGGGGCGTGGAAGTTTGTTGTAGTGCAGTCAGCAAGGCCGTCGGCGGCGACGGACCGCGCCTGAGCCGTGGAACCCCAGGGGTACACAGCTGGAGAGGGCACCGGTCGTGTGTACCTCCGGCGGGTACACATCGCCACGCCGGTTGTACAGTGCTTGTTGAGAGTGTCCTAGAATTGATGAAGCATGTCGTCGCATACCGCTTCCTCATTTCCGGAGGTGCGGGACTCTGTTGTAGTGTATCTACGCCCTGCCCTAAGGTTAAAAATTGAACAAGAATTTCCGCCTTCGGAGTGCGTTGTACCCTCGGGGTAGATCATGGTTGCAGTGCAGGATCTCCATTGACATAACATACAAGCTAGGTGGCTACACACGCTTACGGAAAACTCGAGACGGTCATTGTCTAACTGGTGAATTGACACTCATGGTGCCTCATGTCCCAGTATCCAGGCCGCGCTCCAGCTTGCTCAGGCTGGTCAGCTCCGAGAGGGCGGAGAGGTTGCTTTTGGCCTCCGAGCCGGCTGCTGATCCGTGGTCGGAATGTTGGCCTTTCGCCGAACTGTGTTCCGATATCGCGTCCTCCTCTCGTGCCCCTGAGGTCAACGCGGCACCCTCTCCGCTGGACCCCTCTTGCGCATCCAACGATACGTCTCCCTCTGTTTGCTCAACAGCGCCAACCACCTGTGGGCACACTCAACAATCCAGTAGTGCCAGGTCTTCTTCCTTTCGGGCTCTTGGTCCGCATCGGTGGGCGGCTTGGGAGGTTCGGGAACGTGGACGAGCACTGTCATGAACCAGTGATCCTGCAATTCCTAGCTCGTTTCACTGGGGGTTGGCCATACATAGTACCAAACTGTCCACTCCTTTCAGAGTGGATATTGTACCTTTTTGAGGTCAGCGTAGGCTAGTGGTAAAGCTTGGACCTACTCCTGACAAGCACCGTCGTTGCAAATGGTCTGAGCGCTGCTTGCCAGGTGCGATGTTCGTTTTCTAACTGATCCCAGTACTCGTCCGGGGCACGTTTCCCGAGAAAAGGGCGGTACACCTTTTGGATCCATCTTAAAAAGGCGGTCACTCCCCTCCTGGTCCTCGTCGGTCCTTATTTCGTCCTCAGGGAGGGGGCGTTGGCACTCTTGGTACAGGGGTGAAAGGATTTCACGGAATAGGCGCGATTCCTCATATTCGGCGGCAATGTCAACGGGGACGGTGAAGATGCGCGCGAGGATGTCGTCAAAGTCTTGGATGCGGGTCCTATACTCCTTCAAGACTGTTGCGCTCCCTCCACCTCTTTTTCGCTTCTGCCCCAGCGCAAAACGCAATATACTGGCGCAGAAGCGCTGGCCGTTCCAAGCTCCTTAGACGAGCGTCGTTGAACACAAACTGCTTGTACGTTTCTTTCTTCGACTGACCACGTGTGGCTGGTTCGAAACTTTCGACTTGGCGCAGAGCAGCCAATGATAATCGCTCGGCGGTTGCAATATAGTCAGGCGCGATTGGCATACGGGATGTTCGATCCGAAAAATATGGGGCCGGACTAAAGTCGCGTTCATGGCCCCCACCGTACTCGCTGTGACGTTCATCATCCCAATCCATCCCACTCGGGTTAGCGGCTTCGTCGAAATCGGCCTGTATCGGAGGGGCCATTGGAGGCCGAGGAGACGGCGAGCTAGCTTCGCCACGAGCATGTTCATCGAAGGTTCTTTGCTGAATTTGGCGCGCAGTGTACGTAACCATGTGCCGGGTTCCGGGGATGTTGGTGCGGATTCGAGCGTCCGAACGAAGGCCTCGGGGCTTATAGTCAGGATGTCCCTCGAAGTAGCCTGTCAGGTCAGAACTTGAAGCGATTCCATTTATGCCTGCCCATTGTCCGATACAAATGTCGTAGATTGATTCGAGAATGTGTTACTGTGTGTTACAATAGTTGGTGCTCGTGTTAGAACTGAGGCGGGTCTGATTTTGCGCTGAGCGGGGGGAGGCTAGAAGAGACAGCTCTGTGGGCGATTGCACAAGTACTCCCTAATAATAGGTCAATCTCATTAGCAAGTTGCCCTAGTCCTGGGGCCATCCAGCAACCCGGGTTGCAGGCGGGCAACATGTATGGCTACGCCGCGCGGAAGCGAGGGTCGAAGGCGCGCCGCGCGCGCCACTTTTTAGCGTGCTTATGTATAGAGCCAGAGGTGGTTCGGGGAAGCTCGGCGAATCCTCCTCGGCGCACGTGGCGAACCGAGATAAGCTCACCCCAACTTTCATCACGGCCCAGCAAAATGTTTTTGATCAAATTGCGCTGCTTTTGACCGCCCTGGGCCGGTTCGGTTCGGGATATGGAGCAAGCTAGGAATGCCAAATATACTGCATTACAACATTGTACTCAAACATCCTGCTCGTTCCCCTCTCCCCATAGTGCTCATACTTTCCTCTGCATGCATCTGCAAAAGCCAGTCGAACGACGGTAGCTTCGGTGTCGGAGCAGTCGAAGACAAACGTCTCCGGCGCGAACGACGGAACCGAGCTTCGAACCCGTTGGAGCCAATTCATGTTGGGATATCTGCAATGGCACATGGTAGGGATTCACATGAGCAGTCGAACATACGGTAGCAGATCGCTTTTTAGTGGGTGCTCAATAATACTGACTGAGTTTCATGAGGCGTCAACATCCACGCGACTGGACACCTTTGTCGGCGCGCGAGTGCTTGACCACGAGCGAGAACAAGTAGACCTTTGCGTGTCGATCAAACATGGCATAACAGGTGTTAAGCGTTGATTTCGTCATGACCAGACGTTCGCATTGCTGAATCACTCGTGATCGTCATGGGGAACGCAGGAGCACCGCTCACGTCGGTCGGCAAGCGTCATCCCGGATATTCTCGCGAAACTCGGCGTGCCAACCCTCGGAGCGCAAGCGCTCGATTCAGGCGTTGACATTCTCTCGAGCAGCGGAGGCACGGGGCGATTGGGAGGGCATGTTCTGTTGCACCTTGTTGTACACGTCCCTGTATCTGACGCGGAGTATTTCCGGTATGGTCGGAGATGAGCCAAGATCGCCGATCTACGAACGAAGAAGTCAACAAGTCAGGGTCAGTGGAATGATACATATAATGACTGATGACATTGTAGGGATGCGAAATCTACTCACATTCATCGTCTCTTCTTCGGATAGTTGCATTAACTTCAGCGTGCTCCGATCGAGCCCCTTGGAAGCAACCTCGGAAAGCCAAAGCTGAGCCGGAGCCGAGAGTCGCGAGCGAAGGAGGTATTCGGACGAGTAAGGATCATGGTTGTTGTGGGGCGTAATCACGACATGGTAGATTGTGGGGTTGTCGCGGTAATAAGATACAGTTATCGCAGCCTTGCAGCCGCATTTGATCGACGACTTTCGAATTCGCTTTCGCATTGATTCTGTCACTGATCTTGGGCTTCCGGCCCAATTGCAGATGCATTGTTCGAACATGACTTTGCGATGTTGACCTTTGAGACGAGTTTCGGGATCTGGGTGGACAGGAGCAGCGGTAGATGGACAGTCAATAACACAGTCAGCAGAGGCATCGAGAGCAACGCGCTGTTCGACTTTCAAGGAATGACGGAGACCTACTCGGCGGCTGATTGGCTTGACCTTCGATTAAAGCTTTGCTCTTGTAGCTCTTGCTCTTGTGGCGTTGCCAATTGATGGTCTCACGTTGGCTCGCCAGCCAGTTGGGGAATTCGGCGGCGGATACCACTGTTGTTCGTATCGAGTTTGCGTCAGGCGGTGCAACGAGAGGGCGCGTGGCCTTGTACGACATTGATGAGTCGAAGAGGGGATTTGATGTCATGGTGTTGGGGTGGTGAAGATGTTATGGGCGACGAAGTGTATGGAAGGAAGGAAGGAGACGATATGGGTTGAACAGCCTATTTATTCATGCGCGGGTTCGACAACTGGTCGACCGACATCTACGAGCGGAATAGATGTCGACATTCCAGTACCGGTTAATCTCGGACTCTGTTCTACCCAAACAATGAGCAAACAAAGAAGAGGACACCAGTCGGAGTCGCTGTGCAACGCGGCCTGATACGTGCACGTGAGAAAAAAAACAAAAAAAGCAAACACAGCGAACCCACACACATCCGCTCCATCATCCCCATCCTCGAGTCTGACCTGTCCCGCCGCATTGCCAGTTGAAGCAGCTGTTGACAGCGGGTGACCACGTTAGCAGCAGCTCGCAACTTTACGTTCGAGCAGACGGAACTACTAGTAGGCAGTCACACTTGGTGTGCATAAAACTCACTTTTTGTGGACAAAGTTGTTGATTCATCATTGATACCAGTCATGACGTCTTGAACGGCCGATTGGCGGACAAGGAAACCCCCTGTAACGCCAAATCCCGAGGTGGATGCAAAGGTGAAGGTGAAGGCGAGAGCAAGGTCAGCCCAAGCCCGGTGTACAGGTCGGGTCCGGCCGATGATGCCGCAGGCTGAGCTGCGCTGGCGGTGGCAGTGCATGCTCGGAGGTGGCCACAAGCGGAACTGACCCGATACAATGATAACCAAAAACCTCTCCCAAACTCTATACCTCACAAGACGACCAGGACTGCCGTGGGCCCCTCTTCGATCAAGAGCGAGATCGGAGGCTGGTGACGATCCGAGTCAAGACCAGAGGGCAGTGCCCAAGTCAGCGACGGTGGTACATACTTGCAACAAGTGGGAGGGGTGAACTCACGGTGGCTGATGGTACACTACTGCCGACTTCCACCACCTACCGCCTCGGTGCTGCGTCGATGCGCTAGTCGGTTTCGGCCCAGTGGTGGAGGAGCCATGTGAGAGGTACTCATCAACGAAGAAGAAGGAAGGAGAGAGAGAGAGGTGGGAGTCATGTTGAGGGGTCAGAAGATCGAGCTGATGAGCCAGGAGCGCGCCGGTCCCCGTCACGCGCAACCTGTTCACTTCTGACGCGACAAACACCTCGGGTACTACCCTCGCACTCCCTCATCTTTCGATCTCTCACCGACCATGACGATCGCACACGCACACAAACTGCTCGCCGATGAACACCCTCTCTCTCCCCCTCTCCCTCCCCCCCACACACACACATCCGGCTGTCTACTAGTCGTGATTCTCGACGGCTCGACGCTGTTCTCCGAGTGGTTCTTGGCCGCTCGGAGCGGCACCTCGCAAAAAAAAGCAAACGCAGCGGTTCGTCGGCTCAGTTCTTGTAGAGGCGGATCGCATCGTCGCGGCGACGGCCGGACGAATCCACCTCGTGATCGTCTTCGACCACGCTTCGGCTCGTCCGGCCTTGAAGGCCCGTCGTACCCCCATGTCGAGAAAGGTCAAAGTCGATTCCCTGCCCAGGTTGCAAGCGGTCCAACTTCTGGGAAAAGGTGGATTCGCTTCTGTGACCGCTGGCCAACTCATAGTCGGGGTGCCCGCCGGCAACGACAAGACCTCGGACGGGGAGACGCGACGGACCTTGATCCCGACCGACCAGCCAGTGGTGATCAAGCTGTTCGATGACGACGTCCACACGGAAGCGGGGATACGAGAATCGATTTTCTATGAAACGGTGTTCCCTCTACTCCCGAAGGAAACCCGCGCATTTCTCCCGCACTATTATGGAACCTATCGATCAAGCAGCGGTCGAATGCTCGCTTTGGTCATGGGTTACGCCGGCAATCCGATCCCGCGACAAACATTGCGCTTGATTCGCCGCGTGTTGGTCACGTGCTGTGACTACTGTAGACTGTACCTGAGCAGGCGCGCGAGACAGCGAAGCCGAAACCCGCGGCGAAATCGGTCTAGAACTCGTGCGCGCGGACAGCAAAAAGTTGGGGCGAGCGTAATTAATCCAAACACGCACACATAACTATGATGCGCCAACTCAAGTGGGCTAACTCAATTGCGCCAACTCAATTTGGCGCATGCGAGTTAGCGCAAGGGCACCCCTCGGCACCGGTACCGCCCCGAAAATTCAAACATTTGGCGAAAGCTCAGGGGCCGCGCCAAAACTCGCAGGCGTTCGTCGTTTGACGGGCTACACCGGCAAACTCACGAATGCCCCTGAAAGCAGCTCCTTTCCTCAGAGCTTCACACGCTCACTGCTCTTTCCCCCCACTCTCCCTTTCTTCTTTCTTACACATAAAGTCCTCACCCAAACACTCCTTCCTATCCTCGTCGCGCGGAAATATTGTGCATCTCGAGCAAACGACGCCTGAAGGGTTCACCTTCAAGATAGATGGCGCCAATCACACTCATGTCGACAGGAGAAATCAGTCAACTGCTGCAAAACAAAGGGGGCCGACCACTCATCGCGTTGCACGATGCGTATCCCTCTGGCGAGCCTGGAGCCTTGTTCCTACGCATCGTGCAACGCGATGGGTGGTCGGCCCCCTTTGTTTTGCAGCAGTTGACTGATTTCTCCTGTCGACATGAGTGTAATTGGCGCCATCTATCTTGAAGTTGACTCGGAAGTCGATGAGGACGAGGACAGTCTGCAAACCTTGGCAGCTTTGGTCCCGGTTCCCTCGAAGTCCTCGATCTCTAGCACCTCCGCAGTCTCGAGGCTTTCGAACTCTCGCAAGCGCCGTTCGAGAGACTCCGAGGAGGATTCGGCAGACGAGGATTACTACGGAGTCAACGACGACGATTCGGACGAGGAATCAATCGACAACGTCGTCTCGGCACTACCCCTGGCTCGGAACGACGAGAAGATCCTCGACCGGCACACGTACGAGCCCTCTCGACAGGACAAAGGGTTATCGAACACGACGCGCGAGGCAATTCTCTCAAACGTAATCCTCACGACTGCAGAGCACAACGAGCTCCGTCTCAAGCCGCTCGTTCTCAATTGTCGCAAGCCGAGGTCCGAATGGGAATTTGTACATGCAGATTCGACATACCTCTGTAGCCATGAACTTTGGGAGCTCCAGGACAGGAAGTTTGCGCTGCGCTGCGTTTTGTTTCATCCTGTGAACGACCTAACTTTTATTGGTGCGATCTATCAACAGAAGCATGACTGGGCTCCACGCAAATATGAACGCTGTCTCGCTGTCGTCGAGCGACCTTACGGTGACGCGTCCTCGTCTACTCATCATCAACATCCGTCTGAGGTGGCAGTAGGGATCGACTGGCGTCCAGAAGTCATTGGATCCTTGTCGAGGCACGCCTTTCGGATTGTACATCTCGGGTGTACGACTCTCTTTTTGGCAGGGAGAACATGCGCAAGGAGGCAAACGAAAGTCTCGATGTGAGTTCCTCCCCATCACCATCACAAAGCACTTCCAGAGGCACTCAAACTCTGCGCAGCTGCTGACGTCATTCGCCTTTTCCGCCTGCCAGTCAATCATCACTTTCTTGGAAACTCGTGCAGAGGGACCGATAGAGCGCATCACTGGAGGCATCGATCGACCGACGGTCCCGTACAGAAATTGGCGGCGATTGATTGTCAAAGCGGCGAAGGCCGGCGATCAGCCTTAGCCGGATAGATATCCTCAACAGACTGATGGCAACGCCTGCGGGGCGTTCGTGTGCCGAGCGATGGAAACCCTGGTATGCGTAGCAGTCGCCAAAATGGAACCCGATTGGAGCTGGGGCCCACAGGTTGAGCCGGTAAGATTTTATTTGGAGCTTCGAGACTACATGTCGGATGTCACCCTGCACTCTCGTCTACGATGCGACATGAGCTCGTCTTGGTTTTCGGGCTCGCCGGAGTCTCCAACCGTCTCGTGTGCTACTCGTGATCCAGACAACACAATGGATAGCAGGAAACCTCCTGGCAATACACAGCCTGGAGATTGCGTTGGTGAGTTCGAATAGGATAATTGAAGCTCCTGCATGTTCTATTGTCCTATGGAGCTCTGCTCTCCCCCTCCTCCTCATGTCCCTTGTTGTTTCGGAGTGACTCACCCCTGATCTCATCACCCGGCCATTGTTTCGTTCGCAGGTTACAGCAGTGACGACGCGGAAGAAGTCTCACAACATCTCAGCAAGTTCCAGGACAGAGAAAGCAACTCATTGGCTTTGCTCGTGCCCTTGATTCCAGATTATCACTCAATGATCCTTCCTCTCTTCGTGTTTGCGTCGCTCTAGTTTCCACCCTCCTTGTGTCTACGAGATCCGTAACCTTCGAGGGGTCAAGACTCGCAAGGAATGTTGCGTCCTCTGCTGACACAGTCATTACCCAGCACCCACAACCTGGCGGTTTGTCACACGTGGAATCTGTACAAGGAAACAACATGTCGACAGCACGAACTCGTCTTGCATCGGACCAATCCGATTCGCCCAAAAACCGACCAACGCTCGCCTTTCCTTCATTTTCGCCAGTATTTGCCACGAGCGATATCGAACACCTACCAAAAAAAATGCAAGCACTCTGCGGTTCCTCAAAAGAGTAGCCCTTCCGCTGTTGTTACTCCCAGCAAACGGCGTCATTCGGAAGCGGAAAGCGAAACCCCGAGCTCCGGTCGGCGGAAAGCTTGCTCGCAATGTCGAGACGGAAAGTTGAAGTGTGATCTAGGACATCCATGCTCGAAGTAGGTACAGTCTAGTATTTCATCAGACCAACAAAAGAGTTGACAACTGGTTTGTTCACTTTGGGCAGCTGCACTAAGAAAAGGAGAGGTAAAGCGAGCATTTTTACATGTGAATACGTTTGAATATCGTTCAACTGCAATGATCATACGAAGTCCGCCAATGTCGAGGCGTGACTTACTATAATTTGTGTCTTCGCTCGAGCTCTATGAACTGTTCTTCATGGATCAGAGAAGCGAGGGACCGGTGCCAATTCTGATCTAATCGGCGCAATCACGCTCGGGAGTGTCGGCCCTGGCACCTTGGGCGCCGGACCGCTGACACCACGGGCGCGGAGAGGCCAAGCGGGGTGAAGATGTAGCAACTACTGCATGGTCCGCCTTGTCTCACCGGCCAGAAGTACTATAGACCTATACATCCATCATACTACGTTCCCCAAAGTGATACATCACATATTGCAAGAGACACAGGCGTCTACACTATGTGGTACCAAAGTCCCTATGAACGTGGTACAAGAATGACCTCCGATGTCATCTCAAAGTCCGCACCGATGTGATCCCAAAGTCGCCTCCGATGTGGAACCTCGCCTCCGATGTGGGACCAGAGTTGCCATTTTCGGAACCAAAGTGCCCTGCTATTCGCGCGATTAACCTAATTCCGTTTATGCAAGGCCGCTCGCTCTCGGGCCCGGGACTGCGCTGTGCATCCGCTACTTTGGCGCACGTCGAGAAAGATCCGTACCCGGCTGAACAAGAGGCGCGCGTCGGGGCCGTGGCTCGGTGCTGGCAAAGTGAACTTTGTGGATCTTCTTGACGAGCTTGCCACCTCGGATTTCCGATCTGATTCGAAGGAGCAAGCGCCATCACAAGAATTTGCGAGCCCAGAAATTGCCAAGACCAATCCAGCGCCGATCATCTCAGCTCTTCTTCGCGTGATACCCCTGGGCGCGAAGTCGATCGCAACAAACGAGAGAAAAAGAATAAAAGCCAATCACCACACCAGCCTCTCGTGACTTTGGGTGATTGGACTTGCCTCCCAAGACTTCCAAACTCTCGTGATTAGCCGAAAGCATAATAGCCCCTCGGACTACCAGCTAGTGCTGCCGACCAGCGTCACGATGCACGGGGAGTCTGATTTTTGTGGTGTCTCAACTGCCTTTTTGTTTGTGTTGACCGATCGCAGCTACCAAGTTGTTGCAAGAAGGGAATTCCTGGGGTGTTCGGTCCGCCTCATAATAGGCTCCAATTCTCTTTTAGTTCTGTGGGAATGACGATCATGAGTTAGCGAACCGTTCAAATAGCCTTAGTGAGATGTGGACTTACAATGTCCTCAATGCTCGGCTCGCCCTGCTCAACGTTGCACACACCCGAACGGAGCTCAAATCAGCCTCGACACTCCATCTCAACCACTTCAAGATGACTAGTACTGACCGCGGTGTCGACCAGGTCTGGTACGGCATCATCATCATCATCAGCCTCCGGTACGACCGCGTTGGGGCCCATCGAAGCGGCCTGCCCTTGCGAGGCTTGGTACGATTCGGCGATCCTTCGCAGGTTGGCCATCGCGTCGGGACCGAGCTGGGACAGAACACCGGGGACAAGCTCGGTGATCTCCTTGTCCTTGCCTTGACCATAGATGGCGAAGGTGTTGGCCGCGATCGCGTGGTGGACTGTAGTCGATCAAATTGGATTGGGTCGGAGGATGGAGGCGTGGGCGAAGGGAAAGTACGTGTGGGGGTTGCGGTTGAAAGCGCATTCCCCAGACGGAGGTGCCATGGACAGTATTGGGAACAGTTGCAGCGGGTAGCGTATCAATCATCAATTTCCAGTATGATCAAGGTTGTGATCGAGGGTGCAAAGTTCGTTCAGTGAGAAGAAAGCGGGGTACAAATAGGTCAGACAAAGGACGGCAAACCATTCAGAGGCGAGTCGAGGAAGGCACTGACCCTTTGGTGCGCTAAAGTGCAGGACACCACCATCAGCCTTGAACATGTTGACCTCCTCGACACCTGCGGTGATGGCAGACAGGCCCGAGGATCAATACAAGAGCTCTTGGAACGAACGGGATTGCGTCCGCCGGGGGGGGGGGGGGGGGGGGGGGGGTGCAGAAGCCGTTTCCTCCTCGTGTACGGGCACGCAGCGGCCGGAGACAAGCTGTCCTCTCTAACGATACAACCATTCATATAGTTGTGGAGTGCTACTGACCCTGCATGTGTTGAACGTTGAGCTTCTTGAGGGAAGCCTGCAGCTTCTGGTCGCTTCCACCAGCGCGAGGCTTGGCCACGACCTTCCGTCGGACCGTGCCCTTTCCGCCTGTTCCAGATGCGCACATTGCATGGAGCAGCATCGTCGTGCGATAGGATTGGGAGTTCAAGCGTTATATTCAGTGGGGCGTACAAGCGGGACGACGGTAGGATGCCCGCTCGAGGGTCGAATGCGCAGAGGGGCGGCAACGGGAGCTCGAGCGGGTGCAACGGACGAAAGAGACAATGACCAGCGCCAACTGACCAAGACGGAGAGCAGCGGTCTTATCTTGCAGCTTCTTGAGCGCCTCGGGATCGAATGTCGACATGATTGATGGTGGTGGGTAGGTCACGAGGCTGTCGACGTGACGCTTGGCCCGCCGCCCTCTCTTCCGCTCCCCGGCTCCAAACTGCTCCAAAGGGCTCCAGCGCGGTTCCAGCTGCAAAGGGCCACTTGGCGCATGCGCGTGGGCGGACTTTTGAGCTCGGGCCTCTTTTCTTGCTCGGCCGCCACGGACGCGAAAAGCGCGAGGCCCCTCTGCCAATCCTTCTCGGCAGCTCGAGAGAAATGGTCTCCTGAACACCTGGCGGCGAGGAGCACTCGATAGACCGGCGCTCGCACTCGCCGAGCTCACACGCCGGTTGATGAGCGCTGGGCCGTTTTTCTTCTGCACTGCACTCGCTACACTTCGCACCAAGCCATGACAAGCGTGTGGAGCCGCAATCTACGAGATGAGGACGACTGTGGGTTTGACCTGGACTGCTATATCACAGCTACACCTGCCAATCCTTGGCATCAGGTGCCACCACCCGTCGCCGCTTCATTCTGGCCGGTCGCAGCCGCTTTGTCTGTCCCCGACATTGCGCCGCGAGCTCGTCGCAACCACCTCCTGACCGGATCGGCTTCAGCTTCCGCACGGCAGCGGACCGTCGTACCGACGCAACAAACCCAAGAGGTCGTTCGTTTCTCGCAGCTGCCAAGTGATTCGGCTGCCATGTCGGTTCCGCCGACGGCTTCGCATCGATCTCCGTTGAAAAACCTGTCACCCTTTCAAACGGGCGTCACGGCCGTATCACCTCCAAGTCGTAATTCTCACGCCGATCGAACCGATGCCACTCAGCGGCCGTACCGTTATCCACCGGCAAGGACCTGCGCTGGGCATTTCAATCCCAAACCTTCACTGCACTCCGAAAGTTCAACCAGGATAGACACAATATGGTCTGAAGCACACTTATCGAAAGTCAGCGCCGTCCTCCGAGTCGAAGATCGCTCTCAGCACCCGGTTCGTACGACCTGGTCGTCGCTGTCAACATTCTCGCAGAGTATGCCCATGTCTCTGACCCCATCACAACCAGCAACCGCAAAAATACCTCGTTTCAATACCCAAAATACCCCATCGTCATCCTCAACCCCGCTCGAACAAGAGGTGGTAGTTCCGACACCCATCCGACTTACACCACCGACCCAAGTAGTTGTCGATCAGAACTCGGCGACCGCCGTTCCATGCGCAGCCCCGAATCGACTGGAGCAGTCAGCTCCTAATCCATCATGGCTCGAAGAAGCGTTGTACGGACCACCCTTTGGAGCAGACATCAGTTCGAGCTCTCATGCCCCGGTCACTGGCCAAAACAGGGTGACCATTCGCAAAGCGAAAGTGTCACGCTTCAAGCAGATCGGGAGGGTGTGGGTGAGTCGAGTCGATTTCTCCTTTACGGCGGCGACGTCACCCGACAGATCGGACCACACCCAGGCAATTGACACTTAGGTTTACTGTCATCTGATGTGTAGACCCGTAAAACAACAGCCGCTCCTGCACCGGCGCACACCATGGTCGCACCCTACCCACACGACGGGGAATCCAAGCCGTCACCGACGCCCCAAACGATTCGAAGACCTTTCAAACAGAGAGGCAATCGACGCACTCCACCGAGATCCAGTCAGGCATGATCCAAGGTGCCAAATATATTCGTATACCCTTGACTGCAGGGCGACATTTGCAAATCGAAACATCGTTGCCCCGGCGCTCCCATTCGGAGGAATCTTGGGGGCCCCACACGCTCAAGCGTTGGCGCAGCCATCGACTGCCTAACCTTGGCCTGGGCGATCCTCGGCTGCTTCGCTCTTGCATCCATTCTCTGATTCCCTTCCGCACCCGATCGTGAATCGGTATCCCCTCCATCATGCCATCACTCGCCTTCGAGACAGTGGATGCCTTCACCTCAACCGCGTTCGCCGGCAACCCTGCAGCCGTGATCGTCCTGTCGAAGCAACAGACCCAGGAGTTCGATGCGACGCAGATGCAACTCATTGCACGAGAGTTCAACCTCAGCGAAACTGCATTCGTCTGTGCATTGAATGACGAGGTCGAGGTCAAGGCTGGCGAGGTGGAATATTTGATTCGGTGGTTCACTCCGACGGCAGGCGAGCTTACATGACTCTTGACTTATTCAGCTCGACTCCGAGTCAAGGCTGAAGGTTTCTCACCCAAGTTGCTGAATAGTTCGCTGATAATTCTACCTACTTATCGTATGATTAAACAGAGGTCCCCATTGTAAGTGATGGTGCCACAAGTTCTCCTCGGCACAATAGTCATTAGGACCTGACCCTGCCACTTGCTCGCTCCCTCTCTCCATAGTGCGGTCACGCCACGCTTGCTTCTTCGCACTGCCTTTTCACAAAACATCATTCCGATGCGCGACAAATCAACTTCAAGCCGCTCCATTCCGAAAGCCTGACGATCCAGCGCCGAGCCGCCGATCGCATCGAGCTCAACTTCCCCGCGGACGTCAGCAGTCATCCTCGAACGATCCCCAAAGATTCGGAGCGATGGTGCCTGATCATCAAAGCGCTTGGCAAGGCTTTAGGAGTGGAAGTCGAGCCTCATGTGGTTGCTATTTCTGATTCTGTTACCGGTCCTTTGATCGATGTTTCGGTCGATGGCATCAACCTCGAGACGGCTAAGTGGAAATCCCAGGCTTTTGTGAGTCAAAGTTTCGATGGCCGGATGGGATGGACGGATTCGTATACCCTGCAAAAGCTGATGGTAGTGTTGACCTGAGAATATACAGACCGCAGAGGTGTCTACATTCCAAGTCATCGTCACACAACCGGCGTCGAAAGGAGAGCAACAGGATGTCTCGTCTCGAGTTTTCGGGCCTGTGCTCGGTGTGCCCGAAGATCCGGTGGTGCGTACTCCGAATCCTCCTAGTCTTTCACTGTGAGGAATAACCTTCTTGCACAACGTGCTAATACATAAAACTGCCTATTGCCATCCCGATTGGGACATCACAGACCGGCTTTGCTCACACTGTCCTCGGTCCCTACTTGGGCAAAACGAGCGCTGCGCCTCATGCTCGCCTCCTCGCTACCAAAGGACTGACAACATGGTCCAAAGATTCGATGGAGTGCAAGCAATTGAGCGAAAGAGGTGGGACGTTGGTCGTGAGGTGGAAGGATGCAAAAAGCGGATCGCATCAGTTTGGAAGGGTCGGCCAAGACGGTGATGAGGGGAACGTTAGAGTATTGAACGGGTTGAGATTGCATGTTCAGGCTCTTTGCATGTTGTAGTTAGACAGAAGCGCTTCTGCCCAGTGCTCGAACTTTTGATGAAAAATTATCTTTAAGAAACTCAAGCAGCATACACCCTGTCGACATCGACCTAGGTAATTCCAGCCGGCTCTCGCTCAGCCCACCCAGCTTGCCAGCCTGCCAGCCTGGCAGGGGCGCTTGCTCGCTTGCCGCGTTGTCGACAAGCTCGCCCGCTCGCTGCATCCTCGACCTCCCTCCCGCCTCAAAACACGATCGAGATGCACGCGATCCCAGGAATACTCGTCCCCTTGCTTCTTTGTAAATGTGCTCTGGCCCTGTCGCTGCGATCTTCTCCGCAAGCCGAGCTCAATAGACCATCTGACTCGGAGCTGATAGGCCGTCAGTCCATGCCGTCATCCGGACGGGCCGGCGAGGCGCAAGACCGTTTCCGACTCCCCGACGTGCCTAAGCAAGACGGACCCAAGATGACGAGCATCGAGTTCTACCCGTTGCTACCGCCAGCAATTCCACTGGCAGTCAAATCGCCTTGTACGTGCTGAGCTGTGGTGTACGCAATGGATACAAGTTCCTGGCATCCCCGGGGCTGCAGTGTGGGGGGCGGACGGTTCAGTGTGGGGCTGTCAGCTGACGTCGGACGAGGTGTCTAGTGGCTGCAACCTAGCAGCGTGCTAGCAGTATCCGGTCGCTGACCATTCGATCGTACATCTCTTAACTCTGATATCTGTTCAGATCTCAATGCCTGGCTCCCAACAGGCAATGATCGCCAGGACGCGGGCCACCTAGCCGGGCACTGGCCTCGCTTCTGGCCAATTTCGTACCCGCACACCGAACGAGGCTACCGTCTCGGCTGGTCGGGGATGATCCGCATCGACTCGAACCAAACCTACGTCTTTCTCGGCGATCCTGGGTCGACTCCGGGTTTGAAAAGATCGAAGGTCCGTCATTCTACATGGGGTTTGTCTTGGCAAGGGCGGTTTGGCAGGTCGACTGACTGACTTCTTTCTGGGATGCTGGCGAACCCTCCAGATGGCCGCGCAAACCCGGTTCGAATATACAGCAAGTCGGTCGATCTTCTCCTTCAAAGCCGGAGGTGTTCACTTCAATGTCACCTTTGTCTCGCCCATCACCCCCGAAGACCTGATATCGACAAGCTTGCCGTTGTCCGACTTGGTCGTCGAGATCGATAGCAAGAGCCTCAAGCAACATCATGTCGAGGTCTACACGGATATCACGGGAGAGTGGGCCACCGCCGACTCCAACGCTCCAATAGTGAGATGCGGCCCTTCATGATATCCTTTCACGTGTTACAATGACTTACAAAGGATCGATTTCCGTGCTCCGTGCGCAGACATGGGACTTTGTCCATCATTCTGCAGCAGGCATCCACCTGGTCCGACGCAGGGATGAGCTGCTTTTTGAGGAGATCAACGAACAAGCTGAATGGGGAAGTGCCGTGTATGCTACCGAAATGGTGAGAGCTCTGTTGCACCAAAACGTCTCTATCAAAGATCTTTTCTGATGTTTACTGTTTTTAACTCTTGCGGGTACAGTCGCATTCCACTCGAGCGGGCTCCGGTCCCGCTCGTAAACTCAGAAAGGAGTTTGCTGAACAAGGGCGCCTCAGTGGTGCGCTTGACGCCCAGTACCGTGCTGTGAACGATGACCAGCCAGTTTTCGGGTTTTCTGAAATGATGAGCCCTCAGAAAACAAGTGTCACCTTCACGATTGGTCACATGCGAACACCTTATGTTGTAAGCCCAACCCCGGCCTGAGCTTAGGGGGGCCGCTTTTCCGGCTGCGCACCCACAGCTGATCCCAACTCCTGCAAACTCTAAACTCTAAACAGAACTATGTCACAAGTGGGGGTCAAGTCAACCTCGATGGATATTGGATGACCCAATTCCCCACCTTCACCGAGGCTGTTGCTGGGTGGATAAAGAATGGCTCTGCCATCCATGCCGCCGCCACATCTTTTGACCGCAAGCTTCGGCGAGATGCGATCAGGGTTTCGGGCAAAAACTATGCCGCAGTTGTGGAGCTATCGGCCCGCCAAGCATTTGCTACGTTCGAGATCACTTCTGGGGGCAAGGGCGAAGGTGATACTGTGGCTTTCTTGAAGGAGATCAGCTCGAATGGTGACATGTCGGCAGGTTTTGGGACAGATCTAAGGAACCAACCTTGGACTGGCAGCTTATCATCATCACATGTTCTTGCAGACGGTGGACGTCATCTTTCCCCTCTACCCAATTTTGGCGTACGCCCAGCCAAAACTCATCAAACTGCTACTCGAGCCCTTGCTACGGTATGCGACCAGCGGCCTGTATCCAAACCAATGGCCGTGTCACGACCTGGGAACGTATCCAAACGCCCGCGGTTACAACGATGGCAATGATGAGGCCATGCCCGTCGAAGAAGCGGGCAACCTGCTGTGGATGGTGTTGGCCTATGTCCAACTGTCGCACGATGTTGAATTTGTCGAGGAATACTACCACATCTTGACACAGTGGACGGCATTCCTGATCCAGGATGGTCTTATCCCTGCTGAGCAATTGAGTACCGATGACTTTGCGGGTGAGCCAAACACGTTTCGGTCCCCGGGCTTCTGAGAACCCGGCAGCTGACTCAAATTATGACCACAGGTACTCTGTCAAACCAGACCAATCTTGCAGTCAAAGCCATTGTCGGAATAGGTGAGTAGTGGAGTCTTCCATTTGCAAAGCTAATCGTCTCTCCTTTCTCTTACGCATGTCTTACTTCCATGCAATAGGGGCTATGGGTGGGCTAGCGGCCAAAACCGGGAGGTGGGTCGAGTCCATTCATTATGGAGCGACAGCCAAGGTCAGTCATCTCATCCTGCTTGTTGTTACTGCAAGTTTGCATATTAACCTCCTGGCAATCGCAGGCATATGCTGCCGAATGGTATGACCTGGCGCTCACGCCCAAGCCCATCGACTTACCGCACGCCAAGCTCGCCTATCAGGATGAAAACTCGCATGGCTTACTCTGTACGTCCCAAATTTTATCCCGGCTCCTTGCTCTAGGAGCTGACACAATTGATTCCTACCGCATTACTAGACAACTTGCTCGGAGATCGCGCCTTGAATTTGGGCATTTTTGACCGTCAACTCTACGAATGGCAGTCCAAGTTTTATACTACGCTTCTTCAACCTTTCGGTGTGCCCCTTGACTCTCGTCATCTTTGGACCAAATCCGATTGGGAAATGTTTGCTTCCGCGTCAAGCACATCTCGTGACTCGAGGGATATGTTCGTCGACTCCATCGTTAAGTACCTCAAGGCGGGCAAGGTTGATGCAGCTTTCCCAGAGTGAGCCCATCATTTCGGAGCAGAGCCATTTCTGCAGAGGGCTAATCGGAAAACATGTAACCCTGCAGTCTCTACGAAACGACCGATGGTAACTTTCCAGGCCGAGGGCTTGATTGGCCTATCGAGTTCATTGCTCGACCCGTTGTTGGGCAAGTTCAGATTGGCCTTTCTTCCTGACACAGACTCCTAGATCACATGGGTTCGTTCACTAACCATGATCAATTTTGAATATGCAGGGGCCATTTCTCCCTTCTTGCGCTTGATGTGGCCAACAAAGCAAATGGGGTCAAGCGCGACCCATTCCGGGGCAATGACTTGGACTGAATGATGGTGCCCGGTCTTTGGGGGAGTACTATATACGTCCAGCATGAGTGGTCAATGGACCCGATGCATACGGTTTTTACTCTTTGCAATCTTGCTTACTTTACACCAGCCAATTGGGCACACGAGATCCACGGAGTCTAGTGTGAGGGACAACGCAACATAATCGATCAGAAGAGATTGTTGCGGGGCCTCACAGCTAACTGATCGGCACGGGTGCGCACAAGTCCGCACGGACTCCGGCCTGAGTCGCTTGACTCACTCTCCCCCTCACACCTTTCAATCGGCTTGCAACTTCCATCGAAAGGCCTAGCTTTAAGTCCACCCATTTTCTCCCTACAACACACGACTCAGAACTTGTCCACAACGATGTCACCCCTCCCAGGGCATCGTCGCTCGCTGCCCTATTGGACCTTGGACGTCTTCACCTCGTCGCACTTCCACGGCAACCCCGCCGCCGTCCTCGTTCTCCCTACCCCTACTTCACCCGAATTCGATGATGTTGCTCTACTCCAAAAGTTGTCCACCGAATTCGCCCTCCCCAATACGGCGGTGCTGAGACCTACCTCGGATCGTCGAGTGTGGGACGTCCGTTTCTTCTCCAAAACCCA
Organism: Microbotryum lychnidis-dioicae p1A1 Lamole; assembly: GCA_001244265.2. Taxonomy (NCBI): domain Eukaryota; kingdom Fungi; phylum Basidiomycota; class Microbotryomycetes; order Microbotryales; family Microbotryaceae; genus Microbotryum; species Microbotryum lychnidis-dioicae. Next base: position 985,630 of record CDLV01000007.1, read on the forward strand.
ACAGATCCCCTTATGAGGACACGCGACCATGGCCGCGGCCCATCTATTCGTGAGAGAATTGAAAACGGTAGACCTCGATGCAGATTTCGTGTTCCGTACCTCAATGGGAAGAGGGGATATCAAAGTCTCGCAAGTCGGCGATGTGCTGGGGATCGAACTCCCCGCTGATGGATCGGTCTTGGACCAGGACAACGTACAACAAATCGACACGGAACGAGTCAAACAGGCTGTATCACAGTCCACAAAGGGTGTCGAAGCGCATGATATCGTTCATGTGGTCAGGAGCGAGCGGGTCGGTTGGGTCGTCGACCTTTCCCCCGACGTCGATTTGAAGAATCTGCTCGTCGAACCGAAACCGATCGTTAGTCCCGCTCTTTTATCAATGGCATACTCACCATCTGATCAAACCTTGTAATGCGAATCTTTGGCATGAACAGGAAGATCTGACCCCCTTCATGTTGGTCATGACCCAACCCTCGAGTCAAGGCGGCGTCAACTCGAGAGTGTTCTGTCCTAGCATGGGCACGATCGAGGATCAAGTGGTGCGTTTGGTACCCGTTTCTCAAGTGAATACGATCGAGCCTCGACGAAAACCGATACTGAGCTCTATACTTTAATTCGCCTCCCACAGTGCGGATCAGGGCATTGCTCGGTCGTGCCGTACTTCCTCGGCACCCCTTCCGCCCGAGCACGGTTATCACCCGAAGGCATCACCCAGACAAAAGCGAACGACTCGGGGTTCCAAGTCACACATCTCAGCAAACGAGGCGGAAAAATGTTCGTCACGTGGGAAGAGAAGAAAGGGACGTGCGTACTCTCGGGTGACACCGTGCTCGTTAGTGGTGGGAACGTCTTTTTGCCTTGAAGGAGGCGTGTTTACGGCCGTTATGGTCGAGCGTTGTCTAGAAATTAAGCAGTCATCGGCCAAGTGAACGCTTGAATTCCAACACATATCCGCACAACATCGATAAGATTGCTCCTCCGCTCGAACGCGATCCTAGTCCCAATCCTCATCACTCTCATCATCACCATCACTATCGCCGAGCTTGCCCTTGCGCTGGTTCAAAGCCGCAGCCAAAGCGCTCGCCAGATCGGCTCCTCCTCCACCACCCGCTACGTCTTCATCACCGCCAGCAGCCATAGCAGCACCGGCACCGGCACCGGCAGCCATTGCGGCACCGGGAATTTGAGGAGCCGCTCGAGCGTCCGGGTCGGCACCGGTTTTGCGCAGTTGACCAACACCAGCACCTTGGATCGAGGCCAAAAGACCTGCTCGTCCGTCTTGGGGAGCTGGAAGTTGGACGGCAGGCGATGCCCCGGGTGGAGGTGGGGGAGGGGGAGGTACACCGCGAGGGGCAGGAGGAGGTGGTGGCGGCGGGGCAGACGGCCCGGCGGAGCGAGCAGGTGGGGCCGGGGGAGGAGGAGGTGCGCCTGAGCAGAAACACAGACGCGTCAGCTTTTAAAGATACTGCGCGATGTTTATCGTGAACACGGACTGGAAACTCACCTCCACGGGGCGGGCCACTCGCCGGTGGTGGGGGAGGTGGGGGTGGGGGTGGGGGCACGACGCTCGAGCGAGATGGAGGTGCAGACGATGGAGGTGGTGGTGGACGTGCAACAGGTGCTCGAGAGGGTGGCAAAGTCGGGGCAGCGTCGACAGAGGAGTCGGAAGCAGGCACCCTACGTGGTGCGGGCGGCGCAGGAGGTTTGCGCTTGATGTTCTGCACAACTCGAGAAGCAGGGGCGGGAGGAGGCACTTTTCGACTAGGAGGGCCTGAAGGTGGTGGAGGTGCGGGCAATGCAACAGCGCTCGGGCCGCCCGATCCTTCCACGTAGTTTCGGATGAAGGCCTCGTTCTTGATGATTTGGTTCTGCGGGGTTCACACGGGAAGAAGGCTACTTAGTCCCTTTCTATCGACAAAATCTCAAAGCCCAATCGGGATGATCCCCAGCTCACCCTACTGATTCCTTGTCCTTCGAGTTGTCCGAGCAATCGTTCCCAGCTCGGATCGACATTACTACTGCTGAAGCCCTTTTCCGTGTCAAAGCCCATGTGAGCGACGTGACTGAAGCCGGTCGGGGCGCCAATCATGCTCTTGTCGATCACGCCCTTCTTCTTCTTCTTCCCGCTGGGACTCGAGGTAGCAGCCGATGCAGATGAGCTCTTCTTGGACGATTGGCCGGCTTTGCTCGCGTATTTGGATCGCATCGAGACTTTCTTAAACATCTCGGCGGCTTCGGATTCGGATGAAAAGGCGAGACCTATCATGCAGTCCTGCGTGTCACGTGGATATGCAAGTAAGCATTCATGACCAAAAGCTTTACTTTGGTCGACGTTATAATTCGATGCTGTCTCGCCGTGTACGACAACCGGGATGCGACTAGGCCACTCACATCAGACGGGAACGTGTGGAAAAAGGTTCGATCCTGGTAGTACTGCATCTCTTCAACAATCTCGTGTATCCAAATCGTCCCTCGTGTACCCTGCACAGGTTTGTTGTACATTCGATCAGCGCTGCAACCTTCCCCGTCCGAGATCGGGCATCCGAGCCACGGCAGACCGATGTAGGACTCACCGCCAGATCAACAACCTTGATCCATCCACCCTGACTACCCCATCCGAATACGAGTGCGCCACTAATACCGCTGTAGGACCATTTGGCCGGGTCGGGGAAGGCGTAGTAGACTCGCGCGACGGCGGCGGTGTGGATCTTGTCCCCTGGCGCTGAGGGGGCATGTTTCTTGATCAGCGACTTTTCGTTCGAGGTGAGGGTTGATGTGGAGGGCATAGTAGGAGTATGACAGTCCTGTGGGGAGAGGTGCTAGGTCAGTGATCTCCGGTCGTGAGTCGATGAGCCGTCCAACACGGTTGGGTGTGATGGTAGCCGAGGAAGCCAATCCACCGATCGGTAAAGGGATACGAATACCACCAGCTGATCAGGCGTGAAGACGAGAAAGACATACAGCGCAGATGAGTGGCACAGCTAATGGATCTCGGGCGGACAAAGGCCGATGACGGGGTGGAGCCGGGGTGCCTTCCCGGTACGAGTCGAAGGCTTGGGCACGTCCGACGGTACCAAAAATGAGCCCGAAAAAAATTGCGATATAGGACGCTTAACAGATAAGAGTGCTCGGCTGGGTCCTAACCAGCGATGAGCTGTCCGGTGCTCGTGGTCTTGCCCGTGAGAGTGAGCGGTGACGAACTGAGCAGCGCCGAGGCGGCCGGTACCCGGTAAATTGGGCCCCGTTCGCGAGCGACTGTTTGACTTTACAACCCATGAAATTCGCTTTGTTTCCGTACATCAGAGAGCCCGATGAACCTCTCGAGAAATCATTGATATGATCGATGAAGGAAAACACAGTTCAAGCTGTTGCATGTATCGCGGGTCATCGAAGATTGGGGGCCGAGACTCTTAACAAAAGGCGCGGAATTGGTGAGCAGCCTGAAGTTTTGATCGTGAAAAGCTATCATTTCATTCCGGTGGTGAAATGGCCTGAACGTGTACGTTGAGACGTGGAGAGGGGAGACGTAAGCGAGCCTGGCCTCCGAGTGAGCCCCTGTTTTGCGCGCCAAAGTATCATCCTACCGTAACCAATCAATCGCGCCAACGGTTGTGAGAATGTACTTCTGGGCTGAACACACGCCTTCCATAAGAGGTTGACTGCTGCGGTCGAGCCTCGGCCAACTTCAGATATGCAGATACCTTTTCACCGAGCAAATCATCCGGCTTCTCTTCTGAATGGAGCCCGACTCCAAGTACGGTATGAAATCGAGTCGTCCTCGGGGCTCAAGAGAATATCGGGTGAACATGGGCCCGTTGTCCGGGTCGCTGCTTACCTTGAGGATCCGGCCTCTGCACAGCCACAACGCGGGCTTGGAACTAGGTGAACGCGCGTCGGCCTCGCGCGGCCTCGATCTGCAATGCGGTAGTAGATGACTCGACCAGTCAAGGTTCGCGCCCATCAACATTTTTAACGACCCTTGTGCTCAAAGCATTCAGGTGAAGAGCGTCTAGCGGACAAATGCTACAATACGGGATTCAGAGACAGTCCTCATAGTAAACCCGACGCCGTGCGCAGCAGAAGCTCCCGGGAGGACGTCAGCGACTGGCTCGAAGCTTCGTTTCTCCGATGCTCAGGTTGAAAGCGCCCCACTTCATCTGCGAGACGACGAGCTTGAGCTGGCTTGCTGCCCGTTTGCTACGAGCCAAAAATGGCATCAACCAGGCTGGGAGCCCGTCAGCTGCCCGCTGCAGGCCGGGCGCGCCTGTCCCGCTTTCCCGCCAGGCACGGAGCCAGCTAGCTCGAGCTGGCTTGCTGGCTTGCCTTTTGCTCTCTGCTCTCTTTCCAAACCCATACCAAACACCTTGCTGCTCTACCTCATCACACCATGGATCAACTGGTGAGTGTTCCTACCCTCCAGACCTGAGCCCCATGAGTGTTTGCTGCATGTGCACCTCTCAGCTGGCGACTGCCACGCCGGCGATGGAGCCACCGGCGCCAGCTGCGCGTGGCGCACGCGCCCCCGTCATGTGGCTGTGGGCGTCACCGTCGGCGTGTCTGCGCGCAAGATGACTACCATACTCACCAAGCCACGACTTGTTTTCACCCATTCACAGTCAGAAGAACAAGTCTCCGAGTTCAAGGTTCGTTCAATCCATCTAGACCCGGGAGTAGTGTGTTAGAGTGTGGTGTGGGGACTGACACGTCCGGCTGTCCCCCTTCTCTGCATCTCACACGCTTGTATCGACCCTTATACCCCTGCAGGAAGCCTTCTCCCTCTTCGACAAAGGTCAATACACACCTTCTATACCTGCGCTACCTCGTGTAAACAAGCCGACTGACGCCCCCGATCGATCTGCCTTCCCCTTGCATAGACGGAGATGGAACAATTACCACGCGCGAGTTGGGCACCGTCATGCGCTCCCTGGGCCAAAATCCGACCGAGGCCGAGCTGCAGGACATGATCACCGAGGTCGATGCCGATGGGAATGGTCAGATCGACTTCCCTGAGTTCCTGAGTTCGTCTCTGTTTCGCTTTCTCTTCGTCTGAGCCCCGCCCTTGTCTGGAAAATCTTTGCGCGCGCTGATCCAGTCACCCGCTATATCTCTCGTCGAATATTGTACCTAACACTGACCTGTTCATTCTCTCCCTTCCACCGCATCGCGACTTTCTCCTGGACTTGTCTGGACCGCCTCGCATGCCAATCAATCACCCTGCCCTTTGCTCCGAACAGCAATGATGGCGCGTAAGATGAAGGACACGGATTCAGAAGAGGAGATCCTCGAGGCATTCAAGGTCTTTGACAAGGATGGCAACGGTTCCATCTCGTCCGCTGAACTGAAACATGTCATGACCAACCTTGGTCAGTTAGGCCCCTCTTTTACGTTTATGTTGCCTAGCGAGAGGAGCTAGCTCGAGTCGTAGTACAAAGGCAGGGAGACCGACTTGTTTGCTACCCATCCGCAGGCGAAAAGCTGACGGAGGATGAGGTCGCCGAGATGATCCGTGAAGCCGATGCAGATGGAGATGGCCAGGTTCGTCTTTTGAGGAATCGCGAAACATTCCTCCACTTCATCCGCTGACATTCCCCCGATCCTGACCCACCTTTCTGCGCCGAATCGCATGCAGATCAACTACAACGAGTTCTGCACGATGATGATGAACACTTAGTCGAGGTCGGACACGCATTCTCTTCTGCACCTACTCCCATTCTTGAACCCACTGCGGTTCCGTCTCTTCTTGGGCGCAACCTTTCCCCACCGCGTGAAGTTCTTTCTCTCTCTTCCCGCCTGCATTTGGGCCGTGTTACATCTTTTCCACCCCTTGATCCTCGACGTGCTTTCTCCTCCCTCTTCTTTCCCTGGTCGCTCCTGACTCGCGAGAGCTTGATCGGCTCTTTCTGCATCTCATACTTTCTTCTTTGATCCCAATACGAGTAGTCGTTTTCCAGACACGAAATCAAATAAAAGACAAACTCCAAACGAACTGAACTCGGGCTAACAAGAAAGAAAGGTAACGCGCTCAGGAGAAAGCAGGAACCAATGACGCAGACAGCAACCCGACGGAACATGAATTACAACTTTGCACCGGCACGAGTGATGATCTTTTGACTCCACCACGGGTAGAACTCGGTCGGCAAGTCTTTGGGTACGGTCGCGACCATCCGGGGCGCGCGCTTGTCCCTGAACGCTTGCACGCCTTCCTTGGAATCGATTGAATTGCCTAGAAGTACACGAATTATGGTCAGTACTCAGGAAGAAGCTTTCCATACGCGCCGTATGTATGGACTGTACTGACCAGCGACATGCATCGCCTTTGAATCAAGCAGATGTTGATCCTCGGGACTATCCATTCCACGCCAGACCAAACCCTTGATCAAAGAGGACGAGATCATAGAGTTGGAGAGGGAGATATCCTTGGCCAAGACGAGGGCAGCTTGGAAGGTCGCTTCAGGGGAGGGATGACGCGAGGCCCAGAGGAGGTCGAGGATGGGCGAAGTGGCGGGGATCACCTTGGCCGTCTGCGTGGAGATCGAAGAGGATTTGTCAGCTAACAGAAGACCTTATGAAAGGCGTGAAGTGTCACGGAGGAGCGACGAGTTCCTCACCATGAACAATTGCATCGCTCGCGAGTGACCGATCAATTTGGGCAAGAAGTATGACGAAGCCGCTTCGGGAACGATACCGCGTTGAGCGAAGACGAAACCGATTTTGGCGGTTTCGGAGACCAAGCGGATGTCGGCGCCGAGGGTCATGGTGATTCCTGGGTTAGGGTAACAAAAGTGGGGTCAGTCGTGAGGGATGACAAGTACAGAAAGGTGAGACCTACCGATTCCAATAGCGTGACCATTGACAGCGGCGATAGTCGGCTTTCGAACTCGGAAGAGCGCAAGCGAGACCGTGCCTGCAAGGCCAGTAGGGGCTTCGCCCGCGGTCAGCTCGGCACAGACTGGAGGCGGAAGCGTCAGGAATCTGGCTCACCTCCACCGTCACGGTGCTCGTTGAGATTACGAGCCGAGTTTTGTGAATACCGGTCCGAAGTACTGAAATCGCCCTTTGACAGATCCGCTCTAGTACAACAAGAAGCTCCTCGGCAAGTCAGCTCAGGGGCCTCTCCGCAATCCACGTCGATCCACACTTGGCGACGATCCACGCTTGAATGCTAGCAATCTTCACCCTGCACAAAACGCTTTGCCTTCATTGGGGGATCCAGCAAGTATGACGACCTTGACGTTGTCGTCACTGTCGAGTCGGTCAAAGGCAACGACCAAGCTCTTGGCCATAGGATCCGTGAAGGCGTTGCGAGCCGTGGGGCGATCGAGGTACACGACCGCGACCCCATGTTCCCGCAGTTCGACTCGGATGTCCTTCAATTCGGGATAGAGCGACATGGTCTTTGGTGTTAAAGGGCGCAGTGTAAGGACGGTGAACGATTTGAAGACGAGCCTTGAACGACGGGCTGGGGAACGGAGAAGTGGCCCCCGAGCCGAGGGCGCGCGAGGACCCATGTATGTATGTGGGGGTCGGCCTCGCGTGTCCTCGGCAATCAATCTTGCCGGGTCCGGCAGCGGCGAGAGCCGCGGATGGCCCGTGGGGTCGGATTGGATTACAAACTTATCTCTGCTTATGCAAATGGTTTTATGATACAACGGTGTACGCTCTGATATGACGTATAGAACGATTACAACTCTTGCCTGGCCCTATCCATGAGATAGTCGTAACCTGGCATGTAGACCTCGCCCACGAGAGCCTTGACCGCCGTCTCGGCATCATCAACGGTCAACAGCAGCGATCCAAGAGAAACGATTGTGGACGAATACGTCCCAAAACGTTCATCCTGTTCAAGTTCGATTGAGCTTGCGCCTCTTGGTCAGTCTGCACGGTTACACGTCCCCGGAGTGGAGTTGTCGAGCGTTGAAGATCGAGCACTTACGCGAAGAATTGTCCAAGTCAACTCGAATTCGCCCAATCGTGCGCCGTCCGCGCTGTGTAGTATCTGATTCGACGCTTCATCGCTCGAGGTCTTGAACCTCTTGTCGTGATACAACAATCGATCAAGGAGAGGGCCCGGTGTCGCTTGAGGAAGCGGCGCACCCTCTCGAAGCGCGAGAGAGAGCTGACAGGGAGATAGTCGAAGTCTTGGTCAGGCTGTGTCGCAAACGTTGAACGAAAGGGCTATCTTATTACGTCGACTGACCAATGCAAAGGTCGATGAAACATCGGAGATTAGGTTGGGGTGGAGGAAAGCCGTGGACCTGATCAACATCTTGCGCCAAGCTGGTTCGAGTCGGACCAAACCCAGTCCTAAGGACCCAAGAGCTCTGGAGATGCAGCATCATGGTCCGTCAGAAATCATTCCATGATGTACTGCTCTTCTGAGCATCTTAGGCTCACTGCATCATGATGACTTGAGCCCGCAGCAAGGACTTGTACTCGGCTGCGGGCCAATCACCGCGCAGGGAAAGTTCGTATCTTGACTCTTTGATGTGTTGCGTCGTTCCTATCAACTTGGCCCAGATCGCTAGCAGGATCTCACGGGCCTCTTTCTGTATGGCAGGAGTGAAGGCATCGAACTCGAGTGAAGTCGCCTCGGGCCTAGGTTGGACCAACTCCTCGGACGAGTGCTTCTTCGCGTCGTGACGATCCTCGGCGATCCAGTGCGAAAGCAGGGCCATGTAGATGCGGCCGATCTCGCCGATGCAGGTTGAATGCGTTTTGCGTACGAGCAGCCTTGACGACTGGTGACCGGGGAAGAGCATGATGATCATCGAGGCCACCGAACCGATGATGACGAGCAGTGCTCGACGCCACGCGAGCTGAGCGCCGATAGTTCCACCGAGAGTCGCGAGGTGGCCATTGACCCAGCTGTAGCCGACGATGAGCACAGTAGTGACGGCGGTGAGGATGGCCATCTGCTGTTGCGCCGGCGGTGCGTGATTGCGCAGCGCCAATAGAGGGAGCATGAATACGAATAGCGACGCAGCGGCTCCGATCCTATTGCTGCCTCGCCCGTTCCCAATGTACCAGACCATCATACCGTAAAGTAATCCTACCACGGTTCCGGCAATTTTTTGAATTGTAGCCATGATCTGATCTCCTGCGTAAAGGGAAAGGAAGGTCTGCGCAGTGATGAGCGCCCATAAACCCTTATTGACGTAGGTGAAGTAGGCCGAGGTCTTCAAAACCTGGGGCAGCCACAACGCCAAACCGACGGCCGCGTACTTGATGGCAAAGATTGTCTCTGTCGTCTTGCACCATCGAACAATGCCGTACAGCTTGCCGCCGAAACGTTGGGCCGCGTTGCGGGGAGCGCGCACATCGGGGTCCTTCTTCTCCTCGTTCCGTTGGCGCAAAAAGAAGTGCAGCTCTTCCTCCTCTTTCTCTGCCCCATCAATGAGGGTCGATGCCGAATCAGAGAAGGGAATAACAACTTGGTCGGGATCGTCGCCATCCCCCGTCACACCATCGATCTGCGATCGATGTCGGCTGAAGGCGAGCTTCCCAATCTTCCGCAGCCCGGTGGGCATCCACAGCTTGTTGACGCGGCGTTTGTGCTCGAGTTCGCTGAGTCGCGCAACGAGATTGAGGATGGTGGTTGCATAGCCCACAAGCGCGTCCGAAGCCGACAGGACTTGCATCAGCGAGATGGGAGAGAACTTGAGCTCGGCTCGCGGTCTTCCGGTCTCGAGGTCGAAGAATTTTTGGAAGGGGGCAAAGATCTCGAGTCGGCGGGTGGTGCGGTATTCCTCCATGGCACGCTCCAGAGCAGCGACACGTTCACGTTGCGCTTCATAGTCGGCCGCGACTTGATCTGACTTGAGCCGCTTCCACCTCGAGGTGTTGGCTACGGAAAGCCAGGTCATGGCACCCAAGAGGGCTTCGTCCATAGCGATCAACAACGGGTCCACGGCGTTGGCAAACCGGGGCAGCAGGGTCGCAATCGAATGGGCATGCTTGTCCTCGGCAGCGAAGATCTTGCTGCGCAATTGGTTCAGATAAGGCGCCTCTCTCCCGATGGGGTGTTGCAGCTTGGCCTGCAAATCGATGATGCCTTTGGTATCCCGAAGCGTGCGTAGCGCTTGCGACTCGAGTCCTCGGTACAACGACCCAAGTCCGAGCGACCGACTTGCCAGCTCTTCGAGCAGAGGCTTCAGACTGTAATAGTCCTTCGCACTCATGCGGCCGACCGACGCTTCTAATTCCATCGTACCCATCCCTCCCAGAAGAGCGTTCACGCCGATCGCGATCGCGATCGCGTTGTTGTTCCACGCGTCATGTTGGTCGATCCAGGCCGTGGACGTGCTCGAGGGTGGTGGGGTCCGTAAGAGCTTGGAGAACAGCGCGATTCGCTCGTACACAGGCGTGAGGCAGGTGTCCACCAAACTGGTGGTCCAGGTACTGTTGATCGATTCTGGAAAGATGAGGACCGATCCGGCCGCCGCGATTCCGAGGAAGCAGCCTGTTGGGAGCAAGAAGTTGTACGCGAGGGTATAATTCGCCCTGCGCGTTCGTGAATGGGTTCGCAAAACTGATCAATCACAAACGACCCTTGATGGCCAGATAAAAGTCAAAGCGCAAATACGCACGAAGGGAACAGGGGGCCATAGCTAAGCATGACGTCCATGACGATTGTCCCAAAGATGGAGGCCACCATCAGTTTAGGCGCATTAGCACGCATCAGTCCCAGTGCGAACGATCCAACGACGAAAAAGACACCAATGATGAGCGTCGACCGCCAATCGAGAAATTGACCCTGAAAGATGGCCACTCGGTACAGCGCGTCGATGTTTTGCGCGTTAGCGTTGGCTACCCTGAACGACTTCACCTCGGAGCCGAGCAAAGCTTGACTCCTTGCTCGAGCCGCCGCGGCCATCGCTGCGCAGGACCACGCCCACCCCAGGCACATGCCAAACACCAGCAGAAAGCCGACTGAAAGAACCATCATCACGGGCAGGTTCGCCGGAATCATAATGGCGGCGATACACCCGAAGAAAGCCGCGTTGCCGAGACGGGTCAACGACTTGGGCTCGAGGACGATAATGAAGGCGCCGAGCAAGACGAGCGCGCCTCGAGCCAAGCTTTTCCTCGCCCTCCATTTTGCTCTGTTGTGATTTTGAACGAGAAGAGAGTGTGTGCCCGGGGGTTTGGGTGCGGGGAATAAAGCTGCGCAACGTCAACGGGGCCGAACGTGGGTGCCAATGTAACGTCGAAGTTAGCGCACTGCAAACGGTTCGGATGAATGTATGGACGATACAGGGATGTAGTGTTCCCGTCACATTAGCTCCGTGGAGAACGGTATTCTACCATTCGTCCCTCGCACGCACGGAGCAAGCAGTATCTGTTTGCGCTCTCCGCCGGGATCTTCATTGTTGTGACCAGGCCCTTGAAGGTGGGGTGCCGGAACGTACCATCGAGTGGCGCCGCGAACAGCGGATAGGTCACTTTGGACCTCCAACCGGGCTTGCTTGCAGTTTCTTGATCGTGTTGACCGAAGTCACCTGTATCGCCTTGCTTGTGACCGGCTCCGTCCTTCGTTCCCGTATCGACGGCGCGCATCTCGCTCTCAAGTGAGGGCAACTCCGGATCGGCGTTGAGCGACTGAGTCGACGTTTCCTACCTTCAGGCAGAGCCGAAGCGTGTGTCAGAGGATGGATCAAAAGTAGATCTGTCTACGGGAAAGGGTAACGGGAAGAGCCGGAAGCGACTGTGGCTCGCAGCTGCACTAGCTCGTGTCGCGAGATTGACCGTAGATTGATCGGACCTATACACCACCCGCGAGGCCAAAGCAGGAACCGGAGCACGCCGATCGCCGGGCGTAATACCTCCAGTCCGCTCAACCCGAGCACAACCCTGAGTGCAGTAGATAGCTCTATAAATCACGTAACGAAGTCATCTCAATCTCTGATGTGAAGAAAAGTCACGAATCACCGTGTATGGGACATCAAGCAATTCAGGCTCAAGTCGCCGGTAGCTAGGATGAGCGCGTGAAAGCTGCCAAGTCACTGCTACCTGCCATGCTCCTCGGGTTTCGTGAACCTAAACCTTGGTCATTAATTTACAACATGTTCTTAATCCATCTATCAAGGTCGACACCCAGCCAAGTGGAATCGCATGTCTCCCTTACTTCTTCAGCTCTGGGTCGGCGCGTGCCCGAGAATCTATACCTATGGTGCGCTTTGACTTCTACGGTGCCCCTGACGTAGCTGTGGTCAATCTCTTGTTTTCCAAAGAGTCCAGCCCTTCCACAAAGCCTCTCATCGGATCGCTCGGTGATGGTGCCGCTAAAGTGTCAGTATCTCTGTTGACTGACAATCCCGCAAACTCGCTCAACAAGGAAGAGGTCGTGCCACCAGTTGCTGCCAAGGTCATTGTTTGTGCCGGAAATGTCTCCTTCTTCGATGGTAGGATCATCCCACCGTCTCCAGTCCATCCGGGTGCAACGGCGTTGAGGTGGGCTTTCCTGGCCTTCTCCTTGGCTTCAGAGTAGGAGCGCAACCGTTCCAATCGCTGGGCATGAGACGATCGTAGTGCCTCGAGAGCAGCGGGAAGAACAGAGAGGGCGTGGTTCTCGATAGTGAAAGGGTACACGAACTGTTGATGAGGTACAGTCGTCGAAGATGGAAGGACATGTGGTTCCGAGTCAGTGGGATGATCTGTGCTCGTGGCCCGAATCGCTCGCTCACGCACGTAGGGCTCGACCGAGTCGGGTAGAGGATGGATGTCTGGGGGGAGTTCAACCTATTACGTTTGGTTAAGATTCAATTGGGTCAGCGCTCCGAGGCTCAGCATGGGTCGCTCGAATGCTCCACTGGAAGCGGGATGAAGGTATGATGTCGAACCCACGGGCTTGGGTACCCAGAATGAAGGCGACTTGATAAGAGGTACCTTCTCCACCAGGTCCCTAGTCGTCAAGGTCTGGCCCGTCACAGCTATAGCGATATACAATCATGGCCATAATCATTGTCCGAACGAGCCCGTCGCGGTGTGACACGTGCAGTTTTGATTCAGGTAGTTCAGGTGGGAGCGGAACAGGACGTCACGTCGAATGCGGGAGCGAGCACCGCGGGGAAGAGTGGTGATAGGGGGGGAGGTACAGATCTTTGTTAGCGATGGAAGATATTGGGATGCGTCTTATCAAGATAACGACTCACAAGACATGCCAATCTGCACTTGAGTCTAGCTCCGCCGACGGTGACGCACGGCCGTCCGATTCGAGCGCAGACAATGAATGGGTCACGTGGTGAGAGGGGACCAGAGGGAGCTCCGCCGACGCTCCGCCAAAATGAGTCGACTGCCCCTACGCGCGGGGCAATATGAGTCGACTCGCCCCAAATCGAGAGGCATAGGAGCCATTTTTAGATGCCCTTGCCTCGCAAAGTACCTATCCAAATGAGTGGGCGGGCCTCCCTCACCGAACCCGCCTTCCCAAACTCTTTCTTCTCCTGCACCCGACGCCGGCTAGCTGGCAGCAACTCATCCCATCCCCGCTTATAATACGCCCGACGTCCTCGCGATCGCCATCAGCGCGTTCGCCGACTCGTCGCTCACAACTACAGGTCCTTTGCGTACTCTCACTCTGACTTCCATCGTGCTCGCCATCATGTCCTTCTTCAGGCACATGCTGTGCCAAGGCAGCGACGACGGCGTCGACAACCTCTTCGCGACTGCTAGTGCTAGGGATACCAGTAATGTGCCCGTGGCGCACTGGGACCCTTCAGATGAGATTCCACGCGGTTTCAAATCGCACGTGCAACACTTTGAATTCGGCATCACCAACGATTCCAGCGTCAAGTTCGAGTCCATGGGCGCTTGGGCCAACGGCACACTGCAGCTCTCTCATGCTTGGTCGAACGAACTGTTGCAGCTCCAACAACGCTCCGAGTCTGATGAGAAGGTCTGTGCTACGCTCACCTCGGACGTCAAGGGGCACGACTCCCAGTCCATGGTGCGCGCTCAGACCATGTGGCCCGGGTGGCCTTGGCATTGGTGGAGCCGAAAGCGACAAGAGGTGGACGAATGGCCGATGCGCGGCAATCCGGATGGTCTCGTTGTCCAGATCCGCGTCGAGGCTCGCTACAACAATGACTCGCTCTGGAAGGAGTCTAACATCATTGCTACTTGCGATGACTCTTTGAATGTGACCCTGCTCGTAGAGGTGAGGGGCCAGCCCATCTCGGCGCCTCGGAGAATCCCCAAAACGCTGACTTTTTCGTCTCCTCCTCCTCCGCCTGATACGCTCTACTCTTCTACCAGACTCCCGAAAGACTCTGGGATAACTCGAGAAAATGGAGCCGACTCGACTTCCACACCACAGTCCGCACCTCGTCCGCGGTCGAGTCTCTCAAGCTACTTTCGGTCCAAAACTCGTCGTCCGATTCGGCCCCACCGCAGCGCCATGATTGGAAGGTCCAAGGGGACGTTTCGCTCAAAAATATCTTTTTCGATCGAGTCGACGTCCGGACCAAAAACTCTCCCATCTCTTTCGACTACCTGGAAGCTGACGACGTCGACCTTGCGACGACTAACGCGTTTGTTCGAGGCAAGATCCTCGGTGCTCGTGTAAATATTCAGACTAGCAACAGCAGCATCAGCGGCGACTTCGAAGGATGCGAGGGCTTGCGAATCCAGACAACCAACGCGTCCATCTCCGGTCTGTACAAGGTCGGCGAAAGTAGCGACGGTGTCTTGCTCAAGACGACGAACGAAGCGATCCGGGCCCAAGTCGAAGTCTTCGAGCAAGAGGACGAAAAGAAGATCGCTCTTCGAGACCCTGTCAAGATCGAAGCCCAGTCAACGAACGCATCGGTCAATCTCGACGTCGTCCGTTCGCCTCCTAGAGCCAAGATCGATTGGACCGTGGCTTCGAGCAATGGACCGTTGAGGCTCAAGTACCCTGCTCCATTCGATGGGTCCTTCCAAGTCAGGACCTCGAACAGCTCACCCACCCAGGTCATTGCACCAGGATCTCACAATATCAGATACAATTTCAACACCAACTCGCACAAGGAAGGTCTCATGAGCTCGGGTTTGGATCCAGCGAACCGCGGCAACGTCAGGCTCGTCGCCACCACCTCCAACGCCTCGGCCGAGTTAGTCGTCGCCTGATTATATCACGAGTTATTGTTCGCCTTCTGGGTATTGCGCAGTGAAAACATATTATCTCTCTTCTTTCAAGCTTGAATTCCTGGGCTGCAATAGAACCAGCTCCATGCATGTTGAGATGCATTCGCCACGATTAGGACGGCAGTGGATAGGCCCGCGCTGCGAGAGGGATAGAGCTTTACGGAGAGCGAAACAGTCTTGAAACTACGCAATTTGTACAAGCACTACTAAATGCGACATCCACACAGAAAACAAAAGGCCCAAAGAGAAAAGCTGCGCCTGAGGAGTTTCTAAGCCATCCTCCGCTTCTTGCCCTTGCTTGCCTCGAGGTCCTCGACAGCAGGACTGGGCGCGACAGAATCGACGCGGGCAAAGAAGGGAGTCAACGCCCACGGGTCAGGGGCCATGTCGGCTACGTTGATGGGCTTGCTGGAGAGGGATTGTTCGTATTGCTGCATGCGCGAGTAGACACGAGGTCCTGAATTCGTCAGTATGGGCCCTATGGGACGACGGAGCTCAGGTAACTGGACTGACCTTTGCGAGCGATGGCTTGCCCAAGAATCGGATGGTCGCATTGAGGAACTCGTACATGTCATTCTCGAATTCGGAAAGTCGGTACTTTGAGCTGAGACTGGTGAGGTGAGACTTGAGTGTGCGTTCTTCGGGCACATTCAGGAACTGCACGGGAGATTATACAAGAAGATCGAGTCAGCTCAACTGACCGATTCGCATGGCGTCTATGTAATCGTCGAGAAAGGGGACATACCTCGTGTATTCGATCCCTCATCGATCGTTCAAAATCTGCTTGCGCAACGTCTCGTGAGCCAAAGAGCAGTTGCGCCGCTTTGACGAGCTTGCCCTTCTCCTTCTCGCGCTCGGCTTCGAGGTGCGCCTCCTCGTCTTCGTCGTCGTCGTCATCACTGTCATCATCGTCGTCATCTCCTTGATCGACATCCATCGCCGTTGTGCTCCGAGGAGGTCGCGGAACGATAGTCGTCGCCGACTGGGTCGTCACGCGAGCAGACCACCCTCGACCCTCCCAAACACCACACCCGCAGCCGAACAAGGTCTCGATCGCCGACGTGCCCGTCCATCCATCGACGAGGTAGCCCTCAAGGCAGGCCTGGATGACAAAGGAGTGGAGCAGCGAGAACCATGCGGCTGTGACGGCAACCTCGACCTCGGCGACCTGTGTTGCATCGTCCTTGGCGAGGTACGAATCGAACTCTTCGCTACGATCAGATTCTTGACGAAGCACACGGTCTCGAGCGTCCTTGAGCAGGTGCGCGGAGAGTGAAAGGAATCTTGGGATGACGTCGACGAGGGGTCGCTTGCCCGGCGCACCTTCCCCGTTGGCCCCTACGTCCAGGCCTTGGCCGGGCACATTGCGGTGCTTGTTCAGACGAGTCGACGCGACCATGAGGCAGACCGAGCATGAGCCCACTCGATGGCGGCGGCACCACGTCGTGGACGTCGAAGGCAGGATGGATAAGCCAAAAATTTCTTTGGCACGGGAACGCATGGCCTGCCCGCGCACGATGCGGTAATCCATATGCGGCGCCGCCGTCAAGTCGCTGCCTCGCGAAGTCGAGCCGGCACCCTGGGTGCTGAAGACAGATCCTGCGGACGAATCTTTGTCAGGCGACGTCGGCTTGTCCTCCGCTTCAGCATCGGCCGAAGGAGAGGTGGCACTTGTCGAAACGGTGCATCCTTCCTCTTCTCTGGCGAACTTCATATTGATAAGCGATTGCGCGATCGAAGTGTTCTTGGGCCTCGACGAGTCGACGGCATGGGCCGAGGTCGAGTGGTACAACGTCGTCGTATCCGGACTGGTCAACACTTGAAGTGCCTTGATACCCGGAACGGCCTCACTGGCGACCACGTCATGTGACGTGATTTTGCACACCGATCCTTCCGGCGTTGGGTTCGACAGGAGCTCCTCGGTCAGGCCAGCGAGCTCGACCCGTCGGGCAACCGAGGCTGGAAGATCGCCTTCCCGACGGTTGGCACGCAAGAGACTGACGCCGAGTTTCCACAGGCCCTGCGACTTTTGCTCGGCATCGAGCCAGGAGTCATCGAGGTCGATGTGGTCCTCGTCCGAGACATCCTCGGCTCGGTGAAGCAAAGCGCGGGCGCCATTGGGTAATGTGAATGCCTCCAATCGGGACAAAGTTGCGAGGTGAACGGTATAGGAGAGGATGTTAGATCTCGAGGATCGCGAAGGGGCGCGGGGTGGGATCGATTGGAGCAAGTGCGATACCGGGTGCTGGGGCGCTCTGCTCGCCGAAAAGACAGGGGGCGGGGAGGCAAGCCAGCGGATGGCAAAAGTCAGCGTCCTAAAACTTCTACATGCGGTCTCGAATCGATGAAGCCCGACTGATGGTTCGAGAAGTTTATTGAAAATCGGTGGCCATGGCCGTTCTCCGTCGCGCTCGGTGAGTTGGTGATAAGACCCCGAACGCGAAAGCGCGCGGATCACCGGATGACCGATCGTGGCCCCGCAATCATCGGAGAGGCGCGGGCGAAGCGCTCCGAGCATGCGCCGCCCGCAAACGGAAGACGTCGGCAGCGGAGCATACCCGCATCAGGTACGGCGGACACACCACTTGGTACACCTTGATCGTTAAAATCCTGTCCAGCAGTAACAGTGGCATGCTGCGTAGGCAGTTGTGGGTCCGAAGACTTGAAGCCGAGTCGCCGTAGACATGGCAAGTGGGTGATAGCGAAGTTGACGGAAGCGCCCGACACCATCCGGGTTGAAGAGCACAGGGGGAACCAGGTCAAGAGGACATGTCAGCTCACCTATAACCGGGAGTATCAGTCCCTATGCCATTAGGTCGAGCACTGGAAGAGGTGTTGGTTGTTGCCGAAGCGATTGAGGCCGTCGTCGCCGCGGCGTTTGACGATGTCGACGTCGACGCCGTCGGTACCGTTTGAGGTCGTACGGAGGGATGAGTGCGACTCCAAACTTCAAACTCGCGTCGACTGATAAAGTGGCGAGAATTTCCTTGCAGAGACGGACAGTCGGAGGGCAGCGCTGGCATCAGAATCGACGGTGGAGCCGAGGTCGCCATGACGGAACGGGAGGTTCGAGTGATTGCGAGTCGCGTAAGGCTCGTGTCGGGAACAGGCGGAACGGTCCCTCCAGGCGGAACGGTCCGAGACCAAAAGCGTCGAAGAAAAGAAGGTGTATCACGTGGAGCTATGGCCCCAAGCGAGGGTATCTGAGATGGTAGACGGGCGTCACGGGTCGGAGGAGGAAGCCTTGGAAGTCTATATTGCGGGAGATGCGCAGAGACGCGTCGGAATCGAAAATTGTAATCCCAAATTAGAATCAGCTCGGACCGCGAACCCCCGAATTACCCGAAGTAATCTCGAGAGTCAATACTTATGAACAGTGTTCGGTGCAGAAGATCCTACAACAGAGCAGAATCGTTTGCCCGCGCACCTCACTTTAGCTTCGACGCTTGTCCCGCCATAGGTAGGCATGTAGCACACCCGAATCGCGAGACCTCTCAACCCGGAGAATTGCAGGCCAAGCAACCTCCGGCCAGGCGCCCCACACGGGTAGCCAACGACGTCCGCCATTCGACGGAGGCCCGCATGCATAGACCTGCACCAAGCTTAGGTAGCATGCGCAATATCTCCAACGCTGCCTGTCTGACCTGAGTAGGTACGTAGCCACACGAGGTGTCCGAGAGTTATCGTGTGATGGTCCGATCAAGTTCTGGCAGTAGCCGAGGGCCGAGGCAAGAGCGCCAGAAAACTTTGAGAAATCCCGATCCCGCTCAGGCGCTCGGGAGAGTGCACCCGTGAGAGCTCGCGGGGACAAAGGGGCCTAGCGTTCGCCAGGAACCGCTGGATATCTGCGATCGTGCACACCCAATTTTTCTAATGCAGTAATGGTAGGCTTATGCGTGCTGACTGGACCAGTAGGGGCATAGGGCACCCTTTTCGGGCGGTGACAAACGAGAAGCTTTGTGCACTTGGGCTTCGCGCGCGCCTCAGCCTTGTTCGATCCCTGAATAATCTCGGGTTCAGGGCCAGCGCGCCAGCGGGAGAGCTTCCGGAGCCGAGGGCCGGCGAAAGCGGTGGGTCGGGCTCTCCACCAAGTGGCTTCATGGTAACGGTAGAACCTGAATCAATTTTGGGAGTAAAGTCTCGAGGAGTGAAGTCGGTCTGGACGCTCGCTGCAGCATATCACTAGGCGGTGTCAGTCAGAACGTCAGAACGCTGCCGAGCGCTGCTTGAAGCTGTCAGTGGCCACCGGCCTGCGATCGGGGCCGAACGCTGATAGCGCGGTCAGAATTAGGCCAGCACCGACGACGACCTGAGGCCTCTCCTCAGTCCCACTTCAAGTTAGTCTTGTAGACGCTCACCTTCGCTCCGACGGACCGCCGACTCGCTAGCTCGAGTGCACCTCATCCACCATGGACTTGGGCAGCCTTCTCAACTCGTCACCTGAGTCATTGATCAGCGCCGCCAGCTTCTTCGACAACAGCGAGGACCTCAACCACGACGACGCACGCGCGAGTCGTCGTAACATCGCCAACGTCAAGGGATCTGCGTCAACGCTCGTCGCCGATCGACGCCCGGCGGCGCCTGCGGACCGGGACCATGACATGTACGAACACAACCGAGAACATCAGGTGCATCCGACCGCCAGAACACAGCCCACTGCGGCTCTGATCCCTTCGTTCCTGCTGAGAGAGCGCGAACGAGCATTAACAGCATCATCGTCGCTGTCGTCGTCGTCTGCTGCCGCTGGCTCAGCCTCCGCCCACGCCAACGGCGGCCCAGCGGCGGCTCCGCCAAATCGACCGTCGGCCTCGATGTGGCCGACATCCCCTTCCAGGCAAGTCATCACACCTGCTGCTACTTCTGCTAGACTCTTGAGGGCTCTTTCAAGTCGGGCCCTGCTCCTCTCTCCCCTGTCTACGCGCGCGACGACATCCGAAGTCGCGGATGATCTCCTGACGCATTTCAAGGAGAATTCTTGGACGTGCGCGCATCCGGTCGCGGCCCGTTCTCAGGGGCGCGTGCCTTGCGGCCTCTGGACTCAAACGAACCCCCGGGGGCAAGGCATGCATGTTAAAAAGCGATTCTGGAGCTAATTTGGCTGCCGCTGCGTGTCCCTTACCTGCTTTTAAAAATCAATCTTTTACAGATATGACCAGTCTGGGTCATCCCTGGTCGGCTTAGGCCATCATGGTCACTCTACGGACGTTGCAGCAGCTCCTCTGGCTGCGGCTGGACCAATGCCGCCGTCCGCCCTTGGCCCGATCGCCCCGCCGCCGCCGCTCCTCCCCGAAGAGCTGCTCCGGACGACGATCTTGTGGAGAGCGTTCGCCGGCTCACTCGACTCGATCAAAGCCGAGTCAGGATCTGGTGAGTGCTGCCTCGCTGCCTTAACCACTCGAAGCCAAGCATCGGCCTTGGTACACGTCTCTGTTTCTGCTGCGTGGGATGGCACGTCATCGTGTCGAAAATGGCCTTTCCGACTTCGATCACGGGGCTACTCGTGCCCGGACGATCATTTCATCTCGCGCGCGCGCGGCACCGCGTGAGCGAGTGAAACACGACTGTTCACTTTGGCTTCTGGCGCACAACTCTCTTGTCGCTCGCCGCTCGGTCTTCCTTCGTGTCGCGAGCCTTTTTGCCCTCGTTTGCCGTAGTTCGGGCCGCCTGAGTCTCCCAACCAAACAAATAAAAGCCCTCCTTCTCAAGCGCATTACTGCGCAGCTATTTAAATAATCTGCTCACCTTCTTGATTATCGTTATGCTCCAGATGAATCGTTGGAGCGATACTCGGCGCAACACGTCTCTTGGGTTTTCAATTCGCGCGAGCAGAATTATCGCAACCAACTCTGGGCCGACTGGACCATTTATCAGACCTTGTGGGAGAAGCTCGGCGTCAGGGCTTTCCCCATATCGGAACGAAAGGTACGTGCTCTTCTACTTAAAACTTCAACACCATGATGTAAAATCAACGCTAACGCATGCGTTCCATTATGTGCTTTCAGGTCACTCTGTTGGTCTCGCAGTTCGTCGACCTGCCTTGCTCGGCTTCGCTCCGCCACGCCTATGGTAGCGTCACGACGGCTCAAAACGTCAATCTGCATCGTGCCGAGTCCATGCTCAACACCCTCAAGCTCGCTGGCCAGGCAACACTGCACCTTTGGCCCCGGGTTCGGTCCTTTCATGAAGCCGACTCTGACCGGTTCGAGACGCTGCGCGAAGTGTGGCAGAGGATCCCGTGGTTCAAGTGCGTAGACAGTACTCGATCAGCAGGTAGAAGAACTTACCCCAAGCTGATATCGTCTTTTTCTGCGTGCTCCCCATCGGTTAGGACGCCGAAGAAGACTCGGTTCCCCAAGACCGTGAGCGTCAAGCGCGAGCGAAGCACCTCCTATGATTCGCACCTGTCTGCCGATGAAGCGAGGACTGGACGTACGGACCAGCATGCGATCTCTTTCGAGGAAGGTGAGACGACACGGCGCCTGACACGTGATGAACACAGAGCTCAGTCGCTAATTTTGAGTTCCGCGATCACCTCGATCTCAGATGGCATGTTCGAACTCATCCCCTTCCCGCGCCTTCTCGTTGATCTCCCGATGGTCACTCAAGATCTGCGCATCCTGCGACCTGGTGAGTACCTGCCTGCATCGAACGCCTACCGGTTCATGTGCTGATCTGATTCACTTCGCCCCCCGACTTACAAGATCCGGCACTGAATCATTTGGGCCATGGGCGTCTTCAGACCGCGCTTGCTCACGAGGACTCGGCTCAAATCGATACCCGCTACTCGATACGTCGAATTTGGATGTTTTACGCCGATCTAAGCGCACGATTCCCCATGCCCGAATTCCCAATTACTCCGATCAAGCTCGCACTGTTCGCGTTCGCATATACACCTGGGCCGATCCGCGCCACCTTTGACCAAACCTCGCACTATGAGCACGTTCGACAATTCCCGGCCTTTGAAGACTCGCATTCGTTCATCAAGGCTCTCGAGACGCTCGAGGCGACACAACGCTTGACACGTGACCTGAGCGAGGTTCACGCTTATGAGAACGCTCAGTGGCTCACGTGGAAGAACGCCTTCATCAATGACATGCTAACGTGGGTGATCATTGTTAAAGCAGTACCAAAAATGGTGTACTGACATCAGACGTCCGTACTCTCTCCGCTCATTCTTAGTGTCACCGCCAAGTCGCCCCGGTCGACCAATTCTCCGAGCGGCGGTTCCATGGACGGTGTGTCCTCGTCCAACTCTTCCAACGCCGATACCAGCAAATCGAACTCGGATACCAGCAAATCGAACTCGCTCTCGTCAAAGTCTTCGGCGCCATCCTCATTCTCGTCGACGGGTCATAGGAACGGGAAGGTGGGACGACCTCGTTTGCCGTCCGCAGCCCCTCTACTGAACAACAAACCAGCGGCGAGCCGATCACACCAAGTTCCGATGAAGCGGGGCCGCTCATTCTCAGACCACTCTGACACCTGGAGTGAACACTCTGATGCACCGCTCACGTCAGCTGGAACAGGCTCGGCGAATGCAAATGGGGCAATCGCGGGCTCCCATCGTCGACCAGGACGACCCCGTAAGCAACGCACCCGAACGATCACGCCCCCTCCACAACCTTGGAAGCCAGAAAAGCTGGGCGAACTCCCAGAGGATCGTCGACCTCCCCCCTTACCACCCGTCTTCCCCCACCCTTTTGCGACCCTGTATGCTGGCGACGAAGCCGACGCTTTACAAGGCCGCAGCGTTGCTTTGCACCGGCCCAAGCGCATCGTTGGCCTCAAGATGATACCCCTCGCGAACCTCGCTATCCTCGCTTAGCATGAAACACGGACTCGGAACTCAACTGCGCGTAGTACTCCCCTTCTTGTTTCTGTGACCACACCATACTTCTATGTGGGATGGACCGAATCTTGCATTGCCCTCGGGGATCTTCTTGCTGCTTATCATGGACCCCGTGTCGTCACTGTTTCTATTTCGTCCGTTGTCTCTGCTCATGCACTTTGGCAAATATCTTTAGTCTGAACTGCAACGATGCATCTTCCTTTCTTCTTCGTGTGAGGAGCCCTCGTGAAGGATCCGATAAATAAAGAACTCTAGCAGTGCTGAACCCAATTCTCAAGCCCCTCCCAAACTCGCCCGCCGCTTGGCCTCCCTCAACACCTTGACGCGTTCAACAATCACCTCCTCCTTCCTCGCGAAACTGCTCTTCCTTTTCAACGAATCTACTTCAGCTATTCCCTGACTTTTGAAGATTACCGGAGCTGATTTGATCTTGTGGTCATCGATGGAGTTGCTTGGCCCGAGAGGCCGTCTCTTGGGAGGCGATGAGGGTAGTAGTTTCGAATGGGGCGATATTGGAGTCGATGCCGAAGAGGAGAAAGAGGAAAACAATTGAGGATCAAGTACAGCTGAAGGTGGCGGTGGGAGAGAAGAGGACAGAGGACCGAATTGAGCCGAGGATGACACGCCCTCGGGCTGTTCCCCTTTGGTCGACAATGACGGGAAGATCGGCTCCAGAGTAGCGGGAACAAGGATCGTTCCTGTCGACGAAGACGGCTCGTCTTGACTGTCCTCGATTATGATCGTCTCAACTTCTTTGAGCTTCTCGTGTTTCACCTCGGCTTGAGAAATGGCCTTTCGAGACGTCGATAGAGCACTTTTAACCTCCTCGTCCTTGACCTGCGCGGCCGCTCGTCGTTCATCGGGATCCGACTGATCTGAACTCGACGCTGTCGAAGCAGGTCCATCGACTCCCGCCCATTGTTCGACCTGTCGCACTAACTCTTCCCCACCCTCAATATTAGATCTCACGCCTTGCATCTTTTCCGAATTGATGAAGTAGTCCTCGTCCAGATCCGTGATGGGCCCGGACCCGACTGCAACAGCGATGCCTTGGACCCCTCTTTCAAGTAGAGTTTGTGTCCGCTGAACAAGCTGAATGCGATGACCCGCTCGGATCTGAGTTTCGACGAAATGACGAGAGTACGTCTCGGCGTCGCGAAGAATACGTTCGAAGCCTTGAGAGGGGGAGACGAAGGAAGCGAAGTAGTGCGCGGCGAGTCGGTAGGTATAGCCTGGGTCGTTGCGCGGGTCGTCCATGACGAGAGGGTAAAGGGACAGAGGTCGGAACAGGCGTACAAACTTTTGCAACTCGGGTAGTGTCGAGTGGCGTGACAAGGAGACAAACTGTGTGAGAGGTGGTGTCGATCGGGGTCAGCGACGGCAAGGTAGAAGACGTTTCGAACTTGATCGACGAACCAGGTTGGTGGGCCAGTTCTCTTCTTTCCCCTTCGAAGGATTGACCTCTGCATTCTCCTTCGCCTCCATCCTTTTCAACAGAGCCTCGGTATTCTCAACGTACTTTTTCCATGTGTTGATGTCTTGCCCCTCCGTTGGATTGACGTACACGACCCTAGCCTTCCCCCGATCCACACCAGGCTGTTTCAACCTCTTCGGTCCTTCCAGGCAAGGCAGATATTCAGGCAGCCATTCGTAACACCCTTGACCTTGGTCCCATACTTGGTCGCACTTCCACCTCCTTTCGCATGCGTGAAATCGCAGCGGTCGAGTCGAAGTCGTGCCTAATTGAGAGAGCTGCGGGTCGGTCGCCGATATAGCGCGATAAATGGTCGCTTTGTAGGGGTCGAGATGGATCTATTGCAAGGTAATAAAGGGTCAGTGGCGGAAACCTATGAACGATCACAAGCCACGAGATTCACCTTTTCATCGAAAGCGCGGGACAAGCCTTTGAGCAACTCCTATCGCAGCCAAACCACGCACAAGAACCGATCAATGTCCGATCGTCACAAAAAGAGGGAGTCTTCGCTCAGGAGCATTCACCTCATAGCCCCACGTCCAAGCATTGATGAAAAAGCTCGTATCCTCAGGATAGTACCGAATCAAGCGCACGAGATCCCTAATCGCCTCTTCCTTGGAAGCGACGGTTCGATGCCAACTCATCGTCGACGTATCAAGGTAGGTCCTCTTCAACAGCCTCCTCGAACTCCCCGACGCTAAGGCAAGCCGTGTACTATTGAGGTCGTCGTCAATCGAAGTTGAATAGGGCAAGTCGGACCATGCTAGGTAAGGGGATAAGTAGCGGTTGCGAGCGAGGGATTCGATCCACCAGTTTTCGGCTCGGATATCACCAGTAATGAGCACTGAAACGCCGTCGGTGCCTTCAATGAGAAACCTGCATGAGGAGAACCGAGAGAGTCAGAAGCCGGATTTGCAAAGATGGTATGCTCACAGCCTTGGACTGACATGGCGCTTCCGGGACAATGGTTCGCATCGATTGCGGTGACCGTGACGGATTCCCCTGCTGGTCCCGAGATGGTCAGGGGAACGTTGTATTCGATGAATTTCTACAATCCATACAAAGTAAGCGTGATAATCTTATGACCCAGACTACAGGCCAAGTCAAGTCACACACTCACGAACAATGTATCGATCCTCATCTTGCCCGTGTTCCTCTGCAATGGTTTTCTCAGATCGGCGTACTTGTACCGTTTCGAGATCTGCTTGATCTCTTCGGACCTGACTCGGTCCCCGACTTCCATCGTGTGGCGGAGGATCTCCTTGGTAGCTGAGGTGCAGTAGACGGTACTTCCGAAATCAGGTGAATTGAGACCTGGGTTCTCACACCGGGGGGGGGGGGGAAAATAACATGAGCATTTGCTGTGTAAATCTGCACTGAATCCGTGGCTCACTCACCGGTGGTATGATCGGTATGAGCATGGGTCAATAAATGAACGTAGGCTTTTTCCTGGTTGTAAGGGTTGTGAACCTCCGCGAGGCCATCGAACGCGTCGACCCTGATCCAAGGAAATTCCTCAACTGTGCGCAAGAGGCGAGTTCAGAGCCAGAGCCGTTAGACAAGTAAGTGCTTTTCGAAGATGACTACGTCGTGGGCTGAACGCACGATAGCCATGATGTGTCGACATGAGCGGGCCAGGGGTGGTTGCCCAAGGTGGCGTTGAATGGGCCGAGAGGGTTTGGTTCGCAACGCGATGTCAAACGCCGTCCAGCTGCAGACGGGGAGTTCAGGCCCGACGTCGAGGATGGTGAAAGGCCCACTTGAGGACACAGCAGCGTGAAAGGTCGAGTTGGAGCAGCAGAAAAGTGAGATAAACTGTCGAACGTCTTTTGTGTATCAAATCAACGCCGCGAGTGGGGGGTTCAAATCCGGTATTGACGCGCCGCAGTCACGTGTTGACGAAGGGCGGATCAGGACCAGAGAGGAGAAAGAGAATAACAGCACCAGGCAATCGTCTAGGGAATCGTACACGACGGGGTGGTTAACGTCTGTTGACGTGGCGCGGTGAAGTAGGCGGAAAGTGGGGGAAACAGACTATAAAAGTGAAGAGGAGGCACTTCGATTGACGTGCGACTGCCGTTGGCGTCGCGGTCGGTCGCGGTAGCCTGGTCGCGGCCCGTGCGAGGAATAGCCCGTCTGCGCAGCGAAGAGGGCAGCCGATTATCCGCCTGGATTGAAACTGCAGTGGCAGGAGATCAGGGTTCACTCAGACGTTTACGAAGGTTTACGACGGTCTTTCGGGAGAAAGCAGGTGCAAAATTAATGAAGAACGTACTATTAAGTGATTGGCGTCCACCGTTTGAGTTCGAAGTGGAATTCGAAAGTTGGAGCTGGTCCGTGCGAGAGGCGCATCTCATTCACAAGCTCGAGGACGACCGCCGAGACGGCTTCCCTTCCCGTTCCCTGTATGTCCTCCTCTCCCCACCCACAATGCCGCCCCGTATTCGGTCACTCACTCCCGAGTCAGACGATGACGATGACGTGTCCATGATGACCTCATCGTCACCACAACGCAAGCCGACAACGCCCGCTGCCGCCCCCCCGACACGTCCTCCCGTCGCTTCGACTGTGCCTGCGACTTCAGCTGCGACGGCTGGCACAACACTACCTCAGACCCGTGACGATGATGATGATGACCTATCATCTTTACAGTCGTCTGAGGAGGAAGAGGAAGAGGAAGAGGAAGATGATGTGGAGGACGATGAAGACAAGCAAGTCTCCCGCGCCACTTCACGGAGTCGCAAGACGGTCCCGCAATACAAGGACGATGACGAGGCCAGCACCTCCTCCGAGGAAGAAGACCAACTCGACGACGACGACGACGACGACGATGGCCAGGATGGAGCGGCTTACTCTGACGATGATGAAGAGGACGAGCTCTTTGACGAGGAGGAAGAGGAGTTCGCGAGGGCTAGGAATGCTACGGGTGGATCTCGTTCGAGAGCATCATCGGCGATCAAGTCCAGTCCTGCCAAAGCTACAGGAGCGGGGATGAAGATCAAATTCAAGCTCGGGGGAGGTGCAGGGGCGAGCGCGAGTGCGAGCCCAAGTGGGGGCAGGACGACCTTCTCGTCCGGTGGAGGCGGCAAGGCGAAGAAGGGTGGCAGTAGCTCCAAGAGTAGCAAATCGAAGGGGAAAAAACGCGCTCGTACGTTGTGGAACGGTGCCCTACTGCTCGAGACGTGACGATTGACTTCATGAGCTCCGCGGCCACAGACGACGACATCTCCGACATCTCCGACGATGATGCAGGCGACCCTTCCTTCTCTGATGGGTCGTCCGTCAACTCGGGAAGCCGACTTACGGCTCGTCAAAGGGCGAAAGAAATGGGTGGAGAATATGGGATGGAATTGGAGTCTTTGTCGAATGGTGAGTGAGCATCTGGTCTGGCCAGTGGGATCCCCGTGGGATTGATTCCTCGCGTGATGCTGATGCACGATCCTGTCTCGCGCTATCACGGCCAGACATCATACCAAGGAACAAGGTCAAGCTCACGGATGCCGAGGCTGCACTTCGACGATCCGAGAACCTTAGGAAGCGCCGATCTCAAGCTTACAAGAAGCTTGATGACGAGGTGAGCTAGCGCTGCCTCACGCTGCCATTCGATCGTTTGTCGATGAGTGCTCATGGTCGCTTCGTGTTCCGCTCCGTCCAAACGCTAGAAAACGGAAACAATCAATCGACTGCTCAAGAAACAAGTTGGTCGTCAAAACAACCGGGGCGGCAAAGCTTCGGCCAAGAACGCCGGTCAGCCCAACAACCTCTCCCATGCGGACGCTGTAGGTCCACGCACGCCCGGAGCGACGCTGGAAGCCGCAAGACCGCCGACGGGGTTGCGATGGGTTAGTTCGATCAAGACTGGCGAGTTCAAGAATGTCTTGATGCTGCCTGTGGAGATCGTCGAGGGGTTTGAAGGGGAGCCCAAGGTGTTCAAGGGATACCCTGGGCCGAGGCCTCCACCTCAGTCGAGGGACTTGAGGCAGTTGGACAAGACGGCTCCTGCGTCGGTACAACCAGTGGCTTGATGGTCTTTGTTTTGCATAGGAGCCCTTGTGGTAGCTAAAAGTATGTTG
Source organism: Microbotryum lychnidis-dioicae p1A1 Lamole (assembly GCA_001244265.2). Classification (NCBI taxonomy): domain Eukaryota; kingdom Fungi; phylum Basidiomycota; class Microbotryomycetes; order Microbotryales; family Microbotryaceae; genus Microbotryum; species Microbotryum lychnidis-dioicae. The sequence goes on from CDLV01000007.1 coordinate 1,014,152, forward strand.
TAACGCACGGTGTATGTGCATGTCTGGTACAGAGCCATCGCCGATCGCCGACCGAAACTGCCCAGGCCGAGAAAGGTCACGTGCCGTGGGCCGAGAGAGCCGTCGGCACGCGCCGGAACTTCGGCAAGGTGCCGGGTGTGATGCGGACCTGTGCGGATCTGAAGCGGCCGCCGGCTCGGACGTCTCTCCGTCTCTCCGTCTCTCCGTCTCTCCGTCTATCCCTCCGTCTCTTGCTTCCTCCACAAGCACCCCACTCTTCCGTGAAGAGGTCAAGGATGATCGCATCCACCTCCTCCCGAACATTCACGCGATCGCTCCTGGGCTGCTCGTCATGCGCGTCACCGCGCCGGACCTTGCTCCCCCCGCTGCCCCACTTGGCGATCTCGTCCACGCGATTGGCAATTGGCGGCCCTCACCAGTCCCGCTCATCGTCTTCGTCCGGACCAGCAGGGATGCCAACCGTAGCAACTTCTTCTCTCCTCTCCACGACTCGGGAAGCTGCCCTTCATACCCACGGACTGAGGTGGAGGGATGACGAGTCGATTCATCCGCCTACGAAAGATCCCGACGGCAACATCGTCCCTGGGTCCGTACCAACTTTTGTTGAACCCTCGGCCGAGGATCTTATCAGCGTTGATCAGGGTGGGAGGGAGACGAAGAAGATGAAGTCAGTATGGAGTTCATCGTCGATCACCGGCATCTAATGCTCATCACTTGCTCTTGATTCGTTCGTGTGGGGCTCTTTCCCTCGCCTCCGTTCCGAAACAGTCTCTACCAAGCCGTCCGAGATGCCATGGCGTGAGTTCAAGCTTCTTCTAGGTTCAACAGAGACATGCTTATCTTGAACCACAATATATGTAGTATCACACTAAGCAAGGACTCTTCATCGGTCGTGTTCGGAGAAGACGTGAGTGTCGCTTCAAACCTTTCGGCATGCCGTGACTTGACTGACGAGTCTGCGCTTCGTAATCACAGGTCAACTTTGGTGGTGTATTCCGGTATGAGAAAGACTTTGCTCCATATCAATGCTGCGCGCATGCCTAAACCCTTTCTCTACACCGCAGATGTACCATGGGTCTAGCCGATGAATTTGGCAAGTTGCACAGACTTTTCAACCCCTCGCCGTGCGTCATCACAGACCGCTCATACGTGCTTTACGTGCTCCTCCAGGCTCAGAGCGCGTATTCAACACCCCTCTGACCGAACAAGGAATCGCCGGATTCGGGATCGGTCTCGCCACAATGGGCAAGACCGCCGTGGCCGAGATCCAGTTCGCAGATTACATCTTTCCTGCATTCGATCAGATCGTCAATGAGGCGGCCAAATATCGCTTCCGGTCTGGGGATCAGTACAATGTTGGGTCGTTGACATTTAGGTCTCGTGAGCCATTATCTTCGAGGGATGCCTGTGGAGACGATGGCGCTGACTATTATTTTGCGCGCCTCGGGTATCCCTCAGCTTGCATGGCGGTTGGACACGGTGGTCTGTACCACTCTCAGAGCCCGGAAGCTTACTTCTTACAGGCGGCAGGATTGAAGGTGCGCTCTATCCATACTTCGACTCGACAGCTCATCAAACTTATGAAAGTGCCCATGTCTCACACCATAGGTTGTCATCCCTCGATCTCCGATCCAAGCAAAAGGTCTCCTCTTGTGTGAGTGCCTAGCCTCCGTCCTGCCACACGGCTAGCGCTGATTAGTCCAGCATACCTCACAGCCGCAATCCGTGATCCGAACCCCGTCGTGAGCATCTCCCGTACTCGCTCCCGCCTTCAACTTCACCCACTCATCCTAGACTCTCCTCCGCCCTCCACTCATGCCCGACTAGATCTTCTTCGAACCCAAAATCCTCTACCGCTCGTGCGTCGAGCAAGTCCCCGTCTCCGACTACCAACTCCCCCTCTCCTCAGCCGAAATACTCCAGGAAGGTTCGGACCTCACAATTATTTCCTACGGTCCCCCATTGTACACGATCGAGGGCGCGCTGCATCTGTTGGCGAACCCGAGTGAGGATATCCAGAGCCTCGTGCCGAGGGATTTGAGAGGGCTCAAGGTCGAATTGATCGATTTGAGGACGATCATGCCTTATGATGTAAGTGTGGGGTTTCCTTCATGAGCTGAATCATATGAACGAAGGCTCAAAGTCCTTTTGATGGTCATAGATCGAAACCGTAGTCAATTCCGTCAACAAGACTGGGCGATGCATCGTCGTTCATGAAGCGGGCAAGATGGGTGGGGTGGGCTCCGAATTGGCAGCGGAGATTCAGCAGAGGTGTTTCTTGAAATTGGAAGCTCCTGTTCAACGTGTGACGGGGTGGGATACGCCTTTCGGTATGATTTACGAGAAAATGTATTTACCGGATCAGGTTAGGGTCGTAAGTCATGTTTCACGTTCGGAAGGGTGAAATTGACTTGAAAGAGGGGTTGAGCTGACTCGGGGGGTAATTTGTTCCTTCTACAGCTCGATTCGATCATAGAGACTATGCGGTATTAGGAGAGGGTTGCTTGATACCATTTCCTTCGTCTAATCTTCTCTCGTTTTGTGTTCCGACTGTATGATGTGACATTCCAACTTATTCTTTGATACTAGTACAAAGCCCGAGACTCCGAAGTGTGAGAACTCGATGGCGAAAGAACGAAAAGAAAAGAAAAATAACTATATACAACAAACGTCCAAATCCGATGTGAGCATATTCACAGGCGTTCATTCCGGGGGGTCGTCGATGTAGATGAGTTTCTTGATTTGCACGGGGACGGCTTTGCCAAGGCTCCCATTATTGACGGTGAGGTTGCCGAAGGAATCGAGAGGGGCTTTGACCTGGGGCAGGTGTTGGATTAAAGATCACATTCAGCTATTAGTACGCAGTTCCTTCAGGTTAGAGATAAAGAGTCCTCACCTTCAGTATCCCATCGACCTTGACCTCTCCCTGCCCCTCCAAAGGTCCTTCATAAACCAACGCCTTATCCCACTTGACGCGTCTAGCCGGTGCGCTCCCGACCGAAGTTTTCTTCGTCGCTCCCGATCCACGTTTCTTGTTCTCATTCGACGATGTCGAGGGTCTCACAGGACTAGAATACTCCTCCTCGTCCCCTGGGGCTCGATAATGCGTCGTCTTCAATTGCTCCACCCTTGCGACCCCACCGCCAGTCGCAGAAGCTCCTCCCGTAGCGTCCAATTCCGAATTCAACAAATCGACCTCACTCCCATCCGTACTGCTCCTCAAGGCGTTGCGTCGCTTCGCGGCCTTCGCTTCTCTTCCCACAGACGTCGCTCCACTAACCCCGTACTCACCAATCGATTTACGGATCTTGCTCGTCGGACTTGGGGGTCGGGGTACTTCGAGATGGGTGACGATGACTTGGTGGTGGTTGAAATGAAGCTGGTTCTTTTTGGTGTTGCGTTGAGTGAGACGGGTGAGTTCGTCTTGAGTCAGGACGGGGGCGGGTTGGAAATTCAGAACAGGTCGAGGGGTGAGGGGTTCGAGGGGGGATTCGATCGTGTCGATCGAAGGTTTCTTTCGTCGGACGGGACGAGGGAGCAATGCGGTCGGCTGCTCTGAAACGGGTGTAGCTGGTGCGACGCGATCTTCGGCGAGGAGCCTGGTCTGTCGCGTCGGTCGAGGTAGAGGCGGAGGTAGCAATTCTCGAGCAGGAGCTGAGGGAGCGAAAACGCCTTTCGCTGCGACGGCGGAGGCGAGAGGATCGAGCGACTCGGTCGAAGCAGTCAGGATCGAGTCCGAAGACGGGGTAGGCCCCAGACCAAAGAGGCCCGTTCGGGGAAGTGGGAGTGGAGGCGGAAGCAGTTGAGGTTTGCTCCTGATCGGCGATGTATAGCCAGCGGAGGCCAGAGAAGGTGTTTTGGCGAGACCTAGCCCTCGGGATGTTGTTCCGAGTGCCGAGGGAGGTCGAGCGATCTCTAGGTCGACCTGCTGCAACGCAATGAAATGATGAGCATGCGACGCGCCGTACCAGGGTACTGCGATTTCAACTCACCTTTGTCGTGACAACACCATCCTTGACACGTTGAGCCTTCTTCTCCGGCGATCTCGGTGCTGCCGACGCGAGAGGAGCAGGGCGAGGCAAAAGGGGCAGCGCTGGGGTCGGAGGGCAATCAGCAACAGGTGTGGATGGAGCAGGAGGCATAGCCACCGGAACAACAATTGGCTGTACAGTGACTTCAACGGACGAAGCTGTACTTGCTGTGCTGAGCGCTGAAGCGGGCCGTCGGACCAAAGCAGTAGCGATATTCGATGCCGAAGGACCAGCAATGATGCGCGATCCGGGGCGTCCTAGAGGCTGTCGGGCACTCGTGGTTGCAGATGGCGCACCCATAACACACCCCTCAGTTGCTGCGATAGTGTGATTTGTTCGCAGCGTCGTTGTCATCGCAGGCCGTGGTCCCGGTTTCTTCGCCATATTTTCATTCGCAGCACTCGCCGCCGCCGCTCTGCGTGCCGCTGCCGCTGCGACCCGAGTTGCACTCGCCCCAGGCGCGGCCATCACTCTTGGTCGAGTGGCCGCCACCGGAGCGGCCGTGGTCGAAGAAGACGAAGCCGTCGAAGCGGACGAGTTCGATCGAGCGTGATGATCAGTGGGAGGCGAAGGTCTCCGCGGTGATCGGCGAGGAGATGCCGGCGCATTCGCTGCTGCGAGATGTGATGAGGGTATGGTCGAACTCGTCCCTTCCGTCAAAATTGGTTTGGATCTAGGCACGGTCTGCTTCGTGACGGGTTTGCTAGGAGCGCTCGGTAGCCGGGTCGAGGGAAGAGCCGCCGAGCTCGACGGAATCGGCACCTTGGCTTTGACCAACCGAGTCGGTGAAGCAATCTTCCTCGCTACCACAGGTCGTGCAGTCGCAACGGGCACCGGGACCACCTTTTTCGAGGTCAAGGCAACCTTCTTTGACGCGGGTGAGCTCGACGTGGAAGGCACAGCCGAATTCGTAGCAAAGCTCGAAGCCTGAGTAGAGGTCGAAGGCCCAGCCAACATTGCCCGAGGCACGGGCACGGCCGAAGAAGCCGCCCCACCTGGCCTCGATTTGGGCTGGCTAGCTTTGGTGACGGGTTTGAAGATCTCGCGAGGTTTGGCCAACTGTCGGCGAGTGGTAGGAGCCGCAGTCACAGCTGCCAACTGTTCCTTGACGACGGAGGGAACGACGGGCGTTTTGGTCGGTGACGGAGCAGGTGATTTGGCCGCTGGTGTTTCAACAACGTCCGAGCTAGAAGTTTCTTCCTCACTGTCTTGCTGCTCCTCGGCGGGAGCCGTGGATGAGGACTCGGGGTGCTGAACGGGTCGGAAGGGTACTGGGACTGCTCGTTCGGCGGACTGCTCGGGAACGTTGTCGTTACATTCTAGCTCCGTATCGACCTCATCTTTTGGACTGGGTGACGGCGAAGATGGAGTGCTTGTTTCTGGAGTTCCTTCTCCATCCTCTTCTTGTTCCGTCTCATGATTGACCGCAACGTCGTCCTCTTCCTCGTTGTCCGGGCTGTCTGCTTCTTCGGCCGGGGTCACGAGCTGCTGCGCTTCGTCGACTGGATTGAAGAGATCGAAGTCATCTTGCTCGGCCTCGGCCTCCAATTCAGTTTCGTTCCCTTCATTCTCCATCTCATCCTCTTCTTCCTCTCCAAGCTCATCAGACTCCTCCAAACCCCGCTCTTCTTCTTTTCCCTGCGCCTCCTCTTGCGCCTCCCCCTCTCGTTCCTCCCCAAACCCAAACTCCTCAAAGCACTTCACCATCCCCTCATCCAACCCCACACCCTGCAAATCCACCTCACCCTCCCTCCCACTACCCGCCCCAAACGAGACCTCATCGACTTCCCAAGGCGAATCCGTATCGGTCAGTTCGTCATCGTCGTAATCGATCGCTCGGCGAGGGGGGTGAAAAATGTGCTCGGTTTGTACGGTGGTGGAGTTTGTCGAATGAAGTAGTTCGAGTGCTGCGGCGGGGGGTTGTAGGTCGCGCATGGTGACGTAGGGCATGTGAGGGAGGGTTTCATCTTCCTCATCGTCCTCCTGGGTCGCTGCGTGGTTCTGGATCATGTGGGCCTCGTCAAAGAATCCCGAATAGGTTGTCGCATCGTCATAGTCCCCTAAGGCTCGGACCTGTTCCTCCTCATACGAACCCACCCGTCCGACCTCGGTGGCCAAAGCCATCCGACCCTCCTCGACCACCACCCGCAACATGCGCTGTAATTGTAATTGCTCCTCGTCCTGCACAGCCGGGAAATCGTTTTGTACGGGCCAGAATGCTCTCAACCCCGATGGTGTACCCGGTCGTGAACCAACACCCGCGGTCGCGAACCGAAGAGGTGAGCCAGGTCGAAGAGGAGATGCGAGGTGGAGGTTGGAAGGCGTAGAAGGTCGTGAGCGGGGTGAAGAGGGTGGGAGGGTGGGAGAGTTTTCCTGGTTGTTCGCGTAGGAGTGAGCGGTGGGAAAGGGTGAGGAAGGTCTCGAGTCGTGGAGGGAGTGGGTGGTCGGCTTCAGAGGTGATGAGGTTTTGTTAGGGGTCGCCAAGACGAATGGTGATGCCGTGCGCAGAGGTGATGACACACGCAGGGCTGTGAAAGATGTACATCGCAAAATGTGTTAGTTTGCTTCGCTCATCCACTTGACTTGCAGGCCATCACCCATGATCTCGTCTGAAACTGACGTGAAGCGCGTTGCTCGCCCGTTGTTGACTGACGGTTCGACACCGGCGACGACGACGAAGACCCGTGCAGCAACGAGACCGCTACGACATCCGGAAGAACGACGACCGTGTCCCTTCTGGAAAGTCTTGCACTCCTCTTTCTTCCTTGGTCGAACACCGACCCCAAAGCCGTAGGAATAGGAACAGATGCCGACGAAGGCCCTGCGTCGGTCGTGATGGTCGTGGTCATGGACGAGCGTTTCGCGCCAAACACGACCGAATCGTCGCCGTCGGATGACGCACACGACGAGGGGGAACGCACGCTTCCTTGGGTTTCGAGGTGTGAGTCTTCCAGCTCTAGTATTGAGCGCGTTTGACGTCCATGGTCAACCATGCACAACGCCATCGGCCGCGAGTTCGGATACTCCCGAGTATGTGGATGTCGCGGCGCGGGTCGTGTGGCTTCGAGGTCGCAGAGCCGGCGGAGGGCCACGGGCGGGGAGATCGGCGGCGCCTGGCGCACAAACACGCGAGATTGGGGTGGGGCAGCGCGGTGAAAGTGTCACGTGACGTGGGATAAAGAACTTGCGGATGTACATGCAAGGGAGCCAAACTCTAGGGAAGACGTGTACAACACAAAATATGAAAATATCGCAGGTTCATCAATCGAACATGCCACCCTCTGCACCGATCAAACCCAAAAGAGACAAGAGGAAAATGTCAGCTCGGCCGATCAAGAACCGAGTACACCCGAATTCAGAGCACTGACCATCATCACCACCACCACCACCGACACCCAACATATCCCCATCGTCACCTTCACCGTTGTCAAAGTAGTTATCCTCGTACTCGTTGCCACCATCGTCGTCCTCGTCGTCTTCGAGACCATCCAGTTGCTCGTCGTCATCATCGGAGTTTCCCGAAACGTCACTCCTCTCTCCAGCACCTTCGGCATCCTGTGGGTAAAGTCAAAGAATGTTCATCATCAGGTCAGTCAAGCGTTGCATGGTGAATTTAGTCCGGCGGTGAAATTGGCGCCATCGGCCTCGGTCAAGTCAAACGTGACTTGCCTCTTCAGCTTTCATAAGATCGTCGACGTTCTTGCTCTTCTTTGACGAGCTCGAGTTGCCTAGAGCGAAAAAGTGACCCAGACCAAAGCCCAAACGATTAGCATTGCCTCACCGACCCATTCGCCAGCCCCTGACGGAGCCCAATCTCGCCCGCTCGCCCTCTCGCCCTCTCGCCCTCTCGCCCTCTCGCCCTCTCGTCGAACTGAAACTGACCTGGCTCATCCCTTCCGAGCCGTCTCTTGTTCGTCTTCTCCGTCCACACGGCTTCCGCAACACTGGAGGGTAACAAGTCGAGCGCGACGGTGCGGTGCTTGTGCCATTCCTTGAGCGTCGGTAGGTCTTTGCTTCGTCCGAGCTTGAATCGGTCCGTGTACTTTTCCAATTCTATGCAAACACGCCATCCCGTAGTTTTGAGACCAAAATTCATGAATATGAGGACGATGGCTATCAATCATTCATGAAACCAACTCTCTGCATCAGCACTGACCAGCTTGGGTCGTACTCGGCGCGGCGAGGTGAAAGGTCGAATTCAATCTCATCTCGTTGTTGAGGCGCAAGATGGTGCGTGCGATGCGTTGTTCGTCCGGGGAGGGAAAGTCGGTGTCACATTCGGGAGCAGGCTGAAATTGAGTCGGAGAAAAAGTAAAGATAGCGTCAGCAAGTTGGTTGGTACAGCGAATGCGAGCACGGGCACGACCACGACCACGACCACGAGGAAAGGCACTTCGCAACCTCGACGACGAGTATACGACAGCGAGCGAACGAGCTATGACGAGTGTACCAGCTCACACACCGCACACCGCACACCCAGTCCCCAACTTGCAGCTTACCGGGTACAACACGCCGGTCTCCAACTTGGAATGAGCGATGATGTCGGAGTAGAGCAATTGGCCGATCGGCATCTGAGGCGCACCCCCTGCACCCCCTGCACCACCACCCCGTCCACCTCGCCCACCTCGTCCCCCACCTCGTCCTCCACGTGCGGCCATCCTGGTACTCGGGACTTGCTTGGAGGGTAGTCTAGAGGAACTAACGAGACGCGTGCGCAGATACGAGGGGTGGATGAGGGCCAAGTGCACGAGGGGCAACGCCCAAGAGTCGGCGCGAGGAGTAAGCTCAACTAAGCCCACCCTCTGGGAGGGGCTTACGAGTTATCTGCGCGCTTGGCCCAGTTGCCCTCCGAAATTTCAGGGCCATTTTGGGGTGGTTCTCTGTATCTTGGCAACTAGGCCCATTCCTGCAAAAGTGAGGGATTCTATTTTTCTTTATGCTCTAAAAAATGACATACCCCAAGTGGCGAGACCTTTCATAAGCTGTGGGTGGAGCTACAGCGATCCAAAGTCTGCGATTTCGGTCGATCGGGCCTCAGATGGTCCGAGCGCATCGTGTAATTGGCGCTCTCATCATCGGCGAGCCTGCTCCGTTCGGCTTGATCACCTTGCCTACGCTTCGCTGTTCTCCTCTTTTCACGAGGATAGTCGGCCACGTCAAGCGTGACAATATCTGAAACCAAAAATGACGCGAACAAGCAGACGCCATACCTCATCAATTTGCCAGAACAACCGCCGCGAGGCGGATCCGTATTCGCAGAATTTTGTAGCCGCGATCTCTCGCTATGTCAATACCTGTCGTGGCACTTCGGCCCATCCACACGATTTCAAGGCGTTCAAACACACCGACCAAAGCTGTTCAACAGCAACTGGTCCAGCCTTAAGCGTGTACTTGATCTCATTCTACGACTTGCACGCGAGGATGGCGCAGAGTCAAGAAGCCAAATCAATGACTGGATCGCCGACTTGGAGCAGGTGGGCAACACTTCGTACTTCTTGGATTGATTCTCCGGATTCAATAAAGCTACTGAATACTTGCCTTATTCGCCTGCAGGCCGACTCAAACATCATTAAAGAGATGAAGCGTGAGTGTTTCTGACCCTAGCTCGGGTGGGTATCGCAGCGAACTGACACCAAAAATCAACGCGCTGGCCGCAGCTTCATCGCAGATTTACCGCAGTGTCATGGGTCAGATCGCGTTCGCTTGCAACCAAAGGAACAATGCCATGCAGCATCGCAACGGTCTCATGATTCTCGCATGTGGAGCGAACGACCGATTGACAACATTTCTGTACGATTGCGGCTTGACGACTGACATCTCGCTGGGCGACTCTCCAGGCAGCTGCGAGCTTGACGAAGGGGAATTGAAGGAGATTGGCTCGAACAAGTACTTCCATGTGACCGTTGACAACGTTGACGTCACACATCACGTCAACGATCAGCAATTGGATCGACGAACCGAGCTGCTTCATGGAACTTTTGGTTACACCCACATTCAGAACGGAGATATTGCCGACGCTTACAACCTTCGAGCCTACTCTGCACATCAAGCGTCTTTACCGCGAGTCAATCTCCAGCATCTCCTCCCAACTTCCCAATCCGACTCGTCATTTACAACCGGGATCAAAGCCCAGATATATCGAGCGCTTGCTCGACTGGTCCCTCATCTTGGCCTCAGTCTTCGCGATCCTCGATGCACACCACCCCCTATGGAACAACTGGACGTCAAAAGGCCCGACATCAATTTGCTTCAAATGATGGACGAGTCGGATACCTCCACCGCGGATGTGGCACAAGTGGCTCATGGATCCAGCGCGGTCGGCGCTGCCTGCGAGTCCCTACTCGGCGATCTTGATTGCCTCGTCATAGACGAGCAACTTGATGCGCTCTCGAAAGGACTCGTTAGAGATCAACTTTGCCCAATCTGCATTGTTGATATGCATTTCAGGAGACTTGACACGCAGCAAACAGGAAGGAAAATCAACACATCTGCACTTCACTCAAACAGGAGGTCAATCGGCACATACGATCAGAATGAAGGAGATCGTGTGACTGGGGTCGTCCAACTGCCTGTACAGCTCGCCATCTCTCCAGGTCTCCTCAGATACCACAACCGCTTTCTTTCCCTTTCGGTTGAGAGTGGCAGCCTGAAAGAGGCATGTGACTGCGGAAATCAGCACGGATGTCGGTCCAGCAAGCCCAGTCGGCAGAAAAACTCACCTGATGATTGCTCAGTGCATTCAGTGGACTGACAACAATGGTGACGGCCCGGCGTCCATAAATGAGATACATTGCTTCGAAAATAACACTTTTGCCTGAACCTGTTGGCGCTCTGACAAACACAGCGTCATATCGATCCCGGTGCCCAAATTGGTCGAGTTTGAAAAGTGCAGCAATGGCCTCGATCTGCACAGGCCGAGGGGTAGAGTCCTCGTCAAGACTTTCGCCCAGAATAACTTTGATCTTCTTACGTAATTCGCTGGAATCTCGTCAGTCCTCCTGAGTCAAACGTGGCCTCCAGTGACCGAGAACGGTTGTCGGTTTGGCTGAATGATTCGGTGCTGGGGTCGTAGGACTGGCCCTTGAAGCTGATCGCAAGGGAGACGCCCTGAACTCAATTGACGGATGTTGACGGGGCGGTCCCCTTACCGGCCTGGGTGTTTGTACCGACATGGCTCATCATGAGGGGAGGTGATGAGGGGAGGTGCGATGTTGAGTGGAGGAGAGAGAGGATGCGTGAGGCGCGGCCGGGCTTGAGTGACCTGGATCTATGCAGCCTTCGACGCGGACCGGACTACGACTGGTCCGTGCGCCGACCTCCGTCTCGTTCGGAATCACTTGATTCAAGCTGCTGTAGCGAGATGATCAAGCGTTCCTAGACTTCAAGCTTCGGTGAAGCCTCATCAATAGAGATAGAGTAAAGATGTATCCCTCCAGTTTTCAGATAGCACCAATATATGCCATGCTACAGCAAGGGGGCACTTTTCAGGGCCAAACCCTCGGAGGGCAACTGGGCCAAGCGCGCCGATAACTCACAAGTGTCATCGTGTACACTACATTGCAGGGGCGCTCTCAACTCCAGCATACGAAGATTGGGGGATGGGAACTCGGGCGCGCTCGGACCTCTTTAGATTCTGACTTAGATTACCCGAGGCAGCGACTAGCGCGGCTCTCCCTCTCTTTTCGCTTAACGTTCCCTATCCTCTTCTACTCGGCATCTTCGTTTGCTCACTGCGCTGCTCCTCATAACAAGCCCCTTTGGGAGGGGCGTCGAGCTTAGGCGAGGAGAGGATCACGGATCTGGATAAATCCTCGCAAGTCCTCGCATGTTGTCCATGTGATGCGCTGTGGAGAAGACCCTACCACTGTGGCATATTCCCATTCATTTCTATTTTTTGTAGTCTATCTTTGAATGTAGTCTAGCTTCAATCATTTCCTGCAGTAACGTCATTCTCCACGACGACTTATCACCACGGAAGAAATTCTTCCACCTCCTCGTCGAGCCTTCCCTCCCCCCCCCCCCCCCCCCCCCTTTACCCCTCCGCTCCCCTACTCCACAACATCCTCATTCCTCCCCGGACTAGGTGCCCTCGGATCGTCCTCGAAATGACCCTCATCCGCATACTTGTACACCACACCCAACCACCCCTCCTCACCTCTTCGCATCCGAATCTCAGTGAAGCAGCAATTCCCAATTCGTCGATCGAGGACTTGGTCGAGCGGGTCAGAAAATTCGGTTGGAGAGAGGAAATAGTTTGAGGATCGGTTTATGAGGAGGGAGTGCAGCAGTTGGCGAATCGAACCGCCGTGGGAGACGATCAGCCATTGCCTTGGGGAAGCGGAAGAGGATCCTTCCTCGTTCATCCCATGCGCAGCGGTACTTCCGTTGGACGTCGCAGTGGACGTAGGGGTGAACGGAAATCGCTCGTCCCAAAAGGACAGAAGACGACCGGCAAATTCAGAAGTGGGTTCGATCGTTTTGGAATCGGCGGCGGTGCATTCTCCGCGGCGTTTGTTCTGTTCGGACACGTTCGGAAAAGCGGAGGTCAGAATCTTTCAGTTCGAGTCGGCGAGGGATGACGGTGGAGAAGGTCGCTCGACTGACCTGCATCGTACCCAAAAACTGAGTTCAAATAAAACAAAAACGAAACCTGAATCAGTAACATGATCAATCTTTATCGTCTACGACCTCGCTCGCCCTGGCACAATCGCCGCCCAGCAGCAGCTCGTTGCTCCACGACCTTCTCTCGCAACCGCCCACTCACCCGTTCCCTCAACCTCTCATCCTCCCTCACGCTCATCCTCTCAAAACCGGCCTTATCCAAAATCGTCCTCGCCGTCACCTTGGCCCTCGACAAATCACTACTCCAAGCCTGATCAAAACCCTTGCATCCTCGAGCAGCGAGCACTCGGCCTGTTGTGGAGGCTTGGGCTAGACCTTGGGTGTTTAAGGGTACGTCGAGGTGACCTTGCACGGTTTTGGAATGATTGTAGGAGGTTTCACCGTGGCGCTGATGAGAATATTAGGGGGGTTGGGAGATTAATGATCAAGCCTTGTCAAAAAGGTGGTTTCAAGTCGGCTCGAGATGGGGACGACCAATGCTCTTTCGGTTGAGTAGTGACTTACGACGATAGTGATAATGACCTCATCAAGAGATGCCGGGGAAAAAGAACACATGGCAACAAAGCCCGGCGATGGGAAATCAAGCCGGTGTGTTTAGTAGGGCAGGCGCAAGAGCTCGACGTGGACCTGGACGATAGTTGCGACGTCCCATCGACGTCAGAGGCCCGAGCGTCCGGCTCGCTGCCGATTGCTTCTAGCTTCGCTCCATGGGTGCAGAAAGGATGAACAAAGTAAAGCCATTGTTACACAAAAAACCCGAGAAAAGTAAAAGCGGAAGAAGAGTGAATGTCCTCACAACCCCACTCCGCTGAGGAAAGGGTTTGGCTAGAGTACCAAAGGGGGGTGTCATTAAAAAGCATTCGGGTTCGCAGCTTTGCTCGCGAGTTGGTTTGTTCGTAAAGAGTAGTCGTCGCCGTGTTGCGTGATGTAACTGTTAAGATGGTGCGGCACAGGGCTCGTGGGGGTCAGCAGTCCGGTCTAGGCTAGTACGAAACGGGGTCTGCTCACCGAACCCAAGGCAAGGCCTGGTAGCCTGACTTTTCCACCACTTTGAGGTAGCGCACTTGAATACCTGCGAAGCCACACCAAGATCCGTCAGTCATAGGTAATACACCTTTCAAGCGAGCAGCGAGCACTGACCAGATACGGTAAAGTAAGGGATCTCAAACTTGACCGAGATCGGTGCGCGCTTATCAATCTCCTCCCCCTTGACCGAAGGCAACCCAAAGTGCGCCCTCATGAGGTAATCCTTCCCCCCGGCCAACTGTTTGATCTTCCACACGAACGCGCTCTTCTCCGGCACGTAATGTACGGTCCCGATCGCGGCGCGGAACTTGGGCGAATCGGCATCGTCCGGAACGGGGATGTAGATTTCGACGTTGTTGGCCGTCGATCTCCGCTTGAACTGCGCCTTGACTTTGACGACGTATTCGATCCTCGAACCCGAGTGGTGTTCGATCAACGCCTCGGCCCAAATCAATGGTTTGACTTGGGTGTTGAGGCGATACGACATGAGCTCGAACTCGCCGTCAGGTGGGATGAAGGAGATGGTGCGGTCGTTCTCAAACCGTGACAGGCGCACGCATTGGTGGAACTTGACGTCCTCCATTTCGATCGCCTTGCCGCGTGATGTCCGCCCCGTGTTCTCAAACATGACCTTGTCGTTCAGACCCAGTCGCAACTCGGGCATACCCGACAGGTAGCACTTCATCTTGACCGCGCCCAGGATCTCACTTCGCACGACGTTGCCGTTGGTGTTGACCTTGCAAAGTGACAAGAAAACACGATTTTAGTGTCCAAACGCATCGGATGGTTAGCACACGCCTCGAAGAACGCACCAGCAAGTTGACGGATTCCACCACGTCCAAAAAGACCTCGTTCTTGCGATACCGGATGCCTTCAGAACGCCACGACACGGCATTCGTCACCGCCATCGGTGGTCGTACTTGAACCTCCAGCTTGTGCGATTCCTGCGTGATGTACCTAAAGGGAGGATGCCAAGCCGATGAGGAATTGTCAGCTTCTTGGCTCTGCTCAGGCCTGATAGCAACGTGCACCATGCGACGCACTCTTGCAAAATCTTGCTCTCGGTTGTTTGCGGGTATCCAAAGTCCATCATCTCGTCCAGCAGTTCGTACTGTCAGTGGCAAGCAGAAGCATAATCCGTCCGCCTCGGTTAGCCTCCCGTCACGCCGAGGCAGATGGAGGAGCGGCCCCACTGACGATGATGACAAAGTTGTCCCGGATCGACTCCTCCTCCAACTCTTTGAAGTATTCCGTCAAAACCTGTACAGGAATGAGCGTGGGACGAGTCATGCGTGAGTGAGAGAGCCGGCATTGGGCTGTGCTGATTGGTCGTGACGCGAGGAGGGTGAAACACTCACCGCGACGAGTTTGTGCAGGAAGGTGAGGATCTCTGCCGCATTCGAATTCCTCTTTGTCAGTGCGACGACTGTTGCGATACATCGTGTGGGTGGAAACAGCAGGATGACGCGAATGCCAAGACATGGTGTTGATCCAAGGGTCGCGTGTCAGCTCATCTCCCCACCCCCTTCGAGCGCGTTCCCGAGCCATGCCCATCTCCCTGTACTCTCGGACTGACGATAAAGGTTGTTGTGACGAATGTGCAGGTAGTTGATGCCGCTACTGGAGAAACAGGGCGTGACGTAGGCGCCTTCCTCTTCCTGTTCGAGCACGAGTGGCAGGAAGCGCTCGATCGTCGACGAGGGGATGTCGTCGCGATAGGACCGTTGGATCAGGGACTGTGTGGAGAGGAGCGTAGGTGAGCAAGGTGAATACGCGTCGATCGGATTGGCTCGGATGATGTGAACGTACCTTGCCCTTGAGATCAAGGATGGCGACGAGTGAACACGGCATCGTCGACGGGGGACACGCGACCAGAGGCGACCTCCTCTCGCTCGAGCACACACGCAACTGAGAACGGGATGGAGTCCCTCGCGCGAGGTAGTAGCAGAGCACGGATCCGGCCCGTAGTCAGAGTCTCGTGGCGGTGTCGGATGCCTAGGTCGGGGTGAGGCGGGCGAGCGTAGCTGACGACGGCGGCAGGTGGGAGTGAGCACGGCCTGGCCGCGCTTAGTGCCGCGCAACGTGGTCCGGCTGGGCTCTTATTTCAAGCCAAATTGTGGTAGGCGCCGGTGAAGATGGTCAAAATGAAGTGAAGCTTTTTCCCACCACCGCTCTCGTGCGTTCTTTTGCTAAGGATGATTTGAAATATGTTGTTCTACTGTGGGATAAATGGGCCTACAATGTCATCTCCTCCGAACAAATACTGCGAGGGCAAATGCGTCAAGCGGAGACCGGAGCAGAATTGTTGAACCCAGTGACGGGGAACAGATCCCTCTGGTGCGACAGCCTCCACTTCTCCCTCCCAATCTGCTCCATATAAACATGGTGGATTAATGCCGAGATGTACAAAGGCCCAGCGAGGTACTTGGGTAGGCGACATGGATGCGAAGGATCGTCAGTCTCGATCCCAACTCTTCATCCTTCACGAGCAGCAGCCCACTGAACGCTCACTTTATCAGGATGAGCCCCAGTCTGATGCCTCTGCCATCCTTCAAACAGTCCTCCAAAGTCAAACACCGGTGCCCCCCTCGCGATGGCAACGGCGTCCATCATCTCCCTCAATTGATGCGTTCGAACGTTGGTGAAAAAGTTGGAGAACTTTTCGGGAGCGGCCTCGGCTTTGCCGTCGTGGCGAAAGTCGTCTGAAGTGCGACGCCCGAGGAAGAGTCAATCTCATGATGGGGACACTAGATTCCGCCCAGAACCTACAAGAAGCTTGATCAACCGGTCCGACCCGATGCAACTTGCGGTACCACACCGGTGTGCCCGGCCACGTTTTACGCGTATGCTCAAGGATTTGCGCGGCCCTCTTAACCCAGAATCGAACTCGTTCATTCGATAACGGCGCTTCACTGGACTCTTGCCACGCTCGATCTTGACGACCGAAGAAGTCAAGGTCCCATACTGCGCTCACACAAGGTAAAACGCCGACTCAGTTGTCGGATTGCCCAAACGCAACTTGCACATGCTGCGGAAGACTCACGGCCCGAATGCAGCGAGATGAATGAAGGCTCTTGAGGTAGTTGCGCCGTATGGACCTTGAAGAGTTGGTCGGTCCGATCCTCTGCTTTTCCAGGTGCATGCCAGTCCGGCTGCTGCTTGAAATTGTCCTCGTCGTCCTAAATCAGCGGACCAGCGGTGAGAGGGCAGAAAACTTTTCACGGTTGGCCTCTTTCCTTCCCCATACTCAGCTTGCCTCGCGAGACACTTACCACCCCATAAAAGAACCCATTCGTCAACGTCAACCCCAACCAAGGCACCTCAATAACCCAAGGGATGCCCCGATCGTCCCACCCCGTCGGCACGACCCCCTTCTGACTAAAATCATCATAAGGCACGCAATACCGCGGCAGACCAAGCATCTCCGCGAAATGATGTAGAGCATTCCGATCGACCGAATCACCGAGGATGAGGATCGTTCGGTCCTTGAGGAAGGAGAGACGGTTCGTGTCTTTTTGGGTCAGGAATCCGAGCCAGTCGGGGGCGGGTTCGCACGATTCTGAATAGGGGATCCAGCGCGTGCCTAGTGGGTTTTCGGCGTCGTAGTGCTGTATGATGATAGGACATCAAATGTCAGGTATCTTTTTCTTCTAAAATTTCGTTTTGCCTTGATCAAGCTCAGCCCAGCCCATCTCGACCCAGCTTATCTCCGAGTTCGCGAGGTGGACTTGTTCACGAGCCACTCACGAGGAAACCCGGCTCGGCGAAAGGATCACACAGCTTGTCGGTATGCGGGTCCGGATCGACGAGCTGTATAGGACTGTCATGAACGGAAATCAAGAGCAATGCTCTAGGTCAGCGCAGCCTCCTGGCAGATCGCCTTCAAGCTGACTCGGAGCTTAAAGTGGGGAACCCCACTTACTCGACCAGCCTACTGGCGGCTTCCCGCCGTCGGACGACGAGCCAGTAGAACAGCCCGACGGCCACTAACGGCGAAAGAAGCTTGGGCGTCTTCATCAATCCCCAAGGAAGAGCGTTATTGCGTGCAAGAGCAAGTGCAAGAGCGATGCCGAGATGCTGGATCGCGCCTCGCGGCCGGTCAAGTTCAAGCCTCCCTTCTGAGGACAAACCTTATTTTCCAACGGATGCCACTGCTGTGTGGGCATGCGCATCTCGCTACGTGCACTCAAAAGTGCAGAACAGATACTGAAAGTGAGCTACCTCGTATCATAGGATAAGTGTATTGCCTACTTACTGATGGTGGTGGACCTCTTTTAATCTGATTGTGAGATCGACCTTTTGTGAGATCGGATCAACGCGTGCCGTGGCGACAACGAGTCCATCCTTAGCGAGACAGTCCCAACGGCTCGCGGTCGCGGAGGAGACCTGAAGCTAAGGCACGTACCGAATTTTACAAAGCCATGCGAGCCATGTCGGGTGGTGTACACGTTACAACTATGTCACTAACTATACTACATCACAGAAAATGAATATCCGCCACCCACACAACTCAGTACGTCCGAGGCAAGACCGTCCTAGTCCACTCTGTCGACTCGAACCGATCTTTGTACGTCTCAAAGACCTTGAGCAACGACGCGTACTCCTTCGCGACTTCAGCTTCACCGTCCGCGTCCGCCATCTCGGCGTCTCTGTCGTCCCCACCTGGTACGGCTGCAGCGTTGCCAGAGGCCCACGCGTTGAGGAATTCTTCGACCAGTGCGGTGCCTTCTGCGATCGCTTCGGGAGACAGCGTTGAGGCGGTGGTGGCGGCTTCTCCGGCTGTAAGAGACAATGTTATCACATTGTGTTAGAATCGAGAGGAGGGGTGCCACCAGTCCGACACAGGGAGCACTCACGTCTGTCACTAAAGTCCTCGAGATCGTCCGCTTTCCGTTTCGCGAGCTAAGCGAGATGAATGCGATGTCAGTGTCACCATTGCTCTCTCGCGCAATCCATCTACGTTGCTCTCACCTTGACGACCTCTTCGGGAAAGTTGGCCAGTTCCGCGACGTGTATACCAAAGCTCTGATCGCAGACACCTGAGGAGGAGGGATCGAGTTTCGTCAGTGATCTGAGAGTGCTGATTACGTTTTGAGCCCTCGCACTCACCTGGCTCGACCTTGTACAGCAACGTGATCTCCTTTCCCGTGAGAGAATCAGGCTTGGGATCGACGTGCGCGACGACGTGCAGATTCTTGACGTGCGGGATCTCGTGCGCGAGCGCAGTCAATTCGTGGAAATGCGAGGCGAAGAGCACGGCGGCGCGAGTTTCTTTTGCCAGATGTCTGTTTGAAACGTCAATCAGAGGAAAGGTCAGGATATAAGTGGAAGGTCCGACTGTGGTTGGGGTGTACTCACTCTGAGATGGCCCAAGCGAGACCAAACCCGTCGTAGGTCGAAGTTCCACGACCCAGCTCATCGATAATGACGAGCGAGTCCCGCGTTGCCGACTTGAGGATCGCCGCTGTCTCCAGCATTTCCGCCATGAAAGTAGAAACACCCTTGAGCTGGCTGTCACCAGCCCCAACTCGGCAGAGGATCGAGTCAAAGATCGGCACAGTCGCAGAAGTGCATGGCACGAAGCAGCCGATTTGCGCCATCAACGAGATCACGCCGGCTGAACGAATGAAGGTTGACTTTCCGCCCATGTTCGGTCTAGAAGGAGGCACAGAGGGCTTGTCAGCTGGTAAGCCTTCGTCTGTGAAGAAGCTGGCACGTACCCAGTGATGATCTGGAATTCGGAAACATCTGTAAATCGCGGGGCAGCGAGGACACGGGATGAGCGGAGTGCCTCAGTAGATCTTACGCTCTTGTTACTCACCTCGCTCGAGCGAGATGTCATTGGCGATAAAGTTGATGCCCTCCATGACCTCGAGGCAGGGGTGACGCGCGTCGACGAGGTTCAGACTGCCCTCAGCTTGCTCGCAAACGACCGGCTTGACGTACGAGATCGGCGCGTTGAGGGAGGCCGTAGCAAGCGAGGCAACGACATCAAGATGGGCCAAGAGATTGTTCAGTGTCTCGAGAACGGGGCAGTATGAAGCGGCGATGGCAATGACCTCTTTGACGAGCGCGGATTGCTTCTTCTCGTACTGCTTGGTCAAGTCCTTGTGATCGTCGTTAAGCGATTTGAGTTGCTTGGTCGTGAAATGCACACCATTCGTTTGGTTCTTGAGCTCAATGTAGCCCTTCTTGTTCTTGATCGCCGACCCTTCCTTGCGAGTCAATCGGAAGCAATAGCCGTACAGCGGGCTCAGTTCAAAATGCAGGACCTTGTTGTCGGCGTCCATCTTGAGGTCCCCAGCGACGCGTTGGTGCTCCTCGTCGAGTGAATCGCGCACTTGCTCGAGTTGCTGCTTCAACTCCTGAAGCGTCTCGTCGAACTCGGGCTTGATGACAAACTGATGGCGGTCGAGCTCGTCGAGGTCGATCGTCTCCTCCACCATCTCGCGCATCGGTTGCAAGAAAGTGGCATTGTCCTGTGAGTCAAGTGCAAGGAATTAAGGGATTAGTGGAAGCTGACAGCTTGAAAACTCCGAGCAGTCCCTCGGTCCAAAAAATGCACCTTCAATCCAGCCAAGTAGACCTCGTCAATCAGCTCACGCCATCGCTGGTTCCCATCTGCGCCATTCTCGAGCACGGTCAGGAGACCGGGTAGCAGAAGTAGCGCTTGGTAGACTCGCACGACGTCTTCGAGGTTGGCAGCACCCTTTTGAAATCTTTTCGAGATGCGATGGAAGTCGGGCATCGACTTGAGGTAGTCGTTCTGGGAGAAGAAGGGCGTCTATCAGGTGGGTTCGCCGATTGTTCAGTGCGGGACGCCCGAACTGACCACCACAGCCCGACGCAGCGCAGTGTCTTCAAAGAAGCACTCTACCAAATCTTGTCGTTGCTCTGTACATCCAAGGAAATTGGATCGTCAGCATACGGCACGCTCTCAAGTCACGAACTGGACTGTTTTCTACTTACGAATGGAGTGCAGATTAACCAGGGGCTGCTTGAGCCACTGGGCGAGCATGCGCGTCCCTTGTGACGTCTTGCATCGATTGAGCAAACCGAACACGGACATGTTCTTGCTTCCGCCAGAGCCCATCCCCGTCGGATCGGGCATCACTATGAGGACAGCGAAAACATTAAATGTCAGATTCTGTCGAGCCCAAATCGGATGAAAAGGTTAACGTACGGTTCAGGGCCCTTAAAGCGGAGGCATCGAGCTTCATGTACTGCTTGAGGTCGTGAGTCACCATCTGGTACGAGCCAAAATTCGAGTCGTCGGTCATGAGCCCGAGATAGGCGATCAGAGCCGCTGTCGAAGCCATTGCCACTTTGAGGTCAAGCTCAGCTAAGGGCAGCGAGATGATGAATCAGCACGAGTTGGAGAGATCGATCGGTAGAGTGGGCTTACGTCTCGTGGAAGCAGGTACATCGCCTCGCAGGAGTCGATTTAGGTCTTGCTCCACGTCCTTGGCCGTGAATTCGTCTGAGGTTCCGCTCCCAAGAGGTGAGTCCGTGAAGCTGGATTCTCGGACGGGGAATGTGCACTCACTCTTCTTGCGATCTGTGAGGACGATGTTGCATCTCTCGACAAGCGTGTAGATCTTCTTCAGGTCATAGTCGGCTGCTTTGTCTTCGCTGGGCAACAGCACCTCTTTGACGCCAAGTTGAATGAGGAGAGCCTGGTGCAGGTGAGATTGGTAATCAGCGGTCAAAGTTTGTCCTTTTCTAGTCGGCATTAGTATGTGAGTCTACCTCGGTATTAGAGAAGAGATCGTTGTCGATGAACTCGGCGACACCCATCTCCTGCCTCGACGTATCGGCGAATGTGACGCCAACGGTCTTGACGTTGTCCTTGACCTGCAGCTTGAGGGCGAGGATGACGGGTGCGGCGAGCATGTCGGTATGCGCGAAGAGCAAGTCCTCGACCTGGGCCAAATGACCGGGACTGGCTTGCTTGCCGAGAGTCCACTTTGACGCATTCTTGCCGCCAGAAGACTCGTAGATCTCGATGCGCAGCTGTTTGGTCGTTAGAGCGTCGCGCAAGAAGCCTTGTGCGACCGCGATCGACATGGCTACGGCGGGGAGGCCGTCGGGGAAGATGGACGAGATCTTGCCGAGCTTCTTGATGATCGTTTGGGTCTGGTTGGAATATTATGAAGAACAATTGAGTGTTGAGTAAAGCGCATGTCCGACCCGTTGGCCAGGACTAACCTTGTAGTGATGCGTGGCGATGTAGATGGCATCCGTCCCAAAGGCCGAGTAGAAGTCACCTCGATCGAACAACCTGACCGTGCCCGCGGGAGTCTGTGGATTTGAGTGCTGCGAGTCAGTACATGTAGTTCAAGCACCATGATCGCGCCCCATGCCCAGTGAAGGTCGGGCGGACTTCCACGCAAAGGAATTACATTTCCGCGGCGAAATGAGGCGACGCGACGCGACGCGTACGGGTTGGTTTTTGTGCGACGCACCAGCCGAGGGAGATCGATGATGACTTACCGCAGGCAGCTTACGGATGACATCGCAGAACGAGTTGTCGGCCTGGTCGGCGTTTGAGTCGTCCACTTTGCCTGCTCCGTACTGCAGTGGGGGCGACATGGTGGCCCGTGGAATGGTGGATGTGGGGGAAAACGAAACCACAGTGACCACCAGCTGTGGCAACGTTGACGAAGGTTGACGATGAGCGCTCGAGCGGAGGCGCGCGGAGGCAGACATTGCTTCGGGGTCGGCTTTCTGCCCATCTACCTTCATTACAAAAAGCGCTCGCTTGAATTGCAGCACACGCACGAGACCCCTTGAGAACCCCATGCCATCTCTCGAAGGTCTTGATGTACCCGATGCGATCCTCAGCACCGCCCGCTACGACCCACCGCTGAGCTCACTCGACAAGAACTCACTCACCCAACCCCCCTCGGCACCCTCACCGTATGGCTTACTGGCGTATCACCACGACCGATTGGTCCAGGCAGCGGCTGCGTTCGCTTGGACGAGCGCCGCGCAGAGCCTCGAGGGCGAACAGGGGCTCATCAAGCTACGTCAGCGACTCGATCAAGCCGTCTCGCAGTGGCAGACACAGAACGATGACAAGTCAGATCAACCACTACGTGTGAGTTTGCCTACAATGATGCTCGAAGATGAAGCCTCGTACTCAGTTCGTTGGTGTACTCTGCCACAGCTGCGGATTCTGGCCTTCCCCACTGCGGACGATGACGACCTCATCACGGTCCAAGCCTTCGCATGCAATCCCATCACCCCAATCTCCAACTTTTTCAACCTCGCACTGGCGAATCCGGCAACACTGAATGCGCTTTCGTCCTCTTCAACCTTCACCTACATCCCCGTACGGCTCGACCCCGCCCGTACCTCTCCTTCAATATGGACACAATACAAGACAACCGCTCGCGACCATTACCTCGCCTCTCGGGAGCGGGCAGGTTTAGGCAGGGACTACAATAAACCGGACGAAGTGCTACTATTCAATCAGGACGATCAAGTCATGGAGGGCTCGCTGGCGAACGTCGGTTTCTACCGGGACGGCGCTTGGGTCACCCCACATGACGAGGCTGGCGGATTGAACGGCGTCATGAGGCGGTGGTTGCTCGAGCAAGGGAGGTGGAAGCAGGGTACGATACTGCGGGGAGAAGTTAGTCGGGGCGAGTGGGTGCTGCTGAGTAATGGCTTGCGGGGGTGCTTTGTCGGGAGGATAGAATCATAGGGGCAAAGCAGGCGCGCTCCGGAGACAAGCTTGGTCACGTGATACGATGCGAAGACAGTCGACCTCGTCTTGGCTTTCTGGTGTTCTAGACGCCCACCATCCAGCCGACCCCCATCTCGCCGCTTCTTGGAAGAAACGACAAAGCTGTATAATCTTCTCGTGGAACCACTTAGCCGGCCCCATCCGATTGAAAGCGTGCTAGCGCTCAGCGATCCGGAAGAGCCCCGGAAACCTATCACGAAAGTTCTACGTGCTGTTGAACTTCGCTCCATCTCACTTCTAAAACAATATACTTTCACTGAATTAGGGGTGCCTCGCCTTTGGTGCAGTGGTATATTGCTCCTGCTAGTTACCACTTCCGACGTTGCGAGCCCGCCCATGGGCGGGCCGCATGACTCTCGATCGACGGGGTTCCGGTTCGCAAGAATCGACTTTGAATCTTGTTTTGAAGCCCCGTTACGTCTTTGCTTATACAGTATATGAATTGATTGTCCGACCAAAGTTGAGAAGCTTTAATTGATCAATCGAAAGCTGGGCCTCAGGCTTAGTCCACCCGTCATGAAACAGGTGCGAAAATCGCGCCTTCCGGGATCTGAAAATGAAGTCTTCTACACCGTCGATCGCTACATCACCAAGACAGTGTGGGAATCTGATTTTAGCACTTCATCCCACTTTTGTTCAAAAAGGAACCAAAAAGGATGTACCTCTTGCACACTCGCTTTCGTCGCCGTGGCGGGCTTTCTACCTGTGCAATTTTGGAGTTCTTTCGGACTTGTGCCTGACGGACTTGTGCCTGACGGATTTGTGCCTGATGGACTTGTGCCTGACAGGAGGCGGCTAAGTGGAGCCTAATAAGTGGAGCCAAGTGGGTAGCTCGCAGTGTCGGACTCGTGAGCTCACCGCACCGTCTCGGGCCCCGGCCATCTACCCATCCCTCTCGTGCCTTTACCTGAGACATTGACACTTGTCTGGCGTGCGGTCCGTCCCTTCCATACCACCATACATGGACACACCACCCGTCCGGAGCACGTTGGCTCCATTGCTCTTTGGTTCATGGTTGAACACGGGGTGAGTTGCGGGGGTTCGCGATCATTGGGATGCTCCGTCTGACTCAGTCACGTACGCGGAGAAAGGCCCTACACGACGCTATGACACTGACCAAGTCACTCACGTCTACTTTCGACAACAGCTTGTTCACGCTGGAGCTATTGTGGATGCTCGAACACTTTTGGAAGCATCCCTTTTCTCGCGGGCCACGATGGATCAGTGTGACCCTGCTTGTTCTCCTCCTCAACGATTCGATCTCGACCATCTCCAACTATGCCGCCGTTTGGCTCTACACGATCGTCCATTTCGGTGACTACGCCTACCTCGCCTTACAAGACTGGACCGTCGTCATCTTCCTGATCACCACGGGCGTTTCGGCGATGGTGGTGCAGTTCTTCTTGCTCGAACGTGCCTGGAGACTGTGTCGCTCCGGCTTGAAGTTGAACGCGGCCATGACCATCATGATCGCTCTCGTCGCATTGGGCATCTTGGTGTCTTTCTCGAACTGTTTCTGGACGGCAGCGTATGTTTTCATCTACAGGAATTACACCGAGCGGTATAGGGTCGTCACACCCGTCACGTCAGTCCATGGGCTCGGCTCTCGACTGGAGGACAAAAGTCGCCATGCAGCTGACGGGACTGTTTCCGTTACCCCAGTGTGTGGCTCACCATCAGCGCCGGATGCGATGTGACAATCGCCGGTATTCTTTTGTTCAAGCTCAACCAGGCTCGAAAGGAGGTAGCGAACCGTGCTCATAGGTAGGTCGAAGTCTGTTTATTTGGGCAACCATCTTCCCGATGATCTTCAGGCACACCGCCCCCACGCGCAAACTGATCCCGAGGCGATCACTTTCGACGCAGTAATTTGCTCGTGCCGTTGCAAAAATTGATGATCATGGCGCTCGAGTCGGGAGCCGTTACATCATTCGTTGCAATCGTTGGACTGGGCCTCTACCTCGGATTCAAGGTAAATTCCTGGCGCGAGTCGGCAGCTGAACCCTGTCAGTAATCCTGACCCCGTGACACCCCCACAGACAACCAACCTTCCCTTGGCGCCAGGCTACTGCCTCGGCCGAATCTACGCCTTGACGATGCTCTTCAACCTTCGGGTCCGTGACCGACTGCAAGCTGAAGCCATTTCATCCCAAGCCGTCGGGGTGTCCACCTTTGCCCTTCGAGCCGATGCGCCTACCGATCTTTCAAAGGATCCTCATGAATTCGATGTCGAGCGACACGGGGTCATGAGTTCAGTCGGTGGGGTGTCGACTATCCGACCTGATCCGAGAAGAGGTCAAACATCGAGGTCGCACACTGTGCAGACTCGTGCGGCACAAAGTCAGACTGTACAGACTATCTCGCTGGAGACGGCTTATATCATGCACTGTCCGACGACGCCGAGGATCGGTGGATCGGGAATAGGGGAGGAGAGTGATGGGTTCGATGCGGATTCTTCTTTGATCGAAGATAGGGAGCCGAGAACGAGGAGACCGAGGAGGGTAGCTCGGAGAGAGGTGAGCAAGAGGATAATTCCATTATTGCAGTTTTGGTGAAGTACTGACCTGATCCAGTTTCGCTCATTGCAGTTTGCGTCGTCCCGGAGATCGAGCGTGAGCATCCCATCCGTTGACGACCCGATGCTCGCGACTTTACGTTACGTGCCGCGGCAGGATGTATCCCTTCACGACCTTATGTAAATATATACCCTCTATGATGCTGTATACCCAATGTTGGAGTTTTGAGACTCGTCAAGTCTCCAGAAAGGTCGAGTGCGAAATTTCGCCCCAAGTCATCGCGCGAGGTGGGCCACCTTTCTAGAAGACGCTCAAAGGACTCAACTCAATCTCCTATACGACACACCGCTCATAGCGGACAGGATCAGTTATGCCTCCGCGCTCACATCGCTCGCCCTGAACGGTTCGCGAGCGAGAACTTTTCTTCATCCGTCGGCTTCATCAGGACTTCTCGTTCACATCCCAAGACCCCACACCGCCCAACCCGGAGAAACTCTTTATCACCTAACGGGGCGTGGTTTTCCTGCGCTGAATCACGCCTGAACGTCTACGTTGCACTTTGTTGGAGTTGTTCGAGCTCAGCCTCGACGACTTCCCCGATCTCGAACAATGCCAAAACGCCTCCATGTCCGATCATCTCATCACCGCCATGCCTTGCAAGCGTTCGAGAACCTCCAATATGCTCCATTCTGAAGGCTTCGTTCGTCTCCTGACCTTAGGAGGTGTTATGCTCTGGTCTCGTCGGTTGCTCTTTCCCTTTGATCAGAGAGGTGTCACTCGATATCCTTCGTTAATGCATGTTGGCGTGGCGGTGAAAGGCGAACAAGAGGGCGAACCCCTTTTGCCTTCTTACCTTGGTCAATTATGGACGAAGAATAGGCGTCTGCAGGAAGGGTATATTTATGAAGAGACCGTGAAAGCGTGAAAGAGACAATGGTTGTGTTTGAGTCTGTGTAGAGGTCGTTTCTTGGGCATGTGAGATAGGCCTGGATAGACTTGGGTTTACTCTAGAGCTCGGGAGAGGGGAGGTAATATCTGAATGCCGTGGAGCCGGGTACGATCCGAAAGTTTGCTATCTTCGGTTCAGTACATTTGTATGTGACCTCCCTTATACGACTCGAACGCTCGGAGATGACTGTTGTGGGCTGAGCGAGGGCCTAATCACTGCCGTCAGCCGGTGCACCGCCCGCGCGGCTGCCGACGTCCAGACGCTTTTCCGTCGGATTACGCTGCATTGAATCGGCGAAACAAGCCTCGTCTACATTTAAGAATCGCGACCGGGTCGAGAAACCAATTTCAGCCAGAACTCCTGAAGAACAGAAAACCATCCTTATGTTCAGCATAATTTCCCGAGCTGGGTGCCGACTGCCGAGCCAAATTCAAATGTTTCACCCCGCCACCACGGGCGCGCGCCAGGGAATCTGCAAACTCGGGCGAGGCAGGGCGAGGGCGGTTTTTGGGCCCGGCAGTGGCCGCCACGTCTCCAGTGTCCACCCCCTTTCACCCAGACGGCATCTGCTTGCACCGCCCCTGTTCTGCCGCTTACCTAGGACACGAGTTCATACGAGTCTCTTTACCATCACTACTTTCGCTTCAATCCAGCCGATCGTGCCCCCGCTCTCTCTTGCACAGCGACCTCAACGCGCCCCCCACCTTAGGCCCGGTTGACTTGCCTCCTCGTCACATCCCTGCCTCGCTGCTGGAGTAGTTCGCACACGCACGCACCCCCACTCCTTGCTCTCCGACCTCCTCAGACAGCGCCATGGCCTCCCCTCCCGAACGCACGAACCCGATATCGCGCTACCCCGGCGCTGGTACCAGTGCGCACCCCAGGTCACCACCCCGTTACGGTGGCCCGTCTGGTCCGAGTTCGAGCCCAAGCCACGACGCTCCCGGATTCGCAGGCGGCGGCGTGGGCGGCGGCTATGGATTGAACAACGCGAGCCCGTCCTTCAACGACTACAGTCAAGCGCGTCGAGGGGCCCAAGGTGGGGACCCCAGTGCAGCGTATGCAGCACGAAGAGGATCGATTCCGGCGCACATGCAACCCCATATGGGAGGCTACAACCCTCGAGCAGGCCACGGCAGGCGAGCTTCGGTCGTCGACATCGCCGCCGAGTTCATGGGGCCACAGGCGACCGAACATCTCGAAACGGCCAAGAAGTTCAGCGCCAAGGCCGAAGACTTGATCGATGCCGCGACGAGGCCCGTACGACCTTGGTTGCCCGGATTGGGTCGGTTCCTCATCGTCGTTACCTTCCTTGAGGATGCGCTCAGGATCCTCACCCAGCTTAGCGGTAAGCGACGCGGTGACGTGGCTAGCTCGACCAATTTCGGATGAGGGTGATCCCGTCCGTACTGCGCGGACGAGAGCTAACGCTCGAAATACTGTTATCCTGTGTACGCAGACCAGAATTACTACCTCCAAGTGAGTGCCCCGCGAAGTCGGCTTGTGGCGTTGGAGTTTCCGGCGCTGACTGGTTCTCTGTTGCGCGCCTGGGTTAGAAACACCGTGGTTTCCCCTGGGGTATTTCGCACATCTTTCTCCTCACCAACGTTGCTGTGAGTCAACATGAGGGGCTTTCACGATCTCGTGGACTGACTTTTTCAAGCTCCTCTTCGCCTTGCCAGATCATGCTAGTCTGCTCCTTCCTGGTCGTCGGCAAGAAGCTCCCCCTTTACGCGAACGGGGGCCTCTTCTGCGTCGTCCTCGCCCAAGGTTTCGGTTACGGTCTTATTTTTGATCTCAACTTCTTCCTTCGCAACCTGTCCGTCATCGGCGGTCTCCTGATGGTGCTGTCGGACTCGCTGTCGCAACGCAAGTCGTCGGTCGTCGGTATTCCCTCGATGGGTTTGAACGACGCCGATCGCAAAAAGTACTGCCAACTCGCGGGCCGCATCCTACTCGTGTTCCTCTTCCTCGGCTTCGTCTTCAACGGCCAATTCTCTCTCACGCGTGGGTTCGTCTCCGTCACCGGCCTCGTCGCCTGCGTCATGGTCGCCGTAGGCTACAAAGCCAAGTTATCCGCCTTGTTCCTCGTCGTCGTTTTATCGACGTTCAATTTCTTCGCCAACAATTGGTGGAGCGTGCATTCGAGTCACCCGCAGCGCGATTTCCTCAAGTACGATTTCTTCCAGACGCTTTCGATCGTCGGTGGGCTGTTGTTGTTGGTCAACTTGGGGCCGGGTGACTTCTCGGTCGACAAGAAGGTGCGTTCTCACGCGTTTTTGGTCTTGGACTTTGACGAGACGGTCTGCTGACGCCCTGGTTCCTCGGCCATGCGCGACCACAGAGGATGTGAGCGATCACGCGCGCCGATTCAAGCAGTGGAATCGCAACTTTGAGCCGACACATAGCATTTTCTTCCAATCAATGTACGCGAAGATCTCGTTCTTGCTGTAGTCTGGACTGTCCTCACACCTCACACAACCCACACCTCGTTGTAAGGATAAGGCGCAGAGCAGAGCTTGCGTTTGGCGGCGTAATTTCTTCCTCCACACCAATTCATGATGATAATGATACAGAAAGAGTCTCCTCGTTCGGACGTTCGCAGGAAGTGGGCAAGGAAGAAGAAGAAGAAGAAGCTCATAACGGGGGTCGTGGTGCGAGGCGCACCACCCTGATTCCATCGGGAGCCCCTCTTGTCCTATTTGCTTGAATGAGGTCAACTTCCGCCTTCTGGCCAACACGATCTCTCACCGCCTATCGTACAATTACAACAAACAGAAGAAAAGCACTTGCAGAAAACCATGCGAACTGATGAGAGATCAATCGTATCCTACGCCCCAGCGGCGGCTTGAGCCTGCAAGGCCTTCCTCGGGATCCTCTTCCCATTCGCACCCTGCGTGACTTTGTGCTTCCCCGGTTTATTACCCGAACCTGAGGCCGTAGTCAAAGACGCTTTCGTGCGCTGTGCGACGCCCCCACTCGCTCCCTCCGATGTAGTACCACCCTCCTCCTTCTTCCCCGCCTCAGCTTCCCCCAAACTCCCATTCGAGTCTCCAAGAGGTGGTATCGATCCGTCCAATCGAATCGGAACGGGAAGCTCTCTCGCCACTCTATCCAACGCGTTGAACAACAAAGGATTAAAAGTTTCGGGAGGTCGCTTCAACAGATCTTGAACGACTTGTTCGGTTTCGGGTTCCAGTTCGTCGGGACTTGATGCTTCATCCTCCCGTGAACGTTTTTTTTTAGTCTCTTGAGCTCTCAACACGTCAAGAGGGTTCATATCCGTGGTTGAAGAAGAAGAAGAAGGATCAGTGATCGCAGTTGCCGTGGACCGAATCTTCCATTGTCCGGCGCCACGTTCGGTTGACCAATTAGGTTGGTTCGCCTTGAGCGCATTGAGTGATGTGGAGAGGGCGTGGAGGGAGGCGAGCTGGGACGATCAGAGAGGAATGAATAAGTGTTGGGGGGTGTAGTAACTGAGGGAGTCAAAGTGGAGGACGTACGAGGCGTTCATTGACGACTTGGTATAAGGAGGGGGCCTCGTAGATCGAGTCGTTGAGGATGTGGTAGGCTGCTATGGTGTGAGCTGATCAAAGAAAGCAGAGACGAAAAGTTCAAGATTTATGAATTCAGACTTGGAGCAAGGTAGGCGGGCGTTACCTTGAGTGGGTGATTGTCGATCCCTCTTGTGGATGATGAACAACCCCGGAGCATCATCATGTACGACGACGTATTCGATTCCTTTGAACCTCCTTTCTCGAAAATACACCAAACCGGAAACAAGATCAATAATCTAATCGCCCTACCGCACCCTCGCGATAGACTGACTTCAATTCGCCTTCCTCATCCAAACCATCCATCAACCCCCCGGCCGCGTTTCCAGCAGCAGCGCCTCCACCTCCCTGTCGTGAGAACATGATCTGCATCCTCAAGGTGGCGTTGTTACTCCCGTGATCGAAGAAGGGGGAGAGGACGAAGTAGTCCATGAGGATCGATTTGGTCAACGGTCCAAAGGCGGTGATCCATTCGGGCGCACGCCATTGGAGGTGGGAGAGGGGGGGAAGGGCGGAGGTGGGGGACATGGGTTAGGAGAGGAAGAGGGGAGAGGATGGTACAGAGCCGCGGCGGGTTCGGGGTCGGATGACAGCACCGAGGAGGGCGAAAAGCACCCGTCGTCGCGTGTGGGGTGAGGCGAAGCAACAAGCAGCGATCGAGTTTTGGGCCCGACTCGCGGCTCAGCCGGACTAGACAAACATCTTTGAGGCAGTTTGTAGAGGAATGCGTGGTTTTACATGCAGATTGTCGTTATACAAGGTCGACCGTAGTGGCTAAAGTATATGATCGTTTTCACTCCCAAGTCGACTCCGAGTTCTGTCCCCGTTCCAAACTTGCCCAGTCCTCCACTGCTGCTCAACACCCCATGAAATCACTCGCCATCAACCTGCAACAATCACACAAAACGCAATGCGTCCCATCAGTACACCCGGACACGTACTGAAGATTCGGCCCAGCTCTATTTGAAAGAAAAGAAAAGAAAAGAAAAAGAAAAAACCCCCAAAAAAACGTACAACTCGAGCGCAATCTCGGGCTTGACTCTTTGTTTGAAATCCGGAATTTCCTCCTTTGAACTCGCATACTCGTACTTGTACATCAAATACTCGACCACTTTTTCGACAATCTCACTGCGGTGTTCTCCCAAGGTGACGGTCGACGAACCGGCTTCGAGGAAACCGGACGACAACGTGTCGGAGAGAAAGACGGAGCCTAGCGCGGCTTGGCGGGGCAGTACGAAGCGGAATTCTGCGTGGAGGCGAGTGAAAAGAGACGATAGATTCAGCTTGCTGTGTACCGGATGCGGGTTTCAGAGTCGTCTACTTGCGGTCGGAGGAGATGAGGGTGACGTAGGGCGCGTCACCGCTTGCATTCGAATCCGTCTACGCCAAAGGGAGAGCTTAGCATGCGGTCGAGGCGTAAGCTGGAAGAGCCTGTTTGGACCCACCGCCATCCTTGAAGGCAGAACAAGCCACACGCCGGAACACGTCGGAGAGAGACGAGTAAAGAGACGAAAAAGCGCGACCGACTTGCACTTCAATCGATCGCTCCTAGTGCTAGTGACGGTGATCCTCCTCACATTCTCACCCCTCTTCGGCCTGGACGTTCGCACAACCATGTCCAAAGACACCTCCACGTCGACCTCGACCCCGACCTCCACCTCGACACCCAACCCGTCGACCTCTGCAGCAACAGGCACAGCAGGCACAGCAGGCACGACAAGCTCCACCACCAACTCCGGAGCCGACCCCGCGCCGTCGGCTTCCACGGCCAACAGCATCACCCCTGGCACCACCCATTCGAATGACCATCTCTCCCCTTCCCAACTACGGTCTCGACTCGAAGCGACGAGGAAAGAGTTGAGGGTCCAATTGGATAAGAAGCGTAAAGTCGATCGAGAACTGGTCAGTCAGTCCACCACATCACGAAGCAGCTCCACCACTACCACCACCACCCCACTCTGATCCCCTTTGACGTATCTCTCTCGTTCGGCAGGCCAATCTAGAAGCCTCCATCTATGGCTTTGAAGGATCATACCTCTCCGACGCCTTGTTATCGAGCACGATCTCGAACGGCGCGAACGGAGCGAACCCCGCCTTGACTGGAGCAGCAGGCGTCGGTCAGGCCGCTCATTTCGGTAACATCATCAAAGGCTGTACGTTCTCCATCCCGCTACGACCTCGCTCCTTGATCGCACCGCTGATGCGCTTTCCAATCGGTCCTCCCAGACGACGCTTACCTCAAAGCGCCTTCCACCTCCACCTCTTCCGCCTCCGATCGCAAACGCTCCCGAGCCAACGAAGAACCTCGACCGGGCGATCGCATGTTCTCCATGTCTTCGGCGACCTACCAAAAAGCAGTCGAAATCACTGGGGGTATAGTTGCCGTGCTACCTACCGCACCGGGGACGACGACCGGACCGGCGAAGGATGGGACCCGTAAAGGGGGCGTCGATAGTGATGACGATGGCGAGCGGGACACGACCGCTACGCCAGGAAGCGGACGTGCAACTGGTACAGGCGCGGGTGGTGGTGGTGGAGGTGGTGGTGGATCAAGCAGTAGTGCTGCGAACCGAAAGAGGAGGAGATGAGCCGGTGGGGTAGGAAGGTGGTCGGTTTTGACCATTTCGTTGCCGGCGTGGTTCGATCCGATCATCTTGGGGGGTTCTGGTCTAACAAGAGTTCTGCGTTGGAGGTCGTCTTCTCTCATTTGTTGTATTGAATCCAGGAGTACATCTTGACTCGGTTCGCCCGTCGGACGTGATCCGAACCACTATCCTGTCCAAGACGGGACTTTGACGATATTCTCAACATCGAAAACAAGAGGACTGTACACTCTACACACGACAAAACTCAAAAGAGGCGTAGACACAACCTCCTCCGAAAAGTCACCATTTAGTCCCTGTATTGCTTCATGAAGCCCTCATGGAACTGCTGCAACCTCTTCGCGAACTTGTCCGTCCCCGGCGCCAGGAACGTCGTTCGGAAATGGAACGTGCCTTCCTTTTGCCCAAATCCTGATCCAGGCACGACGCAGATTCCTGTCGCTTGCAAGAGTTCGAGGCAGTAGAACGCGTCGGGGGCGAGATTGGCTTTTTTGGCTGCTTCGATGGCCTTGGGAGGAAGGTGGACCGTCGGGAATAGGTACAGCGCTCCCTGTGAATTCACCGATAACGTCCAGAATCAGTTTCCCGTACAGGACATGAAGCCCGGGAGAAGCCTTTGGCGAATACTCACCTCTGCCTCATTGCATTCGACGCCTTCCAGCTCGTTGAACGCCTTGTGCAAGATCTCACTCCTCTCCTTCAACGTCTTGGCGATCCCCTCCCTCTCCTCGATCCATTGCGCATAGCTCGCCTCCCCTTCTTTGGGAGGACACACCAACACGTCGACGCCGATTTGACCCCCCAACGAGGGACAAAGTTGAATCGAAGCGAGCTTGTAGATCTCCTCTTCGGCTTCGGGCGCAAAGTTGCACAGTTCGAAATAACCTCCTCTTCGACCGCATTCACCGGTCTGTCCCTTGGAGATGGAATGGAATGAGACGAGTTCGACGTTATTGCTGTAGGGGGCCCCTAGGTCCTTGAGGGCCTTTTTGAACGAAACGAAGGGTCGGTCCTTGTGATAGATGTTATCCTGGTAGACCTCATCGGCCATGAGCACCAACTTTTCCTCGTAGCAGACCTTGAGGATGTCGTTCATGTTCTCGCGCGACAAGCAATTGCCCGTAGGGTTGCCAGGGTTGATCACGACCATCGCTTTAAGTACGGTGCCGTCCTCGCGAGCTTTTTGAACGTTGTTTCGCACATCGTTCATGTCGAGAGACCAGGCGTTGGATTCATCGAGATAGTAAGGAACCGCACGGGCCGAATTGAGCGCCAATGCGGCCGTGTAGAGCGGGTATTGTGGGATCGGGATCAAGACACCATCCTCGGTGGAAGCAATGAGCACTTGGAGCAAGTTCGACACACCTCCCGAAGCACCAGCGGTGATGTAGATCTTGTCCGGCGACGAAGGGTAGCCATCTCGTTCTATGTGCCCCGAAACACCGAACAGGTCAGTCTTCCGTCGGGTCCGGTCCAGCTCGTCGGCGACAGACCAGCTCCCGTTGCGGGCCGCAGCTCCCATTTCAGAGATGATGACTTACCCTTGATGAACTTGGCAATCCTCTTCCTGATAGCAGGTACACCCATCGACTGCGAATAAGCACCGACACTTCCAACCTCCTCGACAAGCTTCTTGGCGCGGGCGAGCACATCCTTGGGGAAGAGGGCTGACACCTCGGGCGAGTCGATCAGGATCGGGTACTCGGTCAGAGCCGCGAGCTGATAGAGAGAGCATATCAAGGGAAGGGAGGTGAGCAAAGTGAAAGTGAAGCGGGTACGGTGGTGAAGATGAATGTGTTTGCGAGTGATTCGAAAAAGAGGTCATCTGTCGCAGTCGGATCACGAGAGACGCTCGGGACGATGGTCGATCGCGAGCAGTCCCCACCGGGCCTATCGGGACTCAAGCCGGGACTGCGCGGGGGTGGGGTGGGGGAAAGTTTTGACTCGGGGCATGACGCTCGTCCAATACTCCGAGCCCGCTCAACGCAGCAAACGCCACATGATCCCACGTACCTGACGAAGATAAGTCAAGGGCTTCTGGTCGAGTTGTTGCGGGTTGCCAATGTTGCAGCTCACAACTTGGTCGAACGGCAACTTGTGGTCATCACCGGATTCGAGTTGCTCGCGCAATTCCTCGGCGCGGAGTGGAATCTTGCCTAGAGAGTAGGTAGAAGGAGAATGATGAGTTGATGCATCGTGCGACTGGGTTGCCCACATGCGTAGAGAGAGCGAGGACAGGGTGGGTCCTCACCTCGGACGGCATACTCGGCTTTAAGTACGGCCGGATTGATGCTCGATCGAGTCAAGACGCGGTCACTTGGTTCGCGCTCCACCATTGTAGTGAACGGTGTCGAAGAAAATGATTGGAAAGAAGTGGAGGAGGAGCAGGAGCCGGAGTAGCCGAATTGCGAAGAAGCAGAAGAGGAAAACCGGAGGCGGGGCAGATGGAGTGCGAGTGATGTCGAGGAGGACGACAAAGTGGAGCGGCGGAAGCGGCGCGCGCCGAGCTGCAGGTGCGACGGCGCGACCGACTGAACCCTCGAGTTGCTCGTCGTCTTCGTGGACACGAAGCCAGACCGCGGCGACAGTCGCACCAAAGGGTTCAGGCAAGAGGTAGAACGCATTACGACACACAGGAGAATGCCCCAATAAGGTTGGACAAACGAAAGCGGACGATTCGAGGTGTGGGGACGGAGTAGGAGGTGGTCAAAGAAGGCGCCCAAGCGTTTCGCTATACCCGTTCCCCCAAATCAGTCGACCACCGATCGTCGTCTTGATCAAAATCTCCGGTCTTACTTTGAGCCTCGATCTCTCTGATCACGTTTCTTCACCGGGGTGAGTTCTACACAGGCCTCACTTCAATCGTAGAACATTAAGGATGATGATTGCGAAGAAGCCAGAAAAATCGACATCCGATAAGTCCGGAATTTCCGCTCAGACCGATTCTCGTCGGTCAGGGGCTTCTCTTAGACATCTCAGGCGAGCCAGCACACAAGAGCAGAGATAAAGAAGCGTAATCGCACGCCCCGCGCGAGACGAAGACTTGAAGAATTCGCATTCAACGTCCACGATCCGCCGGAGATCCCACCTCTCATCCCTTGCCCCCAAGATAAAAAAAGAGCATCGACGCCAGGGTTTTAAGAGGTTGAAAAGGATATTTCCAATCGATTCGATCTACGCGACAGCATGGAAGTTGTTGGTTTAATCGAACAATCCGAAGCCCATATCGTCATCGGACTCCTCCTTCTCCTCCTCCTTGGGCTTCTCGGGCTCGGCGGCGGCAGCGGCAGCGGGAGCGGCTCCACCGGCGGCGGCGGCGGGAGCGGCGGCTCCTCCACCACCAACGTTCGACAACAAGTCCTTGACGTCCTTGCCCTCGAGGGCCTGTAGGAAGCACATGGCGGGTCAGCGTGAAGTTGTCTTCCTTTGTAGGGATCAAGCGAGAGACCGACCTTGGCGAGAAGGTTGGCCCAGATAGGCTCGACCTCAACCTTGGCGGCGGTGGTAAGAGCGAGAATCTTCTCAGACTGTGACGATCGATAGGCAAGGATTTACATGTTTAGTGCTTGTACGGTGATTCAGAAACGATGCGAGACGCGTTGTGAACGCACAGAGATCTCGATACCCTCGTCGGCAAGGATCAAAGCGGCGTATGTGGTAGCGAGTTCGGACGACATCTAATGGAGGAGCACGAGGAGGTCAACATCGGATTCTTCACGGTCGATCGTGATTCTTGATTGGTCAGAGACGGTATGCTCGTGTGCGGTCGAGTCGGTCGTGATCGTATTCGTGCTCGCGTGCGTCGTGGCTGGGCGGCGCGGGGCTTTCGCAGTCGAGTGATGGGCGTCTCGCCATTCGTCGCGGTCACAATGCATACGCCAGCAGCATGCTTCCATCGACCCAGCCCCATCTTCCAGCTCTAGTACGGTCATATATCCCTCCTACGATCGCATCCAGCCCACCAATCGCCCTACAGGACCATGTTCGCCGTGCTCCTGCCGCTCGGCGCTCGGCCAGGGCGCATCAGCGGGACGCTTTTTTCTCCCCTTCGCGCCTACGCCTGCGCCCGCCGACCACCACGCCTGCCCAGCGCCTACCCAACGTCATTCTCACTGCAACCACATCGTCCGTGCCGAGTAGGAGGGTGTGTCGTTGTCGTCCGATCGATGATGATGTCGTGATGAGGAAGGTTGTTCGCGTTGACTCACTTTTGGAACTTGGCGGATTAAGCAAGCAAAGTGCAGCGCAAGGTCTTGGCCAGGAAACGAAGAGGCCCCTTGGTCGGCGCAGCGCTTTGTGGTCCACGCGCGCGCTAGCCGCTTTTTGGGGGGGCGGGTTTGGACGGATCTTTCTCGAGGGTTAATAGACTTTTGTTGTTGCTTTGAAGGGTCGTATTGGCCAGTTTCGTTCGTTCTCCAAACAAGTCACACAGGAGAACACAAAGGGAAGGGAAGAGGAGAAACAGCGCGTGAGAAGGGAAAAGTGAAAAGAAGAGGAAAGAGGGAGAGTAGTGACATGGGGTTAGAAGGAGAGAACAAAGAATCATCACCAGGGTCATCACGCTGGGAGAAGGACTAGGGCGCATACGAGTACGAGGGTGGAATGGTTAAAATGTAGTAATGAGCACAAGCCATAGAACCATAGAGACACGTCATGGTAAAGAGAAGAAGCACCAATTAAACGACCAGCGAGCATGATGCGTTGCAATGCAAGAGACGAGAGTCCGCGTCTGGTGTCCAGTTCGTTCTTGCGATCGTTCCTCATCCTACGTTATTGCCTCGGCAGCCGCGACCCGATCAGAGGTGCATCGTCCAACGGTTTATGTGATGCCAATTCCTTCAAGATGGACGCATCGACGGGAATGACCGACTTCCGTCGCACGTGCGGCGCCTGCGGTCCATTCGAGCCGGGAAGTTGCTTTCGCGCCGTTTCGGGGAAAGCATTCGGCTGTAATGGGGGATGCGCAGCCAAGATCAGTTTCTCAGATCAGTCAATGCATCATTCCAAACAGGAGCTTGAGACGCGCGCAACCACTAACCAAATCACCGTGCCCATCATCACTTTCCATCGCATCCTCGCCTTGATACAGTCTCCCGGATGACCGATCCGCATCATCATTGTACCCACCACCCCCGGACCGCATTGACATCTGCGGCCCATCGTCCTCCATATCCCCGAACGATCCATCCCCTTCGTCCTCGAGGTCTTGCATCGGGTTGTACGTCCCTTGCGGCACCAAGTCGTCCGAAAGAAGCGACGCCGGTAGAGGCGTTGTGTCGTTCTTGTTCTTGAGCGCATCGTCTCGCAACATCTGCCATTTTTGTTCGCGCACCTTTTGTCGCGCCTTTTCACTGTAGAAAGATGGGGCCACGATAGAGTTCAAGAGGTCAGGAATCAGCGGGTACATGGGTTAGACGAGTCGTCCACTCACGCTTGCCGCGACTTTTTGTATTCGGCCGAGCATTGCTCAAACACGTCGGCGTTGATCTCCATCAGTAGCTTGAGAGCGTTATAAGCGAGGTTATGAATTTGCCTGCGGGCGTACACGGAGAGAGCAGGCGGTTCAGTGACTACGTGAGTGGCGCAGACCCCAGATCCTCCGGTTCCACGCTCACCTGTTCCAGTGCCCATTCGAATTCGTATATAGCGACGTGAACACCAGCGGCAATATTGTTTGGATGTTCGCGCCGATCAAGTTGACGATGTACTCGTTGTTCCAATAATACAAGGCGCGTTCGGCGACCTGGAAGTGTTGGGAGCTGAGGCACCGCGATAGCTGCGAGAAGAGCTTGACCATGATTCTGTGGAACTCGATCGGTTCGATCACGTCAAGGATCTCCTCCACCTCGTTGAGGAACATGACCTCCTTGGGCGAGTTGACCTTGGGCCAGTATTTGAGCAAGCCTTCGACGACCTCCTGGGTCAGGCTCGAATCCTTCTCGAGGAACTGGACAACGCAGTACGCCAGCTGAGGGTGGTACAAAGCCAATCCTTTAACCTTGTGCAGAGGGATCAGCACACGCGTCAAGAACGTTTTGTGCTCCTCCTTGAGCGGTAGAGCGAAGCCGTTGATGATGGACCCAAGGATCTCGAGCAGCTCCGCAATCCCGTTGTGTCGCTCGGTTTCGAAGATGAATTGGAAGAAGACGTTGTTGATCGAGCGACGGATGAAGGCGCGTAGGTTGAGGAATTTGCCATAGATGCGATGCAGTGTCGTTTTGAGGAAGTCACGCTCGCGCGGGTCCTCGCTGTCGAAAAGTTCGAGAAGCTAGGATCATGCAGGGGTGTGAATGTCAGCAAGCACACTCGCGAGTGTTCTCCTCCTCGTTCCCTCTAACTGACCTGGAGAACGAACTGTTGATCAATGAAGCGTTTCGCAATGTTGGTGTTGAAGTCGGGGCTTTCGACGAAGCGCAAGAAGAATTCGTAGACGATTTGCAAGTGGGGCCATGCGAGTTCGAGCACGGGTTCGTCCTCCTCGGGGTCGTAGGCGTCCCCGGTTGGATTCACGGGTGGGGGAATCGATCGGAACAAGTTCGATGCGAACTATGTATTGAGAAGCGGGGGTCAGTCCAGTGATCAAGCAGAGCAAATACTAGCCCATGCGCGGTTCAACTGACCATCGCCACGACCTCAGGATAAACCGATTCGGTGATGACACCCCTTTGCGACGAGATCCAATCGAGCATCTCGGACAGGGTCGCCGACTTGATCTGCTTGCCCTCAATCTCGGTCGAGGCATCGTTGAAGTCAAATACGACCGAGCACTGGTGTAGCTTTTGCAAAAACAGATCGTGCCGTTCCGACGGCGGGACCTCTGGGTGGGTACATGGACGAGTGGGGAAATAGGGTCAGAGAGGTGGTTATCGAATCGCGACTCGTCATAGAAAGGGCGAACTGACGCATGAACCCTGGCAGCCGCTCCAACTCGATCCTCTCTGTGACATGGAACCTCGAGCTGCGTTGCTTCCTCGGCGTCTTTGATGTCGGGATCGTATCCTTGGGTCCTGCAGCCGCGGCGGGGCGCAACTTGCCTGCGCCCGCGAGCAACCCCGCCGATCCGGCCTTGGGCGGTGTTCCGGCAGGAGACAAGCCCGTAAGCGGGGGTGCACCCGGTGGAGGCGGCGACGAAGACGATCCTGGTCCGCCAACGGTGGCGAAGGGTGCACCGGCCATGGGTGCGCCTGCGCGATTCGGGGAGATGGGGTGGTGGGGTTGACTAGAAGGGTGAGGCATCGGGTCCTGCGGCATCACGGCCTATGTGCCCATGTGGAGACGGAGTCAGTGTGCTTGCTGGTGGTAGAATCTCGAGAGCATGATGGCCAATATGACACACAGCACAAGCCTGTGCCAGAGCAATAGGCATGACGATGCCTGTCACAGGTCGGAGTGACCGCGACACCGACGACAAGGAACACGCGCGCGTCCGGCCTCGATTGGTGGTGGTCGATGGAGGCCTTCGACGGCCGGGGGACGCCGGTACGACCAGCGAGACAGCGCGATCCGAGGGCACCGATCCAGGTCCCGAATGCAACACGACCGGAAGCAGGCCGACTTACGTGCTCAGGAGAAACTACGATTGAAGGTGCGGACGGGCCACCTTTGTGGGACGGCGCACCGCCCGAGAAGGTCGATGCACCGGCGCTGCCGCGACTGGAACCGCCGCCGGGAGCAGCGGCAGGGGCGTGTTGGGCTCCTTGAGGCGGAGGCGCGCCCTTGCCGGACTGGGCTGAGGTCGAACTGGGACCTGATTTGCCGTTGGACGAGGAAGATGAGTTGGCGTCTTTGGAGTTGCGGTTCAACTGTGGGTTGTATGTAGGCGAGCGTTGCCGGCACGCGGAAGAGGAGGGGGAGCCGCCGAGCGAGATGGGGATGGCGGTGGTGGTGGTGGTGATCGTGTACGCGGGTTGATCGACGACGACGAGGCCAGACCGCGAGACGAGCCGTATCCGAAGAGGCCGGGGTGGGATAAGGGCAGAGGTGTGAGAGAGAGGAAGAAGTTCGTCAGCATCGTCCATCTACCAGAACCACCCAGCTCGCACGCCTCGCAGTCGGATCGCCGACGATGTGCGATCGCACAAGGGCCCGCCTCGGGACCGGTGAGGGAGACCGGGGGGACAACGGCGTGGAGGGGCCGTCGAGTGGAGCGTGAACGCAGGCGAGGCAGTGGGAGTGACTGACCAGTCGTTTCTGAATGCTCTTCATCTCGACGATAGACCAGAACGACAGCCTCGGGAATCTAGTGGGACAGAGTACAAGGTCAGGTCGTCCAGCGGGTCCGAGCGAACGCGGGTAACGGTGATGGGGTCGCGTCAACCCGGCCCCCCCGTCCAGCTTCGATGGCGCATCCCCCAGAAGCGCTCACTCTCAGATCGGCAGGTCCGTTAACCCAGCCAAATGAGCTGCCCCGCGCGGGTGAGTTAAGGTAGCTTTTTTGTTTTTTGGCCCGGTTGGAGGTTGGTACAGGTCGGGTGCACCAATGCCCTCCCCACCCCATCCCACCCCGGCGCAGTGCACCTCAAATGGTCATAAGTAATAAGGGGCCAC
The DNA here is from genome assembly GCA_001244265.2 of Microbotryum lychnidis-dioicae p1A1 Lamole. NCBI lineage: Eukaryota > Fungi > Basidiomycota > Microbotryomycetes > Microbotryales > Microbotryaceae > Microbotryum > Microbotryum lychnidis-dioicae. The sequence continues at coordinate 1,055,751 of CDLV01000007.1, forward strand.
TAGTTCGTGTAAGACTCACCATCATCACGAATAACACTTTCCGAAGACTCCGTCGCAAGTTCGAATTATGTCATAAATGTCATACAGCTTGTCGTACTCAGTCCATTCAATTCGTGTAGTTCCGTATACCATCAACTGATATGTGCACGACAGATCCTGTGTAGACCTTTTCCCATATTCGTTAATTTGGATACGACGGAGGGAGTACATACACACCGCGTCTATTGGGCCCGAGGGAGGGATCGGTCGTGGTCCCTGAAATCCTGGATCGGTCCTCGAGCAGACAAACGCTTATTCTGAACGGTGTGCACCTTTTTATATAAAATAGATATCTAGTGAAGCCCCTTCGGACAGTCGACTTGGGTCCAGCGCCAATCAGTCCTGCATCAATGCCTAGAGAGTAATTGAAGAGGCAAAATTGAGGCGGGGCTGTGCGGCCGCACGCGGAGCTCAGATTGGCGAGCGCTCTGCGTTAACACTTTGACCTCTGCGCACTCACGTCAACGCGACAACGCGCACCCTTGACCCACGCCACGCCCCGCATCTCAATACATTGAAATCTCCCTGCGCCTGTTGAATGAACATAGATGCTATTACCGTATGGAGGTATGTGGACGCGTTTCCCCGCCTCACATCTCCCTCCTCATGGGCCTAATTGTGTTGCTCCACCATGATGCGACCGTCAGACATACGCGTGGGATCTAGGGAAGGTTCTCCAGCAGAGTCCATTTCCTTTGGCGCTCATCCGAGTAGTGCTCTTGTCTGGTGTGTCAACTAAGATCCCTCGTAGCAGGGCTGAAAGCAGAGTGCCAGTCATCAACCTCATCCTTCTATCTACTCAATCCTGACGGACAGCTGAAGAATTCTCAGTTCTCTCACACCTCTTGCAGGTCGGAGGGACGATCAAAGCCGTCGAACCTCCTCACAAGCCAGTACAATTCTGGATGAACCGTCTCGACGCCCGACTCGGAAGAAAAGCGGCGCATGCCCGTGCCCCAAACCCCTTCGTCCGACTCCGACTCTGACGAGCCCAATTTGGGCGATTCCAATCAATCCTCGGCTGACGACAGTGACAGTGAAAGTGACAGTCACAGTCACAGTGAGAGTGAGTTTGAAGATGTCGCGATCGACCATCGAAGAGCTATCAGGCTCTGGACGGCCATACATGGCTCGCATCGGAACGCGACCGGTCGTATGAGTCAAAGAAAGTGGACCTCGCTGAAGCGCTGGGCCGCTCGAAGATATTACTCGGAGCTCAAGATGGCCGCGAAACTCGGCATATCTCATGCAAGGCTCGTTCAGGCCGTCAAAAAGTTCGACAGGCTCGCTTCGAAGGGCAATGCGTGGTCTAGATTTCTCTCGGACCCTGTAATCAAGGTTTTACACTAGCGAGCAAGCAAGGGTGAGTGGTCCTCCGGGCGCTTCCGGTCATGCCCACTCCACTCTCCTACGCTCTCGCTTATGCTTACCGCTGCGGCCGCAATGTCTGTTCTTACATACCCTGGGTGTGTCAAACGTGCTCAGAATCGGATCAGTCGAAATCGCAATCCATCACCAAACTTGCCGCTCACCTCTGGAACTTCCTGAGAGACCAGGGGGACCTCGCATCTGCCCAACTTGGCGAGGACGACGAAGAGCTTGTTCGCGCGGCTTTTGCAGCGGCAGAGGCCGGAGGTAATACGACTTTCACTTCGATAGTACCACCCACCATCATCACACGGTCGCCATCCGACATTCCTTCCCCAACTCGGATGGAGCAATGCAAAAAGTACATTGCAGAGTTGCGAGACCTGGCGCAACGCATGTCCAAGCTGTACGGAGTGGAAACCCTGGCCTTTATTGTCCCTCGTTATCAAGACGACGTGTCGCCAGCGACGAAGGCGACCGTGCATTCGATAGGTGGGCTCAGATTTTCAGCTCACTGCAACGACTTCAAGGATCCATCCGGCAATTCCTTGTTGTCTAATTTTGCTTCCAAGATGAGCTGGGATGAGACACTCAAGGCCAATGAAGCGGCAGATCTGAAAAAGGGTGAGCCTTTCATCGCAAGTTATACGCGCATGAGACCAAGTTACCGTTACCAATTATGTGATATATGTTTTCGTCTCATCTATCAGCAAAAACTCGCTCGATGGACAGTGCTACTCGTGGCGTTCTTGGCAAATGACACGGCACTCTGTTCCGCGCCCAACTCAGTAAGTAGTCTGCATCTGATCGGGCTCGACTCCGTGCTTATCATTTCCGTCTTTACAGACTCTGCCCTCGAGACTATACATCGCCGTTCCGACACGGGATCATCGACAGGCGCTTTCACACCTCAGAAGAAGATGATATGGTCTACCCAGGGCTTGAAGGCACTGGGTGTCAAATTGCGGATCAAGCCCGGAACGAAGAGTAGATACGAAATGGCTCTGCATCATAGTGCAGAGACATCGCCCAAGCAAACCGTTGCTCAGCTCAAGGCTATCATTGACGACCTCCGTCACGGCCGCCTCGCTATCGTACCCTCGGCGGACCCGAACGACAACACGGAGGCAGAGGCAAGCGACAATGACTTGAATGGCGGAGAAGGACCCCTGGGCTCAAGATTTGGTGGAGCCGGGGACGAAGGCGGAGAGGTACGCGGCGGAGAAAAAAGCGGAGAAGAAGATAGAGAAAAAAATAGCGGGGGGGTGGCGGAGGAGACCGGAGGATGAATGAAGCAAAACATCGTCGATGTGAGACCGTTCTTATGTCTGTCTTTGGGCATACTATGCTCTGAGTCGGTCTGCAAGATGACCGATATTTGTTATGTCTCTGTGGTTTGTGACGCGTCTTTCAGTGTAGATCCTTGAGTTTAGTTTCAGATGATTGTCATGCACGCATACAGCGTCTCAGCTGCCATCTTAATTGTGGCAATTAATCTTAACAGGATTGTAAATCAATACGATCAAAACGCTCATTCTGTCAGGCTCCGCCAAGATCACTGGGCATACTCGAAACCCCCCCCAGCGGACCGTTTCCTACGTCAAGGCCCGGGGGCCCCTGTGTGCTCCGGGCGCCGGCATCCCGTTTATCTACGGCCCCCCTTCCAGAGATTACGCTAGAGTCTTTCTTCACAACCAATCGTTCCGCACCTTTGTCCTACAAGGACTCGGGGCGCACCGCATGGGCCGCAGCACAACGGTGTGGCGCTCGCATCCAGGCAAGGCGACATCTCTGCGCATCTATTTACCTTTGGGTTAACGAAATTAGAATAGCTCTCGGCCGACGCATCTCCTCTTTCTTCTTCTTCTTTTTCTGAACTTGTGGTGTACAACCAAATGGCCATACACCTTTTCCAACTTCGACCTCATCGCCGTTTCTTGCGCCTCCCGTTTCAAACACACTTGCGAACCGATCCCTCCTAATCATTATCATATCCATGTATCCATGCTTCGTCCAAAGGCACCGTACCATTGACCGGGTCTCGTTGCACAAGTCTGTTTGACCTTTTGGCCTACCGTTGTCTTCTTTCCTTAGATACAATCTGACTTCACCTTCAGGTCGGACCGGTTGCCACTGCATAACCCTTAACTGCCTGCGCGCCGCAAAACCGGACGGTGGACAACTGTGAGGGCATTCGGTGGGACTGCAATACAGGGGTCAGACGACAGCTCGACCTCTCCTTTCATGTCCCATCCTGAATTCACCCATCGTCGCAACTATAAGACCCAACTGAAGACCAAGAAGATGACCATCACAATGATGACAAGACGGTATGTCCCGTCGAAAAGAACTCTGAAAACACCCTCCCGGTTCGGGTACTTTCAGTCTGACTCCAACACGACGTGTTGTCCACCTTGGGTTTGAACCCTGATTGGTGTCACAAAAGACTATATGACCTGCCATCGCCGAAAACCACGGCAGGGCAGTCGGTCGGTCGATATTAGAAGGAGGCCTAGGCCACAACAGCGTGCAGAACTCTCAAGCCGCCTAATGCGATGAGAAAACGTAGAGCAACGACAGAGCAAGGGGTGTATCAAGGTGAGTCTGACTCACTCGTAGCTTTGTTCAGTCAAATAAAGCACAATACATTGGGTATGGGTGACTATGACTTGCTGCAGTTCGACTGTTGAAACGCAAGCGCCCGTGATGACGTACTGCGCATCGAGATCACAGTGAGCGTGTGAATTACGCAGGAAGGAATTGCGACAAAGCAGTACGCTGGATCAGGACTTCGTTCAAGTATACATCAAAATGTAGTCGGCAGTGTTGGAATATAATAAGTACCTTTGCAATCCCTGCTGACTGTTTGGGAAGTGTCACCCAAGGCACGACGCGGACTGCGCATGTGACTGACTGGCAGGGAGCGCGGTCTACATGTAGGAGATCTCAGTGCAGTCAGTGCAACAAAGATGAAATGGACGCTTGTGTTCACTCCCTCAGCGTAGCGCGCTCTTCCTCTAAATCTTACCGGTCGTGTTGGGCTCCGGCTGCCAGCTTTACTCGAGCGACATTAGGCGAGCCACCGCAAGATCGAGCGATTTAGCGTTGCCGGGTCTTGGATGTCTGATCGTTCTTGTTGCACTTCCTGGCGGAGCGTCGTATAACGGGTAGAATTACTAGCGAAATGAACGCATCATTGATCTCTTTACTAGTGCAAGTAGCAACTGGGCAAAAGACTGCAACTATATATGATCAATATCAAATCCCCCAAAAAACATCGCCATCGTCTTCATCAAAGTTCTCGTTGATCTCGTCACTGAAGGCGCCGTAATCGGTAGTGTCGACGGAATGATGACTCAGATCATCGCTCGAATGATCACTGATGTCAAGAAGGGTGTCATGATCCGTGGTGATGTCGTCTGACTCTCCGACCATCCCATCATTGATGCAGTCTGGCCATGTGTGATCCGGCAAGCCACCCGCTGTGGTTCGTTGAAAAACATCAACGTACGACGTTCGAAGCTCGACCCACTCCTCCACTTGCGGTTCGCCGGTTTGCCGGGTGCATTCCCACAGGTGATCTAGGCCGCCCTTCGAAAACCATCGGCGCGCAATATTTCTAAGACGCTCTTCTTCTTGCTCGAGCATCATCATCGCAGAGTCATCCTGCTCATCTCGTTGGAGTGATTGCTGGTGAACTTGCTGAAACCTCTTGCGACGGCTTATCAGCCACCGTCCAATGCGACGCACTTCCCATCCAAGTCGCTTGATTTCTTGCTGGCATCTTGCGCGAGACAATACTGCTGGAATGCCGACACGAACATCATCATCGTAGGCCCACGGCTCAGTGGGATGACTATATAATCCGTTGTTCCAGAGCGGCGCCAAGATGTCGAGTTTGAGCAGTTCGTTGAGATCCTCTGGGGCTGACGGCGGTACCCTTCGGGTTCTCAAGATCGAATGGGAATGCTCAGAATTGGCGAGGATGGCAGCATACTTTTTCACCTCGTCGTTATACATCGCCACTGCCTTCATGAGTCTTGGACGCAAAGAATTAAGATTCTTGGCCAGGAGACCAGCCGCTTTCGTACCTATGAGCTGGCATTGCTACACATCAGCGTTCCTTCTGCCGGCGCAGAAGACTCATGGATTTCCTACCGAGGGCTTTACCGCCTAGGCGCGGGAGCCGCAGCTTCTCAGCTCCCTGTCGATATTGTACGACCAAGTCCCACAGCGAGCGAGATGCGATAATCGATGTGCAGGCAAATTCATAATCCGTGCCAATCAAAGGTATTGAAATATTTAAGCGAGGACAACGGGGATCACACCAGAGGGTCAGAATGGAAGAAGGGAGTGACATACCAGGGTCCAGGACACTGATGTTTATGTCCGACGCGCGTAAGGAGTTCAGTCGATCATCAAGAACCTGTCGTTGTTTGGCCAGCTGTTGAAGTTTAGTCGACTGTTCTATAAGCTTGTTCGTATCTATGGTGTTCACGCAGGCTAGGTCTTCCCTGTAGCAATCGAAAAATGAATACCGAAGTTAGGTTACCGGTTCGTGTCTCACTCCCAAACAACGGCGATAGCTCAGACCCACCGGCATGCTGCGATGTCTCTGTTAATCAGCTCAAGCTTGAACATGACGTTGCGCATCTCGGCTACCTCTTTGCGCTGCTCTTTCAGAGGGATCTGCTTGGACGCTGCATGTTGCGCGTGTCATTGTTCAAGGAGGGTAGCGACCGTCCATTCGGCGGAGCGATTAACGACCTCAGCAATGACTCTGTCGGCTTCGGCCTTGAGCTTGATTGCGTTTTTGAGTCGATAATTAAGTTTGGTCATTGGGCATGATCGATACGCCAAAGATCAGCGACATGGTAAGGTAGTGCATGAAAGACTGGACGCTTAGGCGAACCAAGTTCGGCCAGATGCTGCTTGTTATAAGCAGACGCTCGACGATTGATGTTCTCCAGCCGATGGGAGGCACTGGATGATCGATTCATGGGTATCATGCCTCGAAGCTGCGACCACAAGCGCTCGGCTCCCTCGGCATCAGTCAAACCAAAACTGGGTAGTAAGCGCGGATCAAAGTCAACCTGGCAGGACCACTTGTGCGCATAGGCATGCATCGACGAGAGAGCAAATTCTAGACGCGGTAAGTGGTCTGCCAGAAGATTGCGCTGCGCATACCGGGGAGAGATGAGCTGTTCAGCTACGGACTAAGCCAATGCTCAGGCTGAGTGTCACGAACAAACTCACACGGCGTAAGTGCGACGATAAGTTGCAGGCGATATCATACGCGACTCCAACGCGACTTCGATCCTGCCTCGAACTTTGGTGGGAGCCCGATCCCGAGCTGGATCCGACGTTTGTAGCGTCACTGGTACGCGCAGGTCCCGTAGTACAATCCGTTTCTCCGACTTCAACTTCTTCGAGAATCCATTTCAACAGCGACACGGGATATACTAACCTGCGGTAGACCAAACTCGCGTATTAGTGTCCTTGCCTGGAGTCACAGATGGCCGGTCCACACATACTTTTCACCTGATTGATGAAGGTTGCAAGGTCGCAGGCAATGATCATGACGGCACACTGCAGCAACGAGGCCTGTGTCGGCTACTACATTTGACGAAGCGGAGGTCACACCACCATTTGCGGCCTTCCAGTTCGCTGTGCATTCGTCCTATATGGTAGAATAGCCCGTTTAGCAATCACAGACAGTCGGGTCAACGCATTATTGGGTTCGGGTGACCCGACACCAGCAGCACCAAGGTACCTGCTCGCCCGCTTCAGTCGATCCGTCGATCAAAGCTTGCTCGTTTCGAATCTTGTCTGGTGACAGGAATAACGCTGGACGTGACTTGAGAGGATCAGCAGTTGCCCGCGCGAATCGTCGATCCTGAAAATTGCCGTCGACAGCAATGATGACATCGAGGTCATTCTCGCTCTTGCCGGCTTCATCGATCCGAGGCCCAAAACATGCCGGACAAACGTCGGCCAGACGCTCGCGCGGGGAGAGGCCGATAAATTCGGCGGTCAAAGTTGCCTGCAGCTGTTGCATAAATCGATATTCATCCATTGCGGCTTGAAGATGCTGACGCACGGTTGGACCCTGGGAAGCTTCCAATATTTTCTGTAAGAACCAGTGAATGTTTCCGGCCTGTCCCTGTCCCAGAGCCCACCTTGTTAAAAGGATCCTCCGAGGATAATTCAGAGGACCAAAAGAGAATGAGCGCTTCGGACATGTCATAGATACCAAAAGGATCTAACCCCCAGTAGGTGTCGAGATATTCGATCGTGCGAAAGGTGAATGCGGTGATGCCTTCTCTTTTTCGGATTGAAGATGACGACTTCGGGAGAAGACCGTGAGCTGCCAGGGTTTGGATTGAGGGATAGCATGGGCAGTATCGTAGTTCTCGCATGCCTGCTCATGGTTGGGGGATATCAAATCAGTCCAAGACGATAGCGTAGGGGTGATTGACAAAAGATGTGCAGCAGAAGCACCTACCTGCAAAGAACAGGTCGACAACCCGGAACTTTCTGGTGACTCGGCGTTCATGACATGCGTCGCACCACCCCTCGTCGTCCGAGGAAGGGACAAACCCGCTCTGTCCAAGCACTTCTTTGGCCTTTTTCTTCATTAATAGGTACGCCTGGAGAAGTTCAGCTCGTTTTGACGCCCTAGTCTTAGCTTCGGCCCTCGCATTCCGGCGACGATTGCGCTGCTTCTTGGCGTTCCTCTCGATCTGCGATCGCTTAAGGGAAGAGGGCGCTTGGTCTTGAGAAGCACCGTCTGGGTGGAATGGCGAATGCTCCGGTCCAGATGAGTATCCACCGCCGAAATCGCGACCGAAGTCGTAGTCGGGCTCAAAGTCGGGCGCGCTGTTAGGCTTGAAGTTGTGCTCGAAGCCGCCGGTCTCGGTGTCTAGAGGCCACGCCGTTGCGCCATCGGCAATGTCAGTCCACGGCTCGGACGATGATTTGTGGAGGCCGGCAATGGATTTCTCCGAATGCTCCTTCCGACGACGCGTTGACCTCTGGACTGATGGTGATAGGGGAGGGCCCGGCTGACGTTTCGGACGCCTCTTCGTTGGAGAGCGGAAAATGCCGAAGTTGAAGCCGAACGTCTTGTCGAACAGCTCGCTATCCGGGGACAACGATGGCCCCCTTTTCCGTACTCGCCTGGTCCATAATCTCCTCCTCTTCTTATTCTTCGTCTTCGCCTCCTCCTCCGTTCCGACCGACGTCGTGGCCCCATTCTCACACGTGTCCTTGTTGCTGCTGGTCACCTTCTTCCTCCTCCTCCTCACGGTCGTGCTCTTCTTGCGCTTGGTCTTGTCAGGCGTTTTCCCTTCTCTGTTCCGACTGGCGATGCTGAGCGAGGTTGTAGAGGTGGTGGTGTGTGTGGTAGGATGTCCATGCTTGAAGCGATGGGTGCGAGCCTGCAAGGCCTTGGTTGGAGGGAAGTGGGGGGGAACTCGTGGTGCTGAGGCAGATGGACCAGTAGCGGGGATAAGTAGCAAGTGCCCGGATTAGTGACCACTTTTGCCTCCGGGGGCTGGGGGTTGGCAGGGCAATGGTGCACCTAGCCCGCACCAACGTTTTCCTGGGCCAAATCTTCAAAAAGCTCCATAAACTCGCCGCGCGCGGGGTAGTATATTTGTTAGGCTTATTTTGACCCGCATAGGTGCTCACTCTGTCAGACTACTTTGTCCTACTCTGTCGGCCCGCTCGGGCCTCTTGACCGTGGCCTCTCGATCGTGATGGGCGGGGTTCAGCCTCTGTCACATAGTTACAGCAGAGCATAGGAATTAGCTTTGAGGAAAACAGAGATACTACCAGGTTTTCTCAAGAACACCTGGGCTGCCCGAGACCGTGTTCTCGCGTCCAGAAGACTCGGAGCTGCTCGTACAATTGTCGCGCCGCCAATTTTTGCGAGCAAGATCCAAACCATTCATGCAGTTGAGGCTTGCAAGTGCACCACACTCGAGCTTGCTTTTGAGACTAGGACCCACCTCAAGAGTATTCAGATCACTAGGAACGAGTCGCTGCCTTTGGCACCGCGACTTTGCACAATCAGTAGCATTCAGAGTTCTCGCTCGTCGCCCCTATCACCAACCGGGCGAATCCCCACTAGCTCCTAGCGCGGGGGTAAGGAAAGCCTATTTGACGGTTTCAGGTAACTCACCATTTGAGTAGAAAAGCGCTAGAGGTGACAGCAAGTTGACCCTGCTGTGGCATTGGCAATCTTTCGGCTGGGCTGAACCAAGCTGAAACTTTGGTGCCGAAACTTCGGATGGCAGCGGCCCGGTTGGCCGATTATCCTACTACACTGGTATTATGTCCCATTAGGTAGTGTTCGCTTGCTTCCGACGCTGGGACTGAGAAAAACTCTGTCAGACACGACTTTCGTTAGATATCCCCGGATCAGATGCAGCATCCCGCCGGCTGCCTGTCACGCGCTTAGGCCTGCCAACGGTTTACGGGTATACCGAGGCTCACGAGAGCTCACGAGAGCTCACGATGCAGCCTTGTCTCACTCGCGCTGCCTGTCTCTCTGCCTCTTCCACGCAGTCCAGTCCACCTTCTCCCAAGCAACTCATCAGGGTATAAACAAGACTGCCCCGTCAGGATGGTTTCCATATTCGTTCCCATCAGCTGTAAGTGTTATGCTCTGTCCCGCTCACTGCGGATGTCGTCTGCCTCAATTCGGACACGTCGATCGTTCGCGTACGGACCACAACCTCCATGCGCGCACAGAGCTGACCGTGGCATCCCCGTTGTGTATTGGCTACCCAGACCTTGTCTTCCTGTTTGGATCCTTGGCCGTCTTCTCCCGCTTTTACAGGAAGGCCCAAAGCAGTCAGTCAAAGCCGCTAAAGCTTCACACCTCACGTCGAGATGTTCGGGCATTACCTGATTTAAGCGTACATCACTGTCGTCGAAATTCTGACATATTGCTTCAACCGCCTACAGAAAAAGTTGTGGAAAAGTCCTGGTTCCCTCAACACAAATCCCGGGACATTTACGTCTCCTTACTTTCGCTCGACCCGGCCCCTCCTCGTCCTATCCTGATCGCGGCCTTGTTGCGTCGAGCGATGGACGACGTCAAGCTCATCTGGACCATCCGCGATTCCAAACAAGCCTTACAAACGCTCTTGACCAAAGGCCAGATCGGCGATGAGCTTTGGGAACGCTTCCAAGAGGCGGAGAAGGAATTGGAAGCCGAGATCGTCGAGGTCGTTCAAGAGGCCAATACGTTCCAAGAGGGCTATGGGCAACAAATCTTTGGTTTGGCAAGTGAGATGGTCGGTCATGAAAAGTTCAAGGAGGCGTATGACAAGATCGTCGAGAATCGTAAAATCGAAGGTCGGTCTCGGCTTCAGTCTTTGCAGGCTTGGGTCAGAACTGACGCGACCCAAATACTGTCTACGCGATCAACAGAGGCCAAGATCGCTGCCGGTCCCGCTTCCAACATCCTTGCCCCGACGACTTACCTCACACCTTCGTCCTTGACGCTCGCGCCCTCAAACCCGCTCGTCGCTTCGCTCGTCACATCTGGCGAACCCTCTCACGCTCACTCGACCGATGGTCCGGAATCGACCCCCGCCCCCGCTTCGGCGGACGAGCATGCTGGTCACAGTCACAGCCACGGTGATGGCGACGATCATAGTCGCAGTCATAGTCACAGTCATAGTCACAGTCATAGTCACACTCATAGTCACAGTCATAGTCAGGCTCCCTTGGAAGCGAGGACCACGACGACCAAGCCGCCTTCGCCCGTTGTGACGCCTTCGAAAGCCAGGAAGCCGAACTCGAAGAACGCGAACAAGAACAACACTAACGACGAAGACGATGAGGAGGTCGATGAAGATGAGGATATCGACGTGCCCATGCCTGTAGCTGGTACGAAAAATGGGGATGCTGCGGCGACGAGCAACAAGTCGACCCCGTCGGCGACGCCGAATAAGGGGAATACGCCTGCTAAGGCTAACAAGAAAGGTGCGATTAAGAAGAAGGTCAAGGGTGGGAGATAGAGGCGGTGCTGTTTGGAGTGGGGAGGATCTTTTTCGATACGAGTGCATGAAATTTTGAACGATGAGTTCAAGTCGCTCGGCTTGACTCCATCACAGTGCATTGAACGACGTCACATGCCAAGTCTGATGGTATTGCAAGAGTCGATGGTGGTCATACACTACTTTCCTATGTAGCGACGTTGTGCTTACAGCTCAGACTTGGAGTCTACAGAATACTGCGGCGGGTGTTGCGACACCTGCGGCGGCACCCTGGCATGCTTGGCCAGGATAGGTTCGAGCGCTCCCTCGTTGATGATCTCCGTCCAAGCGGGGAAGACCTCGCCCAATCGATCCCAATGCAGTTCAGGCAACCTCGTCACAATCGCATTCGCCACAACTTCCGTCACGACGCCATAACCCTCAGCAGTCAAATGTAAACCGTCGGAGAGGAATTTGCTCAATCCCTCGGGGGTTTGCGCAGCCCTTTGCGTGATCGCGGTCCATGTATCGACGACGGGGACCCCTGCTTCTTGACCGACTTCCAAAACAGCGACGGCGAAGAGGCGCGTTCGTTCGGTATCCCGATCGGGGACGCGGGCGGGGATTCGGGACATGAGCTCGTTGTTGCGCACGTCGGCGTCGACGGGGGGTGGGGTGATGAGGAGGAACTTGGTCGTGGGGGAGTACCAGGGTGAGTTGGAGTCCTTGACGAGGTTGATGATGCTGTGGAGGGCAACTTTGAACTCTTCAACCGTGATCGACTGAGGTGAAGGCGGGAGAGCGGCACTGCAGCGGGAGAGCGAAGATTCCTCCTCAGCGTTAGGTCGGGATCGTGAGGGCGACGCGTTCTGCTTGAACACTTCTCTTTACGCACTCGTTTGCACCGAGCCAGATGGTCATCAAAGCCATTTTGGGGAGACGATCGGTCTTTTTGGGCAAGAACTACGGGTTGCAAATGTTCGCCGGGGAGGGCATCAGTGGATTGCTTTCGAGCATGTATCTCGTCCGGAGGTCCGGAGGTGCAACCGACCTCCTTGGCCACGGCAAGTGCCCAGACACCTTTTTAAAATGCACAAGGGTCGGACGGTCAGCTGGAATGTTGGCATGGAGGGTCATATCGAGGCCGAATCTGCATGAACGAACTGTTGTAACCTGTGAAGGTACAGAATGTGATCAGCACGTGTCCATACGACCTGCTCCCACCAGCTTGCATCGAGAGCCCACCTGCAAATCCACGGTTAACGACATCACTGTATAAAGAGGATCACAGGAGTCGAAATGAGCACGGGCCTTCCACATCGGCTTGCATAGTCGTGTGGTAATTCTCTTCGAGACTGACAGCTTGCGTTGGTAGGCATTGGCAAATGCTGCACCCGTTCCATTGAGAGCCCAAGCTCCTTGGGTGATCGAGTCTGGCAGTCGATGGCACAAGAACGACCGAAGTGGTGATCAGCTGTCCGAAGTCCAGCGGTCACTGCGTGTGCGATGAAGGATGCAGGTGGAAGGGGAGGCGGGTGGGGGCGGCGCAGCGGGAGTCGGGACTGACCACCAACCATCGTCACGGTCTCCATCAAGACCGTAGGAGGACCCATCTTGGCAGCCATATAATCTTGAATGAACGCGAACACGCAGATGCAGCCGATGATGCCAGGGAAGATCCACAGCCAGAGAGGCATTCGACGACAAGGCCCGCGAATTGGATCCGGTTTCCGTGCCAGTCGTCGGGTTTTGGACACGAGAGAAGGCGGTGGGTGGGAAAGCGCGATCGCGACCCGGGCCGTGCGGTCCGTTGGCCCGTCTCATGGCGCATGCTCGCTCGGGCTGATCTGCTCAAAACAAGCGTAGAGCTTACCCAAGTACCACTCGGTGAGCCCTGGTCGAAATACTCGATTTGACCATGGCATAATCCATACGAGTCTTTTAGACATTGCTGAGTGGCACATGTCTGAATTAATTAGGCGTTTATCGAATTCGAATCGGCAAAGAGGATTATCGATCATTTTCTTTCGTCCTCGTTTGGCAGCGCTGATGCCACCCCTTCATTCCATGTCAGACTCGAGGATCACCATTAAAATAGAAATCACCTTTTTTAATTTGTGCACCAGTCGGGTTCTCTTACAACGCGGCTGAAGCTGAGTTGATGCTCGGCTCTTCCGAGTCAGTTCGACGATTGTCCGAGAAGCTGATCGCGACCGATCGAGCCGGTTGTGGCGCCCAACTCGTTCGTTTACTTTGCCCCTGAGCCATCTGTGCTGGGCCTAGCCTTCATCGCTTTCCCGTCAAGGCACTCTCGTAGCAGTCACTAAATTATCACAATGTCTTGGTACAACACAACCATCGCCCCCTCCTCAGGCTTCCACCCCATCGTGACCCTCTTGATCCACCTCGCCGCAAGCGAGCAACGTCAACGAGCGATCGAACAAGGCTGTTCACTCTGGACCCATCTCGACCTATCACCCTCGTGGGTTCTCGATCGGTATCAACTTGCTCAACTGCACCATGAAGGAAGGTTGGGGAGTTATACCGATTCGACGGGGGAGGGGCAGGATGAGTCGTTTCAAGTTGTCGGGGAGGATGATTTGGAAGGACCGGTGACGAAGGCGGGAGGAGTACAAGCGTTGTTGAGACTTCAAGATCCAAAGCGAACGAAGACAGAGGAACAGCTTGAATTTGATGTGCAGATCCCTCTGCATCTCCGGTACCAGACACCGGTCGAACGTCGATTCGAACAAGGCAAGCGAGCCGACGTCGTGTCCGTTCAACTCCAAGCCCCAGCCGTGTTTTGGAAATGCCCCCCAAGTGAGTCGCTAACCAATCTCTTTGTGTCCTTTCTGAATATCAAAATGTGGACTGAGGGAGATGACACTGCGCTCACCAGGCAACAAAGCAATTCGACGATGTCCCCCCGCCCCGGCGCTTTCAGCCTTTCCTTCCCCAGTCTCATCGACAAACTCTTACCACTACCTCCACCCCAAACCACTCGATCTAGGAGCGTCTTATTCCCACGCTTCCTCTTGCGCACAACCAAGATTACCCAACTTGGGCGTCTCGATCGCGACGGGCGTTTCGAGCGATCTTCCGTTCGTCGATTTCGTCAACTTTATCGCCATCTGGTTGGGTACGATCTGGATCGCTTCGAGTGCCTACAAGTGGCAGAGACGAAACAGTAAAAGTTTCAAGCCAGCGGCAAACAAACGAGTCGAATGATGGGGTAAATCCGTGGTTATGCGTCGGGTTGCAGTAGTACAAGTGTTGTATGCAAAAAGGGAGGGAACAGAATCCTCGATCTGAGCCAAGTTTGTTTGAAAGAGAAAGTTGCGAGTAGTGGTATGGATGACCCGAAGGACGGAGAGAAGAGCAAACGAGTGTACGAGTTTGGTATGGAGATACAGCCCAAAGTCGATGTCCAAAGCCCAAGTTGTGGGTTGAGAGAGCGGATGGGCCTCACAGGATCGTGCAGTTTAGTTTACTGCGAATCTTGCGCCTCGGCCCTTCGTGCGCGGCCCCACCGTGCCCGATCCGACTTGTCCCCTTTATAGCGAGGTCCAAAGCCAATTGAAACACCTCATCAACGCCTCTCCGGTGCATCGCCGACACCTCGGCATAGCTCGCGCCGATCCGTCGTGCCACCGCCTGCCCTTCCTCGGTCGTGACGGGGTGTCGACCCTGGGCCGCTAGCAGGTCCCGAGCGTGTTGGTCCGACCTGAGATCCATTTTGGTCGCGATGAGGATGATAGGTACTCCCTCGCAGAAATGAGAGACCTCGGGTGCCCACTGTGCGGCGTTAGAAGCGGGGAACGAGTTCATCCGTCAGTTTGACCTGGAATTCTCATTCGCGGATCCTTGCAACCCACCTTGTCCTCGACGTTCTCCAGACTCGGTGGATAGTCGCACGAGAAGCAGATGAAGATGACGTGACTTTCGGGGTAAGAGAGCGGGCGTAGTCGGTCGTACTCTTCCTGCCCGGCCGTGTCCCACAGCGCGAATTCGACAACCTTGTCCCCGAACGGGACGTTCGTGACGTAGTTCTCGAAAACGGTCGGGCAATAGTCCTGTACGGAGGTCCATCGGGCGGGTGAGCTTCTGAAGCTCTTTCGGAGCATTGTAAAGCTCATACCACAGCATCGGGCCATGAGTAGTCATGACAAGGGTGCAAGGGACTGACGGTTGGAAAGGGGTGCCCCGAGTAGACCATCAACAGACAAGTCTTGCCGACGCCACCATCCCCAACGCAAACGAGCTTGGTCTTGATATCAGGTCTGGAAACAAGTTGGGGTGTCGACGCCATCGAAGGGGCTACAACATGAGAGTAGTCGGAGGTGAGCGTCGAGGTGTAGTAGGAGATTTGAGGCGAGTTGGTTGATGCGCTCGACAACGCGTTGGGTGAATGCGCTTGCGAGGCGCCATAGTGCGACCCGTCGGCGAGGTAGCGTTCGGTTCGGGCGTGTGCCATGATTTTGTGTACTTTGGGGTGGGAGTGAGGTGCGAGGTGGCGGCTTTGAGGAGGGGCAGAGGAGCAAGTCAAGCTGCAAGCGCGCTCGGTCCATCACTGCATCACTGCATCACCGGCGCGGGCCAAGCCCACCGCGCCGAAGCACTGCCAACAGGCTAAACTGCGCCGCCTCCACATCAGAGCTCGCTGCGGATTGGCGCACGACGCGTCGCCGGCCACCGGCCACCACCCGCCAGCGGTCCGAGCGCGTGACGCGTCGCTGCCCAGTCTCGGTTCGTTCCCTTTTGACAGCCGGCTCCTAACCGCCACGCGACGTTGCACACGCTACGCCATGAACGCGGGCTAATCCAACGACAGCTCACGAGCTTCATTGATTGACCGTCAAGATCACTTTATTTTTGTCGTTGGTGCCACTCGCCTCAGCTCCATTGCCCCATCCCACCGGCAAGTGGTCATCCTCATCGTCCTCCGTCGTTGCGATCGCGTCACCTGAGCGCGGTGTGTCCAGGGACGCTCATGGACGACTTTCAGTGTATGTCACAACGGAGTGAACTTCTTGAGATCCCCAGCTTCCAAGCGTCGGCTGACCACCGCTTTCGTGACTCGCGTGTAGCTCGGTTGACTTCCGTGCTCGCCGCGATCGGCCAAACCTCGATCGACTCACTCGAGGACTTTATCTTTCTCCACGGTGCAGCTCGTCTCGTACCTCTCTCAGCCGACGAGCCCCGTTCTTTAGAAACTCAACAGCTACCACCGACAACTCCCGCCGAGGAAGTGTCCGAGATTCGCAAGCGAGCGCTCATCGAGCTCAAGGACGAGCTTAAGCGCAAGGACAAGGAGCTCGAGTACACCCATCGCCTGTACGAACAGGAGCGCGAAGAGAAGTTGGGACTCCGAAGAGATCTACGGTGGTTCCTCGACTTGCAGCGCCCAGAGGATCGGCCACCTAGTCATACTGATCCGGGTCGATCGGGACTCAAAGCAAAAGCATTGGCTCAGCTCCAAACCCAACTCGACGAGGCGAATGCCGTCATTGACAAGTTCCATCAACAACAACAGACACTTCAAGCCGAGATTGAGCGATTGAGACCGGCCTTGGAGCAAGCTCAGCAACGGAATGTAGCTGCTGAAAGACCTGCCAAGGGATGGACCCCACCTGCCGAAACTTTGTTGAGCGCAGCTCAGCCGTCTTCGGCAACCGTCACTCGCAGTCCTGCACCAAGGGCGGGCGCTGATGATGCGACGACGAGTGCAAAGTCGAAAATATCATCATCCACCGCTCCCGCCTCTACCACAGCTTCTCCGCTACGATCCGCGCGACTTCAAAAGGCGCTGTACGAGACCTTGCACAAACGCTACCTCTCAAACAAGAAGCGCGCAGACGACATCACCAATTGGGCAATGACCAAGCTGCAAGCCTTCATCGCTGAAAATTCCATCTACCTCGCTCAACTGCCTCCCACGCCACCTCTTCCTCCGACGAGCGAGTTACCCGAGCTTCCACCGCTCAAATTCGTTCTTGGCGAACCATCGGAGGATGCCGTCGGTCGCTTCTCGGTGGCGCTGAGTGAGCTCAAGAGATGGGACGATGATGCGCAGGCGGTCGTAGGAACCTTGGTAAGGTGGAAAAGTATCATCAAGGACACCGCTCGTCGAGTCGCCGCCCTCAAGGAAGCCAAGGACGCCTCGAAAGCCGTCGTCGCCGTTAAGAAGAGGCGTAAAATCAAAAAGTCTCCTGCTGACCTAAATCCGAGCGCGTCAACGTCCTCGAGTACCAAGAGATCATCGTCGCCCCTCAAGGCAGGGAGGAAGGCCGGGTCACCGCGACGGTCACGTCTTGTTTCCGAGGCCCTCAACGGACCTGCTTCGGGTTTGGTCTTGCGTGCCGACGGCGTCTTTGCCAAAGACGCGTCTTCTTCGGCTCCTCCGGCGAGTCCACCCAAACGCGTACTCTCACCCTCTCCATCTGCGCAAGGTCCCCGGAAGATTGATGCGCCGCATGAAGAAACGCAAATCCCTGACTCGCCGATGAAGTCCAACAAGCGCAAAGGGAATCTCGGGCTCGAGGCGTCAACGTCGGCCAAGTCGAAGCGAGCGCGAAGATCGTCATTCAAGACGAACCAGTCACCTCTCCGTTCGGGTGTTCAGAACGGCCAGCTGGAATCTTCGCCTCAGCGGGGTTCACCTTCACCGTTACAACGACAGCAAGACAGGATCTTGTCGCAGAAAGAGCAACGCAAGAGTCCCGAGGCCGCTTCAATACGAGCCCCCTCGATCCCTGCCTCGAGCTGGGGACCCGAACCCGATACCGAGCCCGATGACTTTTTCCCACCTGCTGCTCAACACGATACCGTCGACGAAGTCACTCGCTCCCCATTGGCGAGAGTCCCGTCGCAGGATACTCGCTCTCGACCTCCTACACAGCCTGCTATCCTCAAGCCTGTCGGGCTTTCCCCCTTCGTACCGAGTGTGGCTCGTTCCCAGGCGTCGGCAACACGAGCTTCATCGCGAGGAACGACCGTCTCTCATTCGCCGCTGTCCCAAAATCTTTGGAAAATCAACGCCTTGCCAGAGTCTGAAAGGAAGGCCTCTGTCAACGACGACGAGGACGATGACCATGAAGATGACGACGATGTATCAAAACGACCTCCATCACCCAGTCCATCGGTAGCCAAGCCTAGGATCTCCTCCTCGCCGGACGACACGAGGTTAATTCGAACCCCTTTGATTGGATCACCCGCGAATCGACCCAAGGTGACGGAGGACGAACAGCCGCTCATGGGATTTGATGCTGCTTTGGGTTCGCCGCCTCTACCCCAGGCGGATTCGGGGGTGAAGAAACGTCGGCAGGGGAAGAAACATGCTCCGGTAAAGGATGTGGACGGCGATGAAGAGGGGGATGTTGAGACACCGAAGTGTGGGACGTCGAGGGTTCAGAAGTTGCGCGAGAGGGGTGGGGAAGCGCAGAGCGATGACGGGGGGACGGCTGTGGTTCGTGAGAAGGCCGAGAGGTTTGCTCGGAAAGAAGGCAAGAAGAATGCGAGGAAGAGCGAGGCTGATGCTGATACGAGAGGGGCATCGTTGAAGGGCAAGGGGAAGGCTAAAGCGGTCCTCGATGCGGATCTGGATGAAGAGCCGAGGGTGGAGCAAGAGTCGGAGGAGCTGGTGCAGAGTGAGGACGATGTGACGGGCCATGACTTTATGCGCAAGTTGCACGCCAAACGCGCGAGGGAAGCCGAGGCGATCGCTGCGGAAAAAGCCAGGAAGACGTGAGTTGGCAAAGTCGTTGAGTATCTGGCCCTCATTTGCTGACACCTAATCCCTTGGCCGTTGGTCGCTCACAGCGGCAAAGCCTCGCCGGCGATTGAGATTAACCCCGGTCGCAATGCGGGCAAGTCGTATCATTTTTACGAGGTCGAACGCAACAAGGCTGCGAGGGAGCAAATGTTCGCCCATGATTGCGAGGATTGTGCAGGCGTGAGTCTTGACTGTGCACCCCATAAATGTCCCTCGCCACGGGTAGCTGATTGCCTTGTTCTTATTGTCTGAATGCAGTACTACGCTCGCGCGCACGCAGGTCTGGTCGTCCCTCCGGACCATGTGCGATCGTGCAACCACGCGAAAACGTCCAAAGGCGCCTCGTCCAACTTTCTTGCGCAACGACAGGAGGCGATGCAAGACCTATTGCAAAAGACGTCGAGGCATCGCAAGCATCACCGGCGTGAGTGAAATCACGGTTTCGGGAGTATTTGGAACGACGAAGTTACTGATCCGTTCATTGTTCTCACCCACTTGTTCAGCTGATCCGACCCCACCTGATTTTTGGCAAATGGGTGAGTGTTACACAAGCCCCCAAATCGGATTGCACCACTTTGCGCCATCCACCCACTGATTGGGAATGCAATCTCGTCTCGCAGGTTTCCCCTCCACCGCTCAAGTCAACGACATCAATGCCCGTGCCGAAGAGATCCGTCAAGAACGGCAGCGCTTTCAATTGGCCGAAGCGAGGTAGGTCAGCTTTGTCGGTTGTCCCATCAATTAAAAGAGGATACTCATCTGATCGCTCGGTTCTCGTGGCGATCATACAGCAAAGAACGTGGGTTTTATCGCTATCGCGATGACGCGCCCAAAGCACGTCGATAGAGGGGTGGTTCACCTTCCGTTGCAGACTTTGTTGTTGTTCGTTCAGTCATCAATTCAATCAACCCACCAGGTACAGCAGAGATTTTTCGTTCGCAGTTTTCGTCTCTTCGCTTTTGTTCAGTTGTTGTACAGCCTTCTTCAGCTTTTATCAATCACGATCGGGCTCTCTCCCCTCCCTAAAAGGACTATTGAACCTCAACATCCGCCTCATATCCTCGACCCAGGGATCGTTTTCTTCCTTACCCTTCTCGGCTAACCTCGATAAAGGCGAGGATTGGATACAGGGGACAGGGTAAGGGGACATCTTGATGAGGAGCGAGTTGTGAGGTTGGAGGGTTCGGGGTGGGAGTCCGTCGAGCGAGAGGAGGGCGGAGGAACGGGATCGTTTGGAGAGCTGAGCGAGGAGGGGGAGAGAAAACATTCAGTTGGGATGTTCGTAATGGGGGAGGATTGAGAGAGAGAGAGAGAGAGAGAGAGAGAGAGATGAACTCACACTAAGTTGTACAGCCACATCGCTGGGTAACAAAACCGTCCTAAAACTCAAACTCCTCGGCGCAATCGCCGTAACACCCAAAGACTGCACCGAAGGATGAACGATCGGACCTCCGGAGGAAAGGGAATAGGCTGTTGAACCTGTTGGAGTTGAGACGAGAAGACCGTCGGCGACGACTTCGGTGAGGTGGGCTCCGTAGACTTGGGCGTCGACGTAGATGAGGTGAGGGGAGGCACCGCGGTGAAGGGTGATTTCGTTCATCGCGTGGACTGGTGGAAGGTGAAAGGGGTACAGATAAGGAAAAGTACTTTTTGAGGTTCCTTCTTCAGGGTTGACTTACTGTGCGCTCTCCCCTCGTCCCCATTTTCGGAAAGGGCGGAATCGACGAGTCGACCGTTTTCGTACAGCTCGCATTGGAGACGCATGCGGAGCAGCATCGAAGCTCGATTTTCCAATACATCCTTCAAGGCTTGTTTGAAAGCTCCCAGTCCTAGCCATGGACAGTACGAGGGTAAGCGAACCTTGTCGTGATTTGAGCAACGATCCCTTGAACTGGTGCCTGGAGGGTGGCTTACGAACTGGCATCATGAATCCTAGGGTGCCGGTATTGATACCAATGACGGGGGGGACGGAACCATCATCAAAGAGGGAGGATACGCGGAGTAATGTACCGTCTCCTCCGAGCGCAACGATGAAGTCGACGACCGAGGAGAGGTGCCGAGTGTGCTCTGAGCAGAGATGGAAAAGTCAGCGCTGCTTCTCGGCGATTGAATGCTAAAAAGAGAGGGCCACTCACCCGGACGAGTAGGAACAATGGAAGAGTGCGTTTCTCCAAGATGCGAGTAGAGATCCTCTTCGACGATAATATTGAGATGTGGGTCGTGTTGCCGCATGTGCCTGAGAGCATCATCGACTGAGCCATAGCCCACGAAGAAAGAAAACCCTTTGTTGGTTCTTCGAGACTTACTGTATCACACTCTGAGCCGCTCGCGCACTATGACGATCGCGCTTCTTACACACCACCAGCACAGTCCTGGGTCGATCGAGCCATTCCAAGCGATGGGTCCCACCGTATGTACTGCCTACCCTCTGGACGACACTGCGACCTCTTCGAGGGGCCAGGTTGGGTAAGGCGGAGAAGCGACCCATGGGCGTGACTTGGAACTCGGCCTTGGGGTGCGGGAGAAGGGAGAAGGGGGATGGCATGGAGGATGCAGGGGTGAGGGTGGTGGTGGTGGTGGAGAAGGATTGCCGAAGCCATGCATGGGGGGACGGGGCGATCGAGGACCGGAGTCGGTTCATCTTGGGTGGTTGTAAGGGCGGGTGAAAAGGTCGTTTACTGTGCTTTGAGGAGGGAGGCCCAGATTAGGTAAGCGACGAAAAAGTGCACGAGTCGAGGTCGGGAGGATGGAAGGAAACGAACCAAGCAGAACGAAGCAGAAAGAAGCGAGGAAATGACGTTGCTCGGTCGAGTTGGTCGTCGACTCGTTGGCTCTTGGCCTCATTCCCCACTGTTCCCCACACTTCTGCGCCGCACATCACCATGGGCAAACTCACAGTGAGCTCATCGTCGCTTGTATCTAAACCCCGAGCACCTCGACTGACCCTCAATGTTCCCTCCCCTGTGCCCACCTCGCTCGCTTCCTCGGGTCACTCGTGTGTGCCCCCCACCCCACCACCACCAACACCAACCGCCGATCGCCGACCGCGGACCGCCACTACAGTTCAAAGGCGAACCCAAAAAGAAGAAGCACAAGTCGCGCTCCACCTCCTCACGCCACGATTCCAACCCCACCTCGACCCACGACGACGCCTACACGGACCAAGATCTAAGCGCATGGATCGCCGTCCCCGAACCTGGACTTGCCCTCGGACCGCTCTACCTCACCCTTCCTCGCTCGTCCATCACTTCCTCCCCCGTGTGTTTGGCACTTCAGCCTACGACGGGCAAGGTCCATCCTTTTGCGTTGCCTGTTCCGGGGAAGAGTGCGGGAACGAGTGCGGGAACGAGTGCGGAGGATTCGAAAGCGAGGACGTCGTTGGCCGCTACCCTGGACCAAGAGGAACTCGAAGCGTTGGTCGATTATGACCCTTCCTCCAACCACAACTCCCTCACTACATCCCTCACCACCGAAACCCAAACTCCAACCGACATTCACCATGTGTGGGTCTGTACGCGCATCCCCGACTCGCAGGACAAGATCACCCTCCGTTCAGCGACGGGCAAGTTTCTCGCTGCCGATCAGTTCGGTCAAGTCACCGCCGAAAGGGAAGCGAGGGGGATGTTGGAGGAATGGCTCATTGAACCGAGCTCGAACCCGGATCTACCCCGAGGGACCGTTGTGCTCAAATCATGTCACGGCAAGCTCTTGTCGATCGATTTGGTAGCGGGGGGAAAAGTCGAAGTTTCAGCCGATACGGATCCGAACGCAGGGATTGGTCCAACCGAGGAATGGCAAGTGTGGATGCAGGGCGAGTACTTGGCCAAGGCGAAGCAGCAACTGTTGGAGAGGACGGGCACCAAAGCGACGTTGTTGGATGCGAGGGCTAAATCGGCGGCGGGGAAGGGAGATGGGTTGACCATTGTCGGCAATTTAGGTGGGGCCGAACAGGAGGCCATGTGAGTCGCTTTCGGCCTTGATCAATCCCGGAGACTGATTCCGATTCCACAATTATATACAGCAAACGTTTCCAAGCCCGAGGGCAAGGGCGGTACATTGGGTCAGAGGAGGACGTCTCGGAATTGGCCAAAGCCAGGCGGAAGGGCAAGCTGTCCGAGGCGATGCTCGATCGAAGGGTCAAGCTCAAAAGGTCAGTTGATGAGATCAAATTCTTCGCGGGTCTCTTTCAATTGCTGACACTCCGCACTGTGTGGGTTTGACATTCGCAGTGATCGATACTGCTGAAGAGACAGAGACGGATGGAAGCGGTGTCGATTGTACTTTTGTACTCGGCTTGATAGAATCGAGCTTGTACCCTTTCCCCAGGATCAGAACTTCGGATACCTATAAGCGAGCAATCTTCGTTGCAAAGCTTTTTTACACAGCAATCCTTGACTATAACAGCCCTTGTCGCTTCAAGTCCTCGTATGTCTGTCAAAATGCAGAAAGGGAGCGAAGCACGTCAGAGGCAAGAAAGGAGACACGAGGTCCAGACGGGACAAAACCTCACCTTTCGGTTGTACACGTTGCCCTCGTCGTCCTCGAGCTCCTCCGTCAGTTCGACCTGTTGAATTTCTTGCTTGCCTTCCTGCTTTAGCTTCTCGGCCACTGTCAAGGAAACGACTTCGTGTCAGTAAATGGTGTCCAAGTTGCACTTCCAGCCATGGTGCCAACTCACAAGCGATCGCATCCTCGATCCTGGTGATCTCATGGAAGTGCTTCGTATTCGGCAACCCCAAGGCCCTCATCCCAAACGCATGTCTCGACTCCTGGAAATGCCTCTCGAACGCTTTCCGTCCCATATAAACGTAATCCGAACAGATCTCGCACTTGTACTCGACGCCCAACCCGTGCAACTTGTACAACCAGAAAGGGATGGGTTTCCCGTCCCAGCCCAAGGGTAGTTTAAGAGGGTTGTAGATGCGTTCTTCGTCGTCGTCGTCTTGGCCGGAAACGGGGAGTCGTCCTTCGGCGATCCCTTTGGCTTGGGCGGCGGCCGAGGCAGCGGCGACTTCGGCCGCTTCGCGAGCTTCGAGTTCTTCAATCTCGTTCGCCCTCTCTTTGTCGGTGAGAGCGGCACGACGTTCGGTGTTGGACAAGGTATCAGCGAGGAGTTGCGACAGGGGTCCTGCCTCGTCTTGCAAGGGGGATTTGGAAGCGACGAGCGAGGCGATGAGCGCTTCTTTAAGAGCCAAGGCCCGATTCTTTTGCTGTCGTAGTTTGGCCAACGATTCCGGGGTGACGGTTTCGGATGTTGGTGCGGTGGTGGTGGTGGTGGATGCTTCGTTGGACAGCTTCTGGGAGGCCTTGACGTGCTTTTTGGACGTCAGATGCGCGTTGTAGACGGTTTCTTTCGAGTAGTTCTTCTGGCCTGTTGGTGGCACGCACACAGTGTCAGCTTTCGGGAGCCATACTACGCTACCGTTGTTCTTTGGGGGACGACTCACATGCTGCACACCAGATGCCCTGCTCGGCCTGACCGTTCTGCCCCTCTTCGTTCGTTGGGTTACTCCAGCCGGGCACCTCGCCCTTTTCCCATGCTTGAGAAAACCGCCGATCGGCATTGGTGAGAACGGATTCGAGATCGTTGAGCGGGAAGGCACGCTCGTGGAAGCCAGTAAGGTAGTCGAGCAGGTTGGCGAGGTATTTCGAGTACTCGGGCGTGGCCTTGATCGAGAGCGGAAGGTCGAACTTGGCCTCGCCGACCTTGGCGAGGTACTGAAGGTAGTTGAGACGCTTCCATGTGCCGATCGGTTGGGTCGAGAGGTTGTTGTAGAGCTCATGCTGGGCGTTGAGATCGAGGTAGCGACCGAGCCCTTCCTCTCCGGTGAACTTGTGGTCGAGCCATTCCTCGTCGCCGTGTTCGAGAGCGGCGAAATCGACGATGCCGGAGGACGAGGCGACGTTCGGGTTGGCTGCAGAGGTGTTGGCGGTGGTGGTGGCGGACAGCTCAGGGTACTTGCGATGGTGTTCCTTGAGCTTGGCCAGTCGCGAGTAGAACTCGGCGAGGTCCTGCCCCGGTTCAGGATCACTCCCACCGGCCAAAGCGTCGATCTCGCGTTGTCGTTCGGGATTGTCTTCGTCCAGGACGGTGAGGAGCGTCTCTGATCGATGGACGATGCGTTGTACGAGGTCATTGGCGCGGTGGGAGGTCGCGAGCCGGTCGCGGTGGGTCAGCGTCACCGGCGACGAGAGCTGCAGGAGCAGATCGGCGAGCGCGCGGTCATAGTGGTCAATGTCCTCGGCCTGCTGGCGAGCATCCTCGATGATGGAGGTCGACATGGAGAGCGGGAACGTCGCGAGGGGCGAGTGGAGGAGGTGTGAGCCGACCGGAGGAGCCGACGTGCGGGCGAGCTCACGGCGCGGGTCAGGCCCGGTCTGGCCCGGTCCGGCCTGGTCAGGCTGGGTACTGATTGGGTCAGGCCGCCCCCAACTGAGATTAGTAAGCCAAGCTAATGCAGAAATTGCCCGTGGTTGCGAACGAGACAGGTCACGAGTGAGCGGCGCCTAACCGATCGCCATCCCGCTCTCACCTGCACCCACACCCTACCCTGCCTCTCGACCATGTCTGTGAGTTCCTCTCCTGATCGTCGTCGGTGTTGTTCTCGCGCACGATGGTCAGCGACGCTCGTCATTATCGGGGCCACCGTCAAGTGTCGCACCCCGGCAACCCCACCGACCGTCCTGGTTCAGCCCCTTCCCGACCATACCGACTACACGTACAAAGCTGACCGTGCCCATCACCCATATATGCAGCTCGACACATCCCGAGACTCCAAGCTCAAGTTCGAGACGTCCGAGGAGGTCTCGATCGTAAGTCCGCCCCAGTCCCCCCCAGTCTCGCTCCTCGGGACCGCGTAGCCTCGTTCTGACTCGGGCCCTGACTTGATGACTGCCTTTCGATCCAACTTTCAGGCCCCCACCTTCGACGCTCTTGGACTCAAGGAGGATCTCTTGCGAGGCATCTACGCCTACGGTCCGTCCTCCCCGGCTGCGCTTACCCGAGTCGAGCCCTGGCTGACCCCTCTCCCAACCTCGTGCCTACTGCAGGCTTCGAGAAGCCATCTGCAATCCAACAGCGTGCGATCCGACCCGTCACAGAAGGTCGCGATGTCATTGCTCAGGTCAGCACATCCCCATCTCCCTCTCACTCACCCTGGGCTGCATACAACCTGATCCACTCTTCTCTTGATCACCGCCCGACTACCCACAGGCCCAGTCCGGAACGGGTAAAACAGCGACCTTTTCCATCTCGATCCTGCAGTCCATCGACACCTCCGTCAGGGAGACCCAGGCGCTCATTCTCTCCCCGACTCGCGAATTGGCCACCCAGATTCAAAGCGTTGTCCTTGCTCTCGGTGGTAAGTGTTGCCGAAAAATGAGCGCAAGGCGAGAACATGCGTTCTGACGTAAACGTCTCCCATTTGAATCACAGACTACCTCAACGTCTCTTGCCATGCCTGCATCGGCGGCACCAATGTCGGCGAGGACATCCGCAAGCTCGAGCATGGTCAACAGGTCGTCTCCGGCACCCCGGGACGAGTCTTTGACATGATCAAGCGCCGCACCCTGCGCACGCGCAACATCAAGATGCTCGTGCTTGACGAAGCCGACGAGTTGCTCAACCGCGGCTTCATGGACCAGATCTACGACGTGTACCGGTACCTCCCGCCGCAGACCCAGGTTGTGGTCTTGTCCGCCACTTTGCCCCAGGACGTGTTGGAGATGACGACCAAGTTCATGACCCAGCCCGTGAGGATCTTGGTCAAGCGTGACGAGCTGACGCTCGAAGGCATCAAGCAATTCTTCGTCGCCGTCGACAAGGAGGATTGGAAGTTTGACACCTTGTGCGACCTCTACGACTCGTTGACCATCACCCAGGCCGTCATCTTTTGCAACACAAGGAGAAAGGTGGGTAGGGCGTGTGAGCGGTACTGAGGCGTAGACAGTGTACTCATTCTATCTCCTCGCTTCGACAGGTTGATTGGTTGACCGAAAAGATGCGAGAAGCCAACTTTACCGTGAGCGCGACTCACGCCGGGAAACTCCGCACGTCAAGTGCCGCGCGCTCATCTCTCGCATCTCTCCCACCGCAGGTCTCCTCAATGCACGGCGATATGCCGCAAAAGGAACGCGACACAATCATGGGTGAATTCCGAGGCGGCAACTCGCGCGTGCTGATCACGACCGACGTCTGGGCGCGTGGTTTGGACGTACAGCAGGTCTCGTTGGTCATTAACTATGACTTGCCGTCGAATCGTGAAAACTACATCCACCGCATCGGTCGTTCGGGGAGGTTCGGGCGCAAGGGTGTTGCTATCAACGTGAGTGCTGGGCTAACAACGTTGACCAGGTTATCCGAGCTGATCCCTCCCTTGTGTCTCGTTTGCGATCCAGTTCGTCACGGCCGAAGACGTCAAGATCTTGCGCGATCTCGAACAGTACTACGCGACGCAGATTGACGAGATGCCCAACAACCTCAACGAAGTCGTCGGTTAAAATTAAAACGAATCCACGGAAAGCCATTTCAAAGGCGCGCGCGGTAGAAGGCTTCGTCCAATCCTTTGGTCGGTTTTGCTTTATGAACCCTCGTCGACCTCCCGCCCCGAACGCCTACGACGTCATTTTTGCGCGTCGCGAGTGATGCTTTCTTCCCTGGTTGTTAATTTTCGCGGTGGATGTAATTATAACATAAACAAATCCGGGCCGCAGCATGACGTGGCATGTGTGCGATGTGAACCCCCTCCCCCCTTAATAGGGCGCGTTGGGCGTCGACTCAGCTCGGGTGAATGAATCCGAATGTAAGGGTTTGATCCCTACGGGAAATCCGCGCAACCGCAGTTGACCGCGGTTGGTGGAACAGACCTCGCCCGTCCAGCCATTCGAAAGTAACCGCAGTTCAACTTCAGGCCTAGAAAGTGGATTGCAGAGGTGCACTTTTACCGCAGTTGCCAACCGCAGTCGCATCGGCAACCGCGGTCCCAACCGCACTAACCGCAGTTGTAGTAGATCAAGTGATTGCGGTTACGAGCTTTTGTGACCGCGGTTGTAATAATGTAGTAGCCTATACTATCCCTTTCTTCGCTCTCCTTTGCATGTACAGTAAAAATATAGTAAAGTGGCACTGCCAATGCCATTGCATTATATCAAGCATACGACTCGAACCAAGAGACGAACCTTGAGCCTGAGGCCTGATGAGGCACTCGGCCTCAACTCGTGAAATCGCTAAGTCGGATCGGCTCGAAGACTCGGGCCCAGCAACGCCGACTCACCTTCCACCCTCGAATCTTGCCACTAAACCTGTCAATGACACACAAGGCTGATGATGAGTGTCGGGCTATATCCAGTGGATCACCTCAGACTCAGTCTGGTGGCTAACTCACTCGACTGATCAAACTCGAAGCGTCGATCGGACGCACGCCTGCTGTTGCGCGACGGATCAGAATCAGCCCGCTCATAGTGTAGGAACGAACTGGAGACTTACCCTATAGTTCAACATCAGGTCCTGAAATATGCCTGTACACATCTTAAACATCTTCTCGTCGAGCCTGGATAACCGACTGACTGCTCACCTCGAAGCTCCCGTCCACAGCATCGACTCGGAGGCGAAGCAGTGTGGCCTGTGGCACTGTTCTCGATGTTAATGCAAGCATTGGCATCAGCGAGCGGACGATAGAGCAAAGCTTGCTCACACTTCTCTCGAAGTCAAGGAATGGCCACCTGTGGGCTTCCTGAACAGAGACAAGTGCAGTTGACTCGGACCGCCGAGCAAGGCTAGGTCCTAGTGCAGAACAATTGATTGATGTGGTTAGTGCACGAACTAAGGTTACCAGATAACGAGATAACCTGGGGAGCATCACAGAGTCGGTGGAACAAGCTGCTGATCAGTGCGTCAGCGTGATCGGTGCGACGTACTATCGAGCGAGGCCGAGTCGGACACGTGACACCAAAAGCACGGGCCATGTTGAGTGACCGGGTAGCATCGAGATTGTAAGTCATCTAAACTCAGTCACTGGCTTGGTGCCGATCAAGTCAGTGAGTCGAATGCTGCAGGTTGGCAATGCCAAGGGCGCTTCAGTTAAGTTGGCGGTGACCATGATGTCGGCATGTGTGGAGCAGGAGGGAGAGAGGCGGCGCCTCAAGCAGTGAATGTCGATTTGAAATTGGAAATCTAATCGGCAAAAATATGGTTACTTTGCCTGACTTTTGCAAGCAGGTTTGACGTATGAGGAGCAGCGCAGTCAACAGACGAAGATGCCGAGTAGTAGGATTGGGAACTTTCATGATGTATTACACTAAACTACGAGGAGCAGCGCAGTGAGCAAACAAAGATGCCGAATAGAAAAGGATTCGGAACGTTAAGGAAAGAGAGAGAGAGAGAGCTGCGCCAGTCGCAGCTCGGGTATTCTAAGTCCAAGTTCAAAGAGGTCCGAGCGCGGCGCCAGGCGTTGGTGCAAAAGAACTAGCCAAGTGCTGGAAGCGAAAGGGGGCTACACCAGGTCCGTCAACGACTTCACTTATCTTGGCCAATCTCCATTCTGACCTTCGGGGACGTCTTTTGCCGGCAGCAGTCGGTCACGCGATCCCAATGGCGGTCGATGACGATAACGCCGATGATATGAATCGAGAATTCGGCGGAGAGGCGGACGAAAACGGCGACGAAGACGATCTCCAAGGAAACCTCAATGAAACCGCAGATGAAGAGGGAGAAAAGATGGTCGTAGACGAAGAGGAGATGCGCGGTCCGAAGGAGCTCGACGATCTCGAACTCGAATTGGGCTCGGAAGCGCAGGAGGAACATGATAGTGACAGAGATACCAGCGATACGGACTCCCTTGCGGGTGGAGCGCAAAGCGATGAGAACGTTCTGAGAGGCGCGAGAGAGGAAGAGGATGTCCAAGGGGAGGCAGAAGAACCCGAGCCCACTGAAGATGAGATTGCCGCGCTTGAGGCTCA
Organism: Microbotryum lychnidis-dioicae p1A1 Lamole; assembly: GCA_001244265.2. Taxonomy (NCBI): domain Eukaryota; kingdom Fungi; phylum Basidiomycota; class Microbotryomycetes; order Microbotryales; family Microbotryaceae; genus Microbotryum; species Microbotryum lychnidis-dioicae. Next base: position 1,085,877 of record CDLV01000007.1, read on the forward strand.
TCTCGCCGAGCTTGGTGCCGAAGGTGACTCAAAGTCTTGCTGTGCTTCAAGTGGTCATATTTGACACGAACACGAGCGCTGATGCAGTAACTACCTCATACAGGACTTCAAAGTCGAACGCTTCCACCCCATGACCTTGCAAAGCTACAACTCTACATTTTCAAGCGGGACCATTCGCTTCGAGGGACGCTTGGACTGACCTCCTCACATTGCTGCGCACCTACACCTTCCACAACGCCGACCTCAGCGACATGTCCGAGTACAGAATGGTTCGAGCCATACGACATCTCACCGGTTTCAGAACTGTGGAGGTCGGGAAGTGCCCCAAAGGTTGCGTGTCCTATGGCGCCAAACGGCTCGAAGATCTTGAGAAGTGTCCAACGCCCCGGTGCCGCGAGAACCGGTTCACGCTGGGGGAAAAGGGCGAAAAGTTTGAACGGTCAACGCAGCGTTTTTATGACCCCGCCCCTTTTTTTGAAGCGCTTCGTGCACACCCAGTAATTGGCCCTACCCTCGCCAATGCCAAGCCGAGCGACGAGGTCGTCGACTTGCACAAGGCGTCAGGTGGCTCGGGCTCTTACCCGGTCGTGAGGCGATGGGTTGACGGCTTACACGCACGGACGCTTTACGCAAACGGCGATCTCAAGCCGGATGATATCCCTCTTGCAACCTTCTCCGATGGAACCGAAGTGCTCGCGCACTCCAACGCCAATCACAAGGTCAACGCCCACATCTCTGGGGTGATACCCATGACCCTGCCCCCCGAACTTCGTTGGAAGCTATCATCGCACTTTGTCATCTCCGGGAACGGCCCTCAGAAACCCAAAGACGAGCAGTAATTCCTCGAAACATTCTGTCAACAGCTTCACATCTTCGAAGGGGAGCGTACATCCTTTTCAGCCGCTCGGGACAGGCACGTGCTTTGCAGAGACAGGATCGTGGTTTGCATAGCCGACACGCTGGAGCAAGCAGCCCTTGGAAACCTTGTGGGAGCAAGAGGCCTCGCTTCGCGCTTGATCTGCTCGATCATCAGCATACCTCATTACGCACCTGGATACACCAAAGGCTATCTTCCGTTCTGTGTTCCTCATGCGAAAGCGTTCGAAAACGACGAGGGAGTGATCGTATCGGTGCTCGACCATCCCGAGTGGGCTGGGCTTGTCGACACCGCCACGACATTCCAAACCCCTGGTGAACGGGACGTTCGACTGGATAACGAGCGCAACTACAAGCACTAACGTCGGGTGGTTGAAGCAATGAAACGACACCCGACCAAGCTCGAATCGCTGCGGCGTCGTAGGGGGATCTCAGGCGAACCTCCGATCGAGGCGCTTGACCTGTTCAAGGATGCTTAATCCACGTTCCTGCCATTGGATTATATGCATCTGATTGGTATCAACAGTGGCAGCACTTTCATCAATATCCTCGTCGGCGACTTGGACTCGAAGGCACGCAGGCACTCCATGACGTTGTCCTCCGACGCGATCGTTCGCATGACTCGTGCGCAGCTGTTGTCTCGGCCGTACCTCGCGAGAGTGGAGGGTGTGATTGTCAGGCCCTTAGCCGAGAAAAGGAAAAAATGGAAAGCAATCGAACGGGAACTTTTCATTTTGCGTGACCTGGGCCGCTTTCGTACCAGCAATTCAAGAAACCCGAGTTCGAGCGACTGACGGCGCTCACCATCCGAATGTTTGCGGCGATGAAGACATCGGTCTTCATCGACGACTCCGTTGACTTTTTCGATCGCCTACCGGACGTCGACCGGCTCGAAAAACTTCTTCTGTACGAGCTCGATGAAAAGGGCGAGGTCCCCATCACGTACACCTACCTCTATGTTCTCATCGAACAGACGCTGCTACTGCGCGAGAAGCTTCTCTATGATCAAGATCCCGAGTTCCTTCATCTGTTCCCCGCCACGAATCATCGTCTTATGCACTTTCCCGATGTTATGAAGAGAATGGAACCGCTTCGCGAGTACTCGGCTTGCGGAAGGGAGACGATGATGGGTTACATCAAAGGGGGGATGAGAAGCAAGTCAAAACCCGTCAAGTCTGGCATGAATTCGGCGGAGATGCGGAACATGATGATGATCCTCCGACTCAAGTACGACATACCTACACTGGACGATCTCCAGGACACTTTACCGAGGAATCATGCCTTGCATGCCCAGCTGCCGGGCTACAAGCTGCACACACTCAAGAAAACGGCGCAACGCCATTCGCAAAATTTCGTCGACTTGACCGAAGAGGTTGCAGTCTTCCACGGAGGCAGTGTCACGTCGATAACTCTCTGGGGTCCAATGCAAACGACTACACCAAGAACCATCTATGCGATGGACTTTGGCAGCTCGTTCGACGAAGGATGGCGGCGCCTTGAGGGTGCAGGTGCATCGGTAGTCACGTTGCTCGGATCCGGTCACGAGATGCGAAACAAGCAAGGCACGGTCAACTGCAAGACGGCTAGATGTGTGCGAGTGAGTACCACAAAAACAACTCGTCGCATCTGATGTCAGCCGAGAGATTTTTGACAGCGGAATCTGGGATCCACAGATGTCAATGGAGGCCGACAATCCACAGCCCGCCGGCGAAGTTGTGTGCTTTGTTGAGCTAGGTATAACGACGCTGAAGGAGAAGCGATTGCTTTCGTTGGTCGATGTCTTCCCAGTTGCCATGGACATCCGGGGGTTGTACGAGAGATTCGATGTGGATGGTCCTCGCACCCTCAGCCTGATCGGCGTCGAGCATCTCCGCCAACTCGTGTCCATCATCCCGAATACGATGCGGTCGCCTCCCACCGCGGCCGAGCTTGCGCAAGGTGCAGGGCCAGCTGTAATAGCTCCCGACACATCTTTGATATCTGTGTTTCCACATATGAGTGCGACCCCTCTGCGCCGAGTCGACGCTGGCACTGACACGAGGCAGAGCGCTCTCCATTCGGTCGTCCGGTTGAAGATACAGGGGCGCAGTTTTTCCAATTGCTCATTAACTTCAATCCTTTAGAAACCTTGTCCAATTCCAAGACCACCACATCTTCGAATCTGGAGATGTTACACATTCAAACGAGAGGAGAGCAAGTTGTCTCAGCAGTTGTGGGCAAGGCCCGTGGGAGGGGCGCACCCCTCACATCCTCCTTCCCAAGTCTAGAATAGACTTCATCATCGTAAAATCGTCATGCCGTGATCGTCAATACCATGAGAAAAAACGTGGTTGGTAAATCAGTCGTCATATTCAGAATCTTCGTCTTCCGAATCCTCCTCTTCCGTATCCTCGGCTTCTGGGTCCGAGTTTGAGTATCGCATCATGCTCATCCTCGGCGCTTCTCTCAGCTCGGGACCTGGGCACTCGCGTGCCAGATGGCCATGCTCGCCGCATTTGAAGCATTCATCTCGCTTCGACTGCTCTTCTTGCTTTGCCGTGAAGTGTCGTCGTGGAGCCGCGGGCTCCTGTCTCGAAGTGTTGCCAGTGTCGCGTGTCGGAGAAGATCCGGAGCTCGCAGCGTTCGATCTGCTCTGCTGCGTCATCTCTCGGTGATCATCCTTCCGCGTTCGGATGTCCTCCTTCGTTGTTTCTTGTTTCGCTGAAATCGAAACGTTCCTCGTCACCTTTCGCACCCTACGGTTCATCGTCGCCCGCTGTAGTGGTTGCTGCTTCGTAATTCGACATCCTCCGTTCAGGAGGTAGTTTCTCTGACAGAGCGGTAGACTGTTGAATGTTGAAAATCAACTCCGCCTTTCTCGCTGTTCCGCGCATTTCGATCCAAGAGGACGAATCAGGGTCGCCGCCATAGATGTGTACATGCTGTAGCAGGCGAGGGTCCATAGAGTCATACAGCTTCCGCGTCATATCACGCTCGCTTGAGGCGCGTCGATCTTTAGACAGTTGAACAATCTCCGCGACCACCTCAGAATTTTTTCTCAAACTTCCATCGGATCGCTGCTGATGAATCCGGTTCCACTTCGTCTCTGCTTCTCGGTGAGCAGTTGGAGACACGTAGTCTCGGTGGAAGCGTCGAACAACTCTGCTCAAGAGGTATTCGACCATCGTCTCGTTCTGGACCCTTTGAGGCCAGCTTCGGTTCATCTTCTCACGCCACTCGGCGTACGCTTCCTTCGCTGCTCCGTTATGGTATAGCAATAGCGGTCGATCAAGGATGATATGAAAATGAAAAGGGAAAACGAGACTGAGTACGAGAACGAAACACACAGAAAGTGAGAACCAGCTAAGATGCTGTATCGGATCCTCGAAGTCGTCTTCCTAAAACAAGAAGCAAACTCCCCTCCGACGCCAGGATCTATGAGGAGCAGCGCAGTGAGCAAACGAAGATGCCGAGTAGAAGAGGATAGGGAACGTTCGAAATGTATTACACTAACCTGTGAGGAGCAGCGCAGTGAGCAAACGAAGATGCCGAGTAGAAGAGGATAGGGAACGTTAAGGGAAAAGAGAGGGAGAGCCGCGCTAGTCGCTGCCTCGGGTAATCTAAGTCAGAATCTAAAGAGGTCCGAGCGCGCCCGAGTTCCCATCCCCCAATCTCCGTATGCTGGAGTTGAGAGCGCCCCTGCAATGTAGTGTATACGATGACATTTTCTTCCATCCTCTCTCTCTCTTTCCCTCCATCGATCTCAAATCCCTCTTCCCAACGAGCAAGAATCGTCATGAAGCTCCTCGCGATTGCCGTCGCCGTCGTCGCCATGAGGGTCGCCGCAAGTCAAGCTACACCAGACCCTATGTCTGGTAGCAGGTAAGTCCCCTCGTGACCCCATCAGCCCGCAAGTTTAGGTCAACTATACCGATACCTCTCCTCTCCTTTTGTTCATCCAAAGCGGGATCTTCCAGGCCGCGTGCAATCAGGTTTGTGATCAGAACTGCTGGTGAGTAGTGGGTCGCGGAAGCCAAATGTTCGAGAGCAGTGTCTTAGGGCCAAAAATTCCGAGCCCTTGAGAACGCCTGAGCGGCAGTGCGGCAAAGCTAATTCCCAATTGGTCCTCCCTTGGACTTATCGTCGAAGGTGCTACTACACACGCATTGACTGCATGACAGAGTGCACGGCGAAGAGGGCGCCTGTTCTTTCGAAGCTCGGTTGTCATTCCAAGTTTCATTGCTGAGCCTTTTTCGTCTTGCTCCTCGAGGTCCATCGCTGTCTCACGGGGCGCATCGTGGTGGGTCTCGTGAAGGGTCAAAGCAAAGAAGGGGGCGAATGGTAGCAGAGATGAAGAGCGGCGAAGGAGCCGTAGGCATGGCAAGAACTCAAGGGACAAGGGAGTGCAATGCTAAACAACTGTCGGTTTTCTGGGCGGTGCGAGGATGTTTGACTGCTGATCCGATTGGACAGGCACGCCACGTCGTCGGCTGTGATTGCTCCCTCAGAACGAGGAACCCACGTGTCAAGTGTTCGCATCACCAGCGACAAAGACACAACTTGAACAAGTCTCGGTGTACCCTTCATGAGCCTACCACATTGAAGCCAGCTCTCGGGTGCGGATGTCACAAACGGGATTTTGCGACTTGCGCCCTTGGCTCACGTGATCTCACTCGGACCACGTGACCTCGGCTCGCTTCGAGTACGGGTCCTCGCTTCAGTGTCGCACGTGATCACGTCTTGATCACATGATCTCGCTTCGCTTACATCGTCAGCTCACTTGGTCACATGGTCTCGCTGGCTTGTACACGTGTTCTCGCCTGGTCCATGTGGTCTTGTCTGGTCCACGTGATCTGGCTCGGTCACATGACTCCGTTTGGCTCTTATTATCTCGCTTGATGCACATGACTTCGTTTCATGGGCACGTGTTCCTTTGCATTCTATCCTGTGCATAAAAGATGTCCAGTGTGATAGCTTGTTTCTCTTTCTCTTTTCTGCAACTCGAACCTCGCAAAAGGTCACATCTTTGCTCTTGTCCCTCGTCCTCGCCTTTCTTGGGAGTCCTTGGAGCATTCCTCGACTCGTCCCTCGCACCTCTCCTGTCTCTTTGTCCCTTCGTGACAGCGGATTATCTAGCTCTCGGCTATCACCGCAGGAAGTCTAACATATGTAAGGGGGTGTGTATGTTGCAAGTGGGTAGAGTAGAGAAGAAACGTCAAAGCAAAGATAAGCGAGAAGCGAAACGGGGAAAGACGCACATGTTGACCACACCTAGCGACAAGACTCAGGAGTATGAAGGTACCCCGCTACTGTACTACAAGCTGTACGAAAACTCTTGTAAACAAACCCTAACCCTTCTAAGAGAACAAGACGAGGTATTTGGGGGGACATAATGATACGAATACAATACATCGAACAGCGGATGCGAGAGACGCGAAAGGCAGTCTCGCCCGCGAAGTAAGATGAACGACGCCGATGGCGAACGGTCATGAAACGATGGCGGAGGGAAAGGTCGTGGCGTAGGTCGCGTCTTCGCGCGGTGGAGTGGAGGCACCCGAGGAGGCGCGAGACGATCCAGCAGGCGAGTAGTAGCCACAGCCTGACAACAGAGTGCGGCGAGGCGTCGTGGCAAGATCGCTCGAGGAATCACTGGGCATGCCGTTGAGGCCACCGGTGTGGAAACAGTACTAAAACGCAGTGAAGGTCAGCTTTCTGGAGTCGATAGCCAACTGCACCGACACTTGGAACGGAGAGGGCAACTCACTCGATCGAGAAAGCTCGAGAACTCCATGGGACGACTGGGCCTGTTTATGGTGCCTTGCAGCGGCGATCCCGCGATCGAAGTGGCTTCAGAGTCGACCGACTGCGCGTCGGACGAGTTCACGCTCGATAGTGGATCTGTCGACGACGAGGCAGGTGACCATAGAGCCTCTTCGGGGGACGACACGTCGGGATACAACGGCGGCGAGGCCTTGCGAGAAGGCGACATCGTTTGTGGCGAGATAGATGGGGAGTCATAGGGCGAGTTCATCGGCGAGGCCAAGGGTGATCGACGGGATCGATCTCGGAAGGTCGGGGGCAACAGAGGGGTGTAGTGCATCATCGAGCTCGGAGTCTGTGCACCTGGCGAAGGAACCGGTGATTTGTGACATGATGTGCGCACAGCCGTCTTCATTTTGGTGTCTTGGAGAGGCAGAAAGGGCCGGTCTTTATATCCCGAGTAGAGGCGCGCGAGCTCGGCTTCGGGAGGAGGTGAAGGGACACGATGACCCGATGGAGGTCCGGGGTACAGCGAGGCTACTTTCGAGTACAGTGGTGACGCGGCTTGATACTGCTGCAGCGTCGAGGAGCCAAAATCCGGGGGAAGATCGGAACGCGTGGCAACCGGGCTGCCGAGTGGGGCCGAAGGCTTGGAGGAAGCCGAGGCACTGGTCGGGGCATGGGAGTATGTGGTTGAAACAGTCGATGCGGGCTCGTAGTAAACGGTCGCGGGCATGCCGCCCACGATCGTCGTCGTCGAATACGCCTTGTTGATCTTGGGTGGTGAGGCCGAAGGGGGGTGGCCAAAGCCGTCAAAATGCGTCCCGTCAAAATGCGTCGAGGGACGCGTGCCGAACATCTTGAGCGAATTGCCAAAGTCGTACCGGCTTGAGAACATCGACGGCGATTCATCGGTGAACGATCGCGTCGAGTGATGCGCGGTGGGCTCAAGATCGTCGTCCATGACCAGTCGATCCAACTCGCGGCGCAGGTCAGCCATCGGGTCGGCCGAGTGGCTACCATGGCCCAAAGTCCATCCCTGACGTTTGCCAGACGTTGCATGTGCTGTCGTTGTTCCGTGCGGTCCAGTCGGGGCCGAGGGGTTCTTAACGAACTCGACGCGGTAGTTCTGCCCACCATTGTTGTCCCAAATCTCACGATTGCCGACGTTGTAGCGGACGGCGATGAACATCGTCTTGGCTTCGAGCCGTGCGAGCAGGTCTTGCAGCTTGATGGTGAAGACGAATCGATCCGACATCGAGCCCATCGACTCGTGGTGTTCGGCCGACACTTCGGAGACGGTTTGCCAATTGTCGAGCGTGAAGCGCACGGCAACCCACTTCTCGAACGACAGATTACGCACACGAACGATTCCTCGGATCGATTTGCCATCCGAGGCCATCTCCAGCGATTCGACGTACGCGTCCTGGTCGTGGTTAAATCGTGCGGGGAAGTTGGGCAACCGCAAAGAGATCGAGCCGGCTTGAGCACTCGTCATTGCTGGGAAGGGGAATGCCTCGGGCTCGTCCTCAGTCTCGGTTTCGACGGGACTACCACTCCGACTGACGGCGGCGGGTCGCTGCTGGGCAATGAAGTGCTTGACATGCTCCAACTGCGTATCAAAGTGGACGTACTTGGCGCCGATCGGCGTCGACGGCGCAGACCTTGGCTTGTCGCGTCTTAGCGGATCACCACCTTTGAGTGAAGAGCGAACCAGCTCGCCCGACTTTTTGCGGACCATCGCGGAGGTCCTAGTGGTGAAGTCGGACTTGGCCCGTCCCGAGCCGCGCATCGCTGAAACGATGGGCGTCGACGTCGTGCGGCTGGGTACTGGCACCAGGGGAACCCCAGACGTGGCAAAGGTGAAGTTGATTGTGTAGTTGGCGTTCTCGACTCGCGGGGTGACCTGTTCATCGTCGGTACGGGCCGCTTCGTTTGAAGAAGACTCGTCTTGGGATGAGGGTCCATCTTCGTTCGCTGCGGATGCGGGCGTGAGCCCAAAGAGCTTGATTCTCCTCGGTTTCGGTGGTACGCCGTTCGAAGGTCCAGCGACGGCGTTGGCAGCCAAGCTCCATGTGGCGTCGATTGAAGCGGACCTGGCCTTGTCACCCTCGGGCGAGGCGGGCTGAACGTAAATAAAGCTCGTCTGCTTGTGACTGCCGCTGCCCGACGTCGGGATCGCATCGGACGAATGTGACCGCATGTGGTGTCGCGCCGGTCGTGGTGCTATGCTCCGATCGGTGGTGGTAAGGGACATTGTACTGGTCGGTGAAGACGAGAGAGAGGAAGGTGTTGCGTAGGGCATAGTGTGGGCGTTCTATGGGAGGCGAGAGATAAGAAATGGGGCGAATGAGGGGGCAGCGTTGGGGAGCTGACGGGAGACCCGAGCCAACCAGTCGCGTCCTAGAAGCAGAGCCCATTGAGTGACAGACGGATCACAATAGGGTTGCGCAGAGCCATTTCAAGAGGAGAAAACAGGGACCGGTGTGGGAGAGAGAAAGACCAGTCAGTGGGTATGTTCATATGCTGGGAACCCTTCAAGATCTCGATGTATGCGTCTTCGAACAGGTGGGGCCGAGGTTGCTCCGCGATGGTGGCGTCAGCGCCAACAGCACCCTTACCCAGCAGCTGGAGCTCAAAACAACCCAGCGAACACCGTCGGACTACGATATGCTGTCCCAGCCGAGAAGGTTCCCAGACCTCGAAACGAGCATGGCGGTGACGCGATGGGCCTGGCTTTAGGCGAGGGACCCAAAGTCGGCGCACGATCGTTTCGTTTCTCGCGTGGGCAACGGTGCACAAGGTGCGTGGCAGCCCCCCCATCAGGACTAGCTAGACCGCTGGAATGTATTCCAAGTCGTGTCAACTCACACGGCTGAAGTAATTGAAGGTCAAGCCAATGAAACGACGCGTTCTGGAGACGAGGGTGCGGGGCGAGGCGACTAAGACATGGGAAACGACCAGGTGGGTGGTGGGTGTGGGTGCAGTGACCAAGACGGCGCCGGCCGAGAGTAGAGTGAATGCGCGCGCGTGGGCCCCATGATTGCCATTACGAAGCGCGTCCAAAAAATCGAAGGACGGCCACGGAAGACGTCGGCGAGCCGGATCGAAATTAAAGTACAGGCGGAAGGTGGCGAGGAAAAGAAAAAAAAGAACATGGTCAGTCTATACGACTCCTTCTCATGGTTCGGTGCAATAGCACGGGTCGCGCAGTCCGTTACTGCATCAAGGTTCGGGCGGAGCTAGGCGCTAGGTTGGGCAGACCGCGCCAGTTCGAGCCGAACATGGAGCCCGAGCCCACTGCCGGTACTGGCGCCTGCGACTCACGGAGCTCTCGGTTGCCCGCGGCGCCAGTAGCCTGGCAACGCGTGGTTGCACCTTCAAACTGATGAACGGGATAGCACCACTCACACTTCAAGTAGACCGTCTTTTTTTGGTACCTGAGCTTCGCAGGACAGGCGAATTATGCGGGCCTGACCGAGCTGGGCGGTGGAGGGGAGGCCGGGGGGCGGGGGGCGGGGGCGGGGGGGAGGGGGAGGTGAAGTTCGGTCGCGACGTCGACTTCGATCGTCGATCCAAGTGAGATCGTCGGACCACTGCAAGGAGTGCGACGAGGCACTGCGTTCACAGAGGTCGAGTGAACGACCCTACGAACAACGAGTACGGAACAGATAGATATAATTCGACAAGAAACCGAACAGTACCCTATCGAAGCTGGCCTCGGCGTCGTCGAGAAGACCGCGGCGGTGAGTGCAGTGGGTGATGCGATACGCGAGATGTCGCTTGATCGAAACTTCGATCGGATTGCGAGCAGGGGGTCTGTCCAGGGGTTGCGTCGAATCCGAAGCAGGGGTCGAAGATGTGTCGGTGGCCCGTCGCCACGCCTCGAAACCTGAAACGGAATTCAATTGTCGCACGGGTACAGAACAAGAGCAACTGGGCTGACGAGCGCGAGCTCTCAACAGAGGGAGTGCGATTGAACTCATCGATCAAATCGCGCAGGTCAGCGCAGGCCTTCCAGCAGCTCCCGGGGCGCGCGCCCCAGGCCCCAGGGCCTAGCTTGGCCAGGGCCTCCGCGGCCGCGCCCACGGGGCCTCTTCGCATTACCCTTCGCCTGAGAGGCCGATGAGGGTCCTACTCCGCAGTGCCAATTTTCGCATCGAGGGGATGGGTCGTGTCCCTTTGGGTAAGGATATCCTCTGAATAAATAGTTTTCCTGGTGCCGTTGCCTGATACCGTACCTGCACTAGGTCCCTCAAACAGCTCGCGATGATCCCCGAAGCGAGTAACTGCCGTCATCACCGATCAAGGTTGCGCAGATCACATCCGGCTCGCGAGTCACGGCTCAAGATCGCTGTCATCCCCGCGCAGCTGCTTGTTGTACCCGTTCTAAGGAAAGGAAAAATAGCTCTCGGGAAGGTGTGCTTGTCAGTCGTCGGTCGACGTGTCAATTCACGGACGACGGAGTTCCGCGCCGGTCGTCGGTTCCGAAGCCCCGAGGCGGACGATCAAAACGGTCCCATCCGTGATCACACACGTCTGGGTCAACGTCACACAGCACGCATAGTTGTTTTACTTATTACAACTGTTGAACTTTTCAATGGCTTGGGCTGCGAAGAAAGCACAAACTACGATAATACACTTCTGCTTCTAGTCGCTGAAAGAGATTACGACACCGATTGGCATCCTTTGTGCTCTGAAAGCTTCCGAGCCGGAGGTTCTTGGACCACGTATAGCGATCGTATCCGCTGCGGGTGCCGAGCTGCCGAGCCCACTGCTCGCAGAGGACTCAGCATGATCGTGGCACTTTACAACCTGAACTACAGAAGGAGGGTTAGGACAAGATCTTCAGCGAGGTAGTCATTTAGGGCCATCCGCTCTTGTAAGATGAGGGCATCGAGGCTGAGGCTCAGCAGAAGATCTCTGTGTCGAGAAACTCTCGCGGTGATCCTCCTGAGAATTGCGCAGCAGAGATTAGGCCGACGTCGGATCCAGTCCCTGCAACTATGAACTCGAGAGGCGTGTATCATCAAGATTTGACTTCTTAGTCTTTGAGGCGATTGTACAAGGGACGGCGAGATCATGTCAAGGTTGAGGTTGCTGAGCCGTAGGCAGCAGGCGATAGCGAGGATAACGAGACGAGGTGCGGGATTGATGTAGTTGTTCTTGTAAGACCAGAACAGAGGCCGAGGGGGCTGGAGGCTAGTGGGGGAGTTGACTGTGAGATCAAGATTGCAGAAGGAAGACAAGAGCGGTTTCTACACAGTAGCCCTATTTATAGTCACAGGAAAGTCCAGGGAAAGCGACAGAAACTCATGGGAGCAAGTTGAAGCCAAAGGAAGCGATCGAGGCGCAAGATCATAGCGATAACTGAAAGCTCCTAGAAAGTTCCCAGCGCCGAGTAAGCTGCGCAGTGGCGCTGCGCTCAGACCTCGGACTGCTGATTCGTGACAGATCATGATGGCTGGAACGGTGCACCTCCCACTTCAAAGCCCTGCACTGCACTCGGAACTCAAGTCGCAAAGGGGTGTGGGGGGGAGAAAGACTCCTGGCAGTTTTGATTCATTTGACTCCATGTCATTTATACGCGACCTCAATTCTTCAATGCGACCTCTTCTAAACTTTACTAGTCGGCCTACGCAGTCATTCCTTAATTTGCGCCGCGTCAGAAGAGCGATCGATGTCTGAATGGCTGAATGGTAGCAACAGAGCCGGAGCATTCAGTGTGATTCCCTCGTGAACCGGAAAGCCCCGGCCAAAGCTCTGACCACCAAATGAGGGAGCGAGAGTAGCCGGGCCAGCTCGAAGTCGGACACGGCATCTTCATTCGATACGATCGGTGATACATCCTATTCTGAGGAAGCTACACCACTTGACTCCGTTCGTCGGATGACTCCCATTCTTCATCGACTGGAAGCTCGAGCTCCGATGAAGAACAGCAGAAGTAGAATGTCCACCATTGAAGAAGTATTCTGTCGGACCGATGAGATGGTGCCGTTCCAAACCCACTTTAGCCTACAAAGACACTTCAAGCCTACACATTTTTATTGGACCGGCGTTTTCGACCTACTCGGAATCGTCATGAGCTTTTGCGGGCTGGATTATCCGCGGGGTCGCTTAATGAGGGAGGAAGAAGAAGCTGAAGTGAAAGCTACGTGGGAGCAGGGTAAGCTTTCTCACGATGGATTCATTTCTGATTTGTCAGCCCTTGTTGACAGGCCTTAGAAGCCGAGACCCTGTTTATCAACATCTTTGGGTAATGCTGAGATCACGTGTACTGTTCAATTCTCCTGCTACTTGAACTTCATCCTCCCGTAAACTCAACGGGTTATGATAGCGAGGGGCGCCGAGAAAAAGAGGATTCCCACGCAAGGTGAGGGAACGGGTTCAACTTCTAAGATCGTACGAAACGGCTTGGCCCAAGCTATGAGCATTATTTGAGACCCTGGGCGCGTGTTCCGGAGGGAACCTGCCGCCGGAGGAAATCGGCGGAGAAGCCGTGGAAGTGGGAGCTGAGTGAGTGAGTGGCGAGTGGTCAGCTGGGCAGCTGGCAGGCCGGCAGGCTCAGCCTGCACCCTGTTGATTTGATCCCGAAGATCTGGTTTGATCAACAAGAGAGTGTAATAGATACCACAGTTTCGTTTTATCGTAATTGTTTTCTTACTTTTTTTGCAATATTATTGATGTGCCCTTTTAGTGCAGCCATCGCTTCAAAACCTCTCCGGTCTATCGCAGTCGCTCTAGTGGGATCTAGGATGATCGCTGGAAAGCTCCTAAGTAAGTCGAGATGGGCGGAGCAAATTGTGAGAGCAGATATAGTACAAGCTCCCATTTCAATCCGGGACACTCAAAATACAGGCTGTGAAGCATCGACTCGCGATCTCGTCACTTTACTGCCGGGCTTTAATAAGCGTTGTCTCATATCTCACCCTCCTCGACTGGAAGGCGCACCTTCCCCTACCGATAAGCTCATCACCTTAACACGTAGGCAATAACGGGGAATAATTCTGTGTCACAATACCAGTGGCGATGTTAGGCCATGTAGTATGCGAAGACCGAACGAGTAGCGAATCACGCACCTTTGGGGAACCCTTGTTGCGTCTCTTGCCGTAATACCTCGAGTCCTGCATCGGCGAAGATGTTTTTAAACACTTTGTCGGACCTGTGTGTCGTACCAGAACAGCCGCGCATTCAGCATCATCCGCCTGATTCTTCCCCGAGACCTGACACCGTCCTGCACGACTGACCTCGTGACCGAGCTGTCATCATCATCGAACAAGAATCCCGCGCCAGCCCCTTCGGTGTCCTTGCACACGTTTTCCTTGAGGATGATGTACCCCTGACAGCCCTGATCGTCCTGCCTCAACGCCTTGCGACTCCTCTTGAGGAAGTCGACCAACTCGGCGTCGCTGAGGTGACCAATACACCACTGAATCATGCAGAGGTCGTACCCATCCTCGGCCCCACCACTGTCCGTGTCCCTCCTGCGCTTCGGATCGGGCCAAACGAGGGATTCGGAGCCGTAGGTGGCCACCAACTCGACCGTGCCGACGACGGCTTGAGGATCTTCGTATCGTATCGGTGGTACCGGAATCGCCGGTGCGGCCGGGTCGAAGAACTGCAAACCGGCTTGCCACATTCGTACGCCCTTTCCCGTTGAGAGGTACTTCCATCCTTCTCTCCCTCGTTCGGCATGACGTTGCGCTTCCTTGAGGAATTTGGGTACCGGTTCCACGAGATCGACCCGGTCAAAGAGAGGAAGCTGATGAGCAGAGGGGGGAAAAAATGGCGATGGATTAGCCCAGAGCTCAAAGTCAACGTCTTGGAATTGTTTTGATCTACTCGCCAGTACGGTGGAAGTGACCCTACCAATCCCGGCACCACAATCGAGAGCTCGGAAGGATCTTCGCTGGGACTGGGTGGTGGCTGTGGTGGTTTCCGAGGCGCTGATCGAAGCGCGGTGTGGGGGCGCGATGGTTGAAAGATGGGGCATGATGGAGAGGATGAGCATGCGAGATGCAGTGGCGTCCAATCGAGGCACGGCTGTGGCTCTGTTCTCGAGTGGTGGTCGGTCGGTTCGGCGAAGATAAGATGACAGCGATCAGCTGGCTGAAGAGTTGAGCACCCCGCATGCGCTGTACGAGCCATGACTCACGGTCCATATCCACCCAGAACCCCATTCACGGTGGCCTCGGTGTTGGCCCAATAGTCGACTCCGACCTGGAATTGAGGGAGCCTGACAGCTGGAGCTGGAGCTGGTGCATTGGCCGTCGTGGTCATGTTCGCAGGAGGTGCTGCGAGCTGGGCAACAGGACCGGGCGAGAATTGGCCAATCAGAGGTGCTTTGGTGTTGAGTCTGGAGGTGAACGAGAAAGCCGCCAATGGATCGCAGAGAGAGGCAGAGAGATGAAGCGGGGGCCAAGTCGGGTTCGACGGCGCGCTTTGTTTCCCTCTCTCACAGTCTCTCCCAGTCTCACTCACACCTTGCTTCACTTTCTGTCACTCGGCGATTTGCCCACCTCTCACTCCCTCCTCAAGCACGCGCTCGAGCACTTGTTCAAGTCCATGTCCTTCTTCACCAAGTTCGCTTCCGGAGGTTTGCTCGCAGCCGGGTTCGTCCCTCGATCGGTTTCCCCACGATCACCTCTCCTCCCCGTAGCCACTTCCGTAACCATCTGACACCGATTCTCCTCGTTACAGCGTCACATACTACTACCACATCGACATCCGAGAAACGTCGCACCAGATCGGCCAGGACCTGCACCGGCTATCGGAGCAATTGCTCGCTTCGACCCCCGTCGCCCCCAACTCCAACTCCACCGAGACCAACCGATCGACGTTCCCACAACCGGTACCGAGTCGAGTCGGCCTCATCGAATCAATCAAGGCCAGAGTCGGTCACGCCGAGACTATTCTTTTGGCGACCGCCTAGTTCGGTGCGCTGATCCTCATTCGTGTTTTTTTTTTTCTTTCCTTTTTTTCACGAGCAGTGGAACGAGAAAGTCGAAACCGGCGTCATCGCCTTGAGGGAAACGGAATGGTCCACCGTGATCAGCAACACATGGAATCATGCAAAGTACGGTGCTGCCACTTTGAAGAACAAGATCTCACCGGCTGCTGCGCAAGAGGTCAAGGACGTCACCGATCGGCGGCAGGTTTGAGGTGTGTGATTCTTTGAGTACGTGCGTTGCAGGTTGTGGTAGATCACAAGGTGAGTCAGAACCCCGTGCAAAGTGACATCGAGAGTACCTGAGCTGACACGTCTACGTGCATGACCTCACAGGCTAGTTATTGCAATACAAGCTCGAATCCGATCATCTCCAAGTGACGGTAAAGGCTACTACCGGCAAAGCGTAAAAGGTGATGTCTTCCGCAGCGCTCCGTCGGCATGAAAGTTCGCAGAATCGACCGTGCGTATTCGAAATTCCAAGCCGAGACGCGCACTCCGTGACCAGGCGTGGAGAAGTGATGGCGCAAACGTGCAGATCGTGAATTACAAATTCAATAAAACGGTACAATAGGCGGTCTCTCGTCGGCTGGACTGTGCCTCGTCAATCGCTAATCGACTAGCACAGCATGGTGACCGTAGCAACAAAGATAGCGACGAAGCTTGCTCCACCGACGAAAGCCTTGCTCGCCATAGCCGACGAAACTTGCGCTTGTGCCGACGCCCCAACGACCGTGGTCGGGCCCGTACTAGTGGAAGAGGAGGGGGGTTGGGGGGCCATAGTCGTGAGAACGACGGTGACGACGTTAGCGGCTGGTGCGGAGCTCGAGCTTTCCAGGACGGTCACGATCGGCGCGTACGAGGTAACAACCACCACCGCATCGGTCGTGCTCGTTGTGGCTGCTGTTGTCGTCGTTGTCGTCGTCGTTGCTGATGTGGTGGACGGGGTCGACGCTGCTGCGGGAGGTGATGTCTCGACGGCGGCGGCGGCGGTCGTAGTCGACAGCGCGATCGATTTCCTCGTCGTAGTCGCTGCGGCAGGCGTCGTCTTGGCTGTCGTGCGAACTCTGCTTGTCGTGAACGACACGTCTCCAGCATTGGAGGAACCGAAGGACTTGATCGTCAAGGGAGCGGCTTGGGCGTATATTGTCGACAGGTCGGCAGAGTTGACAATGAGCAGTCTCTGCAAAGCGGTAAAAGGACCCCACCCCCAGCACCGCACTCAGTCTCCACTTTCTACCCAGATGACTTGCTCCTTGAACTTACATAGGTGTTGGTCGATGACTTGCGCGCGTTGAGGTCATTCGGGATCGTCACACTCGCGGTGTTGACGAGATCGACTTCGCTCGCGATCACGATTCGAGTGTTTTGTCGAGCCGAGGCTTGTACCGTCTCGAGGATAAAAGTTCCTTTCGGTGCTCCTCCGGGTTGGTACTTCCATGTTACCTTGAGGCCCCCGGCATTGCTAGTGGGACGACATGGTGCAAGCTTGAAGAGTGAGCACACACACCACCCAGAAACGTGCTAGACACAACTGCCCACAAGCTCTGTGCTGATGTTCTCCTCACCTGATGGTATCACCAGATTGAGGAGATGTAAAGTAGGTCGCCGCGACGAATGAAGCCTGGGCGAGGGCGACGCAAGCGGTGGCGAGAAGGGAGAGCTTCATCACGTTTTCAGTCGGCACGCGCGGTCGATCACCGAGTCCGAGGGGATGTGGGGGTCTGTGCGAAGGGGTTATTAGGCCGGGGGTGAGTCTATGCGTTTCTCGGAGTTGATGTGACGAGTCGTAGTTGGTGCGGGTGTTGATGTAGCAGAATGGTGGAGAGAAGTCAAGGTAGTGTGAACGAAGAAGAAGAACAAGACGCTCACTCGATCAAAGGATGAAGGCACTAGCACCAAGGAAAACCAAGCGAAGAAGTGTGATGGCGGCGATGACGGAGTGGGGACCGATCCCGTGGCGGGTGAGATGGCTGGGCCTTGCCCGCGGGCGGCGTGGGGGCTGGCTGGCTAATTGTCTGGAAACGACCCAAGTCGCAGTAATCGCTGCACCGCTTTTCCAATACATTTGCGTTTGGGACGCGATGCTAGACTTGTGAGACATGATGCTTACGGGGGTTTATTTTTCTTGATTCAATATGGCCCTTCCGCAAGAGGTGTAGGCTGCGTGCTGCGTTGAAGAAACTCGGGAGTCACTGAACTTTCGGGCTCGCGCTCGGCGCTTGGAGTCGGTGAGAGGTCCGTGCGAGTTTGGCGACGTTGACGCCCAGACCAGGCCAAGCACACTTTCGCGCCTCCGACTCCGACCGTCACGTGGAATTCTGTCATCACCACCAACGGGCTCGGGGAAAGGGCACCTCCGACCAACTTCCCGTCAGCCATGTTCGACAACGACAACGACAACGATGACTTTGACCTGGGATCCTCACGACCGAACGGCACGTCGTCGTCGTCGTCGTCGCCGTCGCCTCAGCCAGGCGAGGTGCTTCCATTTGGCCACTCGTCGGCATCGACTCGGCGAGGCTCCGGTTCGGGATCAACTTCAGGATCGGGATTGGCTCGATTCATTTCGACAACGAACTCGGCGGATGATGGTCTTCCTCTGCCTGTCGCAGCGTCGAATACGATCCTACCACGCAGGACGAAGCGGTTCGTCGCCTCGGCCAAGGGCAAAGCGAAAGCCGTCAACGATGACGAAGCTGTTGGCCAGGCTCTGTTGAGCGGACACGACTTTGGGGAAGACGGCGAGAGGTCGTCAAGTGGTCCGACTGGAATGGCCTTTTCGATTCGTTTCACCGATGGGAGTGAGGATCTGTTGGATCTTTGCGTTGGAGAGAAGGAGAGCGTCGCGGAGGTCAAGCGCAGGGTCAGTTCTTATGGACAGCAAATGGTCCATCTTGGTCGCGATTGAGCGAACATTTTGATCAATAATCTACTCTCTCTCCCTCTTCAAAGATTCGCTTCCTCCGGCCCAATCTCATGCACGAAGACCGACCGCGGCGGCTGCGTCTGATCCAACTCGGTCGGCTCCTGACGGACGGCACCTACCTCGTTCCTTGGACCGTACAACTGCTGTCGCGGCGAGCCAAATTAGTACGACAACAGACCCAACCCAACGCGGAGGCCTTGCTCGAGGGAGCGATCGAAGGGATCGAAGCTGCGGTTGGAGTGACCGTACCGAGAGCTTCGATCGATCTCAAGGGGGGGTCGAAGCAGGACGCAGCGCAACAGAGGAGGGATAGTAAAGGGAAAGGGAAAGAGAAGGATATGACGCTGGCTGGGACAGAGGCTGAAGATGACAAGCAGGTGTGGCTGCATTGTTCGGTCGGGGAACCGATGGATGATGAAGAAATCGACAGCGAACGGATACAGGTAGGTCTCATTTCGCCGCTTTCCCCTCGTGGTATGAGCTGACGAGGGGAGTCCACGTTCAGACGACTCAAATCACACCGCTGCAAGGCTTTGACCGATTGAGGGACGCTGGCTTCTCTGAAGAAGAGATCGCTACGATGCGGGCCGAGTTCCGACGCAACAACTCGGCAGGGGGAGGTCAGCAACCGACACGTTTGCGAATCGAGATTGATGTGTATTGAGCTCACCCTAATCGACTGTTTTCTTTCGATCTAGATGACGATGAACACGCTCGAGCGTTGGAAGACCAATGGATGGAAGGACTGGCCGGGCAGAACGAAGCCGCGGCGACCGAGTCTAGTAAGTCGCGGTGATCTCGGTTGCCTTCGGATCATCGTGGTAAAAGTTGCACTGACAGCTGCTTCTTTCACATTCATCAGCCACTGAAGGCTATTGGATGAAGATGCTCGGAGGGCTTTGCGTCGGTTTCTTCTTCCCATTTTTACCCTTTTTCTTCTTCCGAACCCATCTCTTTTCACGCACGTGAGTCGAGATCTCTAATTTTTTTACCGTTCCCGTCCCTCCCAACTCACACCTCAATATTATTTCGATCGACAGCACACAAATGGCCATCGTACTCGGCGTCATCATCAACGTCGGATTCGGCATTATGCGTTTGTTCACATAGTGCCTGTCGATTGGATAGAGACGGAAGGAAGATGGGAGTGTATCATTATGCAATTGATATGTCCATCATACAAAGTCCTTGGCCGTCCGTCATTTTGAGGTGCGACGCATGTACCAGCGAGGAGGGCTTATACCTTATCCTGCTCACTCCTCGCTCCGATCCTGCTTGACTTCATATCGCTTCCCTCTGTGCCGACGGGGATCAAACAGGAACGAGCCAGATTAGTGATCAAGTCCCACTTTTGAATCAATACAGAGAGCATCTCGACTAACCGAATGCCCCAAATCCCCCAATTGGTCTTGACCGCTACCCTCGGATCGAATTCGGCGATTTCCCATTTCTCACTCCCAAATACGTTCTCCCCCGGCGTCAACAACCAATCGAACTCGCCGTTTATGCCCTCTGCTTTATCAAGAGCGACGACGTCCCTCTCCACGTCGGCGGGACTGAACCCGGTGCAAAAGAGGGCGCATTTGGTTTCGAGGATCGAGAGGATCGAACTTGACCAGTTGGTCTCGAGCTGGGTCCTTGTAGGGTCTTGTTCATCCGGGAAGCCGAAACCGGGTGAGAAGGAGAAGAAGACGTCGAGGTAAGGATCGAAAGGTCCCAAGAGGTCGTGCACTTCGTCATAAGGCGCTCGCAGGTTCGTCACGGAGAGGTATTCAGAATCGATGCGCGTGTAGGACGGCACGCCGTAGACTTTGGTCGGGTCCGTGTTGGGTGACTTGGCGGGGATGTGCGCTTCGGGTCCGATGAAGTAGACGTGTAGTGGGATGCGAGGGAACAGGTGCGATAGTTGACCGAGGACGTGCGAAGGGAGGGAGGATTCGGCTCGAGCGCCGAGCACAAAGATTCGGACCGGGACGGGAGGGGCGCCGCCCTTTGCGTTCGCAGATGATGCAGAAGGATGTAAAGATTGCCGAAGGGCTATAAAGTGAGAAGGACAAGAGGTCGCGGGACGGTCAGCACGGCTGCCTAGAGGGCGGCGAAAGTCGCTTCGCTTCGGACTGACCAAAGAGGGATCGCAGTCCTTCGGGAAGCAAACGCTGGTTGCGAAGTGTATACGGGCTGCTCTCATGCAGCACCGACCCGATCGAGAGCGGATACGTGAGCAGTTTGGACACGTGTCTTCTCGACCTCTCCGTGTCGATGGAGGGGAACCCGCGGGTGTAAAGGAAGACGTCCCAGTTGCCCATCGAGACGGCCTCTTCGTAGGCTTGCTCGCCTATGGGGGGGGGGTCGTAGAGCTACACATGCATGAGAAGAGGGGTATGGTTCGCTCTACGGTGTCTGCCACAACTACCACTGACCTGGCAGATTGAACTCGGTCATCTCACGCCCACTGCGCAAATCATGCTCGTCCTCGTTCGCTTCCCGGAGCCTCGGCCAGTAGCGCGCCTTCTCCGTGTCTTGATCGTACCGCTCACGACTGGCATGGGTCGGGAAGCCGCACTCGGGGCACTCGTACGCGACATGGACCTTTTCTCCGTGGAGGTCGAGGGAGGCCGGGCAGTAGGCGAGTTGCTTGATGCGCTCTCCCTTTGCGCGCATCTCGGCGAACGGCGAACGACTGAGCGGGTGGAAGAGGTCGTCCTGTGCCAAGAGGGGACGGGGTGGCGCCGGTGAAGGTGATTTCGGTTTAGTTGAGCCAAAGCCGAACAGGGTCCGACGATGGATGGACGACGCAGCGGATCCGACGGCGAGGCGAGCTGCAACGACCGAGGAGGCGGCCGCGGTGGTAGAGCTACAGCACAGTGTGGTTGAGCGCCAGAGGCCGGTGGCCTGCGAGTGCGCCAGTCGGTTGGCCATCGTGGCGATGTAACTTGAATACACGAGGATTGAACAGGAGTGAGATGGACGGCCGGAAACAGAAAGGAGAACGGGTTGGGTGGCAGTAGTCGCGCTTCGATCGCGGAAGGGCCAATGAATTGGCAGAGACGAGACGGGCTCAAGACCGGCAGCCCCTGCGAATCAGAATCACCGCAGACGGGATCCCGCTTCCCTCCCTTGGACGCTCCCTTGGACGCTCCCTTGGACGCTCCCTTGGACGCTCCCTTGTCAGCTCTTGAGACCACTCTCGATCACCATGGGCAACTCGGCTTCCAAGGCGGCGAAGCAGCATCTGACCAAGACGGCTACATCTCAGTCGCCCTTATCCTCCGCTCCCACTCGATCCTCTCCCTCGTCGTCATCATCAACATTCACCCCACCGTCGTCATCCAGATCATCCGAGCCGTTGGCGAGCGAGACCAAAAGCGACGGTTGGTCTCATGCTCTGATGGTGAAAGATGAAGCAACCAAGCTGACCGGCGGTTGCCTACTGCAGCGATCGTACACGATTCGCAAGACCCCAACTTTATGCGCAAGCTCGAGCAGCTCGGTCAAGTCAAACTCCCGAGCGCCGGATTCGCTTTCCGAGCAGTAAGCCTTGCTTCGAGCACGATCAGAAGCGATTTATATGTTCTCTGGATCAATCCTAATCGCCGGATTGGACTCTCCTTTCTTTTACTACCCCACAGCACAACCAGATGCTCGACATTCTCAAGCAGCGCAAGGAACAGGAACTGCAGAGCGAATCCTTGACCCCGATCCCGAATCGCATCGGCGCTCGGTCCCTGTCGAATCTGCTCGATGATTGCAAGCAAGCCGCATCAAAGCAAGAGATACAAGAACTGTGCAAACTCTACCAAATCGACTACGAAGTGAGTGCCCCGGTGGGTTGATGTGCCGATCGAGTGGGACTCCTGACGAGCTCGATATTCATCGGCGCAGATTCTGACCGAGCTGAATCGGCACATCACGGCGCCGTCGACTTCGACCATACCCTTACCTGAACGCACCGTTGAAGAGGACGACGGAGAGACACTACTGGTGCGTACTTGGCGAGCAGAGCGTAAAGATCCAAGTCCGTGAACTGATATGGCTTTCCTGTGTGCGGCGACAGGCAATTTGGGTCCATGCTGGTGGGGACCCTCACAAGGCGGCCGCCCCCCAAAAGTTGGCGGCTTAATCTACGACCTTGAAATTTTTACGTCAAACATGTAACAACATTCCTGTGCGATTAAAGCAGTGACCTATGAATTAGAACCAATCCGAGAGCCTTTTCCAAGCCCAATCCGACTTGTGCTCAGGCGCGCCCCAAAGCATTTATCTCTTCTCTTGCTGCCGTCATCGAGCCGAGCGTCGGAACGCTCTCGTCGATCGACGACCGACGACCGACGACCGACGACCGACCGTGCGGGACAGTGACCATGATCTTTGGGAGCACCCAGTCATTACCCACACCAACGGAGCTGCCGTCACAATCGACTTCATCATCACCGGCGGGGCCTTCCTCACCCGTCGCTTCGTCGAGCCATTCGCATCCGCGCTCGCACTCCAACTCGCAGACGGCGGCTCCGACGGTCGCTGCCCCGTCGTACGCCTCGAGCAATGCCCATGTGCCGATTTCGACCACGCTCGACCAGCATGCGCCTCTGACCGACCATCTCTTCGTGAGTCGGTCAAATTCTACGACGTCGTGAACGGCTGCAGTGGGGTGTCTGGCTGGCGGCTGGCCTCGCAGTCTGACCGCCTCGCCTCCCACGGCATCGCAACAACCTCCACAGATCGCAGGCTGGACGAATGCACTCTTTTCCGACACCCAGTTGACGGTCAACTATGCGGCCATGCGCCACTCTCCTTCGACTTTCCACCTGCATGCCATCATCGTCTCGCAGTCACCGCTTCTACGCTCCCAGTAAGTCCGACTGCTCCCTCTGCCAATTTAGCCTTTAGCCCGTTCGACCCCCACTTTCACTTTTACCCCCGCCCGAGTGCGCCGGCAGCGCAGCTACCAAACATCGCTCCCGTCATCTTCAGCAGACTGATCCTCGTCCCAAAATTATGTCCCGAAATCAGGCTCGAAATCAATTATCCGCACCGGCCATTGCACCTCAACTCGCCCGACCCGAGATTGACCCCGAGTCGGTCTCGCTCGTGCTCGCGTCGCTGTACAACCTCAGCATCCTCACCGCGCATCTCGAGGCCAAAAACGCCATCTCGGTGCTCGCGGTCGCGTACTGGCTCGGACTCGACTCGGTGCTCAAGCGTGCCGAAGAACAGTGCCGCACCTCGGTCCGGTTCGTCAAGTCCAAGCACGATTTTGCCAACTGGTACGCGCGCTCGGCATCCTGTCGGGCTCCGACGCGGACGATGCCTCGTCGAGCCACGGCCACGGCCACCACTACCAACACCACCATCACACCTCTTCTCTTGGTGCCGGTGTAGGATCATCCTCCGACCGGTCCGAATCTAGAGCACCGCTTGCGTCAAGTAATGGGGTTACCTTTACCGGTCTCGCATCCCCGATGGATCCGAACACTTCGCTCCCCCATGGCATCGACGGAGCCAGTCGCTTGAATGGGCATGCGAATGCAAACGGCGGGGCCGCGAACGGTTCGGGGTCTGCACAACTCAAGTACGGTGCTGCCGGTGCCCGACTCAAGGTCGAACTCGGTCGACGGCTGTTGGATCTTCCGAACGAGTTGAATGCTTTTCCGCCTGCGGGGTCGTCCTCGACGGGAGCTTATGATGAACTGGTGGATCTGATGGCCAGTTTGCCATTCGAGGTGCTCAAAGTGAGGCGGGGTGGCGAGATGGATGCGATGCAGGAACTTTTGGCTGACGTGACCCTTTTCTCTGGTGGTACCAGACGGCGTTGGAGTCGACCTCGTTCAAAATCCCTGGTGGCGATCTGCAGCGTTTCTCGTTGGGTCAGAAGATTGTGGCGGCGCGTCGTTCGTTCGCGGCATCGGCGGGGAGGCCACCGGTGTGGGAGGAGAACGTGGTGCTCCAGTTTGGTGCGAATGGGACGAGCTCGAGTGCGGTTGGCTTGCTGAGGAAACGCAAGGTGCGAGGCAGTTGGAAGGTCTCGGATTCGAGTTGAGGTCCTCCACGAGCGGAGGAGGGCATTCGTCGGAAGTGGCGCAAGGTAGTATTTTTTTGGCAATGCAAGTAGTACTTCTCCCCGGAGTAGGAAGCGTAAACATGCACTGTGATGAAGATGGCTTATAGCGTGAAAAACTCAGCGGCGTACTCTAAAGTGAAGAATGACGACAGCAGCCTCTCTCTGTTTCGACCGGTCACGCCGGTGTCGCTGGTCCGGGTCCGGGTCCGGGTCCTCCCACCTCCCACCTCCGCCTCCCACCTCCCGCCTTCCCCCTCTCCGCCTCACGACCTGTTTGGGTGGAGGGGCGATGAGCTCGCCGGCAGCATCGACTCTGCGTCACACATGTCGCCATGTGAGTCGAGTCGCCTGCCCGAGTCGTGAATACGTCTCGTTGCCGACTGCTGATCGCCTGGACCTGACCCCTCGGCTGGTTATCAATCTCCGCGATGCGATGTACCAGTACCCGCATCGGGACGCGGCCATCCTGCAGGTGCTGGCGACGTTGAATCAGTTCAGGGGCAGCCTCTACCACGAGTTCAACGATTTCAGTGAGTGTGCTTTAATGGTGTGGTGTGATGTGACGCCCACAAGTCGCACACGCGCTCTGCCCATCTCTGTCCTCCCCCCCCCCCCCACTTGCACTCGGAGCGCGCTCACCAGCGCAATCTGTCACGACGCGTAGTCTGCCCCGTGCTGACCCCAACCCTTTCTACAGCTTACGACGATGGGAGGGTCGAACTCTTGCTGTCCATCACGGGCGTGATTCCCGTCCCGATCCAAGGCGCCACGTACCAATGCCCCATCACCTTCTGGCTCCCGCTCGACTTTCCCAACAAGCCGCCGATGGTCTTTGTGCTGCCTTCCAGCACGCTCATCGTGCGTCCGGGACCCAACATCGAGCCGAGTGGCAAGGTCGTCGAATCGGCCTATCTCGATAACTGGGCCAGGAAAGCAGAGGTGCGTATGGGGGGGTGCTTTGGCGATCACAGAAGGTCGGTTCGAGTCCGAACGTGTGTCACTTCTGACCTACACGACCCGTCACTCCCAGGGCTGTTCATTGGTCGCTCTCGTCGTGGAGGAACTCATTCCCATGTTCTCGAGGAGATACCCCGTCATGGCTCGACCGGCGTCCAAGCCGAGCACCGAGCCCAAAGCTCAAACTCGACCTTCTCCGCCCCCTCCACCACCCCCACCCTCGATAATGCCGTCCCATTCCGGGGCACCACCTCGACCCCCCGCATCGCCAATCAAACCAGCTTCCCCGTTCGGGAACCACCGATCGTCACCCTCGCTGGGATCGTCGGGCTTTGTCGCGAATGGGGCCGAACAGCATGGCGCCTACGCCTCCGTCGGCTCCTCTTCTCCCCGAGGTCTCAGTGCACCCTGGCCACCTCAACCACCGATCACGCCGCTGCATCATACAGACCCCAGATACCAGTCTCTCACTGTGCGTGTCTTCCTTTATTATTCCTGGGTAGATGGCAATCGAAAAAAAATTAACTGAGCCACCCTGCCGTGCTATCTACAGCCCAATCATCCGCCTCCTCCCGTCTACCCGCTCCCGAACCAGAACCCCCAGCACGCTCGATCATCAAGCCTGGACCAGTCCTCCCCAGTCGCCGCAGCTCCAGTTCAACCCCCACCTCAACCGCCGTATTCCGCGCAACTCCAGTCTTTCCAACCTCCGCCGAATCAACCCGTAGCTGCTTCGTCTTCGGGAGCCCACCCTTCTCCACCGTATTCGTCCTCCTCCCCCTCCCCCGCTATGGGACATTCGCACAAAGTCATCCCTCCTCATTATTCGGGTCCCGGCCCGAACGGGGAAGGCGTCTACAACCCTTCGCTTCCAAGAATAGCGCCGATATCTCACGGTGTGAATGGGACGAAAGTCGTTCCGACTGGTCAACGAAGTACGAGGCCGAGCGCCAATTTTTTGGATGACGACGACGACGACGACGACGATGACCCTTCAAGAGGTTCGGGAACGAGGACGACGTCGTACATGAAAGGCGTGGCTTTGACCTCTGCTTCGAGTTCGGGAACAACTGCCGCCGCAGCTCCACCTCCACCTCGACCGACGAACCCGGCGCTCCTCGCCCTACGGCAGCAATTACTCGACAAGCTCTCCGACTCATTGCACGCGCTCCAAATTCAAACCCACGAAGAACTACAACATCAACTCGTGCTGCGCGGCGACCTCCTCAAAGGCGAACCGGCGATGGTCGATGAGATGCAGAGGTTGCAAGTCGTCAAGACGGTGTGCGAGACCGTCGAAGGGAGGTACGCCAAGCTCGTTGAAGAGGCCGAGAAGAGGTTGGGCGAGTATCAGAGCAAGGGGGAGGGGCCCGAAGTAGATGAGATTGTGTGCTCGAGTACGATCGTTTATAACCAGTGCGTGTGCTGCTTACCTCCGAGCATGAAAAGAGGGAACGGAGGCAAGGATCGCTGACCCACCCTGTACCTTTTTTTGCATAGACTTTTGGACCTCATCACCGAAGACGCGGCGTTGGAGGATACGATCTATCACCTCGGACGCGGGCTCAACTCGGACGTGGCCAAGATCGACCTCGACCAATTCCTCAGGCGGGTCAGGTCCCTTGCGAGGGATCAGTTCATTCGCCGAGCCTTGATCAACAAGATCTTGCTTGGGCTCGCCAATTGAACGAAGTCTTTGTTTAAGGGCCTAGGGTCGTTCAAGTGGCGGTTGGCACATCGATGGGCAAAATTGTATGACTTTTTTTTTTTTTTTTTTTTTTGAGCGCGATCCGAAAGAAACTCTCAATCACGAAGGAAAGTATAATGTGTTTGAACATTGACAGATAAATGAAATTGGTCGAAAAGTATATACGGAGGGAAACACGGACAGTATGCTTTTAAAAAATAAAACTGAGTTCAACATGGCAGAGCGTTAATCGTCAAGGGCGTCAGGGAAAGGAAGCAAGTCAAAGATAAAAGTGTCCATAGTAGAGGGTGGAACAGCACAGAAGGGGACGCGCTAAGGGGCCTGCCCCTTTAGTGCGGCGCTGACGACCGTGGAGGAGAGCTTGGTACTCGTGCGAGCGGGACCGAAAGGAATTATCACGTGGCCTCATCGAATGCCAATCGCGCATTCTCGAGATCAGTGTCCATGATGGACTCGGCCATATCCGACCCAATCGTCGAAGGAGGCCTCGAGTCAAAGTTGAACTGGTCATGATCGATCGAGTCCATCGACTGGCGCGAGTGACGCAGGTCGCCGACCATTTTCCAGAACGTCGAGTTGTTGTGATTCTTGACCATGGGTGAGTTACGGTCTGGCAAAGAACTGGTCGGATCCGAAGAGTCGTCGTCACTGTTACTCTGCTGTCCGTCTTTGCCTACGATGGGGTCGCCATGGATGTCTGTAGTAAATGTAGCGCGATCGGCACTTCGCTGCGCGTAGAGATCGTAGAAAGAGTCGGCGTAGCCCGAGTTCCGATAGTCAACACCCGTCAGGGGTGCAGCAAGGGTCATGGGAGATTGAGGAGCTTTGTTGAGATGTCCGCCGCCGACCGCCGCCGCTTCGGACGACGAGTAATATGTATCGACCTCCTCGGATACGGTGAAGCACGGGAGATCCTCGGCAGCAATCGCGCTGGTGCAGCTTCTCGTGGAGTGCGCACTGGCCTCGGGGGTGGCCGAGTCCCTTGATTTGATGTCAACATGACTAGAGTTGGATGAGCGTGCGTGAATCGAAGTTACTATCGAATCGGGATGTTCCGACGAAGCGTCACAGCGCGATGTCATTGGCGAGCCGCCAGCGTCATTTTCGAGAATGCCGAGCATGTAGTCCGCATCGGCCCAGTCGCCTAGAGGAGAAGCTCCATCAGCCATGGAGGCGACCCTCTTCGACTCCCCTCTGGCTGGCGCTGGAGCTTCGACAGCCGAACCGTACAGAGCATCGGTCTCGTCGTGCAGATGGGTATACGGAGGTGCTTTACCCTGGTTGCTCGAAATAGAACTGTCTTCGCCGTAGGAAGAGGAGACCTCGCTCAAGGACCTGGCGTGAGACGGCTCGTCATCTGCCGGAACTGGCATTGTCGCAGACGCGTGGGGTTCAGAATTGTAGTATTGTTGAGGACGGCGCGAGTTGATGTCGTACGAGATTGGGGCTCGTCCGTGTGGCTCTGGCGCGGCCTCGGGTCCTTGCGGCGTCCCAGGCTCAACAGGTTCGACTGCGCAGTAGGGTGATCCAGGGATCGTCGCTAAGTGTGTCGGACCTTCGAAGGATCGCACGAACCCTTCCGACTTTGATCGACTCCGAAGCTTGCCGACCAGATTGACAAGAGAACGGCTGCTTCGGGATGCCGGTTTGAGCGCGTAGAAAGATCCACGGGGTTGGGTACCGCGCTGGTTGCGCCTGTCGGCGAGAGCCTCGGCCTCAACCAGGGTCACCGTCGTGTCATCGTCGTCATCGGTACGATAGTCCAGGGCATCGTGACTATCTTGCTCATGCTCTTGGAATGGTGTGACCTCGTCCCCGTTGAGCAGGGCGACACAATCGCGCGATTTCTTCTTCAGGATCGACTTGAATCGCGTGCCAAGCTCCTTGATCTTGCGGGGCTGCGACGAGCTGCGCAACGGCTGGTAGGATTGTTTCGCTGATCCAAACAACTGAGTGAGAGCAGCGTCGGGGTTTCGAATCGGGACGACCGTCATACTGACCGGGTCGGGCATAAGCGTCGGGCCCGAGATGAAGGTCTTGCGAACCGACTTGTATGCCTGTCGGCCTTCTTGACCTTGTTTGAGCGCCAACGTGGCAAGCGTTGCCCGATCTCGGACGTCTCGGATGAGGAGGGAGTCTCTCGACGGTTTAAGTCCAACATTCGGCCCCGATGCAATCACGCCCGCCACCTCGCCATCCGCCCCATCAGTTGCCCTGGCACCCTGCGGGTTGACCCGGTGAGCGAGCGGTTCGTCGTCGTCAGAGTTTGGATCATCGCCTTCATGGTCGATTTGGTACTTGAGGATACGCGGGGGAACAGCGACCGAAAGATTTCGATGCTTGGGCTCTGGCGCACGCACGATCGCGCCACTGGGCTGCTCTTTCAGTTGGTTGGCTGCGAGCGACGGGGTTTTGACGCAGTATCAGTAAATCGAATCTTCGACGGGTAAGCCTATTCGACTTACAAGGTTTCGAGCTGATTTCATGCTCGACGAAGATGCTCCGGGACGCGGTGGGCGGCACCACAATCCCCAGTTGGGGCTGAGTTTGCAAGGCTGATCCGGCTGCATTCAGTGAATGAGGTACCGCCTCAGCCACAACATCGAGCATGTCGTGTTGAGCGGGTGCGGGTCGAGAGAGCTCATCCCATGCCGGGTTGAAAGGACCCTCGGAGCTTGCGCTGTACACGAATTCATTTGCAGCCGCGTCCAACGCTCCGCTCGCGGGGAAAAGGTCGGGCTCGACCGTTTCGGTTCGCAGTCGTAGGCTTGCTGCGCGAACGAGCGAGTTTTGAATCAGGATGATGTCGTCAATGGTTACATCAATTTGATCAAAAGCCCCGTCGGCGATAGTGTTCGCTGCCGTCGAGGTTGAGCTGGTGGTGATGCTGAGCGTTTCGTCCGGATGATGCTGGCTGGTCGGGCGTAGGGAGACGGCGAGATGCTCCATCTCTTGCACACTGCTCGGAACAGGCTCGTCGAGCCCCGCACGCCGATAAGCGCTGATGTCAAGGATCGGAGCTACGGACTGCGAGTCAGGACGGGTCCATTTCCCGTGCTTAGATGGAGGCCGGTCCAGATCGAGGCTCCCGTGCTTGCATGAAGGGGCGTCCAGATCGAGGCCCTGTCCAGGAGCGAGTTTGCTGGCCCGCACACCAGCTTTCTCGTGGTAGCTCGACCCCACAGGCACCGACTCTTCTTCGCCATTTTGTGGATCCCCGTCCTCCTTAAGTGCACTAAGCCCTGCCAAGAAGGTTCCGATATCCAAGGCGCCCATGTCAAACGACCAAGAGGTGTCGGCGAAAGCGGCCTCGAGGCTTGTGTCGCCCAGGAAATTGGGAACCGTCGAGGGCGGTAGGGCCGTGGCATCCGTCGGTGCCTGCCCAAACGACCTCGAGGTGGGCTCTGCTGTATCGTGCTGAGAAAGCTGGTTGATGCAATCGCCAGTTCTGTCATGCGCGAACGTTCTAGATCTGAACGACGAGGTCTGTACCGAGGCTGGGCCAGGAGTGAAACTCTGGGCTGTTTCGTAACGTGCTCGATCCATCACAGTGGGAGCGCGAGCCGAAGGTTTTTGCGTGCGACCTGAGTCATCCGGGGATGCTGGCCCTCGCCATTCAAGATGTGAGCCTCGTTCTTGACTTGCTCGGAAGTCCGGCGAAGTCGCCGGTGAGTCGGAGCAGGCTCTCAAGTGACCATTGGGATGTCGGGTACTGCGCAATAGTGCGGGTTAAGCCAGTGGATCAGCTCGTGTCGTCGAAACGCTGCCTTCCATTGCCACCCGAGTCTCCTCAAGCCATGGAAAGCACTTCTACTCTGAACATTCAGGCTACTCACCCGAGTCGATGCTGAAAGGTGCCTTTTGGGCCAATCGATGTAGTGGGACGCGCTGGTTCCGAGCCTTCGACGTCGGCATCGACCGAAACCTTGAACGGAAACGTTGATGAAAAACCGGGCTGCTCGAAGAAGGTAAGAATAGGGGAGAAAATGAAAGGGATCAAAATTTAAAACGTGTCAGATGTGTGGTAGAAGGGACTGCGTTTTTCAGGTTATAAAGCCTGGGCTGACGGGTAGCCGACGATTGGGACCCCGGCAGGCCGTCGTCGTCTGAAGCCGAAGCGGAGCTAAGCTCGTCACGTGTGCTCGAAAAATTACGAGTTCGAACGAGGCAGGAGCCTTTGCCATTTTATCTCTGCTGCTCGCCTCGTCGTTGATCACATAGCGATTGAAACGCCTGACTTATACTCAGACTTACGAAGATCTGGCTCGCTCGAAAGTCCGAAATTGACGGGAGGCAATCATCCCCGAGCGCGAACTTGGATGACGGCGCCGTGAGGGATCGCGCGCGACCACCAGCCGACACCGAGCTTGCGGTTCGGCTTTCCCCGGGGGTGGGGAGCGAAGGTTTACGACTGTAGGGATTCATTCCGGTGACCCCGGTCGTCGGTGGTTGTTCAAAGGCTTTGTTAGAGAATAGTGCGGCCCTTCCTGTGCTTTTGCGGGATTGTCGGGCGGGGAACCTGGGCGAACCGAATGCCCAAGCGACCGGGACGTCGAGCGTGAACGCAAGCGCGTGTGGTCAAATGGTCCTCGTGTGGGGGAGAGGTCCAGGGGCGACTATGGTTGAATCGCAAGGACGTGCAGCGAATGGTGACGGGAAGAGAGAGCTGAGGGATGATTGTGTGCAGCACCTTGAGCAAGCATTAACCCACGGTGGTGCGAACGCGTCCGTAGGCAAACGTCCCAGGCTGTTCGCAGCCGCCACAGCGAAAATCGACAGAGCAAAGGAACGGTCCGTTGTCCGTCGCTCGCACGGGCGCGAAGGAGAATGGCCTGAGCGCGCCCAGGAGAGCTCCCCCTCCCCAAAGCTCCTCTTCACAGGCCTTTGAGTTCCACATGTTGCAAACCAAACCACGTGTAACATTTATTTATATACTACCTACAAAGACCTGTAATTCAGCGACAACAATCTCGTTCTTCGCTCCAATTCGTCCTCGCGCTGTGGATTTCACCGATTATCGCAGGAAAGGGGCACGGGGAGGAGAACCGCGAACCGACACGAGCGAACGAAGGGGACAAAGCGCGATCAGCGTGCGCACTCCGGCGTCGGGCAGCGCTTGCAGGACTCGGAGAGCTGTGCCCACCTTCTCGTTGAAATGTAACGACACGACGATCGCCCCCAAGAGCAGTGTTGCCGCGCCCAACACGATGGTGACCCATGGGATCCAGTCGCCGGGGTGCAGAAACAGCTCTCGCGTCCACGAACTCGGATCGCTGGCCCAGTCAGGCTGCCAGGGTACGATGACGATCTGCGAGTTGGGGATCAGGCCTTCGATATTGATGAAGTGTTGGTCTTGATGGCGAGTCACGCCAATAAAGAGATTCTCGACGTAGTTGTTCGTGCGTCCGAGCCCAAAGTACGAATACGGCGTACCCAATGACAAATAGGTCGAACGCGGCAATTGGGCGACTGCAGCGGTCCCGAAATGTGAAAGACGGGGTCAGCGCGCAATACACGCCACCCGGAAACCAGCCCCGTCAGAGGGCGGCGCACGAGGCGAGAGAGACGTGGCTATAATGGCCCGTGCACGCACCTTGAGTCGATCGCCGAGCGCCGGTCGGATCCATCACAGAAAACTTGTACGATGCCCCAGAGTAGCTCGCCCCATACGGCTGCAGAGAGCCATTTAATCAGAACTATCCGTGATGTGGCACATTGCATGACTACTCACCCGGTATCGTGGCTCGCCGGCAGGCTCACACCATGCTCGACATGCGCCATTCAAGGCTGCGATACAGTATTTGAGCCACCACGCACATTTTCTCGTGTCAGCTAAGTGTTGACTTGGAAGAGTGCCGAAGGACTGACTCAGTGCTTTCATGAAGAACGCGTCATGGAAGAAGTTGTTCTTGATGAAGTCAACTTTGCGTGTGGCGACCGACGAGCTGCTCTTCTGAACCATGATGTCGAGCGATCCCTGGAAACGGACGTCCGATATGTCAGTAACCGAGCACCGCTGCGTGGTCCAGTGAAATTACGGGCTCGCTAGGTTGGCTCACATCGTCGTCTATGTCAATCCAATGGGCACTTTCTGCATCCCTTATTTTTGTCAACACCTCAGCACCAGCTGTGACCTCGGCAAAGGCCCTCCTCCGCGCCTTCACTTCTCCAGGCGTGCAGCTGGCCTTGTCGCACGGCCGAGATTGCAACAACTTGACATTCCTCCCTCCACCCGCTTGAGTCGTCAATAGCAATAGGTCGGGGTAACCATCGGTATTATAATCCCCGATGGAGGGAGGCGTGGGATGCGAACCACGAAACGATGTTGATTGCGTGATCAAGGTAGCGCCTGGAAGCAAGGTTGAGATGGGTATCGAAGTGAAGGAGGGGTTCGACGCGGTTGACAAGTCGAAGTTGAACTTTGGATCGGCAACACAAAGCGCATCAGGCTCGCGGCACGCCGCCGATCCTGTCATTTCGGCGCCACACAGCGGCATCTGTTCGTTGTAGGCGACGGACAGGGTGCATTCGCCTCGACTCGAACACGAGGTGATGACCATATCGATGGTTCCATCACGATCCATGTCTGCGAACCCGACGCTTTTGGTTCCGTAGGGAAGATTCCCCTCCCTGGCGAGCCGATAACTTCCTTGTTTGTCGTTGAGCCAGATCTGATAGGTTAATCGGTTGGGTGCGTTTTCATCGGGCTGGCAGGTCAAGAAGAGATCGGCGAGGCAATCGCCGTCGAGGTCCACAAAAGCATTGAAGTGCGGTTCGGGTAGCCTGCAATTGGAATTTTGGCCTTTGAATGGTGGATCGACTCTGAGTAGAGACGTAGTTCATCATGATGAGCCAGGATGGAGGTAGCAGAGCAGACCGTGGTCCCTGCTCTTTGAGTTTCTCGACCCTGATGATAAGCTCACAGGTCAAAGAGGTTGGTACGATCCGTCTCTGTCCATACGTTCTTCCAGAGCTTGAGCATCGTCTTTGAGTTTGTGGAAACGCCGAGTAGATCGGCTCTCATGCTGCCTGTCGCATCGAAGATTGTGGGCTGTGGGAGGCCAGAGGTCGGGATTGGAGGTCCTTCGACTGGAGAGGATCGGCAAAGGACGGGCCGCGTGCGTTTGCACCAGGTCAGGTCCGAGGAACGAAGTCTGTTCGGTTGAACTGGCACGGTCGAACGCACCAAATGTGCCATTGCGTTGCTGCAGGAATACCTTGATGGCCAACTCGTCGTGGCCCCACCACCCTCCAGGTTTACTACCGCCCATGAGCAAGAGGTCAAGCCGACCGTCGTAGTCGAAGTCACCGGGGACGATGTTGGTGATGATGAAGTCCGAGGCCGTACGAATCCTCGCTTGCACCTGCTCCTGCCATCTGTACTGAGCTCGGCTCCAGGTGTAGACCGACACCGTTCGCTGGTTGGTGGAGAGGTGGAACAGGTCCAGCAGTTGGTCGCCGTTGAAATCCCCGAAAGCGGCGACAAGCCCTGTGGTGTGGAGCAAAAAGAAGTTGCCGGCGCAAGGCAGGGTGAGCGCTTGCTCGGTATACGCTGTAGACAGTGCATCTGCCCGCTCGCAGGCTGTTCGTCTGTTGCTGCGATCAAGTTATCGGCCCCAATCTGGCATGGACGAGAGCCCGAGCGGACACAGCCGACATGGACGCTGCAACAGACGCAGAGAGCTAGCAACAGCAAGAGACTGACCATCATCGGGAAGGCCCAAGGAGCCCGTGTTGATGAGCTTTTCCTCGACAAAGCGTTGCTCGACGCCGGGGAAGCGGGCGTGTGCCACGGGCCACCACGATGTCGTCACCACGAGCATCCCCACCAGCAGCAGCACCGACCGCAAGCGCAACCACAGCCGCCATCGCGCTCTCGGCGATGCAACGCTCGTTTCCTGGGTCATGCAGGGCAGCCAGGACCCCGGCTGGTCAGGATGCAGCGAGGAGTGGGGCACGCGTTCGGGGAAAGTTGAGGGATGTAGTCAAAGCAAGACGCGCATGCGCACTCCCGGGCCGAGTTGAGTCGAGTCCAGTTAAGTCGTGCAGGTTAATACTGCCGAGAGCTGCCGAGTACGGCGCGCGCAGAAATATGCGCCAGAATTAGAGCGGGCTTGGGTTTGATTCGGGTCTCCGGCATCTCATAACACGACGCCACAACCATCAGTCTCGACCGATGCACAGCAGTCGACTGGACGGAGCATGGGCCGTCCCCGCTGCGTCCACCAGCCGGGTACGTCAGCTCAAGGTCATCTCGTTCCACCCAACGCGTCGCGACGCGCTCGCACTGACCATCTCCTCATCGCCTTGCCCCCGTCTCGCGCTCGAATCATGGCATGTCCCGCCCAAAGAGCGTTGTCACCCTACCGTATAGGGCTCCTCAGGCTGAGCTGACCGAAGGCAACAGCCACGGTCACAACAATCGCGGCCAGAACAACGCGCTCTCCGCCGACGACACCGCTCGTCAAGGGCGGTCAGCTCGCGGGAGGGATGTCATCGACACCACTTCGGCCAAGGCGCGCCTGCAGCAACAACAGCAGCAAGCGTTCGACTTTTTCGATTCGTCGCGTAAGTATCACGAGCCGGGACAAGATTGGCCTTGCGTGTTCGCTTACATTGTGGCATCGGGTGCAGATCAATCGTGGATTCAGCCTTACACGCGAGCATGGTCCGCTGCCGCACAGCGGATCCAGGTGAGCGAGCGACCTTCCCCACATATTGGACAACTTGCCCTAGCTGATTCGCCGTCGCGCTGGCGAACGAAAACCCACCCAGTCGACCCTCTCGACAGTTCACCATAGCTCACTCGACGAGATCACCGCCTTTGCCAACCATTGCGCCGGGCAGGGCTCACGACCTTCGCTCGCAGAATCGTTGACCGCCGGCTCACTTCTGGCCGTTGGACTTCTGATCGGTGTGTATTCCAGCCTGTAATATGCCTCCGCGCCTAACCTGGTCGCTCATACCGGATCGTTCGATGCGCTTCATTCCATGACTGTCAGGTGCTAACCCCGGGGCAAGCGCCTTGCTCTTCTCGTCCCTTACTCGGCATCTTGTCCTGCCCCACCACGACCAGACGACTGCGAACTCTGCGCCGCCTAGCTTGGTGTCAAGGATTTCGAGCCGAGACTGCGTTAGCCTCAAATCTGCTCTCCGAAGCGTGATATCAGGCTTCATGGGAAGACCAAAGTTCGATGACTCCGACGAGGAAGATGACGAAGGCGAGGCTGTGAGTGCTTCACCTTGTCGTACCCGGCCTCGGTATGTATTGACGGCGAGGAATCCCGCTCTTCCAGGTGGTGTCCTCGGGTCTCAAATCAGCCACACTGCCCGCAGACGACGTGCGGAATTTGTGCGTCTGGTATGCCCACAAATATCGAAATACACAACAAAGTAGGTGGATGTCCATGTCTGACCACCCCGCCTGAGCTCGGCTAGCTTCCCCGAGCTGACAACCTGCCTGTTTTCAGGAATGCGGCCAGGCCTCGTCGTCATGATCGAGGACCTCGAAGGCATTGATGCGACTGTGATGACCTCACTCTTTGAAGTCTTGCAGTAAGTTTATCGCTTCTTTAAGCAGATGGCAGAAGAAACTGTTCGTCCTGACCGCTTTCACATTTTCGTTGGTCCGGCTTGAAAGCTCCTGCGCTTCCAAAGTTCCCCTGACTTTTCTCATAGGCGTCGCCACATCGTCCGATGCACTCTATCATGCCATTCCAAGGACCTGTGCGAACCTTCTCGACGTCACCGAGTTCTTCGTCGACCTTGGGCTGAGCGCCTTCAACGGGCTCATGACCTCTGTATGTTGTACTCGCCCCGCTGCTCGCCTTTGCTCACTGCGTGCATGCTGAACACGATCCACGCCTCGCGAATACAGATATCGCTTGCGTGGGACCCACCGGTCGTTCTTGGGCCTCAGATCCAAGACACCTTGCTGCATGTCTTTGACGAGTCGCACCATTCGATAGATGCGACCATTTCCGCGATGCAGGTGAGGGGAACGTGAAAAGCACCCGTCGAACCGGGTGATTCGAGCTGGCTGACCGCAATCAATTTTTCGCGAGGATTTCTAGTTGGCATATGCGCAGCAGTTCAGGACACAACCAGCGGCGGTACTAGGGGACGAGACGGACTTTGATCAGAACGATTTTCACGACGTGGTTGAAATGCTCCTCGCGCTTCCATCTGTCGCACAAGCTGGCCCAGCCTTCATTGCCAAGGTTGAGGAGTCGGCAGACTCCGCGTGGGCAGCAATCGAAGGGGCTCGGATCGCAAAAAAGGGGTGGCACATGCGTCGTCGGTTGGCTTGGGAGCTCGTTGAGGCCGTGCTTGAGGTATGGGCGCCGAGACGAACTCGAAGTGTTCAGGAGCGGTGGTCGTTGTTGGAACGAGGAACTCTGCTCGAGGAGGCGGCTGCCGATTGGGAAAAGCTGATCCTTCTTTCGAGCGCGGAGAAGATCCAGCGATGGATTGAAATCTCGCTGGGACGATTGGAAGCCATCTCGGCTGACAACACTGAAACGGGGCAGCAACTGTTCAACTCCAAGTATCGTTTGGACGAGCTCGTGCAACAGTTGTATTCGTCCGGAGATGGCAGGCAGAACTTTGTCAATTCAAACGTGGCTGGCATGGAAGCTGTTCACGGCCTCACGGCTTCGGCTAGCATCGACATCGAGTTCTCGAGCTTTACCAAGGCCATGGCGACACTCTTTTCGGATACGCTCAAGTTAGTGCTCTAAATGGGGTTGAGCTTCACCCGGAAGTTTGCGGAGGACTAATCTCGATTCCGTGACCGTTCCAGGAACGCTTGCGAAAGCTTCAAGTCCATCCCTCTTCATGAGATATGGTATATGGACGACCCAGGACCGCTGAAAGTGAGTCGTGCTCCTCTCGCACGTCATGCCAGCCGAATTGCCTGAGAACCAGATTACCTGATCAGGCTCGACTCATCTTCGTCATCATGTAGCGCACACGACCTGCATATCTACCTTGCGTGCATCGCTGTCTCTCCGGACCGGAGACCCGAGCTGCGGGTCCGCCCAAAAGGGCCTCACGAAGAGATGTGGATCAAAGCGCAATCGATTTGTCCAATGATCTTGCCACGGCCTACAAACTCTACCAGGAGACAGGTCGGACGATCAACCTTGCGGATTGGTTCACTGCGTTCGACGCAACTGCCCGAGCCGAGGAAACGACTACGATCCGAAGGAAGCGGCGACGAGTGGGGCAAGAAGATCTGGACGGCGACTCGAGCGATCACGAGGCCGAGGAAGAAGACGAGGAGGCGAGTGACCCGCGCAGACGAACACAGGCGCGGTTCCTTCGAGTCGTTGGGGATTTGGCCCACATCGGATTCTTGAACCCCACTAGTCGCAAAAGCGAGCACGTGTTGAAGAACATCTTCTGAAATCAGTTTAGCACCACATTGTGAAGAGCTTGCGCAGCTTGGTCCGTGGGATGTCGAAACAAATTGGAAAAGATCATGTAGTAGTAGTGGCAATGACTGGCTTCGCTCCCGCTTGGGTATTCTGCGTTAGCTTCCTGGAATGCGGCGCGTTCTCGTGAAGACGCCCTCCACGAGCTGCACCTGCACCTGCACATTCATCTCGACCTCGACCTCGACCTCGACCCCGGCCGCCGCCTCCACCCCGGCTTGAGCTTTGTCCACTACTGTTGCCTGACTGAGCCTCAACTGAGCT
Organism: Microbotryum lychnidis-dioicae p1A1 Lamole; assembly: GCA_001244265.2. Classification (NCBI taxonomy): domain Eukaryota; kingdom Fungi; phylum Basidiomycota; class Microbotryomycetes; order Microbotryales; family Microbotryaceae; genus Microbotryum; species Microbotryum lychnidis-dioicae. The sequence goes on from CDLV01000007.1 coordinate 1,124,790, forward strand.
CGTCCCCGGCTGAGATTGACGACTGCCGAGACGGGGCGTCTGTTCGGAGAGCGGCGCGCTGGTGCCTACGGGTCGTGTGTCGGCCGGAGTGCGCGGCGAGCCCGCTCGAGAGGTTCCACGATTCTTTCGAGCACCTCGCGATGATGATCCAGAGCTGACCTGGACAGACGGCGGAAGAGACCCAACGGAGGGCATGGGCGAGGGCCGAGGGGCCGAGGATGAAGCTGCGGGTGCAACCGCGGGTGCTGAGACTGGGAAAACCGGTTTGCGCTCTGGATTCTTGAGTATCTGTGGTACGGACCGAGTCGACTGTTCTTTCGGAGTCCGCGTGTCATTTTTCCGAGAGGGCGAAGGCTCAGCCAGGGCGCTGCTCTGGTTCTTAGCTTGATACTCGATTTGCAGAGTCCGTCGCACGAGGTCGGCGGCATCGGCAGCCTGAGTAGGCGGTGCTTCTTGCCTCGACTGTTTCGCAATGGCTTGGTTGTCCGCTTCTGCTATCTTCGCTTTGCCCTTTTGCGTCAGTCCGCGAGCGCTTTGGAGACTGCTCTTCGATCCACCTCGTTCGGTTGCCACCGACTTGCGCGCGGACTTCCTCTGGGCCGTTTTGTCTGATGGGTGTGTTGCTGACGCATTGGCCGGCACGACAACCGGCTTACCCCCTTTATCTGATCCCTTTTTCAATCGCTTCGATGGCCTTGACGGCGGTGGACCCTGGGGGGGGACGGAACCCTTGCCCTTGCTGGTCGCTCGAGCGGTGGCTTTTTGCGCTCTCAAATGGTCAAGTAGAGGGGTCGATGTGGGCGTAGATTTAGCTGTGGGAGCCGTAGTTGAATCGGATGTCCACCACATGAGTCAGATTGCGACACGTGTAGGGGACTCGGAAGTCCTTCCACGTACCCGGTTGCTCGACGGGTGGCAGGTCGGGGCTCGCCAAAGCGTCCTGAAACGCAATAAAGTCCGGGTCTAAGTAGATTGAAATGGAATGATGAGCCTGCGATCTCAGTTCTTGGAGTTCAGGTCCCGGGGCGGATGTGGGATGTCGAACCTTGCTCGATTGTTCCCTGACGTGGGTCTCGTTTGTTGGATCGGGACGGCGTATTCTGGTAGGGAGCAAATTCTACGACAGCACGCGTCACCTGGCCTACCCGTCGTACCGGCGACCTTCGAGTCAGTCAACGGAGTACGTGGAGATCACCCTTTGTCAGAGGCAAGGTCGACTCACCTGCTTTAGATTTGAAATTCCAACCGTCGTAGGCACGATGGAAAGCGACGAGTGCTTCAGGGGTCTTGAAGGAGAGGTATGCCCTTGAATGCGTATCTTCTTTGTCGTGTCTTTGCGCGAGCACCCGAGAGTAAGCCCTCGTTGTCAGTTGACTTGGAGCTCGAACAACAACAGCTCCAGTTTGGCCGGGACTCACCTGGCCCGCACCTTGCCCGAGCGATACTGGATCCAGTCCACGCTGCTCACTCTCCCGCTTGATGGCTGTGTGGACACAGAAGGGGCCGTCGAGTCTGGTGGAACAGTGACCCATGGTGCGACGCTGGACCAAAATACAGCTTCAGGCAGAGCGGGAGGCAGCCGTCGCACGACCACCTTCAGCCGGCTCGGTGTAGTCCTCGCGTTAGTCGGCTGGGCACTGCGTTGGCTCTGAGCCACCGGGCCCGTCGATGACTTGGGAACGAGCTTGGGCTTAGTTTTGGCCTTGGCCTTGATGTTGGTATTGGTATTGTTGTTGGTATGGGTATTGTTGTTGGTGTTGGTCTTGGGACCCATTGTCAAAGTAGTCGGTTGTGTACGCGGCGAGTGAGTGACGTGAATCTTGGTGCGCTCACCCGCTCAGAGTTGCCCGTCCGTGTCAGTCCGCGCCCGCCGCGTGCCAAGGACGTCGGCGTGGGAACTCTTGAGTCGACTTTCAAGATGGGTGCATCGACAAAATACAAGTGGAAAACACTGAACACGAAAAAAAAAGTTTAAGGGGGGGACTCAATGTATGTAGGATTCGACCAGGCTGATCGAGGACGAGTCGCGTGCCACGTAAAAACCTTGTGGAGTCAATGCGCGCAACATAATAGGAAAGAAAGTTGAATTTGTTGACCGTCGCCGTCGGAGCTGGAGCACAGCAGTGGCTGCAGGGAGGCTGCCAGTATACTAAAATTTTGCTACCTTGTACGAAAAGATTAGATAGAGTACCTACATCTTCACTGATGGTGAGGGTACCGCGGACCTCCCTTGATCCGAATGTGGGATCGATTTTGTGCGTCGATCGCTCTTTCTCCGGCGCGCTCACCGTGACCCCGCGTTTTCCCGACTTCGTATGCCCGGTGCCGTCAGTATGTCGTCGTCTCTCGCTCGGAGCGTCGACTGGTCCGGAGTTACGTGTTCTCTTTCCATAGTGGATTTGATTGCGTCTGTTGCAGGGCTGACGGGTCCTACAGTACTTGCCCAACAAGTGTACCCAAATGCATGTCCTCCGGCGACTCATCAGAAAATTTCTACGCCTCAATACAAGTATGCTATTTTTCAGATCAAAACGAAAAAAAGAAGGAACGGACTTGTAACGGTAGTAGGTGACGTTCGGGCGGCGCTTGCGGCGCTCTGGGCGTTGCGCACGTGTCGCGGCAATCATTCGTCGGCTTGCCTTCGCTCTTTGTCCCGGTCGGGGCTCGCAGCAAACCCTCTTGTTGTGCGCACGTCGTAATTGAGGTATGAAGTTCGGCAAAGCGATCGTCGAACAGGCTTTGCCAGGATGGTCAGCCTTCTACTGCGATTACAAAAGCCTCAAAAGTGAGCATCGCAGTCGAGCCATGCCCTTGGTCAAGATTCCCTCCCACCCACTGGCGCTTCTCCATCATCCGGCAGCTCGAGCTTGCTTCTGCGGCTTGCTTTTGTACGACCCACACTGACGTTTCCTTGCCTGTACCTCCAGAAATCATCAACTCGCTGGCCAAAGGCCGTCCGACAGATGCAGCGTTGCTCGCTGCAGGGGTACGACCCCCACGACCTGCCGGACCGGAGGAACCTCTGCATCCATCCGCCGAACCTCAATTGCTCGCCCATTCTGCGAGTGTAACAAGCGGCAACGGTGGTCAAGGGAGCCTGCTGCAAGCGCACAAGGCCGCATTCTTCTACAAGCTAGAACGGGAATTGGAGAAGGTCAGCCAGTTTCTAGGGGCTTTACGTCTCGCGCGGATACCGGAAGCCTTTGATCATTTGACTCATCCATTCGGGCGCCGACGTGTGTGGCAGATCAACAATTTCTACTATCAGAGGGAAGCGGCGCTCAAGGTCCGATTGAGAACGTTGATTGACAAACGCAAGCTGTTGACCGCTTCGTTGTCCGACTCGAGCGGCAAAAGTAAGGTTCTCAGCCGCGAGAGCAGCATCTATGGTGCGCTCCACGAAGGATTTCGAAATTTTGAGCGCGACTTGGGACGTTTACAGGTCAGTAGCATCGAATTCGCTCGTGCGCTCTGTCATGTGTCCCCGGCGAGCCAAAAGTCTTCCCTGCTCACGCTTGCACGCACTATGTGCGGTAAACGACATCTACCGGGGGCAGGCCTACATTGAGCTCAACGCGACAGCGTTCAGGAAGATTTGCAAGAAATGGGACAAAGCGTGCCGTCGGCAGGCCGATCGATTTGGTGACGCTCGACGTAAGTTTGCTGCTCGGCGCTGCGGTCGTCTGCACGCCGCTTCTCCGCTGACGTGTTCCCTGACTCCTGTCGACGAACACTAGCACAACAAGGCGAGCACGATGGTCAGCTGTATCTGGCCCGGCAGGTGGAAGTCCAACCTGTTTTCAACCGTGAATTCATAGCGGAACTCTCGGACGGTGAGTTGCAATGGTGCATACAGCGTTGCCTTCCGTCGCTCACGCAGCGTGGACACACTACAGTGGCCTCTGCGAATCTATTATCGCTCGAAATCCTCGCCGGAAGTGAAGGAAAGCATCGTGGGGACGCCCTAGCCGATGGCGCAGACATTGAGCAACTCGGCGCAGGCGCTCACACGCAAAGAATTTGGGCCATGGACGCGGAGGCTGACAGCACCGAGGCGCTCGAGGACTTGGAGCAAGCCCTTGTGACCGCGGTCAAAATGGGGGACGCTGCGGCTGCGCGAGGGATTCTGGAGTCACTTGCGCCACTTCCGCAGAAGGATGGGATCAAGGCTCCCGTTTCGAGGATCTTGTGGCGCGCAATCTTGGAAGCAGAGGCGGGAACTACCGAGTCGATGGCGTCTGAGAGCGTCGCGGGGAGTCCTCATAGCCTGATACCATTCTCTTTGCTCGACTTTGCCTTCGTGGACGATATAAGTGGTCGAACCACCCTGCATGAGGTCAGTCACGGCGATGATCCATCTTGATCGCCTTCCTATTCCGGCCTTGACGATCCATCAATTTCGTTCTGACCCTAGACCGCAAGTGCTGGCAAGCTGGAGCTGGTGAAGGCGTGTCTTCAAAACGGTGTGTCAATCTCCCAAGCTGACGTATACGGCCGGCAAGCCCTGCACTATGCCGCTATCAACGGTCATTCAGCTGTCGGCCATTTGCTCTTATCGTCTGGAGCGGATGCCACGGTGCTCGATTTCGACGGCTACAGCCCCATTACCTATGCCATCACAAACGGCCGGACGCAAGTTGTGCAAACTTTCATCGACCAAGGTATTAGCTTCGACACTGCTTCATCGACTACCAACGAGGACCTCAATGCTCTCTCGCTTGCCAGTCAACACGGGCACGAAGACATTGCAAGAATTTTGTTGTCGAAAGGTGCTCAAATCTTGCCAAGCCCCGCAGGGTATTGGCCTCAGCATCTCGCAGCCCGTCAAGGCCATGCTGGCGTTCTCCGCCTACTTGTTGAAGCGACGCGAGGCTTCGCGGGTATCGATTTACCTGACAAGTACTCGCAAGCGACGCCCTTACATCACGCCGCAAGCCATGGCCATGCCGCTTCGGTGCAAGTCCTCCTCCATGCTGGATCGAATGTTCATTCCAAAGACGAGTTTCAGCGCACGCCGATCCACTACGCCGCATGGCATGGCTACATCGATTGTGTGAACCTACTCTTGGCCGCCGGGGCCAATATGGTAGCCTCGCTGCCTATCGATCATCCTCTGCTTGCGAACACGAGTAATGCCACTGGACCCATGTCTTCTGCTGATCTCGAACCTCTCGACCTCGAATCCGACCTTATCCCCTCCTTGTCGCTGCCACCTCCAATCATTCCCTTCCGGATTTATGGACACAGCTTTCTTGACAAGAAATGCCTCGTTCAGATCTGTCTCGGCCATCCCAATACCTCTTGTGCGCCTTTCCCGCCCCCGATTCGACTGGCAGACAAAGGTGGGCGAGGTCAGCAGCCGTCTCTCAAGCTCGTGATGACGCCCAAACCCGAATCCATCGCGGTGCCGCACAGCGTTATTCTGCCACTCGCAGACGAGCGCGAAGTCTTCTCCTTCCAGGTCGAATCCTTCGACAACTTCTCGCTCGAGTTCGATCTGTTCCCGACTTTTGGCTCGAAGGTCATTGGGAAAGCCGTCGCCGCACCCTCCACTTTCGACAGTCTGCAAAGCCAAGGTTCTTACGTAATCCCACTGCTCGACCCTCATCTCAAAGTTATAGGAGACATACCATTCGAGATCAACGTAGTCAAGCCCTTCGAGCGGGCAACACTGCAATTGGGCGGCCAGGTAAGCCGGCTCGCATGTTTTTGTCCCGGGCAGCTGCTAATACAAGAGCCTATGGCACACAGTTTGAAACATACTGGCGGTCCATGACAGCCCTCAACCCCTCGGGCGACCCTGCGCCAACGCCGGTCACAGGCGGAGCTTCGGTGGTGACGGCGTCATCACTATCGGGTGAACATGTTCGCGTCATCGTGCAGGTCACCTCGGATGGTGTACCCGTGGCCTATCCGCAGTGGAAGTTGCCCTTGGAAGGCTTTGACGTACACGTAGGAAACGTGACGTTTGCCCAGTTTGAATCCCTGGCGCAACGCACAGCACGGAGGCTCGACCCTGCGCGAATTGCCGACCCTGCCGACCCAGTTTCTTGGTATCAGGCCGTATCCGGCTCTTTGGTGTCGCTCGACGAGATATTCCAGGCACTTCCGGCGTCTTTCGGAGTAGATCTCGAGGTGCGATACCCAACCCGCTCAGATATGCGACGACTCAACATACATCATTCGCTTGAGGTCAACCAATTCGTCGACTGCGTGCTCTCGACGGTGTACGAGGCCATCCAGAATGGCGATGAAAAACACCATCGTCGGATCGTCTTCTCGTCGTTCAACCCACTTGTATGCACAGCACTGAATTGGAAGCAACCAAATTTCTCGGTCTTCTTCGCCTCGTATTGTGGGATTTCGAGATCGAATTCGTCCGGCCAGCTTGTTCCAGCAAATCGCGTTGAAGACGATCGACGGTGCACCAGCATACGCGAAGCTGTCAAATTCGCCAGAACCAATAATCTACTCGGTGTGATGCTTGATGCGACCATCCTGGTAAGCTCCGTTGTCCTCTTGTCGCCTGTCAGCACACATCGCTGAACGACTTTTGATCTTGTGACCACTCCAGCTGAAGGTTCCCAGCGTCATACAAAGCGTGAAGGAGCAAGGTCTACTCGTCACGACTTTCGGCCCGGATGTCCCGGCTGGCTGGGCTGACGCCCATATGGCCTCTGGTGTTGTGAGTTGAATCGATATCGTTCTTCACCCAGCAGAGGACCTCGACTGAATTGCAATGTTGTCCGTCAGCTCTCGTACGCCAGCAGTGCATTTTTGCAACGGACCGAAGCATCCTAGGAACCCATTGTGCCGCTTTCGTGACCTTCTTGGTTGATGCAATGCTATCGATGAATTGTTGTACCGCGTTATCATGCTGCTGAGGCTGGCAGACGCACGTGAGGGATCTGTCAGGACGCCTCGACGAAGTAACGACCGGTGGGGCTCTGATCAGCGGAACACTCGCCAGAGTTCGAAAGAGAAATAATGGTTGACAGGAAGTGGGGAAAGTGTATTATCGCCTCCAAGACAATCGCACCCTCCTCAACTGATGCATGGCACATGTAAGCTTTGCATTAGAGCCACAGGCTCCTCGGGTCTCAGCTTTAGCTTCGGCGGTGCGATCGAGGTTTCACTCGGAGTCGGCCAGTGGCAAGTATTCACCGAACAGCGTCAGCATTTCATTCAGCCGCTTCGAGCTTCCAATTACATGCTGAAGACTTCTCTGTCAAAGAGAGAACTGAATGCAAATCCTCCGAGCCCGGGACAAGCCCCTACCTGCAGTGGATGTCAGTCGTCACTTGAAGCCTGGCAGGGCTGAATTTCTGCCTACGAGTCGTGGGAGAGTACACGTCACGCATCACGCGTCATGCGCGTCATGCGTCACACGCGGGAGTAAGCTGGAGTAAGCAACTTCACACTGTCTCGCCGCGTCACGTGGCGTGGAGTTGCTCCCGCTAGCTCTAGCCTCTCCGCTTACCATTAGACACTCCACTGAGCGGTCTCGTTCATTTTGACATCACCCCAGGCCCCGGGTCCTCTAAGCAGTATCTTTCCCCAGTCCTCTGTCTCTGCCTGTCATGTATGGCGTAGGAAGATTGTCCGCAGATGGGACGTTCAAGCGCGGGCATGCCAAGGCAGCCTCCTCCTTCGGGGGATGGTCAAACGCAGTCCCACCTCTTGGCGTATCCGATACCCTTGCCCTTCACCTGCAATTTGTGAGTCACTGCTCAGTCTCCAACCCTCTTCGGTGTGCATACTATTGACGTGGTGAATTTCCAGGCCTTGCGAGGCTGCCGAGATGCTATGCAAGTGGGGGTCGTTCTGGAGAAGCTTTCGATGGACAAGGTCGGCAACGCGTTGACTAGGTGATATCAGCTGCATAGCACATGTACTCATTGAACTCGAGTTGCTGCACTCGTATCGCAGATCGTGGCGAGCAACGTTGTGAAAAGCTCAGTGATGCAAGGCGTTGTTCTTTTATCGGCGCTCGCGATCAAGCCTTTGGTCAGATCCATCTTCGGTACCAAGAGCGGAGGCTCGACGGTCGTGTACATTATGTTTTTGGTAAGTCAGCCGGAGTCGAGACCGCGTCGCGCAGCGCCGTGCGCAGATCTGACAACCGACGTCATGGGAATCGGGTGGACCGGCAGGGGCTTTGGCTTTATCCGATCGCTTTTGCAGCAACGTACTACTCTGGCCTGCTTCGGCCGTTTCAAGAGACTGATCGACGTGGAGCAAGCCGCTTGGGCTCGACCGAGAATCGAGGTCTCACCGCGAGGATAGCTGCCGAGGTGCGTCGCATTCCTGCACTCTATTCCAAGGTTGACCTCTGTGAAGAGAGCTGAAAAGGCCAATCGACTGTGCGTTTACAGAGCCACAGAGTTTTGGTCACGATCAACTATTTTTTCGTCGTTATCGTCTTGCGCCGGGTCCCTTGGGTGGGACCTCCTGTCGCCTTTCTGTTTTCTTGCATCGTCGACAGCTGGTACTGCTGGGAGTAAGTACGGCGGTTGCAGTAGACGTGGTGTCAGCCGGGAAGGGTTTGTTAAAGGTCATTTTCCTTCCTGGCCTTTGCGCAGGCAGCAAATGGTCAAGTCTGGGTGGCCCTTCGCGGAACGTGTCAAGCAGCTGGACTCGCGCTGGGCCTACCACCTAGGTTTCGGCTTCCCGATCACTTTGCTCTCGTGGTGGAGGTGATTTGTCTCCTCAGTCATCGATGGGCTCGATCGCTTGCTGATTCAATATTGAAATCTTGTTTCGACAGTGCTGAGCCAATAGTGAACCTTGCGATCTTTTCACTCCTCTACCCTTTCTTCCAAGTTGCCGCCACGGCGTCCATCGCACAGCCACTGGATGCTTCAATTCTGACGTCAGCTATCAATATATCTTTCATGCCGAAGGGGCAAGGATCTTTCTCTATGGCTGCCGCCGAGGGGGGTGAAGAGAACCGTGGTCGTCGTGGGCACCCTTTCGTCCCGGTCCGCCTGCGAGTGCTCGCAGCTGCAGAAGTGGCCCACGCTGCTTTGATGTTCAGCTTCGGCGGTGGTCGCAAGAAGGACGCTGCAGGTTCGGCCCCAGTCACGTCGAGTGCATCTTCTGCTTCACGAAACCGTTATGGAAGTCATCCGTCATCGTCGTCGGGTGCGTCGTCGCACTTTGATCGCAGCAGCGATTACACCTACAACCCCTACGGCGAGCCAACGTCGTCGGATAATCCAGCCTGGCGTCAAGGTGAAGAGAGTTATGGCGCTCCTCGTCAAGATTCCCACGCGTTCAATCTTGCGCAACAAGCGACTTCAAGACGGGTTCACATCAACTCCGAATCAAGAACGGGCAATGAGCCGAGTTACGGTGTCATGGCCAATCACCAGCACGGCATCACCCAAGTTACGCCGGCGCGCACCGGATACTCCGACCACACCCTGGATTCACTCCTTCGTTCAGCCGCTGGAAGGAAGAAGGGGGACTGAGGCCGTCTTTGTAGTCAAAGGGATGGTTCAAGGACGGTCACGGACAGTTAGACAGTTAGGCCTCTGTTTGGCCTCGTTGCCAAATTCTCGAGTGCTTGTCGAGGTTGATAAAAGGCAACATTTCTGCGAAGCTTGGAGCTGGTTCTCGTAGTAGAGATGATACATCGCCATTTGCAAATATTGAACAAGGTTCACACCCTAAGCCAGGTTGAAACCAAGGACCGACTATGATCAGATTTCTCTCAGCAGTCTTAATCGAGCACATGGGAAGGGTGAAATGAGTTCCCCTGCAAAGATTCAATTCGAGGCGATTAGCCGAGCGAATGTTTGGACCCGAATGCGCGATGGCGCAATGACTCACCTTGCAACAGATGCAGAATGAATTTCTTCGGTGAGTAATGAGTCGCTAAAAGAAGCGAGAGGTGCAAGCTGCCGATAGGTGAGCGCGCGTGGAGCCAGAGCGAGTCAGGGCGGGATCGGAAGTGTTTTTAGTGTATCGTGATGGTAAGTTAGTTATAGGAAGCCCGCATATGCTTCTCCTCTAAATAATCCAGGACCTACTGCTGTGACAAGACGAGAGAAGCGGGTATCGGTTGATTCTACGGTCCGCAGATGAGTAGCGCAGCTTTAGAAACTGCCCTCACATATCCCCAAGTTACCAGCGCTGCGCTCGTTACTGACCAATAGTTCCATCGTCAGAGGTTGACACAACTTCGCCTGGCCATTTGGTGGAAAGACCTTAAATCGGATTCCACCTTCGTGGGATTATTTAAGGAATTGATTTGTGGTGAGTGGCGAGCCCATGTTTCATGCGCCCTATATGGCCGGCAAGACCTACCCGGCAGCCGAGCGGGATCCTTGAGCAGGAGCAACAGCACGAATTGGGGGAATCCGTTCATAAAAGCCAGCATGAATTCATCCAGTGCGTGGAAGGCGATGATAATGACTCGAATCTGTCGAATCAGACAAACCTTCATCAGCACAGATACTCCTCGGCAGTGGCAGGCATTGCATGCGCATTTTCTCACCGTCGCAAATGCGAGATAGAAGGCCAGAACAGTTGGAAAGAGGAATGCGGCGAGCATGAAGAGGATTGTTCCCAAAAGAAGCTGATCGGTTTCATACACCGCTGGTTCGACGCGATGTCTTAGTGTATTGTACCGTTTACCTAATTCCCAGAGAATGAAGCCAGGAGATGTACGAACAGTGAGCTGGAGGGCCCGGAATAGCTTGCCTCGATCATGGGACACACCTCGGAAGATGTTGAACACGGCGCGCAAGAGCGCAATGTGCCACCGAAATAGGGACGTGGCGAAGATGTAGAAACCAAACAAGTGCAACGTAAGCAGCGAGAGGACATCCGAGGTCACCGACAGGAATAGGGTTGTGCCGCCGTAGGCCGACGCCCCCACGAGGTAGACCAGCTCGGGCATGACCGTCGTCAGAGGTGCGATGATTTGTCCGTCCCATTTTGTGCTTGCCCATAAGAACGCGGTGGAGAACATTGATGCCAGCTCGTAATTAAGCTTGATCCCTCCCGGCCAATCGTTGAGCCACATTAGCAACTTGCTGAGCCACGCCGAATTCGACATCTGTGTGCAGTGGTGAGCAGATCATGAGCGACCATGCCCCTCAGAGATGGGCTTGCATTCTTTGGACCGACCCGAAGCAACTTTCCGAGCCCGCGACCGATGACTACGTGGTTTTCGCAGACGAACGAGGCGATTGCGATTCCTACGATTACGTCATTGGCAATAAGCCACAACAAGTTGAAACATCTGCGAGAGGTCGAATTCCGTCAATGCCGTGTCGGGGATCGAATATGCGGCGCAGATGTATACGCACGAGATATAATGCACTCTCCCGCAGACCAGCGAGTGCGCGTCCCTCCCGCGGGTATTTCGCTTCGCGTGTCTGATGAGCCTGTATTGCGAAGGCAGCATGAACCCTTGGCTCATGCGCAAGCGTAATTGCTGCACTGAGACAAATCGAGCGAAATGTGATTCTCAACTTTTGGCGTATTCGGCCAGCGGCGTCAATTAGGCTACTTACCAGTTGCCGAGAGCTCTTGAACGTCAGCGCTCATGAACAGGGGGAACGAGCGCGACGACAACCAGTGGCTGTTCCGTCGCGGCACCTGAGCAGCTCTTGCCATCGACGTCTTTTGAATAACGGTCTGCTCAATCCCCCCATCAGGCGTGTACTCGACCGATTCCTGGTCAACTGGCGAGAAGCAATTCGAAGCGTTGATCTGGACGGATTTGGGCGATTTAGGTATTTGAAAAGGCCGCGAGAATCAGCTTTACCGCAGCTGTGTCTGCCATCGCCGGGAGGCTGTTAACGCAATACGTACCTGCTCCACGGCCTCACCAAGATTAACGGACACCGGATCCGCCCTTGAAGTGAAATCAGAGGCTGCGAGCGCGAGTAATCGCCCATTTGTGCGAGAACATGTGCTTGTCATGGGCTCGCCGGATGCGTTCTCTGAGTCAGCGGCCGATGACACCAATCTGGATCGAGCACACGGGGCCGCAGAAGTAGCCGCAGAAAAGCTCGAAGCTGATTGCGAGGAGTCGAGGGCAAAATACTGGTAGCGCCGCCTTGACGGGGGTGAAAACATAATGACGACGGCATGCGGGTTGGAAACACAGGTAGGAGACACCGGCTGAACTGACGTGTGAACGACCAGGCGCACCAGGTCCTGCTCTGGGAGCCAGTCACCACCTTTCTGGTTCCCGAGCGATGCATCGCAATCGGACTCCGTGGCGCTGTAAGAGATCGTTCCTAGTATCCGAGGGCCTTGAATCGATCCGCGACTGATCGTGCTTAGTACGCTGCGAGCATCCGCAAGTGTGGGTGCTTGAAATGCTCCAGCGATGACCGCGCCGCTCGTGTACGTTTGCCAGCCATATAGAACATGTCGATTATGACCTGTGGCTTGTCGGACAAGGCCAGGCATCGGCCACGGGACGAATAGGAACATTTCGGCATTTCGACACCGTTCGGAAGATCGAGTTTGGGGCGCCTGATGCGTGGATGGCCGAGAAGCGACGTGCGGGTCAAGAATCGGTTCTGATGCAGGTGGTTGAGCGTCGGTAAAAGAAGGTGACTCGTTGAAGCAGCAGTGATCTGCCGCAGAAGGCGACGCTGTCATGGGGGCGAGTCCAGACGGTTGTGCTCAGCGCGCTAGAAGCTGCCTCTGCGCCGGAGATGCTCCCTTGCACCGAGCGAATACCGGTCGACACCCTGTTTGGAGCGGGTGAGTGGGGGGACAAGAGGCTATGTGTGGATCAGCTCCAAGCCATTGTAAAGCGGGGCAGAGGCACAAAAAGGCCAGTCGAAATCAAGCCGTTGTTGTACCGAGACCAGCGTGGCCATGTGGGGCGGAAAGGAGCACTCACCCTGGATGCCAATGTGCCGGCAAGACGGTTGAGACAGTGCAAGACGACGATGACGATGAGAGAGAGCACCACAGCCGCGACCATACGAAAGGCGGGAACCTTCCGCTGTGGAGCAAACACGTGTGAAGCTTTGGCCACCTGCGACAGGCACCCCCGACACTATTACGAGGCAAGGCGATGGAATCGGGGCCAGCGCCCGATCACTCTGAGCAGCCACGCGCGCCTCATTACGGCACTATTACGGCTGTGGCCTAGCTATTAGTAATCATACATCGAAGCGGCCTCGGCCTGCGAACTTCGCAAGCCTGACTGGCTTCACAACGTTTCGCCATACCAATCCGCTCAACCCGCCACCAAAAAAACACGTTATCTTCACACGTACTACAACACGATGCCGGAGCCTTCTCACAAAAAGATCAAGCGAGCGCCTGCGACGCGCTCTGAGCGAACCGGCTCCCCTTCTTCGAAAGCTGGCCCCTTCGCTTCCACCTCGGCCGATGCGCTCGACAACCAGTTTGAGCTCGAGCAGCAGTTTGACCACACCGAAACCGGTTCCGACGATGGACTGGGCTACTTGGCGTCGGACGTCGAGTCGGACACCGGAGCACACAGCCCTTCCTCCGAGCAGGGTGAAGACGAACAGGAGCGCCAAGCGTCTGCGTCTGTGACCCCAAGCACCAAGAAGCGTCGACGCAAGGCAGCACAGACGCCCACAGGCGACTCTGCGCAGAACGAACACAACCCAAGCCAGGCCTGGATGATTTCGTCCGCGGCGGCAGTCGAACGCCTGTTGCTGGCGCAGCGACGAGCTCAGCCGAAAGCCAGCGCACTTGAGCTCGATGAACTCGCTCTGCAAGGTCAGTCGAAGTTCAACGAGTACATCTCTCGGCCGTTTCCGCGACAGCTTGTCTTGATACCGTCATCGTGCATACATCTCTATCACTGGCGAGCCATGCAGGCGAGGTTACCATCTCGATGGGATCAAAACTGACCCGTTTCTTCCCGCAGAATCTTTCCTCCTCGACGCGCCGACGGTTGCCAGAACATCCTTGCTTGCCTTCATTCGAGAGGCGATCCCGACACTACCGGCAACTCTAGCCAAGCCCACTAAGAAGGAAGGCTCTCCTAGGATACTGGTCATCGCTGGAGCCGCTCTTCGCGTGGCAGATTTGTGCCGGTGGGTCACCTCTGCAACGAGACGCCTGTCCCCGCGCACCCCCTTCGCCGTGCCGCGAAGCTTGGCAACTTGATCTGATGCAACTCTTTAATATCACTGCAGCGAGCTCAAGCCTTTCCAGACGAAGGACCTTCACATCGCCAAACTTTTCGCCAAGCACTTCAAGCTCACAGAACACGCGCAGTACTTGAAGGATCACAAGGTCTCAATTGCCGTTGGTACCCCTCATCGAGTCTCGGCTCTGCTCGACAATGCTTCGCTAGCGATCGACCAACTTTCGCACCTCGTCCTCGACGTCACCCACCTTGATAAGAAGCAGCGAGGACTGCTGGACACGCCCGAAGCGAGCGTTGATCTGTTCCGCTCCTTACTTGGCAATACGACCCTGCTGGATCGACTGAAAGCGGGTCGGATGAAGATCGTATGCTATTGAAAGGCTGTTAATCGAAATAGACATTCTTGTCGTCGATATTGCCCTCTGCGATGAAGCCGGTGACACCTTGTCGAGAGGGGGACCGTCCTACCCGTGGACGACACCAGTCCAGAGCAAACCGCAAGGCATGAGCAGGTAGAGGGTCGCAGGCTCGTTTCCCATCCCCTACACAGACTCGCAGCCAGGTAGTGAAAGGCGCCAAGCGAGCGCACTCTCCGGGCTAGGTCATACGACGACACGGAGGCCAAACTCGCTTCCTCTCTTGACGGATGGTGCCTCGGGGGCGGGCGACGTTTCTCGCGAGGTTGAGATCACGGTGTAGATGCACTGGTGTTACATGATACAATGTTGTGAGCCACTAGAGGGCCCTCATCAGAAACCGAGTGGGTTTGTGCGGTTGGTCAATTTGGTCCCTATGATCAGAACGGCTCCGTGTCAGCGTGCCTGATTCAGATGGAAGGCAGCACGTCGAATGCTGTACATCAGACCCTATAGCGCACTTGAACGGCTTACATTTGGGAACCTTGTGCATCGACTTGCGGTATCCGCGCTCTGTGCGCGAAAAGGTGGTGTACTTGTCCCTGGTGGGCATGCTAGCTTCGGTCGGTAGCGCAAGAGCTGCTTTCTGCTTGACAGGCACCCAGCAATGAGGCCCGGGTTAGGTCGGGTGGATGAGAGGTAAAGTTAGTAAGACGGGCCGCATTGATCTCAGGGGGGTGGCAAGTGCAAAGAAGCATGGCCAAGAGACGAACCAGGGACAGAGTCGACGGGGATGCCTGTTCGACGACGGCAATGTTGTGATCGACCGTCTTGAGTCGCAGTCGAGCGCGCATCTTACGTGTCTGTGACATGCGCCATGGGTTCTTCCTGCACGTGAATATGCGCAGCCCCAGTGTCAGAGATGGAGTTGAGCACCCAGCATCGGGAGGGTGCGCTTCGCAAGCCGACCCACGACCCCTCTCCTGGACGGAACAGCGAGAAGGTGGTGATCACGATGGGAAGGCGGATGCTACTTACCACAGCAACCCCACCGACAGTGGCAACGATGGTTTGAAGAGCATGTGCAGGAAATGCCTATTTGAAGGTCAACAAGTTTACAGGTGTGACAAAGCGCAATGCGCGAGAGTTGACTATCGGTCACTTTAGACGAACCTTAAGGTAAGTTACACAGCAAGTTGCCTACTATTTGCTGAGGCGCATTGGGCGCATTTCGAGACGCTCACATTTCGCATTATGTCACCGAATTGGTGCTTTGCGGACGCAAATCTTGTCTGCGTTCGCTCCTTCCCTTCGCCATTGTCCCGACCAAAGCACTCTGTGCCACTCCTCGAATCTCGGCCAATCGAAGAGCGTCCAAAAGAACAGAACCTCTGTGTGCATCGATTCCACCTCCCGCCCCTCCTCCCTTCTCCTTCTCCTTCGCGGCCCACTGCAGCCCTTCCGGATCCCTTCCTGCACCCCGTCTCCCCTTAGACTTTTCCGCGTTCCGACAGGCCGCGTGGACACGTCCGTCCCCAAGCAAAGCATGGCCCCTGCATATGCGCTCTCAACCCAGCAAGTTCTGCAACAGTACGACATCACTGCCGCATCTGGACTATCTTCCCAGCAGGTCCTCGAGAATAGAGAAGTGTTTGGCGAGAATGGTGAGTCGCACCGCTCAGATGACGGCGACCGGCCTTCGCACGTGTCGGACCACGTCATCACCTTTCGGCCCGCTTGGTGCGCTGATGTAGTCAGATATCTGGCTGACTGCTCAACCTAACGTACCCGTCGATGTGTACGCACCTTGCAGTCTTGCCCCAAGAGGACCCAACGCCCTTGTGGGAGCTGATTTTGGAGCAGTTCAAGGACCAGCTCGTCCTGATCCTGCTCGCCTCCGCGGCTGTGTCGTTCGTCCTCGCCTATTTCGAAGAGAGCGACGACAAGGCCACCGCGTACGTGGAGCCGATCGTGATTCTCCTCATTCTCATCGCCAATGCCGTTGTCGGCGTCGTCCAGGAAACCAACGCCGAGAAGGCCATCGAGGTACAGTGAACTCACCGATCAGCCGATCAAACCTGCGAGCTTGCTCCCGTGATCACTCGCCAACGGTGTGCTGACCACCCCTTCTTCTCGCCGCATACCGGCAGGCCTTGATGAAGTACTCACCGGACGAGGCTAAAGTCCTTCGAGACGGTCGCTCGCTCAAAGTCATGGCATCCGAGCTGGTACCGGGCGATCTCATCTCGGTCGCCGTCGGTGACAAAATCCCCGCCGATGCGCGCGTCATCAGCATCGCGTCCGCCAGCTTCACCATGGACCAGGCTTTGCTCACAGGCGAAAGTCACAGCGTCAGCAAGAGCCTCGAAGCCGTCAAAGATTTAGATGCGGTCAAGCAAGATCAGATTAACATCCTCTTCTCTGTGAGTAGCTGCCAATAGCGGCGAAAACAGTCACTCCGAGTTTGACGTTCGTGGGTTGTCCTCGGATGTTTACAGGGCACCACCGTCGTCAGTGGAAAGGCTACCGCTGTTGTGATTGCAACAGGTTCGAATACGGCGATCGGCAACATCCACACTTCGATCACCGAGCAGATCGCTGCCAAGACTCCCTTGAAGCAAAAAGTCGACGACTTTGGCAACTTGCTTGCTAAAGTTATCTCCGTGATCTGTCTACTCGTGTGGCTAGTCAACGTCAGGAACTTCAGCGACCCGAGTCATGGAGGACTTGCGAAAGGCGCAATCTACTACTTCAAGGCAAGTGTGGCCTCTGGCCTCCGCTTGCATGGCGAGTCCTCCTGCTGACCTCTTCATTTGTCGAACGCTCGTGTCACCGTAGATCGCCGTTGCACTTGCCGTTGCAGCTATTCCTGAGGGATTACCCGTGGTCATCACAACCTGCCTCGCCTTAGGAACGAAAAAGATGGCCAAGAAGAACGCGATTGTTCGCTCTTTGCCGTCTGTGGAAACGTTGGGATGCACCAATGTGATTTGCGCCGATAAAACGGGGACTCTGACGACCAATCAAATGAGTGTCTGCAAGGTCAGTCGCGACTGGTTCTTTTTCAAGAAAAGCAGCAATTGCGGAGGCTGATAGGTCTATGTGGTCGCTACTTACCTCGCGTGGGTTGTATCAGGTCCTCGTGATTGATGATGCAGGTGCAGCAAAAGAACTTTCTGTCGAAGGCTCAACGTTTGCGCCTGTAGGCAATGTCTCGTGAGTCCAGTTTATATCAAGTAGGACTGGGATAATCAGCGCTCTCGGATATCTGACTTTTCCTGCTTTGCGAGCGTATCGACAGCACCGACGACGGCGCTACTGTGACGCTCGAATTGCTCAAAACCTCGAGTCTGACTCGGCTTGCTGAGATCAGTGCCCTGTGCAGCGATGCCAAGGTCGCGTACAATGAGGTCAGTCGCTGCCCGGCGCCTCCGATGTTGGTCCTGGATTGCTCGTTCTGACTTGGAAGCCCACCGATCGTTGTCGCAGGACACGAAAGTGCACTCGGGCGTCGGAGAACCTACCGAAACTTCGCTGAAGGTCCTCGTCGAGAAGCTACAATCTCCCTCTCGCGACTTCAATGCGACGCTTGCGTCCCTTCCGCCCATCAAACGTGCCACCGCCGTCAACGAGTACTACGAGTCGCAATTCGAGCGCTTGCTCACCTTCGAGTTTTCTCGCGATCGCAAGTCGATGTCAGTGCTTGTGCGCCACCGATCTGCATCCACTGCCGCGTTCTATGTCAAAGGCGCACCAGAGTCTGTTCTCGAGCGCTGCTCCTACATCCACTCAAACACAGATGGGGCGCGCCAGCCCATGTCGAGCAGCTTGCGTGCCGAACTCAGCGCCAAGGTCGAAGCGTATGGCGCACTCGGTTTAAGAACACTCGCCCTCGCCATGATCGACGGGGTCGACACAGACACTGCCAATTACCACACCGAATCATCTGCGGACTACGTCAAGTTCGAACAAAACATGACTTTCGTGGGGCTCGTCGGAATGCTCGACCCACCTCGTCCCGAGGTTCGCGGCGCGATCGCGAAGTGTCGGTCAGCCGGGATCCGGGTGATTGTGATCACTGGGGACAACAAGAACACGGCCGAGACGATCTGTCGACAGATTGGAGTTTTCCGTTCTGACGAGGATCTGCACGGGAAGAGCTACACTGGGAAAGAGTTCGATGCCCTCGCTGAGGACGAGCAGATCCAGGCCGTTCTGCATGCGAGCCTGTTTAGTCGCACTGAGCCCGGGCACAAGCTCAAGATTGTCGAATTGCTGCAGGCTCAAGGACTTGTTTGTGCGATGGTGAGTCACTTTGAGGCCCTTTTCATTCGTTGGCGACTTTCCAGACTGACACGCCTCCGCGGATCCGTTGTCTGATCCTGTCAGACTGGTGACGGTGTCAATGATGCTCCTGCATTGAGACGAGCGGCCATTGGAATTGCCATGGGCTCGGGAACCGATGGTTTGTTCATGGCATGGCTTGTGTTGCGTATCGTCGAATGCGTCCTGATCAGCTATGGGTCTTGTGTGTGAATGTTTCTAGTCGCCAAACTGGCATCGGACATGGTTTTGGCCGACGACAACTTTGCATCCATCGAGTCCGCTATCGAAGAAGGTCGCGCCATCTACGAAAACACCAAGCAGTTCATACGTTACCTCATTTCTTCCAACATTGGAGAGGTAGTCAGGTACGATAATGCGACTGAACTTCTTTTACCGTCTGTTTGGCTGACTCGTTGGTGCGTCTATCAAAATTGAACACCGCAGTATCTTTTTGACGGTGCTGCTCGGTATGCCCGAAGCTTTGATTCCAGTCCAGCTGTTATGGGTCAACCTCGTCACCGACGGCCTTCCAGCGACCGCTCTCGGGTTCAACCCGCCCGACTCGAATATCATGCGTCGCCCGCCTCGATCCTCGCGGGAGCCATTGGTCAACGGTAGCCTCTTCTTGCGTTATATGGTTGTGGGAAGTTATGTTGGAGCTGCAACTGTCTACGGATGTCAGTTAGCTCTGCGTTGTGTGGTATCCGTGCGTCTCCATCGCCACCCGCACTGACTTTTGTACTCGATTCCGGTACGCTAGATGCCTGGTGGTTCATGTACTACTCCGGCGGCCCTCAAATTACTTTCAAGCAGCTTGTAAGTTCATCAGCTTGAATGCTATGTTTTGGCGTTGGCACGTATTCTCATATCGTGCCATGTCCGCCGCCGCACATATCCCGAACCCCACAGACCAACTTTCACTCCTGTTCCGAGCTTTTCCCTCAAATCGGATGCGACATGTTCGTCAACGAGATGTCGAAACGGGCTACTACAGTCTCTCTGTCGATCTTGGTCGTCATTGAGATGTTCAACGTAGGTCGTCCGTGCACATTCGCTTGCAGGAGAGATGCTGACGTCCGATCCGATCCACGTAGGCCATCAACTCCTTGGCCGAGAATGAAAGCATTCTATCCATGCCTCCTTGGCGCAACATGTATTTGGTCGTGGCAATCTTCATCTCGATGTCACTCCATTTCATGATCCTTTACGTGCCTTTCTTCTCGGTACGTTGTTTTGAAGCCCTTGTCCCACACCACCCCCAGCAAGCTTGGCTGACCTTCCGCTACTTGTGCTCCCATGAATGTAGACCTTGTTCGTCATCACGCCCCTCAACTGGGATGAGTGGAAAGCCGTTCTGGTCATTTCCTTCCCCGTCATCCTCATTGATGAGGCTTTCAAAGCCGCCTCATTGTGGTCCACGCTCCCTGCCACTAAAACCAAGACGGCTTGAGATCTTCACTGCTGCTTAGCCGGCCCCTTTGGTGTACGTAGTCATGGTATCATCAATATCATGCGTCGAACCAGTTCTTCTTTGCAATGAAATAAAACAACAAGCAATTGTCATTTAAGGGCGCTTGAGACTAGAAGGTGGATTATGAACACTGAGGTCGCTTAACTGATAATAGGCTGATTGGCCCAATTGCTCATATGGCGAGTGGCCGAAGAGAAGAAGCCCGTAAGGGTGCACTGGATTACACCTCCCTCAGTAGAGGTAAAAAGCTTCTCAATTAGGCAGGTGATCCTTCCAATAGGGAGGCCCTTGGCGATCAAGGTGTCAAGGTCGGCGACCGCGCTCTGACTCTTGATGACGCAGGCCGTCGCGCAGGCGAGGGCGGGGTAGTGTTTGTCGAGCGCAAGGAGGTCTTGGTCGAACGAGGTTGTGGATGGGTTTTTCATGATGACACAGTTTGCGATGTCGTGCATCACGGGGCTGGAGGCGGCGTCAGTCGAGGGAGCGATGGTGGCGTTGCCGGGCTTCGCAGCCGGACGGGCGCCGATCGCGGCGGAGTAGGATTTGGCGACGGTGTCGATTTGATGGACAACAACAACAGCAACACCGCTAGCTCTGCTGTCATAGCACCTCCCCGCCCTCCCGATCCTCCCGGTAACACCGCCACTGCCACCCACAACTGGAATACACAGCCAAAAAAGCCAGCAATTTCAAGCGATGCGGAATCAGAAGGGAGCCATTTAAGGCGCAAGGTAACTTTGCGAATAGTTAGTTGTGAAGGGGCTGGCAAAAATAATAACGATTTCAATCGATGCTAATTGAAATCAGAAGGGAGCCGTTCACGGTGTAAGGTAACTTTGGTCTTTGCAGACCTACGGCGTTTTTCCATATGGGCTCCACGAGTTTCGCGCGCGCATGTGATAGAGAAGGGCATTTCTGTCCTCATGAAAAGAAGCGAGGGCATTTTCGTCCTTTCGCTATCTTTCGAGGGCATCTAAATAAGTGGACGTACTTGATGATCATGTAGGGGGGTTCGTCAAGCTTCAGTGTGATACATGGCATACTACACGAGATACAGCGGATTGCCCCGCTACGTGGTAGATGCACCATCCTTAATTGGTAAACGCACCTTTCTTCCGGAGCAAACGCACCAAACTTGCGCGAAGAATGCACCATTTGTAAGTGAACTTTGCACCTTACTACCTGGGTAGATGCGTCAAGCTTCGGGGGTAAACGCGCCCGCGTAATTGGTAATTGCACCATTTGCTCGCGGCATTAACCCATCTATCAAATAAATAAATAAAACATCTTCCAAACAAAAAGAGAGCGCGCGGCAGCGCGCGTCACTCGCGCGGGCGACACGTGACATTTGCTTCATGTCATTAGCAAATTCAAAGTTAGGCCACGGCGGCCACTGTCACACTGTCTGTCAATAACTTTCCGCGATTGAGATGTCCCAATTCACCACTGTACTACATTATGTTAAAATTGGCAACACATATAAGACGTTTATGAATGAAATTGTGTCGGTCCGCATTACACATTTGCCGCTCAGCCTATTACTAGCCGGTCAACCACCGTGAAATCCGCTTAGGATCAGATGTGTTGGCGCGTGGCGCGCGCGGTCTATGCTCCAAAGGTACAGCCTGAGGTGAACTGCTAATAACAGCTAGTCCCGCATATAACACTCCCGAAAACCCGTACGGGCTTGAAATTTACTCGACACGCTCCGGCTCACGTGCGATCCCGGACGCGCTAGGTCGCGCTCGTCTTGTCATCTTCTCCCCGCGCCTTGTGTCGTGGTCCCGTGGACTCGTGGCGTTCCTGACGAGTTCTACGAGACCAAAACCTGCCGAGCGTGAAGCGACGATTTGCACCTACTTCCGTAATCACGTCGCCACTTGCCGAGTTCGTCGACGTTGCGCTGAGGAACTTAACAACTGAGCTCGCATGATGGTCGGCCCGAGCTCGGGAAGGTTGACGCCCAGCAGTGGTATATCCCACTCTCGAGCAGGGTCAGCCAGTCGAGTCATGACTCGCACAACTGACAATCCTACTTCGGTCAAAGTTGGTAAGCCGTGCAACCCGAGGCCTGTCGTGTAGTGGCTCCGAGTCGCACGCGCGCACTGACCTCCTGACGACTCCCTTCCGGGGCTCATCATCCCGTCAAACGCACGTGCCTTCTATTTCGGACCTCAACCTGGGGCGGTTTGCCACTTCTCGCTTTGTTTGCCATCACCCTACGTCCTGTCGCCCAAAAGTCGTGCGCATTCGACCTCCGACGACGGAGCACGTCCGCATTTCAACACGCTTTCAGCGCACCGTCGTCGCTGCCCTCAATGCGACCACCCTGCAGCTGGAGAGCGCCACGTCTGGAGGATCAACCTCAAACGCCTTGACCAAAACGCCCAAATTGACTTTCACGTTCGACAGAGTGATCTCGCCCGAAGAAGGCCAATCGGAAGTTTTCGCTTGTGCCGAGCCGCTCGTCGAATCCTTCCTGACGGGGCTCAACGCCACAATTCTGGCCTACGGTCAAACCTCAAGCGGAAAAAGCTATACTATGGGAACAACAGCGGCCCCAACCTCCGATGTAGAGGGCGAAGACCGCCTCGGTATCACGCCTCGCGCTGTCGCCCTCATCTTTGACCGAATGCGGGAGATCACGAACGCCTCGAAAGGGGCCACGACCTTTGACGCCAAACTGTCATACGTCGAAATCTACAACGAAGATCTTATCGATTTGCTTGCAGGTAACGCGGACGTGCGGCCCACTGTTCAAATACGTGAGGATAAACAGGGCAACATCTTTTGGTCTGGCCTGCGTGAGGTCAAAGTGACCAGCGCGCTGGAGGTGATGACGTACGTTTCCCGCAATGAGAGTGACGAATCGCGTGACGCCGCTGTATTGACCCGCCTATGACTATGGATCATTGTGAATTACAGTCACTTGACCGAGGGGTCAGCACTGCGACAGACGGGGGCTACCGACATGAACGCACAGGTTAGTCGTGGTCACGCAGTCGAGTGACTTTCCTTGGCCTCAGAGACTGAATCCTGGCGAAAAACACTTGTTCCCGCGTGCCTTCTTTTCCCTTTCCTCTTTCTTCTTTCGTAAAGTCGTCCCGATCGCACGCCATATTCTCCTTGACTCTGACGCAGCAGAAGTCGACCGATGGCGGTCTTGTCGACGGCCCAATTTCTTCTGTTTCACGTGCATCGGCACGCGCAAGCTACTCTCCAAGAGTATCGAGCCCAGGTCCAGGTGCCACTTCTCGCTCCGCAACACCCAGTCATGACCGACCTGGCAGTCGATTCGGTTTACGCCCGCCCAGTTTTATCGCACCGGTCCGAGCCGCAGGAGACCCGCTCTCGGATTCTTCCCCCGGCCTTTCCACATCTACCATTTCGCAGTGCACCACCATCACGTCGAAGTTCCACTTTGTCGACTTGGCCGGGAGCGAGCGTCTTAAGCGTACAGCTGCAGCGGGGGGTAGAGTCAAAGAAGGGATCTCGATCAATGCTGGATTGCTAGCGCTCGGAAACGTCATCTCGGCGCTCGGAGATCCTTCCAAGAAGTCGACACACGTCCCGTATCGGGACTCCAAACTCACGAGGCTGCTGCAAGACTCGTTAGGTGGCAACGCACATACGATGATGATTGCTTGCGTTTCTCCGACCGAACTGAACCTCAACGAATCGCTGTCCACGGTCAAGTATGCCAATCGGGCTCGCAACATTAAGAATCGCGCAGAGGTCCACGAAATTGAGGCTGGATGGGAGGATGTTGAGTATCTCCAACGCACCTTGATTAAATTGCGTGCAGAGCTCGCCCTGCTCAAGGCTGGAACCCCGCCTCCGATCGTGGATGCAGACGGCCGAACTCCGCCGATCAGCGATGGTCGAACTTCGCCAGCTAGTCCGTCGCCCGATGTTCAGGAGCTCCACAACAAGTTCACGGATCTTTCGCACCGGTACGCGCAATTGCTGTCGGAACAAGTGCAGTTTCCGACGGTGAGCAGTGAGAGCGGCGCGCCTACGCAATCTATGCAAGACGAATTCTGTCGGGTCGTCGATCCGATTATTGAGGAGTACGAGCGCTCAATTTCCGCCATCGAAAGTCAGCTCGCGTTGACCCGGGCTGCGCTGAGCCATTCCGAAGACGAGCTGCGCGAATTAGAGATCCGAGTGGAAGCCGAATTTGCCACGAATCAGTTGAACGCAAAGAACATGGAGGAGCTCAAGGCAAGAATCGCCAGGTTTTGCGAGCGGGAGGCTACGACCGAGGCCTATGTTCGCGATCTGGAGTCGAAGCTGAAGGACTTTGGCGATCAGGACGCTTCTCGAGGATCGGCTGTTACGGATTTGCGCAAGGAGATTACCCGGCATCGAGAGCACGGCGTAACCCAAGAATTGTACATCAAGGACCTCGAGGTTCGTCTTGCCAAAGCCGAAGAAACGGGGGCGATTATGAGGAACCGGATAGACGTTCTTGAACGTGACATCCAGCGGCATGAGGAAGCTTATCGAGAGCTCGAAACTCGCCTGAGCCTGCTCAACACTGCGGATGACCAGAAAATGCTGCTGGCCGAGTTGGACACCAAAAACCTGCGCTTGATTGAGCTTGAACGCTCTGTCGACGACCTGAAGCGTCAAAACTCGGCGGCGGAGACGGAGGTGGAGCGTCTGGTCAGACTCGCCGCCACCGAGACGGAGTCGCGCGCTGAGCTTCAGAGTCGAGTACGAAGCCTCGAGAGAGCCGCCACCTTATCAACTAATGGTCGGGACTCTGCACTCCGCGATTCGCTTCCCGAAGGGACCGTTTTGGACTCAATTTGCAAAAGCTCACTGGTCAACCGTGGATCCGCCTCAACTGGGTCCGCCGACTTGCCGCGGGGTGTACTAGTCCCACTCTCCCAAAACGGCGACGAACTGGTGTCCCGTGGAACCGACTCCGGGGTCTTGGGTGATGACTGCGAGGAGATAGTCCTGTCTCCGACATCCCCATCGCGGTCAGTTTCGAGTTCGCCGAATAAAAATCGTGGACCTCGCGCTCGTCGAAGCATGCCCCTCTCCCCCCAACACCGGCTGAGTTTTCTTGGACGAGGACAAGGACCCCATCTGCCTATAGCAACGCATTCGCGTTCGGCGTCGTTTTCATTTCCGGAGCAGTCCTCGCCCATACCATCACAAGCCTCCTTACCCCCGAAAGCCCGCTCGCCATCACCGTCAGATGGGCGCTCTCCCTCTGCCGCTTCGCGCGATAGTCCCTTTGGCGTCCCTTTCAGTCCGACCCATGGAACTCTATCGACTTTCACGAACGAGCGCACCTATGAGCAAATGGAGACGGAGATCAGGAGGCTACAACAAGCCTTAACCGAGCGCGAACGGGAGACGATTGCACAAGAAGTCACCTTGCTGCGTTCGCGTGGCGATTGTTCCGAAAGCTCGACCTCCGACGATACCTCCAGATTTGGGGTTGTTGTGTCGAACTCCAGGCACAGCGTCACGGGGTGCTCAACTTCGCCCAATGAAGAGCCGCCAGCCAGTGACAACAAACTCGTCGGCGATGCCGACACGGCGGCCGAGCGACTGGACCATTTGATGCGGTCCATGGCCCAAAAAGAATCCCTTCATCGAGCCGTAGTCGATCAACTGCAGGATAGCCTCACAAGTCTGCAGCGACGATTTGACGAACTGAGTGTGCTTTCGCGCGATCAAGTCACCAATATGTCTCGAGAGATTAGTCGATTACGCGCACAAATTGGGTCCAACGCCACGATTGCGTCCGAATCGCTCGACCGGTCGGATCAAGGAGGGTTGACCGATGACCCTATCGAGGGGCGAGGAATCTGCGACGATCATGTGTTCTCAGGTGAGACCTGCAAGGACGAAGTTTTTTTGGGTATTGTGTTGACATTTCTTTCAATCTCCAAATGCGCATAGGTACGCGGCATGTTTCGGACCAGTCGGAGTCGATCGAGGTTGAACCATCGCGAGATCTCGACAATTTCGGAGAGGCGCACAATTTCCGCGATGAAGAGGACGACGAAACGGATCATGTTGAGACCGAATGCGCCTCGTCGGAGAACACACTAGCTTTCGAGCTCGCTAAAGCAACAAATCGCGAACTCTCAACCCTCGCCGAGGCAGGCCAGTCTCGGGATTTGAGCACAATACACTCACACACAGTGCTCGATCAATGCCCCAGCGCTCCTCCACAGAGTGAGCATCTAGTCCAGAGTGCAAACACTTCGACTGAACCCGAAACAACAGCGTCGCAAGACGACCTTAAGGCCCTGCACGCGCTCGAGCTGAAGCAACGCGAAGCAGAGCATTCGGACGAGTTAGCCCGGCTCGAAGCAACCCATCAAAGTGCGCTAGGCGAAAGGGATAGGGCTCATGCCGACGTCGTCGCAAAATTGGAACTTCAGCGAGCACAAGACCTTGAAATGGCGGCGACGCTGCACTCGTCCGCTACGAGTGTCCTCGAGAAGGTGAACGAGACACAAAGTTCACGAACGGAAGAATCGCATGCTGTCGCTGTACGAGCTCTTACGGAATCCCAGGAGGCAGTGCTCGACGCGTCGCGAGAAGCGGCTTCAGTACGTCTCGCTCAACTTTCTGCACAGCACGAGGCTGCGCTATTGTCGAAGGATAACGCCCATCAAGCGGCGATCAAGATGACAGAGGCGGAGCAGATGAGGCTGATCAATGACCTCAATAAAGTGAGTGCCGCAACCGTGGTCACCTCTAAAAAACTGCAAATGCGGTTGACTTACGATCTGTTTCCGAAATCAACAGTCGCACATTCAAGAACTCCACTCACTCAGCGACACCCTGCTGAGCTCACACCAGGAAGAGTTACGCAGAATAGATGCCGCGCATCTAGAGTCCGTTGCCTTGTTGGAGAAGCAGCATCGGGACAACACCACTGCGCTGCAAACAACGCATGAGCAGGCTGTCTGCTCGATGCGGAAAGAGCACGAACAAGCTCTCGATCTTCTACGCACCGAGTCGGAGAAGGAGATTGCCTCTCTACGAGCTGCACACGAAAACGAGACGGCCAGCATGCGGGACACTTTCGGGGACGAGCTGGCTTCACTACGCTCGGTCCACGAAGTAGCCGTCTCATCGATGCGCGCCGACCACGCCAAACACACCGAAGTTCTGCAGGCTACCCACGATCGGGAGGTGGCGTTGTCCAGGGCGATGCACGAGCAAGAGCTAGCGCAGAAGTCCTCGGAAGCTGCCGCGATTTGCGAGAAGATCCGGACCACCAGCCTTGCAAAAATCGACTTGGCTACGAAAGAACGGGACGAAACGCAATCCAAATACCTCGAATTGGAAAAATCATACGCGCTGCTTGAGGGCAACCTCGCGGATGCGCAGAAGTCGTTAACGAGGATGCAAACTGACCACAGTTGCTCGACATCCGCGCTCAATCAAGAACTGGTGGATGCCCGACTGCTCGCCGATCGGCTTGCGGCAGAGGCAGACGCCCTTCGTCAAGAGCGGGTTCTGGAGCAGTCCCAAAGTAAAGGACCGGCCACTTCCTCGGTCGACGCTCAGGGTGCTGCCGACCAGGGCAATTCGACAGGTCGGACTCAAGATCTCACCATGCCGCCCCCGTCTTTGCCGATAGGTTCGCAAGCGCCTAATCGTTCGGGGAGCATTTCCAGTGCGAACCATGCGCCGATCAGTCCTCATGAATCGGTGGCGAGCGCGACGGCTGGCCCTCCCCCGACAAAGACGATCGACTCGAGCCTCGTAGTGCAAAGAGTGGACGAGCTTGAGGCTCAGGTTTCCAAGCTTGTGAAGCAGCTCACGCACTGCGAGGGGGACCTGCAAGCCAACATCGACCTCGTGAATACACTCGAGTCGGCCCTGAGCGACAGCGAACGAAATCTCCGCAAAGCTCGCGTGCAGATGAACGACTTGGCCAAGGAGCGCGACAATTACCTAAGCCAGAACGAGGCCATCCGTCGAGAACTACAAGATTCGCATAACGAGACGGAGAACGTCCGAAATTCCGTGTAAGTTATTGTCAACAGAGGTCGAGCGGGTCGATTGGTGGGCTGATGGGCAATTAGCCATTGGGTTTGCATTACCGCAGTATGGAGGTCGAATCCCAGCTCCAAGCTGAGCGGTACAATCGGGAGCGGGCGAAACAGGAATTGGAACGCCGCCTGGAAGACGTCAACCGCAAAGGCAAGAACAAGTTCGCTTGTTTTTAGGCCCAAGATTGCGAGGCTCGCTGTCGACTCCCTCGCGCGCAACTTCGCCATCGATATCCATTGTAGGGCTCTTATCAGTAGGTATGAATAGTCTCTGTTCAAGCAGATAGCATTTCGCAACGTGATCAAACTGGTGACTTTCCGTTGACTTAAAAGGTTCTGCGTTGCTGCTTCGAGAAGCGGCATTGGCTCCGAAAGCGGCAAGCCTCTACCTGAAGCCTTGGATATGAATTTGCATCAAGTGCCGCCGAAGATTGGGCGTCCGCATGTGACGAAAGGCTATGCCTCCGCAAGGCGAAATTATTGGTATCTAACGGCTCGAAGTGAAACTGTCGAAGGGCGACGTCGTGCGCAGCGATCGTCTATCGATTACATGAATGGCAAGGTCAACTGGCTCGCTATCGACTGACTCGCTGGGAGTTGATGAGTTAGTTATTACTTGACTAGGCTACCGCTGGCTTTCTTTCATGCACCAACGTCGCAGACGCTGCCTTGTGTACTTCAGATGTCGAGCTTTCGGTTCGTCCACTCCCTCCCCCCCCCCCCCCTCTCCCCCCCCTACCCACGATTCAGTTACGGACAAATTTCGCACCCTCAGGTATTCGGAGACTTTCACCATCACCTCTCCGCATCTCAGGGATTCTGTCACCGTTTTCCCTAATAATTGGTTCGAAAAAGGCAGCCAGACATCGAGTCCTTGTAAGCGCCCTGATGTATCTGTGCTCTCACAATATTTTAAGTGACCTATACGCAGTGTATCCGCCAGCATGACGGCCTGGCCATGGGGCCAAGTCATGACTCCAGCAAGCGCCGAGCGTCACGTACGGTGAGTACGGTGAGGACTCCAAATTCGGCGTAAGCGAGACTTGTTCGAAGGATACGCCTGAATCCAAGACCACTAACAGAATCAACGCGAAAGCGAATCCGAGAACCGTCGATCGAAAGCGACTGGACGGCGGCAATGGCTGTATCTTACTACCCTATCGCGACAATGAGGTCGGCTCCGGCTTTAGTCTGAGGTTAGATCTTGAATTGAGCACGCTAATAAAAGAAAATAATATCATCTATCATAAGAAGAGCCGAAGACTGTGAGTGGACGTTGCATCACTAACATCGACATCAGACATTAAATGTCTCAATTCACTGACCCCTGACTCCTTAGCTTCTTCGTTTGTAGGTGTGAGTTGAGCTCAGAATTTCGTCGCGTCTCGAGGTTGAGATTTGGCCGACTCAGCCTCGGCGACACTGTTTCTTCTTTTTGCCAATTCTTAGATCTCCGTCACGTCTTTCGGAGAAGACGAGCAGGAGGAGAAAGACTCGACCTTCTTCGAGACAAGCTACACTGTTGGCTTCAATCTCACCGACTCAGGGATGCAGTCGTCTCGACTTGCGATAGATAGTCCGGACTTCATTTGCCACGTGTTTCCGTGCGGGCACATATGGGTTGCCGCGCGTGTCACATGTCACTCGCCGGAACGTGGCACTAGCGAGCAGGCTCCTCTCGCATCTTAAGCATCGTCTCCTGTGTCTGAAGTCTCGCCCTCGCTGCCGCCGTCGGCATTCAATCGTCGCTCCCTCCACCCCTTCGAGCGATAGCCAGCGACACTGCCGAGCTCGAAGACCGCGTCCAATTCTACCGACGGCTCGATGATGATTCTACACACAAAGTTACTTCGGATTTGGCAAGAGTTGAAGGCTGATGAATGCGACCCTCTCACGCGGCTGCCCGGACGCCCGGGTCCGGCCCGATGGCCGATCGAGTGTTGGGGCAGGCAAGTCAGTGACGTAGGGGTATTCTACTTGCGGGCCTAAGCAGGTTTTTATGAGGATGGGACGAATAGGAGATTTGAGGCCAATTTTGTAAAGTAGTACATTCGGGCATCCTACCCCGCCCCCGTATTTATTCCTAACCGGTTAAAAGCAGTACCACAATTCGGAAAAGATATCTTGGTTGGGCCTTGTTGAAAGTTGGGGTGAGCGCATATCGGGCAATGGAATCGTTGCATGGCCGTGCGGGGTCGATCTACAAGGTGATCTCGCAATTACGCGTTTCAGAGGCACCGAGTCGCTCGGAGGAAACTCTCAGGCTGAGGGTGATTATAACGTGTGAAAGAGTTCGGGACTGAGGGCGTGGAGGCTTGAGCCTGCCAGCCTCAAACTGATGGGGATGGACGGGGGTGGCGGTGAATGAGAACGAGAATTGGGAATCAAGTAGTCTACAACAAGAGACGACCACCGGCGCCTGAACATGAGCTGAGGATGAAAAGCTGACAGCTCGGCGCCGCATATTAATCACGCCCCTTGTACTAGCCCGCGGCTACAGCGCTGAGCGCTATAAGCAGCTAGTGCCAACGGGCCACGATCGAAAGCGGATCCGATCCCTCACTGCCCCTCGTGCCGAACCGGTGGCTGTCGTGTGAACGATCGATCTAATCATCACCACCACGAATTTTTGCGCCCCTCCCGTACGCCTCAGAGTTCTGCAGGCACTGGCCCTACGCCGTCAACGATCCGGAACGGAGGCACGCTGACCATGCAGTCGTCCGCGCCTAAATCGACATCGTCGTCAATGTATTCGCTCGCATACCCACAATACGTGGCCCAGCAATCGTCTTCAGTGACTGTTCCATTTGATACGGCAAGAGGTAAGTCCACTCGATGGCTCATGCCGCCGGACTGGGTGTCCGTCGCCTGCAGTCGTGCGGTCGGACCGATCGCCCTCTGAAACCGCCCGGGCCCGCCCAGGTATCGGTGCCACTGCAAGACGGCCCTCAGCAGCAGGACGACCCCCGATCAGCCCGATCAGAGCCTGGACCTTGTTGCAGTCGTGCACGTACGAGCTCCGATGGCTTCGGCACTGACAGACCCTCATCTCCTACTCTCGGCGCCATCAATACCCATCTACAGATTCCAGTGCGGGTCCGAATCGCAGCTCGATGGTGCCGCTGCACCCGCACCATGGCTCCATCAGCGGCGGTGGAAGCAATGTTCTGGCGGCCTCAGTCTCTTCCAATCTATCCCTTTCTAGAAGCGCAAACGTTTCAGGCCCATACGCACGACCTGCCGAGCCGATGCCGATCCAGAGTGCAGCGCTCGAGGCGCCGACAACGCATTCAGTCAAGGCCAGCAGCACCACATCCGAGTTCACAAAGCGCAAAAATTGGTCGCAGCACATTATCGACGAGATCCAGGTATGCTTTGTTTTTGTTTTTGGATTGTTGGATTCTCCCACCTCCGAGGATGTCCTCGATCGAAATCTGATCGCGCCGTCCGTATTCGATGCCCTGGCGCGGATCCCCTTTCCCACCCCATCTTTGTTCCTCGAACCCACCACAGGACTTCATGCACGTTCTGAACCCAGCGGGGAGCTTTATGTTTGCGACGCCATCGATTCTCGATCTTTGCGGGTGGTCGCCCGACGAGCTGATGAATCGGCCTGTCGCCGACTTCCTCCATCCCGATGACGTCGAAGCATATCAACGGGACTTTTACCAAGCTCTCGAAGAAGGCAAGGAGTTGACCCTTTATTGCCGCTTTCGCACCAAAGATGAGCGATATGTGCTGTTCGAGATGACTGGCCATCCTTACTATGCCGACCTCAAAGGCGCGCAGACGCCAAAGTGTTTTTTCGCCATGGGGCGACCATACCCGAGCAAGAACCAGGCAATGCTCGACTCGTTCCTGGAGCTCAAGTTTGAGAACGAGCGTTTGAGACAAGAACTACAAGTGATGTATCGAGACATTGAAGGTGGGCCAGCATCGACCGCAGGTGAGTTGTGTTCAGCACTCGCCGAACACATGTTTCATGACCAAGCTTGTGTTGACCGCCTTACCCTCACATGGTCTGGTTCACCAGGTGATCGGCCAGCCGGTTACAATGTTTACGGCACCAAAGCTACGACAAGACCGAAGGGTCCCAGCAGTGTGATCGATCCAACGACCGGACTGGTCCAAGCTGGCGGACTCATCCCCTCCTCGTCGAACACGTATGGGGCTCTAGGGATCGGCATCAGCGCGAACGGGACGAAGGGAGATGGGGCCCATGGGGAGAAGAAGAAAAAGGTCAGCTTGAGGCGCTGCTGATTTTTCATGCATGCGTTCACCTGGACCGTCCTGACTCGTCAATCACCTACCTACCTTCTTTGCATTTCCGTGCGCCATGGGCCTTTTCGCGACCAGAAGCCAAGAGTCGAGGAGGGCGAATTCGTATGCCGTGACTGTGGAACAGTCGACTCTCCGGAATGGCGAAAGGTATGTCCCACAAATGTCATCCCGCAAGTGTAACACGCCTTGCGAGGAACACGAGCTGACAAGAGCCATCTCATTGGCCGAGCAGGGTCCCGACGGACCGAAATCATTGTGCAACGCATGCGGTGAGCAAATTGGCTTATGTCGGGTCGCCCACGATTCTTGGAAAACTCAGGTTTTGCTGAACCCGCAC
Source organism: Microbotryum lychnidis-dioicae p1A1 Lamole (assembly GCA_001244265.2). Lineage (NCBI taxonomy): Eukaryota > Fungi > Basidiomycota > Microbotryomycetes > Microbotryales > Microbotryaceae > Microbotryum > Microbotryum lychnidis-dioicae. The sequence continues at coordinate 1,157,707 of CDLV01000007.1, forward strand.
CATTGTACTTGGACAGGTCTTCGATATGCGAAGGCGAGCTCCAAGGCCAATAAAGAGAGCAAAGCCGAGAAGGCCAAACCGGACAAGGGCAAGTGACCGTCGAGGCAACGAGGCGTACAGCAACATCTGTCTTTTACTTTCTTTTCTTCTCATTTTCCCTACTTTATTGTTGCCTCCATTTCTTTTCTCACCTGCTTTCATGATGTATCCTATCGCGCGATGACATGATCTCTCGAAAAATCGAGCTTCGCTGTCGATCCACCGAAGGGTGAGCTTTCGTTTCCGTCGGGCGTGCAAGCACGGAGCAAATCGCGACACCCCTAGGGCATTCGGAGCATTCACTTTCCTACCCTATTTCCATGACTGATCACTAGTAGCAGCTGGAAAGGCGCTGCAGATCATATCGGCCCGTTTTCGGGCCAACTTGGTGCTTCGATTACTGCCATCAGTCGCTGAGGCAAGGTAATACAGGAAGGCTCTCATCACTGTCATTGGATGAGTGGCCAAAGGCGTCCGAGGCTTTCGAAAGGGTCATCTCTGCCGTGTAATAGAACTGCTGTGACTTCAATTATCATTATCATTTTCGAAGTAAGCCCTTCGCGCTGCGGGGCCTTGCAGGAGCGTGCGGGAGCTTGCGGGGCGCGGTGGAACCTTGCGGCGCTGACGATGCCGCGCTGCGCACACCTCCTCATAACTGCCCCATCGCCAGATCCTGATCGCCTGCATGAGCCTGATGCTGCTGAAGACTTGTAAAGCGGGAGCAGCAACTGTCCGAATGGTCTCACGCACCTCCAGTGCTTCGGCGAGCCGCGTGAGCATGATTGGACGGCATCTCACAACCTCTCAGTCGGCGCAATCGAGCTCAACGCCGTCCGCATCGAGCGATCCTGCCGAGGTGAGTGTGAGGACTCAGCGGTAGAGCAAGGAATGCGAGCCTTATCTGTTGAATTGGTATGCAATTCTTTACAGCCCCTTGTCCGCTTCGAGTCGCTGCACTCGCTTCGCAAAGCCACCTTGAACCGGCCCGCCGCATTCAATGCCCTCAACAAGGAAATGGTCGATTTGCTGCAGCCACAACTCGAAGTACGTATCTTCTTCTTCATTCTGCTGTCCTTGCGCGTTTAAAATCAGTTGTTGATCATCTGCGCTGCGTCAGAAATGGGAGGCCTCAGACCTGGCCAGCGTCATCGTCCTCCGGGGTACCGGCAAACACTTCTGCGCTGGAGGGGATGTCAAAAGTCGGTCATATGGTGTTCTCGCCGGAGGGAGGCCGTGGGTTTGTGTTGCTTTGTGCTGACGAGATGGCGACCTCTCTTCCGCAGCGCTTGCCAAGCAGCTTGCGACCGAGGAGACGTGGGCTGACTCGGCCAACTTCTTCGGTGACGAATATGTCACGGATCATTTCATCGCAAATATGCGCACACCCGTGGTCGCGTTCATACATGGCAATACACGTAAGCCCTTCGCACGCTACGAACATGTAGGAGCTTCCGGCATGTAGGATTCGAAACTAAAGGCTGATCTTTATGCAGTGGGTGGTGGGTGTGGCCTCTCGATGCATGCTCCTTTCCGCATTGCCACCGAGACGACCATTTTGGGCATGCCAGAGACAAACATCGGCCTCTTCCCTGACGTCGGTGCCAACTTCTTCCTACCCCGCCTCGATGGCGAACTCGGCGTTTACCTTGGCTTGACGGGCCACACCCTACGAGGAAAAGACGCTCTCTTCGCCGGCTTCGCCTCCCATTTCGTCCCGTCTGAACGTCTCAATGCTGTCGAAGCAAGGTTGAGCGAGCTTGGTGCAAAGGCTGCGCTTGAGGACGTCAACGCCGCCATTGAGGAGTTCGTCGCCGATGCCGAGGAGCTTCAGAGTGGGCCAGCATACCCGCTCGTGGGTGCAAAGCGACGAGCGATCGATGCCATCTTCGGTCGCAAGACGGTCGAATCGATCATTACTGGCCTCTCTGAACTCGAATCGGGTTCGATGCCACTCGATAAGCTCGTATTTGAAGGAGAGGAAGTCGATATAGGTAACTTGCAGCAATGGGCGAAGACTACAAGAGAAGTCCTCGAGCATCGCAGCCCGACCAGTCTCAAGTTAACGCTCAAGGCCATCCGGGAAGGTGCGAAGCTAGACATCGACGAGGTTTTCGCTATGGATCTGAGGATTGCCACCGCATGCTGCGTAAGCACTTTGGTTGACTACCGAATGTACAGCTCTGCAACTGACAGTCAGCTACATGTTTTTGGTCCCCTGAAGAATCCCACCATCCACCCTGATTTCAGAGTTGGGGTCACTCACTTGCTTGTCGACAAACGCAAGGACCGTGCGCCGTGGTCGCCCTCTAGTCTGGCAGAAGTCGAGGACTCGACGATCCTGAAAAACTTCTTCTCTAACCCTGCGCCGTTCTCCAACCCTCCGGTCAAGCCACTACAAAAGCGCGCCCCTGAATCAGCCCGCCCGTACCGAGAATACCCGCATGCTCGGTTTTCCCTACCTTCGGAGCGGCAGATCAAGGACATTGTGACGGGAGAGGCGAAAGGCAGTGGGAAGTTTGCGATGACGAAGGACGAAGTTGTTGCCAGGGTCGCCCAAGAAGCTCAGAGATTGTCGGGTGGCGCTGAGAAGATTGGGCTTCGCGAGAAGGTGAACGAGGTCTTGCAGCGCAAGTGCCGGGTGGGAGAACAGGGGACTTTGAGGTGGGTAAGCAGCTCGACAGTATAAGGACCCAGCACAATTAGACATCGTCCAACGATCACCTCGCTGCGGTCTTCGCCGCCGGTAGTTGCCGGACCTCGATGTGGGTGCAAGTAAATATTTTGTAGAGCAAGATGCAGTTCCCCGCTCTTTAACCGAATGGCCCGACGCTCAGCTCGATACAAGAAAATTGAAGCGCGTCGATGCAACAGACGCATTTGTTTCTTATTACGAATTCATTGATCTCGGGCTTGTGATACAATGCTACACCCCCCCTCCTGTAATGGCAAATACTCGCCGCTATAGACGACCTTTTGCCATAAATCACGGAAAGTAAGGTAAGGCCCACCACTGCCCACAACTCCTGGCACCTGCCGCAGCCTGCCGTCGGCGGCTGCTTCATCATGGCAGAGAGACGCGGATCGGCTTTACACTTCACTCTTAGCCACGCTTCAGGCTCCTTCAATACTTTGAGACTTACCAACACAGGCCAGCGCAACTCACAGCGCACCGTCCTTTGCCGAAAGCCAGGTTTTCCTTGTCGTACCTCCGCACGTGCTGCCCCACTGCAGCATATCAAGCTGGCGACCGAGGTGCCGGCTCGCAAACAGCGAGGTCGACTATCTCCGAGGAGGCCTCAAAGCCCAGGCGTCCCTCACAGCAGCCACAGAAGCCCTCTTCAGCCGCAAGTGACGTCCCTTGCGCCTACTCCTACGACTGCTTCCCGTATTCCTACAAGATCGCAAGCAGTACAAAGGCAAGCGTCGACAAGCTACCAAACGCTCCGAGGCACTTTGACTAGCGACTCCTCCATCAGCGCCAGCCTCGACGAACGAGCGGCGCCTGCATTGGATCCTCGACGCACGATCCCCCGTGTTAGTGCCGGTGTCAGCCCCCACCACACATCTAGGCAAGCTACAAGTCTTGCTCCACTATCGAGACCAGGTTTAGATCAGGTGGGAGTTGCCAGCAACTCGCTGACGCGGACCTCGGACGAGATCGTCGACGCGTCGACGACCGCGTCTCAACGCGACCTGGGTGTCGTCAGCGACATTGATAGCTCGACCACCACACTCGGTCACGCCAACACAGCCATGTGGCGTCAGATGACCATGCGGCGTCAGATGAGTCCACTCGAACCGGTCCAGGTCCCGAATGTCAAAAATGATGTTGTCGTTGGCGATTCGGAGGAAGAAGGAGAAAGTGAGCATTTGTCATCGTCACGTGTTGATTTGCGCCCTTTCTGTTTCTGACCAAGGAGGAAGCCAACCTGATCCTTAGGCCTCATAGACACCGTATCGGATGGAAGCAACATTGTGAAGTCTGACCAGTCGAGCTACTTTCAGGACAAGCTACACGACAGCGGTACCCTTGATTTCGAACCCAATGTCTCTACCCATGACGTGTCGACTTCGTCCCCCGTGCGTCGTTCCCGGACCCGATCGACTTTCGAGGGTAGCTCGCTCGGCCGCCTGACGAATCGTGGAGTTGAAGACAACGAGAATGTTTTTATTCTCGAGGTTACCGCTCAGTCGAGCAAGGTCGCTGGAAGGGCCAAACGCACCAAATCGGCGCCTGTTCGTCGGGCAAGCACCTCGAAGCGCGCCCGCACAGCTACAGAGCCGGTCGAGGACGAGCACCAAGACTCCGACTTTTCTTTGGATAAGGCCGACTTACTCCGCACTTCAAAGCCGTTGGACTTGGCGACCACGGATCAACATGCGATTGATACGACTGTGCCGACCGGCCTGGAGAAACTGTGTACCGCTCCGGTTCGGAGTCGCGCTCTCGGGTGAGAAATGCCGGCAGTGTACCGAAGCGGACTTGAGGGCTAAACAATCAAAACTCACACGTTTCTTGCTTGCAAATTACCAAAGTGAACTCGATTGGCAAGAAATGCGCAAGTCGACGAAATGTTCGAACAAGGTGCGTTCAGATGTTCGTGGCGGCAGCACTATGAGACCCGATCTCAACAGCAGTACAATGCACATGGTGTGCCATTGAATTCAGGTATCCTCGCGTTCCCCTTCAAAAGCTGGTACCAAAAGGGCCAACGAACAAGGTCCTTCAACCTGCACGTCGAGTCCGATGGAGTTGCTTCCGATATCGTCGCCTCCCGTCGAAGAGGCCTCGTCCCTCCTACCACCTCAAATCGATCCTCAAAATGCAGCTTTACGAGCACAAGCTAAACCCGTGACCAAACAAGCCGAGATCAACGCGAAACCTGTTCGAGGTGAGTTTGCCCAGCTTGTTGCTACGTGCCACTGTACTTCACTGATTCCAACTCTTACATGCCGAACTAAAGGTCTGGCTGGCATCTTGACCCGCAAAGGCATCGCGGGCGTTCGTCACCCTGGCTTATCAAAAGCTGCGAAAGTACCCCGACTCCATGCCAATCTGAAGCCACCTCCCCCGCCCAAGGCAGCAATCCCCAAGCCCAGAGAAAAGAAGAAGAAAGGAGACGAGTCCTATTCAGATGAAGAGAAGGTCAGCTCGGTTCGGCGGGTTCGCAGTCAAGCGGCTGAGAGGCTGCTAACGTATCTCTGCCCACGTTGATTTCACAGCCTTGGTGGGAAACCAAACACCCGGAAGAGTGGACAGATGAGGACTTTGAGCGGTACCGTCGCGTCACCGAGCGTCGCGAGCGCGGGCTTGATTCTGACTAGGTCGATCTTGCCTGGTGCTCGCTTGGTCTTTTCGGTCACTTGAACTGTTGCATCCCCAGAGTATTAATATGGCAGTTGTGCTGTAAAGCGTAAGTAAAGTGTAAAGTACTTGCTAGGTCTTAGATCGCTCGTGTTATCCGAACCGAAGGCGAGAGGCTATGGAGCGGTCAGACTCGGCTATGCCCTTCAACATCGTCAAGCAGTGTTTGGCTGTCATGGCGTCGTCGTTTTCCAGTCGTACGTATTTCAGCATCAGGTTCTGGCACCTCTTTAGTACCTGAGCGCACTCGTCCTCGACTCGGGATGCAATATGCAGCAGCGTTTGCTCTACTTTGGCTTCGTTGCGAGCCGAGACGACATCCAGTAGGCCAGAGATGACATCTTGCCACGACTGGAGTGCAGCGGATCCGCGATCAAGCCTCTCGATATGCAACAGGCGCAACGCAACAAGCGTACGGAAGGATGGGTAAGAAGCTTCGTCTGAGTTCGGTTCGACCTGGATCGTCCAGCCTCGCCAGTAACCTTCCGCTTCCAATAGGTCTCGTTTGGCGCTCCCATGGGGGTCGTCCAACACGAGCTGCTCAACGTAGCTGCTGAGGTCGAGGTTGTTGTTTTCCAAGTTGTTGGGTCCCAAACTGAACCCGTACTCGGCCATCAACAGCGCATTGTCATGGGCTGGAACGGCCACTTCCGACTGATTCAGCTAACGCAAGTGAGGCGTAGAGTGAGTGTCAAGTCTCACTCACCGCCGTACGAGAAGATGAATTCATCGCCCTGTCGATAAGCGTCCTCGGTCGTCGAAGTAGCGGGCGGAGACGAGAACGACAGCGAGGAGGAGCTTCCTTGGGGTAACGTCGTCCTGCTCGACCGGTGATTGATCATGTCGATTATAGGGCAAAGCGTGAGGTTATCTGTCTGAGGCAGACCAAGGTCGTAGTAGAGACAACGGGTATTGACGTTGCACCATGCGATGTGGAACGCTTGGAAGCGCAAGCGGTCCGTCTCCTCAGGATGAGTCCCCAGATGATCGTCCCACACCGCTCTGCACCTTTTCCAGTCCACCTCGAAGCGGTTGATCACGTCGTCGGTGCGCACGGAGAGGCTCGGCGCGAGACAGGATAGTAAGTCAATGCTTAGATTCTGCGAGGGCCCGGACGGCGTCTTGTCGGAGGCATCGATTTCGAAGCGGTCGCATAGCTTGAACGAACTGGCGGCCAGCTCCCAAGTCAGGGGTAATGAGTCGAATCTCGTGGGAAGTGACTGCGTGAAAGGGTGGAAGAAATCCCTCGGTGTAGTGCCGCGGGCTCGCCCGTTCGCGTCCAACTGTGATTCTTCGGTGGCGGCGGATCGCAAGGCCAAATGAAGCGAGATCAATTGTGTCGATGTGAGGGAGCGTGCCACATGCGTGGAATACAGGGGGGCAAGACTGAGTTTGTTGCAAAGCAGTCGCGACGGAATCGATACAGTCGACGTTGAAGGCGGCACTGCTTGCGCCGCGACCAACGCTCGTTCACCTATGGGCCGTTGAAGACGTGGCTCACGACACTGATTCAGACTCAAGGAGGTGTAACAACGTGCAAGAATGTGTTGGCGTGTGGGTAACCAACCCCTCGGCCTGGCCATCGCAGCTCGCAGGCAGCGACAGCAGTAGCATCTCGTCCCGATGGATGCCCCACGGCCAAATGCCTTCTGTTCGACTTACCCGGTGAAACGTCCCTGAGCTCTGCCAGGTTACAATGTCCGCCATTAGACTCGACCCAGCTCCACAACTGCTCGATCCAGGGTGCAGACGAGCTTGCCATTGTGGGCTCGTCGGACTGAAAGGGACTCGCGCCGATTCGGAGAGGGTGGAGGCGAGGAAGGAATCAGAATACAATGTAAAGATTAATGCCGGTTTAGCGACGGCGTACGTGGACACCCAGCCCCCACAGGCCCCCACTGCATCTCATTACTACATATGGGCCGCCTTTTGTCGATTTGAACACACGAGAATACACGCGCGCGGCTGCTTGATGATGTGCATGCTGATTTGACGACACGCACGCGCGTACTTGAACACACGCATGCGAATTGGGAAAGTTCATCGTCCTCGACTCCTCATTCTCATCCGAAAACGCCGTATGAGACTATGCGGCTTCGAGCTCATCAACCATAGATGGGCACAAGATTGATTGCCAGTTTAGCATTACCAGTTTAGCATTACCCGACGCCAGATGCCTTTGCAGCCAGCTTATGCTCTAACTGACTATAAAGTGCAGGGTCAGACGTCAGACTCTGGGAAAAAGTGTTGCGTGCCTTGGTTCGACGGCGTCGCTTCCCGGTCGGTACGTCACGCTGCCCTGAGTGAGGAGGAGTGAAGACTAGGTTTGATTTGGCCAACTGGATGCGAGCTTGCTCCACTCAAGCAAGAAAAAGCAACGGGACGATGAGGCCCTGCAAGCGGAATTGAAGCGGCTTGAAAGGCTTGCTTCCGGCACGGAAAAGAGGTACCAGTCATGGTTGGAGAATCATGGAACGGACTGAAGATCGGCCCGAGTACTCCCGAGTAAACTGTAGTAGTCGCGGCTAAAATCAAATAAAAAAGCGGGCGGCTAGGGGGAACAACTATCGCCGACTTCGGGATCACGAAACGCCGGCGACACTGGCAGGGCGATCTCAAGAGGGTTGTACCGGCGCTCAAGTCGGCCGTTCGGCGACTTCCCCCCACGCATCAAGTGAGCTGACTCATCTCCCCCCTCCACACCGAACTTACATGTGACCTTGGTACTGACCGTCTTGCCAATTTCCGGGACTCTCTCCCACTGCCTTCCACCACAACGCCTCGACAATATGAAGTGGGCAGTACGATTCACGAAAAAGATCAGAAGCCGGTGTGTAAAAGCACGCTTACATAACCGCTCTAATCGCTCGTCACTCTGGGCTCACATAAGGTCGGGTTTTGGGCCCACGTTGGAGGCAACTCTGGTCCCACATCGGAGGCGACTCTGGTCCCACATCGGAGGCGACTTTGGGATCACATCGGTGCGGACTTTGGGAGCACATCTGAGGTTATTCTGGTACCACGTTCATAGGGGACTGTGGTACCACATATAGTGTAGACGCCTGTATCTCTTGCAATGTGTGATGTATCACTCTGGGAACAGTATTTGCATGTACAGGTCTATAGTGCTTCTGGCCGGTGAGACAAGGCGGACAATGCAGTAGTTGCTACATCGGGGCTCTACTCTTCCCCGGCCTGCTTGGCCGCTCCGGCGCCCGGCGGTGGTGTCGGTGATGTCAGCGATTCCGGGACCTCACACTGCAATCCGGACGACTGTCGGACTGCCAACGTCTATGCAACAAACATCATAGGGTAAAGTAAACCCTTTTTTCCCTATGCCTTGTCACTGTAGCGTCCTTATCACTAACCATTTCAGTGACGCTATCACATAAATCACACGGGTGAGCTCTAGCTCCATTAGGCCTGCAACCTTTAGAACCCTTATTAGAAACCGGCAAGCTCACGAATGCCGCTCGGCCTGAAGCAAAAAAAAAAAAAAAAAAAAAAAAAAAAAAAACCCTCATTGAAGCTTCGTACGCTCCTCGTCTTTACACCCCACTCACCCACTCGTACACACAATCCTCACACAAAGCACTCCTTTCCTTCCTTGATGAGCGGATAGTTCGTCCATTTCGAGCACAACAACGCCTGGATGGGGTACCTTCCAGACGACGCCAAGTACGCTCATGTCAACAACTTAAGCGATGAACCAACTGCAAGTCAAATACAAAGGGGACCGCTCACCCATTGCGCTGCGACAACAAAGCTCGCCAGATCCATACCTATCAGATGATGAATCGGATTCATATGAGGATGAGGATGACTCGAAACTCTCGGCAGCTTTGGTCGCGGTCCCCCCAAGTCCTCGATGTCTCGCACCTCCTCAGCCTCGGGGCTTTCGAACTCTCGCAAAAACTGTTCCAGTGACTCCGAAGAGGATTCGACAAGCGATTCATACTACGGAGTCGAAGAAGACAGATCAGAGGAGGCATTATTTGACAACGTCGTCTCCGCACCACTCCTGGCTCGGAAAGACAAGAAGATTTGGACCGGCATACCTGCGAGCTCTCTCGGCGGAACGCAGACCGACGAACTGTCGAACACGAAGCGCGGAGGCATTTCTCTCAAACATCATCTTCACCACTGCAGAGCACAACGAGCTCCGTCTCAGGCCGCTCGTTCCTCGCAAGCAGAAATCTTAATGGAAATTTGTAAGCAACCTCCCTGTCCTGGAGCTCCCAAGGTTCATAGCTACAGAGATGTGTCGAAGCTGCGTGCTGCGCTGCGTTTTGTTTCGTCCTGTGATCGAACTAACTCTTATTCGTGAGATATATCAACAGACGCATGATTGGGCCTCACGCAAATATGAATGCTGTCTCGCTGTCGTCGAGCGACCTTACGGTAAGGCGCCCTCGTCTACTCATCATCAACAGCCGTCAGACGTAGCAGTGGGGATCTGATGACGTCCAGAACTGCCCATCACTCTTCTAGAAGCTTGGAATCAACCGCGAAGGTCGACCTGTTGTGGAGGTTCTGCGGATGGCCGTCGTTGCTCGGGGGCCTGCAAAAGAGATCGGGGATGTTTGAACATCGTTCAACTACAATGATCATACAAGCAAAATTCTGCCGATGTCGAAGCGTGACTTATTAGAGTCTGTATCTTCGCTCGATCTCTATGAACTGTTCTTCATGGATGAGAGAAGCGAGGGACCGGTGCCAATTCTGGTCTAATCCGAGTCGGCGCAATCACGTTCGGGAGTGTCGACCTTGGCGGTTCGGGCGCCGGACCGCTGCTGACACCACGGGCGCGGAGAGGCCAAGCGGGGCAGAACATCGATGTAGCAACTACTGCATTGTCCGCCTTGTCTCACCGGCCAGAAGTACTATAGACCTGTACATGCATCAAAATACTGTTCCCAGAGTGATACATCACACATTGCAAGAGATACAGGCGTCTACACTATGTGGTACCAAAGTCCCCATGAACGTGGTACAAGAATGACCTCGGATGTGATCCCAAAGTCCAAAGTCGCCTCCGATGTGGGACCAGAGTCGCCTCCGATGTGGGACCAGAGTTGCCATCCTCGGGACCACAGTGCCCTGCTATTCGCGCGATTAACCTAATTCCGATGTGTAAAATGACATCACCCCCTGTGTTGACCGCAAGTTCGGCCTGGTCGACACTCCTAACGGCGAAACTTCAACGATGCTCCGCGCTTCGCCGTCCCGGTTCGTCCTCGGCCCGACCACGTTGCCGGCTCCGAATTACCGCTCGACGCACTAGCTATGTACCTTCACATTTCAAGCATATTTCCTCCTCTCCTCTTCTTTCCCTCTTGCACACCATCCTGTCCGGCCACTATCTCCTCAGACCCTTACCCGACCTTACGTTTCCTCGTTTCCCTTCACCACCATGCAGCCCAACACCCATACGTTCTATGATCTCAACGACGCCGAGCGCGCTGTTCTTTCAGAGGCCGATGTCGCACAGATTGCCGTCTATTCCCAACAAGGAATCACGTTTTCCGGTATTCCAGAGGCCAACCTGGCCAATCTGCCCGCCGGTCACCAGGGGAAGGCCAGCCTCGCGCGTGACAGGGAGCCTGTTCGGCAAAATCATTTCTTTGAAGCCGCCTTGGGCATCATTGCGAAGCAGTGAGTTCAGCATCGTGCAACAATGGTCTGTTGTCTACTAGATGTTATCATAGGGGCTGACTCGGGGTACGTTTGTGTGTTCAGTCGCGAGCACTTGCCTCTGGAAAGGCAGCAGCCGGAGCAGTTGATCCGTGAGATTGGCCTCGAGCTCGTGACGCCCGAGGCGCTGGCGACTTAGGCCATGTCCAAGCTCGAGGCCAATCTCACGGATCAACTGCTCCGGCTGCTGCCTTTCCAGAGGCAAGTGCTCGCGACTGAACACACATGTGTGTTCAGTTGTGGTCTCGTGTGTGTCATCATAAATCTGGGGAGCGAGATGTAAGGAGCCCCGGGCCTGTAAGGTATGCGCCTCTGATGATGTGCATAAAATACAATCTGTCGTTCTTGACCACACTAGACTAAAAGCAAGTCGTAACTAGAACTCGGCAATTCTAGCTACTCAAAGGCTACTTATAGGGCTGTTCTGTGTACAGGCGGGTTCTTCGGTAGTACTCTCGATGTTGCTTGACGAATAGACAGTCCCAAAACCAGTCGATTATCAAGTGTGAGTCAAGAGTGGGGTCCAGTGAAGGAGAGAAGAGAGCTACGGATCGCTGTTTAAGGAGATCTGGCGAAATGAAAGGGAGAGATGTAGACAATGTGGTTCTTTGTGGTGACCGGCAATAGAGACAGACGAGATAAAAGTAGGAAAGGATGACAAGGGGATGCACAATGGTTGTCAGTCAAAGGCAGGAAAATGGGAGGTCAGGTAAGTCGGTCCGTCGGTCCGAGGTTTGAGACTTGGACCTACCGAGAGGCTGCCGAACCTTACACGAGAATCTCGCTTGAGTGCGCCTGAAATGCGAAAGAGTGTTGTCAAAATGGGTCGGAAACAGGTGAAAAGTGCGAAGGGGTGTATAAATGCTACTTCGAGGATCAAAGATAGCGCTGACGCGTGTGTCCAATGCGTCGAGGTATGTCACAGAGGATCTGGCGAGCTTTGGCGAGTGTCAGTTATGTCGATCTGATGTGTGCTGTGAAGTGATCTCGCGCGCATTATCATGGCGCCGCGCGTGTTCACTCGGAATAAAACGACAAAAGGCGGCCCATACACTACTACTACCTCACTACACCCGCCTAAATCGGTCTAAGCTACGCGCGCGCCTGAACAGACAGAAACCAACTCGGCCCGTTGGCTTCCTGCTAATAAGTGCCTACAGACTCCCCACCTCGGCCAATCTACGCGGAAGCTCCGAGAAGGACCTCGAGTGACCAGATCTACCATGACCGACCCCCCGACCACGGCAAGCGAGACATCATCAGATGACGTCCCGTCTCCAGTGCTGGCTTCCGCTGACGTCGTCACTCCAGAGGTGGAATCCTTACGTGCCATGTTCCCGGCCATGGACGTGTCCGACTTGACCGCTGTTCTGACGTCACACAACGGCTCGCTCGAGGAGGCAGCCGATACACTACTCGCCATGAACGACCCTACCTACAGACAAGCCGATGTGAGTCACAATCCTACCCCTGTGCTGCGAGATGCCACCAGTGGAGGTCGAGATCAGGCATCCCCACGTCGCTTCCTCCAACCCCCACACGTACGCGACGGTGCCGCATCTCAGCTGACTCGTTCTGGTTGGCCGCATTCCCCTCGTCACCAGCTCGAAAGACTGCAGGTGGATGCTGACCTCGCTAGACAACTCGAAGCTCAGGAGGAACGACTTCTGCATCGTCGAGTAGCGCGGCCAAGTGCGGCCAATCCCGAGGTCTCGAGCCCGGCTGCACTACCTTACACCCCCTACGTTCCACGGCATGGCGCAAGGCAACCTCTGGACCAAGGCCAGCACGCAGAGGCTGACAATAACGCGGATGACATTGACCAGCTAACGGAGCAAATGTACGTTTTGTCCCAAAATGTGATCTTGTGTGTGATATTCGTTGTGGGGTATAACAAGGCCCCGTCAGCAGCACTCGACTTTTTGAGCTCCTCACCCTTGGCTCGGATCAGGCTGACCTCTCTTCACCACCACTGCGGCTCGTCGAGACCTCTAGCTCCAAACTAGCAGAACAGGGTAGGAAAACTTTCGACACGTTCCTTGGAAAAGCAAAGGACTTTGCGGGTGTGCTCAATGAGCGTATCAAGGCCTCGGCGTAGGTCCGCCTTCCCAAGTCCGCCCCCGAGCTACTTGAGCCCATCCTGTACCTGCGAGCTGATGTTTATGTGGACGAGACAGCTCACCTTCTCTGGCTACAGAGGATACATCGCCCCCTCCGCCTCCTAAAGAACCAACCCTAACACCCGCTACATCCACCGTCACCCCTCGGACTTCAAAACCTACCGACGACGAGCATCGGCAGACCGTCACCGTCCCCGAGCGACTTCCAAGACCGAACCAGGACCCAGAGGAGCCTCTCTCCGACGTAAATTATTCGCCTTCCCGAACACCAACCGGCTCGGCCGAACGCTTAGCGCCTCACGCCGCTGTCAGCCCCGATCCTCTCAGGAAGGCACCCGATCTTTCGCAGATCGAACATTTGCTGTTGCCTCGGAAGTCCGTGAAGCTTGAGCAGGGGCACCAAAAGGAAGACGACGACGACGACGACGACGAACTGGAATATGTGAAGTCGCCTTTTGATGACGATTGATAGCCACCGTGACCACGGATTGCCATCATTTCCGCGAGCCTGCAACATGATCGGGTCGAGGGTCGAAGGGTCGATGGGTCGATGGGTTGACTGTTCCAGGAGCCGGTTCCTCTCAATAGTTGACGATAGCGAACCTCAACAATAGAGATGTACCCACAATCTGATACCAAAGTGTCACAGCATTTGTCATGGTCGCCCACTGTCCAAGCCCCTGCCTGGAGCTGCAGCCTGTCAGCCGCTCAGGCGGTGCGCGGCCAGTCGCGAAAAACCTGGTTTAGCAAGATCGCCGGACCGGACGAAATTGCTGGGCGAAGTTCATGACGTGGGGGTGCTACCAAGTGATCATGCCCAGAGAACAGCGCAGTCTAACCCTAGTACCAATGGCTTTTCAAAATATAGCCGTGATGACTTATGCCATTAGTAATGCCACGAATTCGCGCGCGCCCGTTTGCTCGTTGCCTTCGCCTCGTCAGCTCCGACTGCTCAGCGATCACACAGATAATGGAGCTGCCAGATACGTTGCTCAACTCGTTAAGGGAACCTAGGCCTTCTCAAACGGTGTACCGTGAAGGTGAGTTAATCGCTCAGCCTGGAATGTGGAACACGAACCACAGGCTACCGCTGCCTGCTTGAGCAGTTGCACAAGGGGCTGCCGCAAACCACAAAGCAACCTGATGATGGGTCGTGAGATTTCGCAGAATGCACTCTGTGTTTCGACAACCATGATGGGCCCGAAGGCATCGACGTCTGCCTGCACTGCTTCAACGGCGCGTGCCCCGCCACGTCCACGAATCGGCATGGAATCTTGCACGCTCGTAAAACTGGCCACAATCTGCATGTCAACATCAAACGCATCAAGAAACCGATTCCTGCCATCAGGCGAGTGAGTGAAGTGCTCGACATACTCACCATGTCATGCCCTGACAAAGCCGCAGTAGCTAAGGATGACCGTGTGCGCCGTGGCTCAGGACTCATTCGAACCGCCGTTAAAGAAGCTCGCCATTCGCGAGGACGTGGCTGAGCACGACAAGTACGACTTTGTTTCCTCCGTACGATCCTACAACGGAGAAGAACCAGTCCCAGTGCGCGCTGATCAACGAGTATGTGCTGTCCTGCCCGCGAAGCGACCGACTTTTCGCATGATCGTTGACCGGTCGTACCCACGCAGCTTGAACCCATCGTTGCGGCAGTGCTTAGCTCGATGTCATCTGCAAGAAGATCCGAGGTCAAGTCATGGGAGGAAGAGATCATACCTTGCGCACACACGAATCACCTTGTTCAGTCTCCCGCTAAAAAGCTGCAATCCTCCGGTTAGTCAACGATCAAGTCGGACACATCCGCTTGAACTCAACGCCGTATTTCATGCTGATCTGATGAACTCGGTACGACGCGATGCGACGGTACGCTCTTAGGACTTGCTACGTGCGAGGCGGCGGGCTGTGATCTCACTTCCAACTTGTGGCTATGCCTGACGTGCGGATCCCTCGGCTGCGGACGGTCTCAGTTCGGTGGGGGCGGTGGGAATGGACACGGTCTAGCTCACACCAAAGACCATAAACATCCGGTAGCGGTGAAGCTGGGCACGATCGAAGCGGATGGCTCTGCAGGTATGCGATCAATCGTAAATGCTGGTGCGCTAAGCGCATCAACACCGCTGACCTTCTCACTGGCCCCTCCTGTTTCATGCAGATGTCTATTGTTACGCTTGCGATGATGCTCGTGTAGATTCCCAACTAGCCGACCATCTCGCGAATTTTGGTATCGCAGTACAAGCTCAGACCAAGACGGAAAAGTCGATGACCGAGCTTGTAAGTACGTGGTGCGGGCATCGACCACAAGTCAGTCACCGCGTGAATCTAATGATTTTTCGATCTATCTTTCCATCGTCTCCCCTCGCAGCAAGTCGAGCACAACATGACCTACAACTTCGCTATGACTGGGGCAGACGGTGCAGAGCTCGAACCCCTGTACGGACCGGGACTCACTGGAATGCGCAATCTTGGGAACAGGTACGCAGACCTCTTCGCCTGAGGCACTTGACCTCAACTAACCTACACAACCTGCAGCTGTTATTTGGCCTCTTCAATGCAGACCCTTCTCTCGTTACCTAGCATTCAAACGCGCTACCTCACCTCGTTTCACACCCATGTCACGCACTGCGCGCACCTCGATCCAACAGAGTGTTTGGAGTGTCAGCTGGCCAAGCTCGCAGATGGTCTCCTGTCCGGCCGATACGCAGTGCCACCCCAAGACGATCATACCGATACCCTGCTTGGAAGCAGGGACTCGCCAGTCTCATCAGACCTCCCGCCCGCGTTCCAAGTCGGCATCAGCCCTAGCATGTTCAAGGCACTCGTCGGGAAAGGGCACTCTGAGTTTTCGACCATGAGGCAGCAAGACGCAGGGGAATTCATCGCGTACCTGCTCGAGAGCATGCGTCGGTCTAGCCGTTCCACAGGCTCAGATGATCCGACCAGCGCGTTCGGGTTTGCAATGGAGGAGCGCTTGCAATGCCCAGAATGCAAAGGCGTGCGCTACACAACCACGAAGGAGGAGGTACTTTCATTGCCGGTCCCGATCGTTCCTCATAAATCGAATGGTGATCACTGTCCCGAAGACGTCTACGAGCCTGCCGAGTTCACGAAGTGCCTTCAAGAACTGGTATCGCCCACCGACGTCGAATACACCTGCCCGACGTGTGACAGGAAAGTTCTGGCAACCAAGTGAGTGTAATCGTGGAGGCCAGCTTGGTGGGACCCGCGCATCTCATAACGCTCGATGATCATCGTCCAGGGAAACGCACTTCTCAAGCTTTCCCGACGTGTTGCTGTTGACTGCTGCTCGTTTCCACTTTGACCACTGGGTGCCCCGTAAAGTCAGCGTCCCGATTTCTGTTCCGTTCGAGCCCATCCTCTTCGACTCGTTCCAGGGCAGTGGCTTACAAAGCCACGAAACGGAGCTTCCCGATCAGCTCGAAGGTGATGTGCTGGCTTTTTGTTGCCACGAGTCTGCACTGCTCTTCGGCGCTGACGCAAAATTTGTTCGAGTTCCCCAGACACGGTCAGCTCTGAGCCAATGTACAATCCGGAAGCTATGGGCCAGCTCGCGGTCATGGGCTTCCCCGAGAACCGCTGTAAACGGGCCTTGCTGGCCACAGGCAACGCCGATGCCAATGTGGCGATGGAATGGCTCTTTTCTCACATGGATGATCCAAGTGAGTTGATGAATGGTTGGACTTGCTTTTGCTCACTTGCCGACTTGTACTGAACAAGCCTCTCAAACCGACTCGGACCGCTCAAGACGTGGATCTGCCCATTGAGCATGCACCACCCAGCGCCGCACCAACAAATGAGGAACTTGCGCCACTAGTAGAGATGGGATTCACTGCTTCCCAGGCAGCAAGGGCACTCCATGAGACTGTGAGACGGATGGCGCCTAGATAGCGGGCTTGGTAACGCACGCTCATGTGGCTCTCCACCATGTAACCTAGGGCCACGACGCAACGCGTGCCATAGACTGGCTCTTTTCTCATCCTGAAGAGCCTCCAACAGACGATGGAACCTCTAGTGGTGCAGCGCAATCACTTCAACCCCAAAACATCAGATCGACTACGCTTCCAGCAAAATATCAGCTCAAAGCGTTCATTTCTCACAAGGGACCCTCGGTTCACTCTGGGCATTACGTCGCTCATGTGCGGGGTTCCTCGGATGCTCGCTGGGTTCTGTTTGATGACGAAAAGGTGGTTCGCGCAGACAAGGGTTCGCAAAGTGCAGAGCTACTTGCTCCGCTGGCCTACGTCTACATGTTTGAAAGGGTCTGATATGATTTCATGGTAGCAATTTGTGCTTGCTGTGCATTTCAAAGTTCTGTTTTCTGAAGACAAGAGTGAGCTTCCTCAGACGAACCGACTCCGGTTACGAATTGGTATTGGATCTCTGGATCCTGGAGGGTGCATTTACAAGGCATTCATGGATGCAGAGAGGGAAAAAAAAAAGCAACAACGCTGATGAGATCACCAATAAGGTCATTTAAAGGAAGTAAAAGTCGTAACAAGGTTTCCGTAGGTGAACCTGCAGAAGGATCACAAAAAAATGGAGAGGCAGGGAATCGAACCCGGGACCTCATGCAAGTTGTACGAGACAATGCTAAGCAAGCGCTCTACCCCTGAGCTACATCCCCATTGTTGGGTAACACCAGGCAGCTTGACATACAGGTATTCATTAACAAATCACGTGACCGTTTCTACAAAAAAAACGTTCTCTTTCTCTCTCTCTTCTTCTTCTCTCTTTCATCTTCTCTCTCTCATTCGTCTCCTGGGGGGGAGCAACCACTTGGCTCGGGCACTTGAATCCCAAATATCGGATTGGTGGACACCGGCCCGTTTCTCGCATCTTGCGGGCGGTTTGTGTTATCATCGTCGACTTCCATCTAGTTTTTTCGTAGGCCAATCAGGGGGAACAGGAATTGGGGGCAATATGATGAACAAGTTCTACAAAAACAAAAAAAAGGTCTCTTGATATCGTGTTCACAGCCAAGCTCAAGGGGGGACTCGGGGTGATCAGGATGCAGGACGTCGTGGACGCGGTTGCGGCACGGATCTGGAACGTTCTTCTCGGCGGTTCGGGCGCGATCTGGCAAGGACTTGCGCGCGCGGCACTCCAGCGAGCTCAGTCCGACCCCGACCTGGCCACCGATCTCTGGCCACATCCATCCACTCCCATCCCCAGCGACCTCCATCCCCGATGGCGAGCAGCATTGGGGGTTCCGAAACAGCAAGACGCGCAGGTCAACCCGAGGACCTTGACCACCGCGAACCTGCTCGCGCTTCCCACCTTGCTCGGCAGCCTCCACACCCCCATCAGAGGGAGACAGACCATCGACGCGGTTCATATACCTGACTACCTTCGTCTCCAGGGCTACCCGAAGGTGGCGGATCTCTACCGGCGCGAGTTGTATGCGGGTGGGGGGTTTCACCTTTGGACGCCGCCGGCGGATGTGCTCGGCGACAACAGCGAGTACGATCGACGCGGGCTCCCGCAGCGACTGGCAATCGCGGCCTGGTACCGGTTCACTGTCGATCGACACAAGAACACGCCCTTGGCGGTGGCGGTGGCGGCAGGACGGCTCAACGTGCCTCCCCGGATCGGCACCAGCGCACCGCAGCCGGACGACCTCAGGAGCTTTTGGAAGGCGGTCAACTCGAAGGCACTCACGGCGAGGGAGAGGGAAGTTTGGTTCAACCTGATTCTCCGCTTCACCCCGATGCGCAAGCTGCAACACCAACAAAACCACGACATTCCTCCCGCGTGCCTCGTCTGCGAAGCGCCGGTGGACGACACCGACCACTACTTTTTCGGCTCCGTTGACTCGCGGAACGTCTAGATCGCGGCAAGGGGCGTGCTCTGCGACGCACTCGGATGCGACACGATCGAGGTCGCCCAGTACACGACACTGCAACGGCTCTTTGGCCTCCCCAAGCTCAAGGTCAAGCTCAGCGAACAGGAAGGGGCGAGCAGGACGATCGAGATCTTCACGGGGATGGTTTTGGAGATGATCAGCAGTGGGAGATGGAGGAGGCAGAAGCACGGGACGAGGATGGAAAGCGTGGATAGGAGGAGAGTGGTACTGGAGGAGAGGATGAAGTTGAGAGCGGGAGGAGCAAGGGGCGGGCGAGGGCAGTAGAGGCTGGGTTCGATTTCCCCCCCACCACACCCCACACACACCCACCAAATCACACTTCCTCTTTCAAAACTGTATACTAAATATCTTGCTTTCATCTTTCATCTATTACAGGTCTGCCTTCGTTCCTCATGGACCGGCTCGCGATTTGGGATTGACTCGACGGTGGCTCGCGCTCTTTGGCTTCGGGGTTCTGAGTCAAGGGAGGGATCAGCAGACACAGGCAGAAAGTCGGCTTTGAGGGGCCAGGGACTGCTGAGGTGGAGGTTTTGAGGGGCCTCCACCGCGTCTTGTTGTGACCGAGCATAGACTTGGGACTTCGCGGGTCAGGGTAGCTGCGCAGTCGCTCTCTTGTCTTTGTCTCGACCGAGTTGGGAAGTGACGGCGGGGTGGGTCTCTTGTCGTTAGTTCTCTCTCTCTCCTTCTCTCTCTCATTCGTCTCCTGGGGGGGAGCAACCGCTTGGCTGGGGCACTTGAATCCGAAGTATCGAATTGGTAGACTTGGCCCGTTTCTCGCATCTTGCGGGCGGTTTGCCTTATCATCGTCGACTTCCATCTAGTTTTTCCGTAGGCCTATCAGGGTGAACAGGAATTGGGGGCAATATGATGAACAGTTTCTACCCCCAAAAGAACCCCATTTCTCACTTTCGATACTGCTGAACCCCACGCTTCTTCGACTACTAGTACAAGTGATACAACTGCCGCGAGTCGACACCCCGCAAATCGAACCTCGAGCCCTTGTCTCCTGCAACATTGGCAAAGTCACTGCGAAAGAGTAAGGAATGGGACCGAGCCCACGCCGAACACCTTGCGCGCGGCAAAGCTGGAGAGCATCGCCGGATCGAAGCCCAGGAACCTCTGGTCCGTCGCAATTTTACGATGTGGGATGAAGAGGACGGTGAGCTCCGTTTCATCAGCGTTCGAGGCACTAGCACTAAAACCAAGAAGATGAGAAGGTCCCAAACGGTGGCAGACCTGAGCGACCCGAGCGACGAGCCCGCCCGGCCGATACCAAACGAGTCGTGATCAGGGGCAAAGGCCGAGCGGCACAGGAGGTCGCAACGGAGGGGAGGAGAGTGACGAGATCGATGTCGGCGGCGGCGGCGGTGCAGGTCGGTGTGACGAAGGCGGACCGAGGGAAAGGAAAGGGGTAGTCGAGGAGAAAAGATGGACCACGAGCCCGAGGGCGACGTCTTGCCCGACCTTCCCCTCTCCGAGGACGTCACCACCACCCAATGCGCCGCTCCCTCGACTACTCAACAATGATCAAGCACACCATCATCACCTGGAACGTGAGAAGGGGCATGGGGGTCCCGGAAGAACGACGTGACATTTACGCATACCTATCCACATTCAAAGCATCCGCCATTCTCCTACAAGAACACTTCATCAGACCGCAACTTTGGCAGCTCATCCAGGACGAATACGAGGGCAAGGTCTTCATCAACCAACACTGCCTGACTCTGATCTCGGCCGTCGAGTGCCGAGTGGGTGCGTAGAAGCGCGGCGTCGACCTGGGGCGAGTCAGCCGGGATCAGGGTCAGGCAGTGTTGGTTGATAAAAGCCTTGCCCTCGTATTCGTCCTGGATGAGCTGCCAAAGTTGCGGTCTGATGAAGTGTTCTTGTAGGAGAATGGCGGATGCTTTGAATGTGGATAGGTATGCGTAAATGTCACGTCGTTCTTCCGGGACCCCCATGCCCCTTCTCACGTTCCAGGTGATGATGTTTAGCGGTAGTCAGGGTTCTCGGGTTGACCTGCGCGTTGCAAGCCCTCGGGACCCGGAGCGCGGCTCGCCAACGGAAATGTAGATCGTCGGGGACGGGGGTGCTCGAGTCTGGCCAGAGATCTGTGGCTAAGTCGAAGTCGTGGCGTGCACGTTGGACGGATGTGCGCACTAGTCCCTGCCAGATCGGATCCACCGAGAAGAACGTCCCAGATCCGGGCCGCGATCGAGTCCACAACGTCCCCCAACCTCATCACCCCAACACTCCCCTTGTACTTTGGTGAGAAGACGACTTCTTCCCCGTAGTCGTGCCGGTGCTTGCCTCCGCGGGCGAAGTCGGCGAGCATGCGGTCGAGCTTCTTGACCACTTCGGGCGGCGGGATGACGGCTGCAAGGAAATGTAAGATCCGGGGAATGGCGTACCGATTGAAGTAAAAGGCACGGTGTGGTGTGTGAGCCAGCGGTGCTGGACCGCTTCTAGCGTCGCCTCGAGCCGTTCGATGAGATTCGCGTAAGCGAGTTCGGTGTCGCCGCTGGGCGGCGTCAGGAACCTGTTGATGATGCTGCGAGCTGAGGTCGAGTCATCCGAGTAGAGCATCCTCAGCGTGCGAAGAAGGGCAGCAGGAGCGCCCAGAGCGTCGAAGATGGCGAAAACCCAGTCATGCACAAACGAGGTCGTAGGCCGACGATTGGTCAAAAGACAGGAGCGCGGCGTCAGGGAATTCAATACCGCGCGCGCCGAGCTCGTCGATCAAGAGCCGAAGGTGGAACGCCGCGTACGCCGATCGGCGGCCCTTGACGAAGCCGTGCTGTTGTGGTGGGAGCAGTACGGGTTGGATGTGACTGAGTCGCGCGACTTAGACCTTGGTGAAGAGCTTGTAGTCGCACTCGCGCAGGGTGATGGGCCGGTACGAGCAAAATTCGGCGCGATCGGCGTTCTCCTTGTGGCGCATGAAGATCAGGCGCACAAGTCCCTGGCCCTGCTTGGGATATTGGATCTGGCAGTTGTGCTATCCTCATTGAAGACCTCCAAGACTGAAGGGGTATGATCAGCTTGGGCATGACAACGTCTTTTGATGGGAAGCGGGTGCGGAATCCTTACCATCCAAAAGCGGTGCCGAGCTTGTCATCGCGTTCTGGCTGTGCTCATTCTCCTCCAGATAATCAAAGCTGCGGCAGTCGTCGGTTTCGAGTTTCTCAGTGAAGAACCGATCATCGCGTTGCCAAATCTGACGTCATCGTGCGGGTCGTCGCCTTCGAAGACGGAGGCAAGAAGTCATCGCACGTACATACCCAGCTGGCTCGTTCACGTCCACGGCTTGATTGACGTCGAACAACTGATCGAAATTACACTGGTTCAAAGATGTGCAGTGCACAACAACCAACTCCGCAAACTACGAGTGGGAGCGACTTCGTAGGAAGCTCACCCATCTGATCCGCTCGGCTGGCAGCCCCAGCCTCATACCCCGAGTCCGGGAACATCTCAAGCATTCCATGCAAATCGTCAATTATCTGGGAGCCGGGTGTATCGGCCAGAAGGTAGCTGGAATGGACCGTGTGTGGGTCATCCAGCCCAGCACTTAGTCGCGTTTGGGCTTGCCTCCGATGTCGGTCGGCCTGGGAGTGCCGATGCGCAAGTGCGGGTGAGCACACATGCGCTTCGATGCGTTCCTGCTCGGTAGGAACCACTCTCGGCTCTGGAGTTGGAACGTAGGGATCCCCAAGTGATGCAGTCAGGAACTCGCTCATCATCGACTACCGAGTAAACTGACGCCGATGAGCGAGGTAATCATCCATCTCGACCGACACAAGCTTGCATTCACGCCACAAGTGGACAGGTGTCAGTGAGGCTACATGTGATTACTCTGCAGAGCTAAAAGCAATTATGCCGTCTGTTCGGCGGTGAACTGTTGGAGCCGTGCGATCTCTCCTTGTCCGCGTCACGTGTCGTGTCGCGTCGTCGCGGCGAAGTCGAAGGCTGTCGAAGGCTTTCGGAGACAGAACGAGAGCCAGAGTTCCCGCTCCTGATCAATTTAGGGATCCGTATTAGGATTCTGTCCGACATCTCCCCAAATCCCATGTCCCGGATGCATCAGAAACACAACAGGCGGCTGATACTTTGTTCTGCGGTCTTGTATCATTCATGACAAGTTGTTTGCAACCCACAAGGAATTTAGCAGGGAAATACCGAGATATATATGCAAATGGTTGCTCGTACTATATATACTGCTAGGTTTTCAAGAAGGAGCGAGCGGCCTGGGCTATGTGCGCACGCGGCTTGTCTGACCACAGCTGGCCTCAGCAGGCCTCAGCGGGCCACAGCTTGCCTAGAGCTCTGCAGCTGAGCCCGACTGAGCCTAGCCGAGCTCAAGCCTGGGGAATCTCATGTGCTCTCCTTGCGCGCTCGTTTCTTAAGCTCTCGCCAATATCGACATCATGCCTTCCGTTCGCGACGTCTCGGCCGAGGCCTTCATCAGCGCCTACTCGAGTCATCTCAAGAGGTCGGGTAAGTTTCATGGCGTTGGTAGCATGGTTCGCCTGCGGTGCCAGACTGCTGGCCGCTGCGTCGCATACGCCCACGCCCGCCCGCGCCTGGATGCTGACTGCCTGTGGCGCCCTGCACAACTACAGGCAAGATCGAGGTGCCGACTTGGGTTGACATCGTCAAGACCGCCACGTCCAAGGAGCTCGCACCTTACGACCCTGACTGGTTCTACATCCGAGCAGGTGAGTGACTGCGTGCGTGCTGCCGAGGTACGGATCGTACCTCGTCCAGCTGCCCGCCGCGCGCCTGGCGACCCGCATCGTGCGAGGCCGTTTTTTTTCGCTGCCGCTGCGCGCCTACTCCACCGCATCCCTCACGTGTGGGCGGGCCTGGTGTCATTGTTCCGCGAGCACATGTCACGGTCGCTGACCCGTTGCACATTCCCTCCGCACAGCCGCCGTCGCTCGCCATATCTACCTTCGCAAGCACGTCGGTGTTGGGGCCCTGCAGAAGCTCCACGGTGGCGCTGCTAACCGTGGCAACCGTCCCTCCCACCACGCCAACGCCTCCGGTGAGTTGGCCATGGCTAGCTCTCCGTGCCCACCCATCCGGCTTCACGCCACACCAGCAACAAAGCGGCGTACTCATTCCCTCCTTATTTCATTCTGTCTCTTCGATGAATAGGATCCGTGGAACGAAAAATTCTCCAAGCCTTGGAGAAGATCAGTGTGCTCGAGAAGGACCCCCGAGGTGGCCGCCGTATCTCGCAGGATGGTCAGCGTGATCTGGACCGAATCGCATCAGCTGTCATCGAGGCTGCGCGTGAGGAAGCTGACGAGGAGGATGACGAGGTCAGTTGACTTTCTCTGCTTGCTGCATTTCCGTGCGGAAACGGTTGGCGGGCTCCTGCGTCAGGGGAGTGGTCGGGTCGCTTCCCTCAGCCCCTTCCTTGGCCTACAGCCTTGGGCTCTCTTACGGGTGGGCCAGACGACCAAGCAGCTGACACCGGACTTTGTTTTGCGCCCTTTCTGCTTCTCAGTGAATGTGGACAGCTTCGTAGGGCCGCACTGTAATCTCGTTCAATCTTTCCACGTCCAGCTTGAGGCTTTCCTGGATGCAGCGAATGGGCCCGGACAGTCTGGAGGATGTCGTTTTGTGAATGTCTAAAGAGAAAGAGACCGCGCCGTTGGACAGTGTGGGGGAAGAGAGAAAGATCGCGCCGTTGGACACCGTTGGACAGTGTGGGAGTCTTTGTGAAGACACCACGCTACTGGGCCGTGTGGGTTTCAGCCACGGGGCTTGCTCATCACAGCAGCTCTTGGCAGACGCAAGTGGCAGCACACTACAATGAGCGGCGGCGACGTTGGCTCCAAGTTGGATCGCGACGCAACTGGAAAGCCCTCTGAGAGCATAAGCGTCTCTTGCCCACTTTTGCACCTCGAATCGACGTGTAGTCGCAGCTCTACAGGGTGCTTACGACAGTCCAGTCTGCTGGACTGTCAGTTTTATTTACAGCATGTTCCCCACTCCTCACGCAATTTTGCGACATCGCAAGTCGTACAGCTGCAACGGTCGCTCGTATACTGCTTCACACCCGCTGATCATCCATCTCTCCCAAACTGCCACCAGCGTCCGGTCCGCTGTGGATGTAGTGGGCTCACATTCGTATCAAGTGCTCCTGTTGAGCTCATCTCAACGTGGCTAGAAAGCACTTGCTCGATGTCGATCTTGAGCTCGTCGACACGAGCTTGAAGCTCCTTCGCGAGATATTGCCCATGGAGGTGTGAGTGCAGCAGTTCGAGACCATAGCACACGATAGAGCCGAGGGCGAGGCAATGCAGCCTAGTGAGGATCAAGTGACAGGTCAGCGGCGGAAGGGACTTTCACTCGCTCTCCAAACTCCGCCTCACATGGAAGGGCCGAGCTTTCGATAGAACACTGAAGTTGCCGAGACTCCTGCTGGTCGCGACGAGCTGGAGCGAGTAGCAAGATGCTGGAGCCGGAACGTATGCCGCGAGACGAGGCGATAATCCGCTGCTGTGGTCGAGAGCCATGGAAGCCATCGTCGTGGGCGATGGGTTGCAGGGGGCATCTCAGCCTTTCTGCAGCCTTTCATGGTCTTTCTGCCAGAGTTCGGACGCTCGCGGTCCGCTTGCCGAGAGGCTTGGACTAGCTAGAGAAAGAAGAAGATATCAGTAAGGCGCGCCTTGAGGAATCTGCGCATTGCTATCCGCACCCACACTAGTCCACAATTCAACCATTTCCAAAATTCCAGAACCAATATCCACGTCCACCCCTCTCCACCTCCTGAACCAAACCTAAGGCAACGGCATTTGCAACGACGGATCGATGCTGCATTGTGATCTGACCCGTGACTCGGAGTGTGACAGAAGTAGTCGCGCTGGCACCCGCGCCGTAGCGCTGCAGTGCGCGCCGGGTGCCTGTCACA
The DNA here is from genome assembly GCA_001244265.2 of Microbotryum lychnidis-dioicae p1A1 Lamole. NCBI lineage: Eukaryota > Fungi > Basidiomycota > Microbotryomycetes > Microbotryales > Microbotryaceae > Microbotryum > Microbotryum lychnidis-dioicae. The sequence continues at coordinate 1,183,731 of CDLV01000007.1, forward strand.
TCAACTCCTAAAGTTACGGAAAGCGTGTCACAGTTTGCGTAGACATTTTTCTCGGGGTACTCTACATATCCCTAGGGTCCGGTCGACTCTGACGCCCCGTAAACTTCACATGGCGCTGACTCTTGATGCCCGCAGCTGCTCGACTCGGAGTCGCAGAACTTCGAGCTTCGAGAAGCCCACCGCCGCTGCCGCCGCTTTTCTCCAGCTTTCTCCCTGCCCCAGACCCAAGCCATCCATCGCCTTTTGCCGCATTGCGTTGAGAAAGGCCTGCATGTCATTCTTGCGTTCGACGACGTGCCGCTGTCTCCGAGTACCATGAGTCTTAGCTTGCAGAGTCTCCCGGCAGAGGTGAGCGTTCTGTCGACGAAGTTCTCACATTGGCGGTCTGCTAGACCGGAGGGTATACTGATCAATGTGGTTTTTGCGTGCGGCTGAATGCGCTCGAGCACAGCTTCTCTACGCAATACATCTTCACTCCACCTCCTCAGCTCTCCCTTACGTCTCGAGACATCTCCATCGCGTCTTTAGCCACTCTTCGCCGCTTCATCGTACGACATATCTGGCGCTTCGGCATGATCGACATACACTCTCGCATGCGGTCAGATACCCAATCTGCACCCTTGCCGTCGTACATTCGCTTGAAAGGTTGGCTTGCGCGGTTGGGATGCGGCCCCTGCGCTGTTCGGAGCTACCCCGTCGACTGGTCAAACATCTCAACCCACAGCAGACCGACAGCTCAGCTACTCTTGACGATGACAAGTTCGGTCTGATCGCATATCTGCTCGAACATTATGGCGCTTCTCCCAACTCCAAGAATGGCTACTTCCTGGCACGTGCCGTTCTTGCACGACATCTTCCCCTCACCAAACTTCTACTCCACTACGGCGCGGACCCAGCTCTGAAAGATGGGTGGGCTGTGATGGTAGCAATCGGTATGGGCGATCTAGACACGGTCAAATTGCTATTGGATGGACCGACTCCAACAGTGGGCCGCGTAGAGGCGTCTGGCCGCGACAAGTCATCGTCATCTCATACCAGGTCTGATACGTTGCCACCTCAGGCCGCTTTCCTCGCTCGGCACTCGATCGGAACTACGCCTTTGCCACGCCCAAGTAAAAAGCGCTGCAAGGTATCCCCTCGCTGTTGTGCAACAAGTGAGATGCTAGAAGCCGCCGTCAAAGCTCAGCATTGGCACATTGTTGATTATCTACGCACTCAAGGTGGGTCATCATGTTCTTGGTCTCAAGAGATGAGGAGCGGCACACTGACGTCTGCAAGAAGTGTTCCAGGCGCGCTGCCCAGTTTGGAGGTTCTCAAGCTATTATGAGAGCTTTGCAGTCCTTATAGACCCCTCAGAAAATCGAGTGAGCTGTGATGAATTTGCGTATTGCGTAATGACACTACAATCTATCAGCAATCAACCGAGCAAAACGCTGTGCAAAGAGCTGATCATGGAAATACTTTCAATCGGCTCGAGAGTCGCGAGCTCAAGTTGACGTTTAAGAAGCAGACATCGACACATCATTGTCAGGACAGGTGATGCCTTGAGCTGTGGTGATTGGCAAGTTTTCTTGTGCAACCGAGTTCGAGACCGATCGACTAAACCACACCCGGCTTCCTCAAGAAAACCTGCGCATCTCACCCAGCCCAAAGCACCGGGTTGACTCACCTCGACCCCTTTTTCTTGAACTAAGTCCTGTACTAGATGTTCAAGCATTCTATTTCAGTCTGGGGGTTGCCGTACGCAACATATACGCGAGCTTGGTCAAAGTGGATCTTTTTATGCGATTGTCCTGCGAAGTGTCTGCTCGCCTTGACGCAGCAGGTGGATGTGCACGTGGTGGCGGAGGTTAGGATGAGAATGATAATTTGAACTCCAGCTAGTCTACAACTTTTCGGACGCTGGACCACATCAACTAAGCTATCGCCTCTGACCTGACTTGCGACTTCCAACCGCCCCCCTGATCCTGGTCAAAACTGCAGCCTAACTTCCTCGGACTAGCTGGGGCTATTAGCTCCTGTTACTAGCTACTAGCTCGCTGCCGGCCTTCGAATGCCTAGCCAATTTGCCTCAAAAAACTTCTTCTCTGAGTTTTCCAGCTATTTTATGCATTGAAATCGTTACGCTGAAACAAGATATCAAATGAATAAGCAACACCTGCCAGCTTCTGCAGTGCCTGCTTCTGCCAGAGTCTGCCAGTCGGCTGCCGCGCGCCTTTGACGCTTCCGCCTTGCCTGCCACGACCCATCAGCTTCCACCCTGCGACGACGCCACGATGAAGTTTGGCCTCGAGGCATCGTCCTCTTCATGCGCGTCTGGATCTGAATCCGAGCATGACGATGCACGCGTGACGATCAGCTCCGTAAGAAGACCTCAGCCCCTCATCACACGCGGCGACGACGATGACGATTCGGACGCGCCCGTGCCTCTGGAACGACTTGCTTCGAGGTCAGCCGAGCCGTTTTGTTTTTGGTTGGTGTATGTTGTATGAGCTAAGATGGATTTCTCGATTGTTAGCAGACCCATCCGTAAAGCCCCCTTTCGACGACGACCACCAACCGCAGGTCTCTCCAACCCCACATCCTCCACCTCGACCTTGACTTTCGCACAGACCGCGTCCAGTACCACCACTTTAGCCGCGTCCCCTTCGAACTTTATTCCCCGACCTATTCGAACGGTCGCACCTCCATCGGTTAAATCGCGCAAGGGCAGACTGGTGCAGTTTGATTCGAACTCGTCCGACGAGGACCTCGATCAATCGAGTTGGAGACGACGGGATACCCGGCCCCGGCCTGATTACCTTGTGGACGAAGATGAGGATAACGATCAGGACCAGGATGACGATCGGGACGATGACGAGTACAGTGACAGTGAAGAGGACCAATGGCCCGTGGGTCCTATCGGGTCCGTCGGGATCGGTGGGTGGAGGAGGGCGAATGGTGACACATCGAGTGCACGAGGCGCCAAGGCAAGATCCAGCCGCATGTACGTGCAGCGCACGACGATTGCATTCGCATAGCAAAGGCCTAGACTGATGGTAATACCTATCGTTGGTGCCTGTACAGAGCCATGTCCCCGGATCACCACCTCAAGGCTTATGGAGGCACCGACGCCTTCCAGATCTGGGACGATCGCTCAAAGGCCATCAGTTGGGTGCGTCATTTCATCGCAGTCGGATTAGTCAATGTCTACTCCAAAACTTGATATCGTACGAGCTAATTCTTTCCCGAACCGCCGATCCCACAGGCCAGCGCAAACCGATCCTTCCACCTCAGTCTCGCTCGATCGTTCTCGACCTCACCAACAGCGAGCCGCACCCACTCCCCCTCCACCTCCATCACGAATGACATCTCCTCGATCGAATCGCGGCTATCCTCTTTGGCTCTACAAGCATCGGCGGAGAAAGCAGCATTGGTGAAATCGTTCCAGACGCGCAATGCGGCTTTGTGGGATTCGATCGAGGCTTCCATCCGCGAGGCCGAGAAGGAGGAAGGGGATAAGCAAAGGGTGTTGGAAGAGAATCGGAGGAAACGACAGGAGGCTGAACGGAAGGCCAAGGAGATGAGGGAGGCGGAGGAACGGAAGAAGAAGGAAGAAAAGGAGAGGAAGATCAAGGAGGGGGAGGAGAGGGAGAGGAAGGAAGCGGAGGAGAGGAAGAGGAGGAAAGAAGAGGAAGAAAAGAGGGTCAAGGAACAGGAGGACCGAGATAAGAAGTTGGCCATTATTGCTCCGCCTAGTGGGAAGGGGATCGAAGGATCACCGCAGGCCGAATGGGAGAGATGGACAGCAGTCATGACGGTGAGTAGAGTGGGGTAGTAAGACGATCTGTCAGGAGAGGTCTCGCAAAGCCCTGAACAAAGCTTCTTCCCTCCTTCACAGCAAATCAAAACGGGCGTTCTGCCCGTCGTTTCTCAAAACCCGACATATCGCAAAGAATGCTTCACGGCGAAACGAGCCATCACGCCCAAGATTGGTCAACTGACCGCCTCGGCCGAGATGACTCTACGCGTGATCAATCAACTCGACCAAGTTCTTTCCTCAATGCGACCACCGCCGGGTGGACCTCGAGAACCTTACCGTTGGACGTTGAACCATCTTGCCAAGGCGTTGGTCAAACAAGCGGAGACGGAGGTGACGGCGAGGATTTCGACGGCTTATCCACTTGCGAGGGTCGTGATTGGGTTGATTGTGCGAGGACATCAGGAATTGGGCGAGGTGTTGATGGCTCGTTTGGTGAAGAAGTGCTTTTGGATCACGGGGTGGTGGCCTCCTAAACAACCCGTGAGTCCGTTCTTCACCAACTCACCATTGAAGGGACACAAACTCATCACTGTTCACTCCCTTCCACTGGAAAACTCCAGGGTCAAACCGAAGAAGCGCACCAAAAATACCTTGGCCATGCACCACCCTCAGCAGGCGAATCACTCATCCAATACGCCTCCCGTATGTCAGGCCTCATCGCTCTCTACGCCGCCATCACGCAAACCTCCCCCCTCGAAGCACCTCAAGGACCCTGTCCGCACGAACAGGTGGCCCATGTGCCGCCTCATTTCAGACTTGCGGCGGGGTGGAGATGGATCGTTTTGATTTTGAGAGTCCCGTTGGTCGGGTTGCAGCCTACACCCCAAGTGTTAGGATCGTTCTTAGAGATCGCGGGGGAAAGGTTGCTGGAAGTTTATGGGAAGCAATTTGCGAAAATTTTGGAGGTCTTGTTGAGGGAGGGGATTAGGGAGGGCAAGGCAGGCTTTAGTGATAAGAGTGTTAGCTCGACGGTCAGGTTGACGCTTTGGTTGGAGGAGTGGGAGAAGAAGGGGAAAGTGGAGATAACGCAGGGGAGGAAGCCGGATCTTTAAGGTGGTCTCGAGGAGTGAATTGCTAATTGGAATATAGTATTGCATTTTGCATTTTGCATTGAACTTGATTCCGTATCGACAGCCTTGTCGGGACGTTCTAGCTCGGGCCATGCTCTACGTTCGAAAAAGCCTTGTGCATCCCCACCGCCTGTTGCGTTGTCGCCTCCATACTCCTCATTTCATCCCCCAACCGGCTCCCCTTCCCGAAACTTTTCTCCACCTCCCTCACAGCCCTTTTAGCATAATCCCACGTGGTATAGAGGCCCCGCGTATCGAGCCAGTACTTGTCGACGTCGCCTTCATCCCTCGAGGCGACGCGCAACTTGACGATCGCCGCTAGGACGACGGATTTGGTTGGATGAGGATGGTCGAAACCATGAATCTCGTCCAGGCTGACTAGGAGTTGATTAGCGACGCCCAAAGCTTCGATGAACATCGTTCGATCGAGGAGCGAAGTAAGTAAAGCTTGGAGGAGAGACGGGAGAGGGTAAGAAGTGGGCTTGAGGTGTTTGGTGAGGTGGGTTAGGAGCTCGAGGAGGGGGATCGAGTCGGTCGCTTGGCCGAAGGAGGGGGAGAGGAGGTAGGTCTCGACGCGGGTCAGGAGGGGCTCGATTTGGCTTGCGAGGGTGGAGGAGGGGTGGGGGTGGCACGTCGCGCAGTAGTAAGTGGGGTCGAGTTCCGTTTGGGTCGAGTCTGGTCGAAAGGAGAGTGGAGAGTCAGTTTGCTTGTCGATGGGAAGCGGTGTGACGACTACAACCTGACTGACCTAGAAGCTTGATCTCCCCTTCGCATCCTTTCGCACCATTCTTGCAAAACACCCTCTCCCTCTTATCCACTCCCACCTTCTCACAAACCGCGCAACAACATTCAAACCCATACCTCTCCCTCAACTCCTTCCTCCTCCTCCCCCGCGTCAACAAAGGATCGACATAACTCGTCACGACTTCTTCGCCCTCTTTGATAGGGCGGATGGCGACGACGCGCATGTATGCGGGGTTTTTGGACGGGGAAGGTACAGAGGGGAAGACTATGACGGCGTTGGCTTGGCAGGAGTGGTTGAAGAGGGCGACGAGAGGGGATATCGAGACGCCGACGGTGTCGAGGTAGGGCGTTGTGAGGGCGAAGGAGTTGAGATCGTACTGCGGTTGAAAGAGGCTTTGAAAAGGGCAATCAGCACCATTTCTCACAGTGCCCGATGACACAGTGATCTCACCTGAGCGCATATCTTTTTCCACGCTTCGACGGAAGGGATGTGCTCCCTCAACTTGGCCGGGGTCACGAATCCGTTCAAACTCATAAGCCACGAGCCATTTTCTTCCGTTATCTCGTCTTTGAGGTAGTCGCCTGGTAGAGAGGAGTGAGGATCAGCTTCGGGACCCTGATCGCAAAAAAAAAAAAAGCAAGAACATACCAGCGTAAAGGGAAGCGAATTCATCTTGCTGTGAATGTACGCACAATCGTCTCAATCAACACTACCCGCCACCACCGCCACCACTCATCGACCCAAACATCCACTCACAGCCACTTTGCCCTCCTTATCGAATTTCCACAATACCCTCGCAAGCGCTCGTATCCTCGTATCGGGAAATTCGGACGATTTGCTTGCGGTCGATCGTTCAGTGCCTTGCACTTTCCAGCGGTTCATGGCGTCGCATTCGGGTTTATGGTCTTTCCAATCTGATTTCTGGCATGCCTATGGGGGGTTAAAGTCGAAATAAATTGAGCGCGACGTTCCCTTGAAGGATTTGAAGCCAGCTCGGAAGGAAGAGACACACCTTTGAACAATACCTCACGACGCGACATCCCGAGCATTGCAGCAACGCTTGTTTGACGTTCATTTCCATCTCGTTGACGTGGCAAGTCGAACATCGCAGACGGAGGTTCGCGTTGTCCAAGAGGGAGAGGAAGGGTTTCGTATTCAGGAGGGTCGTACCTAATGGGAGAAGAAAGAGGGAAGTAAGCTTTCTTGATGAGGGAGGGAAGGTGGAGGAAAAGGCGTACCGACTGTGATGTTGGTTGTCGAGACCATACCTCGACCTCGGTTAGGGAGGACTTGGATCGAAAGCGTTGAGGGAAGGTCGGTGTAGCTCATCGTTGAGCGTTTGTTCGTCGAGGGCTCTTCCGGGTTCGTCGGTGTTGTCCTCACTGGCTTCAGCGAGGGTGAATGCGTTATGGGGGCTTGTAAGGGTGTTGACGGCCTAACAACTGGAGATTTTCAAGGCACATATTCCACAAGGTGAGCATCTGCAGAAGATCGATGGATCGCGAGCGACCGTTCATGGGCAACTCACGTGACTCGGCCTCTGCGGAGCTCGTCATAGCCGGAGCTGACGGTGCGAAGGGGGAAACAGCCGGAGTACTCGAGGCAGCTTTGACACCGGCGTGGGCTTTGTCCCGTCGCTCTTTGAGTTGGGCCCAGTCGCGGCTCATATTCTTCGGTTCGTGGTGATGGGCACGGCAGGTCAGAGTGCGATGAGGCTGAACAAGGTGGTGGGAGAAGAGACATGAAATGACGCGCGCCGCGACGCGAGCCAAAACGAACAAACGAGAACAGACAGGAACAGACCGGAACAGACAGGAACAGACGGCTCAGACAAACCAAGCACGAGCGCCCCCGGAACAGTCTCTGCATCTCATCCTCCTTCCACCTCCACCTTCCACACCTCAGCGAGCCCTCTCCCCTTCCTGGGACCCCATGTCCCGTCTCCGTCCCTCCTCTCTCCCCTCCCGGATCCCCTCATCCACCCTTCCTCGTATCTCCACCGTCGCCCTAGGAACCGCCTACGAACTCGCGACCCTTCAATTCCTATCCCAACCACCGCTCTCCCTCCAATCCCTTCTCCGCATCGGAGGCGCGAACGATAAAGGGATCGATCTACGAGGTTTTCACATACCCCAAAGATCCGTCGACGACGACGACGATGACGACCTTGTTCACGAAGGCTCCGTCCAGCCTCGTCGACTACGTCCCAAGAGGTACCCCATCCTCGTCCAATGTAAAGCCGTTTCGAAACCCCTCCAACCTTCCGTCGTGAGGGAATTCGAAGGTGTGCTTTCAACCGAACCCGGAGGCCTTGGTATCCTCGTAGGTATGAATGGGTTCACTGAATCGGCGATCAAGAGGGCTTTGGCGTCGGAATTGCCGATGGCCTTGTTGAGATTGGGGAAAGGGGTGTTGGGCAGGGATTTTTGGGCACCTGTCGAGGGAGAGGTTGTTGGGAAAGAGGAGAAAACTTGGGATTTCGGGGTGAATAAGGCAATGAGGGGGCTTGTGGGGGAGGATGCGGGGGGGTGGCTGATAGGGGGGGTGAGGAGGAAGTGGGGCAAGGAAGATGAGGAAACGGACGAAGTTGAGGTCGAAAAGGGGAGATGAGGACGTGATAGGAGGTATCAGTTGTGTGAAGGGAGGCGACACCTTGGGGGCAATTTTGACTCTCGTCGCCAACAGGGTCACCGGGCAACGTCAAGCTCGGAACGTCGTAACGAGCTACGCTACATTCCTTCCCTCGCATCTGCAAGATCGAATCGTCAAGATTCGAACGTCTGCTCCGGCTTTTCTCCGACTCCTTCGAACAAGAGAGGAAGCCGATAGATTTGCTGCAAGATACGACCGCTCGGTCGCTCGGCGAATTTCGTCGGTCAGCCTACACTGCAAATGGCCGGGGTAGGGAGCTGGGGAGATTGGGAGATTGGGAACGGGCAGGAATGAAGCGTAGCGTATCAGGGATTGGGGATCAGATGTATGTTAACAATGGACATGTAGGATGGTCAGAAGGGGGGATGCACTGCGCTGTGGTAGTCGTTCGAATCGTGTTGGCGATAAGGAGCGCCGGGTGCGGCCTCTGGAGCTCGTACTCCAGGCCGTTTTACGCTCTACACCTCTGCGCCGCTATACACCAATCGAGTGACCCTGCCACCTACTGGCTTATGTTATGAAACTCAGCGGCCCGCCACGATTCCACCACAAAGCCGATTGCTCGGGTTTTCCTCGACTACTCCTCGTCGCGCCTCGCCATCTTCTGAACCTTTTCGAGAACGGTCATGCCTGAGAAAAAGTTGCAGCGAACTCGGTGTATTCTACGATCGGCGGTTGCCAAAACTGGCCAAATTTAAGTGTTGAGGCGCGACGCGTCGATCGGCTCGCACCTCACTCACCCAACGTCGCTCGCCGATCCATCCTCTACGCAAGCTTCACTACAGCATCTCCTCCTAACCCAATGTCGTGAGCACCTCCTGCCATACCTTTCCACCCCAAACCAATACACTGACCCCGCCTTTCCCCCACTCCCGTCGCCCGTCGCCCGTCGCCCGTCGCCAGCTGGACCTCAACATCACGTGGCGGTGCAGCAGCAGCAGGAGGTGGTGCATACAGTCCTTTAGGTGGATCAAAAAAAACAGCCGCATCGGATGCTCAAGAGACGGATCTCGAGGCGCAGAACGATAGTCATTTGCATGAGTTGCATAGCAAGATCTCGGCGATCAGGGGTGTGAGTGCTGGGAATGAGGAGCGATGGGACGTGGTGATCAGTGCAAAGGGCTTGTGAAGCTGATACCTTTCTTCGTGTGGAACGTTTAGGTGACGAATGATATTTATCGCGATTCACAACAACAAAACACATTACTGGACAGCACCGTGAGTCACTCTTGACACTCCCTCGCTTCTCTTCCTTTCCCCCCCTTCCTCCCCCAAACCGACCACGACCCCCCGTCATCATTCCCCCTGCAGAACAACTCCTTTGACCAATTCAAAGTCTCCCTCTCCAACACGACGGGCCGATTCGCCCGGTCGGTTCAATCGGGGAAAGGGAACGGGAGGATCCAACTGGGTATCATTTGTGGTTTCGTCATGTTGTTCATGGTGTGGAAGTTTTCGGGTTCGAGAGCGGATAAAGCGACGATACCACCACCTACGACGGGTACGTTGATGCGATTTTGAGGAGGGGAAAGGAATGGCAAGGTGGGGGTTTTCATTTGTCGGGTATGCCTTGGGTCGGCTTTGCCGGATGGTGGGGTTGTTGTTCTTTTTCGCGTTCCGCTGCATGTTTGTAGAAACACTTTCGTTCTTGCCCAAGCGATTCTGACTACTCTGTACGAGATCACCACATATCGTCGATTTCCCGATCTGAGCTCCGCTCCGCCATCTTGCGAAACCTCCATCTCCCTTCCCCCTTCCCCCTTCCCCCATCCTTCTCAACCCCCACACTGACCCCTTCCGGAACCCCACTATGCCCCCACCTTCCCCTCCACACTCTCCCACCTTCCTCCCTCTCGAGCTGCTCGAATCCCAGCTCGAAGCTTTGGACCTCCTCGAATCTCTCTATCCTTTACAAGATGAATTCGAACTGATTACCCCACCTACGAGGGAAGGAGTGGAAGAATTGAGGAGATCGTTATCTTTAATCACGAACACGACTCGTTCTTCTTCAACAAGGATGGGGACATGGGATCGTTTAACCTTTCGAATTCGATTCGACTTCTCTAATGGGGAAGGAGCTGGACAAGCGGAGCTATCAATGGCCTTGCCATTACACTTGGACCCTTCGTCCTCTCTCAGGGCGACTCAACGTCTCGTCCAAGCGACCCTACATCAACCTTCTTGGTTACCAAGGGGGGAACATACAGCTCTTGTCGAGAGACTGCCGATATCCCCTGTGTTGCAGGAGGCTCAAGTAGGGGACGCGGCGCAGTTCTTGATCGATTGGCTTCAAGACGTTAGGGAGGGATTGGCCGGACGGTGGAAGGAGCGCGCTGGGCTCGAGTCCGTGGGGTTGAATACGGAGATTGGAGAGATAGGGAAGGACGAAGGGGTTGAGGAAATGGTCAGGGCGTGGTTCCTTTTTCAGTCCTTGTCGACGAGGGAAAAGAGGGATGATATTGTGAGTCTTTTTCCCGAAGCGGGCCGAGGAGGCGAGCGATGTCGGGAATCGGGACTGGGGTTGGAGCTGACAACTCTTTCATCCTGACTTGTGGCTTAGGTCAACTGGGCTAAGGAATACCACCTCACCGGATTCGTATTAGCCGGTATGTAGCCCGACTGTGCCCCTCCTCGCCCATCTGATCGACAGGTAGACTGACCCCCACCCATCTTTCGGCACCCCCTCCCCCTACTTCGATAGGCAAACCGGCAATCCTCTGCCTCGAAGGCGAATCCAACAAGATTGATCAATACATGAGTGAGATTAAAAGCGTATCATGGAGTGATATACCCAGTTTCCAGAAGAAGGTGCGTGCATTCGAAACGGTGTTCACCTCGGACGCGCAAAGAGTTTTGAAAAATCAAAATCCTTACCGTTACCTTCGGCCTTCTTCCCTCCCAGGTCTCCGAACGCCATCGCACTCCCATCACATCCCGCATATTCTCAAATATGTCCGAGATCACGTCTTTAATTGAGAAAGGGGGCTTCAGGAATAATAGGATCGAGATGGGCCAGGTGAAGGAGTATTTGGTCGGCAAGGGGTTGGGGGCGGTGTTTGGCCTGGTGGTGGCGGGGGGGAGCTTTACTTAGGGGTGACTAGATGGGTCCTGGAATTGAATGTTGGATGGGTTTGAGAGAGGTGTTACGTATCGAGAAAGAAAGTTAGTATGCTATAAACTCGAAGTCGACCCCAAGGAGAATAAGCAGAAGGGTCAGATGAAAATGTTGAGCCTGGACATTCCAGAGACGAGACACAAACCTGGACGCAAATAAATGAACAGAAAATCCCAAACAAAAGCTAGATACAGAGGAGAGAACACAAATGACGTGACATATGACAGACAAAGAGACGGATTGATTTGTTTGTTGGGGGGCTCGATTTCTGTCTAGGACAAAAACGGTAAGACTATTCGAATATTGGAAGGAGGAAAGAAGACCCGCCGATGTGTGGCGAAGAAGCCCGAGCGAGTTGATCACTGGCCGTAAGGAGTCTTCACCGTGCAGTCTTCAGGGGGAAGGAAAAGAGAGGAAAGACTCGCGTTAGCTTTTATACACGCCTTCGATCGGAAGGGGGCGGGGTACTCACAATCGTAATGGGTGTCGGCCGGGTTCAACGCCCAGTTGGGGAACGAGTATTGCTTGCCCGCACCTCCGTTGACGGCGAAGGTCGAAATGAAGACCATCAGATCGGTTCCTCCCTACGGATTGAGGTAGAGAAAGAACGCCGGTCGGACTAGGTGAGCTCTTGTAACTCCGAGGGCAGAGAGAGAGAGACAAGGGTTGGGAATGAAGAACTCACGTCCAATGCGGCGGCCATCAAGTAATTGTACTTGCGGAAGAAGGTCGGACGGTGACGACGGAGGTAAAACTGGCACACGATCGCGATGATGAAGAAGGACATCACACTCGAGTTGATACCGACCTGGAGGGTTGGAGGCAGACAACCGTCGGGGGCTGCTGGGTTCAGAGTCTTTCAAAGTGATGGCCAAGCGGGGGAGTTGGCGAACTCACGGAGAGGAATCCAAGCGACCAGCACAGCATGGGAGTGACGACTCGGTCTAAGCGCATCTTGGGGAAGAAGCGGTGCGCGATCCAGAAGGGGACGGGGACAAAGAAGCCGAGCACTGTGTGCGCGCGGAAGGAGGAGACAAACTGGAATTAGGCTCGCGCAACTCGCGAGAAGGGAGGGGGAGCACAGCCACTTGCGAACGGCGAGAGGGATCAGAAAGTACTTGTTGTCTGAGCAAGAGAGCATAATGTGAAATAAAAAGAAAAAATTAGATCGTCGGCGACGTTCCTCTGCCCGTGGTGCCGTGGACGCTGCCAACTCACGAGGACCGTACTATTGTGAGAATTCAAGAGTGCTGAACAGTCAGCTCGGTTGCTCAAGACTACCGGGAGCTCACGGAAAGAAGGGACTGACCATCTGTTTGCCCAAAGCTCCCCAACTACGATGCAAAAAGTGAACAGAGGTTGCGCGGTCAGTAATGGGGTGTGGATGGAATCGCGGTGAGCCTGGCCTTGGACAAAACATACGAGATGGCCTGTTCAAGACAATAGTCACGGAATCAGCCATGTTACCACCCTTCCACTTCCATCCCCTTTGTGACTCGGATGGGCTTACCTGGGCGTTGTATGACTGAACAACGTTACCGGACCACAGATTGGAACCTTCGACGCTGAGCAAAATGGCGCGTTGCGCGTTGACGATCGAGTTCATCTGGATCGATGATACGAACGAGCAAGGAATGATCAGACTCGTCGAGCAAGTGTATGGCATCGGAGTTCGTCGCGAGACTTCTGTGATGCTAGGTTCCACTCACAATGATGAGGTTGAGTATGGCGCCAAGAAGAGTACCGGCTGCTTGGACCATCTGCCAGACAAGGGCGAGCGGGGTCGCTATGTCAGTCGTCGCGCTCGTCGATGCCCATCCTCGTGGAACTAAGACTCACAAACATGGCGCGAGGGGGGACCTTCGTATACTACGGTTCCGTAGGCGGAAAGAGCGAGAATATTCAGCCTCGTGTTACTCGGACCGCTCGGTTCTGCGGCGTCCACATTGCGAGGACCGGTGCTTACTTGACCGAACTGCTCGTAGGAAGGACGTTTGCTTGGTGAGTAAATCAAACCTGTGGGAAAATCTAGGTCCGAGCACTTACTTTCAGATCTGAGACCATCGTCGAACCTTGGGCGACACTGTTGCTGCTGTAAAGCTGTCACGACGAAGGAATCGAACCGCAGCCCGGGGTCAGTACCGGCGTTCCGCAGCATACACTCTTCGAGCTGCGCTCGACTCACTTGGAAGTACAGACTCGCACGAGCATTTCCTGGGACAATCGCCGAGCCAAGCCTGCGTCGAGCAAGATCGAGTGCCAAGTCAGGCGCCGCTCCGTGAAAGTGCGCAGCCAGGGCCCGAACCTAGAGCATACTGACATTTGACAGAGGTTGGAACCGCTGACGCCGAATCCGGTAATCGCCGACATGAGACAAGAAACTGTGGGTTTGAGAAAGAAAAATAAAGGCCACCAAAATCAGTCTTTGCTCGAAATCAACACAAGCGTAAACATCCTGCGACTCACTCGGCAATTCGATGAAGGCAAAGACGCAGCCGACGACTAGAGCGTACCACGGCTCGTTGGAGTGACCAGTGTAGAGCGTGGCGCAGGCCATCGCGAAAGCGGAAGCAACGGTGACACCGTATACCCACATGGGGCATTCGGGGTCTAATAGTCGCCGATGTAAGAGCGTGAGGTCAGTGCACTGAATTACTGCCGCGGGCCTAGCTGAGTCGGAGGAGCAGGGAGGAGCACTCACACTTTTGCATCTGCGCGTAGTGCGGGTTGTCGCGAACATTGGTACGCCATTTCTTCCAGGCTGAGACGATGTCTTTGCGGTACCATCTAAAAGGACGGGGATAGTGAGTGATCTGAGCCAACTGGTCTTTGTTTGCACAACCGCCGGTGGTCGTGTCTGAAGCTGCTTACAAGAAAACGTGGGTGAAAGAGGCACCGACACTCAGGTTGAGCCCGAAGTAGTAGACTGCAGGAGTCAAGGCAGGGTAAGCCAAATTAACAAAACGTGAGAAAAGTCTGTAGCTTACTAGCATTCGTCCAAGCATATGACGGGAGGCCTGTAATGCCGAGAACAAAAAAACGTGATTAATAGCACAGCTCATCCGCCGAGAGCAGCATCGTCCCGCGACCCACCTTGCTGAGCGAGAGCAGTTTTGTTGAGGTTGTAGTTGGAATCAAGAATGGTGGTTTGGTCGTACACAGTTCCGTTCTAGAAGTACCAGAAGAGAGGTCATCATTCAGCTTTAGACTGAGAACATGCGGCCGCCGCTGATGATACCAGCCCACCTCATAGAACAGATCCTGACCCATGAACGGGTAGGCCTTGGCGTTCCAAACGTTGCCGTAGCTTTTTCAGAGAGTAGCGAAGCATCGAGGCAGGGTTAATTTCAGCACACTTCTCGAGATGCTAATTCTATTTCAAACAGCACTCACTAGCCTGCGAGCGCGATCGTGATGCACAAGAGCGTACCTACGCCTTGCGACACAGTGGTAGCCCAAGGCTGGTATAGGCATGCTGTGAAGCCGTTCGGTCCACACGATAAGTGACCTGGTCCTCGAAATGTACTGCGTTGCCTTGACCAACGTACTTGAAGTGATCTGAAGCCAATCTGTGCCGATCGAGAAGAGGCCGAGCCCTTCGTTTCCGTTGGTTCCGCCGAAGATCAGGGTAAAGTTCGGGTTTTTGCGGTTGGCGAGGCTGGTAGGAAGAACCATGAAAAGGATAATTAGCTCTCTGTCAATACATAACATTTCCCTCGTAATTCGAGCGGATGATGGCGTCATACCAGAACACGCTGATGCCTGTCAAGGTCGGAGCGATGATCTCGGGGAACCATTCCCACACGAAGATGGCAAGGAAGACCTGCGATCGATGGGAGCAATTGAAAGATCAGCACGCGCCGTCGGAACGAGGAAGGGGGCTGATTCAAACCTACAGCCCAAAAGAACCTGTACCGTCGCTTTTGCGAAGCAAGGTTTTGGTCACGGCTGCGCAACACCAAGGAAATAATGTTAGCTTTTGCTCAAGGCGTACCTGATCACCCGATGTCGGCGTTACCGAAAGCAAAGACACCACTCACTGAAGGGTCTCCAGCAAACTGACACCGGGAATTAGACTGGGCCAAACCGCGAAGGTTGGGTACACGAGGATGGAGCGGTAGAGTCCACCTAAGCCGTAGCCAAAGAATTGCGATGCTGCAGCGTCTCGGGGCAAATCAGCCGCTGCAGGGCGCAGGGGACGGACGGCTGGCGACACCTCGAGCACAGAAAGACTTACCTATGAGGGTGAAGATCGCGTTTCCGTAGTTGACATCGAGGTTGTCTGTGAACACAGTATGAGTGTCATCAGTGATGAGCAAGAGCGGGCCAGCCAGGCGCTGGGAGGTGACAACTCACAAAACAATTTCTCAGAGGCGAAGGTTGAGATGGCGAGCGCTCCACCACTGGCAGTTGATGCCATGACAGTCACGCAAACGTGTTCCTTGATGTTGAAAGGTCCCGGGTTTAAAATCGCCCAGAATCGACCTTTGTCGGCTTTGGGTAGGATCTTGTGCCAGCCGGTTCCCAAAACTGCGAAAACGGTCCGGTATGCAAAATTGATAATCAGGTGGATGCACCAAGTAACGGTTGACGGTCAGAGGAAGACGAACTGAAAGCAATGATTTGTACTGCGTATGATGATTACGAACATCAGGTCAGTGTCTGTGCTGAGGGTGCGGACACAGACTATCGGCGAGCCGACATACAAAAGAGACCAGACACGGAATATTCTTGAGGACGGAAAGTAAAAATTTGCCCCAAAACAGCTCCGACTATGCGTGTGGTTTGATCAGAAAGTGTCACGGTCTCAGTCAGTGCCATGCGAAGTTAACGAGGCTCCTGACTCACAGCACGTCAACCCAAGGCCCAAGACCCACATCCGAACCGTGTGGATTGGGAGAGTAGGATCATCTTCAAGGGAAATGAGACTACGTCGTGCCAAAAGAGAGTATTTTCATAAGACACTGACTCGAGCCAAAACAAAAGTTCGAAAGGAGACCTACCGCGTGGAGTAGTCGTGCGCTGTCTCAATCACGCGCTAAGAGGCACGTACGCTAACGTTAGTTCGAGATCAACCACGCATGACAGCCCAGGCGACTTTTCATTCTTCCGGTTGAGGAACAGAGCTCCACCAAAGAAAGAGCTCAGCCCCCCTCTTCGAAGGGACGACATTTTTCGCGCCCGTACACAGTGAGGCGGAGCGTCCGACTCCACTCACCTCTACGCCGTTCTCGTCGAGGAACTCGGGATCCAGGTCGGCGACATCCAGAAAGGCGGCGTTGATCTGAACGTGTTTGTCGGTGCCCTCCATGTCGTAGTGTTCGCGGTCGTACTGAGCGCCGAGTTTTTCACTTTTCTCGTCTTGGCTCTCGGCGCCGATGTCATCACTCGAAGAAGACTCAACAATGACGGAAGTCGGAAGCTCCGAGGCGGGTGAGGCGGTGGACTCGTGCCCGAGGTGAGGCAAAATATTACCGTCCATCTTTAGCTAGATAGTATAGGTATGGAGGGGACGAGATGAGGATGGCAGGAGGAGAAGAAGTCGTGAAGGCGTCAAGCGGTGAAGTGTGGCGAAACCTTGATCAGTGGGTAAAGCACGCCACTTCTGGGTGTGGAATTTAGCCAAAGCGAGGGTCACCGACAGGGCCGACAGGGCCGACACGCACGCGGTGGGGTGCGATAAGGCGAAAGACCCCACCGCCGGGGCAGAGACGCCGGAGAGAAGCGCTCAGTGGGTAGAACTCATGTGGTTTTTAACTTTTGTGACCCTTTGGAAAAACACAGCCCGCCTATCCCCACATCCCTGTTTTGCCTTTCTCTGGTATCGCACCTATCGAGGTATCTGCGATACCCCGCCGGGCGATGGCTATAACAAGGCCCACTGCATGAGCCGAACAAGGTCAGCGGCCATCGCGCGGTGAAAATGAGCTTATAGCAGGCGCGAGCGCGCCAGTCGTCGTCGCCCCGCGTTGTCGCCCGCTCGCGCGCGACCAAGCTTGCGCAAGTGGACCGCGGTCCACATGACGGCGGCGCATGATCATATCCGAGAAGCTAGCATCAACCGAATATGGACCAAGAAGCTTTCTCAATGCTCGCACGCCGATCGATAGGCAGCGAGGGACGGTCTTTAAATTTTAGAATTTAACTTTTGCTTGTGGCACGAAGGACAACCTCGGTAAACCGCCGCCGCTGTTGCGCCATTGCATGAGATCGACTAGCGGCGGCGCGGCAGCGTGCACGGGCAGTTGTGCCTAATTTGGGCGCATCTGGCGTCGAATGGTTAGGACATTGAATTCTGAAGCGGGACCGGCTGCACCGATTAGCCCCTTCGGGTGAGGATGGGTACACGTAATACCTGACTTACACTCAGGAAAAACTGAGATTCTGTGTCCTGTATTTTGCGGTGCTCGGGGAAATGCACCTTGCCTCGTCAAAGAGGTCTTGTGGAGATTCAAATCCAAAATCAAGTGCTGGTCGTAGCGCGTTCTATGCTACTGCCGATCACCGAGCTCACGTCGTTTGCTGCATGAAGGGATAGTTCTTGGGGACACGTTCTGTGGCTTCCATACGCTCTGTGGTCAAGTTCCCAAACACATCCAACCTGTCTAATCAGAATTCTCGCAACTGTAAAGACCAGTGTGACCGCGAGCGCTAGCAATTACATGCAAGACAGCGGAAAACGCACTACACATGATGCGACAGCTCGGTACATGCGATAAGATTCTGCTGTGGTGGGGTTGCAAACCGTGGGGGCTGCAGTGGGTTATATGCTGCCTTATCGGTGTTTCACCGAGGAACTTCACCGAGATCAGGCGCTCAACTTTTGGTGTATCGAGTCTTGAGTGAAACTGCGACTGGTACCGGCCGGCCCGGGGGCGGTACGGTCTCGGGCGACTTTTCTCCCCCGCGAGAGGGCTCGGGGCTCAGCTCAGCGCCGGATGCTGCATGTGATGGATCGATCGATCACGTGGTGCCGCCATAAATCCGGGATGTTGATAATCACGCTGCAGAGAAATATATTAGGCATAGAGATGGAACATACACATCTGAGCCATGTTGAAATTGTCACGTGCACGATGTGCAAAACTAACGATTGGAAAGCATAATGTGACCCGGACAGTTACCACAGAAGTGGATCGAAGCCGAGTCCGATCAGGATCAACCCGATGAAGCAGCAAGAAGTACGCCAAGATGTGGAGAGGGCCACGTGAGAGAGCACCATTGTTCCGAAGATCAAGTATGTTTGGGAAGCGGAGCGCAGTCTGCGATTGGGACGTCACAAGTCAGCATAGGGTGACCGGAGGCCCCTATCGCATTCGCACCCGGACGTACAATCGTAATGGCCCTTTGGGTTGAGCGCCCACGTCGGGAAGGTGTATTGTTTCCCAGCTCCGCCGTTCACTGTTTGAACAGGCAGTCGTCAAATCAGCACCTGGAAAAGAAATGTACCAAGAGCGAACTTGCCAGCAAACGTGGAGATGAAGACCATGAAATCGGTTCCGCCCTAGAAGAAAGAATAGATATCTCGAAGTCAGCGGATCGATGGGGTCTTCGAATGCAAAACTCAACAACATGGAATCGCTCACATCAAGTGCAGCCGCCAACAAGTAGTTGTACTTGCGGAAGAAGGTAGGGTGGCGTTTCCGCATATAGAACTGCGACCAAATCGCGAGCAAGAAAAGAGACATGATGCCCGAATTGATGCCGACCTGGTTGTGGTACAGGCGTTTAAGGTCGTTCAGTAGCCCCGAATGAAGAGTGCTATCTTCGGGAAGTCAGGGAGACAGTTCGCTCACCGAGAGGAATCCAAGAGAGAAGACCAGCTGGGGAGTGATGAGGCGATCGAGGCGAAGCTTGGGAAATAATCGATGTCCAAGGTAGAAGGGCACCGGAACAAACAGGCCTATAAGAAGGCCGAGCGGGATGAGGAAGTATTTGTTGTCTGGGGGTGAACGGCGGTCAGGTGGACGGACTCTCAAGAAAAGACTGCATCCTTCAGAGGGTATTAGCTACTTACGAGGGCCATACTATTGAAACACGATATGCAGCAAGCTCCTGAATCAGTAAGATGTGCACTTGACAGTAAAAGCACATGCCATCTGAGTGATGACGCGACGACCAACCATCTCTTTGCCCAATGCGCCCCATCTTCATGGCAGGGAAGTGACACGAGCGACACGAGCCGCAATTAGTTCATGGCGATTCGTCTAGAATTAAGGACGGGCCCACGAGCAGTAACTCACGAGACGGCCTAATCGGTGGAAGATCGAGGTCGACATTCCTCAAGTCAGCTGGGGCAGTCTCCGAGACAGGTTCTGGGACTGAAGTATTACAGGCGAAGCTCACCTGAGTGTTGTACGACTGCACCACATTGCCAGACCATAAATTCGATCCTTCAACGCTCAGCAGAATTTCACGTTGCGAGTTGACGATCGAGTTCATCTGGCCGAACAGGTGTCACGAGTCTCAGTATGATTGAGGAAGGCCTCGTATGAAGCACCCTGGACGTACCACGATGAGGTTCAAGATTGAGCCCAGAAGAGTTCCAACCGCCTGAACCATCTACGATCGTTGGATCCGAATGGTGACGCAGTCAGGTTTGAACAGCATTGCAGACCGGTTCTGCTGGTGTGATCACGTACAAACATCGCACGAGGGGGAACCTGAGTGCACAGAGATCATCAAGTCCGTTAGCAAAGTATTGAGGGGGCTGCGGAAGGTAGAGCGAGTAGCGACATGTACCTTCGTGTACTAATGTAGCTCAAATCGATCGGCAGCAGCGAGTTCCAATCCCCAGGATCAGTACCGTGATGCTGGCTGCCAAAGACCAGTTTCCCGCTCTTTGATGGGTGATAGCGACTCACTTGGCCGAGCTGCGAGAAATCAAGGCGGCGACCAAATTGGAGTCCTTGTCAGCTCAGGCCGCAGTCGAAGAACGAGTGGCACTCACCTTCAAATCTTTGACCATCAGCGATCCTTGTTGTATGCTATTTGTGCTGTAGAGCTAGTTCAAAACGGTAGATCACATTCTTGAGTGAAGTCATAGCCGGGCATTGACCGCAGTTGACTCACTCCGAAGTACAAATTCGCTCGAGCGTTGCCGGGCACAAGAGCCGATCCCAACCTGCGAAGGCGATGAAGATCAGCTAACCTATCGAGCAATGAGCAATAGGCACTGACACTTACATTTGGAACATGCTCGATCCGGGGGTGCGGAAGCCAGTGATGGCCGTCATCACGCATAAGACTGCGATGGCGCAGAAATATCGTGTGGTCGGGGTCAGAAACTATCGATCGAGGCAGCAGGTGCTTGATGAGGAGACTCACTTGGCAGTTCGATCAGGGACACCAACGCAGCGACGATCAGCGCGTACCACGGCATGCCTGTATGACCTCCGTATAACGTCGCAAGAGCGATCACAAAGGCGCCCATAGCTGTGCCAAAGTACACCCACATCGAGCATTCGGGATCTAGATTGACGCAGTTGGAGTCAATCAGCCGAAACGTCGCCGCAGTGCTTGGGCTTCTTCTCCTCATCTTTCATGCGCTCACATGCTTGCATCTTCAGGTAGTGGGGATCGTCTTGCACGTTGGTGCGCCATTTATTCCATGCTGCGATGAGATCCTTACGATACCACCTGCTCCATGACAGTATCAGCTGTGCGATACGTAAGCGCAGTGCATAGGTACTGCTGCTGACAACGTACAAAATGACATGCGTGATCGAGGCGCCGACACTAAGATTGACACCCAAGTAGCGCACTGCAGAGGAACATCAACATTGTCAGCTCTGACGCTCTTCTCGTAGCGGTGGGTCAATAACATGACGCACTTGCGTTCGTCCAGGCATATGAAGGGAGGCCTGCAGATCATTGTCGATGAGACGACGGTTTAGCTTCGCAGTCGAGGTCGTTGACGACTGA
This sequence comes from Microbotryum lychnidis-dioicae p1A1 Lamole, assembly GCA_001244265.2. NCBI lineage: Eukaryota > Fungi > Basidiomycota > Microbotryomycetes > Microbotryales > Microbotryaceae > Microbotryum > Microbotryum lychnidis-dioicae. The sequence continues at coordinate 1,205,039 of CDLV01000007.1, forward strand.
AGAAGACTCGCCTTGCTCGGCCAGCGCGGTCTTGTTGAGGTTAAAGTGTGCGTCAAGAATAAGGCTCTGGTGATACCGCGTGCCGTTCTAATAAGCAGGCACGGGGTAGTTAGGAGTCAGTTAGACGATCACAGCAATACCGTCCCTCGGTCGGTCTGAAAGGATCTTTTGGCACCTCGTAGAAGAGATTTTGACCCAGGAAAGGATAGTTTTTCGCATTCCAAACGTTGCCAAAACTGTCGGTACGAGGATCGAGGAGTCAGGTACCCTGCTCAAGGAAGGGACGGGGGACCTTACTCACTAGCCAGCGATGGAGACAACGATGCATAAAACCACTCCCAATCCCTTGGAAACGGTGGTCGCCCAGGGCATGTAGAGCGGCACTGTTAGACGGTGATGGTCGTGATCGTCGATGAGTGATTTCTCAAGAGCTAAAATTAGGTGCGGAGATCTTACATGACGTGATCTGAAGCCAATCGAGCCCGATTGAGAATAGGCCGAGCCCCTCGTTCCCGTTCGAGCCGCCGAACACCCGGGTGAAGTTGGGGTTGGTGCGATTTGCAAGGCTATTGGAGCGTCGTGGGAAAAGTTCAGTTCTCGTAGCCTTCGTACAAATCGTGAATCGGGCGTCGCAGACTCTCACTCACCAAAATACGCTAATCCCCGTCAGTGTCGGGGCGATGATCTCCGGGAACCACTCCCAAACAAAAATGGCGATAAAACCCTGTTGTTGATGCAAGTGGCCTTAGCATCAGCGAGGAGTGCGTGCGGTGACAAAGCGGCATTATGTATGACTGCTCACAATCCAAAAGAACCTGTACCGCTTCTTCTGTGACGCGAGATCTGGCTCCCGGCTGTCCAGAGCAGTCACCATAGAGTTAGTTGTCCCGAGTCGGGCTGCCATCGGCGGGAGCAGTATACTCACTGCAGCGTTTCGATCAAGCTGACCGAGGGGATCAAAGACGGCCAGACGGCGAAGGTGGGATAGACGAGGATCAATCGGAACAAACCTCCGAGTCCATACCCGAAAAATTGTGAGGCTGCACAGTACCCGATGGGTGAGTATTGTGCTGATGATGGGCCGATAGCCGCTGATAGCACTCACCAATGAGAGTGAAGATCGCAACACCGTAGTTGAGATCAATATTGTCTAGCCAAACATGGGTGGAAGCTCTACGCCTTAGCACCTTATCCTCGAATTCCCGGGTGGGCGGCTCAACTTACAAAATAGTTTCTCGGCCGCAAACGTCGAAATGGCGAGCGCGCCGTGGCTGCCGGTCGAGGCCATGACGGTGATGCATACGTGCTCTTTGATGTTGAACGGTCCAGGGTTGAAAATCTCCCAGAATCGACCCTTACCGGGCTTAGGGAAGACTTTGTACCATCCGGTGCCAAGGACTGGAGAGCGACCAGCGACTACGGGTCAGTTTCTCCGCTTCTCTGCAATGGCGAGACCCCTGGGGGTGGACCTACCATATGCGAAGATCTGCACTGAATGCGGGGAGGGTACGAGGGAGTGTGAGTAAGGAGGTATGCGAGGGCAGAAACCAGTATTAAATGATAGGACTTACAGAATAATCCTGAAACGTCGTACTCTTGAGGCCGGAATGTGAAAATTTGACCTAGGACGGCTCCGACTGCGAAAGAGGGTGGATCGAGACGTCAGAATCGGTCAGTCCACGTCTCGTGCGGAATTAGACTGCCTCAGACAAAGTCTCAGAACTCACAGCACGTTAACCCGAGACCGATGGTCCACATTCGAATGGTGTGAACAGGAAGGCTCGGGTCATCTTCGAGCGAGATCAAACTGTGATAAGACGAGAGGCGAGTATTCGAATCAGCAGGGACGCCGCAACCCTCGAGTGCTCGCGATCAAAATCGCACCGGGTGCAGAAATCATGAGCCGTTTCGATCACGCGCTGTTGAAATAGAAATAAAAAGTTAGCGCACCATCAATTTCAAACCGGAAGAGTGTTGCTGAATGTGCGGGTGAACTGCGGGCCATGACTAAGCAAGCACACGGCTACCAGACCGGCAGAACCGCAGAATCGCGGCACGCGGCTCACGGCCCCTGTCTCAGTTCGGCTCTGACGCCAGCTCGGCCGAGCCCTCACGTTATCCGTGTCAAGGCCCAAGCCGACTCGTCAACAACGTCAACTCGACGAAATGCTCAAATATAGGGCAAAATGACTCGCTTCTCTTCCGTTTTTGTCTAGAAACTCGGGATCCAAATCCGCGCGGTCGACGAAGGCTGCATTGACCTGGACATGTGGATGAATGGCTGGGCCATCATCCGCGGGTTCGTCGAGTGACGCGTCCTTGGATTCGTCGGCGTCTTCGGCTTTTTCTGACACGTCGCATTCGGTGGGCTTGATGGTGGCGATAGGAGCATCTGAAGATCGCCTGCGGCCAAAACGTGAGAAGAGCTTCGCCATAGAGAATGGCAGATCCAGTCAACAAGGGCAACGGATTGGTATGGGAGGAGGCAGTGGACGGGATTGGGTAAAAAGTGCAACTCGCTTGCCGCTGACCAGAGTGCGAAAGACATTGAGCCTATCGATGGTATCATCCGAGACTCCATGTGGAGGAGAGCGTTCCGGAAATCGAGCGGGAGGGACGCAATAACGCGATGCCCGGAGGCTATTAAAAGCCTCTCAGACGGCTTCCCGCGACTTCCAATGCTCAAACTGCCGGACAGCTGGGAACTGGGAACCGACAGCCATGTGGGACGCGGCCCGGGGTCAAAGCGCGAAAAAAGCCTCAACTTGAAGCGACGCTGAGGCGCACGGACCCAGGCGTGAAAGTCGTTCGAGACAAATGACCGTGTAATGACCTCGCCTCGAACGACTATATTTCCAAAATGAGTAGTGATAATACATGGCCTTGAGTGGAGAAGAACACGCTAATAGCCCACTTGCTGTAGATGAGGTTCGGGCTAAGAAACTTAAGGCTGGTGGCCAAAAGAACAGGACCGATGTTTAAAACGGCATAGAGGGTGCGAGCAGCTGCTCGTCTCGAAAATTCAGGACTATAGACTGAGCATAGCAACAGTGCAGCGGAGGATACACGTTTATGAGCGAAGGGGAGTAAAAACAGCATGAAAGGATCTATAGAGAGTCGTGAAGCGGCGGATCGTAGAGACTGAGTCAAAAACAGTCGAAGGCGAGTCCTCGTCAGACCTGAGCTTCGACGTCCTCCAGCCAGGACAAGTTGACGGGACTCGAAGTGGCTTGTATGTTCGCGTCGGCAAAGATCGCATTCAAGGTTGCCGCCAGCCTCAGCCCGCCTTGGGCGAGGAGCTTCTCGATGATGTTTGACTCTGCGAGAATTCGGATATCGGGGTCAAATTGGAGCGTAGAAGCTCAGCAGACCCCACGGAGAACACACCTCGAATAGGACCGTAGTACTCCTTGGTGTTGAGCTCCCTCGGGATCGGGTGCTGGGAATCGTAATCGGGGGGGAATGTCCTCGCGCACGTCGTTTGATGCGTTTCCTTGGCCCAAGTCCGAGGACAAACTCCGAGGGCAAAGATTCCGGGAGGCGAGGAGGAGGAAGGGGTTTCCAAGTGGATCTGATTGCGTCGCTGCTGCGTTTCAATAGGGGACGCGGATTTTGGGCAGAGGAACCAAGAGGGAAGGGCGTCACGCCACCAGATGCGAACGCCTTCCCAGAGGATCAGACGGATGTAGGGGTCTGTGGAGTAGATAGAAATTCACGAAATTAGATAATTCAGAGTATACTCCAAGCGTTCTGAGCTTTGCGCATGACGTATGACAACACGCACCATAAATTGTGTGCCTCAAGGACTGCTCAATTTGGGCGCTGCGAAATTTTCGACGCAGGCAGTCAAAACCGTGATGCAAAAAAGTCGATACTTCAATCTAGATAAACAACCTACGCCGGGAGTGGCTGTGTATAGTTATGTTGTTCTCGGACAGCCTTGGTGATGAGTGCGCCGTCCCAAAGGGAGTGCAAATTCATTCGTCGGCCTTCGAAGATGACATTGTCGGAATTTCCACCGCGATCCCGATCCGTCAGATGCAAAGGTTGGTGGACATCACCGACGAAGTGAACCAGGAATTTCAATGCCTCGACACTGCGTTATACAGAATCGGAGGACAAGGCATGTAAGTGAGCATCGGTGGTGCGCTTGAAGTGGAGAAGAGGAGCTACCGGCGGTAAAACTCACTCGAGATGATCATCCGCGAGCCGTTGGGTGTAGTTGGCGATCGCATGTAGGACATCGTGTTCGGTCTTCCAGCCCTCGTCTCCAAAGTGGCAGGTACTGGGAGGATAGTCGCCCAGAGGTGAGGTGTAATGCAACTCGCCGCTCCATCTATATTGTGGCAATCCTCTGTCGATGCAGGTGCGGAAGCCGTCAGTCATTGGGCTCGAACCGAAGCTTGTCACGTGTGCGGGCCGAGCCACGTGTGGAGCACCGCGGCGCGGGGTCACCCCAAGCCGCAGTTCAGGCTTCTAGAGGGCGCCCCGCCCGCCAGCTGTCCAGGCCCATAATCCAGGTAGCTGCCTAAGTGGACCAACTCTACTAACCTGATTCGGTCGGGCCAAGAAGCAATGGGGCCGAGGTGGCCGAGTCCAGGCAACAACGCCTTGACCGCCTCGCGCGCCCCGTCGTGGAGGTGGATCTGCGCTATCGTTGCGATCGTTTCGTGCCCTACAGCGCCCCAAGCCAAAACAAGAGGTGTAAGAGGCGACAGAGACGCCAAGAATAACAAGAATGATCGCATGATGACTCCAAGATGACTCCCAGAGTGATGAGAGTTCGGAGAGAGGGTGTGAGCCAGAGTCCTCGAGGGAGTCTGGTGGCAACAGTGGGGTCCGGCGCGGCCGGCGGAGCGGGACCATCATGTTCGCGCTAGGCCAGTGCTAGGCCATCGGCGCCTCGACTCCGCCGACTGCCAAGTCCGACTCGCTCGGAGTCGTGGCTTACGAGTCTTTCAAGAGCCGGTGTTATGACGTCGGTGCATTAGAACCAAAATCTCGTTGAATGCCTTTTACTGATTAAGACTTGCAAGAGCTGAAGCTCGGCTTCAGAAAAGGCGCTCCGCACGCCCACAAGTTGGCCCTGCTACACCCCTGTCGAACAGACGACGGACTTTGAGAGATCAACGGGTAGGGGATGGCCCCATCAGAAAATCAATGATCACATCCGGCTAATACTCAAAACCGAAGATGTCTCAATTTGCGTAGCTTCTCAATCATTGAGCGTGTTACATCATCGTCCCCGTAGTCGCGCAGGTGACCCGGTGACTTGCGAGCGTCGAGCGATGTGCGTGCGAACTCGGTACCGCTAAGAGCCTCACCTCCTTGACTTCGCCGGCGGCAAGTTTCGAGCTCGAGCTACCACTACCAATACAACGGCCGCAGTCAACGATGAGGACGACGAATCAATAGACGAACCAATAATGGCACATCCCTACCACACTTTGACAAGCCCTCCGCCGAGTCTTTACAGGAACATCATCTTCAGGTGGCGCAATAAGCGAGGAGCTGAGGTTCGATGAGCCGAATCTCCCGAGGCACGCGAAAGTGAGCAAACTCACTGACGCCTCACCACCCGGCTCTACTACTTACTCTGTGATACTGCACACCCGTGGAACCGAAACGAACCTCGTTTCCCTCCAACAAGGTTCTGAAGATTCTGGTGAGCTGGGTCCGGGAACAACGAACGACGGCAAATGCTTGAGGAGGGGTGGGCTCGGGAAGCGAGAGAAGGAGCTTACCCAGAGCGAGACCTTACTGGTGTGAGTCGAAGGGGCTTGTTCTCGCTCTCGAAAGAGACAATATTCTCCAGTCTCAAATATTTCTGGCTCACGGTGCAGTCGTTCACTGCTGACCTGTACACCTCCCTCTGGCCGCACGTAATCACGAACCTAGAGGGGTCGGACCGGACGCCTTGAATTTCGTATCGTACAACCCGGAGATCATAATTCGGCATACCGCGAAGCTTAATGAGCTACTCATTTCAAAACGATAGCTCAGTCAACATCGCCACAACTTCCGCCGGTTTCGACTTGCACAACATTCGCTGGCAGCTGCAAGCTAACCCAGTCCTCGCTCTGCACGCTGCGAGTAGGCGCGGCTCTGTCATCCCCGGCCAACATGTCCCCTTCGAAAGTCTCTTCCCCGACGCAGAGCTGCCACCAGGCGTCTCTGACCTTCGATCTCGCAGATGCTTTGATCTTCACCGAGTTTGACGGATCCCCTCGCAGAAGTAAGTTTGCCTCTCCCCCCGTGTTGGATCGAGGGAAGTCAATCTGGTGGTTCCGTCGGAATGGGTACACCCTGTTCTCATTTCGGGTGTATATGCTATTCTTGGGCAACCTCTATATCCCAAGTATGAAGACGCATCGAGTGACCCAGAAATCGCCGTCGACCTAACAAGACTTCGAATTCGCACCAGAACCAAGACATAGACGTTGATTGAGAGTCGATGCAGGAGCGGCCGAGGGTGGGTAGGTCGTCCGAGTGTTCTAATGCGACCATGAACATCTTTCCCTAAATATCATTATATCTCAAGTTTCGGTTCAATATGGGAGCGAGCTGTTTGTGAAATCAGCAGAACGTTAACGCGCAGCACAAACCAGACTCGGATGCGCTGCCAGCAATGTACGAATGCATGCTATAGGTTTTACGCAGCTCTGGTATCGAAAACAACTGCGCTTGAACCTAAAACCTTTTTGCGCGGTCTCCATAGGCCTGATCACAAGTATCACTTGGATCTAGGACACCTGAGCTCGGACCACCTCTTCGGACTTAGCTCGGAGTTTCTTTGCGAACGGTGATTGTGGCTTGGGCTCCGACCCAACTCAGTCCAGATCCACTCCGCCCCACCGCAGCTCTCATCTTCACTCAGCATGGTCAGTCGCAATGCCAACAACTCTTTTCGAACAGGAGTACTTGATGCTGTATTTCTTCCCTCGCAGTCTTCCACACAAGCCACCACCAACGGCCTTCGCCCCGTGTACATCGTCGCGGCCGCGCGAACTCCCGTCGGCTCGTTCCTCGTTAGTCCCACTCCAGCGGGGGCTTTACACTGCATCTGACCTCCCTAATTGATCACCGTAACCCGTCATGCACCCAACAGGGCTCCTTGTCCAAGGTCTCGGCCGTGCAACTCGGTGTCGCGGCAGTGCAAGGCGCGCTTTCGCAGGTGTCGATCAACCCCTCCGAGATCGAAGACGTCTATTTTGGCAACGTGCTCCAGGCCGGTGTCGGACAGTCTCCCGCTCGACAGGTCGCTATTGGTGCTGGCTTGAACGAGTCGACCGAGGCTACGACCATCAACAAGGTGTGTGCTGCACCGGACCGCTCGCCTTCGTCGTGTCGTCGTCGCGCTCCCGCTCGGGCGGCGCGTGTCAGAGCCCGCGGTTGGGGGGCGGCTGACTTGGCACCCCTGGCTGATGCATGTGGCGCCGCATTCTTCTGTGACAGGTCTGCGCTTCCGGAATGAAGGCCATCATGTTGGCTGCGCAAAACATCCAGACCGGTAACCGGGAGGTCATGATCGCCGGTGGTATGGAGTCTATGAGGTAAGTAGCCCAAGCCGACCAGCTTAATTCTAAGCTCAGGCCGCGCTTGGCAGCTCCTCGGCGATAGCTCCTCGGCGATATCCCAATTGACTCGGCTATAATCCGTGCCCTGCCTGTTCCGTATGCAGTCAAGCGCCTTTCTACATGCCCCGTCAACCCGCCACGTTCGGCCACGTCTCCGCCCTCGATGCTCTTGTCAAGGATGGGTCAGTCTCATGGCGGTCGTTCAATGCCGAGCGAGGCCTTAGATCAGGCAGGATCTGACGCGCACTTGCGTTTTATTACAGTTTGACTGACGTGTACGGCGATTATCCTATGGGTATCTGGTCAGTCATTTCTCCATCGTCGATGAGATCGACGTAGCCGAAGAAAACAAATGCCTGACAGACCCGTGCACTCCATTGATAGCGCCGAGGAGACGGCCAAGAAGCACAACGTCAGCCGAGAGGACCAGGACAACTACTGCCTCGAGACCTACCGCAAGGGTACGCCACTTCAGGACTTCCGAAACATACAAGGAAGGACAAAAAGACTGATCTAGCCTCGTCGTCGCCTTTCACAGCCGCGGCCGCATGGGAAGCCGGTGCCTTCAAGGCCGAGATCGCGCCCGTGACGTTGAAGGACGCTCGCAAGGGTGACACCGTCATCTCCGAGGACGAGGAGTACAAGAAGATCCTCCCCGCCAAGGTCGCCGGCCTCAAGCCCGTCTTCAAAAAGGACGGCACCGTCACCGCCGCCAACGCGTCCAATTTGAACGATGGTGCTTCGGCCGTCATCTTGGTCTCCGAGGAGAAGCTCAAGGAGCTCAACTTGACCCCTTTGGCCAGGATCGTCTGTGAGTTGCGACTCATCGTAATAGTTTACCGATGAAATTGATATGCTCACCTTCTGACACCACCCCTTCAGCTTTCGCCGACGCTGCCTTGGCCCCGATCGACTTCCCCATCGCCCCGTCCCGTGCCCTCCCCGCCGCGCTGAAGAAGGCCAACTTGACGATTGACGATATCGCCAAGTTTGAAATCAACGAGGCCTTCTCCGCCGTCGCGTTGGCGAACCAAAAAATCCTCAATATCCCGACGGAGAAGCTCAATGTCAACGGTGGTGCCGTCGCTTTGGGTCACGCCTTGGGCTCGTCCGGCTCGAGGATCGTCGTTACGTTGACGCATCTGTTGAAGAAGGGAGAGTTCGGCGCGGCGGCCGTTTGCAACGGTGGTGGTGGGGCTAGTGCCATCGTCATTCAGAGGCTATGAGTCGAAGGCTCGGTTGGGCAGCCGTTCGCAAAGCTTTGAGGCTGTTTGTTCACTCAAGATATCTTGGTTCCCATTTTTCCAAAAAGCCCCTCGGATCAACTCATTGTGTTTTAACTAGTCATTGGGGATCTCCAATTAATGGATGCGAATAAAACGTTTTCAACCACTGAGAAAGCTCTCGACCGGGAAACTTCCCGACCCATTCGTCGGTCGGATGGACACTATTGGGTTTGCTTTATCGCATCTTCATTTCAAAAGATCTTAGATGTACTTCGAGACAAGACCAACTCAGAATCCACAGCGATCACTACCACCCCGGCGAGTCTAGAAGTCCAAAGGGATGCCCTCATACTCCTGTGCCGTGTGGGGAACGTACTTGATCGGATTAGCAAGCGGTCTCCTGGAGGAGGACGATGTGAAAAAAAAAGCACGACTTACCTCGAGGCCGAGAGCAAGGTTAAGGTTCTGAAGGCACTGCGTTGCGGCACCCTTCAACAGATTGTCCAAAACGCCCTGATCGCACGCACCGAACAAAAAGAGAAGTTAGCGATGATGTTTCTACTTTGAGAGTTTTAGCGTCTCGGGAAAACTCACGACAACGACGACCCTCTCCCCACTCGAATGAACTTGCACCCCCCCAATCCTGACCCCATGCTTCCTCTCGATATCCGCAATCTCCGGTACCCCATCCTGGAACTTGACCAACTTCTCCCCCTTATACCTCTCTTCGTATAAAGCCTTGACCTCGGCCGCCCTCATGCTCTTGTTCAAAGGTGCGGAAACGGTCGATATGATACCTTGGAACCAAGGGGCGACGTGGGGGATGAAGTTGACATTGAAGGAGGGGGAGGGACCATCGGGGAAGAGGTTCGAGAGGTGAAAGCTGGCTTCGCGCTCGTGGATGTGGTCCGTTAGGGCGTAAGGTCGGATACCGCCTCGGAGGGACTCGGCTGACACTTTGGGCTCCTTTCCAGATTTTGTACCTGCGCCTGAATAACCTGAAATGGCGGAGATCGTGGGAGAGCAGGTTGTCGAGAGATGAGGGATCAAGGGGGCGAGTAAGAGTTGGGTGTTGGTGGCGAAACAGCCTGGGTTGGAGATGCGCTTCGAGCTCAAGAGTTGTTCACGGTTGTAGAGTTCTGTTAAAAGTGGCAGGAGACAGATTAGTTTTCATTTGACGAGGCAGGACGTTGATGGCGTCAAAGTGGCGAGGTGGCGTCGAAAGGACTTCAGACTTCTCGTGCCGTCCGAGGATGAAATCGCAGCAAGAACGGGGTTTCCCGACTCGTGAACAAGATGGGAAGCTCCGGCGTTGCAAGTTTCTACGATCTATCCTTCGGAGGCAGAGAAGAAGAAGAAGAAGAAGAAGAGGAGGAGTTATGTAATAAGGGATGCTTTGTTGGTGGTGGATCGAGGGACACGGAGAGACGATTTGATGGATGCTGGCACGTTACAACACAACCCCAGGGGCACAAGATAAAAGGAACGGCGAGTCGAGGAAGAAAGGACGCTTATAGCTCACCCGGCAAGCCATACGTCCACTCTTTGTTGAACCTCATGTCGGCACCCAGGTCGATTATAACTGACTTGCCGCCCTTGACGCCGTCGATCGCCTCGACAAAAGGTTGGCAAACGCCGTTCGGCAAGGCCATGATCCAAGCATCGACCGAGCCCTGCGACTCGATTCGCTCGAGGTCCTTGGTCGACAGGTTCTCGTATGTCACTTTGGACTTGGTGTAGCCGTCCAAGCCTTGGCCGGCAAGCTCGCGCGAGGACACGTGGGCGAGCTCCAGGGACGGGTGCGAGTTGATGAGATCGACGAGGTTCGAGCCAGTGTAGCCCCGGGCACCGATCAAACCAATACGCTTGGCCGATGCCGAAAAAGAGGAGGAGGAGGAGAAGGCGCGGCGGGCGAGATGAGCGGCCGGGGTCGCTTCGGCCGGTCGGCGAGCCGATGTTGAGTACGATCGCAATGCAGAGGCGATTTTGCCCGACGAAGCGACTGTGCCCTTGCTCGAGGCGTAAGAGATGGGCAGGTAAGCTCGCTCGATTCGGCGGTTCTTCTCAAATTCCTTGACGATCTTCTCGACCTCGCTGGCATCCTGAACACCGTAGTAGAACAGCGATCGACCGTTGCGGGTGAAGGACCCGTCGGCTCGCTCAAAGTGCCACGTCTTGTTCTCGTCATCGGCGGGAGCAGTCCAGAAGAGCTTCTTAAAGTCCTTCTTGATCGAGTCAAAGACGTTGTCGTTGACGGCGTTTTGCACGCCGTTGGCCGAGGGGAGGAACTTGGTCAACACGGGTACCTCGCCAACGGGGTGGGAGACGATCGCGACGCATTCGAACGGCTCATCGCCGTAGATCGTGTACGGCGTCTTTTGCAGGCCACTGAGGACCTCGGCGACGGACTTGCGTCCGGAAGTAACCTCCTCATCACGCTCCGAAAGGACCTGACGCAAGCGATCGTGGCCGACGGCCTCGATGTTGTCGTGCTTGTACAACTTGTATCCGCGGCGCAAGAGCGTACCGGCGCCCGAGTCCGTAAACAGCTCCTTTTGCAGGGCGTCGGGCGAGATGATGGCGACCGAAGACGAGCGAGGGAGATGATCGAGCAACTCCTTGATCTCGCGCAGCTTGAGTTTGGTGCCGTATTTTACCCACGATTCCTTCATCAGCGCGTCGTACTCCTGTTCGGGCATTAAGAAGGCGAATAGTCAGCACCGCAAAATCGCGAGGCCAAGCCGTAGCCTGGCGCTGGTCGTACCTCATCCAAGTTGATGGCCGAGATCTTCTCTTTGGTCACACCATGGAAGAGGCCACCCTTTTCACTGAGGTAAACGATCTTGAGCGGCTCAAGGACCTTGGCCAGCTCGGCCGTAGCGACATCGGCGTTGACGTTGAGGATTTGACCCTCGGGCGTCTCGGCGAGCGAGGTGAGGATGGGGAGGGCGCCAGCTCGGATCGAGGCCTCAATGGGCTCCTTATCGACTGAGGTGATGCGACCGACAAAGCCGTAGCGAGGTTGGTCGAGGTAGTCGGCGGTGAATACACCGGTGGTGATGGGTCGTGCGCGAGTGCCGAGCGATTCGAGCGCCGAGACGAGCTTCAAGTTCTCGGACAGGAAGACACGGCGGGCGTGGGACAGAGTGCGAGCGTCGGTAATTCGAATGCCTGGTGGTCGAGAGAGTATTAAAAAGTGGGTTGTTTTGCCAGCATCAGTCTAATATGCACACAATTTGAGCGTCCCTGGGGTTCCCCCTATCCTGTCGCGATAAGAACCGGCCAGAACGAAGCGGAAGCGCCTAGACTGACCGTCGATGTAGTCGGGCACGATGCCATCCGCCTCGAGCCTGGCGTTGAGCTTGTCACCCATTCCATGAACAACCACGGGGTAAAGTCCGACACGGTGGAGGAAGTTGAGGGACAGCGTCAAGGACTCGAGGTCGTGGGTGAGGATGGCTCCGCCGACCTTGAGTACGGCGAAATGGGTCGCGGAGGAGAAGATCTGCAGGTAGCGCGACACCTCTCGTCGGGATGCGAGCGAGTACAGCAAGCGCACGATCGTTTCCTGTGGCAGCAGCAAGAACGCATCGGTCGGTGTAGTCAGCTCCTTGTTCCGCCGCGGCGACGAGCTCGCGTACGCAGCAAGCGCAAGTCGCTCGTTCGAGCTAAGGGGCTGCCTGTCTGGCTGGGCCCGGGCAAGGGCATGACGGGCGGGCGGGGATAAGCAGCTCCGTTCTAGAGAGCTCGCCTTGCCCGGCGCCTAATGCTCCCGCTCAACATAGGCAAACCCCAGTGAGGGGATCGAGTACTAACCCTGTCGGTATCGGTTCCAGCCGCCGAGACGACGCCTCCGAGCCATCGCTTGGCCATGATGTCGCCCATCTGATCCGACGCTCGCTCGTTGGCCTGTTCGACCTTGCGCCGCGATTGCGCCAACAGCGACGCGGGAACGTGCGTCGTCAAGGAGCGTGTACCATGCCCAGCGGCACGGCTCGAGAGAGAGCGAGCTGTTCGAGCTCGAAGAGTCGGCAACATGTTGTGCGAGTGACAAGGTCCCGTGTCAAGCGGGAGCTGAGCGTGAAGACGAGGCGGTCAAGAGTAAACTTAAGCGGAGTCGACTTCCAAGCTCAAGGTGGGGGCGAGTCAACCCTAGTAGCGTCGACTGCTTGGATTTTATTTCTTCTCGAAGTTGTATGCGCTCGTTCATTACTTATTGAACTCCTCAGACATTACTTGACGTGTTATTGAAACGCGGGCCGTTTTTCGTCTTTGTGAGGCATTCACGTAGATACCAGGTACGCCGAGAAGGCTGCAGAAATGGCGCTTTAGCAAGATGGCTTGGCTCGGCTTGCAGTCCGGCTGGCTACATACTTATTGCTGAACCGGTTCACCTTCGCTCCGCTCATCGAAGGACCCCGGTCCCCCTCTTTTCTTTCTCCTCCCTCCTCCTCAGGGCTCTTTTATGCTCGCAGCCACTCGCTCCACGATCCCTCGACATCTTTTCCCCCGGACCTTGTTGATCGCTTACAAGCCGCAGCGTCCCATGTCGACCTCGTCCTCGTCCTCGTCGGCCGTTGGTCGTCCCGACGGTATCAAGTCGGCTACTTTTTCTGCCTTATCAAGTGGGGCTTCCCGAACCGGGGCAACGTCTTCGTTGAACGGTTCGCCTCGACCTCCTCGACCTCCTCAAGATGCGATCGAAGACGGCGATCCCATCACCGTACCGTCCCTAAGTGCGAGGTCAGTCTGGCCCCCCTCCTCCCCCCTCCTCTCCCCTCATCCCCGCACTGGGCTGGATCACGTGCACCCACCCAGGGGGTTATCGATTCTGTCGAGACAGCAACACCCGCGCATTGACGTGAGAAGCGACAAATAATCTGAGGAGAGTTACTGACTGATTTATTCCTCTCGGATCACAGTCTTGTTCTGATTGCGCCACTGCAAGAGCGCACGGCGGATGGGTACGATTACCGAGTACTCCTGCTCAAACGAAACGCTCGGAGCACGACCTTCTTCTCCGCGCACGTATTCCCAGGTGCGCTGCTTCGACCGACTTGGTTTTCGCGGGGACAACTCGATTAGCTAATCGCTTTTTTGACGAGCGACTCAGGGGGCAATCTTGACCCCATTGACCGGGATCAATCGGCATGGACCGGGCTGCTGGACAAGATCGAAAACCCCGAGGAAGCCAAAGCGCGAGCTGTCAAGCTATGTGCGCTGCGTGAGGCCTTTGAAGAATGCGGAGTCCTCCTCCTCGATGGAGAAGGAAATGCGAAGCAGAGGTGGATTGCCATCTCGGATACGGAGAAGAAGGCTTGGAGGAACAAGGTTTGTCTCTCCCCACAGGAGAAGAGCAGAGAGTTCCCAAGGGAAAAACTTGAAGCCGACTGACAATGGGGCTCATTCCCTGCCCCCAGGTCTACAAGGATGGCAAATCTTTCGTGGAGCTATTCAAGTTTTTGTCGGCCGATGATGGTCAACCAGCACTGCCAGCACTTTCGTCGCTGCAATACCGAGCCAACTGGATGTGAGTTGCGCCGGACCTCAGCGGGATTCCCCTATCTGATCCTGATTTTTGCAACGCTGCAACAACTCCTCAGCACACCCGCCAACATGAAGCGTCGCTTTGATACGCACTTCTTTATCTCCATCCTACCACCTTCCTCTCCGACCTCGCGCACTTCAACCACCAAGGACCTAATCCATTCCGAACACATCGCCTCCGCCGACGGAGGCGAAACCGTCTCAGCAGACTGGTTAACCCCCAAAGAAGCGATCGATCGAACGCTCCTTCACGCTCAACTACAACAAGGTCCACCAAAAGAGGGAGAGGAATCGGACGCGGCCTCGAGATCGTTGATCTTGTTCCCACCTCAGTTTTACCTCGTCGCTGAGCTGGTGAGGACGAAATCGTGGAAAGAGCTCGTTCATAAACCTTCGTCGGACGTGGAGAAAGGCGTTCGTAATTTTGCCCCTCGTCATATCCAACCTTTCGAACCTGAAGTCAAAGGTGTAGAGGACAGTCAAGGCAAGTTTCGAGCAGCGACGGTCTTGATCGGTGATCCCGAACATTCAAAGACGGATCAGTCGACGTGCTTGAAGACGGATCGACATCGTACTTATGTGCTCTTACCGGCCAAGAGGAGGGATCCTGAATGGAAGGTCAAACCACCTTTGGGGCTGACAGTGATGGGGTGTCACAGGGAAGGGATGGGGAGGTTGTTTGGTGAGGGGTGGGATGTGACGATGAGGGAAGGCGATACGGGCGAGACCTCGTCGGCCAAGCGCAAGTTCAAGTTGTAGAGATCGGCGCAGAGAATTGTCCGCTCTTATTCATATCACTTTGCACTACTATCCCAACGGTCTACGAGCTACCTTCGTCTCTAATCGCACTACCGTGAGATGATTCCTGTCTACCGTCCTTGCAGACTCCCTTCTATTGACCTTCCTGAGCCCCGCACGGTCAATTGCTCATTCTCATCATCATTTGCCTACGTCGCTCTCTGTCCTGTATAACCGAATACAAACCGTGTGAGCACGATCTTTTTGATTTGTTCCCTAACCCTGACCGGGACAAATGATCCGACCTTGTTGTTCTCGCATCCCTCGTCGATGACGTCTCGAAAGAACTCGCACCACCTCCTCCTACTCCTCCTCCGCTGCAATTGTTTTCGAAGGGCGATGGACTCGCATTCACCTGTCGAACCCAAAAAATAAATGTCTTTTTCTTTGTAAAGAAGTCGCCCATCAATCCATCAGGACCTCACTCCAATCGCGCTCGACGAACCCATGAACACAATTCGTTCTCGACCCTCTCCAACCTCTCCCTCAACTCGGACCCATCCAAAATTTCGTCAACCTCCCCCTCCTTCCCTTCCCGTTCTCCACCTCGACGCTTATTCCCCCGTCCGATTAATAAAGCTTTTAGTACCTTGATCCGACTCGTTAATCTGGATCTTGGAACGGGGGGAAGAACGTCGAGAGAACTTTGCGGGCAACTGTCAGAACCTGCGGCCGCCAGTGAGAGCGATCGATCACCGCCACTGCCGGTCGTGGTCGTGGGGGAGTCGCAAGAAGGCCAATCAAGCGATACGCTGGCGTCGCGGTCTCTTGAGTAAGTGGAGGGATGCGGTGGACTGGAGAGGGAGAGTGGAATGAGGGAGAGCGTTAAGGCCGAGGTTGACGGGGACGGCGAACGTTCGACGTTCACCGTTGAGGTCGCTGAGGTCGGGTCCATGGAAGTTGTTGCTGGATCCGATCCGGTCGAGGACATGGTCGAATGTCAAATACAAAGGCTACTCAGCCTGGGACGCGGGGTCGGACTTGAGTAGATTGGGTGCCCCGAATCCTTCCTCGACGTTGACGAGAGCGAAGAGCGCACGGGTCTCGACAACGTGACAAAGAGGCCGAATCGAAGGGCGGGCGGGTCCGTACTTCTACGATCGGCAGTTGAGCAGCCACCGATCCCTTGCAAGTGCACAAGATACTCGAAGGACCTCTGGCCGAGCAAGAAACCAAATCAAAAGGCGTCTGTAACGTCAGCCTCGCCCCCTCATTTCGTTGCCAAACCCAGACCTTCCTCCGAAAGGGGACCCTGTTTCACTCCCCCCTCCCCACAGGATAGGAGGCAGAAGTTCAGGAGGCCACTCGAGAAGTTCCGCCTTGGAAGCTCACCAAATGCTAGCTAGACTTATATGAGAGCGAAATCTTTACCGCTGAGGTTTGAGATATTTATATGTACAAACATTGCACGGACCCTTAAGACGATTCAATTATGCAGAATAAGGAAGGGCAAACGGATCGAGTTGAGGACCGACTTCCATGCGTGGCGAGGGACGTGATCTTGTAGACGGCCATAGTCACGCTAGTCTAGTGTTGGTGAACGGTACCGTAGCCGGCGTGCCCGCTCATAGGCTGGCCGATGGGTGCCTGAGATGAAGGAGAGTGCAGTCGTCAGCACCTGGCCCGAACGATTCAAGTCCGACGGTTTCGAATGCGACTCGATCTACTCACGTATTCGCCATTGCCGGTGTAAACGTATCCGCCTCGACCGTATCGCTCCTCGGCTTGAGTCTTCTTGTAGATCAAGTACTGGTTGGCGCGACCGAGTAGTGGCGAAGTCAGCTCAGTAGGTTCGATGTCCGATCTCTGCACTAGAAAAAGCTTACAAATGCATGGATGTGGCCCGGGCTGGAGGAAGCAACAGAAACAAAGACAAAGTGGTTAGTTCAGGTCCTCGAGAACCAACATCACTCATGACAAGTCCAGTGATCGGCCTCTACGGGACTCGGTCCCGATAACCCACTCGAGTACTCACATGTAGCCCAATACGGTCAACAAGATATTGATGAGCAAGTCGCAACTGCAACCGGTGATGAAAGCAGCGGCGGCAGGAGGGAAGAGGATGGCAACTGTTGGTGACGAGCAAGCGTTCCAAGTCAGGAAAGCACCAAGTCCGAGATCCACAGGATCGTCCAAGGAGTAAGGAGTGGCAACGGCATAG
This sequence comes from Microbotryum lychnidis-dioicae p1A1 Lamole, assembly GCA_001244265.2. NCBI lineage: Eukaryota > Fungi > Basidiomycota > Microbotryomycetes > Microbotryales > Microbotryaceae > Microbotryum > Microbotryum lychnidis-dioicae. The sequence goes on from CDLV01000007.1 coordinate 1,222,348, forward strand.
CACGGCATGGTATAGCATCTCTAGGCAGGCAGTCAGTCGGCTGTGTTGACGTACCAAGGCACAGGACGATATCACTTGCTCGGACCATGGCGGTAGGTGGCGTGGATTGGGGTGGTGGCGGGTCTGTGATAAGACATGCGCGGTGGGAGCGGGTTGTGAGTAAATGAGTCGACTGTGGGTTAGGTGGTCGAACGGGGAAACCGACGGCAGACGCAGCGACGACGCAGCGACGACGCAGCGACGACGAATGACCCGCAACTGTGCAGGGATAGTGGGTGGAGTGTTCTCGCTCACGAAATAGGTTTTGTGTAGGTAGTTTGGGCTCGAGAGCAAGTCGAAAGAGGGTGTGGTCGGCTGAAGGAAAGGAAGTGACTCGGAGGCCAACCCGCCCGGAAGCGAACGCACGCACCCGTCGTCCAGGCACATTTCAGCCACTCCCGAGCTCACTCGAGCCGCCCATGATGTCACTCACACTCCTCGCGCATAATAAGAGTTTGCGCCACATAGTTCAGAGAGTTTTCGCTCACAAATCGAGTAAATGTCAAGCATTCGATCGTAATACATTAGAAAACCCCCAACAACACCCATACCAGTCTACGCATTCTCAGTAGCAGCAGCTTCAACAAGGGGCACATCATCGGCCTTCTCACTGGCCAAAGCAGCCGCATCAGCGGCCCCGGCGACCGGCGCAGTGGCTGCTTCACCTTGGACCTTGGCCTTCCCTTCCGCTTTAGCAAGATCACGAGCCTTGGGCCCGATTTTGTGAGGGGTCAGATCTTCGCCGAAGAGGCGGAGGGAGAGCGCACTGCGGAAAGTGAAGAGATGGCGGCTCAGTGTTTTGATCTTGGGGAGCAAACGTGCTTTCGAGGCTCACCTCTTTTCCACTTTCTCAACCATGAGGTTGACGGTATTCTTGGACCTCCAGAAGGGCAATGTCAGCTTCTGCTCGAAACTGAGGAAAGAACCAGACTCAAATCCGTCAGTGAGAAATGCCTCGGATTCAGAGATAGAGGATTCACTCACAGCAAACCTTCCCCCTTCGCATCGACTTGGAGCACACAACTCCCCGGTTCCATCTCCGCAATCCTCTCCTTGAAAGCGACCTCGTCCAATTCCTCAAACCCGACCGTCAAAGAGCTCATCAACCTCCTCAACGTTTCAACCGAAGCAGTCACGATCCTTTTCGTTCCCATATGAGGACGCAGCACTTCTAAGCCTTCGGAATTGACGCGCCATTTACAGGCGTAGGTCCCGTCCCGGGTCGAGTCTTGTCGAGTGAAGATTTTGACGCCGCAAGAGATGAGCCGCATGCGCGTGAAGGAGTTGGAGAGGAGGAGCGCACGCGTCGAGGAGGAGGTGAAGTAGATCGAACGGAGGGGGGCGCCGGCGGCGTTGCGCACGAGGAGGTTCTCGCGAGGGAACAAGGGGGACAGGTCGAAGAAGTCGCTGAGAGGGGGTGTACCAACGTCGGACATGAGCTTGGTGTTGTCGTGCATTGATCAGATCCCTGAATCACTCACGAAAAGATCCTGACCTGCTCATCGTCAGGATTGAGGTAGATGAACGGTTCCTCCTTGAAATCGCGCGTCTTGGTCGAAAACACATTCGCGCCGACAATCTCAGCAGGCAAACTCGAGACATCGACCTGTTCTTCGACCGCAGTGTCTTCCACCACTGCTTCAGTCTCCGTTTCTTTTTCAACCTCAGGTTCTGATTTAGCCTTCTTTGCCTCCGGGACCGTCGCCTCGACATCATCCGAAGTCCTCTTCGCCGTCGTCTCCTCACCCCCCCTCGCAGCCACCTCGTTCGCCCCCTTCTTGAACAACACGCAAACGAAAAACGCGCCCGTATCCTGCAAATGCCCATAAATCCTCAACGCCTTCTCCAAGCCCAATTCCTTTTCCTTACCCGAAGGCCACAACGTCTTGGACCATACTTTCTCCTTCTTCTTATTCCCTTGACGAGCAGTAGCGGCAGTTTCACCTTCCGTCGCCGAGGTAACTTCGGAAACAGGCGTAGGTGAAGGAACGGGATGGTCGGGATGAAGAGGTGGGTTCCCCGCGTTGTCTAGCACGACCCAGTCGGTCATTCCTGGACGACGTTTGAGTTCAGGGAGAGAAGAGGAAACGTCGAGGATCGACATTTCGGGACAGAGCGACAGCGCGGCGGAAAGCACGGCTTCGTTCTCGATGGGGTTCATGGAGCAGGTCGAGTAGACGAGCCGACCACCGGGTTTGAGGAGCGCAATGCCTCGGAGGAGGATACGGAGTTGAAGACTGGTCAGGAAGGGTTGGTAGAGGGTTACGCATCAGAGTCACCGACGGTGTACGGTAGTAACGCTGGGATACTCACGAATGCAACCCCGTGCCATTACCAGGGGTGAACTCCTTCCAGATCGCCAAGTTCTTCCTCAACGTCCCATCACCCGAACAAGGCACATCCGCCAAGATGCGATCGTACAACAACGGCTCGTACTTCTTCTGCCTCTTCGTTCCCTCCGCGACGACCTCCTCCTCTTCCTCCTTATCATCCCCAATGAACTTTCCCGCGTTCGCATTCGTCGCCAAAGTCGGTAGCCTCAAGCCGGGTAATTGAGTAGCGTCATGGTTGGTGACCATCATCCCCGTGCCCGGTACGCGATGCAGAGATTGATGAACGAGGAGATGACACCTCTTGGCGTCCGAGTCATTCGCGATCAACAGTCCTCCCGAAGCTTGACCGCCGAGCTTCTCGGACCCAATCAACGCTTCCAACAATTGAACAGTTTTCGAACCAGGTGCGGCGCACATGTCCAAGACATGATGATGAGGTTGGACGTCAAGGAGTAAAGGAGGGATCATGGAGACGGCTTCTTGGCGAGAAAGGTTGCCGCAATCGGCTTCGTGGACGAGGAAGTGTTGGAATTTTTTGAAGGCGTCTTGTTTGCGGATCGCTTGACGGGGGATGTTGAGTTGCCATGCGAATCCACCGGGGTACCTAAAGGCTCGGGGAAAAGAAAAAAAAGCCGAGGTGTTTTAGGAGGGGTTTGCTTGTGAGGGTCTGACTGGCGACTAACCAGGATAACTTCTTGGGAGCTTCCAAAGGGACACCTTCATGCTCGATGCCGGTGAGGAAAGGAACAAATGTCTCCTCAATCTGTTGGTTCAATCGAGGGGCGACACTGAGAGATCAACTACCGAGGGTTCAGCTCAACGGATCAACGGAGCCCCAGATCGGAAGTGGAACTGACGCTCGGCAACTGGTCAATCTGAACGTCGTCGGTAGAGGTTGTTGCAACGCATGAAGGAACTCGTCCCACTCTTCTTCAGGAACCAAGTTTTGTGCCTAGAACAAAAGACGAGTACAAGGGGTGAGTCAACTTGGCTGCTACTATAGCTGTGCGTTGCTCTCGTTGCCCGCGACGCCGGACTGACCTTGTAGTACTTGAGGAAGATCTCTGAAGCGATGGGTTCAGTCGAGGTCCAAGCGGTCGTGCGTTGGTTACTACCTCGGTTCGTCGAAGACGGCGCGTTGCTGCCGGTGCGGTTCCCACCATTTCCTCCACCACCGGATCGTCCACCTCGGCGCTGCGAAGGGGAGGGGGGCAGGGTCAGATGGGCCGGGATGAACGGGGGTGTGAACAGGTGAAAGAGGGCTTACTTTTCCCATGTTGATCAAAAAGGAACGGAAAAGGATCGTAAGGAGTGTCGAGGGACACCCGAATGGAATGTGCCAGAAGAGGAAGCGCTGCTTCGCAAGCTCAGGTCGAGCCAAGCTCCGCTCCGCAAGCTCGGGTCAAGCCAAGCTCCGCTCCGCAACTTTGATCGAAAGTTCGATCTCCGTTAATAAAGCCAACTCGCACCCGCTTGTCTTGTCTCCTCGTCGCCCCCACCTCTTCCGAGTGATTCTCCCAGTCGATCGACGATCCCTCTCCCCCCCAAGCTCGCTCGAGTGATGTCTTGATTATGTCTAAACTGCGCCTCTCTTCGACCCTCTCGAAATGGGTCCCTCGCACACGACCCCTTTCCCTCCATCGTCACGCCTTCAAGCTATCGCGTGGAGACGAACTCGAAGCTGGGAACGGGCCGAGTCGGTTGTTGGATGGAAAGGAGCGGACCAAGCCGGATCAACTCGTACTGCCCGTTCTACAAGAGGGCTTTAAAAGTGGTAACAAGGGCAGCAACCAAAAATACCAAACCTTCTTGGGCATCCGCATCCCTGCCAAACCTGAACCGCCAGGACCGGAAGGTAAGCGTGATTTCACGATTTCACGATTTCAAGACCGCGTCCACTCTCCGAGTATTAGATGCCCAAGCTCACTCACTCCACAACTGATGACTCTTTGCAAACCGTTGATGCTACTCGTTGGATCGGGTCACAGATTGCTGTCAATCGGGATGTGCGATTTGCGTCTGGGATAGCTACCTCTCCTCGATTGAGGAGTATCACGATGCCTTAACCTCGACGCTCGAGGAGCTAAGGAACAAGATTCAGCAGCAATCCCTCCAAGTTGAGGCAAAGGACTGGCCAGCAGAACTAGGGGCCTTTGACGCGTTCGTCAAGAGTGGAACATCACAAACGGTCCAGGGGGGCAAGGAAAGAGCCGAGGAGGAGTTGAAGAGGGTCAAGAGCTCGTTGGACCCTTCGTTGAGGTTCGTCCTTGGAGAAAGCAAGCTTGGAGATGGGAATGCGGGTAGGCTGACCCATTCTTTCGTGATGAGCAGGGCTTTTCTGGAGATGGAAGCTCGACTCAAGGCCAAGCCGAACGCCAAAGCATGAACTTCATTCCTCGAGACTTATAGACTCGACGTACACCCTTTCATGTTATTATTTCGCCCGACCATTCCAAGAGTAGCCTGTTGTAAGAAACGCATACATCCTGTCTGAGTACGAACCAAGGCCCCCCATCCCTTGAGCCTTTCATAGTGTCCTCCTTGTCCCCCCTCACTCCCATCTACCTTGCAACCCGTTGAGCTTCTCCCTCCATTGCTCTGGCAACGGGGTCGACCTTCTCGTCTTTTCATCAACGAAAACATGCGTCATACTACCCCAAGCCGCGGCCGTAGGTAACTGACCGTCCTTACCCGGAATGACCTGGATCGACGAATCGAACCTCGTGGGAAAAGTCGCGTCCGAATGATCTTCGAGCGCTAGCTGAGTACCGTTCGATATCGATGATCGGTCCGGGTTGGCTCGAGCGGCGAATAATCCGACTTGCCAGGTAATACTACTCTTTGATACGGACGAGACGGATAAAGCTCCGAGGATTGGGGAAGGGAAAGATAGAGGCGCCGCGAAGGAGAGGGATGAATTGACCATCAGACCGACCGGGGTGGGCCGACGGTTCGCATCCGTGGAGGGGAGTTGAAGGCCGAGGTGATTGACTGGAGAGAGGAGGAGAGCGGGTTCGAACGCGTTCGGAGTAAGACGGTAAGCTCAGCAAGCGGCAACAAGCGTATGTGGGGGGGGGGGGGGTTCGGAGACGGGGTCTTACTTAGGTATTCGTTGACGATCGAGTCGCCGTAAGCGTTGTCTGCCAGTTCAAAGAGTATATACCAAATGCGGCAGCTCAGAGCTCGGCTCGTCCCGCCCCAACAAGCTGCACTCCCAGTCGGTTCCCTCATCGTTCGCTTTCGGTCCGGCTATCCCTGTCCCGAATGGAAAACCAGGAGGTTGCCTTGCCAGTATCTCACACGCGAGAGGTAAACTCCCTCTGAGCCACAACTATTATTCACGAGCGATCGATAACAGACTCACAAATGATATTATTCAAATGCACGTAAGCATCATTGTCCCTCCACTGCGTCTGGAAGGGAAGGAAGTATCGGTACGCTTTCAGGGAGGGAGGTGCCGCGCGAGCTGGTTTGGGTTTCGGAGCGGCTGAAGCGAGAGTAGAGCGGAGCGTGGTGGGTTTCATGGTCCGTCGAGGGAAGGAAGAGTCAGGCGAAGGTGGGTCGTACGAGGCGAGGGCTGGAGTGCAGGGTGTGAGCGTTCGAAGAGGGGCAGAAGCGAAACGAGTTGAGCGAGGCCAGCAAGTCGAGCTGGATGACGTTCTTTCGGCGGGTTTTTGATCACCTTTTGGTCACTTCAGGTCCAAACATTCGAGTGTGCAACGCATGTACAATGACAAGGGTAGGATTGACACAGAAAGCGACGGGAAAGTAGCGACCTCATCACAAAACCCTTCTCACGCCTCCATCAACACCACCTCCACCTCCACCTCCGGCCGGGGCGACTCTACTCGTTCAAGCTCTTGGCCAAAGCCTGCAATTCCTCCCTACTCTTGGGCTGCTCCAACTTCATCGCGATCTCATCCTTGGGCACATGAGGACCTCTGGCCTGGGTCGGGTCCTGGGCCTTGTGCAGATGGGCGAGGTTGGGCGCTCCACCGAGACCGGCTGTCCCTTCGGCGTCGGAACCGGGGAACGAAGGCGCGATGTTGTCCTTGGTGGGGTGGGGTTGGATCTTGAATTCTTGTTCTTGGTTGGACATGGTGGAGCTAGTTCGGAGATGAGGAGAGCGTAAGTGAAGAAACCGAGAGGAAAAGGCCCAAGAGTGGCGAGCGAACGAGGCCAGGCTACTACTGACGATGATCGAGTCAGATTCCAAGTTCCAAGTTCAAGTGGCGGGGGGGGGGGGGGGTTGTTGAAAGATAAGCCGAGGCGGAGTCTGGTGTACGGCAAGTAGCTCATATCAGCTCGGTTACACTAGAGATGACTTGCTGAATTGGAAGGGGATTCACCTAATCCGATGATGTGGTTGAAGTGTGATGAGGTGAAAGTAGAAGAGAGAACAGAGCGACGGCAAAGCTGCATGTCGTCAGCGCTCGGATGTGTGCATGTATGCACGTGCAGCCGCCGATTTCGTCCCTGCCGAAAATCCACAGAAAATCGACCCAAAAGCCATGGCCAAAATCGGCTCCGCTCGAGTTGGTGCGCGCCTGCGAGAGAGTCGGGGCTTGCTCTGGTCCGCATCTCGCTTTATCCACTTGATCCACTTTATCCACTTTATCCAAACTCAGATCAACCATGGTCAGTATACCACCCCATACATGACGAACGACCTTCATTAGCTCGGCCAGTCGCCTCCAGTCATGTCACTCGACCTACTTCCGTAAGCGTTGGAGAGAGGCCGTCGAAGGGAGGCGCGCTCACCAACGCCAGGGGGAGAAAAATCGCCCGCACGCTGCACGCTACGATCAACCGCTCGAGACGCAACTTCACACACTTGTCGGTTCGCACTACTTCTTTTCCGCCAGCCGGATGAGACGGGTAGATACATGGGTTCGGGGAACGGGATCGGGACTGGTCTGCGCGTTACAGGATAGGATGATGGGTCACGCGTTGCTGCTTCCCAGTTGAGCCGCTCTTCGCTTTCCTCGCTCGTGTGTGCCTTTGGCCCGCTTGCGCTCCGCTTTTCCTCGCGCGTGCTCGTGCTGTCGCCAGCGCCGCGGCTGCGAGGGAGAAGTTGGGTCGCAGCGCATCCAACGACCACGATCAGACAATGTGCGGCGTGCTGGCGAATTCCAACCCGTGTTCTTTCATCTCTTCCTTTTCCCCCGCTTTCTGGTCACTTTCCCTCTTCCTCGTTCTCCCTCTCCCGCGGTGGTAGAACACTCTACGAGTCTTCTCGCGACAATCCATTGGCTGTGCAAAGCGACGTGTGATTCTCGCGTGGACCTCCCGTGTGGGCTGACCTTTTTCTCCCTGGTCTCTCCTACAGCCCAAGGAAATCAAGGAAATCAAGCAGTTCCTCGAGATCGCTCGTCGACCGGACGCCAAGTCGGCTCAGATCAAGAAGTCCGTCTCGCGCAAGACGGGCGCCTCGGGCACGACCAGTGCGACCAAGTACAAGTTCAAGATCCGCTGCTCACGCTACTTGTACACCTTCTGCCTCTCGGACGCCGACAAGGCCGAGAAGCTGCGTCAATCCCTTCCCCCTAGTAAGTCCCACATGACGCGCTCAGAGTCAGACAGCACAGCACGATGCTGATCATTCCATCTCGTGCCATGGACGTTTTCAGCCCTCAAGGTGTCGGACGTCGACGCCGAGAAAAAGTCCAAGAAGTAAACTCACTCTTCATCATGGAGTGAAACTAGGCTTTCTTGGGGGTCCACGATCGATCAGAAAAAAGTGTCGAAAGCAAGAAGGAAAGGATCCGAGGGTTCTAGCTCGTTGGGATTGGGGGGTCATTTCTTTCACTGGAGTGGGAACTTTCGGCATGGTGGAGTTTATGCATGTCATGTTTGAGCGTTCTCTCTTTTGCAACCACCCGCTCCCACCCAACTGCAGTAATTGTATTTGTTCCCACACATTGAGGTGGTTCCGGGAGTGACTAGAGAGAAAGCGCATGGGCACGAACGACGGCTAGTCCCTCCGGCGCGCAGTGAGTGGTCGAGAGGAGGTTTTCAAGAAGCGAAGGGGCAAGATCGGGCATTTGGATGTACACCCGATCAAAAAAAGTGTGTGCAATCGAACCGTGATATCACCCTACCGTATCACTCGCTATCGCAATCGATTGTGATTGCAATCGGTGTCTGGAAAGTCTACCGAGGCCGGAGAGTGGCCCGAGCTCCAGCAACGCTCAGCAACGGTCGACCTCGAACGTGGGTCCCTTCACCTTTCGCGCTTATATCACTCGAAAGCCCACTTGCACCCATCCAACATTAAGAATTGCCCCTTTCTCGAGGACTCGATCTACAATGTCGTCTTATGCACATCATCACTAAGTTGACCCGTGTCTACACGTATCCCTAGAACGCGGTGCGGTCGGTGCACATCGCCGAGACCGTCCCCCGACCGGCATCGGCATCCCCACGAACGCCCTCTGCCCGCCCGTGCGTGCGATCGAAGATGGGTCGTCTCTTGGGACGCTCGATTCCCTCTTTGCCCACGGTGCGGAGGGTCGATGCACGTCCACGGGATGAGAAGTTAGAGGAGAAGCGATCGGGAACGCAGATGGGGAGTACACTTTCGTCTTTGGAAGGTAAGGAGGCTTCTCCTTCTTCGTTGAACGGCTCGGGCTCGGGCTCGGGCTCGAGCGTGGAGGACGTGCGCACGGCGCATCGAGTCCTACCGACGGTGACGATCTCGAGTCAAGGCACGAGACCGTCATCAGCACCACCCGGACGCCCAACGAGTACAGGGTCCGAGTTTGTCAGCTCGGACGAGGACGAAGATGCTTTGGATCATACTCTTTCCATCGCCGCGACGATGGACCTCCCCAAACCTGGACGCACGCGCGATCGCCGAGGCGCTGCCCGAAGTCGAAACGGAAGCGGAAGCGACGACGATGATGACGAAGGAGATGATCCCGACCCGGATCCAAGGCGAAGGCGTCGAACACGCTGGCGACGCAAGTTCCATGCCATGACGCACAAATTGCATAGCAAGTTCGTCAAGGACGAGAGGATAGGTGCCATCACCACCATCGATGCCGAGGGCAACGTCGTCAAGAAGATTCAGCATCGCTATTTGCCCATTCTCTCCGGCTTGCTGTGTCCGTTTTCAGTCTTGCTCGATGTTAGTAGCTCTCAATCTCGTTTCGATATCGTCTGAACGAGCGCTGATCTCATTCGACTACCCTCCCACAGATCCCTGGTCTGACCGAACGATGGTACGTTCGCACGGCGGGCTACAACGTCGTCGAGACCCAACCCAACCCCGCCATCCTCGACGTCGGTCTTGCCATCTCCATGGCCCTCGGCGTTGCCGCCAACCTCGGGTTGATCAGCCGCTTCCTTGAAAGGAAACCGTATCTCTGCACCTGGATCTCCATCGTGGCCCTGACCGCGCACGACGTGATCAACATGACCATCGTCATCGCTTTTGGAATCGTTCACCGCTTCTCCGATGGGTTTGTAAGTTTTCTTCCCGCCCCCCATTTCGAATTTCGTCTCGACGTGATCTTTCAGTGGGCTGATCTTTCCCCCGATCATCACACGCCTAGACCTATGGTGTGGCTTATTGGATGACCGTTGCCTCCACCGCCGCTTCCCTCACGTGCAACATCACTCTCGTGCTTGACCTCGTGCGCACGCGTGACTTCAAAGCCAGTGGATCAGGTTTGACCGAGAAGCAACGCGCGCTCGTCATCGCCGTCATGAGTCTACTCTGCTACCTCGGCCTCGGTTCTCTCGTCTTCTCCTTCATGGAAGATTTCTCCTACATCGATTCACTCTATTTTACCATCGTCACCATCACCTCGGTCGGATTTGGCGATCTCATTCCGACGACCGTAGGCGCCAAGATCTTCAGCTTCTTTTATGATCTCTGTGGCTTGGTACTCTTGGCGTTCACGATCGCGATCGCTCGAGAGACGGTGTTGGAGACGTTCGAGGCAAACTATCGAGCGAGAAGGGACGTGTTGGCTAAAAAGGCGAGGGAGAGGAAAGAGGACAAGCGACGGCGGACGAGAGAAAGGAGGATGAGGTTGGAACGGCAGTTGAGAGAGAGGTTGGAGGAGAGCCCTTTGAATGTCCCCGATGGAGGAGTCGGCCTGTCGCCTGTCGTGCTTACGGCTGTTGCAATGGGGGGAGGACGAGGTGGTCGAGCCCAGCCTAGGTTCGGAACGAAGGAACCTACCGCCCCGACGATCCAGGCCGTGCCGAGTAAAGAGGACCGAGCGACCCAACGAGCGTTGGATTTCGCCCTCGAGAGGGAGTCGGGTCTCTCACTTTGGAAGGCGTCTTCGAGATGGGTCAAGCGACGACTCGGGATCATGGAGGCGTACACACCGCATTGCGAGGATCCCAATTATCGCGGGGATACCGATGCCCAAACAGTCGTCGGGTCTTCCGAGCCCAAGCTCGGTCATGAGCTGACTCGAACGCTCACGTCCGAATCGACCGTCAATTACGTTCATGACGAACGCCTCAAATCCCTCAAGGAACAACTGCAACATGAGGAAAAAGTCGAATTGAGGATCAAGTTGACTTTGGCGTTGTCGCTCTTCCTCGTCTTTTGGCTCGTCGGTGCCGCCGTCTTTCATTTGACCGAAGATTGGACTTACTTCAATAGCATGTGGTTTTGCTTCATCTTTTTCACGACGATCGGGTACGGCGATTATTCGCCGCAGAGTAATGCGGGGAGGGCGTTCTTTATAGCTTGGGCTTTGTTCGGTATCGCCAACATGGTTAGTCATATTCGAGAGAAGAGGGAAAGAAAACCCCTGTCGCTGACCTGAGTGGTTTTTGCAGACCCTGACCTTATCGGTCGTCACCGAGTCATGGTCCTCACGGTACAAATCGACCATCATCGATGGCAAACGACGTCGCGTACTCGGTCGTCTCAGGAACAAGAACACCTCCGCCGACACGAGCGCCTTGCGCCTGCTCGCTCTCGACGGTTTCCACCACGAAGACGAGATCGAAGCCAAGGACCTGCCGACCAAATTGATGGAAGCCCTTCGTGGCTTTCAAGATCACGCGAGGTACTTCATGTTAGGTCGAATGGGCGACGTTCCCGAGAACCTACGCCAACTCTTCGATGCCGCCGGTCATTTCAGTCATGAACTTGAAGCGATGATTCAGGATGGTGAGATCGAAGGAGCGCAGTCGGGAGATACGAAGCATTTCTTGTTCATGGTCTCGTATGAGAGACAATTCGACGTCCTGATGGATGCGGCGGAGCGTTTGAGTCAGGTCTTCAAGAGTCATGAGGATGAATTGGAGACGATGAGGCATTTGAACAATAGGTTAAGGGTCGCGCTGGCTAAGGCTGAGACAGGGGAGGGTACTGATCTAGGGGAACAGACATTGGATGAGCTAGGGGCTGTGGCTCCGGTCGAGTCTGGCAAGGAAGATGGACCAAGCGAGGAGGGGTTGTTCCACAAACGCCCTGCTGGTGGATATGGTGACGAACAGACCGAATTAGAAGTCGAACAAACCCTCGATGCGGACGACGACGACGATGACGACAGCCTCGCCATCGGCTACAAGAGGAAAGGTCTCGTACCCGGTCCAGTTGCAACGCCCACTCCGACCATCGCCCTGACCGACGCTGAAGAGGCAGTCCGTAGTTCCTCAGCGATGCTGGAGCATGTGTCGACTGTATCCGAGGAAAGGCCCAAGTTACGCCTCATGACCCCTTCTCCAAACGGGGCGTGGCCGGCCAACGTTGGATCCTCCGTCGCTTCACCCTCCAATCTAGGAGCACCGTCCGCGCTTGGCGGTGGCCCTCGTTCTTCCATTTGGTCGTCGGACGTACAACCCGCAGCTTGGTCTAATACCAGCCTTGGACGTACGCCAACTCTGACCTTTTACGAACCTGAACGACCCTCCACGCCCTCTCGAGCACCTGCATCGAGCCATCCCAGCTCATCGACCACCTTTCGAAGGTTCTCGACGGCGCCTCCGGGGAAGTGAAGGATTGTTTGTGGGATTAATTCGTGTTGTGAAATCCGTGTGTTGTGAGATTCGTGCGTTGTGATCTTTCATAATTATTATCATATCTGTCTTCGCGGCGACTCTTGTTGTATCGTTCATTGTAGCTTGTTAAACTGCAGGTCCAGTGCAGTGAATCAAATTCGTCTTGTCAGAAGTAGGATCGGGCAGGGCTCGTATCGTTTGACGTGAAGGAATCACAGGGTTCGAATCAATGCAAAAAAGGGACACATAAAAAAGACGGAACCTCCAAAGAATGGCAAGGGATGGGTATAGAAGCAACGAAAATGGGCATCATGGGAAAGGAACCCATGTCCAGATAATCATGCTCTGGGTCCGGGTCTGAATCCACCCGTCGGCTGAGCCCGCAAGGGCGGCATAGAGTACTGCGTCTGCGGTGCCATGCCGTACTGCGCTGTCGATTGGTATCCATACTGTTCCGGTGCTGCAACAGCCGCAGGTGCTCCCCACCCACTAGGCAACTTCATCCCCGTCATCTGAGGCACCAACTTGGTCGGACCCCCCAAGACCATCGGGTGCGCCGCTGCTTGCTGATAATGCTGCGGAGCATGGTCCACGACAGCAACTGCTCTTGGTACTCCACCGGTCGTCATCGGCGTTTGTCGCTTCGCTGTGGGTCCCCCTGTTGTTGAAGTTCCTGTCGCGCTACGTCCCGTCATTTGGCGTTTCAAGGGACCGACGGAGGAGGCGCCCGTCATTTGCGATTGTAGAGGCCGAGTCGTTGTTATCGGTTTGGTTCCCATTTTCTCGCGCTGCAAAGTATGGGATGTCCTCAAAAGGGTTAGGCCGAGATCTCAATCCGTTAGCAGATGAAGACTACCCCACCTTCTTGTTCTCCTTCTCCGCCATCTCGGCGCCCATCTTTTTCTCCAGATCATCCAAGAAGCGCACCCCGTTGACGAGGAACGGTCTTTGGTTTTGTTGTTCCCAAGCGGGGATGAAGTGCCTTAGTTCGGCCTCGAGCCGCGGCTTTTCCTTGACGACGCGTTTGCGCGCCTTCTCTTCTCGAAGCAGTCGACCGGGGTCGCCACGGGTCGACTTGCCAAGCAATCGGGACGGGTCCGAGGCGGAGGCCTGTAGAGATTCCGTGTGCTCAGTTGTTGTTATGCAGGCAAGGAGCGCCCAGGAGACCAGGAACCATGTCTTATCTTACCTCGAGCTGAGCCATCTCCTCCACGACGCTAAAGTACTTGCCCAACCGTTCAAGAACGGGTTGACACCTCTCGACCTCGGCCTCGACTCTTTCCCTCTCCCTCTCGTGTGCGACGAGTAACTCCTCGCTGACGTTATTGTTGATGATCTCTTCCTCGGCGCCCGTCACCTCGTTCCACACGCGCGTCGAGTCGATGCAGACTTGAAGGGGAGGGAAGGATGCGATACGTTGAGGCATCGAGAGGTAGAGCGCGTCCCAGAGGTTCGAGAGCGCCACTCGTTCCCGTTGAATGAAGGTGGAGAGGTTCGATCGCTTGAGGGTGAGCATGCGCGCGAGCTCATCTTGGTACTATTACCGTGGACAATCGGTGGTATCGTTATCAGCTCTCCATCTCTGAGATCCCGAGATGAGCGCATCGAGAACACTCACGGCCATAACTACGTCCTGTGTCGATCCCATGTGGGTGTTTACGAACTGCTCCATCTCGTATTCTGATACGCCAAGCATGGTCCATAGCGGGTACAATTTATCGTAGGTGGTCTGAATCGTCATGTTGCGTTGATTCTTCTCGTCCTCGAGCTGGAAGCAAAGAATTGAAAGCAGACCGTCCGTCAGTGAACGCTGTGTTGGTGTGTTTCCGCGGAGAGTTGAACACTGCAACCAACCCATTTCCTCTTTGCCTCGGCCCGGGCGATGTTCTCTGACGTCGGCTCCAACTGTTTACGTTCCCGACCGTCCCCAATTCCAAGATGGGCCAAGATGGCTTCGTCAAAGTCGTCGGTGGTAGTGCCATCGCCCTGGTGAATGCCGAGCTCGGACCGGAGCGCGAAAATCTCGTTGACATTGGCGTTGATGGCGTCGCGTCGGCGCGCCTGCATCGGAAGCGATTGGATCAGATTTGCCACTTCGAACTAGGATAGGAAAGCACAGTGCACAACGAGAGGAACTCACCATCTCGGTTTCGCACCTCATGACCTCCCTCTCGAGCGCGCTCATCCTCTCGAGGCGTAGATCCAACGCCTCCCACCCTTGTTCGACGTCATCCAAGCTAACCTGCAACCACTCCTTGCCCAAGCTCGGTACGAATGTTGCGATCCTCGAATTCAAACCGAGTATTTGTTTTCCCCTCTCTTCCATCCTCCCCCTCATGCTCTGCAACACCTCTTCGACCTCTTGCACCAACGTTTTCAACGGACCCGTTCCTCTCCTTTTACCGATCGACGCATCCTCACCAAGCGCCGTCCTCCACAAGCCAACCTTTTCCCAACTCTTATTCAACGAAGCTTGAATCTGATCTCGTTCATTCTCGGCGCAGAGCCGTTGTTGATCGATCGTCGCGCCGAGCAGGGCTTGTAGGGCGTCAAGTTGCGCGCTAACGAGTTCGGTGGGTTGAGGTGAGATGAGCGTGTATAATTCGGTCAACTTTTGCCGATGTTGCGCGACGAGAACTTCGAGCGATGACATCGTTCGCTAGGACGGATTGGGCACACTCCCCAATAGCGCAAAGCGGTGGTGTGGTTCGTAATATTCCGAGTCGAAACGGATGTTGAATGAGAACGACGGTCCTGACTCGTGCGCGACCCGTGCCGTAGCTGCCAAAGGGTGATGCTGGTCCACGGGCGGTATATGCGTGGATAAAAAATCAAGAGGTAAGAGTGCTCGTAGAAAAGGTAGCACCCTTGTGTGCGATCGAGGTCGGGCCAAGCGGTGAGAGCTATCGCAGGTGGTGTGAGCCCGAGCGCAAACAACGCTGACGCCACGCCACGCCAAGTCGCCGGGGCGCGCGCTTATTTTGAGCTAGGACCTCCTCTACTCGTCGCCCCGCATGCTTCGATTCGAGCCATCAGTCTCCTCGTCTGGCAAGACATGGCGTGATATCATTGAACTTCCAAGCCAAGGTCACCATTGCATAGCCAACCTCGACACAGGTGATGTTCTACAACTCGAAACACAGTAGCACTCCCTTTTCACCTCTACATCTCGATATCCCCCAAACCCGAGCGGTCAACCTTCTTTTCCAACCTTCAGTAATCTTCCATCCTCAGGATGAGAGCGCCATTCGATTGGATTGTGAGTAGTCGTTCGAGCTCTGGTTGCCGAGGTAGACGTTTAACGGAGACCACCGGTTCGGGGGGCGGACTTGGCGCGTGCCTGCTTGGCGGCGACAGGCTTGGCTCCAGGGGTGGACTGCAACACCGAACGTTGGATTCGAGATTAGCCAGGCAGATTCTGACCCGTTCGGCATGCCTTTGTCGGCTCACCTTGAGAGCCTTCTTATCCTTCTTCTTGTCCTTGCCAGCTTGGAGAGCAGCCTCCCTAATCATTCACATTCGCACGAACGCACGGAGAAATCAGTGACTCTGCCATCCCAAATAGAGCGCATTCGAGAAAGTATCTTTGCAACGCACCTCTGAGCGGTCCTGACCTCGGGCTTTTGGTTCCTCTTGGCGAGGATCGACGAAAGGTCGGCGCCGACGATGCCTCGCTGGTGCTTGACGTTCTTGCGCGAGCGCTTCTTGGCGACTTCCTCGGTGACACCCTTCTTGTTGACGCGACGGTAGACGACGGTCCAGGCGATCTTGCGCGGGTTCTTGCGTTGCAGGAACAGAGACTCCTCCTTGGACGTGACGAATCTGAACGAGTGGGGAAGCGGATCGTCTGAGTACGAGTCCATCTCCACAAGATGCACCCAACAACTCACCGGTAGACCTTGGAGTCGGACCGGATGTAGAGCTTACCCTGTGGGATTGAACGCAAAGTGGGTGGGTCAGCGGACGCTACAAAGCGAGTCATGAGACAATCGCGACGGACCTTGCCCGGGTAGATCTTGTACCCAGAGAAACTGCAAGTTTCGACCTTCATTTTGACGAGTCTACGATGCTCAATACGACGAAAGAGAGGTCAGCTCAATGGTTCGGAGAAAAGGGCGCAGTACGAGTGTGGAGTCGAAGATCGAGTCGAGGTCGAGAGCTGGGAGAAGCCGAGACTAGCAGCGGCGGAAGGGGGTGCGTCCTGGGCCCCAGCCGGCCGTGCGAACGCCTGCGGACCCGCAGAGCCCCTACAACCCGCATCCGCAGCCTCAAGACAGTGCTCATTCCCTTCAGCGTGGCCACCAAGTCGGATGAGGACGATACTGGGATGACCAAAGAGAGGCGATGTCATGCTCTGGGCGGCGGACGCATTTTTCCCGCTGACGGTCGGCTGGCATTCCTTCGAGTGGTGTGGATCAGGACTGCTGATGAGTCTATGGTTTTGGTCGAATGGTGTGAGCGCAGCGGATGAAACCCCCGATACCGTGCACAGAATGCAACGACGTCGAAGGAGCATCCTCGCTGTGAGCTGGGTAGCATGTTCGATCCGTCATCGTCTCCAACACCACCGTCGAGTTTCCCAGCAGCGCTTCCTCCCTCTCGTGACCCGCTCGCTGCCAGGCGCGCGCTGGGCGCTGGGCGCTGGGCGCTGCGAGGGGCAGCCAGCCAGCGCGGGCGGGCTCGAAAAACGAAGGGGTCGTCGTCGTCGTCGTCGTCGTAGTCGCAGGCCGGGTCGTCGTCACCGCAGCGCGGCGTAGGCAATGCGTCGGGGTCGGGTCGAATCGTCAAAGCATCGATTCATCCCGAGAATAACAAACCATGGCAGGGTGAAATGTACCTTGAGGACGATGGGGGATGGCGAACGGGACGAGAACAAGCACGCTCGGCACGGCGCACTGGGCCAAAATCGTCTGCGAGCCGCTTCCGAGCAATTCTGAAGCGGGAGCGAGCGGGCGTCGTTGGCGTGGGCGGCTGCTATACGTGCGGGCCAGCTGTGCAGCTGTGGGCCTGCGGCCTCGGGCCAACTCTTGCTCCAACTCGCCGGGGGCAACAGCTCATTTCGTCCGCACATCTTCGAGTTTTTTTCCACTTTGCAATGCCTGGTGGTGCTGCGACTTCAAGTTAGTCATCATGCTCGGCAAATCCGCGATTCTCGAAAAAGAAAGACAGGGGCGCCGCTCGGACGAGCATTACCTTCGCACAATTTGGATCTACCTCTATGCCGTCCTAGGTAGCACGGTCATGTTCTAGTTTTTCACCGCCTCACCGGAGTCTACCACCTCACCGAAAGTAGGCCACAAATTTCCAAGTCTGGCCTCGGCCCATGCGGGCCCATGCGGGCCCACGCTGACCCACGAGGGCCCACGCGCACGGGCCCGGCCCCGGCCCTCCGTCTTTACGGGTCGTCTCTTCTCGCCAGTCGCCGCTTTCGTCGTGATTCTCTGTGGTCGACTCGAGTTCGCTTGGATCGGATTCGGCCTCATCTGCCCTGTCGAAGGTGGACGAGAAAATGTCTGCAAAGGTGGGTGCTCGTCTCGATATCTCTCTGGGACGGGCTGCGATTCGGGGACGCCACTACCGGCGTTCAATCTCTTGTTGTTGTGAGCGGGGCCAGACATCTTCGCTGGCGTGATAAGCTCGAACGACAGCATTTCAGTCCTCAGAGAGACACGTCGATCACATCGAGGAACGTGACCTCGCCGGATGCCATAGAGCCTGCATCTCCTCGGCGCGTCCTCGCTGTGAGCGACGAATCGCGACACGTTCAACTCCCAGCCGCGGTTGGGCATCGCTGAGCTGAGCTCGATCACTGATGCTGCGCCACACTTTTACCCGAAGCAGACCGAGCACGTCTTCGATGGCGTAGACGTATCCAAGGCCCGCTACTCAAAAGTGCTGCCCTGCCCCGGCACACCCTTGCCACCCCAATTCGACACGTTGCCCGTGCTCACTCGTGAGACGATAAGCGCCCGCATCGCGACCGGCCAGTTGCTTGTACTGCACCCACCACTCGTTTACAAGATCCCAATACCATGGCTTAACGCCCATCCGGGAGGCGACACCGCGATCCTCCACTTCATAGGGCGCGACGCGACAAATGAGATCGAGGGCTATCACACTGGCGTGACGGTGGCCGAGCGAATGTCGAAATGGGTCATCGGCAAGGTCGAGTTGGATGACACGGAAGGGTGGAGGGATATGGTGCCTCCGATCCAGCTGGGCAAGTGGCCGCTACCGGTGCCGAGCATCATGGTGTCGAGGCCGACCGAGGCGAACGAGAAACCTTTATCGAGTTCCGAAGTACTCGAAGCTGCTGTCGCTTTACGGACCCATGTCGACACACTACGCGTCTCCGAGATCGATCCTGAGGTCGAAGACTATGGCGCACTTCCCCTCACACCCTCCTACCAACACCACCTGCGCCAGTCGTTGCGCAAACTCCACGCTCGCATTCATTCGCTCGACCTTGACAGTCCACCTCCCTTCCTCTCCGGCTACGGACCTTCCCTCGTCATCTACTTGTCCCTCGCCCTGATGTTTGGCTTTCTCTGCCACCGAGCAACATCGACGCCGGGCTACTGTGTCGCTTCCGTTGCGCTCGGGCTCTTCTGGCATCAGGTCACATTCGTTGCTCACGATGCGGGGCACACAGGTTTAACGGGTGACTGGTACGGTGATCGGGTGCGAGGCATTTTCATCGCCAACTTCTTGGGCGGTATGAGCCTTGGCTGGTGGTGTGACAACCACAACGTCCATCATCGTGCGTTTTCGCGGCCCTTTCGCTCTTGATGGGTCGATCGATGCTGAAGAATTCGCTTCTTGCCCTCATTGCACAGTGGTGACCAACTCGCCCGAACATGATCCGGACATTCAGCACCTCCCCTTCTTTGCCATTTCGACCAAATTCTTTGGTTCTTTACGAAGTTCGTACTACAAGCGAGCAATGGCATTTGACGCCTTTGCGCAAACTGTCCTCCCTCACCAGTACGTGCCGAACAGACCTTTGAAAGGAAAGGGAAAGAAGCAGCTCATTCTTTCTCCCTGTGTGCCATACAGACACAAACTTTACTATATCATCATGTGCTTTGCGCGCGCGAACCTTTTTGTGCTTTCATATACGTTCATGCTCACCAAATGGCCTTCCCGGACATCACCCTTGTTCAAACTACGCCTGCTCGAAATCGTCGGCATCGCCTTCTTCTGGACCTGGTTCGGCGCTTTACTTTGCCACCTCCCCAGCAACTCCGCGAGAATCCTCTTTGTACTCGTTTCGTTCGCCGTGACTTCCCCCTTGCACGTCCAGATCGTCCTTTCGCACTTCTCCCAACCGATCTCGGTCAGCTCGGACCTCATCCCCCATACCGAGTTATTAGAATCGCATGCGCATCGTCAATTGAGGACCACGATGGATATCGACTGTTCGACCCGCTTCGACTTCCTTCACGGTGGATTGAACTTTCAAACCCCTCATCACCTCTTCCCTAGGATTCCGAGGTTCCGCTTTCGAAGCGTCGCCAAGGAGGTGGAGAAGTGGGTCCAGGATGAACAGGACAAGGTTGGGGAGGAAGGGTGGAAGTTGAAGCGAGGGGAAGGGCTGGTTTATAAGAAGATGGGATTCGTCGAGGGTAATAAGGACGTGTTGGGCACGTTGAAAGGCGTTGCGGAACAGGTCAAGTTGTTGGCCAAGGTGGCGGAGAAGGAGGCCAGGGGGGAATTGCATCATCATTGAAAGGAGTTTTTTCGCAGACGCGTGGGCTATGAGGTCAAGGTCGAACATTGAAGTGCCCCTCTGTACGAAGTTGCAGCGTTGAAGGGTTTCAAGACCTTTACGTTCGTCTGGGGTTTTTTCTTTCTTGGTTTCCGTGCAATGGCTAGTCTCGTAGCGGACCTTTCTTTCATTCCCTGCTCTCTTCCTGTTTTTTCTTCCTTGCAACCCCAGCAGATATTCGATCCTTCATCATCGTGCTCTCATGGCTTCCATGGCCTTCCTCCACAATCTCGCTCGAGCCTTCGCCCACTTGCGACTCTCCGCCTCGTGGAACCTCCGTGCTTCCCCAGGACGCCTATGTGCGCGGTCTCCGGTGTATATCAGGTCACCAATACGCTCCAGTTCATCGCTGGCGATTCAGTGATCCAGACCGAGTGGATCCAGAACCTGCCAAGGACCGCGCATTCCACCCATAACAATTTGATACGCGTACGGAGCGACATGGTCGCCTCGGCGGAATAACCAACACTTTGACGCGCCGTCGCTTTGTTGTATTTCGACTAACTGTCCTGGGTTCGCATCCAACGCGTCTTGTAGCCACTGGTCGGCCATCAGGGCTCAACCGAGGACGTTTGAGGTAAAAGGAAGGGGAGTGTCATTGTCAGGATCTTCAAGCAACCCCCTCTCACCCAAACACCTCATCCGAGACATCACGGTACCCTCTCCGGATGCTACCTCTCATCCGAAGACATCGCGGTTCCTCTCCGGATGCGAACTACTTGTCCGGGACATTGCGGCTCCCCCCCACTGGATGCGAGCAATGTCCGAACAAACCATTCAACTTCCGTGACGGCTCGGCAAACAGAAGATCCGGTGGCCGGAGTATTTAAGCTCTCTTCGTAGCCTTTCTCTCTCTCTCGCTCGCCTCTCTCTCTCTCTCTCTCTCTCTCTCTCTCTCTCTCTCTTTCTTCTTCAGTTGTAGTATTCGATCCATAGTGTTCCCACACCTTGACCCGAATCATCCTTCCGCATTCCATCTTTGCACTTCGCTTCCCAATCTTCATCTTCCACGCACGCGCACCCAAAGTGCTATCGACGTTGAATCCTGTGCGGTACAACGTTGGGTAGATCTTCCATCCTCTTTCGTTCTATCCTATCATTGTTACTTCCCTTGCTTGAGTCTTGACTCTGGACGACAGTTACGCCTTCAAGTACTTGGCATGGTACTTGACGTGGCCTACTCGGAAGGAGTCGTCGAGTCGAAGTGAAGGACCTCGTGTCAGTGACCCATCTTGTACACATAGTTCAATGCAGCGAAGAAATGACCCTGTACCTACCCGGTGCAAAGGTACTGATGAAGTAGTACGAGTGGTCATAGCCTTCGTGAAGGGACACCTTGACTTGCTCCTCGGAGAAGCCCGCTTTCTTGGCCGCCTCGATGAAGTTTTCGGGCAGGACTGAGCAACGCGTGTTTTGAGACGCCAAGGATCATGAGCACAGGATGGACGTATGAGCTAGGCGAACTCGAATCTGACTCACGCTGCTTGTTTTTGTAGAAATCATCGCCCGTGCCGACGTCAACCAGGATGTGCAAGTCCTGTCCTTTAGCCTCGGCGATCAGGTGAGTGGCATCGTAGGCTTGACCTTCTTTGACGCCACCTTGGAGATAACCCGAGAAAGCCTTTTCACCTGTTCCCAAAAACCGAGTATGGTGTGAGTGACTCGAGCTCGAGTTGACGAGGCGCCTGCAGTGCCGGCCTTGGCCATACGCGCGTCGGAACAATCGATTACCCAAGCCAGGCCCGGGAGGGGGGGGACTTACCCCAGGGAGCTTTGGTCGGGTTGGTGATGGGTGCAAATGCCGAGGCGGAGCGATACTGGCCTTTGGTCTTGAGGTAGAGGACGAGGGCGCCATGGCCCCCCATTGAATGGCCAAAGATGCTCGAGCGCTGAGTGTCGATCGGAAGCGTAGACAGGAGCGAAGGCAGTTCCGAAGTGATAAAGTCGTACCTGGATGGTCAAAGCGTCGCAGTGGCAGGGTGTGAGCGGGGGAATTCGGTGTTCGTTAGAACGACAGGATCGATCTTACATGTTGTAATACTTTGCATACTTCTCATGCGTCGCGTTGAGGTCTATGAGGAGGTGGTAAGCTCAGCCACTCGGGCCTGGACATTGTTTGCAAGCAGCGGACGTACAGAACCCGGCACCGGTACCAAAATCCCAGTCTTTGGCCTCGCCTTCAATGTTGGCGCCTCGCGGTGAGGTGTCTGGGAAGACGAGTGCGATGCCTTCTTGCGCGGCGTCGCGGATGAAGCCTCCCTTCCATGGGCTACGGGGAAGCGAGTAGAGGTGAGAGGATCAGTATCGTGAATCGAAGGATCCAAGTGGTGACGAGCGCTTGTTCTGGGTGTGCTCTTTGTGCGGCAGTCCAAGGTTATGGTTGACCGACCACCGGCTGATGGCTGAGCGCTGCACGTTGAGCCCCACACCCGAACTATATATAGATCGGCTCAAATGTGGTCTTGATCAGATCGCGATGGGGAGGTGGCGACTCACGCCGTGTCTTCGTTGCACGTCAATCCAGCCAGGTAGTACAGCGCGCTGCGGAAAGGGTCAGGGTGCCAGGGTCAGCTCGCGTGTTGGGTGCAAAACCCGCGTACTGGCAGGACGCCGGAAGAATGGCACTGACGGCACTTTGAACGATGCGCTGGCTTGCTTGGGCACAAAAACGTTGAACTGGGTCTCGAGGCCCCCGAGGGAGACGGACTTGGTCTTGTACTTGGTCAAAGTGCCATCGAAAGTGAGGTTTTGGGCGATCTGCTCGAGTGACATGGTTGGCGTTGGCGTTGGCGTTGGCGTTGGCGTGGCGTGGGCATGTGAAAATGACGTAAGTTCAAGATGAGCCTGGGCGGGTCGGCCGCGTCACTGCGGCGATACTGCCGCGATAGGATCAAGTCACCGGCTTCACCTGTGCCTCCTCCTGCACTCTTACACGCTTTACCTCTCTACCCGCGACCAGCCGAGCTCGTCCTTCTCCCCCTGTTGCATCCGAATCGTGATTGAACTTGGATAAGGGATTGTGTTGTTGAAACCACAGCCAGCTGTCCGACGGTGGCACCCCAGGGGCTCCATGAACAAGTCGACGACCACCGCGCGAGAACGACCCCTTTGCCTTGCCCACCTCTCTCGCTGAACCACGGCCCCACCTCGGCCCTTTCGAGTTCCAACATGAGCACAGGTACGAGTGCGAGCCCCAACGTGGGTCCGACACCGCCTGGCACCTGTGCAGCCTGCCATCGAGGAGGCTCGAACCGTCTCTTCTACTGCGCCCCATGTCTCGAACAACGGTCCGTCTCCCTCCAGCTGGTCTCGCACCGTCTTGCGGCTGCACTGCTGCCGTACGAATCCCCCACTGAACGCTCTGCATGCCATCTAATGCTCAGTCTCGAGGACCATTACTCAAGACGACAACACGCGCAACGCCTGACCCAGCTCTCCCAAGCCAGGGCCGGCGCCTTACTCGACCCCCCACCCGCCAGTTCGGCATGGCCCGTAAGCGACGAACGACGACAGAAGGCCGACAAGTGGGCCGTTGCCGTACAGGCGAAGCAGATCTCCCTCGCCAACGAGAGCATATCCGCGACCATAAACCAGGGTCCGTCATGCGCCACGCAGCTTCGCCGCTCCCCGTCCGTTTCACCCCCGGTCACGTGCCTTACTGACCCCCCCCCCCACTACGCTGTCGTCTGTCGTCTGGGACCTTAGATCGTGTTCTGTTGCAGCAACGACGATCCAATCTGACCAAGCGGCGGGAGAACCTCGTCAAAGCCAGACGACTGTTGGCTCAGACCTCGCCTTCGCACCACACCGCGACCCTGGCCCACCTCGCCTCGATCCACCAAAACCTCCTCGCTCGATTGGGCCAAGTCAGGGCCATCCTGACCAACGAGGCCTTGATCGTGTTTGCCTTTCAGCCCTCGGACCTTCATACGACTCAACCATCACCTCCCACGCCAAACCTCGAAAATGACCCCTTCCAATCGACCCTTGCTCCGACGACGGTGACCCCTCTCACGATCCCCCCACCCCCACCTCGGCAACCCCAAGCCTACACCCTCGCCAACCTTCCCCTGCCACCGCTGTCGATGCTCCCGACCATTCCCTTACCGTACCTCAACGCGCTCCTTTCTCACCTCGCCCAACTTACTCGCTTGATGGCCATCTACTACGACCTTGAACTGCCCTTCACACCCCTCCCAGCCTTGTATGGTCCTGGCCGACCAGGCGTCAAAGCCAGTCTATCCAGTGGGGTCTTCTACGCAGGAGTCGAAAGCGTCAGTGCTGGCCGAACGGATGATAAGAGTTTGAACACGGGTGGATGCTGGCCATTATTCTTGAGCACGAATGCGGTAGCATCAACTTCGACCACACCCTTAATGGACAAGAATTCAGGAGGAGAAAGATCCGAAACCAAGCACGTTCGCCAGAACACTTCGGCGCTTCGCGCGCTCGAAACGTGGACCCATCTTCAAGATGATTCTTTCCTTTTTCGACGAACACAGAACACCACCTCCTCTTCCTCCGCCTCTTCCACTGCGGTCCAAGCAGCTAGTTCGGAAAGGTTGAGGAGCCTGATGGTGGGCATAGTCGCATTGGCTTTCGACTGGCAATGGATCGCTCGTACCCGAGGCAAGCGACTCGAAAATGCAGTTCACGATCTGGACGACTGGGTTAACTTGATTCAGCAAGCAACGAAGGGGGTTGAGGCGCAATCGTTTAGCACAGCCAAGGATGACCCGTCGATGCAGCGTCCTCGAGCTGGTCGCATCGAGATGGGCTTTACGTTCGCTCAAGCTGTGGATCATTTCTGGGCGAAGTTGGACGCAACGATGGGTCATGTTCCGAAACTGAAGAATGCAGATGGGGGCAAATCGTCGACGAGGACCAAGACGAAAGAAAGGTGGAACAAGGTCGAAAGGGAGCGTGGAGGCGAGGGGGTTGAGCGAGCAGAGGAAGAAAAAGGAGAGGCGGAAGGGGAAGAGGAGGGATGGGATCTGATTTGAACCTAATTCGGTCCCGCTCTTCTTAGTATTCGTCGTCGTTGTTGTTGTCGTTGTTGTTAGTGTGGCTATAGCAGTGTTGACCGTTCCCGCAATTCGGTCTATGTAAGCAATGCCTAACCAAATATTCCCTGCTTGCAGCAAGAAGACGTCTATTAAGGAAAAGTGAAAAGTGAAATAAAACGAAGTGAAGAGTCAAACGCGCAGGCCGGAAGAGTGTGTAGTAATAAAAAGAGAAACGATGCTCCTGTCTCTGCAACAGTGCCACTGGCCGTGATCCGAATAGACCTTGGCTTTACTTCTTGTTCAAGCCCGTCCTCGCGGTATCGTAATTTTGCATGAACCATTGGACCGACTCGTCCAGGGCTTGCTCGAAGGGCGTGAACTCGAACTCGGGAATGTACTTCATCAACTTCTCATTCGATGCCGTCTTCTTGAACTGGCCATCGGCTTTCGAGGTGTCGAACTGTGAACGTATCTGAGTAAGCCCACGCACGAAAGAACGGAACGAAAAGTGGAAGGGCTAGACGTACAGAGTACTCGCCCTCGAACCCAACGGCCTTGACGATTGCGTCCGCAACCTGCTTGATCGAGACCTCGTCCTTCTCCCCGACTGTGACATCAAGAAGTTGAGTTGTTCATCCACGTCAGTGGTTGCACTCGCTCGCTTGACAGTGTGGCAACCCAATGGTTGAAGGAACAGGCGTATGAACTGACCCGAGAGAATGATGGGATCGATCTCGTTGTATTCTCGCAGCTGCCAGATGAACAGCTTGGCGAGATCGCGCGAGTAAATGAACTGGCGCAAAGGCTTGCCTGTACCCGAGACGACGAAAGGGGTGCCGTTCTCTGTGGAGAGGAAGTGTGATGGACACAGGGTTCAATTTCGAGAACCACTGCCAGGAAGTCGGAGCCTCGACATCGATGGCGCGCGGGGATGGGGACAGTCCTTACTTTTGGCCAACAAGCACTTGTGCACAAGACCGGGGATCACGTGCGAGTCCTCAAGGTCGTAGTTGTCGTGGGGCCCGAAGATGTTGGTCGGGATCGCCGAGGTGAAGTTGCAGCCAAACTCTTCGTGGTAGGCACTGCCAAGTATCACCGATGGTATTCAGCCCGGATTGGGGCTTGAGGAGCCAGCGATAGCATAAATCGACTGACTGGTTGTACACATCGACCAATCGTTTGCCATGAGCGTAGCCAAAGTTGGAATCGTGAGGGGGTCCGGCGTGAACCATGCTCTCATCGATCGGGTACGTGACCTTGTCGGGGAAAACGCAGGTCGAGAGGCACGAGATGACCTTGGCGCACTTTGAGCGATTCAGGAACGAGGAAATATTGGTGAGCAAACCTTCAAGACCAGATTCAGGTGACAAATGAAGGATCAGCCTTGCGACACGTACGTTGTGCTCCTTAGCGGCCCACATGACGTTGTCGTTGATCAAGCAGTTGTCACGGAGGAACGTCAACTGCAGGATACGGTCATGGATCGCTCGAATGAGTCAGCGCGCGGAGCACGAGTCGCGTGGTGGCGGGTCGAACCCCGTCGAGGCACACCTTGTACTTCATGTTCTTGAAGAGACCGCCGACGAGCGCGGCGAGGTGAATAACATGAGTCGGCTTGTACTTGTCAAAGATGGCCATCGTGTCCTTGAGCTCCCTGCACGGTGTTCAGGACAGGGAAAACCCGCCAAGAGGACGGTGCACACGCCACGAAATAACGATAGAGACGCGGGCCAACAATCGGCGCGATGACCAGGCCAGGATATGAGGGGATGATCGCGGGAAATACGGATTAAAAAAATGATTGTTTGGTTCAGAACAACGCATGTACGGCACAAGATCCTGATGCGCCGTGCCCCTGGAGGAGATCGTGCGACGGATGAGACTGACCTGAGATCGCCATCCTTGGAGTTGAGGTAGATCCACTGCTCGTTCTCGGACTGCTTGCCAAAGCGAGAGCCGACCTTTTCGCTCTCAATGACATACTTGAGTGCCGATCCGACCAAACCTGTGCGCAGATCAGCCACGCTCAGCTCCAGCGAGCGGATTCGCATTGGCGGAGCAAGCCGGAGCGACGCGACACGCGACACGCGACGCGACGGCGACAAGGCGCGTTCGGCAGCAGATGATACATCCACATGGTGTCAAATTCAGCAAGCTCACCTGTACCACCAGTGACGAGAACAACGTTGGGTGCCATGTCGGTTTGCAGTGAGAATGTGGAAGATATGAAACGGGCAGGGATGCAAGGATGCGAGAAGGTAGGTGCGGGTTGGAAAGCCCTCACAGCAGGCAATAGCAGGCTCGTTCTGGCAAGAACCCGGGACGGCCTGTCCAGCCATTTGTCAGCATGCACGCCAGCCCACGCCACGCGAGGCCACGCGCCATCGCGCCAGTAACGCGCCAACGGGGCGCTCAACGCGACGCAGCCACCTACAGTTCGGCTTGCCTTCCAACTTGACTTTGATTGCGAGTGTCGACCACAGAAAGCCGTGCTCTTCGTCGATACCGATCTGACGATTTCGGCATTCCATGCTGGTCATCGGCAGCAATTGACAAGCCCGAGATCGTAATGGCCGCGGCATTCGATCCTGGCTCCTCGTCTGGCTATGACCCGATGACGAGTAGCGACGGTCCCGAGATGCTCGACTCGCCTTCCACCTCGTCCTTCTACAACACCCCGACCCGTTATGATGCTCCGATGCGTTTATCGTCCCCACTTCCAGCAGCTGTTTCGTATGCTACCCAATTCCAGTCGGTTGCTCGTCGGCGCCCCAGGCCGGCCGCATCGTCCGCATCGCAATGGGCTTCCTCTTCATCCAGGTCGACCGCGGGAGCGCACGACCAGCGGGTCTACAAGTCCCGGACCTCGGCTCGACGGCCAATCAGTCCCCTAACTCCCAATACCTCCGCATCGAACCCCAACTCATCGTCGTCGTCGTCATCGCTACGGCTCGTGTATGCAAATGCTCGTCGCATCGCCGCCGACGCCGCCCGTTCCAGCTCAAAGTCGAACAAATATTCGCGCGATCTTTCGCTCGGTCGACCCGAGAACCCGTTTGCCCCCGGTGCTTATGCGTTGGGGGCGATGAGAAACGGCGAGTGGGAGGAATGGACCGACGACGAAGAGAGGGAAATGGCGATGGAACAACGACGCGATATATGGCAGCGGAACAGGGCGTTCGAAATGCAGGCGGTCGATCAGCTGGGAGCCGTGGAAGAAGAGTTCGAAGACGTTCAAGACGACTTCAATGGGTATTTGGAACGTACGTGGCTACTTTACCGTTGTTGTTGAGATCTTCGAAGACGGTGCTGATGCGGGACCAACTCGCGCTCTCGCGCGTAGAGGAGCCTCCAGATGATCTTCTAGACTTGTACAGCGGCTCCGACCTAATCGACATGTCACGGTCAATACCTCGAATACCATCCCTTGCCTCCATCCCCGGACTCTCGACTGAGGAAGAAATGTCGAGTGATGACCTCGAGATGCAAGAAGCGCAGGAGGACGCCACATGGCCCGTGACCCCTGTCGTCGATCCGAGCAGGGCGTTCCAAGACTTTTTGCAAGTCCTGTCGACGTCGAGTTGTCCGAAGTGCCAGTGTTCCGATGCGGGTACAATCCAAAACTATGATCAGCAAGGCGCACGATGCATTCGTTGCGACTGGTTAGTGTCAATTTTGGCGCTCCAAGCGTCATCGCTCGAGTTTGCCGCGCACATCCCAGCAAAAACGTTCGTCGCTTACCGCAACTAGGCCGCCATGTGATTGCAGTGCTGTTACTGACGCGATGATTATTTCCTCTCGCGCAGTCAGCAGCAACACCTCCCCATCTTTGCTTGGGATTTGCACACTGAGACTCTCGTCTTGTGCTCTGGATGCGATGAAAGCTTCGCTGCATAAAAACGCCCACTGTTATATGGCGGGGCGTAGATGGTGGCGTGGACTCGAGGTGGGAGCAGCCGGACATCCTATGTAATGCATGCAACTCGACGGCCGTCTTCTCAAAGACATCCACAGCCCAATAACTACATATGACGATTCGAGTGCGTCGGAGGGTCATCGAAGATGCTGGAGAGAGCCCGAGAGCAAAACGTCGGTCAACCTCTCAGCGGTAATGCTGTGAAATGGCAGGTACGGTAAGCAGCTGATTCAATTCCCCAAACAAGACCGAAACGGTGGGCCGCATCTGAAAACAAGCGTGTACACAAAGGTTGGGTAGAGGGTGTCTGAAAAGACGTCCAGGCGCGTTCTACTGAAGCAACAAGATGTCCTAAGCGATCAAGCTATATTTCGACTAAATTGTGTGAGAGCGAAGGGAAGAGAGACGAGCCAGAAATCGAATCTGAGTAAAGAAATTCAGAGACAGAGTGCTTGACAGTACCCGCAAACTTTAGTGAGTAAGTTGAGTATACAAGGTTGGATGCGCCAACTATCGAGAACAGGCGGGGCCAGCTGATCAATGCAGCGCCGAGGACGAGGTCGAGCGCCTGAGATTAATTGGTTTAGGCGGCGTGGTGGACTTTCCCAAAATCTCACGATCGTTGTCGGCCGGTTGTTGTGGGTGCGACTCGCACTTCGGGGCCAGCACTTCCGTGCAACGCCTGATCATTTCGACGGTATTTGGGGCTGATCGGGAGTGTATCACGGACGGGCGGGTAGAAGGGAGACGGACTTTGGCTACGCCGTCTTCGGAGCGAAGCGAGGGGCTCGGACTTGTCGTTCGAGAAGTATTGGCCGACGGCGGCGAAGGAGACGGGGAGCTCGCATCGGACACAGCATGAGGCGAGGTACAGCTTTGACCAACTTTTGGCTCGAGAACGATGGAGCCCTGATCGGTGTACTCTTTGATAGGTGAGAGTGTGGAGCAGCGCCTTCCCGCTGTGGAGCCCGAAGCAGCTTCCAGCGATGTTTTGATCGCTACTGACGTGTTTGGAGATCCGCAAGCGCGGCCGGAGGATTGAGTAGCAAGAGGTGAACTGTCGGAAGGCACCACCTGGTTAGACTGGAGTGTGGCGGAACAATCAGGAGTCGAAAGAAGGGCTGGCTTACCAAATGGTAGAACGAGTATTTTGTTGTCGGGGTGTCTGGCCGAGGCAGATCCGATTCTTGAGTTCCTTTTGACCCATCGAGTCTGCTGTGGCTCGGACACGCTTAGATTTCAGCTCGCGCCTAGCCTCACCTCTCTCTCAAGTGTGGAATAAACCCCAAGCGATGAAGCGCTCACCGTAGCGAACCCTAAGTGGCGCATTACTGCCGGGCAGAAATACCGCTTGCAGACGCTCAATTACTTCATCTGCCGCATCGCGATCCGCAATTCTGTCGAGCGACACCAAGGCGCCGCAGTGATGGTTGTGGGCAAGCCATAGTCAGCTACTGTCGCGAGGGATAGGATCAAGACGACTGCGACATGTAAAGCTTGACGGCGGGCCTCTCACCTCGCAAAGCCGATCCCCCTCGATGGGCCAGGCGAAAGACGTTGGGAAGCAGGAATGGCATCATTCTGTCGCAAGAGTCGAACCGAAAGCACTCGCGCAGGTCGCAGCAAATGGATAAGATCCTCCTCTCCAAACGCGGTCGGGAGCTGTGTTGAGGCAAACAGGAGCCTAATGTCAGCCCTCCTGGAATCGCACAGACGACCCGATACTGACATTGGACAAGTAAAGGTTCGTACTGCCCTCGTCAGCAAGCTGACGCAGTCGAAGATTGAGAGAGTCCTTTGAGTGGCATGAGGTAACACAAGACGGCACTTTATCAGTCGCTGTACAAGCTTTGGAACTGTACAATGAATCAGAAAGCCTCTCACCCTCGCCAAAGATGCTTCGAATCCGATCTGCCGTAATCCCGAGATAGCAGACAGGGCTTGATGCGAATTCTCGTAGAGAATGAAGCCAACTCCTTTGCAGGTGGTGTTGGAAGGCAGGCAATGGCGACGCGTCGGATATGGTGGCGGTGGATGAGAAAGGATCGCGCGAACAGATATTACTCGACCCCAGTAGCTGCCGAGTGCAAGCAAGTCCGAGTCGCGTGTCTCCGGTGGCAAGAGTCGAACCTGATTGGACGGTAGGCGATCAACAGTGAGTGGGTCATGCAGAGAGGGGGAGAAGTGGGGGGGGGGCACGCCAATGAAGATGATGGCCCGGAGTGCCCTGCAACTCCGCCACACTCACGTAGATGTTCGTATGACCTTCAATGCTGCTTTTGTGGGAGTCAGTGGAAATGTAACACAGTTCTTGAGGTCAGCTGCGACTCTTGATTCGTAAAAGGCTGGTCGGTGAGGGCGCGATTTCAACGCGCACACCAACCTCCGAAGGTCACTGCCGGCTGTCGCGCGCGAGTGCGGCGGCTTGCTGCCACCTGGGAAGGAGGAGATGCACCTGAGAGTTAGTCTAAGACCCTTTTCGGGCTACCTGGAAGCGTCTGGCCAGTATCCTCAAGAACTCACTGCTCGTCGCGAGGCTGCCGCTGGGTGCGGTACTCGAACGGACCTCGTACGACCGAGCTGCCTTGTGGTGGCTGATAGTAGGCATCGGAGCTAGAGGCAACATCGGTATGGACGGCGAAAACCTTTGGGAAGGAGCGCGTGGTAGATACGGAAGGAGTGGAGGCACTGGCTGGGGTGAACAGGACGGCAAGCGTGCTGTTTCGCGATGGTGAGCAACCGATAGTGAACTGTGCATGGTCGTCGGTGTCGCGTGCGCCGGTGCAACAGGAGACCCCGATGCCGAGACACCACCGGGGCTGAGCGGAACTCTGCGCGGGCCTGAAGGGCGTGCCGGCGAAGACAACCTTGTAAGACCTCCAAGTTGTAGCACCGTTCCCTCTCCCCTTGATATCCGATACACAGGGTGCAACGCGGGTGAGGCCGGAGAAGAGTGGCTCGGCAGGCCGAAAGCTGCCCAACTGCGCAGTCGAAAGTGCACCGATCGCGTTGTGCAATTCGGGTTGATCGACTGCACGGCCAGTGTGGTCACGAAGGAGAAATGAACGCGTGAGGTATTATCCCTAGTCGTCCTTGGATAACAGAGCAATTCTCAAAGAATCGCTCTTTATGGAGCCTGGAAAAGGCACCACATCAAACACCATGCACGCTGGGCGAGCCTATCCTCTACGAGACGGAAAGGCGGAGCAAAGCAGAACGGCTCGGGATCAATCTTGATACAGAGAGGGGCTATACTCACGAGAGGTATATACGAATGTCACTGAATGTACTTCTTCATTCATCTACGATACGGTATCGTAGTCTGTCTACTGCAAGCAAGAACTCGCGTCCGCTACGGACGTTGCCGGTCTGACCCTCATTTTCCTGTGCGACCTCGACGCCGAGATCTCGACCCTCCGTATCGTGCCAGCCTAGTGGGCCGAAATCGCAATCGGCGCAGATGAGGTATTTGATAGCTGCAATAGCTATCGATTGCGTTTTTGTCAGAGCCGAAGTCGTGGACCCTGGCAACGGCCGCGGTGGCGGAGCATTTCGTGAAAAGCCAATGTTTTCGAATGCGAGAGGCGAGCCGAGAGACCAAAATCCGCAAGACTTTGCGGTTGTAGCTTTGCTGGGGAGGCCATTGATCGCTAGAGGCAGGGATGGTAACTATATGCAGCGCAGAACCTTGTCAGTATGGAGCCCCTGAGTCTAGTGTGATACTTAGCCGCATCTGCCTACCTCCAGGTCGTCTGGCCTTGATTGAACAAATTTCGCCGTGCCTCGTTTAACCAGCAGACATCGACAGTCTGCTCTCGGGCAGTACAAATCGGCGCTGTTCATCTGCGTGGTGGAGTCGACAAGTTGTGCGAGCGGTGTCGGTCCTAACGAAATAAACTTTGTGCCCGGGTTTCGAATCGAGGTCTCATCTTCCGAGTGGGCCGGCTCGCTGCGTTGCTCGGCCTCGGGGTGTTGATTGAAGTCGATCTTCATCTCAAACCACTTCTCCCTGCCGTGCACGACCGACGATTCACCGATGAGTTCAAACCCGGCCTGACGATAGAGGGGGATCAGGTGGTTGTGCGTGATCAATCTCGCGCCTCGGATCCCGTGCAAGCGGGAAAGATGGGCGACGTAGGCGTCCAAGAGGGAACGGGCGATGCCTTGACGACGGTGCCGGGCTGAAACGCACACTGAATGGATGGCTACATAAGGCGCGTTTGCGACATGTTTGGACATGGATTCGTGTGTCAACGTGTCGAGAGGTGTGAGGGTGGCACACGCAAAGCCCACGAGCTCGCCATCGGGTGCGTAGGCACCAAAGAACAAGGGCCCAGCAACGCTCTGACGGTACCTTGAGCATCCAGAGGTGAAACGAGCAAGGATCAGACTACAGTGGAAGGAGTTGACCTGGGCGGGTAATGGAAAGCTTCAACTTACCGCAGCGTCTCCAACGAGGCCGCCTCGTCCGCTGGGAAGCCGGCGCTTTCGAGCTCGAACGCCTCATGCACGTGCTCGGCTGGCACGGGCCGGAACGCGAGGGCGATCGCAAGCTGGGACATGGCAGCGCCAAAGGTCTGGAAGTGTGACTGTATGCAGGGGAGGCGTAGCGATCGATGAACTTTGAATGGTACGGAAGAGGAGCGGCCCATACCGTCCACTACCAGCTACACAGCCCAGAAGCGCTCGGACCGCCCGAGACCGTTCATACCGCGGTCAGACCGCGATCAGTCGTTCTCAGTCGCTGAGGCGAGTCGCGGCCAACACTGTCGTAAGTCTGTGACCCCTGGCTCTGCTTTGCCCCGACCGATTTGCTTCGCAGTGCCACGCTTCCTCGAACCGCTCCTTTCTCTCCGCCTGGCCATCTCTGAATCTCTGAACCCCCGGATCGGCCCAGTGTCCTCTCCCTCCTGCTCCGAGACATCGACGCGCTGGTCGCCGCATAACGACTCCATCGTCGCGTCCAAGCTCCTTTGTGGCCTCGCCTCGCCTCGCCTCGCCTCGCACCACATCCCGTCGTTTGACGATCATTCGAAGCATCCCTACCGACCTGCCCTCGTCGCGCGCCGCTGGGATTTCTACCAATCCCCGTCTACGGGCCGATTTTGTCGCGTGCTTTGACTGCACAGGACCGTAAAGCCGAAGCGCCGCGACGAAACACACCCCTCGTCAGACCTCCGCAGACTCGTTGGCCATCGGCCCCTCATAGATCTTCCACAATGAGCGACTCCAATCTGAGACCTTCGACCTCGACACATCCAGCACTGCCGGAGGAAAAGAACAGGTCCGTTCCCCAGTTTTCGATACGCGCCGCGACGTGTCGACTCACTTGGATTAATCCGGGTTGATCCAACCCTCAATTTCGCGAACCGTGTCGGTGTCGGGGCCTGCGTGGGTGCTGATGCGGCCGCTGGGATGAATTACATCAATTTGCAGTGTCGTACTCAAAGTCGGTATGGTCGGTGACTCCCAAATAGGTAAAACCAGCTTGATGGTCAAATACGTTGAAGGTGAGCACCCAAATTGCGGTCGAGAGAGCTCTCGCGAGTCGCTTTCGCAAATGTTCTGCCTGTCTAATGGTTGCGTCGGGCTCCGTAATCTATATTATGGCGTCATTTTCGTTTCCCTTAGGGAGCTTTGACGAGGACTATATACAGGTCAGTCCGAGGAATGGGCTGGGCTCGATCAGGTGTCCTTCCTAATCTTAATCCCACCGATGAATTTTCTGTTCTTGGGCGACGAAATGCAGACGCTCGGTCAGTGCTCGTGGCCTCGCCCTTTGTTGTCTCTTATGTTACCTAACTGAAAGTGCTTTTGGCCTTGTCCCCGGTGTTTCTGTGTGCAGGAGTGAATTTTATGGAAAAAAGCGTTAGTCCGACGTCCGAATTCGCACGTTTGCCAGTCGGCGTGCTCAGTTTGGCCGCATCCGTTCTCAGATATCGATCCGCAACACCGAAATCACCTTCTCTATTTGGGACTTGGGGGGGCAACGAGAATTCGTAAACATGCTACCGCTCGTCTGCAACGATGCTGTAGCCATCTTGTTTATGTTCGATCTGTCACGCAAGTCGACGCTCAATTCCATCAAGGAATGGTATCGGCAAGCCAGAGGGTTCAACAAGGTTCGTCCGTTTCTTGCAAGACATTCCCGGCTTTGTGTGGACGACGGACACTGAACCTCGAGGATTGTGCGAACGACAGACTGCCATTCCTTTCTTGGTGGGCACCAAGTATGACCATTTCAACACGTTCTCGCAAGACGAGCAAGAAGAGATCACACGACAGGTGCGCTCCCAAGTTCAGGACCCAAAGGATCGTTTTTTATTTGGTGCTGACCCATTGAGCGCGGTGCACCATCGGATTGTGCCATGCCAACGTTCAACAGGCGCGGCGGTTCTCCCGGGCCATGAAGGCGCCACTCATTTTCTGCTCTACATCTCATTCGATCAACGTTCAAAAGATCTTCAAGATCGTCCTGAGCAAGGTGAGATCTCCGCACGAACGGAAATAACGAGCAGGTGATGGCAAGCAGAACGGGAGCTGACCAGTCTTGTGACATCGTTCCAACTAGGCTTTCGACCTGAAATGTCCGTTGTGCTGTCGGACGTTGTCTCGTTGACCTGGCATTTGACTGACGATGTATTCACATTACCCGGACTCCAGGCACAATACCTGAAATCACGGAGGTGGGCGAACCCCTTCTGATTTATGTGGACGTTTGAACGTTCGATCGAATATTGAGTTGTCCCTCGGGGAGGGGGGGGGGGGCCCAGCTACGATTCGCCCACATCGGCAAATGCAATCCTTCGCGGGAGGTCGGAGATTTGTTGGAGGTTTGTTGGAGATTTGTTGTTCATCTTCTTCCTGATGTTTGTAGTTTTCAACGGCTTTCCTTCATGTCTTTCGCTCGTCGTTTTAACTCGCATAACAATACATACCACCATCCTTCTGAACCGGGCGGAGCGATTCGAAATTCATCACCGTGCACATTGAGGGCCATTCAGGGGTCGCCTCCATCGTGCTTTGAGACTCTACTTCTCAACGCTCGAACTTTAGTGGTTACTCAAGCTCGCCTCTTCCGATCAATCTGATAGAGGCATGGGCACATGAAACCTCGACTGACAGTGGGTATTCCGGACGCCGCTGAGGAATGGGGAGCCGGGCGCTGCCAGGCAACAGCCATGCCGCGGCGCGGTACTCTGCCATGTGCTGTCTCACAATTAAAATTCGAAGGTTTACCACCTACAACAGAACTACCTTCCTGACGACACAAACTCATGGCAGAAAACGTTGAGCCTGACAGTGCCTGAGAAGAGGGGCCGCGTCGTCCCTTTGGCAGAGGTTTTGTACTATAGTTTGGATCCAGTTGTTCCGAGTTGGTGCGTGATCAGTATGGGAAGTGGCAGTGCATCACGCCCTATCATGGCAGGCAGATACCGCTCCGCACCTCTGTCCTGATGGCAGTCTTCGCTGCATGGTCTTTGGGCCTCGAGATCCCCCGCGAAGAGAGAGCAGCGGTTTTCCCTATAGCGCATATCATCCACAGGGTAAGAGCTGTCCACGACTTCACACGTCAAAGTGGAAGACAATGCGCCCAGAAGGCGCGGCTGTCGTTTGACTTTCGCTGCCGTAGTACAGTCGCTCAACCCGCGACCCCACGGGGGGGCCTCACAGGAGCTGAGCGAAGTCTAGCGAAATCACTCCTGTCTCGCTTTACGCCGCGCGTTCGTTGAAACATGTTGGGATAGCAGCGAAACCCGATCTCAGACAATTTGAAGCTGGTCGAAAGGCGTATCTCAAAGTACAGAGTGCACGTGCAAGTGACCATGAAATTGGGCTTGATATTATTCGCTCTTCGCACGTCCAACCCAAGGGTGGGGGTCGCCTTCTGCGCCCTCTTTGCCCACTGGCTTTTTCCTTTCTGCCGCCAATTTCAGCTCAGCATCGATCGCCAAAGTCTCGTGAGCCCAAAGATCCGAACCAAGCAAGTTGCGTGAATCCAGGCCTATGATCCTGCGCCACGGCCCAAAACCAAAAGGACGAACCCGTCGGAACGTTAGTATCTTGCCCACCCCGGTCATGGGAAACGGTGCGCCTTACCGCACTTCGTGGCCTTCTCGGACAAGTGTCCCACCACGCAATATGACTACGGGTGGGATCTCCAATTTCCTCGCTCTGTAGACCGCCGCCCCTTCATCAGGTGGCGCTGCCGGATCGATTACTTCTGGCTTCCTTACGTCTGCGAGAAGAGCGGTCAGAAGAATCTGGCTCGCTTCACTTGCCGATTTGGCAAACACCCAAATGAAAGGATACGCGAGCAACCGCAACGGCCAGCCTCCACGACGAATATTGCCTATACTGGCGTGAAGGAAAGAGCGTGTAAAACCAGGACAAACCGAGATAAAGAGGAGATTTGGATTACGCGTGGCAAAACGGGTGTGCAATTCTTGAACGAGCAGGATAGCCGCGAGGGCAGATCTCCCTTGTGTACGCCACGAGGAGCCATAAAAGACGTTGTCCGTTGCTGAAGCTGAAGCACGCTCGTCGGGCAAAACACATTTGAGGGAAAGTATTGTCGAATGGTCGAGTGCCGCCGAGTAGAGTGGCGAAACTTGGGAGACGATTCGCACGCCGCTTGTTGAGTTTCGGGACGACTTCAACAGGACGGGTAATAAGAATTGTATCATGGCTAGGCGAGATCGGACCTGCATTTGATGTATCTCATGCGAGATAGGTGCTGCTGAAAGACCGGAGCCGAGTCCGTCGGAAAAGACGATACCGTCGATTTTCGCCTCGAGATCTTGGACCATTCCACTTTTGCCGTTCTTGCTCCACTGAGCAGCAAATTGTTGGACGGAGGCGATAGAAAGCATATCGCACTGGTCGGCGTATATTCTCTCGTTGCGTGCGGCCGAGCGTAGAAGTAGTATTAGCTGAGTGACCTCGGCGTCCGTGCGATCGGGGTGCAAGGCGACGATCTGTGCGCCTCGAGCTGCCAGCGCTTGCAGCAACGAAAGGCCTGGCCCAGAGAAACATCCCTGAAGGCGCGGACAGGAAGCTATGGTCAGTACAACACACCTGGCCTCGCGTCTTTTGCGCCCGTCTACAAGACGTGAAAATAAGGCTGAGCGAAGCGTAACGTACGACCAGCAGGTACGTCTTGCCGTGCAAGTCTCGTTCCGCTTGATTAATGAACCCTCTTGCCCAATTCCGAAGACCGAAGACGACAATGCTGGCCAGGATC
Organism: Microbotryum lychnidis-dioicae p1A1 Lamole; assembly: GCA_001244265.2. Classification (NCBI taxonomy): domain Eukaryota; kingdom Fungi; phylum Basidiomycota; class Microbotryomycetes; order Microbotryales; family Microbotryaceae; genus Microbotryum; species Microbotryum lychnidis-dioicae. The sequence continues at coordinate 1,260,629 of CDLV01000007.1, forward strand.
GCCAAGATGGCTTTGTTGGGATCTACAACCTCTCGCACGAGGTGCGACACAGCTTCGAGGACCATCGCGCGCCGAGGCCAGGATCGCGACCAAGCGAATCGCAACAGTTGGGCGGGGGGGGGGGGGGGGACGAACGCGATCTCCGATTCCGAGCAGCGATGAGCAGCGACGGCGACCGTCAGGCGAATGGATGAATTGACGACACGTAGCCTTGAAGTTTGAAAGTTACGGCTTAATACTTGACAAGGAGGTCTTGCTTGGGAGTGGGGCGCGGGGACCTCTCTCTCTGTTTCGGTGCAACCTCTCCCTATCAAGTCAACATGAATCACGTTGTGATCTTAGGCAGAGGCACCAGATTGGATTGACCGACCCGATCGTCAGCGGGACGTAGCTCTATTTTGTAAAATGTGCGTTGAGCCATCAACATTGCGGTATCGCCGGTGTCTTGTGCAGAACTTACGGTCTACGCTGCCATAATCTTGTTGCAGGATAGGCGGCGGGCGGCTACGCGACTGCGAGGCAGCCCAGACAGCGACTAGACAGCCCGAGTCTGCGCACGCCCGTCAATTTCGGACCTGGCCCAGGTTGCTCTAATGCTCTTCTTCTTTCACTTCGAGCGTCTCGCAAGCACCTTTGTGCGACCGTGGTGTCAACGTGATGCCGGCACTCTGGCCACATGCTGCAGTCACTCGCGTATGTGCGATGCCGCCCCGACGCCTGCTCGCGTTCGTCGCCCTCCACAGCTCCACACCCGCCGCGCCGTGTTTCGCCCTAGCGCCGTGTGCTTGCGCACGCGCCTCATGACCCACCCCACGAAGAGCCCTCGGTCTGTCAATCGAGGTAGCTCTATGCCCAATCCAGATCCTCGAGGCTCGTCTTTTTCGTCGCGTCACCTCGACGTGGTTCAGAGGCCTGGTCAGAGGGCGTGGACGTCTATCCAAGCTCGGTCCGCTTGTGCGATCGCTTCGGCGAGTTCCACGAAAGTGGTGGATCGGGCCATGGATACGCGACAAAGACGCCTGATTGCACGGGTCTCGACCATTCTCTAACCCTAAGATATCGTTCCACCAAATCACGTTTCGCTCGTCCCATCTGGTCGCACCCACGAACAGCCGTCGACTTTTGGAGGCGTGCTTGCGCCGATTGCGCACGATCTGTGACGGACGGGCGGGGTACGACCCTCTTTGGCGGTGCTTTCGCAATCGTCTGTTCGCACCGAGGTTTTTCGGTCTGTCATAGCGTGCCAAGCGTTGTGCGATGGTGCGACTGGCGATCGCGCACGTCCTTGCGTCGTGCGTTCGCAGGAAGAAACCAGCACCCTGTCGTTGACGATGGACGCGACTGTGACCGCGTCGACGTGGGGTAGAACAGCAATTCCTGACGCCGAGAATGGCGAGCCGGATTTATGGGCTTGGGTCGCCGACACACGAGAAACCCTGTCGCTGCGGGGGTTGATGGCCCTGGCGTTCGGACGCTTTGACGCTCCGAGCCGGCTTCATTTGCTGTAGCACAATCGGTTAAACGAACGCGGATATGATGACTGGCTCACATATGCTTTGACCTTTACCTGTTCTTGTTACAGGCATCACTACTCTTCCATTCTGTTTCACACCGACCGGAGTGGCCACATTCTGTACTCGCGCAAGCTGCTTCCCACGTGCACGCTTACCACCTCGTCTCGGTCTCCGTTGCCTCATTTGACGGCCGCAAGTCTCAAACTCTTCAGTTTGGAAGTGACTGTTTGCGCTGCTTTTTATGCAGCGTGGACCCTCTTTCTCTACGTTGTGGTTTGAAACCTCTGAGGACTCGAGTGTGTGCAGATGCAGGGGATCGGCGAGCTCGGTCGCACTTTTGTTCACGGGATCTTGGCACCTTCGGGGACCGGCGCGGTGCAACGGACCTCGCGCGGTGTAGTTCATCTGCCGTCTGTCCATTCGTGCGTCACTCAACCCGAAGAGTCGGACATAAGACTAGGATCCGAAGAGCGCTGCAAAGCTGTCTTTCGTGAGCCCTCGGTGTCTGACGCCCGCACTGTATCGGGTTGAGTTGGCGCATCGTGTGGACGCTCTGGGACTACTCTGGAGGTCAGGGCATCGTGCGCCAAGATAGAGACACGTCATCTCGCTCAGGGGTCATGATTCCGTCGGGCGCCGTCGCTCACACCGACGAGCATGCTCGGCGTCGAGTCCTGGCCGCCCGATCCAGTTGTGCGACCGTGCAAGTCGACTCTGCGGCGGTGTTGGCACCAGCTGGGGTGTTGCACATGTGTGCGTTTCCTGCATGCTTGTGTTCTCGAGTATGGATGTGTCCTCTCCGTGTTCAAGGTGTGGAATGGTGGTGTTTGTAGTGAGGTGAGGCGCATGACCACTCTGAGTTCAATTTCCTTGGTGCTTGTGCAGCACTCAGCATGTAATATCACACACAACATCTCCACTGCAACACCCCAAAAAGAACAAGAACAAACAAACCCTAAGGCAAAGAAGAAAAGAAAGCGTTGACATGCGCGAGAAGTTATCTGATTGGATATGGCGCCGTTCGGGTCACGCGAGTGTTTCTGCGCTCTCTTTCTTCGGTTTGCACAATATCTCTTTTTCTTCTGACATGGAAATCGAGACGCTATATGATATCCCGAACGTAGGTGAGGGAGAAGTTCACTTTTAAGTCCGCCAAAGTGATCCTGTCACTGGCCACTTCATACTGTAGTGCTGTGCGCACCTTGTAAGACGAGGCATCCCGACTTGATTCGGGGGGGCCGGGTGACGTGAGTCTTCCTCAAGCACATTCACTACTGGGGGTCTAAGCTACATTTTGGGTCTGACTCTCCAATCATATCAGTCTGATAAGATGCATGTCCAACCGTGCACCCTTTGCAGTGGGTAAAGCCGTTAAGGCCTGTGATCGAAACCTTCTCGCGTTCATGGCTTGTGGATCGGCCCCGACTCACTTGCAGTGTGCGTCTGTCACAGCCTCTTACCAATATATGAGGACTTAGGCGGGCCGTGGATTAGTATGAGACTATAGAGATATAACCAGTGGTCTGAAATCCTGTGCTGTACCCACACAAGGCGGCAAGCCTGGTCGTTGCGATCTGTTACGAACCCCGGCCCCGCCGTCAAAACCCCGATTCACTTCTACTTCCTTGTACACATGTTCTTGGTTCTTTGAGATAGATAACCTGCCGGATCCTTCAAGCCACTGAATTACCCTTTGTAGACGTTTCTTTGCTTCCTCCGAGCACTGACAACTTTGTCCTTGCAGTGGCCCCACACCCCCTTGTCCCAATCCATCTCGAGGGCGACCACCTTGATCCAGTTCCGTTGCCTCACCGTCTTAACCTGATCTCTCACTCGAGACTCCCTCGCACCTTTGTCTCCCTCGTTCGCCCGCGGCCTAGAAGGTGTCCGTTATATACTCTCCAAAATTCCGAAATGCCGTACAGGCGGCATACACTGCAGGCGTGCACAAACTGCATGTGACCTTCCTTGGTAATCCATTTGCTACGAAAGGTACATTACATGCTATTGTACTGCACCAAGTGCCCACGGCAGGCGGTACTCAGCATCTACCGCAAAGTGAAGGCCTGGATCTGGATTCACAGAGATCCGACTGAGAGACGTGCAAAGTCTGAGAGAAGACGAGTCGGCCCGGGAGAGTCTCCGAGTCGATGAACTTCAACAAAAGACGGACAAAATAGCGCTCAAGGCTGCTCAAGGACGAAAGAGAGAGGCCCGCATTCGGAGGTGACTTATGACCCACACCGCTCGGCATTGCTGCATGCTTCATATGAGATGCTCTCACTACTAGTAGTAGCTCGGTCTGGCCTCGTGCATGCGCCACGCGCATTCGATGCGCTGTTGTCAAGCTGTCGAGTTCGAGGCGACGCCACCACGGCTGCTACAGTTAGGCATGACTCACTTGCCTTCGCACGGTGCCTAGCTTTTTGCTTTGTTTAGACGCACTACTTGAGATGTACCACTTGTTCCATGAAATGCTTGACAACCTTTCGCAAGCTCAAACGATCAATTCTACTCAGTTCTAGCACCGTCATGCAGTGGAGTCAGTGAGTATTTACCTCCACATCTATTACCTCGAAGGCTGACTTCTTTGCCTGTCGGCTAAAGGTTTTAGAATGATGCCTCACTCCAACGACTGCCAGGCACCTGCAAAAGGTACCTAAATGCTGCTGCTGCCTTGAGGTCGGTGCCGGCTATTAATAAAGCGCCCATGGAAACTGGTCTCCGAACCCCGGCTGCACCCCGCACCACCCCCAGAGGCGCCGATCCTTCGGGCAAGGTCTCCGCCCGCTTCTGAGTACCTGAGTTCCTGACTACTGAGTACTGAGTACTGGGTTTCGAGTCGAGTCGATCCCCGCGTTCGTGCCTGGCTACGAGTAGGTCCCATCAGCTGAGATGCCCCCATGATTTAGGTCAGTCCGAGCCCATGGAAGGTGCGGGGTATCTAGTCAGCGGCGCACCGTCCAGAGTCAGGAACGTCAGTGGTCTGACGAGTGCGGAACTTGCGATCGTGTCGGCGACCACAAAAAGAATAATCTAACCCCGCACCTGGGCCCTGGGGGAATTCAGACTTGGGGCAGCTGCACGTGACCGGCGCAGACCGCTTCGAGGCGCGAGACGAAGAAAATATTGGCGAAGGCGATCGATCGTGCGCGCTGTGGCAGCGCCGGGTGTTCCCCACAATAATTGAGCCGTGACCGGGGGGAACAGGTGGATTTCGGGGATAACTTGTGCCGCGACAGACCCAAAAAAATATGCGAACTCCAAGGCCTGCACAGATCCAAGAGCTCGGGAGTTAGGTGGCGCGCCATGCAGTGGGCTGCCCTGGGCCGCCTGGGCCCTGGGCCGTTCGCTGCGCCCGCTTTCTCTCGCTCCTCTTTGAGTACCAACGGACAACCGACTCTCGGCACGTCTACCTGTCAACTTCCACTTTCCGACACTTGTTTTTACCACTTCCCTTTCACTTGACACCCATACCTGTCGACCACACCATGCAGCACTCGCATGACACCGAGAAGGGGTCGAGCTTCGTGCAAGAGCGGCATCAGAGTACGTGTCCACACCCTTTCCACCGGTCGCGGAGACAGACGGCGCTGACACAGCGGATTTCCGCCTCTGGTTTCGGTCTTGTCGTGCCGGATTCGACCTCTTATTCTGCCCTCATTTTCATTGCTCTCACTCACCATGGTACGTTCGTACCTCAAACAGTCGAAGAAGTTGCCCTTGCAGGCCATGCAGCGACCGACATTCATGGCCACTCGCTGGTCGTGATCGACGAGAAAGCCGAAGCGGCCCTTCGGTGGAAGATCGACATCCGAATCCTGCCGACGATTGCGTTGCTGTATATGTTCTGGTGAGCTTTCAACCGCCGTACGAGATCGAGATTGTTCAAACGGGGCGCTGATTTAGCGCATCTAGCTTCATTGATCGCGCCAACATTGGAAAGTACGTCGACGGACACAATGAAGGTCGATCGGAGGTAGGCTTGCTGACGTTGATCTTTTTCGGCAGTGCACGCCTCGCTGGTCTCGAGAAGGACCTCAATTTGACGGGACAGTATGACTATAATATCCTTTTGACCGCTTTCTACGTCGCATACGTGGTCTTTGAGATTCCATGCAACTACATCTGCAAGATCGTCGGCCCTGGCAAGTTCATTCCCGTTTTGTCATTCTGTTTCGGACTTTTCTCCTTCGCGATGGTGAGCGGCAGGTCAGGGCTCTCTGCAATGCGCACACGCACACGTCGTACTGAGTCGTCCTATGATGGGATTCCTACCGACAGGCGTTCGTAAAGACCTTCAGTGCAGGTATCGCGGTTCGCTTTATACTGGGTGTCGCTGAAGCCGGAGTGTTTCCCGGTGAGTGTCCCGAGTCCAGCACTGAATAGCAAAAGTGAAGGTTCCCCGCCGGTGCTATGCTGAGATCTTTGCGCCTACGTTTCTCTGAAACTCAATCTAGGTATGGCGTTTTATCTCTCGCGATGGTACCGCAAGGACGAACTTGGCTTCCGCTTGGCGCTGTACATCGTCTGCGCTCCACTTGCTGGCGCATTCGGTGGGTTGCTCGCCTCTGGGCTTTTGAAGGCACCCTCGTTCGGCATGATCCACACGTGGCGAATGATTTTCTTTGCTGTGAGTGCCGGTCATGCGAATTGAACGATCGAGAGGCCACCATACTTACACTTCCATGGGATATCGTGTTATAGGAGGGTATTGTTACGATGGGCATCGCTGCACTCTCCTATCCCCTCCTGACTGATCGACCTGAGACTGCGAAGGTAAACAACTCTCTTCCAATCAGGCGTCCATAGGGAGGAAGAACAACAATCTGACTCTTCTTTTGTGTCTGATGCATCGCAGTGGCTCTCGGCCGAAGAGAAGGCACTCTGCGCCGCTCGAACAAAGAGCGAGAACGTGGGATCAGTCGTCGTCGTCGATGCAGTCAAGTCCAAAGTATACATGTCCGGCATGTTCAACGCGAACTCTTTGGTGATTGCCTTAATCTTCTTGTTGGACAACATCACTGTGCAAGGCCTAGGCTTCTTCCTTCCTTCCATCGTCAAGACCATCTTCCCCCGCAAATCGACCATCGAATTACAGCTTCGTACGACACCGCCCTACATCGTCGGTGCCGTTATTTCGTTGTTGCTGCCTTATCTGTCGTGGAAGACGGGCCGTCGCGCACTCTGGATGGCCGTTTCGGCCCCTCTGATGATTATCGGATACGCCATGTTCGTGGCCTCGACCAGCCCCCACGTCCGCTACGCCGCCTGTTTCCTAATCGCATCGGGCGCGTTCTCGTTCGGAAGCTTTTGCAACACATGGGCAGCTATCAACACTACTTCCGATACTGCTCGAGGTGGTGCGATCGCCATCACGGTCTTCGGGGGTAATCTCGGAGGTCTGGTGGCAACTTGGAGCTACCTATCACAGTCAGTTTCATCTCCGCGCTTGTATCATCCCCACTCGCGTTTCTGGCTGACGCGTTAGACCAACTCATACGTCGCGCAGATACGCCCCGGACCAAATACCCGGCAACAGTCTCAATTTAGCCACGTCGTCCGCGATTTTGTTGCTCACACTCGGCCTCTGGGCTTGGCAGAAGCGCGAAAACACGCGCCGCGACGAAGGTCGAATGGACCACGTCCTGGAAGGCAAGTCCGATGACGAAATCGCCATGCTCGGTCAACATCACCCAGGCTTCCGCTACCGTCACTGAGCGGAGCCCCCTTTTGGTCGCACGGCCGATATGAGAGTGCTCGTTTCTTCAGGTTTCATATTTGTCTTCACACTGGGAGGAAGGAGGAAGGAGGGAGAGAAGAGATATTGATCGCTCAGAGTGCGCAGCCGAAGATGCCATCTTGCTACGAGTGAACATATTCTTGGCTGCCGAATGTACATCCATGGGTCATACTCTCGCTGCGGTTCCTGCCTTTTTGACGGTCAGATTTGAGGTCTCGGTTATATCACACGTTGGTGTATACTAGGGCACGTTGTACTGAGGCGCAGTGCGGCTTGTCGAAGGTACTGAGACTCTGGCACGAGCAAGTTCCTCCGCCCGGCGAGTCTCTGTTTCTTCCCAGCACCCCGCCCCTCCCTCGACGGCGATTGAACAATCACCAAAACTTCACTTCCCGGAATCGCCTATACTGACGCTGTTTCCAGTCATCAGATGAAGCCGCACAGCCAAAAGGTGAGCAGCTCGCAGTTGACCAAGAGTTATGGAGTGTAGCGGATTTTGGCAAAAGGCAGTGCACGAAGTAGCGCCCAGCTTTGCGGGTGGCTAGAGTTTGCAAGATGCCGTTGAGTCCGAGGGTGACGCACGACTGTTGCCGTTATCGCAGGCACCGGTGCCGGAAGAGGTTCGAATTGCGAGGTTCAATCGTCACGACTCACATCTCAGGGGCGTCGAGAGCTGCGGGTAGACTTCATGCCTCCGGACTGTCCCATTATACCGAAGCGGCGCCACGATTACTTTCGTCTGCGGACCGACGAGGTTCAGTCTCGGGGCTTGCACATCAAGGTATAAGCGTAGTATAACATTCAACAAGGGCATACGATAGAGCGGAACAGTTTCTACAGTTTTCTGCGTGCATTCCTCCAGCGGCGGGGGTGGGGAACCTCATCGTCGTTTCTTCTTGTTTATCGAGGTAGCTCGGCCGACCGTTGCTGCGCATTCGCGACAATACCATTCACCAATAGGCGGAGCATCGAGGCCCACGCACTCGAAGTGGAACTGAATGAGCGATGCGAAAGTCAAGGTGTTGGAAATCAGCGCCATTCGAGGCTCTGTCGCGAATGGCAAGCTGGGCAGCCAACTGCGCGAGCACTCAACCGGACGAACCCATTCTCGACTACAATCCTCGTTTTCGCAGCCCACCATCTGAAATTCGGGGCGAAGTAGAAGTTAAGGTAAGGTTGGCGGTATGAACACCTGATCAGGTTCGACTGTTCTCGCGCCAACTCACCTGGCCAAACGAAACGCGTTCGCAAAAGCAGTATGTCGGTTCGTTCGGATCAACTGGACGGAAAGGACCGCGAGCAGAAGCGGATGTTAGTACAACGGAACACACCTGGAGCGAGTAGAGCTGCTAGTCGCGTGCACATACTGTGTCCCATCGCGGTGTCGAGCCTTTGCTTTTCTTCCCGCATTCGCAGTTTTTCGTCTCGAAGCCGCCGTCTCTCGTCTTGCATGTATTTATCTGTGCCCACCATGGGCCGCCCATCTGCGCCACCTCTACCCCTTCTGTACCGCTCTTCGTCGTCAGTGAGGTTGATACCCTCATAAGCCTCTTTCTCTCCAAGAGCGATGGCGCCGCGGGAAGTGGTTGCGCCTGGCGCCTCTTTTTGCGAAACAGATGGGGCGTCGTGCGATGGCAGGGTGCCGGGCCGCATGCCGAGCACAAAAGAGTCCTCATGTCGCGCGAGGTCGTTGTCGAGGCGCTGTATGTGGCGGTCGACCTATCGATCACAATATAGCAAGTGGAGCCTTGTGAGCGGGGCCCAGTGGCGCGCGGGTCCTTCACAATGCTGTCCATTAACGCTCACCAAGTCGTAGAGAGTCTGTGTGAGATTGATCTTGTCTTCGGCTGCACGTATGGTCGCGCGTGCCGCCTTTGTCACTTGGATCAACATCATACGTCTCGTCGTTTCCGACAGCGGCGGAGAGACGTGCGATATCGGTGGTGATTGTGGTGTGGCTGCGTGGGCCTCTTTCGAAAGCGGCTGAGCCCGAACCGCCGAGCGATACGACGCGGCAATGAGGTGCAGATAGGCCAAAAGCTGTTGCTTGAAGGCCAGCGTAGCAGCTGTTCGAGCGGAGAATGTGGGTCCAAACGTCAGCAGAGTCGTAGCAAAAGGCGGCAGTGCGGTCCAGGCTTACCCTGTTGTGAGTCCTCGAGTTCCCGAACGAGAGTAAACGTCCGTCGGAATTCTAGTGGGAGCTCGATCACAGCTAGCGGCGACGAGATCACACTTGGTGCTTTGTCAGTTTCCGTCACGCCTGCCCAGAGTTTACACAATCGAAAGGGGCATGCGTGACCTCAGCCGGCACGTGAGCGGTCGTGTTTGTACGGGTCCCGTCGCGTCGACGCGCGCAGGACGGCATGGCCCACCCGCCGCTCAGCGAGGCTCAGTGAGTCGATAGTCACATCGAGGACCATCAAACGTACCATCGTGGTACTCTTCCACAAAGTTTTCCCAGTGCTCGAGTCGTTCGTCCTCGTCTTCCGATGCTTCCTCGCCATGCCCTCCTTGCGGCGTCGACGGCGTCGGACTTGAGCTCGCGGCGAACGCCCGCGTTGTGAGTACGGGCGAAGTGGTCGAAAGTGGGACGTCTACCATCTTGATCGCTCCAACATGCGTTGCCGCGGTCGCTGACTCGGGGGACGAGGATCGTGGGGGACCGAGCCCGAGCCCGAGCCCGAGCGAACGCTGGGGTCTTGGGGTCGACGTGGGGTCCGATCTCGATGGCCCAGCGGCAGGATCGGCCTCGCTGGACCTCCTGAGACGCTTTCGCGCGCTCCGAGAACTCGTAGAAGCTCTCGCCATCGTGACCAGAGGGTCGGGGGCTTGATTAGGACGACCCCAAGTGCCCAGCGGACTGCACAGGGGAGCGCAGTATCGGGGAAGGCAGAATGAGACAGACGGAAAATGTCGAGGTCCGAGCGCGCGCGGGTGGTCCCAGGCTACTTAGTACTATGGCCCGAATCTTAAATGGGAGGCGGGGGAAAGCTAATGATAGAATTCGGCAACGCTCTGAAAGGCTGCGGGCAGCTACCGGGCACCTACCGGGCACCTACCAGTCACCTACCGGCTCACTTTACTGCGCTTCGCCCCCTTTCGAGCTCACCTTCCCACGACGGTTCCCACTCGCTCCGATCTGTCCAGTGCTTCGGATATCATGAACCGCCTTTGTCCGTCGACCGTCGCGACCTGGCGCGCTTTCGTCCCGCGCTCGTCGACGTCGATCCCCGTCGCACGCTGTCAACGCTCGGCTTTGCTACTCACTTCGGTGGATCGTCGCACCAAGCCTCGTAGTAGAGCGGATGTAGGATGCCAGACGTGTCGATGCTTCGGGTCCATGGCGAAGGCAAGCTCTGCCGCTGCCTCCGCTACAAGCCGTGCGTACGCAACCGGGTGAGCTAGTTCCTCAGTCGTCTTTCGCTCGAGTGCGATGCAGCTCCCATTACGACGCTGACTTTCGAGACCTTGAATACCGCTACTTGCAGACCTTTGACCGTTCAAGCGTACCAGAAGGCGGCAGATGAAGCAATGGACAGGCTGACCGACTATCTCGAAGAGCTTGTCGAGGCCGCTCCTCCCGAGCTGAAATATGACGTGGAGTATTCGGTGAGCCAGCTCCTATGGCAGCCGAGCCGCCGAGGTCCCGGAGGCTGATTCGGTCGAGTGTTGCGTCCACGGAACTGCCGCAAGTCTGGTGTTTTGACACTGCACGTCGGGGACAAGGGCACGTATGTCATCAACAAGCAACCGCCGAATCAGCAGATCTGGCTGTCGAGTCCATCGAGGTCGGTCTTTCGCCTAGTGCGCCAAATGCTTGGGCAAGCTCTGACCACAGTCAAGCGCACCCGTGACGTTCATTCCTTTATAGTGGTCCCAAGCGCTACGACTATGACCCTCGGCACGGCGTGTGGTTCTACCATCGGGATGGCACTCTACTTGAAGATTTGCTGACCGAAGAATTACGGAACGCGATGGACGATCCTTCCATACACGTCACGCTGTCGAACCCATGAACCTCGAAAAAGAACCCTTCGGTGCGCGGTGTTGTTGTACAATAGCCGGAATATTGCTTGAGCTGGCGCATATCGTTCGTAATGAGGGGAGGAGCGCTCGAGACGTTGAGGGGGAGAGGATTGGTTAGCCCAGTCAGCCTTCGAAGACCCACCAGTCCCTGCACAATTCTGGGGCATTTCTAGACTAGAAGACATGCGTAGCTATTTTATAAGCCAAACCATGAACAGAGACACGAAGCATGAGTTGACGCATGTGCGAGGCAGTCACTAGAGCGGGCCCGGTGCGCCGAGGTCGGCCCGGAACAAGCACCAGTTACCGCCAGCCTCCACCAGCCTGCTCAGCCTGCCAGCCGCAGCCAGCCGCCACCTGCCGCCGCCTTGCCCCACAAGCCCTCGCGTCAGCCCTGTTTTTGCCCTTCAGCTCTGTTTTTGCCCTTCCGCTACCTCCAGTTCGACTTCAAGCAATGTCTATGGGCGCATTGATTGGCGGTCGAGGCATCTTCGTAAACCTCCTTGCCGTATGAGCAGTCTATTTCTCTACACATACCACCGATCGCGCTGTGCGACGGCATACTATCATGAGCCTCCCTCCCCCACCACACCCAACCGCCGCAGCGAACGCCGCCACCAATGCCGAGCCCGCTCCCGACCTGGAAACAAGTCCTGGCCGAGACACGTCTCGGTCAGAGTCTCACCTCGAGGGCAGCCTTCACAAATCCTCGATACGTTCTGGGCTGCAACACGCTCCAGCACCGTTCGAGCACGACGATGACCATGACACGGTCCGTCCGCTTCTGCGTAGTGATAGCACTACGCGTGAACGAGACTTATACGTCGACTATCCCACTGAGCTCACGCTAATTTTCACTCCAACTCCACAGTTCCATCAGATGCTCAGCATACATCTCGATCAGCCAGTCGGGTCCATGTCGATCTCCCCGTCGAATCGAGATGTCGCTCTCGGCGCTCGGAAAGGTCTCTTCATCGTCGACCTTCAGAACCCGTGGGATCCACCCCGGTTCCTACCCCATCATTCTCCTTGGGAAGTCGCGGATGTTCAGGTCAGTCCTCTGTTCCCTCTCGTTCGCATGCTTGGTTCGGATCACCTTCGGCGCCAACGCGCTTTTAAAACTGGCCACTGAGAACGCTCGGGAATCGGTGCAGTGGAATCCGTTTCCAGCCCGCAGTGAATGGGTCGTCTCAACATCTTGCCAACAAGTCATCGTCTACAATCTCGACTTCTCGCCGTCGTTGGCTAGTTCACATATCGAGCACACCCTTCATGCTCACACCCGAGCGTGTACGGACATCAACTGGTCGCCTGGGTGTGCAGAAATATTGGCCACCTGTGGTCTCGATGGCTGGGTGTTCAGTTGGGACCTACGTACCGGTTATGGGGGAGCTCGAAAGCCGGTCTGGGGCGTCTGTAGCTGGGGATCAGGCGCCACGCAGGTCAAGTGGAATCGTCGCGAGCCGCATATCATCGCTTCGGCGCACGACAACAAAGTTCTCGTATGGGATGATCGTTTTGGGGCTGCACCCGTCACGGAGATCAGAGGCCATGACGCCAAGATCTACGGCATCGACTGGTCGCGAAAGGATCCGAAGAACCTCATCACTTGTAGTTTGGACAAGTCGTTCAAATCATGGAACTTGGATAGCCCGTCGCAATCGCTGCTAGCGGTCCAGACATCATCGCCTGTGTGGAGAGCCAGGTTTTTGCCCTTCGGCGATGGCGTGCTCACCCTTCCTCAAAGGACTGACCACGGATTGAGTATTTGGGGACTGGACAGGGTAGTGCAAGGACGCACAGCCGAACCAGTCGCTCGGTTCGAAGGTGCACGGGAGGGAGTCAAGGAGTTCGTCTGGAGGACGCGCGGTGGGGCCGATCTCGACATTGATGATCGCCAATTCCAGCTCGTCACTTGGGCGAAAGATCGGCAGCTGAGGCTTTGGCCGATTTCTGACGAGATCATGCGAGACGTTGGCCACGAGAAGGGATCGCCCATCACAATTCCGATGACTCGTCGAGGCGGTGGAAATATTTCCTACCGCACGTACACGGATACGATCACGGCTCCTCCGCCACCTTTCTCGATTGTGCCTTCTCCAGCGCCCGCGGTTCCGCGCCACCTGGTGACCGGGCCGTCACTGCTTTCGGCAACACTACCGAATGCCACATCTCCTACTTCCTCGCTTCTTGCATCCTCGTTGCTGGCCGCGAAGCAGCACCCCATCGCACCGCCGCTCATTCATTCGGCACCTCTTCTTTCCGCCGAACTGCGGTCCGGGGCAGCAACCATGACAACATCGAGTGTGCGCAGCCGCAAACAGAAAGCACATGCCCGACTGGCATGGATGGAAGGCGTCAGAATCATCAAGGCACCAACCGCAGCCCCGCAGTCAGACCTCGATGCCATCAACGCTGCCTCGTGCGAACGCACAAGCGAGAATGGAGATTCAAGAACGCAGACTCGGTCGAGCTCGTTGCAACGCGGGACCGACGGTGGCACGGCTCGCGAAGGCGGCGAGACGGAACGCGCGGATAGCGTTTTGTCTCCTGGTTCGACGAAAACAGGAACCGCGCATGCGAAGGACTCTCAGTTCTCGAATCTGGGAGAGGAATTCACAACGCTTACGCGGAAATTTCCTCGCGTGCGCTTCGAGAAGTGCAGTGTTGCAAGTCGATCCTGCACCGTGTCCCTCTACAGCCCATTGTTCTTGCGGGCAACCTTCACTTTTCCGCGGCAGTACCCACACTCGGCGCCACCCTCTATCGAACTTGAACGCAACGCTGACGTAACGCTCAAGTCTAGAGCGGCACTGCTTCAAGGCGTGCGCAAATTGATGGCGGGACGGGCTCAGCGAGGCGCTCACTCGCTCGAACCGGCGCTTCGTTTCTTGCTCGGCGATCGATCGGTTCTTGACGAGACGCGCGAGTTGGTTGGAGAGGACGATGATGATGACGAAGTCGACGATGCGCTTGAAGATGGTGTCACCGGAAACGTACCGGCCGGAGTGGTCCGTCTCAACCTACGCGTCAATGTCCCCCCTCCTAGGCGATGCGGTGCAAGCTTTGGGGCGCGCGGTCAGCTTGTCGTCTTCTTCCCAATCGACATATTGGACGGCCCAGTCGGCATCGAACATGGTCCAGCAACCACTGAGAATGTGGACCGATCAACCCACCCGCATACGGTAACAAGGCTCTCCGAAGCGTTCGGAGCAGTAGCAACTGAGCCTCGCCAAGCAGCCTATCAGGAGACCGACGAGGCGCTACAACTCGTCACTGAACACACTATGCGCGCATCTGCAACGCTTGACGCGCTACCCTTCCCGTCGGGAGATCAGCAGAGTGCTCCAGCCTTCAGCACGCTCGTCAAGATCAAGAATGTGGCACATCTCGATCTATCTCGTGGCGGGCGTGTCTTGTGCCCACTCAAGGACGACCTGGTCGCGGTGACTCGCGCGGCTGCACTCAGCTCTGCCGAGGACAACGACATGCTGTTGGTCAAAGTGTGGAGCTCGCTCGAGTGCCTCCTGCAGGCAGGTAGTGAATCTTCCGACGTCGGGATGGATGAAATCAGCTCGCTACTTGCAGAGATGCTACCCAATGTGATGGCTTTTTTGGTCCATCTCCGAGATATCGCGACCCTTGGGGTTATCGCTTGTCTACTCGAGGCGCTCACTCGGTATGATATGGCCACCTCCGAGAACTCTGTTGTAGATGCCGAACCACCAACTGTCGACAACTTCAGTCATAGGAACGCTTCACCGTCGGGTTCGGGAGATGGGACCCCGTTCGACTCTCGCCAGACTCCGCTAGCGAGTAGGGGAGCCTTTGGTACCGCGCGACCGAGTAGCTCTTCTCCTAAGCCATCATGGGCTAACCTCTCGGGATTCTTCAACAACACGGTGCTGTCACTTCGTAGCGGTGTGTCCAGTGCCTCACCAGGATCGCTAGATCGACCCGTCCACCTCGCACGACCAGCCTCAATATCTTCCCTCAATCTGCTAGCGACGGCCAATACAGCTCAACTCTCACCATCGACCAAGGCATCAAAGCGGACGATGCCAGAGGACGCGGAGCCGATAGAGGCTTTCCCCTTGAACAGCGGCGAGACGAGGCCCTCATTCTCAAAGCAGCCTATTCTCAGAACGAGTCGAACAGGCAAGGCGTCCCCGAGTGTGGTGACTTTTGGTCAAACAAGAGTCGCCCTCATCAGCGGCAGTGGCCCTAATCCAGCTCCGAATCAAGTCGGTGTAAGACGTACTAGGCCATGCGGTCGTGGCGAAGGGAGTGGGCGAATCATTACCGTTGCGTACTCAACTTCGTCACGCACCTTGTAAGCGTGTCGCCCTGCCACAAATTGCTTCCTCAGCCTGATCAAATCGTTTTCGAATCATGGCTCCCACAGACGGAAGCCTGCTTGGTGGCTTAGCGACCGCGCACGCCTTGAGCTGGAGCTCCTTCGGCTTGCCTACGCCGACCTACTACATCGCTGGGGCTTCCACAATGAGCGACTGCGCGTCCTGAAATATTGTTTTTCTGTCACCAAACCCATCTCTTCGCGCCGGGGGTTCATCACAGAGATCATAGCCACTGGAAGTGGACTCGGGCCCAGCTCTTCAATTTGTGAGCCTCAATCCTTGGTAATCATTCTGCGCTGCACAAATCGGAGGTTCATGTCTCGGCGCACTATTTACCTGTTTCCACAGCGATTCACCGCGCATGTTCAAGTTGTCGTTCCATTGCGAAGGCGACAAGCAAGACATCTCGTCCTTGCAACCACCGACCCGAAACAAGGCCAGCCTCGTGTTCGCTTTGTCACCTCCCAGTAACTTGTCAGTCTCCGCTTTTTCCACCCCCGTACGGAATCGATACGAGCACTTTTCACTGAACTACGCATTGCATTTGACGAGGGCACAAAAAGCACTATCGTCCATTTGCCTTATTTGCGCGCACGTCGCCCACACGTCATGCTCTCGCGCGTGGTTCGCATCCGAGTCGGTGTGCGCCACCGGGTGTGGATGCGATTGCTTGAACTCGGGTGGAATCGCCGGTGTTTTTGTGGTGAGAGAATCCCACTCGGAGAACGTGTCTCAACAATTGATTATGCATTGCCAGTCGTAGGTGTCTTTCTCTTTCTACATGTATTTCATCGTCTTGAGTGTGGGATGTTGCGCACTCTGATCAGAGTCTACCAGGGGCGAGGGAAGAAAACAGGTGTCGTGCTATAGTGACAACAATTAGAGTGATGTGAAGCTCAGTCACATTAGTTCAGGCATGCGACCCGATCCATAGAGAGCCCTTGACTTACCGCTTGTACTCCTTCCATTTTGGATCATCGCCGTATTTTTTGTCCCCAGACTCCTATGGGAATATAAACGCCAGCAATAATTAGCCCTTCCGGTGAGGACGCCTAATGCAATGAAGGACAACGCACCTCTAGCATGGGAACGCCGCTGATGTAGCGAATCAACGCGTATTCTAACATGGGGCTGGCGATCGCCAGGTAGCCCAACCAATGAGGGATGATGGGGCCGGCCACGGCCGGTGACAACAACGCCGAGGTGGATCCAACGAATTGAGCAGCCCAAAGCAGCACCTCTCCAACATAGTTGGGGTGCCTGGATTGCGACCACAGACCGCTGGTAATGAACTTCTCGTCGTGCTCTTTCGCCTCCTTCGCGGCGCGCCACGCCGATTTTTGACGATCGGCGGTCACTTCGTAGCCGAACGCGCTTAACCACAGCGCACAGGCGATGGCGTCTCGAATGCCAAGGCGCGGTTGCAGATGGGCAGGTACCGCATTGACCTGCATCCATGTAGCGCATGATCAGCACTCCCGACTTGCTTGATCTGGCGCCGTGCAGTGAAGTAACTCACACAGAACACTGGGAACGCGGTGAGTGAAACCCAGACGCCTTGTAGAAACCACGCGCCGGCAAACTTGGTCGGTTGTCTGGAAGTAATGGCGAAGCCCGTGAACACGAGGCTCCTTGTTCGGAAAAAGGAAACGAAAAAGAGTGAACTCACTTTTTGATCTCGTCAAATCGCGAGTCACTGCCGGAGCGTTGGATTCTCTGGTCAAACGGAAAGTTTGAAGGAGCAAAACCGAGTCACGTGAGTCGTCTCGGTCAAAGTCGTCGGGAACGATGCGATGACGTACCTGGAACAAGAAGGAACCGAGTCGACCGGCCCAGATGCAGCAAAACGCAGACATCACAATCTGGCGTGGATGAAACGTGAGTGGGGAGGGTAGGGGGAGACCAGCTCGTAGAGGTCTCCAGTCTTCAAGGGTAACAACCTAACGTGAGCGAACACCGGCAGTTGCAGCGATGGCAAGAGGCAGAAGCTGGATCCCACAGATCGGACTTACACAGAGACACTAGAGTGCATCCAATGAACGTTGCCGATCCAGCCAGGTCATAATACTAAGATGCGATGTGGATGTTGAATCCTGGGTAATGTCAGTTGACGTCTCTGCTGTGTTCATCAGATAGGCGACGCATCCGTCGGCCTTGATGACGCATTTCACCTTCTCGGTCTGCAGCGGGATCGCTACGGATGCGCAGACAGCTTGACTGCGATCAACTCAGAAACTTTGGTCAGAGGGAATTTTTCATACAGCGAACAGCTACGATCCTTCTTAGGCGCAATTCGTCGATACCGCTACACCGTCCGAGTCAGGACGCCAGGGTGACTTAGCTTCACCTGCCCCACGTCGATTGTCGCCCCCGTCGCGACTTGATAAGGAAGAAATAGGTGCACTCACACTGCAAAAGCCGTACCGACTGTAGCACGGAGTGTGCTCCAGACTTGCCTGCTCATACTTGTGTTCGAAGTTGGTGGCTAAAGGTTCAACTGGCTTGGTTTGGGCTAGTGCTTGAAAGTGATCCGTGACGTGTGGCACGCGTAAAGGTGAAGAGAGCTGTCGAATTCTTCGCCGAGCAAGGTGCAGCGCGGCCACTGTCGGCCTCTCGACCAGGGTCCAGGGACCCAAGCCGGCACTTGCAGTGGGCAAAGTTACTTGGCCTGCCATTAAACCACTGGAACACACACAAACACAGACTCTTGTCGTAATCTTAGTGTCAAAGAGAGCAAGAGCGAGAGCAAGAGCGAGAGCAAGAGCAAAAGCAAGGCAAAAGCGAGAGCGAGCGAGAGAGGGAGAAGAAAGACAGTGTGCACAAAATTGAGGAACGTCTGAATTGTCACAGAACCATTGTGGCATTGGGTGGCTCAGAGTCAGAATCTCGTTGCGCTGTGTGACTCGCTTTTCATGACATTCTCCAGAGGTGCAAAGTATTATGGTAGGGCCTGAAGCACGGAATGAAGGGGCAAGGTCAAGTAGCTGGCACTGGGTGCCAAAACCGCAAACCCATCGAGGGTCTAACAATTTCGCACCCACTTCTGGCTGTTTGAAATCGTAATTTCACGCCGGTCTGGAAATACGCCGGTCCGGAGGTCCGCCGGTCTGGACGTACGCCGGTCTGGGTTTGTTCAAGTGATCAGCTGCACGATGCAGATCGCGGCTGTCGATTGTTTGGATATCAGCATATAGCTCCCAAGACCCTTCTCTTGACGCCACCGGAAGAGGACCGATCGTCTTCATGACTTGAGCGTCTTCGCGGCGGCACTGGACTCGCCTGCCCATGCGACTGGCATCGAAGGCGGCTCATGATTGAAGGCAGTCGAGAACTCCACGATGCGGGCGTCTTGCGGTGATCTAAAGGAACATCAATCGAGAGGGGTAACGTGAGCCTTACAATACTGGACGCGGAAGTAAGATAGCCGAGGTATGAGCTCACTGTAGCTCGCGCTGAAGAATGTGCGTCACTAGGTCCTCGCATTGTGACGCCAGCTCGGCTTCACGTGTCCCAATCGCCTCGACCTCGCTTGCCAAGGTCTCTTGCTCGTGAAGAGCAGCATGCCATTGTGCTTTAAGAAGAACGTAGGCTAGAAATTCTCGACTGCACTCCGGGTGCCGCTTGAAGACTTCGAGCTCGTCCGGGCTCCACTGCACGTCATGAGTGTTCATCAGGTCTTCGCCATCGTCTGGACCGAGAGGTAATAGCTCCTCGTCCAGATTCGACTCGTGCAAGGTCGTCCCGCTTTCTGAATCCACGGAGGAGGCTCGAGCCCCGAGGGCAGTTGCGGCCTTGCGTTTTTTGAGCGGAGGTTTTCGAGAGGGCAGAATCCTGTCACCGTGTTGTATCCGCATGTGCTTTTGAAGCGCATCCGTGCGTGTGAAGGATTTGTCGCATTCTGGGAGGACAGAGCAGGAAAGACAAGAGAGACCCCCCTCGGTAAGACATCGCTGTGTCGTCTACTTTTCGAAAATCCGGGCGCTGACACGCCGCGCGAAAGAGAGAAAAAAAAAGAGAGAGAGAGGAAGAGAGTGACGTACCCGGGCGCGGACAGATGAACGGCTTCTCACCGGTGTGGGACCGCAAATGACCGACGAGGGCGAATCGACTGTTCTGATTCTTGCCTCGACGAGGACAACCTGTCCATTCGCACGTGAACATCGGCGGGCCTTTCCGCTGCACAGTCTGCTGTTCTTGATGTTGTCCGACTTCAGGGAAGGCATGGGCTGTGCGGTCGAGGCTCTCGTCAGCCGGCGAAAGGGGGGGGGAGGGGGGGGTTGTGTCATGACTCACTGTTGTGCAGATGTTCGATCAGAGGTTCTAGTTCATAAAACTGACGGCCGCAGTCGTTCCACTGGCATTGGGCGATGGTGAGCGTGGCGGGGTCGTAGTGGCTCGGATGGGGCGGCAGAGGTGTGCGAGACGTGTAAGATCCCGCGCTCTTGTCGGCTTGCCTCCTCCGGTAGATCGCACTCTGCCCCGCGTGGCTCTCGCCTGGAGTATTAATTTCGAGAGGCGTGGGCTCGAGGTATGCGTTCGGATTGCCGGTTCTCGGGTGCCATGCTGGCGAGGGCGGTGTGGACGAGTCCGAGTCATTCGGCGTATGGACTGATGGCGATGATGACGACGAGCTGGCGGACAACGAGGACTCCATGGGATGCTAGGACGGGCAAGTCTACAGGCTACAGTAGGTGTCGTCAGAAGGGAGGATAGGTTCGGAGATGACCGCTGTGGGCGAAAGCATGCAATCTGATGTCGGGACGGAAGCTGGAAGCGGGGTAGCAGGGAACGCGAGCGAGCAAAGACGATGGATGAGACAACCGAGCTGCCGCGGGAACGGGAGAGAAGACGTCTCGGTAGCAGAAATCGCTAGCGAGTCTTGGCGAGGCCAGGCAAGTCGGCGAGTGGGGAGAGAGGAGACGAAGACAAGCTCCAAATTCAGGCACTCAGGCTCAGGCTCGAAGGCGCGCCCAGGCTCCAGTCAAGCGTCATAATGCGACATTAGCGCCTGGTCGAGTTCATTCCTTAATGCGCGCCAAACCTGCCTTATCGGTTGGTCGCCTTGGAGAACCGGCGGCTGGCTGACGCAGTGCAGCAATCCACCGCAGCAGCACTGCAACTTCGGCCTCCTCCCAGGTCCGCCCTCCTCCGAACATCCTCAAACTAGGCCCCCCTCCGACTCCACTGTCCCTCGGCGCGCAGTAACGTATCCCTTCCAAAGAAAGGCCTGGCACACGTCATCGTCTCGATTGTGCTCACCCCCACACGTCCCGGCGTCTATATCTCTCCCATTCGTCGGTGCTCCACAACATGTCAAGTAAGCTCCTCGTTACTCGACGGGTCAGTCACTTCCGTGGTTCGCGACTGACTTTCAGATAGCACAGACGAAGACACGTTGTCGGCTTGCCTTGACTTGGCCCGACGACTGCCGCCGCATCGGATCGAGCATAATCTTGGCCTCCTGTGCGACATTCTGCCGGACTTGGCCGACGACATACTCAGCTCCGTCGATCAGCCGCTCAAGGTACATGTCGACAAAGAATCGAAGCAATACCTTGTCAGTTACTCACACGTCACTCGATGGTCCGACCGTGCGGCTGATGGGTCTTGTCCGACATGTCGCAGGTCTGTGATTACAATCGTGATGGAGAGTCGTACAGGCGAGTCGCAATAAGCAGTCCGCAATAAGCAGTCCGCAATAAGCAGTCGCCATATTCGCTGGTGGTCGTTCTGATCACCTTGCCTCTCGCTCTACAATGTAGGTCGCCCTGGACAAACGCCTACGACCCACCACTAGCGGATGGAACGACGCCTTCGCCCAAGCTGCGCCAACTTGAAATTACTATGAACGATAGCTTTGATGTGTATCGAGACTTGTAAGCTTCGGCCAATACGGGACGACCGCCAAACCACTACCTTTTATTTTTCACGATGCTGAGCGGAGCGCCCGCTGTCTCGCCATTCCTTGTCAATCAGGTATTATGAGGGGGGCGTGTCGTCAGTTTACCTATGGGATGTCGACGGTGGATTTGCCGGAGTCGTCCTGTTGCAGAAATGTCGGTTACACTCAAGCAAGAGCATGATCGTCGATCCCGCGCCTGCTAACATGGCGCCCCTGATTTGCTTTGTATTGGCGAACTCTAGCCAATGGAATGTCGTCTTCGTCTGCGTCCGCTTCCTCTTGGGACTCGGGTACGTCTACGTTTTGTTGGGGACGTGGATCCAGGGCTGCTGGGCTGCTGTTGACTCGCGCAAGTGACCTCACCGACAGTGCACGTTTTCGAGGCCTCAGAGCGAGGTAGAACGGCGCATTACAAACTTACATCCACAGTGATGCTTTACATTTCGAGGACAGCAAAAGAAGCGCCTGAGCAGAGCGAATTCACTCTATGCGGTAGCATGACGCGCCAGGTAAGAGCTATCGACTTGTTACAGCTTGTTGGACGACTCACTACCAGTGCTGATACTACGTTTGATGGTGCGAGCAACTGCGCAGAACGAGTTGGAAGCGCCCCTCGACCCCGCATCGAACCAGCTAGGCTCCCACATAGTCAATCTGGGTCGCATGATCGAAGACATGGAGATCAAGATGCGCAACCTTTTGCAAGAGGTTTACTTCAGCAGTACGTGGGAAGGTATGCTGACCAGAGCAATCCCGCAAGCAGCGCTGACAGTTGCACTCTGACTGCTTGTAGAGACAAAAGACATCGTCTCATCATTACGCTCGACTGTTGGGTATGGCGAGCAAAACAAACGAATGGCACTGCAGGGCGAGCTAGTAGGACTACTCCGAGGCAAGAATGCGGCACAGGCGGGATCCGGTTTGTCGGTCTGAACCACAAAGAGAGTTGATGATACTTGTTCAGTTTTATGGTGCACGTTTCTTTTTTTCGTGTTTCTTTTCTCTCGGAATTGAAGGCGTGAAGCAGAATCTCTCATTGCGACCCAATCGACTTCCAAGTCCCGTCAACTCCAGGGCCAGTAGGACGAAGCTTCAGCCTCGACCTCCTCGGCGAAGCCGATTGGCAGCCTGCTAATTCCTGCACACCTCCTAAAAAACCCCGTCGTTCTGCGCGTTCCGCCCAGCGTTTTCTTCAACGCCTCTTCATAGCGACCGCTGGGAGTACGCGCACAACCTTGACGAGAAGCCGCGTAGAGATCAACAGGGGCCCCCTGCTCGTCACTCTCGTCCGCCGAAGAAACTGATACGATACGCGCCGAAGTGGAAACGGTCCCATACGATTCTACCGCCCTTGTCGGCATCCACAAAGTACCTCGCCAACACTGACACGACCGTCTTGTGCACGGTCTTAATTTCGTCATATACCAAGCTGTGCGGGCGAAAACTTTCAGGGTCTTGGCGGGTGCAGATGAATGAGTTGACGATCGTGTCGGCGGCGACCCTGAGGAACGGTTTTTTTGACTCGAAACCGTTACATGTAGCGTTGTTGAAGCCGAGAAGCAGGGGTGTGCCGTGGTTGTGCAGCAGCGTGCTCGCACAAATGTTTCGGTGGAAGATCCCTGTCATAGTCAAGGTCTTCGAGCAACCACCTCTCACCCAAACTCCTCATCCGAGGCATCACGGTACCCTCTTCGGATGCGACCTCTCATCCGAAGACATCACGGTTCCCCCTCCGGTTCCCACCTCTCATCCGAGCTCCTCATCCGCGACAATTACGGTTCCTTACCCGGATGCAAACCACTTGTCCGAGACATTACAGCTCCCCCTCCGGATGCGAACAATGTGCGAACAAACCTTCCAACGTACATTCCGGCTCGGAAGATAGGAGATCCGGTGGCCGGAGTATTTAGTCTCTATTCCTAGCCTTTCTCTCTCTCTTTAGTCGTAATATTCGATCCATAGTGTCCTCACACCTTGACCCGAATTATCCTTCAGCATTCCATTTTTGCACTTCGCTTCCCAAACCTCATCTTCCACGCACGCCGCGCACTCAAAGTGCTATCGACGTTGAATCCTTTGCGGTACAACGGTGGGTAGATCTTCCATCCTTCTACCAATCGCCCTATTTGGAACACCACCACTCACGTAGGCTTCCGTGCCCTGCGCATCGTGCTCCCTCAACCACTGCATTGCCTTGCGATCGAAGAGAGTATTCACCGCTTCCTACAGTGAATCGAGTCCTGGAAAATCAGAGTAGGTCGCATTATGTTGTTGTTTCGTACTCTGTCGTTGTTCGTGTTGTCCGTATCTCTCTCTCTCTATTACGCTTGTAAAATATTCAGTTCCAGAAATTTTGTCTCAACTTGGCCTACATTGAAGGGTTTTCTCGGAAAATGAATCTACCATGTCCGAGTGCTTTGGTAGACCCATTCAGAGACGACAACCTCCTTCGACTCATCCCCTTGGGCGAACAAGCCCACAACGACCCCTGTGAACCCTCCAGAGACCGCGCTCGCCTTGCCCTGCCCAACCTTTGTCCATTCCGAGTTCTCACCGATCCGGGCCGAGAAGCTGTACTCCGATGTTGTCCACTCAACTCTGAGATCAATCGTGCCCGGTGTGTCCGTGGCCTCGAGGCCGTTGCCGTGCTCAACCCCATCTGCGGACCTGACGATCACTCGTTTTTGATCGCCCGAAATGGTCAGTGCATGATGGTGTGTGGCGTCCAAGAAGACGGTCAAGCCCGCTTCGAGACCTTCGATTCCCCTGGGAAACGACATCTTCGTCGTCATTGATCCTTCGAGGTCGGTCTGACGACGAGCGATCAACGTCGTCGTTCCTGCCTTGCCCTGGTCGAGAAGCGTCGAGCTTGAGTTTGGTCGAAGATTGAGCGATGGCGTCGATCGATCCAAAGTATACGCCTTCGGGTCCGGTAATCTAAGGAACAAGACGTGCATAGGCCATTGTCCATCCTCTTCTTGCTTCGCACACAACTTGAGCAAATTTTCGGTCCCTCCTTCCTTCAAAGGCTCGATCCCCTTCTCTTCCTGCCCCCCATCACCAACCGGCAACTTCGCCCACATCTTCGACCTGACCTTACCAAATACAGGCCACTTGAGACTCCCGTCCTCATCCCTCTCCTCCCACTCAACGGGCACCAATACCGTCTCCCGCCCCATTGGGAAATCCTCAATCCCATCCCTCGTCGCAAGCGCCACGGCGAACCACTGCCCATTCGCTGAGGATTGGAAGAGGTCTGCATGCCCGACGGTCATGAAGTAGGAGTCGAAGGAAGGGTCCGAGTTGGAGGCTCCGACGGGTGGCAGGGTTATGGATTGGAGTACGGGGTTGGAGGGACAACTTTCCCAGTCGGATAGGGGTGCGGTTAAGGAGCGTGAACGCGCCATGGTGCACCGATGGCCGAGCTCGGTACCACCTGAAAAGTACGTCCCGCTCCGTTAGCTTCGGGTTCAGATTGCGAGAATCGCTTAAGCCTACCCTCGGCGATGATGATCCACCACCACCCCTCTCTCCAATAGCAGTGCGGCGCTTCAGGCGCTTTGCCACCTTCACCCGACCAGATCTTTTTCGGTCCTTGACTAGCCGACAGGGCTTTTCCCGTATCCGTGTTGATGGTGATTTGTGAAATTTCCGGTCGGACCTACAGAAGTGGGAGATACTCAGCATCCATCGTCATGGGCCTCAGACACAAAGCTCTCGGTCCCACTCACCCGCCAATAGAAAGACCCCTGTACGTGCGCCACACCTTCCCGATCCCACGCCAAAGAGGTGTCATACCCCGGATAATCGAATCGAACAGGATCCGACCATCCCTTTCGTGGGTTATTTGTCTTGAACAAGAGCTGGACGAAAGTGTCGAGGGGTGGAAAATTAAGGTCAGAGTCGGCTCTCACATCAGCAAAATGGCCAAACGCGCGTAAGCGCGCGAACCTCGTAAAGCAGTCGTTAAGCGGCCTAAAGCTGCTCTTAAGCGCCCTTAACCACTCGTTAAGCCGCGCGCGCGTTAAGTGTCGCTTAAGTGTACCCTAGATAAGGGACTCTTACGGCGCACTTACGGCGCGCTTAAGACTCCTCGCGCGCTTTGTTTGCATACGCGAAGCGGTCCGTAAGCGCTCTTATGTGCGCATGCGTCCTGATGCGCATCTTATGCACCGTTAAGCGCGCGTAATCTCGGGCAAATCCTTAAGCGGGTTCGCGCGCGTGGCCATTTTGCTGATGCATGCCGAGGAATGTCCCCCCCCCCCCCAAATCATCGAATAGATTTTAGAAAAGGACCTACATTATCCCATCTCTTCGGATCTTCATACTTCATTTGAGGGAACACGAGCGTGACGGTGACGAAGAACTCGCCCTCGTGATGACGGATCGTCGGGGCCCAAAGTCCTCCTCCGATGGGGTAACGAATTTCGCATTCGGTCAACTGAGTGATTTGGGATGGTCGAGAGAAGACATTCCCTGTTACATGGAATTGTTTAATATATTCGTCAGAAGGATGTAACGATTTAGGTGGTCGAGAGCAAGAGACTCACCGATCTGGGTCCAGTTTATCAAATCTCGGGAAGCGTAGACGGGGATACCGGGGAAGTAGAGGAACGTTGAGGTGACGAGGTAGAAGACATCATCCACGCAGATGCAGGCTGTGAAGTGGAGATAAAGCAGTTCAGGACCGAGACCATTGGCTCTTCGAAGTCGGGTCGTGAAATGAACTCACATGGGTCGGGATTGAAACCCGGGACTGGAGGCGGAGGTTGCGAGAGCGGTGCGACGGAATCACAGACGATGTCAGTGTGTAGCTCATCACAGGGATGTGAAAGTTCGTCAGAGCTCACTGATGGGGTTTCGATAGGCTTGCATCCTCTCCGAACGAGTTGAAACCCAATGTGGAGGAAGCAGAAGAGCCAATCACCAAGTTGAGGTCCTTACTGGTCTGAGCACAGGATCACGGCACGACCGGGCCGGCCATGCCGTCATGAGCCCGAGCTTGCTTGCTCCTCTCTCCGGAACTCTCGAAGCTAAGTCTTGGCGATGGAGAATGAGTTGCGCTGTAGGTTCGGTTTGAGCTTTGCAAGACATGAGATCAAAAGAGAGCAAGAAGAGATGCGATGCAAGGTATACATAGTGAATTGGAGGAGGTCCAAGCTCGCTTCATCACATCTGAACGCTCATTCTCACATCGATATCACGACTCTTCCTCCGCTCGTGCAAGCCCAGACCGGTCGAAGCTTGCTCAGCCTTCTCGGAATCGGTCGTATCAACAACAACAAATACCTCATCGACTTGACCTCGTCCACTATCGAGGGGTTCTTTGTACTCGTCCGTTCGTGGTGAGGCTCGAAGGGGGATCGGGGTTTGCTGTGCTCGACGACGACGGATGGAATATTCGGCCCAGTTGACACCGCCGAAGGGGACCGTCAAGGCAGGGATCGCGCGACGACGCTTGATGGTGAAGTAGAGGAACGAGATGAGGAGGAGGGTGAAGGAGAGGCCGAGAAAGAGGACGTTACTAAAGTTCGGGTTGTACGGAGGTCTCGTTAGTGGGGCACAGAAGTGAGGGTCCGAGCGCAAAAGTCGAGCTCACAGCCAGGCAAGAGCAAAAACAGCCGTCAAGAGTCGGCACATGAGGTATCCGCCGCAGGAGCTCAGCAGGCTGTAATGGATCAAAACTAGAATCAGATTAGATTTTCGGGTAGGGCTTGACGATAGATGGGCTGAACTTACCCCGGCGTGCTGAATTGAAGATTCAGCGGGAGCCGACAATCGAAGGGGCGACCCGGTCAGCGAAGCGGTTCTTCGAGTCCGAACGATCATGACAGATCGACATCGCTCCACTCACTCTGACGAAAGATCCGCGACGCTGACCAACATCATACCTCCCAAAGCACCGGTGACGATTAACTCGCAAGCGATTGATTTAACGAACAACGCGAGCTTGGTCGTCCATGCGCGCGAGGTATTGAACGCTTTGGAGTAGAGGAAGAAAGGCTGAAAACACAAGGCGAAAAAACTAATGACGAGAATCGCAGGGACGGGTTTTTGGTAGCCGTGCTGTTGTAGGGTCGCAATGGGGCGCGAATGGCACATGAACGGAGTCCGAAGGTCAGCAAATCGTACGTGTCCGTTGCCAGTTTGCCAGTCATCGTCATCCTCAGCGGAGTCCGGCCCGCGCGTCGCCCTGTGCGGGGATGTCCTGCACTGAACTAGAACTGACCGTTCGGAGAGCTTGGAAACCAATCAGCCAAGCTGAAAAGCCCGAGTTGAGGAGCGCCGACACGATGATGAGCCACGAAAGCACGAGCCGAGCAGTGGGTAGGTACTCCGTCAACATCGCTTCAGGATGGTGGGACGGGGCTCAGATACGAGTAGGTAGTAGGTGGTCCAGAAACCTTCAATTCGAGCTAATGAGCTCCAAGTAGGTGCTTGAGTCGGAGATGTGGAGGAGGAGCCTCGCGTCAAGTGTCGTTTTCGACTTTTCGACTACGTCCGTTGGCTGAATGCAAGGAAGCAAAGCTGGCGCCGCGCTCCGTCATCACATGCATCACACGCGCGCGCACGCACGCGTCACGTGACTGGCTTTGGCCCAGTGGTCAGGCCGGTCATGCGCAATCCGAGAAACATTTTTCTCCGACGGCGCCAACGGCAGTCGCAGCTCGTGTCAAGTCAGGAAAACGGAAACACCTGCTTCGAGTCATCGACTCACCTTTCGACAGGAGGTGTGAAGATCCGTGTACGGCCTTGGGCACCGCAAGGAGGTAGACGTTACCTTCTCCGCATTTGGAGGACACACTCGTCTACTGTTACTTGCAAGGCTCGATCACCAGGCCTGACGCCAATCACCGCAGCACCAAATGTAAGTCGGATGATGGGTTAGACGATTACTGAGTCTGGCTCCTGTGCAGCGCTCAGCTCTGCAGCAGCCGTCCCAGAAGTCCGCGCCGCGGCACTCGGCCGGGATCCGTACCACTTGTTTTTGAAAGACCACTTCTCTCGCATGGATAGGTGCGGTCCTGCTCTTGCTGCATTGCATGTGGTAGCTATCGTTCTAGGTTCTTTCTCCATCGTGTGCGTGGCGTTGCATCTGCGAGCCGCGGACTAGTCGTTCTCAACCCTCGGATCCTCTCTTTCGAAGGGTTCAATTTGTTGGCCTGCAGTTCTCGTGACGATTCGGCGGCCGAGGACCCTCGACGCGAATTCTCGACTGACGCAGCGGGCGGCCGTCCACACTCTTGCTCGATCAATCCGCTTATAGGCCTATGGTGCCATAGGTCGCTTCTTGCAATCTGGGCAGTCTCGAATGGGACGTGAACGGCCGCCACGCGTTGAGGGTCGTCTACCGCCAAATTGCCGCCCTGCCGAGTCCGCGAGTGCGTGAGACTGGCGGCGAAGGTGCTGTCGTCGCGCTGAGAGGCCCTGCCACTCGGAAAAGACCACTTTGAGCGGGCGGGGCTAGAAGGAAAATTGGGCAAGTCGGCGCAGATTTTGAGGGTAGCGTCTAGATTATCGTACATAGCTTGTCGAAGTGTTGACCGTCGTCCGTCTTGAGCCAAAACTTGGGCGTCCTTTTGCCGCGTCCTTTCGAACCCCGTAGCGGATTGATCGGAGTTGGTGTGCGGATCTGGGTACGCACCTTGTGCACAGACAACGTGATAAGAGAAAGGAATTCCCTACAAAGGTTTTGCTACGATTTTGATCAATCGGACCTCGCCTTCGCCTTCCCAACCTTCTGTACCCACTATGCCACCGTCGTCGGGTGGGATCAGCAAGTCGACGGGCTCGATCAGCAACGACCGAGCGGCTTTGTGGTGGGAAATCAGAAGACATTTTATTGAT